>CAKXYN010000003.1:68155000-69467500 GCA_935064755.1 Tragelaphus eurycerus | reverse complement strand
TTTTAAAGGCAAAAGCTTCCACAGCCGGGACTATAAAGAACCAGGAATCTTCAAGGGGAAGCGAGTCCTGGCGATTGGTCTGGGGAACTCGGGCTGTGACATCGCCTCAGAACTCAGCCACATAGCCGAAAAAGTATGCCTCCCTGATACCCAGGGAACGATCATAAAAGGCCAGCCATACCATTTGAAAAGTGTGAAAGAAATCGGGGAGGGCAGAGTCCTTGATGCGAAGACTAAGTAGCAGTTCATATAGCTCAATGGCCTTTGGTAACAGGTGGGATTTTAAATAGCTTGATGTGGCAAAGGCAGAACATCAGCTGGAATGATGTCATTCAACAAGCTTCTTCTTTGGGATGTTTGGTGTCTAATGTGTCCAATAAATTCTTCCAAAACCAGTGGGATCATCAAACAAGCACCAGAAGAAATATGACCAGTATTCAGTTATTGGTCACCTACACCAGAGAAGATTTGGCTAAAAGATGAAAATACCACAGAAATGATTTGACAGGTGTTGATTCTAAGATACGGGTTATAGTGCAGGAAGTTTATTTGGGAGTGCTCTCTGGATGAACACCTCTGAGGGAAGGGAAAGAAGTTTTCCTTTATTTACTCTGACGCTAGGATAATCCTTCCAAATTGTCCCTAGTTGAAGTGAGAGGCTGGGTCATTTTTTTTTTTTTTTTTTTACCAGTATAGATATTTATTTTTATTTACATATATTGCCTCCCTTTTGAGCCTCCCTTGCATCCCACCCCCATCCCACCTCTCTAGGTCATCACAGAGCACCTAGAGCATGTTATACAGAGTGAAATAAGTCAGAAAAAAAAACATCATATATTGAAGCATATATATGGAATCTAGAAAAAAGGTACAGATGAACCTATTTGCAGGGCAGGAACTAAGATACAAATGTAGAGAATGGATTTGTGGACACAGCAGGGGAAGGAGAGGGTGAGACAAATTGAGGGAGACTAGGTCTTTGTCTACCTCCCTGAACTGGTCACTGAATGCAGGGGATCCAAAAAGATTCTAAGATGTTGGGGGAGGCCCTCTCTTCACCAAAGCAACTCCCAAAGAGGGCTGAGAGCTGAGGGCTGCCTTCTGGCACTGCCAGCAGTGGTGAAATAACTCCATTCCTAAAGGCAGATCTGAGAGGCATATCCACTACAGTCACCACGTTAACAGTTGAATTGGTGTTTTTCAAGGTCATCATCAGCTCCCGAAGTGGCTCCTGGGCGATGAGCCGGGTCTGGGATGAAAGCTATCCGTGGGACATGCTGTTTGTCACTCGATTTGAAACATTCCTCAAGAACACCTTACTGACAGTCATCTCTGACTAGTGGTACATGAAGCAAATGAATGCCAGATTCAAGCACAAAAACTACGGCTTGATGCCTTTAAATGGGTAAAGCAGAGTTAAACATGAAATGCCTGCCAACTTTTATTTCACTGTCAACAACCCTAATGTGTGAAATAACCCCTAGATAAATCAAAGTGAAGTAATCACCTCTCACATTTCAGAGGACAAAGAATTGCAAAAATTAGGAGTGTTTTCCTGTTTCACAATTGTCCTTACCAGATTTGCACAGCTGAAAAGTTATATAACAGGTCAAGAATTTTACTCCCTAGAGTAATGATAATAATAGTCAACATGTTTTTAAGTACTTAATATATGTCAGAGCCTTATTAAGTCTCAGACATGCATTATCTCACTTTACTCTCACGACGACTATGAAAAAGTGAAAGTGTTAGTCTTGGTCGTGTCCAACTCTTTGTGATCCCATGGACTGTAGTCCACCAGGCTCTTCTGTCCATGGGATTCTCCAGGCAAGAACACTGGAGTAGGTTGCCATTCCCTTCTCCAGGAGATCTTCCCAACTCAGGGATCAAACCCTGGTCTCCTGCATTGCAGGCAGGTTCTTTACCATCTGAACCACCAGGGGAGCCACAGAAACTATGATGATGGCTCTACTATAATCTTCATTTGAGAGATGAGAAAACTGTGGTTTACCAAAGCCACAAAGCTAGGAATTCAGAAATGGTGATTGAAACAAGTCCAGATCTGCTTACTCCAAAGTGCCTCACTCTTTCTTAACTGCAAAGTTAAGCAAAGCAGGACTTGGTGCTTCAGTCTCATTAAGTTCAGTTCAGTCACTCAGTCGTGTCCAACTCTTTGCAACCCCATGGACTGCACCATGCCAGTCTTCCCTGTCCATCACCAATTCCCAAAGCTTGTTCAAATGCATGTCCATCAAGTCGGTGATGCTATCCAACCATCTCATCCTCTGTCATCCCCTTCCCATCCTGCCTTCAGTCTTTCCCAGAATCAGGGTCTTTTCCAATGAGTCAGTGAATCACATTAGGTGGCTAAAGTATTGGAGTTTCAGTTTCAACATCAGTCCTTCCAATCAATATTCAGGACTGATTTCCTTTAGGACTGACTGATTGGATCTTCTTGCAGTCCAAGGGACTCTCAAGAGTCTTCTCCAACACTACGGTTTAAAAGCATTAATTCTTCAGCACTCAGTTTTATTTATGGTCCAACTGTGGACCATAAACAGTCCAACAGTCATGTATGGTCTCACATCCATATATGACTACTGGAAAAACCATAGCTTTGACTAGACAGACCTTTGTTGGCAAAGTCTGCCAAGAAGACAGACTCTGCTTTTCAATATGCTGTCTAGGTTGGTCATAACTTTCCTTCCAAGGAGTAAGCGTGTTTTAATTTCATGGCTGCAGTCACCATCTGCAGTGATTTTGGAGCCCAAAAAAATAAAGTCTGACACTGTTTCCCCATCTAATTACCATGAAGTGATGGGACCAGATGCCATGATCTAAGTTTTCTGAATATTGAGCTTTAAGCCAAATTTTTCACTCTCCTCTTTCACTTTCATCAAGAGGCTAAATTTTTAGTTCCTCTTCACTTTCTGCCATAAGGGTGGTGTCATCTGTGTATCTCAGGTTATTGATATTTCTCCCGGCAATCTTGATTTCAGCTTGTGCTTCATCCAGCCCAGTGTTTCTCATGATGTACTCTGCATATAAGTTAAATAAACAGGGTGACAATATACAGTCTTGAAGTACTCCTCTTCCTATTTGGAACCAGTCTGTTGTTCCATGTCCAGTTCTAACTGTTGCTTCCTGACCTACATTTAGGTTTCTCAAGAGGCAGGTCAAGTAGTCCGGTATTCCCATCTCTTTCAGAATTTTCCACAGTTTATTGTGATCCACACAGTCAATGGCTTTGACATAGTCAATATAGCAGAAATAGATGTTTTTCTGGAACTCTCTTGCTTTTTTGATGATCCAATGGATGTTGGCAATTTGATCTCTGGTTCCTCTTCCTTTTCTAAAACCAGCTTGAACATCTAGAAGTTCACACTTCACATATTGCTGATGCCTGGCTTGGAGAATTTTGAGCATTACTTTACTAGTGTGTGAGATGAGCACATTGCTCTCATTACTTGCCCCTTAATGGAGCCCTCCCACTGATCTGTGGCCACAATGTTTTCATCTTCAGCCTTCTCCTCACTCTCTCCTATAATATCCTCCAAGCCAATCACATGATAAGAAATTGCTTTGACATGGGTGAAAAAACCCAAGTTCTAAGCTGTTTACATCAAAGTTCATTCATTAAGTCAACAAATAGTTATTAAGTTTTTATTATGTGCCAGGACCTGTGGATATAGCAGTGAACAAACTCATAAAATCCCTATCCTCATGGGGCTTACATTCTAATAATGGGAAACAGACACAAATAGCATGAAATCTAAATAAGGCAGACAAGGGTAACGGGATGACATCAAGACAATTTTAAACAACCCTTAGAGAAGGTCTCACTGAAAAAGCTTTCAAGCAAATTTCTGAAGGAGATGAGAAAATGAGCCATAAGGATATCTGGAGAAGACTATTCTGGACAGTAGAAACAGCTAGGACATCATCTCTTCAGCAGTATGACTGGCATGTTTGACAAAATACAGCAGCTTCTTTTCTTGGAGAAGAAGACTAGGGAGAATAGCAAGAAATGAAACCAGAGACATCAAGATAGCCAGTTGACGCTGGGTCTTGGAAGCCATTGTAAAGACTCTGGCCTTTACTCTGAATGCAGTGGGAAACCATAGCAGGCATCTGACCAAACTGGAGACAAAGTCTAAGTTAGTTTGAAGAGATCACTTTGGCTGTTACGGCCATAACTCACGATGGGGGGTAGGTCAAGGAAGGAAGTGGAAAGACTGATTGCTGCTGCTACTGCTAAGTCACTTCAGTCGTGTCCAACTCTGTGCGACCCCATAGACAGCAGCCCACCAGGCTCCCCCGTCCCTGGGATTCTCCAGGCAAGAACACTGGAGTGGGTTGCCATTTCCTTCTCCAATGCAAGAAAGTGAAAGTAAAGTCGCTCAGTCATGTCTGACACTTCACGACCCTGTGGACTTCAGCCTACCAGGCTCCTCTGTCCATGGGATTTTCCAGGCAAGAGTACTGGAGTCGGTTGCCATTGCCTTCTCCGAGGCTATTATCAAAAACCCAGATGAGATGGGAAGGTGGCCTGAACTAGGATCATCAGTGCTCAGAAGTTGTCAGATTGGGATAGAGTTTGAAGGATTTTCTGTTTGATTGAATAGCAAATGTGAAAGCAAATAAAACATCAAGGATGTCTTTCAGACTTTTGCTCTGAGCAAGGGAGCAAAGATAGAGGTGATGTCTACTGAGATGTGGACAACCATGGGAGGAGCAGAAGTTTAGTTTTAAATGTATTAAAGTTGGAATGCCTGTTTGGTACTTTCATAGAAGAATGTGGAATAGCAGTGGGTACATAAGACAGAAGAGAGATTCAAACCATAAGTTTAAAATGTGGACTGGTCAGAATATAGATAGTATTTAAATAAATGAAAAGTAGATGACGTCTCTTGAAGAATGAATGTCAACAGAGAAGACAAAAGACCTGAAGCATATTGCTATTTAGAAGTCAGGAAGAGAAGAATTCAGCAGAGGACACTGAGAAGTGATAGTGAGGTATAGTGAGGTAGGTAGAAAGGAATCAAGAGTGAGTGATGACATGAAAGCAAATGAACACAGTATTTCAAGGAGGAGGAAACCATCAAGTGTGAGTTTACTAATAAATTAGGTAAAATAAGGAGTAAGAGTGGACCATTGGATCTGGTGGCTTGAAAATCTTGGTAGCCTTGACAAAGGAAGTTTCAACATGGAAGTGAGTTTAAAAAAAATGGCAGATAATTCGAGTGGTTGAATCCAGCCTTCTTCCAACCAGCAGTCCAACCAATCTCATTGTCTGGCTCAGTTTCCTCCCCAGAAGCATCCACCTATGGCTTTCTCTCTCTCACACACACAGTTCCCGTCATCCTATAACCATGTCTTTTCTTCCAACATTATTGCGTTTACCCCTAAGGCAGAGTTCTGCGCACTCACTAGAGATATTACTGAATAAAAAATAATCAAAAAAGAAAAGGGGATAACAGAGGATGAGATGATTGGATGGCATCACTGACTTGATGGACATGAGTTTGAGTAAGCTCCAGAAGTTGCTGTTGGTGATGGACAGGGAAGCCTGGCATGCTGCAGTCCATGGGGTCGCAAAGAGTCAGTCATGACTGAGCCACTGAACTGAACTGCAAGAGAAAGAGTATGGCAAGAGATAGCTAAAGAATATTTGCTGCTAGAGCCCCATCAGAGGTTAATCTGAGAAACATAATGCATTGGTCCCTTTTTGGAGCACTTCTTCTGGCAGTGGGCACTGCTGCTGGGGTGGAGGAGTAGCGGTGGTTCATGCAAAAAAGCTGAGCTCTATAAAGTGTGGTCTGTGGACTTCCAGGGCCCACGGCATCTTCAGGGGGTCTGAGAGATCAAACATGCTTCCATAAAAATACTAAGGTTATTTTACTTTTTCACTGTGTTAACATTTGCACTGATGGTACAAAAGCAATGGTGGGTTTTTATTTACCAGCAGTTTTCTGCTGATACCTTAGCACGAATCAATGCAGTGGCACCAAACAGTGCTAATGTGTTCTTCTCTGTCATGCACTAAAAGAGAAAGACGGAAGAAAAGCCAGCCAGTTTCAAAAAGAATGCTCTTGGTGAGGCAGTAAAAATCATTCATTTTATTAAACTCAACCCTCGAGTATTCATCTCTGTTATTCTGTGTGACAAAATAGGAACTGCGCACAGCGTACTGTGTGCTGAAGTACAATAGTTTTTCAGGGAAAAGCCCCACGTGATTGTTGGGAGTTTTAAGCTGAAATAGCTGCTTTTTTTCACAGAACACTACTGTTACTTGAAGAAAGAGGACTGACAAATATGATTATCCAGACTTGAGTATTTGACAGATGTTTTCTCTAAAATAAATGAAGTGAGCTTGTCACTTCAAGGATATCATCTGACTGTAATTGTTGCCAATGACAAAATTTGAGTACTCAGGAAAAAAATGAAAATTTTGGAAAACCTGTATCCTCTACTCATTTTCCTCATTTTTTTCTTACACTATGAGTTTGACAGTTTCTCCAGACTTAATGACTTTCTTGATGAGATTACTAGTGATATTAACGAATATGAACTTTTTATATTGTATAATTAACTTTTTGAAGATCTGCCTGATTCAGTAAACTAGTACTTTTCAGATTACCAATGCATGATGTTACAAAGTCATGCATGGGTAAAAGAACCATTTAAATATTTGTTTATTTGGCTGCTCTGGGTCTTCGTTGCAGCAGGCGGGCTCTCTGATTGTGGCACGAGGGCTCCAGAGTGCATGTGCGGGGGCTCAGTAGTTGCAGCACACGGGCTTAGTTGCTCCTTGGCACATGGGATCTCTGTTCCCTGACCAGAGGTTGAATCCGACTCCCCTGCATTGCAAGGCAGATTCTTAACCACTGGACCACTGGGGAAGTCCCAAAAGAGCCATTTAAAGTACAAGATAGACTAATGGATTTTAGCATGACAGAGTATGAAAATGGATATGATTTCAGATTCCACATTGCTACTAACTCTTTTTTGGTCTCTGAATCATGGGCAATTTATTTATTTCTTTAACTGTGGTAAAATATACACAACAAAAAATTTGTTAACCATTATTAAGTGCGTAGTTGAGTGGCATGAAGTACATTTACATTAGTTATGCAATTATCACCACTCTCTATCTCCAGAACTTTTTTTTATCATCTCATACTGAAAGTGTTCCCATGAAAAAATAATTCTCTAGTCCCCTCTTCCACAGGAGAGGATCTGAAGAAGCTATTAAAATATGGTTCCTTTCTCTATCTAAATGTCTGTGTGAGGATGGATTTTCTTCATATACCTCAGTGAAAACAACTTGCCACAGCAGAGTGAATGCAGAAGCTGATATAAGAAGTAATCTGTATTAGTTTCCCATTGTGTGTGCACTCTGACTCTATGTGATCCCATGGGCTGTAGCCTGCCAGACTCCTCTGTCCATGGGATTTCCCAGGCAAGAATATTGCAGTGGGTTGCCATTTCCAACTCCAGGGGATCTTCCCAAATCAGGGATCAAACTCACATCTTTTGCGTCTCGCGACTGGCAAACAGGTTCTCTGGTGACCACTGAGCCACCAGAGAAGTCCAACTATACCATAATTAAAAAAAAAAAAAATAGAAGAAGCAAGTAACAGTTTCTTCCTCATTCATTTGACTCATTTGGGTCACCTCAGGGTGTGCCCACCGTCCCAGACATACGTACAGACATATAAAATAAAAAATAATAGCACTCTTCTTCCTTTTTAAAATGTGTAATTAAAAACATTATGCTAATATATAATGGATTTCTAGTTGTTATTTTAAATGAATTAGTAAGGTGGTTTTTTTTCATTTAGTATCTAATAAAGTAAATATTGATAGATATAATCCACATAAACAACAGCTCTTAGGGCTCTTTAATAGATTTTTAACAGTATAAAGTGTCCTGGGAGAACTGTTAATATAATCAATCCCAATGGCAAACAGATTATGAACACCAAATAGCTGGAATTTTCCAAATGCCTTTTGTGACCCACAGAAATACAGTTTACATTGTGGGCCAGTAAACATACATGTGCATATACGTATATACACATGCATAATCAAGGCAAAAGCTTCATGAAGTAATTCTTATTCGTGTGTGTGTGTGTGTGTGTACGCTCAGTTGTGTCTGCACACTATTTTCTACTCTGTTGTTTTTCTTCTAAAAGCTCCTGGTCACAGTCTAACACATTGATTCCATGAACCACTCAATAGGTCAGGACCTATTGAGTCCTGAAGTCTGAAAATCCTGGCTGAGCATTAGAACCACTTGAAAAACACTTAAAATATAGACTTCCAGGGCTGATAACTATTAACATGAAGAGGAAAGGTCAAGGCAAGAGGGAGTCTTATATTTCTCCTCCCTTGAAGCACTCCTTTGAGAACATGGCTGGGTTGCTAGTTTTCTGATGATTAACTGGTTATGACCATCAAAGGACTGAGTCATGAGAGACACACGTTCTGGGTTGTTCAGCATCAGGCAATACGTTTTCCTAGGCAGAAAAATCTCTAGGCAAAGAGAAGGCGTTACTGAAATGTCCAGGGCTGTGCTTCTGGCTGCAGCTCTGAGCTTGCTAGGCTGTGCTTGATGGATAGGACTGTGCTGGGAAGAAAAGAGTTTTCCAGAAATCCAGAGAAGTAGGTTCAAGTCTCTGCCACAGAGGCAGGGCGGTCTCTGCGGCCGATGAGAGAGGGGCTCAAGTTCTGGTGCAACCTGGGGAAAGCCACGAAAGATCTAGACCTCTGCCTCCTTATCTCTGAAGTGGGGAGGAAAGTGCCTGCCTGGCTGTGTCGTTTGTGAGGGTCAGTGAGCTGCCAGGCCCTGGCGCACAGTGTAGCTGTTCTGAGAGGGTAGGTGGTCTTCTCGCTGCTCTGGGCAGTGCTTTGCTGTGTGAAGTTGGCCAAGTCACTGAGCTCCTGGGTGTACGTTGGACATAGCGCTGCCGCCTCATCTACCTCCCATGGTTAGTGTGGAGGTCAAGTGAGAAAACTGGTGGAAGGAGGGAAGTGTGATGTGCTCTTAAGGGAAGGTGCCCAGAACAGAGGCTGGGGCACAGAGCCGATGCCAAGGGGACAGGTCCCTGGCCATCTAGAGGGCAGGTGAGCAGGTGCAGAGCAGCACATGTGCCTCTTGCCCCAGCCAGGGGCCTCTGAACACGTGCGGAGGGAGGCAGGAAATAAGCCCCTCGGGCTGCAGTGCTCCATTCACGTGCCTTCGTCCCAGCTCATCCCTGCCACCCCAGCGTCATGAAAATCAGATCAGATCAAATCAGTCGCTCAGTCGTGTCCAACTCTTTGCAACCCCATGAACTGCAGCACGCCAGGCCTCCCTGTCCATCACCAGCTCTCGGAGGTCACTCAGACTCACATCCATTGAGTCAGTGATGCCATCCAGCCATCTCATCCTCTGTCGTCCCCTTCTCCTCCTGCCCTCAATCCCTCCCAGCATCAGAGTCTTCTCCAATGAGTCAACTCTTTGCATGAGGTGGCCAAAATACTGGAGTTTCAGCTTTAGCATCATTCCTTCCAAAGAAATCCCAGGGCTGATCTCCTTCAGAATGGACCGGTTGGATCTCCTTGCAGTCCAAGGGACTCTCAAGAGTCTTCTCCAACACCACAGTTCAAAAGCATCAATTCTTTGGCGCTCAGCCTTCTTCACAGTCCAGCTCTCACATCCATACATGACCACAGGAAAGACCATAGCCTTGACTAGGCGAACCTTTGTTGGCAAAGTGATGTCTCTGCTTTTGAATATGCTATCTAGGTTGGTCATAACTTTCCTTCCAAGGAGTAAGCGTCTTTTATTTTCATGGCTGCAGTCACCATCTGCAGTGATTTTGGAGCCCAGAAAAAGAAAGTCTGACACTGTTTCCACTGTTTCTCCATCTATTTCCCATATAGTGATGGGACCAGATGCCATGATCTTCGTTTTCTGAATGTTGAGCTTTAAGCCAACCTTTTGGGAAATATTACTACTCAAATGAGAAAACAGACTCCACAAGGTTAAATAGCTGGCCAAGGTCACACAGTTTGTAGATGACAGAGCAGATACCCAACTTGGGTAGCTGGGCTGTAGCAGCTGCTGCCCAGGCCTCCTGTCCTTCTGAGCAGATTTGCTAATGGGGGTGGGGGGTGTTGGATGCTTGGGGCTGGGGAGGACCAGTGCGGGGCTCATCCCTGGGAACCCTGCAGTCAGCTGACGGACTCTCTAGCTGAGCCCCCTGTGACCACCAGGGGGCCTTCTGCAGACGAGCTTGGCTCCCAGCACTGGGTTGTGTGCGAAGATGGCCCTGGGATGAGAGTATGACCCTGTGACAGCACCTCTCCCCGCTCACCCACCTTGGCCAGCTGCCTCATGGTCACGACACTAGGCACAAGAAGGGAAGAAAGGGTGAGTAGCGTCTCTCCCCACCACCCTTGCACATAGTGGATTCTAACTCTTTGTCTCTCTGTCACCCTGTCTCTCTCTCTGTCTCTCTCTCATACACCCTCATGAATAGTTTCTACAACAGACACAGATAATTGTTATCCTACACGATTATATTCTTTCCGGTTGGTTAGAAACAGCACTGATTCCATCATCTTCTGCATCTTTCCAGCTGCAATAAAATGGTACTTGCAGCACTCTCTACAAGAGACATCTCATCTCACCTCCAAGTATCTCCTGATACTGCTAAGCAAACATGAGAGACATCTATGTGATAAGCAACCTTGCAACCATCTGTCTCTAACAACATAACACGTGGTCTTAGCAATAACAATCGCTCCAAAGTGCCTCCATCTCCTGTTGAGATGAAACCATTCAGGCATGTGGTAGATTCAGCTAGATTCAAGATGTGACAACAGAGACTGTCCTGAGACCCCCAGAAAGAGTAACCTAACAACAGGGTTCACAGCCCTGGCTGCACAATGAAATCACCTGGAGAGATTTAGATGGATGCCTGGGTCTCACCCCGAGTTTCTGATGTACTTGCCCTGGAGGGCAGCTTGTGCCAGAATATTTAAAAGCTTTTTCAGCAGGCTAACGTGCAGCCAAGCTTGAGAACCAGAGACCTAGATGAGTAGGGAAATCGGGCTCAGGAACAATGATTAAAGGGCCGGGTCTGGTTATTGCAGAGGAAGAACGATGACAACCACTCCTCGGTGTGTGTTCCATCAGCTGTCTGTAATCTGTGCCAACTGAAGGGAGGACTGTCATGAGCAACTGGCAGATCTTACATTTGAAAGTTCTTTTATAGTTTGCAAAGTATTTGATCTTATAACCTCGCCACAATTCTAGGAAGCAGACAGGACGACATGCTTAGATGAGAAACAAGAGCCTCAGAGAGCTGAGGGATTTGCAAAGACATAAATGGGAGAATCACTTCGGGAGAACCATCACGCAGAGTTTCCAGCAGCCCCAAAGTCCCAACGAGTTCATTTGCACTATTAAGTGCCTTTGTCCTCTCTGAGGCAGAGCAAAATCTGTTCATGGGTAAAAGGTAGGAAATCTTTTAAGAGAAGATGAAGTGACGGAGAGAAAACCAACCAAAATGGAAAGTTCCTCAGAAAGCAGACTAACAAGGAGCTGTCTTCCTACGAGGGACAAAGAGCAGTGGTTATAGTTTTATTTTCTCCTGTGTATATAGGGCAAAAGATTGATATGGCAACAGAAGGTTAGATAATTGAAGGAACTTTCTAGTTTTCTCATCCATAACACCATCAGCTGGAGCTAGGCACACATAGGGTCTGTAATCCTGAGAACTCTGGCTTCCATCCCAGGCGGGCCACTTGCCTGTAAATTGCAACAAAATATAACGCTCTTGCTCTCAGGATCACAGACAAATGAGATAAGGTGGGTAAACGGTAAAGGTAAACCATTCAAAGGTTAGTAGTGGTAGTGGTGGTAGTCGCTGAGTCGTGTCTGACTCTCTGCGACCTCCTCTGTTCATGGGATTCTCCAGGCAAGAGCACTGGATGGGTTGCCATTCCCTTCTCCAGGGGATCTTCCCAACACAGATTCTTTACCGGCTGAGCTACAGGGAAGCCCTGGATTAACCTTTATTCAAAGGTTAATAAAGGAATTGTCTTGATGAAGAAGCCATTTCTATTCATAGCAATATTGTTGGACTGGCTCATTTGGGTAAAAGATGTATTTATCACATCCATGAAGCCACACGTTGGAGCAGCTTATTTGCCTACTGGCTTGATTTCTTTTCTACCCAGGAAAGGCTGACCTCAATCTACACTGCCCTGTGTTCCGGATCCTGGATACTTGGTGAGAGCCTCGCAGAGGCCCCCAGCCCCCAGCTAGCAAGCCGGAGCCGGTAGCAGTTCTAAGCTGTTAGCCTCAGGATTCTGGCTACATGGAGAGGAATGGCTTGTTCCCCGAGTGGAATCCTCCCCGCACTGAATGCTAGCTGGGAGGGGAGACGGCTGGAGGACTGCCAACTGCTGGGCTCTGGGAATGCTGCATTTGTTCCAGCAAGGGAACTGGAACTGGAATGCAACACAATCAGACGTGCTAGAGAACACTCCCCAACTTTGGTCAGCTTGTGAATGCCTTTCTTTGTAAAAAAAAAAAAAAAAAAAAAAACCTTGGATATTTTTAGAAACTTTAAAAAATAATCTTACTATTTCTGCCTTGATTATGATAAAGTCGTAATCTTTAGTCATTGTTTTTGTTTTTGGATTAGCATCTTACTAAATATAATAAGGCTAACTTGATATAATACGTAATAATACTCATAAGGAAACAGATGCCAGTTTCTCTACTTAACAAATGATGCAAGGTGTTAAACTCATTTTAAATAACTGTCTAAAAATGATTTGTCATTTAGGTTGAATGAATTTTCAAATAACATATTGTGTTTTGTTAGAGAAACACATGAATATAAGACAGACTGAAAATATTTAGCTATACAAGAATTTATTAAATAAATATACAAATAGTTCTTTATCCTGAAAAAAAAAATGACAGACTGAATTTCACTATGTGTTGATGGCATCAAAAGATAGTTTTTCATTACCTACTATTAGGATTCTTGAGATTTCCCTCAAGTTATGTTGACAAAGTTTAGTGTTTTGTTTCTAAATGGCAAGAAAAGAGGATAAAGTTTACAGTGCCATTTGCATGAATGTCTCAAAAAATAAGATACAGAAATGTGAAGAGTATTTTCACCCAATGAAAAGTCAAATTACTTTTGAAAAATTATTGTCATTATTATTTTTGATGTTATTTTCCAAGATATTGGAAAATCTTGGTTGCTCTGGAAGAATTTAATCAGAAGAATAAAACAGGATCTGAGTAAAGAGCATCCTTAGGCTAATTTTCAGAATTGTTATCATTTATGTGCCATCATTAACTTACCACACACTAACACTCATGTTTCATAAGCACTCTTTTTAACCAACACTTTATTGTGGAATTAAATAAACACTATATGACCAAGAATAAAACAAATCAGATCCTCATTCAAAGAAATAAACTGCAAAGATCATTGGTTGGGAAAAGCTAGAGAAATTTCAATGTGGTTTGGGCATTAGATAATACTAAAGAATTACTGTTAATTTGGGGAGGAGTGATAGTATTCTACTGTAGTTACACAGGAAATTTTTCTTATTCCTTTCCAGTGCATCCTGAAGTATTCAGGGGTAAAATATTATGATGTCTAGGATTTACTTTTAAATACTTCACCAAAAAGTAGAAAAGCAAATATGGCAACATGTTATTAACTTTTAAGCCTTGGTGATGGGCATATGGAAACTCCTTACACTTTCCTCTCTACATTTCTGTATCTGAAAATGTTCATAAGGCCAAACAAGCGAAAAACAGAAACAGCTCAGCAGAAGAAAATGTTATCGGAAGTGGTCCCCACACCCACTGACTCCCTCTAGTGGCCAATGGTGTTGAGCTGAGTGCAAAGAAACTACCCAGTCGGGAGCAGACTCAACCCATCTCCTCCAGATACCACACTCACAAGGAGATTCTCAAACTATTTTGTTCTTTCATTTGTTTTCACTGGGTTTATAAAACCAGAAATTTAGGTCTCATTACTCCATTTAATGATCTGAATCCAGAGGAGTAACTTATGGGTCTGAGTGCCGCCAGCTGGGACTTCCTCCAGTAGCTGACTGGGGTCTGAAGCTGGTGGGGGTCAGTCTGTCTTGATTGAGGTGGGCAGGAAGGGTTTTCATGAGAGGCCAAAATCTGTTTATACCAGTTGTTCTTGTTGTTATGACTAAAGTACACACAAACAATAAAACGTAAGTGCAGAACTCCCATCAGACAACCCACACATGTCACCAAAAAAGTGAACACAACTTCGGTCTCCATTAAAAGTTTAGCAATTGAACGAACGTCTTTATGTCTTAGAATATGTAAGATATTTTAGATTCTCAACTTTCACCAATTGTGCTCATAAGTCAATTAACTCTTTCATCCTATTAGCGTTGGATGAGAGGTTTTCCACCATCCTATAATTCTCTTGTTCAGATCTGAGTGAAAATATCCAAAACCAGATCATAAAAAGAACTTTTTTCCCACTAAGTTTGGTCAGAGAATATACAGATTTTCCCCTGCTGTTGAATTGTCTCCTTCTGGCATTTTATTTAGACCTGGGCTTCCCAGTTGGCACTAGTGGTAAAGAACCTGCCTGCCATTACAGGAGACAAAAGAGACACAGGTTCAGTCCCTGGGTCGGGCAGATCCCCTGCAGAAGTGCACGGCAGCCCACGCCAGTATTCTTGCCTGGAGAATACCTTGGTCAGTGGAGCCTGGCAGGCTGCAGTCCACAAGGTGGCAGAGAGTCAGACACGACTGCAGGGACTTAGTGCACACAATATTAAAACCCACTCGCATTTTCTGAGCACACACTGACAATTGGGGCCAGACATGTTCCCCACACATCCCCCACCCACCCAACTTCAGCCCAGAGTGTGTGGGGAGGCTGCCTGGACTTCCACGCCTGCCACTGTTGATCCAAGCGCTGGATAATCATATGCCCATCACCAAGATCTAACGAGTTAAAAATGGAAGGACCGTGAAGCCTGTGGGGAGGTTCTGGAATATTTCACTTGGGTACCTTGAGGTCAGTTACAAGTCTGGACATCACTTCTCTGAAGAAAGTCAAAGAGCAGGCACAACCAGGTAGAGAAGGGACCCTGGAGTCCAAACACCTGACTTTCTGGAGCAGCAAGTCCAAAGGCCTTGAAGCTTAGCTTCTGGAAGTTTCTGCTGGGGACTGGCCCCTCCCATGTGATGACACTGTGGGGTGGGGTAATAGCAACCCACCTCTGCCCCCAGCTACTTCAGACCCCCACACAGTGCCAAGGTAAGAGATGGGTCAGACCACAGGCAGGTGGAGATCAGCCCTTGGGCTTGTCCCATTATAGTCCTGGACTCACAGATTCAGGGGCAGAGAGATACGTGTGTAAGGGAACAAGCTCACCGCCCAAGGGGATCAGGCTGCAGTTAATGGTGGCAGAATCCCACCCCCTTCTGAGCCTGTTTCCTCACTCACTAGTTGAGGAGAGTGGACCGGTGGTCCCTTCCAGCTCTGCCCACCCACCAGGCTGGGACCCACTGGCTATGGTGGGGTGCAGGACAGTCACCAGCAGAGAATAACCACCAGCCAACGGGTCATCCCTCATCACTATCCAGGGAGTGGGGGTGATGGGACATCCTTAAATTGGAGTGAGAACTCATGACTTGGCAAAAGGTAGGGCCACTCTTCCATTCCAGACAGAAGCAGGAGATGGGGAAGAGGTGGTGGTCTGTCTGCTGAGACCCTCAAAAATCTCTGTGGGGCAGGGAAAGGGCTGCTTCAGCCGACTTGCGCGCAGGGGAAAGGGGGCTCTGGGTGCAGCTCCAATCCCTGACTCTAGGCCTGGTGGTCAGTGGGAGAGGCTGGGCAGGGAGGGGTTGCTCTGTCTTACAAGCATATCTTGGGATAGGCAGTCATTTTGGCCCCACGTCGGGTTCGAGGCAGAGTGGGGAGGTTCCAGGACTCGGAATGGTCCAGGTCTATCATACCCTCCCAGAGGGGGCCCCGCCCCGGGCAGGGCAGGCAGGATCAGTCCTCCTTCTGTGCCCGGAACTCCGGCAAGCTCCAGGCCCGCGGTGGCGGCGTGTCCCGCTCCACGTCCTCAGAGATGGTGTGGATGTCACTGGCAAAGGGGGCGATGCGCGCACGGCTCCTGAAGGTGGCCAGGGTGCCTCGGGGGGCCCGCAGGCTCCACTGGCGTGTCAGCCGTTGCGTCTCCTCGTCCTCCTCCATCCTCTCCAGGACCTCCTGCAGTACAGAGCGGAAGAGCCGGGACACCTCCTGCACCTCCGGCTCCTGCTCTGCCACCAGCTGCCGGAACCTGGGTGCGGGGGGCCGGAAGACAAGGCAGGGCTGCGGTGGGTGCGGCAGCGCGCCGACCCCAAGGGCGTCCCGGCGCGCCCCCTCCACCCCTCACAGTGGGAAATTCCCAGCTTCTCCACTTGCCCACTTCTTCTGAATCAGAAATCCACCCCACCTCCTAACGCTCCAGCCCATACTGAGGTCCACCTCTGCCACTCCTGGCCTCCATGAGACTCAGCTTCCCCATCTGTAAACTTGGGTCACGGCTACTTTTTTTTTTTTGGTGAGATTAATGCACTAACATAGGGAAAGATACTGGTAGCTGCTTCGGGTTATGGATGTAGTGAGGGGAGCCCACTGGGGTTTTTCTGGCCTCACTGGCCAGCGTGATCTCCCTGAAATGGACATCCGATGGTTTCAGTGCCCTGTGATGGTCCTTCCATAGCTCCCCGCCGCGTCCTGGCTGAGGGTGCGAGCTGTTTGGTTCTGCTCATCAGTCTCCTGGCTACTTCCTGTCTGCACTGCAGCCAGGAGTGCGGTTCCCCAGGGCCCCAGGTTCTCCGAGATTCCTGCGTGTGTTCCCAAGCTGTTTCCTCTGTCTCCAAGGTCTCTGGCTTGGAGCTCCAGAAAGAACCACTGCTAGCAAGTTCATGTAATACATGGTTTCCTGGTGTGACCCGGTTCAGAACACAGACTCTACATTTGCTAATAGTTTTTTTTTTTCCCCAGACCGTGGTTTCTATTGTAAATAAATGTGGGTTCTTTTCTGAAAAACACCCCAAAAGCTCACGTGCCTCTGGGAGCTGCCTCCTGCCTCCCTCAGCCTCTAGCACTGACCTGGCAACCATGGCCTCTTTCTTCCTCCTGCCTTGCTCTTTCTAACGGATCCCTGCTCATCCAGGCCCTGGGCTCCATTTCCGTGAGATTATTAGTCCCTGGGGCTCCAGGCTGCGCACCTCTAGAGCCTGGGAGTGTCCCTGCCTGGTGCCTTGAGGGGAGTTACCTGAGGATGTCTGGAGTTACCTGAGGATGGTGGGGAGTTACCTGAGGAGGGTGGGGAGTTACCTGAGGAGGGTGGGGAGTTACCTGAGGATGGCAGGGAGTTACCTGAGGGTGGTGGGAGTTACCTGAGGATGGTGGGGTGTTACCTGAATTACCTGAGGTTGTCTGGAGTTACCTGAGGAGGGCGGGGACTTACCTGAGTTACCTGAGGTTGTCTGGAGTTACCTGAGGAGGGCGGGGACTTACCTGAGTTACCTGAGGTTGTCTGGAGTTACCTGAGGATGGCGGGGAGTTACCTGAGGATGGCGGGGAGTTACCTGAGTTACCTGAGGTTGTCTGGAGTTGCCTGAGGATATCTGGAGTTACCCGAGGACGGCGGGAGTTACCTGAGGATGGCGGGCCCACAGTAGGCCGGGTGGATCTTGGCGCAGACGTCCTCCAGCTGCAGCCTCTCGCCGGGGCTGAGGTCGTACGCGGGCCGCGGCGCGCTGGCCAGCCAGCTGTAGTCCACGCGGGTGCAGACCTTCCTCACCGCGTGGCTGCGCTCCCGCTGCTGCCGCTCAGCCTCGCGCATCTGCCCCGCCAGCTCCACCATGAGCGTCTCCAGCACCATCTCCGCCGGGCTCCGCGGCGAAGGCCGTGGCGGCGCCTCGTTTCCCCGGAGCCACGGGAGTAGGGACATGGCCCCCAGGCCCTGCCGGGGCGGGGCAGAAGTGCGTCTTCCTTAGCCCCTCTGTCAGCCAAGGTTGGGGAGAACAGGGTGAGGCGGGGAGAGCTGAGGCCCGAGTGAGAAGACCTCCCCCTTCACAGCTGGGCGGCTTCGGCTAAGACCCTTAACCTCTCTGAGCAATCGTTTGTAAGTCTGCAAGACAAAGTCGTGGTGTTGTGAGAAGCAATTGTGAATTAACTTGGGAAGCTCCAAGCACCGCATAAAAGTAAGACAATCTCATGGCCATAAAAGTCTCTAAAGCGTCCAGATGCTTGAGCTTCCAGATCCTTGGTCACTCCAAACAAAGATGGAAACATACTGTTAAAAATAAGGCCGCCGCAGCCGCTAAGTCGCTTCAGTCGTGTCCGACTCTGTGCGATCCCATAGATGGCAGCCCACCAGGCTCCCCCGTCCCTGGGATTCCCCAGGCAAGAACACTGGAGTGGGTTGCCATTTCCTTCTCCAATGCATGAAAGTGAAAAGTGAAAGTGAAGTCGCTCAGTCGTGCCCGACTCTTAGCGACCTCATGGACTGGAGCCTACCAGGCTCCTCTGTCCATGGGATTTTCCAGGCAAAAGTACTGGGGTGGGGTGCCATAGCAACAGGCCCCAAATGGAGTCCTTATGCTAACCCCCAAATCACCAAATCGAGACTTAGTTTCACCTCTCACAGGAATCACTTGATCAGCACTAGTTAAGTAATCTGCCTGATAGCCGTCTGCCAGCGCCTAAAGGATAATACAGGGAAGGCAATGGCACCCCACCCCAGTACTTTTGCCTAGAAAATCCCATGGACGGAGGATCCTGGTAGGCTCCAGTCTATGGGGTCGCTAAGAGTTGGACATGACTGAGCGACTTCACTTTCACTTTTCACTTTCATGCATTGGAGAAGGAAATGGCAACCCACTCCAGTGTTCTTGCCTGGGGAATCCCAGGGACGGGGGGAGCCTGGTGGGCTGCTGTCTATGGGGTCGCACAGAGTCGGACACGACTGAAGCGACTTAGCAGCAGCAGCAGCAAAGGATAATAACTTTGCAGCAACCAATTTGCTTTTTTTGCTTTAACATCCTTGTTCCTGCTCCCTTCTGACTATAAAAGTGTTTCATTTGGTACAGCTCCTCAGAGCTCCTTGATATTTGCTAGATTTGAACAGACTTTTTTTGCTCAAATAAACTTTTAAAAAATTTTAATATGCCTCAGTTTACCTTTTAACAATGCTGTATGGCTGAGCATAATCTTATCCCTATGGTTTAAAGGGAAATAAACACACACATTCAGAATAAATGTTTTCATAACAGGAAATGTTCCCAAACTGTTGCTGAAAAAAGCTGAAGATTGTATGGGACTGATATTGTCCTGTAAATGATACAACTTACCCACCATTCATTCATTTATTCATCATTCATCAGACAGAAGCATTAATCAAGCACAGTGTACACATCTGCGGAGGAACACAAGCATGATAGCATGTCTGGACCCTGCTTTCCAGCAGATACAAGACCTGATAAGTAAAAGCCATAATTTAAGTGGAAAGAGGTAAATGTGACTGGTGAAGCATGGAGTCAGTATTGCTGGGGTAGGGATGGGGAAGAAGTGACTCTGGATGATGAAAGGGGTTTTGAAAAGCTTTGTGGATGAGAGAAGGCTGAATGGTGAGTGCAGCCTTCAGACACATGGAGCAGATATCCCAGATAGAGGATCCTGCTGCTGCTGCTGCTAAGTCGCTTCAGTCGTGTCCAACTCTGTGCGACCCCATAGACGGCAGCCCACCAGGCTCCCCCATCCCTGGGATTCTCCAGGCAAGAACACTGGAGTGGGTTGCCATTTCCTTCTCCAATGCATGAAAGTGAAAAGTGAAAGTGAAGCCGCTCAGTCGTGTCCGACTCTTTGCGACCCCATGGACTGCAGCCTACCAGGCTCCTCTGTCCATGGGATTTTCCAGGCAAGAGTACTGGAGTGGGGTGCCAATCCTGCCATGGTATAAAGTGAGATGTGTGCAAGAAGCATCAGGTGTGACAGGGATCCTATCTCATCATATTCCCACAGGGTCTTGCTCAGTATAGGTTTGGTGAATGACTGAATAACTAGATGGATGGATAAGTGAATGATGGATGAACACGTGAATGAGTGAATGGACTGCCATCTCAGGCATGCCCTGCTGCCTGCTGGAAGTGGGTTCATACCTCTGACAGCAGTGAAGGTGAGCTCCATTCCTGGGCTAAAACCTGAACTGGGTCTTTGAGGAGGCTCACCTCCCCTTCCTATGCCCTTCTCCCCTCCAAGGAGCTCCCCCTTGCATGCAGCAATGGTCTTATTCCTGCCTAGACCCTCTAGATGCAGACAAAAGAGGTGCAATGAACTCACAACGACATGGTGATGAGGCACGCGTCACCTCCTGAAGATTCACATCTTTTTTTTTAGGCAGCCTTCCTGCCACCCTGCACCAGAGAGGGTTAGCCCATAGAAATGAATTGTTGACATTGGGGAATCAAACACAAATGGGAAACTTATTGTGGGGTATCAGTAGCTTCCGGGAGTGGCACAAATCAAGCTTCTCACTTGCCCATGGAGAAAACAATGACTTCTCTTAGCAACCATCATAATTAGGAAATATAATAGTGTTCATCCTCCACTTAGTCTGAGTGTATCACCATCATGGAGGCCTCAGATTACATATCCTGATATGCCTTTCTGGGAGCCTGGGAGGGAAGAAGAGACCATCAGACTGTGCTACTGGGATCAGGGGAAGTTAGCACTTTTTCTTCTTGGTCTTCACTGCTTTATATGTCCAGAATCATGTAGTTGGGCAATAGTGTGGGGAAGGGGCTGAGAGATGGGGGTGGGTTCTGCTCTGTCCTGAGAGCCCTGAGGCCCCAGGAATCTCTGCCAGGGGATCTGATCAGTCAGGCAGAGATGTTGTAACTGAATGTGTAATTTTTTTCCTGGAGTGCTTGCGTTTTTAAAAGAACACAAGTCAGGACTTCCCTGATGGTCCAGTGATTAAGAGGCTGCGCCTTCACTGCAGGGGGCATAGCTTTGATCCCTGGTTGGGAGGATCCTGAGATACACTAAATATGGACTCTGAACCAGGCAAACCAAAATGACTGGCCAAAGGGAACTTGGAAGAAATGCCCCATAAAAGTAGTTCAAACCACAAGGGTGCGCCCCAGTGACTCTGAATCTGTCCATGTGTCTATACATATGTACTATACTCTTTTCCTCTTAATAAATACTTATTTCACTACTTTCCATCTTTGAGGGAGCTCTTTTCTGCAAAGCAGAAGAACCACAGTCTTGTCACTGACCACTAGTCTAGTGGCTAGAATTTGGTGCTTTCATCTCTGCGGCCTGACTTCAATCTCTGGCCAGGAGCCGAAGCCTTGCTTCAAGTTACTGCAGGCCGAGGCCACCTGAGATCAATTAGATACCATAACACCGTGCATGGGGTCTCTGAGCTATATAAGGACCTGTCTGCCCCCATCCCCCCAAAATGTCACTGGCCTCAAAATATAAGTAGAGATCTACAAAATTGAAATTAATAAAAATTTCAAATTTAAGTTATGAAACTCCTTTCTACATTTTTATTAAAAAATAATTATAATGTGAATTCATTTGATGATATTTGAGGTGATATGGAGCGAGGCTTTCAATAGCAAAGGGGTCTAGATTGAAGAGCTTCTCATCATCCTAGATTTAAACCCTGGGGTGATTAAAGGCTTTCAACAATTCCTGATTATCCTCAAGATTAGATTCAGACCCCTTAAGTGGCTTCAAGGCCCTTTATCATGTGGCTCCTGTTTACGTCTTCAGCTTCATGACTCACCAAACCTCCCCTTACCCCTCTGCTCCCCTAACACCCTCCCCAACCCCACCCTCCATTCCCTTAATGCACCCTGCTGCCTCTCGCTTTTAGGGCTTTGCACATCCTCAATTCCTGAATGAGCCCCACCTCAGCTCTCAGCTCATACTCTGTTTCCTTTAGGAGCCTTTCCCATCCTCCCTGACCAGGCTCCCAGGTATTCTGTGCTTACCCCATCATGGCATGGTCCAACATGGCACAGAAAACTATGATGGCCTGTGTGTCCCTCTCCAGCCAGAGCAAGGACCCAGGTCTTGAGCATCATCCTACCCAGGCCCCAGAGCCAGGCACAGGGTCTGGCCTGTAGCAAGTGTTCAGTGTGTGCTCAGTAGCTTCGGTCCTCTTCTGCTCTTTGCAGCTCCATGGACTGGAGCCCATGGGGCTCCTCTGTCCTTGGAATTCTCCAGGCAGGAATACTGGAGTGGGTTGCCATGTCCTCCTCCAGGGGATCTTCCTGACCCAGGGATCGAACCCGCATCTCCTGCATCTCCTGCATTAGCAGGTGGGTTCTTTGCCACCAGCACCACCTGGGAAGCTCCACTGTTCAACAGACATCCATAATAAATGGAGTCATACTTGCTTTCTAACTTGTTTGAATAAATACCAGAGTAATGGATAGAGTTGCCCTGTGGGGCTTTAGTCCTTGCTGTGTGTATGTGTGTGTAGCTGGGCTAGAAATCTACCTAGACAATCCCTTCCCGTTCCAAAATTTCTCCCCCTTCCTAAGGCCCATTTTGAAGGATTCATTTTTGGGTCAAGCACTGACCTCCTTAAGGGCATTTTTTTTCTTCTTAGTCTGGAATTACATTTAAGTTGAAAGGAGAATGGTTTGGTCTTGGAAGGTCTTCCTGCAGCAGGGAGAAACATACAGAAAGAGGAGGTGGGAAAACCCTGGAGACAACCTATGTCTCCAGGAAAACTGGCCTCTTAACTTCTACTCCAGGCCTGGTGGGGGCACCAGGCTTGAGCAGCAGGCCCATGGCTCCCCTGTGCAAGGGCCTTGGGGCAGTGCTGCAGATAGAGTCTTGCATACCATATGTTTAAATATTAGCAAATTACAAATTAAGCTAATGAACTATTCAATAAAATACGTTCTCTTCCTTCCTTGTCAAATAAACCTTCATAACAACTGGGAGGGTCTGATTCAAGCTGAGAATTCTTGGACTCTGTGGAGTTCTTTGCTGGTACGTGGAGATGTGGGTTGAGCCAGTTCTTGGCCCTTAGCCGGTCCCCTCTTTCTAGTCACACCCCAAGGGGCCTTGCAGACATGCAGGGAGATGCCGAGCTTCATGTCCAGGCCCACCCACATCCCTGCCAACAGGGCCTCTTAGCCTCCCTCAGACCTAGGGTTGCTCCCATGGTGATGTTGCTCCCACCAGGGAGGGGTCCTGCTCCAGCTCTGGGTGGGCAGGTGACTGTCCAGGCAAGGATTTCTGGATCTCAGCACCTAAGGCCTGACCTGGAGGGGATGTGACCTCAGGGTGGGCACATCTCTGGACTACCCCAGACTCCTTGCCCTGGGTTGGGGAAGCCAGAGTGCAGACCAGGATTGGGCAGGTACCCTCTTCCCAAGTGGAAGTCTGTGCTCCGACTCGAGTCGGCTGCCAGATATGGGGTGCTCAGCCCACGGCAGATGGCGGAGCCTGGGTGGGGATCCCGCCTGAGTCCCAGGCCCGGTGGGCTCTCAGTTTCTCTGGCCCAGAGGCTGGGCTCTCAGAGGGAGGAGAGGGGTGGGGTGTTTTGAATTTTCTCCTCCCCCCAATCCCCTGCCTCCCAGCCCAGGCTGGAGGCTGTGACAGAGATAAGGCTTCTGCCAGAGCTATATCTGTCACTGGTGCCAGCTGTTCTCCTGGAGGCTCTCCAGCAGGTCTGATTAAGCTCTTAAGGGCAGAGGAGGGAGGGAGGGGGAGATGGAGAGAAGGAGGGAAGACATAAGGGAGAGGTGGAGAGGTAGAGGGAAGGAGGGAATGCAGAAACAGAGAGGCAGGCAGACTAGACGATGCCAGAGGTGGCTGGTTGGCTTATCCCCGGGCCTCCCCGGGACCTGAGTCTGTGTTGGGAAGCACCTGATGGCAGGTTGTGGTCTGATTAAGACTAAAGACACCCAGAAGGTTCATCAGAACTGCTGTTAGGTGGTCTTGCCCAGTTGGATTCTGCCCCTCCCTTGCGTTGGATTAACCCCCATGGCAGAGCCAAACTCCCAGCTAAAGCCCTCGCTCCAGCTCAAATCCTGCCAAGTGACTCCAGAACCTTCCCATGAGGAATATCTGCTTCCTGTTCAGGCAACAGCACCTGCAATCTGCATCCAACACACAAGCATTGTTTGAATCTGTCTTTTAAAAACATTAGGACATCTGGGAAAATCTGAGTGTGAGCTGTATGTTAGGGAATGGGTGTTGCTTTTCTAGGGTATAAAAATGGTAATTAGCCCCTCAGCTTCCCAGACTCTCATGCAGTTGGTTGTAAATTCTTCCAGGAGCTGTTTTACTGTCTACTTTGCAGGATTTACAAAAAAAAAAAAATCAAAAACTTAAAAAAACACAAGTTTTAAAAAGCAAAATGCAGAGGGAGGAAGCAGTGACAGATTTTTTTTTTTTGGTAATTATGCTTTTTTTTTACTTTTAGAACTTGTCCGTTTTTACTGTGGGTCAGCTGTTGATATTTCATCAGGATAACCATATCTTTGCTGAGTTCAGGTGACAGAGGAAGAGCCACACCCTCAAAAACACACAAAACAAAACCACAGAATCATCTTTAACCTAACTTTTTATACAACTTCACAGTTTCCCGTAACTTTGCCCACAAGCTTCTGTGTTGAGTTGAATTGTACCTGCTTTTTGTATTTGGAAAGAGAGTGACTATTGAACTTGAAACCTTTTATTCCAGGCATCTTGGTAGTTTCTGGTGGGATTAAGCGGGTGAGAGGGAAGAAGGGAATTGGGGGGCTCCTACCCTTCAGAACATGAAGTTTCTCCCACTGCTCCTCTCCAGAGGTCTCCCAGTGCCAGACCTAAAGGTTTTTCCTACAATGATCCTCTGATTATTTTTACTTCCCCTTGACCCATATGTTTTAACAGAACTTTTAACAAACGGCACTTAATAAGAAATGTGTTAGCTCTGTTTTGTTTTGTTTTCAATAAATGACATGGCACCTCCCAGCAGGAAGGAAAAGAAAATGGTAATTATGGTTCTAGGGGAATCTTGACAAATAGTGCAATCTTGGGAGGCAATGCTGGAGTGTTCCTGGCTGAGTGTCAACGACTGTCTACAAGGTCTCACATTCCAGTCATTCAGATGACGCCACATGTCCAGGTACACACATGCGTTCAGGTAGGGTAAACTACTAACAATCACTTTGTCCAGGGGGAATTTATGACTGTTTTTTTGCACTATTATTCCAATTTTATTGCATGTTTGAACGATTCATAATTTACAAGTTGGAATACATCTGGCTCAAAGCTCACTTCTTGCAGGAAGCCTTCTCAGTCTATTCTATCTACCGGTTGACTTGCCCCTCAGCACCTCTGCCCACAGTTTAGACCTGACTCATGAGTAGTGCTGTGGTGTTTCTCCACAGCTGGGGGTGGTGTTGAGGCAGTGAACAGTGGCATGTGCTGGGAGGCTCTGGGTGGGCGACACCAAAGCCCGGGCCTGAATTCTGACTCATGACGCGCTCGCAACTCAGTAAACACGGGTGGGAGTGTGTGCAGTGTACCTGTCCCGGTGCAGGTCTGGGGCTGCCTCCAGGAGCGTGCATTCAAGGCAGGAGTGGGCACAAGGAGACAAGCCATCTCTGTGCTGTCTGGAAGGGTGCTGCCATCCAGTAAGGGACAGGCCACTGCCCTTTGGTTCCTCACCAGCTCAGGTGAGGCAGGCTGGTGTAGTGAGGAGAGCCAAGGTTTTAGCAGAGAAATCCTAAATTCAACTCCTATGCCTTTCTGCTCCCACTCTATGCTGGCTTCCCAAGTCACCTTCATTGCTCCAAGTTTCCCCGTCTGTAAGATGGGGTAATAAGGCACCTACTTCAAGTTACTGTGAAGACTAAATAAGGTAATGTGGACTTCCCTGGTGATACAGTGGGTAAGAACCTGCCTGCCAAGACAGGGGATGTGTGTTCCATCCCTGGTCCAGGAAGATTCCACGTGCCTTGGAGCAGCTAAGCCCGTGTGCCACAACTACTGAGGCTCACACACCTAGAACTCACGCTCAGCAACAAGAGAAGCCACTGCAGCGAGAAGCCCCTGCACCATGAAGAGTAGCCCCACTCGGCACAACTGGAGAAAGCCTGCGTGCAACAATAAAGGCCCAGTGCCGTCGAAAATAAACAAATGTAAAAGTTCTCACAACCAATTAAAAAAAGCAAGGTAATGTCCCTTTAAGTGCTTTGTAAACTAACAAGAAGTTGATTGGTCTAGGTCTATGACTGTCCCTTGGTGCAAGGGCTTCAGGAGAATTCAGAGTTTTAAAACTTGGATAGAAAAAAAAATCTTTATCTCCTCTATCTTTAACTGAAATGTGATATTTTTGTCAGTTATGAATACTGGCCCCGGACTATGGCAGTGTCAGTATACCTGTGGCAGTTTTATCTCCCTCAGAGGTCAGATTCTTTTTTCATAATACTTTAAACTTGTTATTCTTGAAATATGGTTTGTGCTTGTCAGGGCTATGAAATCATACTCATTAGCCCTGCCACTAGAGTTTACTATTTTACGTGTGGCTGCAGGGCTTCCCTGATAGCTCAGTTGGTAAAGAATCTGCCTGAAATGCAGGAGACCCAGGTTTGATTCCTGGGTCAGGAAGATCCGCCAGAGAAGGGATAGGCTACCCACTCCAGTATCCGTGGGCTTCCCTGGTGGCTCAGCTGGTAAAGAATCCACCCACAATGCAGGAGACCTGGGTTCAATCCCTGGGTTGGGAAGATGCCCTGGAGAAAGGAAAGGCTACCCACTCTGGTATTCTGGCCTGAAGAATTCCATGGACTGTATAGTCCATGGAGTCTCAAAGAGTTGGGCATGACTGAGTGACTTTCACAGAGGCACTGCTGCTGCTGCTAAGTCGCTTCAGTCGTGTCCGACTCTGTGCGACCCCATAGACAGAAGCCCACCAGGCTCCCCCGTCCCTGGGATTCTCCAGGCAAGACTACTGGAGTGGGTTGCCATTTCCTTCCCCAATGCATGAAAGTGAAAAGTGAAAGTGAAGTCGCTCAGTCGTGTCCGACTCTTAGCGACCCCATGGACTGAAGCCCACCAGGATCCTTCGTCCATGGGATTCTCCAGGCAAAAGTACTAGGGTGGGGTGCCATTGCCTTCCCCATCACAGAGGCACATATATTACTATATCTCAAATTGCTTAAAAATATTTCAATAGGAGTCCGGTTTCAGGGAAAAAATGTTCAATAGCTACATTTCAATACAGCGGTTTCTTTTGTAATTGTGAGAACTTAATTGTATGCATTGAGGAACATTTCACTGAGAATGTGTCCACAGGCTTCATACACTTCCAAAGGGTCAAGGACCCTTGGCTTGGGGCAAACCTGACCCCAGTCCAGCTCCGGACTTACTGGGCCTTGGCGCTGGGAGAGCTGTTGAACAGAGAACTCAGGGGTGAAGTCTCGCGTCCCAGCAACCTCTCGCCTGTTCTGGGGCTGCACTCCCCAAGTCCTTTGTCTTCCATTCTCTGCTCTTCCTTTCCCTTCCTTTCTGCTTCATTATCCTCCCACCTCACAAGCTCTAAGCCTTCCCTTCAGCCTATTTTTGAACATCCCTGAGGATAATGTCTTTTCCGTAGCTCCCTGGGTGACACTGGCACCAGCTGTAGCTCGTTTATACGCTGGAGAAAGGAGCCCCATCCCTCGAGGGCAGGAGGAGTCTGGTTCCTGGCAGTTAGCACAGGAGGGGACCAGGGGTGTCTCTGAGGTGGGAACAATGTGGGGTGTGCCCGTGGAACAGGGAGCAAGGCTCTGACCCACCCTCACCCCCCACCAGAGATGTAAGAGTCCATCTGCCTCTGGTGGGGACCAAGGCCCCCAGGCTCTCACCATCCAGGGAAAGACCGTCCACTTTCTGCCGGGAAGCTGTTTACTCTGGACAAAACTGCCCACCCAGGCCCCGCCTCTAAAGCTGGGCCCTAACAGCTGAGCTGGGCATCTGCAGGCTGGGGCAGGGGCTGCCCTGTGTGCCCCCCAAAACCCATGAGCCCAGAGCAGCGGCTCCAGAGTGCAGGCCGCGAGGCTCTGTGGAAGCCAGCCCCGAACGCAGGGCAGAGGCCTCCAAGAAGCAGGTGCAGAGAGTCTGTGTTCCCTCTGCCTACCCAACTACTTCCCAGCCTTATTTTTGCCAAGACCAACTTCACAGAGTACAAATTACCTTATTTCTCTTTGGCATCATAGAAAACTAGCCTGTGATCCACCAAGCCAGGTGGGACTCAGCCAGTCCTGTGGGCCTCTGCCCACCCGAGAAACATCCGCTCATCTTTTAAGATGCTGTAGCCTGCCCCTGACTGCTCCCCAGAGGCTAGCAGGTCTCTCATCGCAGCATCTCTAACAAATCTACGTCTCTCTTCTTTGGCTGTATTTCTCGTTCCCTGACTCGGCTATGAGCTCTATGAGGAGAAGAGCTGTGTCTGTTGAATCTTCTAGGAGGCAGTAGGCCTTAATGAGTGGTTCCTGAGTGAATGAGTGAATGAAGGAATGAGGCAGTCAGTCCTCCTCAGACTGAGGCAGGAGTGAAAACAGGAGCAGGATGAGTGCTCAGGTCCAGCTCGCCCCTTGGAGGTCTTTGTCAGAGGGCAAACACCCTGGTCTCCTTCTGAGAGAAACTGCCCTGGTCTCTATCTGAGAGGATATGCCATCCATGGTCCTCATCTGAGGGGAGAGGTTCTGGTCTCCATCTGAGGTGAGAAGACGTGCTCTTCTTTCTGAGGAGAGACGCCATGCTCTCTCGGTCTTATGGGAGGCTCCTGGACTCTGAGGGAAAGCCCTGGTCCTTATATGATAGTAGCACCCTGGTCTTTGTCTGAGGGGAGACACCGTAGTTCTCTGTCTCCAAGAGAAGAACTTCTGTGACAAGTTACCCTGGTCCTCATCTGAGGGGAGAGGCTCTGGTCTCCGTCTGAAGGGAGGGCTCCAGTCTCCATCTGAGGGAAGAAGACTTGGTCCCTTTCTGAGGAGAGACACCATGCTCTCTCAGTCTTAGGGGAGATTCCTGGACTCTGTCTGAGGGGAAAACCCTGGTCTTTATATGATAGTAGCACCCTGGTCTTTGTCTGAGAGGAGATACTTTAGTCTTCTTCTGAGACAAGCTGTTGTGGTCTCTGTCTGAGAGGAGAATTCACAGTCCTTATCTGAGGGGAGACACTCTGGTCTCCGTCTGAAGGGACAGTTCGGGCCTTTTTCTAAAAGAAGTCACTGTGGTCCCTTTCTGAGAGGAGATGCCCTGGTCTTTTTCTGAGACAAGTTGCCCTGATCTCTATCTGAAGGGAGAACCCAGGTCTTTTTCTGAGAGAAGTAACTCTGCTCCCTGGCTGAAGGGAGACACCCTGGTCCTGTCTTAGGAGAGAAGCCCTTTGCTTTTCTGTGAAGAGTCACCCCGGTGACTGTCCCAGGGGAGACGCCCTGGTCACTGTCTTGGGGGACGCTCTGCTCCCCAGACTCTGCCTGAGGGGAGGGCCCTGCTCTTTATATGATAGAAATCTCCCTCCAACTGACTCATAGGATAGGGCTGGTCCCATAGCGGATGCTCCTTCCCAAGCCTGATCCTGTTCCTGAAGCCCCATCCAGGCCTGTTCTCCCAAACATATCTTGGGGACTCACGGGCAGCTCTGCAGTTAAAGGAACTGAGGCCCACACATCGCCCACATCACCGTGGTCACTGTTGTGTCCTGAGAGTCTGCTCCGAGCCTCACACTTTGTGGTTCTCAAGTCACAGGCTCAAATCAAGGAGAGAAACTCTAATTTGCATTTCTGCTCACTTCCCTCTTGAGCTTCTCTGGTGGCTCAAATAATAAAGACTCTTCCTGCAATGCAGGAGACCCATTTGACCCCCTGATTTGGGAAGATCCCACTCCAGCATTCTTGGCTGAAGAGTCCCATGGACAGAGGAGCCTGGTGGGCTACAGTCCAGGGGTTGCAAAGAGTCGGACACGACTGAGCAACTGACACACTTGCATCCCCCTAGGTGGATCCTCCCCGTAAAGGCAGAAGGGAAAAGACTTGAGCTGGGTCCTTCCTGACAGGCTTGCTGCCTCCAGAGTAGACAGAAGCCATGACTTCCTATGAGTCTGTGAAGCAGGGACCAGGCCATGGCACGGAGGATGCTGCAGAGTCTGCTGCCTCTTGTGGGACAGATGAAGACAGTCGGGGCCATCAGGGCCCTACGAGACGGTGCAGTGGACTGTCCCCATCTACCCAGCTCAGCTCAGCTGGCCACTGCTGTAACTTCTGTCCCCTGGGGAGGTCACCCTCTTACCTGGCTTTCTGAGGTCAGGCTCTGCAGAGGTGAAGGTCTCAGGGGGTCCTGATTCTGCTTCCCTGTCTGGGAGACGAGAGTGTCTGGATCCTTTCAGGGAAAGACAGAAAGTTCATCGGCCACAGGAGGACAGGGTCAAGGGGAAACTACTTCCAAACGCCTCCCTCCTCTTCCTCTTGTGCTGCGGGCTGCTGCCTCGTGCTTCTTCCTCCTCTATCTCTCAGAAGTTGTGCTGGGAGAAAAGAATGCTGACCAGAGGAGGGATCCACCCTGGGCTGGTGTTTGCTGTGTGTATGTGTGTGTCTCCAGAGGCTGGAACCACGCAGCTCCTTGGATGAACCCCAAGGCAACCCAGCTCCTGATTGGTGGTTGCCGTGGAGACCCACCTAAGCCTCTTCCACCTGAGCTGTATTATCTGAAGGAGTCTATCTGACCTGACAGTCACCTGAGAAGACCCAGGGGGTGAGAGCGGGCCCGTGTCCAGATGGCCTTCTCCGCCCCGGCATCCCCCAGCTGGCGCTCGGGATGGCACAAGCTGGGGAGCCAGGGCATGCCCAGTGCACCCTCTGTAGAGCCTTAGGAGGACCTGCTCAGAGCAGATGTTTCCAGCTACCAGCTGGATGGTTCCTGGCCAGAGCACACACTTTCCACCCACTCCCTCTGCCAGCAGAGGAGTGATTCAGGTGCAGGAATTCTCACCTTTAATCACCACCCCCTCACCTGCCCTCCTCTAGGCTCATGAAAATTCTCTCCTTCCCTCAAGGCAAGCTCAAGTGCACAGAGTTCTTTTTCTGATGCTCTGGAGGAGGGGCAAGGCTGAGGAAATAATCCCAGCAGAGGAGGGAGGGTAGACTGTGATTATTGACTTTGAGATAAGACGGGGACTGGCAGGAGTGAGCCCGTTGCTATTCCTCCTGTTGCTATTCTTCCGAGTCCTGCACTCGTCTCTGGGCCTCCTGCCTGTCTCTGTGCCCTGTGCACTGTCACGTGCAGACTTTTCAAGCTATGGGCCCCATGTGGGCCAGGCTGCCCCCATCAGAATTAGAAACCGGTGCCCACTGCCCTGTGGGGGCATCCAGGGTGCCCTAGTGGGCACTAAGCTGCCTTGTAATAGATCTCAAGTGATGCCGTAGCAGGTAGTACCAGGTACCAGGCAGTAGAGTGATTTCTGGATATGTCTAGTCCTGAGTGTATCAAAAATGAAGCAGAAAGCGTCACCAAGAAGAAACCAAGCCATGATGGATGAACCACCTCACTCCACTCACCTGCCTGCCTGTGTGTTTTGTCTGTGTCCCTGAGTGCTAGGCAGCTTTGCGCTTCCTTTGTGGCTGGATCCACTAGAAAGATCTGCCTTCCCTCCTCTCCAGCTGCTCAAGCAGGGCTCTGGAGTCAGGAGCGGGGTCATACACCTCTCTTGACCAGTTCACAGCACAACAGTCCCAGTGATGGGGAAGGTCCCTTGGAGATAGGACACTCCCACACTTTGAGGAGCTTAAGTTGACCTCCTCATACTCACAGATCCATGGTGGCCTCCACACCCAGGATAAGCCACAGCCAGAGCAACCTGGGGCAGGTAACCAGGAGTCCCCACCTCTGAACATCCCACCACTATGCTGACACAAGGGCAAAAATTCCAAGGCGTTTCCATGCTGGTGGGGAGGGGACCAGCAGGATGAGAAGGCTCTGCTTTCTCTTCGGAAAAGTTGCTAGAAGTGGTAAGAAGAGGCCAGTGATAAGTCACAAATTCGTTCATGCAGCACGGATGTCCAGAGCACTCTTCTGTGCAGGCAGGATACCAGATGCTGGCTGAGTGTTCACAATTCCCTTCCTCACCCCTCTCACTCCACACTTCCCAGCCAAGATCCCTTGAAGCTGGGTCAGATGAGGAGAAGATGGAGTTCTTGGGACTTCCCTGGTTGTGCAGTGGTTAGGACTCTCCACTTCCACTGCTGAGGGCATGCGTTTAATCCCTACTTGGGGAACTAAGATTCTTCAAGCCTTGAGGTATAGCCAAAAAAAAAAAAAAGAATTATTTAGAAGAAGAACATAGAATTCTTACAGGAGAGTGCAGAGCAGGGACAGAATTAGAGTTCAGTGCTAAATGCCTTTTTCTTCCTTCTGTGTAATCTTCGGTCAACTAAAGACCATTGTATTTGAATGAAAAAATTCATCCCATAGATTAGGCTTAAAACCTCACCCTCACACACACACACACACACACACACACACACATATACACAGGCACACAATTAATGTAAATGAGATTATGCCAGCTCTGAGCCATTAAAGGAAGATCCGTCTGCAATGGTGTGCTAAGGACTCCTGACCTGTGACGCTGGGGAACATGCACACAGATGACTAGCTTCTCAGCGTCCTCCCCTCCCAACACAGTTGGCCCCTTCGCTCTATTTTTCAGTGACACCTATGCCCAGAGGAGGGGGGTTATGCTTTCCTACTTCCATCCCTCACCCATCTCCCTGACACCATAACTCAAAGACAGCTTGGTGTTTGTGCTGACTGCTCATCTCTTTTTACCCATTAGCCTGTGGTGGCTTTGTGATTATCCACGCTGAGTGTGAGTTTGACTAGGGAGAGAAAGTGGTGGTGGGTTTTTTTTCTCATTTGGCATCACTCAAAGTTGCTGAAGTGTAGTTAAATATTCAGCAACCATTCAAATGGAGAAACACCAGCAGGGCTGTGACATTGCCTCACAGATGGCATTTGATTAATAAATTGGAGATGTGGAATTACAAAGCCATTGGGTACAGGACTGGATTAAAAACTGCAAGGAGATTGGAGGAGAGCACTGATCCCAGATGTCAGGCTGTGCCGTGGGCTGCTCTTCCCGTTCCCTCCTTCCTGGCTTCCTTCCAGGCTGTGGGCGCCAGTCCAAACCATTTCTAAGTGCTCGGTCATGCATAGGGTTTTCAGAGCCTACAGAAGGATAAAAGTGACAGTAGTCACAGGCACAGACCTGTGACTCCCTGGGAATGGCCACCCACTCCAGTATTCCTGCCTGGAGAATCCCATGGACAGAGGAGTCTGGCGGGCTACAGTCCGTGGGGTCGCAGAGTCTGACACAAGTGAGCAGCTAACACTTTCATTTTCCTCCCTCTGGGCAGCCCTCTTTCCACTCCTGTGGCCACATTTCCTTCTCCAGCCAGAGGAAGCATTGCAGATGACTGCAGGAAAATGAGAGCCTCACCTTCTTCCAGCTGGCTTGCTTAAGTCCCTGCTTCCTCACTCTCTCCTTCTTGCCCCTCTTCTCCATCTAGCCTCACACTGGTTTGTTTTGTTTTGTTTTGTTTTATCTTAATCTGTATTATCTATTTATCTAAAATAATGAAAGAGAACTAGGGAGAGAGACATAATACATGTCTCATTCATTTATTCACTAGGTGTCTACTGACCATCTACCATGTGCTAGACAGTACCTTGACGCCCAGTTTCTATGGAATTCACTCACCACTGACTTCTTTTAAGTTCTGCCCTATGGTTTGACTGATCTTGAGAGCCTGGGCAAAACTGGCTGTCCATCAAAGATTCGTGCCCCTCTTCCAGAGTGAGACATGCTTTGGGGAAGCTGCTGTCCAACCAGGGACCCCATTACCCAGCCTCCGTCACATCCATACAGGACCATGTGACAATGAAATGTGGATGGAAGGCCTGGCTTATGAAACACTGCTGTGCAATTCTCCACCTCCCTTCTTTCTCCCACTTGCTGATGGTCGATAAGGACTCTGAGGCCCTGGAGGGTGGTAGAGCCCCAATTTTGAAAGAGCCCAGGTCCCTAAATTACCATGTGGCAGGCCACCCATCAGTCATCCATGTTGAGCTCCACTATGTGAAGCAGTGTATCGGGTCAAACACTAAGACTTGGGGTTTCTCTCTCACAGTGATTGGCACTCTCATGATTAGTGCAAACCCTGTGGGAAGAGATGGATGTGGAAAATTTCTGCCTTCCTTGGTTCCTGGACATCAGAGATATTCTTGATGGGTCCCCTCTGGTTTCTCCATCTTCATCCCAAAGAACCAATTACTCTATCCTATCTTGTCTCATGCCTTTGTGCACAGTGAACACTCTGTTCCAAATGCTGGGGATCCGGGGGGCTGTCTTACTCATCCCTGAAAATCTACCCCAGTGGTGAGCCTCAGTGAACCTTCTGTCTGCCCAGTTGCCCCCTCCTCTCCAGTCTCCAAAGCTTCATTCTTCTCTCTGTGTATACAATCAATCCTCATTACTCACAGTTGCAAAGCTGTCTACTCACTAAAATGTATTTGTAATCCCCAAATCAATACTCGAGGCACTTTTGTGGCCGTTCTGGACATGTGCAAAGTGTTAAAAATTCGACATTCCCAACTGAAGTGAAACGAGGCCATCTCCTGTCTTCCTGTTTTGGCTCTCAGACGGTCAATAAATATCCTTCCCCTGGCCTATTTAGTGTCCACTTTGAGCCTTTTGCTGGTGATTTCACTGTCTAAAATGGTCCCCAAGTGCAGTGCTGAAGTGCTGTCTGCCGTTACCAAGTACAAGAAGGAGAGAATGCATGGCTTAGATGCACTTCATTTAGGCATTAAGTTGCAAGTTACATTGCTGTTGGCTGTGAGTTCAGTGTTAATGAATCAACAATGCACAAAAATTAGGAGTCTTTGAACAGAAATACACAGAAGACAAGGTTGTGTACTGACTGGCTGATGAAAATGTCCTGACCAGAGGCTCACAGGAACCTAACCGTGTGTTTCCCCTAGAAGCAGTGGTTCAGGGCTGGCAGTGACATTCAGAACATGACGACTGCAAATAATGAGAATCAGTGGAGCATCACATTGTTGGCTGAACTTCCCTGCAGAATAAGGACTGCTCGAGGGCCAGGAGCCCAAGCCCCAGCATGTGGTGAGAGGTCAGTGCATTTAGAGAAGGTGGCAGCCAGAGCACCCTGAGCCTGCTGTCTGCGCCCAGCAAATGCCCTGGACCTGCCTCTGTCCTCCTGAGCCTGAGGTGAGCTGTCACAGGCTCGAGGACCCACAGACCACAGACATAAGTAGACAGGAGTGGACTGTGAGGGGCTGAGGTCACCCACAGGTGGGAATGTGCAGAGGCCAGCAGAAGCAGGTGATATGGGGGCTGTGGGAGGGTGGTCTGGGAGCCTGGGCACTCGACAGTGTGGGAAGCCAGTCCAGGTCCAGGGTTAAGAAAGCCAGAAAGCCACTTCTGCTCAACCCGGAAATGCTTCTGGGAGGAGGCTGAGTACCAGCAAATCAACGGGAGAGGGGAACCAGGATGTGTCCTGCGTTAGAGAGATAAAACCTGAAATGACACGAACTGGTGTGGGCCCTCTGGGTGGGTACCGACGTGGGGCCTGAAGGGATGCCTCGGGCCCAGGAAGGAAAAGAGGCGGTGTTAGTGAAAGACAAGGAGCAGCTGTGATGCGCAGGGTGCAACACACCATCACATGTGGATCTGAATGTAGATTCTGAAATCGGTTTCCAAAGAAGAATGCTGGTGAGTGCTACCAATAGTAGCAGCTTGGTAGTTAGTACACTGCCTGGCTCCCGGGATAGTGCCCTGACTGGTGTGGAGGATGACGGAGAGGGTGGAATTGTCTGGGAATCCTGACTTGATGGTGGGGAGTCACGACACCCTAGGGGAGAAGCAGAAGTGAGGGGAAACTGACTCAGGGTCCCTTGGCGGTGTGGGTGGGGAGGGCAAGGTGTCTTCATGACTCTCGGGAAGACAGACCCTGTGACCAGCCCCACACATGGAGGATGGGTTTAGTGAAAAAGTGAAAGTTGCTCAGTCGTGTCCGACTCTTTGAGACCCCTTGGACTATACAGTCCATGGAATTTTCCAGGCCAGAATACTGGAATGGGTAGCCTTTCCCTTCTCCAGAGGAAGTTCCCAACCCAGGAATTGAACCCAAGGCTCCTGCATTGCAGGCGGATTCTTTACCAGCTGAGCCACAAGGGAGGATGGGTTTGGCTGAAGATAAAGATCTGGGGGTCATCTGCGTTAAGGGAGACGTTCGATGTTGGACACAGGGGACTGACTCAGCTCACATGGAACTGGAAGAGAGCCTGGGATTGACTTACAGGCCCAGAAGAGGGGCGGGCTGAGAAGGGCTTGGGAACCTGACCCTGCGCACTTGCTTCCACTGCATTCCCACCGCAGTCGGCTCTAAGGAACCAAGGGGAGCTAAGTGGGCATTGTTTGGTCATGTGTCTCCCTGCTGCTGCTGCTGCTGCTGCTAAATCACTTCGGTCGTGTCCGACTCTGTGCGACCCCATAGACGGCAGCCCACCAGGCTCCCCTATCCCCGGGATTCTCCAGGCAAGAACACTGGAGCCAGTTGCCATTTCCTTGTCCAAGGCATGAAAGTAAAAACTGAAAGTTGAGGATGCTCAGTAGTATCCGACTCTTAGCGACCCCATGGACCGCAGTCTACCAGGCTCCTCCATCCATGGGATTTTCCAGGCAGGAGTACTGGAGTGGGGTGCCATTGCCTTCTCCCATGTGTCTCCCTCGTGTCCAGTCATCATCCTGTGATGGCCCCAGTGATAGGAAGTCTGTGAACTTTTAGAAGTGTGGGGACTTCCCTAGTGATCCAGCGACTAAGACTCTGCACTCCCAAGGCAGGGGCTCTGGGTCAAGGAATTAGATCCCACATGCCACTACTAAAGATCACACATGCTACAAGGAATATCAAAGATCGCACATGCCACAGCCAAGACCCAGTACAGCCAAATAAATAAATAATTTTAAAAAATAAATACAAGGAGAAGAAGGAAAGAAAGAAAGTGCTGATCATGCAGAGTTAGCAGGTGCCTACTGACAGGAGGTCAGGGGAAACACCCCAGAGAGGTTGAGGATGGGAGGTCGAGGTCAGTGTCGGTCCTCTGCAGCCCGCATCCACATTGCATCCCCCTGGGCCCCATCCGCTCAGAGGGCAGTTCTGGCAGGCAGTTCTGTTTGAACTCAGAGGTTCCTTTAATTGACAAGGCCCCAGCCCAGGCTCACAAGCCCCTGAGGCCTGGGAAGCACACTGAGCCCACCGACAAGTGCTGTTCCCAAGTGTGAGGCGCTCAGTATCACTGGGGATGATTTTCAACCAGTGGGGGATGCGAGTGGGCAAAGAAACATTCCACATCCCCACCCACCAGGGGGACGGTCCTTGGAAGGCAGGCAGTCCCAAGTCCCGGGGCTTCCTGGGGCTCACACCCTGTTGTCCTCAGGATTGGCCCTGAAAACACACTCTTAGGTGGTTTCTCTGCCTTCCTGTCTCACTCTCCTTGTGCCCTCCTCACTCCTGTTTCCCAAGTCACCTCCCAAATCCTGGTCTCTGCACCCAGATCTCAGGCTCTGCTTCCGGGATGGCCCCAGAGGAAAAGCCAAGAATGGAAGCGTGGTCTGGGATGTTAAATGCCACCAAGACTTCAAGCAGAATGATGCCAAGGAAGAAGCATTAGCAGTAGGGAGGTGGCGCAGGTCACTGGGGACGCTGCCGTTGGAGCACTGGGCTGGGAGCAGTACCCCCGGAGCTGCCACCGCAGGGTGCAGAGGCTGTTCTTGCTCCGTGAGAGCTTTAACCTGGGGCTCAGTGCCTCCCTCAGTCTCCAGGAAGAAGCTAAACTTCTAAACCAGAGTTTACTGAAGATTCTATCAGTTCCTTCAGTTCTACTCTTTGCAACCCCATGGACTGCAGCACTGTGGGCCTCCCTGTCCATCATCAACTCCCAGAGTTTACTCAAACTCATGTCCATCGAGTCAGTGATGCCATCCAACCATCTCATCCTCTGTCATCCCCTTCTCCTCCCACCTTCAATCTTTCCCAGCATTAGGGTCTTTTCAAATGAGTCAGTGCTTTGCATCAGGTGGCCAAAGTATTTTGGCCATTGGAATTTCAGCTTCAGCATCAGTCCTTCCAATGAATATTCAGGACTGATTTCCTTTAGGATGGACTGGTTGGATCTCCTTGAAGTCCAAGGGACTCTCAAGAGTCTTCTCCAACACTACAGTTCAAAAGCATCACTTCTTCGGCATTCAGCTTTCTTTATAGTCTTCTTTATAGGAGATTCTATAGATAAGATGAATCAGGGAGTTTTCATTGTGTCTTGCACTGCAAACTCTTGTCAGTTTCCTTTGGACACTGACTCTGTTCAGCCTGTCTTTCCAGTCACCACCAGGGCACCCCTTTCTGCTGGATCCTGTCTCCGAATCCCGGACACCCCACCTCCACACGGCCAGGCTGCCTCTCTCAAGAGCTGCTTGTGGGAGGGCTGGGCTCACATATCCAGGGATGCTGGGAGGTAAGCCCAGCGTGAGGCTTGAGGCACTGAGTGACCCTGTCCTCCTGGGGTTCCCACATCAGTGATGCATCTCCTCCCACAGCAGCTTTTTATAGAGAAGATATGCCAAGGATGAGATTAAGGCTGATCTAATACAATCTTCCCTGCCCATCAGAGTGGACGCCTTGCCGTTGCTCTTGAAGGGCTGAGAACAGTTCTCTCTGGAAGACTTTCCCCCGAGATGTTCTCCAATAGACTCATAAATGGCTAGAATTCCCTCTAGGAACTCCAAGCACTCGGTTTCTCCTTCACCACCTCTGCCCCTCCCAGCACATCCCAGCCCTCATCCACTTCCCCAGCAAAGGATGACTTGGCACCAGGGCTGGGTGCCAAGGGTGGAGGAGCAGTAGGCAGACTCATCTGTGTCCTCAGGGGCCCCTAGCCAGAGGAGGGAGCCAGGCCATGTGCTGCTGGGCTGGGGGTGCTGCAGAGACTCAGAGATGTACCTCTTGCCCCTAGAGCAACCCCTGGCTTCCTGGCTCCCATGCCTCTCCCATATCATCCACACCTCACTCTTGACCCTGAGCTGTTCTGAGAATCCCAGAGCAGCAGGGGGCTTGGCTGCCCTTTACTCCCACACCTACTGAGTTCAGAAAGGGCAAGCGACTAGCTCAGACAGCACAGCAAGTGAGTAACAAAGCAAATCCCGCAAACAACCAGGCTCTTCTCTTCCAAACCATTGCCCTGCCCGCTGCTGCCTTGGTGTATCCACAAATCAAGCAGAAGCCTGTGGGCTTTGTAGGCCTTAAGCCTCAGCCATGGCCACCAGACGCATCTCATTTTCTGTGTGTAACAAATGTGTTTATCTAGAGAGGGTGAGGTGGTGTGTGTGGAGTGGAATTCCATATTACGTGAAAGTGAAAGTGTTCGTTGCTCAGTCGTGTCTGACTCTTTGTGACCCCCTGAACTGTAGCCCACCAGGCTCCTCTGTCCATGGAGTTCTCTAGGCAAGAATACTGGAGAGGGTTGCCATGCCCTCCTCTAGAGGATCTTCCCGACTCAGGGATCAAACCTGGGTCTACCGAATTGCAGGCAGTTCCCTTACTGTCTGAGCCACCAGGGAAATCCATGTTACTTACTCTTCTCATAATCCTGGAAGCCTGCTTGGAAGAGGAAATATTTCAGCCATCTCCCAGTTATAGATTTACTTGTTGGGCTGATGAAGGAGGGCTCCTAGAAACAGGAGGGGTGGGATAGAACCTGAAATCTGGGGCTGATGAAGAAGCCAGGACACGTGGTATCACTGTGAGCTGAGGCTGAGCATCTGTCTTGTAGCAGACCCCGTGCTGGCTGCTGGAAGTTGCCAGAAGGCAGCAGCAGGCTCTCCAGTGCTCAGGGATCTTTTCCCAGAAGATAAGCCGAAGGCGCTTTAACCTCCTGCTGCCAAACAAGCAATCAGGAAAGCAGAAAGACCCGAGCCACCCAATCCACCCCAAGAGAAGCAAAGCAAGCGGCAACTGTGTTTTGAGGCACCAGCATGCTCCTCGCTGGGCTGACAGGCCGCTTTCTCTTCTGGGTGGAGGCCAAGGGCCTTGTTGAAGCTGCCAGATGCCTAGAGTCTCTGGACACTTCATGGAGAGGAAACCGGAAACAAGGATTGAAAAAGTTAAGATTTAGACTCTCGCATTGACCACAGTGGAAACAATCTAGCTGTCCAACAATTGCAGGGACAGGGGCTACTTACAAATTAAGGTACCTTGGTATCCCAGGCTTGATCCAGTCATGATAGTCATGATGACAAAACATGCTTCTAGGTTCTCACCCTGTGAGAAACAGCAGACCCGGTCACGGTGGGTGTGCCCAGGGATGGAGCACGGAGGTAAAGAGCGTGGAAGAGAACACCCGTGGTCAAGGTGGAATTACATTACTAGCCTAGGTGAAGATAGGGACTGCGCATGTGCTGGAGTTCTTTTCAGAAGATGCAAATTGAAGGCCCGGAGTATTATATAAAAAAGGACTCTTGAAGCAAAAAAGAACTTTATCCATTTATTTCCTAGCTGGTAGCTTCTCTGTTCCCACAGAGTTCACATATTTTATTGACATACATGAAGCTCAGAGAAAGCTGAAGAGCTTCTTTTGAGCCTGCTCATTTCTTCAAAGGGTCGTTGAATTCAGACTGCCTGCCTTTCTTGGTTTTCTCAGCAGGCTGAAAAGGGGCATGCACATAATCGTTCAGCTGGTAGGAACTGAAGCCTCTTCCTGTATTTAAACTCAGGAAACCTCTCTTGGGAAATGTGTACTGCCAACTATCTGGACTACACTAGGCGGGGTGAAAACAAATTGCACATGACCACGATTGCGGGACTTATTTGCTTTGTGACTTCACCAAATAAGGACTCAGCACAGACATCCAACCTCAGGGACCTCCCTGGTAGTCCAGTGGCTGGGAATCCACCTGCCAACACAGGAGACGTGGGTTTGATCCCTGGTCGGGAGGCAGCCAAGTAAATAAATAAATAAATATTTTTTAAAAAGAAATCCAATCTCATAATTCATTGTTAGAGTAATTATGCCCATGAGGGAAAATAAGTTGCAATCATATTGCAATTTGCATTGCACCTGGAAATTTACAAACCACTTCCCCGTCCTCAGTCTAATTTTACTAACAAATACTGCTCCTCTCTCCCAGAGTCTGATGAGGAGGGCAGACAGAGTCCTGCATGCTGGAGCTTCAGGAACTCTCAGGGCTCACCCTCTGAGTTCTAGAAGTCTCAGGAGCCATTTGCTCCCTGGTGTCTGGGATGAATCACCCAGAACCATTCTCATTCTCCTGGGATATCCTCCGGTGAGCCATGGGGGCCTGTTCAAAGTCTCTTCTTTCTAGGTTCAAACCAAGGCTGAGCACTTGTTGACTGTGTGAGCCTAGCTTTGCGTCTCAGCTTCTCTGAGCCCCAGCTAGAATTTGGAATCATTGATACTTTCCATGTAGACTGCTGTGAGGACTAAAAGGAAATGTGTATGAAAAGCATCTTCTACATTGCTCTGCTTAGAATAGCTCCTCAGTAAACAGCAGCTAGAACTTCCCTGGTGGTCCAGAGATTAAGACTCCACACTTGCAATTCAGGGGCACAAGTTCAATCCCTGGTCGGGGGGGTCCTGGCTGCCACAGATCAGTTTCTGCGTCACCGTACTGGCACGTTCAGGAGCCGTCTCTTTAACTCTCTCTAACAGCAGACACCCCAACAGTACAGACCTTAGTTCTGGGGGAAGCAGCAGGGCAGTGAACTGGCTCCCCCAGCCCCCTTCCCAGACTCTGCCAGAGCCCTCCGGACAATGAGGTACCACTGGAGAGAACTCAGACCTGTCCCCAGGGGCAGCTTCTGGCTGTCGAGGACTCAGCGGGGTCCCGTTGTCTCCCACCAAACTCCTAGGCCAACCCTTGAGGTCCCAGACTATATACAGAAAGAGGCTTTGCTCTCTGGGCTATTTTCGGGGTCTCTGTGAGACTTGGGGTGGGGAGGCTCAGAGTCCGCCCTAAGTCTCGGGAACCATCACTCTCAGCTCGGTTCAGTTCAGTCACTCAGTCATACCCGACTCTCTTTGCGACCCCATGGACTACAGCACGCTAGGCTTCCCTGTTCATCACCAACTCCTGGGGCTTACTCAAACTCATCTCTGACCCATGTTTATTTGGGAAAGTGAAAGTTAATCAGTCATGTCCAACTCTTTGCGACCCCATGGACTGTACCCACCAGGCTCCTCCGTCCTTGGAATTCTCCAGCCAATAGTACTGGAACCGGTTGCCATTTCCTTCTCCAGGGGATCTTCCCAACCCAGGGACTGAACCTGGGTCTCCTGCAACACAGGCAGATTCTTCACCATCTGAGCCACGAGGGAAGCCCAGGGGCGCTGTGAGACTCGGGGGAGGGGGAGGCTTGGTGTCCTCCTTGGATCTTGGGGAACCATCATTCTAGCCAGTGTTTATTCGTGCAAACCCAGATATTACAATGAAGTGCGACTGGCAGCCACGTCCTGGATGCCCCTAATCAGGCTCCCACCACTCCATTCCCCCCATCTTCTTGTGGCTGCTGCATCACACACATGGGGTATTTGCCTGCTCCCAGAGCTGTCTGACTTTACAATTCCTGCAGAGACCCAAGGCTGCTAACATGGTGCTCAGTCTCCTTAACACTATAACAGGAGGAAGGGCCGGGCCCTTTTTGAGACCCTAGTGAAACCAATTCGTGTCATTTCAGGGGGGCTCCAAAGAGTTCCAGTACCGTGGTCCTTTATGTCTCAGAGCAGAGGAGATTCAACAAGAGCAAAGAGGTAGATAAGTGATTTATTAGAGTAGGACGTTTGTGAGGCTTACAAGCAGATGGGTAAGAAATGCCACGCCCTGAGAACTTACTGGGCCACTTTTATAATCAAAGGAAAAGTAGGAGGTGCAGATGGGGGAAGACCTTCCTTGTCTTTCTTGAGGAGACGTCATGTTTCCACCATCAGTTCCTCCACCAGGAAGGGCAGGGAAGCTTACTTACCCCTCCCTAGATGGTCAGGCCAAGACTGTCATAGCACTTGGGGAAAATACTTTCAGGTCTCAGTATAATGAAGGACTTTTATTTTGAAAAGTCATTTTTCATAAATGATTGCTTTTTGTGTGCACAGAGCCTGTTTTGGGGGGTCATTTACTTGATGACACCATTGGCAGGTTGTAGGCCTTATTTTCTACGATTGTTTTACTGTTTGGGGGCATGTCCCGTGCTTCTGTTGCATGGTTTTGTTGCTATGCAAGACTGCTTTTTCAAGTAATCATTAACTTACAGGGGTCCCCCATGTTTTTCTACTTATAATCCCCTGGAAGGATGAACTATTTAATCACTATTTTGTCCCTTCATTCTGTCCTTATCACTATCACGACTGGCCTCTGCAAGGCCATGGACATTTCCGGCAACCTCATTCTCACAGCGGCCCCACGATGCTGTTCTTTGTTCTCCTTTTTGCCAGTGGAAAAACGAAAGCTCAGAGGACGGCTGTTGAAAGTTTCAAAGCTGAAACTGGCCAGCTCCGAAGGCCAGAGCCTTTGTGTTACACCAGGGGCTGGAGCTCTGACCCGCGGTTCCGGCAGTGGCTGCACTGAGCACAGGCCTGCTCGAGGTGATGGATCAGGGATGGAGCCCGATTCCTAAGGGGGCTGGACCCGTGGGCAGGGCCTCATTCCCATGACTTGTGAGACAAGGAGCCAACACTAGACATGACCGCCATCCCCCCCGCCTCCATGCCACCTGACCCAGAGCCCCAGGTCCACAGAACTGTCCAGCAAGATGCCCCCAGTCACCCTCCTTCTTCTCAACCCTTATTCACGGGGGCAAACTCAACCACCCCCAGCTCCCTCGTCTGAGGGAACAGACAAGGGACGCCCTGAACTGCAGTGCTCAAAATTCCCCGCTGAACCCTGAGGCACCTACCTGTTAACACAGAAGTCAGGTGCCACACCTGAGAGGCTGCTCAGAGAGCTCGGTGGAGCTCCTCCGGCCTGCCTCCGTCCCACAGAAGTCAGGCGCCACACCTGAGAGGCTGCTCAGAGAGCCCGGCGGAGCCCCTCCGGCCTGCCTCCGTCCCCAGGGCACCTCAGCCACCTGCGCCCGTTACCTGGCATCACCCTGCACTCAGACTGCCCTCCCCCACAGCCAAGCAGACACAGAGGCACTCAAGCCCGGGCTCCAGCTGGGAGACCAGGCTATTGCACTCATCACACGCAGGGCCACTCTGTCCCCAGGGGTTCACTGAGGCCCCAGCGCCCCAGGGTCCTAGGGTGGCTTCCCACTTTGGGATCTTGAAATTTGGTGCTATCAAATGATGCTTGTTGATAATGCATCTTCTGCCAAATCCTGTCTCATACATAGTAGGCACTACACACATTGGTTACTATATATGTATTTATATATAATTATGGCTTCCCTGATATTCTCAGTGAATAATCAGCCTGCAGTGCAGGAGAACCCGGTTCGATTCCTGGATCAGGAAGATTCACTGGAGAAGGGATAGGCTACCCACTCCAGTATTCTTGGGCTTCCCTTGTGGCTCAGCTAGTGAAGAATGCGCCTGCAATGTGGGAGACCTGGGCTGGATCCCTGGGTTGGGAAGATCCACTGGAGAAGGGAAAGGCTCCCCACTTCAGTATTCTGGCCTGGAGAATTCCATGGACTGTATAGTCCATGGGGTCACAAACGGTCAGACATGACTGAACAATTTTCACTTTCATTTTCATAATTATATGCAATAGAAGATCAAACTAAATTAAAAAAAAAAAATAGATACTAAGACCCAGACTAGAGACTTCCCTGGTGGTCCAGTGGTTGACTCTGGGCTTCCATTGTAGGGACCACGGGTTTAACCTCTGTTGGGGAACTAAGATACTGGAACCTGTGTGGTGTGGAAAAAAAAAAAAAAAAAGGACAGTTCTTAGACCCAGACCATGGTCTTAAAATTACATTTATCCCTGAAACTAATGGTTTCTTGGAAAGAAGCTGATTCCAGTTCTGGGCAAAGTGAAAGTGAAGTCGCTCAGTCGTGTCTGACTCTTTGCAACCCCATGGACTGTAGCCTACCAGGCTCCTCCATCCATGGGATTCTCCAGGCAAGAATACTGGAGTTGGTTGCCATTTGCGTCTCCAGGGGATCTTCCCTACTCAGGGATCAAACCCAGGTCTCCTGCATTGCAGGCAGACACTTTAACCTCTGAGCCACCAAAGGAGAGTTCTGGGCAGGAAATATACAAATGAACCCGGAACTTTGTAGAGTACGTCAGATCAGATCAGATCAGTCACTCAGTCATATCCAACTCTTTGCGACCCCAGGAACTGCAGCACGCCAGGCCTCCCTGTCCATCACCAACTCCCGTTGGTCACTCAGACTCACATCCATCGAGTCAGTGATGCCATCCAGCCATCTCATCCTCTGTCGTCCCCCTTCTCCTCCTGCCCCCTATCCCTCTCAGCATCAGAGTCTTCTCCAATGAGTCAACTCTTTGCATGAGGTGGCCAAAGTAGTGGAGTTTCAGCTTCAGCATCATTCCTTCCAAAGAAATCCCAGGGCTGATCTCCTTCAGAATGGACTGGTTGGATCTCCTTGCAGTCCAAGAGACTCTCAAGAGTCTTCTCCAACACCACACTTCAAAAGCATCAATTCTTCAGCGCTCAGCCTTCTTCACAGTCCAAATCTCACATCCATACATGACCACAGGAAAAACTATAGCCTTGACTAGATGAACCTTTGTTGGCAAAGTAATGTCTCTGCTTTTGAATATGCTATCTAGGTTGGTCATAACTTTCCTTCCAAGGAGTAAGCGTCTTTTAATTTCATGGCTGCAGTCACCATCTGCAGTGATTTTGGAGCCCAGGAAAAGAAAGTCTGACACTGTTACCCCATCTATTTCCCATGAAGTGATGAGACCAGATGCCATGATCTTCATTTTCTGAATGTTGAGCTTTAAGCCAACTTTTTCACTCTCCACTTTCACTTTCATCAAGAGGCTTTTGAGTTCCTCTTCACTTTCTGCCATAACAGTGGTGTCATCTGCATATCTGAGGTTATTGATATTTCTCCCAGCAATCTTGATTCCAACTTGTGTTTCTTCCAGTCCAGTGTTTCTCATGATGTACTCTGCATATAAGTTAAATAAGCAGGGTGACAATATACAGCCTTGACGTACTCCTTTTCCTATTTGGAACCAGTCTGTTGTTCCATGTCCAGTTCTAACTGTTGCTTCCTGACCTGCATACAAATTTCTCAAGAGGCAGATCAGGTGGTCTGGTACTCCCATCTCTTTCAGAATTTTCCACAGTTTATTGTGATCCACACAGTCAAAGGCTTTGGCATAGTCAATAAAGCAGAAATAAATGTTTTTCTGGAACTCTCTTGCTTTTTCCATGATCCAGCAGATGTTGGCAATTTGATCTCTAGTTCCTCTGCCTTTTCTAAAACCAGCTTGAACATCAGGAAGTTCACGGTTCACATATTGCTGAAGCCTGGCTTGGAGAATTTTGAGCATTACTTTACTAACGTGTGAGATGAGTGCAATTGTGCGGTAGTTTGAGCATTCTTTGGCATTGCCTTTCTTTGGGATTGGAATGAAAACTGACATTTTCCAGTCCTGTGGCCACTGCTGAGTTCTCCAAATTTGCTGGCATATTGAGTGCAGCACTTTCACAGCATCATCTTTCAGGATTTGGAATAGCTCAACTGGGATTCCATCACTTTCACTAGCTTTGTTCGTAGTGATGCTTTCTAAGGCCCACTTGACTTCACATTCCAGGATGTCTGGCTCTAGGTCAGTGATCACACCATCATGATTATCTGGGTCGTGAAGATCTTTTTTGTACAGTTCTTCTGTGTATCCTTGCCATCTCTCCTTAATATCTTCTGCTTCTGTTAGGTCCATACCATTTCTGTCCTTTATTGAGCCCATCTTTGCATGAAATGTTCCTTTGGTATCTCTGATTTTCTTGAATAGATCCCTAGTCTTTCCCATTCTGTTGTTTTCCTCTATTTCTTTGCATTCATCGCTGAAGAAGGCTTTCTCATCTCTTCTTGCTATTCTTTGGAACTCTGCATTCAGATGTTTGTATCCTTTTCTCCTTTGCTTTTTGCTTCTCTTCTTTTCACAGCTATTTGTAAGGCCTCCCCAGACAGCCATTTTGCTTTTTTGCATTTCTTTTCCATGGGGATGGTCTTGGTCCCTGTCTCCTGTACAATGTCACGAACCTCATTCCATAGTTCATCAGGCACTCTATCTATCAGATCTAGGCCCTTAAATCTATTTCTCACTTCCACTGTATAATCATAAGGGATTTGATTTAGGTCATACCTGAATGGTCTAGTGGTTCTCCCTACTTTCTTCAATTTAAGTCTGAATTTGGCAATAAGGAGTTCATGGTCTGAGTCACAGTCAGCTCCTGGTCTTGTTTTTGCTGACTGTATAGAGCTTCTCCATCTTTGGCTGCAAAGAATATAATCAATCTGATTTCGGTGCTGACCATCTGGTAATGTCCATGTATAGAGTCTTCTCTTGTGTTGTTGGAAGAGGGTGTTTGTTACTACCAGTGCATTTTCTTGGCAAAAGTCTATTAGTCTTTGCCCTGCTTTATTCCGTATTCCAAGGCCAAATTTGCCTGTTACTCCAGGTGTTTCTTGACTTCCTACTTTTGCATTCCAGTCTCCTATAATGAAAAGGACATCTTTTTTTCGGTGTTATTTCTAAAAGGTCTTGTAAGTCTTCATAGAACTGTTCAACTTCAGCTTCTTCAGCGTTACTGGTTGGGGCATAGACTTGGATTACTGTGATATTGAATGGTTTGCCTTGGAAATGAACAGAGATCATTCTGTCGTTTTTGAGATTGCATCCAAGTACTGCATTTTGGACTCTTTTGTTGACCATGATGGCCACTCCATTTCTTCTGAGGGATTCCTGCCCGCAGTAGTAGATATACAATGGTCATCTGAGTTAAATTCACCCATTCCATTCCATTTCAGTTCACTGATTCCTAGAATGTCGACATTCACTCTAGCCATCTCTTGTTTGACCACTTCCAATTTGCCTTGATTCATGGACCTGACATTCCAGGTTCCTGTGCAATATTGCTCTTTACAGCAACGGAACATGCTTCTATCACCAGTCACATCCACAGCTGGGTATTCTTTTTGCTTTGGCTCCATCCCTTCATTCTTTCTGGAGTTATTTCTCCACTGATCTCCAGTAACATATTGGGCACCTACTGACCTGGGGAGTTTCTCTTTCAGTATCCTATCATTCTACCTTTTCATACTGTTCATGGGGTTCTAAAGGCAAGTATACTGAAGTAGTTTGCATATGTAGCAAGGAAACAATCACAGGAGGCTAAGGTCTACAGACTGGATGTTAATGTTGGATCTAAGTGGTTTTATAAAGTACCCAGCCATGTTAGGGAGATGTACATGGCAAGGACCTGTGGGCAGACTCTCATAAATGTTGGCAGCCTCTAGGAGCTGATGGGGGCCTCCAGCCAGCAAGAAACCAGGGCCCTCAGTTTCAGAACCTCAAAGAAATGCTTCTGTCAGCAACTTGATTGAGCCTGGAAGCAGAGTCTTCCCTAGTCATGTTTTCAGATGAGAACACATCCCAGCTGACACCTAGATAGTAGTCTGGAGATTCTAAGCTGAGGACCCAGCTAAGTTTGTGGTACTACTGTTACACAGCAAAAGAACACTAGTACAGTTTTCCATTTCAGTCCCAGGCCACATGTAGGGACTTCCTACCCTTCCTTCCCTTCCCCCACCTACCCTTGTCCCAGTACACATATTCCCAGCTAGGTGAACACTGAGAACCATGCGGCTTGGACCCAGGAACTGTGGAGGAGATGAGACAATGCTCATGTCTCCTCAAGCTGGCCAACCTGCCACATCCTCTCTAGACAGACAGGCAACAGAATCATTCCTCATAGGAACACAGGAATAAGCCAGGGGCTGCCTGGAGACGAGCAGTTTGACCAGACCAGGAGAGACCATGCGCCAGTGACATGGGTCAGCGCCTCCCCCTTCTCCAAGGCAAGACTGCCAAGGCTTGTAGCTTTTCTGGACAAACTGGGGAAAGATGAGGAAAGAGTCATGAAATGTAGAGAATCCCAAAATCCTCAGAAGGGGGTGGGGATGAGAAAGCTGAGCGAGGATCCCCCCAGCCTCCTCCTCCTGCCCCTGGGGTGTGCCTCCACTCTTTCTTTTCCTGTAGCCTGGGGCATCCTTCCACCAGACATTCACAGCTGATCTTTTTTCTCAGCTCCAAAAAGAAAAACAAGGCCATTTCCTCCCTAACACTCTCTAATGCACGTACCCAATCGTGGCCCCCTCCGAGATAGCTCTACGACCATGTTTTATTTTCGTCACAACACTACCATCTGAAGTGGCTATGTATTCTTTTTGCTATTATCTGTCCCTACTTGTCCCACTAGAATGCAAACTCAAGCCTCATCTGTCTCCTTCATGGTTATTTCCCTGAGCATGCACCACAGTGCAAGCCTCCAAGAATTATTTGTTGAATGAATGAGCTCTTAATCAATGCAGTACCATTCTAGTGCTTCTGATGTCATGGTATCTCATCAGAAGCACACTAATGCTGGCAGGGCCACCTCTCAGCCCTGCACGCTTGGCCTAGGGGTCATTTCATAGTCTCTGAGCCCAACTGTTTGAAACCTGGGTCTGTCTCTTCCTGCCTTTGTGATCTTTCATTTTTGTTTTGTCTTTTTTTTTTTTTTTGCAGGGAGAGGGATGCAGCGGCTGGGGAGCAGGGATGGGGGCAGTGTTTCTGTGCCCCAAGGCGTTCAGGATCTTAGTTCCCTGACCAGGAGGGAAGTGCGGTGCCCTTACCACTGGGATGGTAGGGAATTCCCTAAACTTTAATTTCTTCATCTGTAAAACAAAATCATAATAAAACTACCTACCTTGTAGGTTACTATGAGATTTAAAAGAGATTAGCACAAAGAATCTGGCACAGAACAAACAATAAATAGAACTTCTTCAGCCTCAAACCAACAGCACACCAACTTTTAACAACAAACGCTTTCTTGCTCTGCTAGCTATCCTCTCTCTTGGCTTTATCTTTTACTTTTCCCCTACTTTTGTTTCACCTTTGGTCCTGCTGTTCTGCCCTCAGTTCAGTTCAGTTGCTCAGTGTCCGACTGTTTGTGACCCCATGGACTGCATCACACCAGGCCTCCCTGTCCATCACCAGTTCATGGAGCTTACTCAAATTCATGTCCATTAAGTCAGTGATGCCATCCAACCATCTCATCCTCCGTCATCCCCTTCTCCTCCTGCCTTCAATCTTTCCCAGCATCTGGGTCTTTTCCAATGAGTCAGTTTTGGCATAAGGTGGTCAAAGTATTGGAGTTTCAGCTTCAGCATCAGTCCTTCCAATGAATATTCAGGACTGATTTCCTTTAGAATGGACTGGTTGGATCTCCTTGCAGTCCAGGGGACTCTCAAGAGTCTTCTCCAACACCACAGTTCAAAAGAATCAATTTTTCGGTGCTCAGCTTTCTTTATAGTTCAACTCTCACATCCATACATGGCTACTGGAAAAACCAGAGCTTTGACAAGATGGACCTTTGTTGGCAAAGTAATGTCTTTGGTTTTTAATATGCTGTCTAGATTGGTCATAACTTTTCTTCCAAGGAGCAAGTGTCTTTTAATTTCATGGCTGCAGTCACCATCTGCCGTGATTTTGGAGCCCAAAAAACAGTCTCTGTTTCCATTGTTTCCCCATCTATTTGCCATGAAGTGATGGAACTGGATGCCATGATCTTAGTTTTCTGAATGTTGAGTTTTAAGCCAGCTTTTTCACTCTCCTCTTTCACCTTCATCAAGAGGCTCTTTAGTTCCTCTTCACTTTTCACCCTAAGGGTGGTGTCATCTGCATATCTGAGGTTATTGATATTTCTCCTGGCAACCTTGATTCCAGCTTGTGCTTCATCCAGCCCAGCATTTCTCATGATGTACTCTGCATATAAGTTAGGTAAACAGGGTGACAATATGCAGCCTTGACGTACTCGTTTCCTGATTTGGAACCAGTCTGTTGTTCCCTGTTCAGTTCTAACTGTTGCTTCTTGGCCTGCATACAGATTTCTCAGATGGCAGGTAAGGTATTCCCATCTCTTGAAGAATTTTCCACAGTTTGTTGTGATCCACATAGTCAAAGTCTTTGGCATAGTCAATAAAGCAGAAGATGTTTTTCTGGAGCTTTTTCGATGATCCAACAGATGTTGGCAATTTGATCTCTGGTTCCTCTGCCTTTTCTAAATCCAGCTTGAACATCTGGAAGTTCACGGTTCACATATTGCTGAAGCCTGGCTTGGAGAATTTTGAGCTTTACTTTGCTAGCGTGTGAGATGAGTGCAACTGTGCAGCAGTTTGAACATTCTTTGGCCTTGCCTTTCTTTGGGATTGGAATGAAAACTGACCTTTTTCAGTCCTGTGGCCACTGCTGAGTCGTCCAAATTTGCTGGCATATTGAGTGCAGCACTTTCACAGCATCATCTTTTAAGACTTGAAATGGCTCAACTGGAATTTCATCACCTCCATTAGCTTTGTTTGTAGTGATGCTTCCTAAGGCCCACTTGACTTTGCATTCCGGGATATCTTGCTCTAAGGGAGTGATCATACCATCATAGTTATCTGGGTAGTGAAGATCTTTTTTGTATAGTTCTTCTGAGAAGGTGAAAGTGGAGAGTGAAAAGGTTGGCTTAAGGCTCAACATTCAGAAAACGAAGATCATGGCATCTGGTCCCATCACTACATGGGAAATAGATGGAGAAACAGTGGAAACAGTGTCAGACTTTATTTTTCTGGGCTCCAAAATCAGTGCAGATGGTGACTGCAGCCATGAAATTAAAAGACGCTTACTCCTTGGAAGGAAAGTTATGACCAACCTAGATAGCATATTCAAAAGCAGAGACATTACTTGGCCAACAAAGGTTCGCCTAGTCAAGGCTATGGTCTTTCCTGTGGTCATGTATGGATGGGAGAGCTGGACTGTGAAGAAGGCTGAGTGCCGAAGAATTGATGCTTTTGAACTGTGGTATTGGAGAAGACTCTTGAGGGTCCCTTGGACTGCAAGGAGATCCAACCGGTCCATTCTGAAGGAGATGAGCCCTGGGATTTCTTTGGAAGGAATGATGCTAAAGCTGAAACTCCAGTATTTTGGCCACCTCATGCGAAGAGTTGACTCATTGGAGAAGACTCTGATGCTGGGAAGGATTGAGGGCAGGAGGAGAAGGGGACGACAGAGGATGAGATGGCTGGATGGCATCACTGACTCGATGGATGTGAGTCTGAGTGACCTCCGAGAGCTGGTGATGGATAGGGAGGCCTGGCGTGCTGCAGTTCATGGGGTCGTGAAGAGTCGAACATGACTGAGCGGCTGATCTGATCTGATCTGATCTGAGTATTCTTGCCACCTCTTCTTAATATCTTCTACTTCTGTTAGGTGTATACCATTTCTGTCCTTTATCGAGCCCATCTTTGCATGAAATGTTCCCTTGGTATCTCTAATTTTCTTGAAGAGATCTCTAGTCTTTCCCATTCTATTGTTTTCCTCTATTTCTTTGCATTGATCACTGAGGAAGGCTTTCTTATCTTTCCTTGCTAATCTTTTGAACTCTGTTTTCAAATGGGTATATCTTTCCTTTTCTCCTTTGCCTTTAGCCTCTCTTTTCTCACCTATTTGTAAAGCCTCCTCAGACAACCATTTTGCCTTTTTGCATTTCTTTTTCTTGGGGATGATCTTGATCAGTGCTTCCTGTACAATGTCATGAACCTCTGTCCATAGTACTTCAGACACTCCATCTATCAGATCTAATCCCTTGAATCTATTTCTCACTTCCACTGTATAATATAAGGGATTTGATTTAGGTGATACCTAAGTGTAGTGGTTTTCCCCTACTTTCTTCAATTTAAGTCCGAATTTTGCAATAAAGAGTTCATGATTTGAGCCACAGTCAGCACCCAGTATTGTTTTTGCTGACTGTACAGAGCTTCTCCATCTTTGGCTGCAAAGCATATAATCAACCTGATTTCGGTGTTGGCCATCTGGTGATGTCCCTGTGTAGTGTCTTCACTTGTGTTGCTGGAAGAGGGTGTTTACTATGACCACTGTGTTCTCTTGGCAAAACTCTGTTAGCCTTTGCTCTGCTTCATTCTGTACTCCAAGGCCAAATTTGCCTATTACTCCAGGTATCTCCTGACTTCCTACTTTTGCATTCCAGTCCCCTATAATGAAAATCTATAATGACATTACATGCCCTATAACGACATCATTTTTGGGGTGTTAGTTCTAGAAGGTCTTATAGGTCTTCATAGAACCATTCAACTTCAGCTTCTTCAGCTTTACTGGTTGGGGCATAGACTTGGATTACTGTGATATTGAATGGTTTGCCTTGGAAATGAACAGAAGTCATTCTGTCATTTTTGAGACTGCATCCCAAGTACTGCATTTCAGACTCTTTTGTTGACTATGAGGGTTACTCCATTTCTTCTAAGGGATTCTTGCCCACAGTAGTAGATAAAACGGTCATTTGAGTTAAATTCACCCATTCTAGTCCATTTTAGTTCACTGATGCCTAGAATGTCAACGTCCACTCTTGCCATCTCCTGTTTGACCACTTCTAATTTGCCTTGATTCGTGGACCTAACATTCCAGGTTCCTATGCAATATTGCTCTTTACAGCATCGGACCTTGCTTCTATCATGAGTCACGTCCACAACTGGGTGCTGTTTTTGCCTGTGAACAACTGTCGACAGGAGAATGTTAGATCCCACCAAAAAATGATACCCCATGTCCAGGGACAAAGGAGAAGACCCAGCAAGATGGTAGGAGAGGCAAAATCACGTTTTGAATCAAACCCCATACCTGCCAGAGACACTCAGAGGGCTCAAAAAGACCTTGTGCCCACCAGGGGGTGCCACAGAGTCTGACCAGACCTGCCTTTGAGTGTGAGTGTCTTTGCAGAGGTATGGGTCAGCAGTGGCCTGCCCCAATGGCAGGGGCTCTGAGTGCAGTAGACCTGGGTATGACACAAGCCCTCTTGAAGGAGGTCACCATAGAGCCACCAGAACTTACACAGGACGGGGGGAATAGACTCTTGGAGGGCACAAACAAAACCTTGTGTGCACCAGGACCCAGGAGAAAGGAGCAGTGATTCCACAAAAGACTGACCCAGACTTGCCCATGAGTGTCCAGGAGTCTCTGGGGAGGCGTGGGTCAGCAGTGGCCTGCTGCAGGGCTGGGGTCACCGAGTGTAGCAGTGCATCATGGGACCTTTTGAAGGAGGCCTCCACTGTCTTCATTACCTCCCATAGTCTGACCTCAGGTCAAACAACAGGTGGGGAACACAACCTCACCCATCAACAGAAAATCAGATTAAAGATTTACTGAGCGTAGCCCCGCCCATCAGAACAAGACCCAGTTTCCCCCACAGTCAGTTTCAACCATCCAGAAGCTTCCATAAGCTTCTCATCCTTATCCATCAAAGGGCAGACAGACGACTACCACAATCACTGAAAACTAACCAAACTGATCACACGGACCACAGCCTTGTCTAACTCAATGAAACTATGAGCCATGCTGTGTAGGGCCACCCAAGACGGATGGGTCATGGTGGAGAGTTCTGACAAAACATGGTCCACTGGAGGAGGGAATGGCAAGCCACTTCAGTATTCTTCCCTTGAGAACCCCATGGACAATATGAAAAGGCAAAAAGATAGGACACTGAAAGATGAACAACCCAGGACAGTAGGTACCCAGTATGTTACTGGAGAAGGGTGGAGAAATAATTCCTGAAAGAATGAAGAGACAGGACCAAAGCAAAAACATCACCCAGTTGATTTCCTTAAGGATTAACTGGTTGGATTGCCTTGCAGTCTCCAACACCACAGTTCAAAAGCATCAATTCTTCGCCGCTCAGCTTTCTTTATACTCCAGTTCTCACATCCATACATGACTACTGGGAAAACCATAGCTTTGACTAGATGGACCTTTGTTGGTAAAGTAATGTGTCTTTAAATTTATTATTTTTTTTTTTTTGTCTTTGCTTTTTAATATGCTGTCTAGATTTGCCATGGCTTTTCTTCCAAGGAGAAAGCATCTTTTAATTTCATGACTGCAGTCACCATTTTCAGTGATTTTGGAGCCCAAGAAAATAAAGTCTCTCACTGTTTCCATTGTTTCCCCATCTATTTGCCATGAAGTGATGGGACCAGATGCCATGATCTTAGTTTTCTGAAAGTTGAATTTTAAGCTAAATTTTTCACTCTCTTCTTTCACTTTCATCAAGAGACTCTCTTTAGTTCTTCACTTTCTGCCGTAAGTGTGGTATCATCTGCGTATCTGAGGTTAGCTTTATCTGTAAGAATGCTCCTTTTCATTCTTGATATTGGCTGTCAGTTTGAGGTTGGACTTATTTTCCTTAATCAGCATCAACAGCAGTTTGTCATTTTTACTGGTTTTTTCAAGGACCAATTTCTAGATTTGTTTGTCCACTCATATATCTATTTTCCCTGCATCCTTTTTAATCAAAGCATAATTTGTACATAATAAAGTGCACAAAGTTTAAGTGTACCATTCTCTGAGTTTTAATAGTTGTTTTTACACTGTATGCCCAACATTCTGAGTCAATATATAGAAACATTTATCACAGGAAGTTCCCTCTTGCCTCTTCTAGTTAACTCCCCACCCTCCCCAGAGGCAACAACTGTTTCAATTTCTGTCTCCATAGATTAGTCCTGCCTCTTCTAGAAACTGATATAAATGAAATCATACAGTGTGCTCTCTTTTGCATATGGTTTCTTTTGCTCAATAATTTTTAAAAATAATTTCAGATTTAAAGAAAAGTTGCAAGAGTGGTAAAAGAACTCCATATCCTTCCTTCTCACCCAGATTTCCACAACTGCTGACATTTCATTTGCTCACTTCCTCCATTTTTCTAGTTTTCCATATAATCCATTGTCATCGGCCTTTTTCCTATGTCATTTGAGAACAACCTTCAGACAAAAATGCCCCGTTACCCTTAAGTACTTCAGGGTGGGAGTCCCCCAAAACAAACAGCCCTCCCCTCCAGGCTCCAGGTGTGAACATAGGAGGTGGGGACAAGGCAGGGGTCCACCTGGAGTCTCATCTGCCACAACCAGAGCTTAGAGTTCATAAATAAGAATAAATGCTCCTCCTTCCATGATGTACTTAAAAAAATCAATTGGGATTTATCTTTGACCTCTTTCCCCTGTGAATACAGTCATTATTGACAACAGCCAATGTGGTTTCCTGCTTTCCTGCTCTTCTCCAGCCAAGGCTGTCCCCAGAACCACAGCTGGACAATTGAACATACGCTTTCCAGGGACTTTGAATACGGACAGATTCATGCAAAGGATGGAAAGCTGCATCGTTGGTACAGGGGTGAGTCTCTTTGCGGGGAGTCAGGGCATGTCAGGAATTCACACACCTCTACAGGGGTTGCAAGGAAAGGCATGGCGGGGTAGGGAGGGGGGCTCTCTAGGTAAACAGAAGCTTCAGGTCAGAGCTGAATTAGAACTAAAGAAAGAGGGCTTCCCTGGTGGCTTAGCAGTAAAGAATCTGCCTGTCGATGTAAGAGACGCAGATTTGATCCCTGGGTCGGAAGATCCCCAGGATCACCTGGGAAATCTCATGGACAGAGGAGCCTGGAGGGCTGCGTGGGGATGTAAAAACAAGCACACAAACAAACAAAAAAAATTAAGGAAGAGCACCGATTGTTGGGCTGGTGGGGGGCGGGGGATGGGGAGCCCCTGCTGGCTGGCAGAGGGTCAGGACCTATATCGACAGTTCTCAAACTTCAGCTTGCCTCAGAATCCGCCAGAGGACTTGTCAAAAACCCAGATTGCTGGGCCCACCCCCAGAGCTTCTGTCGTTGGGACCAAAAGTTGGTCCAGTCCAGTCCAGTTCAGTTCAGTCGCTCAGTCGTGTCCGACTCTTTGCAACCCCATGAACCGCAGCACGCCAGGCCTCCCTGTCCATCACCAACTCCCAGAGTTCACCCAAACTCATGTCCATTGAGTCAGTGATGTCATCCAGCAATCTCATCCTCTTTCGTCCCCTTCTCCTCCTGCCCTCAATCTTTCCCAGCATCAGGGTCTTTTCAGATGAGTCAGCTCTCCACATCAGGTGGCCAAAATATTGGAGTTTCAGCTTCAACATTAGTCCCTCCAATGAACACCCAGGACTGATCTCCTTTAGGATGGACTGGTCCAGTCCAGTGCCCTCTAATTTGAGCGGCAGCGACATCTTGTGGTGAGGATGGGAACGAACCTTGCTTGCCCTGAACCTCAGCCCCGGCGGTGCCCTTGGGTCCAGGATGGTGAGGTGTGCCCCATAGACGCCGGTAGGCCCACTTCTTGTTCCAGAGCGGGCTGGACACTGAATGCCTCATTTTACCCTAGAGACAGGGAGGCCTAATCTTGTTTCCTGGAAATTTCAACATCATTTCAAATTACTTCCATCTTGATTTTTGTCAATAAAATTTTCCTTTGGTCTTTCTACTCCCCAAAGGCCAAAGCCCATGAAGCCACATACTGAAGTCTCAGCCACACGTGGGATGGCTCCGGCATCGGGAGACTGACTTCTGAAACGAAATGCCTCACTGAACAATCGCTCTCAGCCCAAAGGAGCATTTTATGACACAAGCTATAAATATCCCTGGAAGTTTGGCATGGGTCTTTGGCAGGATCTCCTAACTGATGAAGGCCGCAGTGATGACTCGTGAGTGGGTGGAGGAGAGAGCCTGTAGGCTGGGCAGTGCCCACCGTATTTCCTCTGCTCTTGTAGCTGCTAACCCGCTAGACTGGGGTGTAAGGATTTCCGGAGCTGGGTGGTTTTTGGGAAGTCAATTCGCACTGGGCTTGTGTCTGAAAGTTCTGGGTTTCATTTCTGGCCCTGCCTCTGTACTGAGAGCCTGGGGCACCTCACCTCCGATAGACTGAGTTTGTTCGTCCGGACAATGGGATTGGGGGGTGAAACCTGTCACTTACATGAAAGTGTCCTGCAGGGTCTGGCATAGGGAGGCAGCCCCGGATGAGCTCCGGGTCAGAGGAGGCCAGCATGTGGCACCCGGATACCAGGCTGGGAGGGCACCCGGGAGGGAGGGCCTGTGAGGCATCCAGCAGTGAACGGTTCCCTCCCCATCCCCACCCCCATCCCACCCCATCCTCCCAATCCCCCCACCTCCCATTCCACCCACCCACCCCTACCCAAGCGGGCACCCCTGACCTTCCCTGCCCTGTCCTCACCTACCCTGGCAGAAGGAACAGCTGGACGCACCTCCCAGCTGCCTCCCTGTCTGTGTCCTGTGTGACAGGAGGAGAAATTAATTATTAACCACCAGGTAATGGAGTAGGCAGGGTGCAGAGGCAGTGGGGCACTGCCCCCAGTCCGGGTGACCCCGGGGTGTGGCGGGGAGAGGGGCACAGGCCACCCCCTGCAGCTCCCCACTCTGCACTGTGCTGGCAGGGTGCTGGTGCTGGCTGTTAAGTCACTGTGGCCTCTGCAGTTCCCACTACTGTGACCTCCCCCCCAGCCACTGGCTCACTGCCCTCAGCCCCCAGCATCCTCTGCACCCCTCACCCCCAGATGCTTCCCATGTGTCCGTGGCTCCTTGGGCCCTGGGTGCAGGGCCTGTGGTGCTGTGAGATGTGAGAGAGTGAGAAGGTGACAACTTCCCCCAAACCATAACGCTCCCCACTGAGAAGAAGACTAGGCCACCTCAGACTCACCCCCCCCCCCCCCACACAGCCCATTTCCTGTCCTGAACCTGCCCAGTTTCACCAAGGTCAGGAGGTAGAGAAGGTCGGCCTCTTGCCTTCCAGAAAGTGGAACTCTCTGTGATGATGGAAATGTCCCATATCTGTGAGGCCCCACGCAGTAGCCAGGGAGCACTCCAAACGTTTAACTTGTGAAACTGAGGAATTTTAAAATTTCATCTTATTTTTATAAACTTAAATTTATTTGGCCACACCAGTGACTTGTGGGAACTTAGCTCCCCAACCAGGGATTGAACCGGGGGCCCCAGCCATGGAAGTGGGGGATCCTAACTACTGGACCTCCAGGGAATTCCCTGAACTGAAATTTAAATAACCACAGGAGGCCAGTAGCTCTAGGCATGCCCCCATCACTCCTCCATTAGCCCCTCCCCCCAAAACAAATTGTTCTGGGAAAGATCAGTTAAATTAAGGCTAATAAGAGGTGTGTAACTAACATGTGGTTAGCCTGTTTTTGGTGGGCTCCAAAAATCTGGGCTCCAAAATCACCTCAGATGGTGACTGTAGCCACGAAATTAATGATGCTTGCTCCTTGAAAGAGAAGCTATGATAAACCTAGACAGCATATTAAAAAGCTGAGACATTACTTTACCGACAAAGGTCTGTATTGTCAAAGCTATGGTTTTTCCAGTAGTCATGCACAGATGTGAGTTGGACCATAAGAAGGCTGAGCACTGAAGAATTGATGCTTTTGAACTATGGTGTTGGAGAAGACTCTGGAGAGTCCCTTGGACTGCAAGGAGATCAAGCCAGTCCATCCTAAAGGAAATCAACCCTGAATATTCATTAGAAGGACTGATGCTGAAGCTGAAACTCCAAGACTTTGGCCACCTGATTTGAAGAGCCAACTCATTTGAAAAGACTCTGATGCTGGGAAAGACTGAAGGCAGAAGGAGAAGGGGATGACAGAGGATTAGATGGTTGGATGGCATCACCGACTCAATGGACATGAGTTTGAGCAAGCTCCAGGAGATGGTGAAGGACAGGGAAGCCTGGCGTGCCGCAGGGGGTTGCAAAGAGTCAGATGTGACTGAGTGACTGAACAACAACTAATATACAACAAAACAGCACTACCCTTCCTCCTCGGGGTCAGGACTTCACGCTAACAGCTGCACAGAGACTGGTAGTAGGGTTCAGGGGGCAGGGCGCTCTCCCAGTATCTCAAGGCCTTGAAAGCCACTCCTGAGGTTAAAGCCTTCATGGGTGTCAGGAGAGGTTCCCCAATTCTGATCATCAGACCATCAGTGGAGATGCTCCAGAATTTCGGTGTATCCCATCTCCAAATCCCAGGGAATTCTGCTTTCTCAAATTCCCCAGTCATGAGGTCAAGGGGGCACTTAACATTTAATGTGGGCCCTACTGCCAGCCCCGTTCCCCCAGCCCCTTGACTCCAGTGCTCCACCGACACCCACTGCCTGTCCCTTTCACTCACCTGCACCCTTTCAGGGTTCAACAGGTCAGACCGGGGGAAAGCTCAGGGATCACGTGGGCAGATTTGCCCCCCGCCACCCCCCCCCACAGTCTGAGTCCTTTGGACAGCAAGGAAATCCAACCAGTACATCCAAAAGGAAATCAGTCCTGAATATTCATTGGAAGGACGGATGCTGAAGCTGAAACTCCAATACTTTGGCCCCCTGATGCCAAGAACTGACTCAATGGAAAAGACCCTGATGCTGGGAAGTATTAAAGACAGGAGGAGAAGGGGATGACAGAAGATGAGATGGTTGGATGGCATCACCAACTCAGTGGATATGAGTTTGAGCAAGCTTCAGGAGTTGGTGATGTTCAGGGAAGCCTGGCATACTACAGTCCTGCTGCTGCTGCTGCTAAGTCACTTCAGTCGTGTCCAACTCTGTACGACCCCATAGACAGCAGCCCACCAGGCTCCCCCGTCCTTGGGATTCTCCAGGCAAGGACACTGGAGTGGGTTGCCATTTCCTTCTCCAATGCATGAAAGTGAAAAGTGAAAGTGAAGATGCTCAGTCGTGTCCGACTCTTAGCTCCTCCATCCATGGGATTTTCCAGGCAAGAGTACTGGAGTGGGGTGCCATTGCCTTCTCCTATGCTACAGTCCATGGGGTCACAAATATTCGGACACGACTGAGCAACTGAACTGAACTGAACCTGCCAGCAGGTAAACGGTCACTGTGCATGTCCCACAGGTTTTACCTTAGGTGCAGTGGAGGCTCTGATGTGACTTCTGACCCCTGGTGCTGTCCCTGCACTGCGTGGAGTGGAGTGAAATGGGAGAGGCCGCGCAGAAGGCTGTGATCCCAGGGACGAGGCCACAACAGCAACCAGACAGACCAGCTCATGACTGTCCCCACAGTCCTGAGCCTGTGGGGGGCAAATCTGATCCCTGTGCTTTCCCCTGGTCTGACCCACTGAACCTCAAGGGGTAGCTGAGAGGGTGCAGGTGGGTCAAAGGGGCAAGCAGTGGGCGTTGTGCAGCACTGGGTCGGGGGCTGGGGGAACGGGGCTCTGACCCTGGTTGGTCGCTGCAAACTTGTGTGATGACATGTAGTTTCTGTGCCTCAGTTTCCCCAGTTCTAAACGCCATTAATGATAACCATCTGGTCCACCTCCAAGGGTTGCCATAGGGTGCAAATCAGATAACCGATGTCATTTATTACTCTGTTCATTTATTGTTTGTTAAGAAAATGCCTTGAACTTCCATGCTGGTCCAGTGGTTAAGAATCTGTGCTTCCAATACAGGTGTGCGGGTTTGATCCCTGATCAGGGAACAAAGATCCTACATGCTTCACGGTAAAGCAAAAAAAGAAAAAAAAAGAACTTGTTGGGAACATGAAAATCAGTCTTTCTAGTGGCAGCAGAAAGATTTAGAAGAATCCCCTGCCTGTGGCAGCTTAAACACCAAACCCTGGAAGGGGAGACTGGGAGAGAATGGATACATGTATATGTATGTCTGAGTGCCTTTGCTATCTACTTGAAACTATCACAACATTGTTAATCAGCTATTGTTGCTCAGTGGCTAAGTTGTGTCCTACTGTCTCCGACCCTGTGGACTGCAGCATGCCAGGCTTCCCTGTCCTTCACCATCTCTTGAAGCTTGCTCAAATTCATATCCATTGAGTCTGATGCTATCTAACCATCTCATCCTCTGCTGCCCACTTCTCCTCCTGACCTCAATCTTTCCCAGCATCAAGATCTTTTCCAATGAATCAACTCTTTGTATCAGGTGGCCAAGGTATTGGAGCTACTGCTTCAGCATCAGCCCTTCCAATAAATATTCAGGGTTGATTTCTTCTACAATTGACTGGTTTGATCTCCTTGCTGTCTAAGGGACTCTCAAGAGTCTTCTCCAGCTCCACAGTTCAAAAGCATCAACTCTTCAGTGCTCAGCCTTCTTTATGGTCCAACTCTCACATCTGTACATGACTATGGGAAAAACCATTGCTTTGATTATATGGATCTTTGTTGGCAAAATGACGTCTTTGCTTTTTAATACTCTGTCTAGGTTTGTCATAGCTTTTCTTCCAAGGAGCAAGCATCTTTTAATTTCATGGCTGCAGTCACCATCTGATGTGATTTTGGAGCCCAAGAAAATAAAATCTGTCATTGTTTCCATTGTTTCCCCATCTCTTTGCCATGAAGTGATGGGACCAGACGCCACAATCTTAGTTTTTCGAATGTTGAGTTTTGAGCCAGCTTTTCCACTCTCAGTTATATTCCAATATAAAACAAAAAGTTAAAAGAAAAAAATCAAACCCTGGCATGTGTGCATACAGACTCAGCACCAGCCTTCCTCAAACCCTGTGGAGGCCTTCTTAGGGAGGAAGAGGGGGAGGGATGGAACTGGAGGGAGCAGGGAGGAGTGTCTGCAAGGCTGGATGAAGAAGGAGGAGGGTGATTGGGAGGAAGCTGTGAGCTCACCAATCCCGGTAGAGCTGCTGGTTCCAGCAAGGCCCACCCAGTTGCCCCAAGCAGGTTGTGGGAACTGTCTAGCTGGGTGTGACGTGACTGCCCATGTCCGCTCAGCCTGCTCTCAGACCTCTCAGCACCATCTTCTCTGTCCCCGCCTCCGCTTGCTCTCACTCTCTCACCCCAGCCTCATCTTCACTTTCTCCTTTACCTGTCTCCTCCCAGCCTCAGCAAGGTGGGTTTGGAAGTGGAGAAGCCTGCCGAGAAACCTCAAGAGGCCCCAGCGGGAACCAGCTTACTCCTCACTTCCGGCCCAAACTCCTCACTTCCGGCCCAGGCGCCTCACTTCTGGTCCAAGCTCCTCACTTCCGGTGCACTCTCCTGGGGCCTCTCCCTGTGGCCAGAAACTCCACCAAGAGTGCCTGGACCGGCCTGGCCTGATGGTTGGTCCTTCTAGGCAGATGAGGGCTGGGCGGGGGCCAGAGGGGGGATCCGGTCATCCGTGCAGGTGCTGGGCGGGGACCCTGGGCACAGTGGGTGGTGGACCAGGCCATGTGGTGAAAATGGGCTGGAACCAGGGAGGCCGAGGTAAGGGAACGGTCAGGGGAGACCGGCCTCATCTGCGCTTCCGGGTGGTCAGCAGGCTTCCTCTGACAGAGGCTGGCACATCAGTCTGATGCCCCGGAGCACAGACTTGACCTTGTCTTGTTAGGTTTCTCCCAACAGGCTGGGAATTTCCCAAACGTGAGGCCATCTTCCCTCATCATCTCACACCCTCCGCCCTTTGAGTTCGATCAGTGCTCACTGAGCATCTGCCAGTCCGTGGGCCAGGCCTGCTGGAGAGCAGGCAGGGTGCCAGGTGCTCCCGAGCATTCTGAATGGCTCACCGAGCCAGTCTGGGCCCCTCTTGTGCCAGTTATCAAGCTCAGCCTCCTGGGAACACAGTGCTGGGTGAAGCATGTGGCCATCTTCCGTGCAGCTGGTCAAACATCCCTGTCCACCTCCTCATCACCTTCTGGGATGTGTGTGGACCAGAATCCATCTCTCAGGATGGTCAGATGAGCCTGTTGGCATAGACAGAAGTAGGTGGAGGTTCCGCAGCTGATGGGGGACCCAGCAAGGTCCTGCTGCCTTGCTCTTCCCACCCCTTGCTCCCCAGATAGTTCCAGCCAGCAGTCAGCCAGTCAGCTCAGGGGGTTGGGCACCTACTATGTGCAGAGCTGGGTGCTCAGTGTGGGAAATCATTTTTCCTGCTGCTGCCCATCATCCCTTCCCCTTAATTCTGGCAAAAGCATTCCAGTTCTGACTCACTCCTTGTAGTCTGTTAGGGTTCCTGTAAGTCTCATTGCTGGGAGGAAGCACACAGCACAAGCCAGGCCAGTACCAGACGTAACACCCCCCTCCACCCCCACTGGCTGTAGCAATCAGCGCAGAGATCAGCATCAAAGTTTTTGCTGAAATTAGTGGGGGAAAAACTCTATCTGCTGGTAGGACTTATGAAACTGGGATCGCTGGTGGCCATCTTGCCACCATGGGAGGAGAGCCAAGGCAGGGAATCAAGAGAGCCTAATTCCCTTGAGGTCCTAAAGCGACCGAGCCTAGAACTGTCCGGCATCTACATTTCTTTTTGGGTGATTCAAGTTGAATTTTCTGTCACTTGGAGCTGAAAGAGAGGAGGGTGTAGGGAGAAATAAAGAGAGAAAGTGAAGTGGTTTCTACCTTCAGAAAGGTCCCAGGGTGCGAGAAAATATGGTTTGCTTCCTGGGGTCTCTGAACACATGATCTTTCATTTTTAAACCTTTGTGTGCGTGAAGTATACATTCAGAAGAGTTCTTATACTTTTGATTTCTCTACCAAGCAATACATATTCATAAAAAAATTAACAACAGCAAAAAAAAGGATGGTCCATTGTAGGCCACTGTTATTATTTTTTCTGTTTAAAAATGATAGTAGGGTCATGCTGCACATATCACTTTAGTCTATTTTTCTCCTCACCTAACAGAACATGGAGATCTTCAGGAACACACACACACAAAAAACCCATTAGGAGACAAGTTTCATGGTGTGACTGAATCCACAAACACCTTATCCCCTAGCCTCCCATTTTGTTGCAGGAAAGGACACAGGAGGCCCTCTGTGGACAAAAAGTGGTGATTTTTTCCCACCATGACACCTTCAAGGAGGTCTAAAAAACACAAAATTCAAATCCAAATATTATCACTCAGTTATGTCTGACTGTTTGCAACCCATGTAGCTCACCAGGCTCCTCAGCCAATGGGATTCTCCAGGAAAGAAACTGGAGTGGGCTGCCATTCCCTCCTTCAGGAGATCTTTTCGACCAGGGAGCAAACTCGTGTCTCCTGCCTTGCAGGTGGAATAGTATTCATTAATTCACTCATCCAAAGTGTAAATGCCAAAGAATGCTCAAACTACCGCACAATTGCACTCATCTCACGTGTTAGTAAAGTGATGCTCAAAATTCTCCAAGGCAGGCTTCAACAGTATGTGAACCATGAACTTCCAGATGTTCAAGCTGGTTTTAGAAAAGGCAGAGGAACCAGAGATCAGATTACCAACATCCGTTGGATCATCAAAAAAAGCAAGAGAGTTCCAGAAAAACATCTGCTTTATTGACTACACCAAAGCCTTTGACTGTGTGGATCACTACAAACTGTGGAAAATTCTGAAAGATAGGAATACCAGACCACCTGACCTGCCTCTTGAGAAACCTGTATGCAGGTCAGGAAGCAACAGTTAGAACTGGACATGGAACAACAGACTGGTTCCAAATAGGAAAAGGAGTTTGTCAAGGCTGTATATTGTCCCCCTGCTTATTTAACTCATATGCAGAGTACATCATGAGAAACCCTGGGCTGGATGAAGCACATGCTGGAATCAAGCTTGCTGGGAGAAATATCAATGACCTCAGATATGCAGATGACACCACCCTTATGGCAGAAAGTGAAGAAGAACTAAAGAGCCTCTTGATGAAAGTGAAAGAGGAGAGTGGAAAAAATTGGCTTAAAGTTCAGCATTTAGAAAACTAAGATCATGGCATCTGGTCCCATCACTTCATAACACCTAGATGGGAAAACAGTGGAAACAGTGAGAGACTATATTTTTGGGCTCCAAAATTACTGCAGACGCGACTGCAGTCATGAAATTAAAAGACACTTACTCCTTGGGAGAAAAGTTATGACCAATCTATATGGCATATTAAAAAGCAGAGACATTACTTTGCCAACAAAGGTCGTCTAGTCAAAGCTCTGGTTTTTCCAGTAGTCATGTATGGATGTAAGAGTTGGACCATAAAGAAAGCTGAGCACCGAAGAATTGATGCTTTTGAACTGTGGTGTTGGAGAAGACTCTTGAGAGTCCCTTGGGCTGCAAGGAGATCCACCCAGTCCATCCTAAAGGAAATCAGTCCTGAAGGACGGATACTGAAGCTGAAACTCCAATACTTTGGCCACCTGATGCTAAGAACTGACTCATTGGAAAAGACCCTGATACTGGGAAAGATTGAAGGCAGAAAGAGAAGGGGATGACAGAGGATGAAATGGTTGGATGGCATCACCAACTCAATGGACATGAATTTGAGTAAACTCTGGGAGTTGGTGATGAACTGGGAGTGCTGTAGTCTATGGGGTCGCAAAGAGTAGGACACGACTGAGCAACTAAACTGAACTCAACTGAAATTGTAAATATTTCAGTGCCTCCTGTGTGCCAGGCACTGAAGTACTTACATGCTCAGGGTGTGATGAGCAAAACCAGACATAGTCTCTGTTCTTGTGGAGCTTATTGGAGGGTGAGGGAAAGCCATTCATAAAATACTTGCCAAGCAAGTGCTACACCTGGGCTGTGACCGCTGCTCTAAGCGCATACCTTGAGAGGATTGGACCCCCTCAGGGAGGCTTTCCCGAGGAAGCAGGCTTTGGGCTGGAATCGAAGGGATGAAAGGTGTTGACAGGCCAAGGGAGGGAGGCGAGAGTTTCACAAGGAGGAACAGCACAGGACGGGTGTCGTAGCTGGAGAGAGTGCGGCAAGTGTGTGTGGAGGTCAGTGTGGATGGAGTGGAGGGAGCGAGAGTGTGTCACGTGACACAGCATAGGTAGCAGAGAGAAGTCAGAGCCGGGTGGTGTGGGACCCTGAAAATCACATCAGTAAGCTTTATCTTTAAGAACCAAGGGAAGTTGCTGGACTTTTCCCGAACAGGTGTGACATGAGTAGGTCTGTCTGTGTTCTGTGAAAGGCCGTGTGACGGCCTGCTGAGGACAAGATTAGGCAGGTCCAAAATGGGCTCAGGTGTAGCAGATAGACGGCTGTTGCAATCGTCAAGTAGCAAAAGGTCAGGGTGCTAGGTTAATGCCAAAGGAAACGGGTAAGGAGGGGAGACTGGAGCAGTATTTCTTTAATATGTATTAATAAGTATTTTTGAATATTTATTAATTAATTAATATTCACGTGGCCACGTTGAGTCTTGGTCGCAGCACGTAGGAGCTTCCTTGCATCCCGCGGATCTTTCCTTGTCTTCTAGCACAGACTCTAGCTGCGGCTCTCGAGCTCAGTGGTTACGGCATGTGGGTTTAGTTTCTCTGCCCAGCATGTGGGATCTTAGTTCCCCGACTGGGTATCAAACCCATGTATCCTGCAATGGAGGGTGGACTCTCAATCACTGTACCACCAGAGAAGTCCCCAGAGAAGGATTTAGGAAGTAACATCAGCAGAACTTGATAACTAAATACAGAGGTTGAGAGAGAGAGAGAGAGAGAGAGTGTGTGTGTGTGTGTGTGTGTGTGTGTGTGTGTGTGTGTGTGTGTGTCCCAAGGGAGATTCCTGGGTTTCATCCTGGCTGGCTCAGCTAGGCAGATAGAGCTACCAGTCAGCAAGCCAGGAAGCGCTGTAAGAAAAGCTGGCTGGGAAGAAACTTAAGTGCTCAGTCTTAGACACCTTGAGCTGGAGGAACATTTGACACGTCCTGAAAGAGATGTCAAGAAGGCAGCTGGATGTCTCAGCCAGGAACTCAGAGATAGCGTTCTGTCGTTTGCAGGCTGCGTGCATTGGCCCATCAGAACAACCAGCTGGGGTGGCTTCTGATCTTACTCATTGCACTTCAGGGATCAAACCGCTGACCCCTCTGGGACCCAGGGTCAAGTGTTTGATGAGGGTGGACCAAAGCTCTGTGCTTGGGGATGAAGTATTTCCCAAATATCCCAGAATCCTCCTCACCTCACCCCCCCAACCCCCACCAAAGCCAGAGAAAGAAGTTTCCCAGTTTGGGGAATGTTCTTGGTTCTGTTAGGTTGGCCATTGGGATGTTATCATTGTAACCCTGGCTGTCCCCTCCCTAGTCAGATCATAGACCATCCTATGTATTCCAGATTCATATTCTTTGGTGAAAAACCCCAGCCCCACCCACATCCCTGTTAGAGTGGAAGCATGACGAGCTGCCTTGGCCCACGGTGAGGCAGATTCAATGAGGAACGTTAAGGTCAAAGGTGTGAACTGGAAACAAAGATATTTCTTGCCACTGACCCTCCAGGGTACTTTCCCGAAGATTTCCTTTATCTTCCTTGTCCCTGGCTTGCCCTCCCCTGAACTCTTTTCTCTCTGCTGCTGCTGCTGCTAAGTCGCTTCAGTCGTGTCCGACTCTGTGCGACCCCATAGACGGAAGCTCACCAGGCTCCCCTGTCCCTGGGATTCTCCAGGCAAGAACGCTGGAGTGGGTTGCCATTTCCTTCTCCAATGCATGAAAGAGAAAAATGAAAGTGAAGTCGCTCAGTCGTGTCCGACTCTTAGCGACCCCATGGACTGGAGCCTACCAGGATCCTCCGTCCATGGGATTTTCCAGGCAAAAGTACTGGGGTGGGGTGCCATTGCCTTCTCTCTGAACTCTTACCAAAAATGTGTTGCTGGACGTCCATGCTGTTTGCTTATTTCACAAACCGCCCAGTTCTTGGCGATGTCCCAGGTTCTACTAACCTTGCTTGACCAGAGTAGCCCATGGAATCATGCCTTCCTGGAACGCTCTGATACCCAGCTCCCTCTCCTGGGTCCTGGCTAAGGGCTAAGACCCACTCAGGGCTCATTATTAATGTCTACTCCTTAGACACTGGAGAGGTAAAATGAAAGAAACCCAACCCTGGCCCTGGAGAAACTTCCCTGTCAGTGGTTTTGAAGTGTGATCCGGACTATTTTTCCCTAAATTCATTACCAACATTTTCACCATATTGAAATCTTTTTTCCATTCACTCACTTAAGTTTTGAGTTTGTCCCCCCAAATCATAAATACAGTGGTTATCATTGATGAAGTCTTATTACGTACCAATGTTAGTGCCAAGCTCTTCATAGCCCTTTATTTCATTTAATCTTCAAAACAGTGGATGTGTGGACACAGGGGGAAAGGGAGGGGAGGGAGATTGGGAGATTGGGACTGACATATCCACTACCATGTGTAAAATAGATAGCTAGTGGGAAGCTCCCACAGGGAGCTCCGCTCTTATTACTGTGTAATTAGGTTAGAAATCAATATCTGAAGATATTTTAAAATAACCCATATGTTTTCAAGCGCAGTGTGACATTTACCAAGACAGACCCAGCTTTGGCAACTATCAACTAGAGTATAAGTACGTTAATACCATAATGAAAATGAATCTCTAGCTGGGGGCTCTGGTCCCCTTCAAGTTAAAGGCCTAAATCAGAAGTCAATGAAGCCATCAGTAAATAGATACTTAGATTTTTCACATGTGTTTGAATATTTTTCTTTAGACCAGAGAGCCTAGATCTGTGCCAACACTTGCATTTGGCAGTGACTTTTATTAAAGGTAAAAGCTTTTTAGCAAACAGTGAAGCAACACTTTTGAGAAGACAAGAGTCGACTGAAGCAAAGTTCATTATTTTCTAAATTTGCTTTCCTGCTGAGAACTTTGGATGTTGGCAGGGCTGTAGTCAAAGGATCGATCCCAGCCCTTCAGGTCCAAGCAAATCCTCCGTTCTACACACCTGTCTCATCCCAAGCTCCCCTCCCGTCATCCTTAGCAACCATGCATAGCAACCATGTCAGACTTTCCCTCACCTCGGGGTCTTTATCCTTGCTCTTTTCTCAGCTAGAATCTCCTTTCCCCTTCCTCTTCACCTGGTTAAGTTTTATTCATCCTTCAAATTCTAGACAGTCTTCCTAGTGCCCCCAGCACACCCCAACCCCCGCCTCCCTGCATGCACTACCTGGGGTCAGTGACTCTCTGTGTCCCTGTGACATCAGACACGTGACACAGCAGGACTGCCCTTATCCCACCCTCCACCTCCCCAGACTCTGTGTCTGTCCGAGTCTCCCCAGCAATGAGCACAGAGCCTGGCCCCCAGTAGATGTTAGCAAATAACACAGTGGTCCATTGCTTAAACACCTTAAAAGAATCAATCAGTCGACCTAAGAGAGAAATGGAAATTTTTATGTGAGCCAAACTTTAGGATTATAACCTGGGAAAAGCATCTCAGAAAGCTCTGAGAGCTGTTCCACTCATTAGAAGTCAAGGCATCATTGCTGCTGCTGCTGCTGCTAAGTCGCTTCAGTCGTGTCCAACTCTGAGCGACCCCATAGATGGCAACCCACCAGGCTCCCCTGTCCCTGGGATTCTCCAGGCAAGAACACTGGAGTGGGTTGCCATTTCCCTCTCCAATGGAGGAAAGTGAAAAGTGAAAGTGAAGTCACTCAGTCATGTCCAACTCTTAGAGACCCCATGGACTGCAGCCTACCAGGCTCCTCCTCCCATGAGATTTTCCAGGCAAGAGTACTGGAGTGGGGTGCCATTGCCTTCTCCACAAGGCATCACTAGGTAAGTTTTTTGAGACAGATGGCTATACATCCAATGATGTGTTATTGACAGTTTACAGAATCTGGATCTAAGCATCATCGTGGTGGGTCACGTGACCCCTTATAAGCTCAGGCTGAAACGCTGTCTTGTTGATCCTGGGAGAATCTTGCTGAGCAATATGGTTGAGCAATATTTCTAACAATAGGGTGGTTTGGTCCATGAGTAATGGACAGTGCACATTGCAGGTGGGAGGGCAAAGAGCAGAGAAGTTTTCTTTGTTTAAATTTTCTTGTCTTTGCCATAAAATATGAGTTTTATCTCACATGGAGAACCACTTGGTAAGTACCTATACTGCGTGCCACGCCTCTAACGTATGTCATTCCCAAGCCTTACAGACACCTTGCAGAGTGGTTTTAATCACTCCTCCTTGAAGCAGAAGGCAGCTGGAGCTCAGAGAGGCTCAGTAACTTGTCGAAGGACACACGCTCAAGAAAGAGGCATGGTTTGGGCAGGAGTTCACTGCTTTCCGGAGGGCTCAGCTGGTAAAGAATCCACCTGCAATGCAGGAGACCCCGGTTCAATTCCTGGGTTGGGAGGATCCCCTGGAGAAGGGAGAGGCTACCCACTCCAGTATTCTCGGGCTGGCTCAGCTGGTAAAGAATCTGCCTGCAATACAGGAGACGCTGGTTCGAGTCCTGGGTCAGGAGGATCCCCTGGAGAAGGGAGAGGCTACCCACTTCAGTATTCTGGCCTGGAGAATTTCATGGACTGTATAAGTCCGTGGGGTCCCAAAGAGTCAGACATGACTAAGCGACTTTCACTGTCACGCCTTTAGGACATTCTCCCATTTGTGCCAGCTCCAGGTTTCAAGTCGCCCAATTCTCTGTCATCTCAAATTTCAAATTCTGCACACAAAAGATGAGACTGCGATCCTAGATAAGACATTTGACCCCACTGGGTCTCAATTTGGTCAAGTGCAAAGCGGGGGTGGGGGAGTGGGGAGGTGGATCATATGAACCCCTAGGTGGAATGTGGCATGGTGGTGGGGTAATTATACAGATTAGAAGGTGGAGCTTACAACCCTGAAGGCAAACAACCCTAGGACATAAACCTATCTAGGGTCTCAGGGAGTGTGCACAGGGCCTCCGAGCTTTCCAGACTGCATGTGCCAACAGCCCCTGAGTCTGCCAGGCCTGTGGGTGTTTGGCGTCTGTCTTGACATGGCCTCCTGCCCCTTCTAGACTGACCCGCCCCCAGGAGGGGTGAACTCTGGCCATTCCTGGGGAGAAGAATCCCGCCGTGGGCTGCTCTCACCAGGTTCGGCCAGGCTGTCCTGTTCTCCAGGCCCTGCAGAGGCCTCCCCAGTGTGCCAGGCCTCCCTGGCCCCACACAGCCCTCCTGCTCCCCCCACCCCACCCCCTGCAGCTGTCCACCACCCAGCAGTCTGCTTCTCATGTGTGGAGCTGTGTCTGCAGAACACGAAACAGACCACTCCGCATCCAGAACACGGAGCCTGTCAGCTGCAGTGAGAAGGCTGGTGGAAAACTGCCCTGGAAATGCTAACAGGGCTCGGGGGCACAAGTCACATAGATTTCCTAAAGGAAATCAATCCTGAATATTCACTGTAAGGACTGATGCTGAAGCTGAAGCTCGAATACTTTGGCCACCTGATCCCAAGAACTGACTCACAAGAAAAGACCCTGATGCTGGGAAAGATTGAAGGTGGGAGAAGGGGACAATAGATGAGATAGTTGGATGGCATCATCAACTCATTGGACATGAATTTGAGCAAGCTCCGAGAAATAGAGATGGTCAGGGAGGCCTGAGGTGCTGCAGCCCATGGGGTCACAGAGAATCGGACAGGACCTGGCGACTGAACAACAAAAGATGTAAGAGAACAAAGAAAACAGAAAGAAAGAAGTGCAAATAGGTAGGATGTCTCTGGGGTCGCACAGAGTCAGACACGACTGAAGCGACTTAGCAGCAGCAGCAGCCACAGGCCAGGGTGGGGCTGAATGCTCTCTCCAGGTTCCTGGGAGTCCTGCCTCAGGGCATTCTCGACCAGTCAGAAGCCAGCTGGGCTTCAGTCACTTCCCACCTCCGTGTTCTCCTCCCCCATACTCAGGAGCCCCGTTCTCTTTTGACCAGGAACCCTGCAACCACTGTGAATCCCTGTGGAAGGGAACTGGGCCCAGCCCCTGATGGCCCCCCTCCCTCCTGCCCTGAGACCCCCCCAGATGAACCCTGAGATGGGCTGTGGCTGGAGCAGGGCAAGGCCAGGCAGGGAGAGCAAGGCATCTGGCAAAGCAAGGCGTTTGATGTCAAAGCCTGCTTTGCAGCAGGAAACAAAACTTCACAAGGATTCAGGGGCCGGCCCCTCATCTGGTTTCCTTCCTTCCGGGCCCTGGTCTAGAATAAAGCTCCCCATCCCCGCACACCCCGCATTCCTCTACCCACCACCTTCCCAGCAGGGGGGCTCCTCCCCTTTCCCCCACACATCCTCTCCCACCAGGCTCCTGGCTTCCCTACCAGGGGGTGGGGGGGGGGGGGGCACTCTCTGCTCAGGCTCAGGACACAGGGTACTCACCCCTGCAGGCCTGAGGTGGAGGGGGAGCCCAGCCCCCTCCCCGTCCCCCTGTCCTCCACCCCCCCACCGGAGCTCATGGGCCGCAGCACCTCAAGAAGGCAGGCAAAGAGAGTGTGGCCCAGCGGGGAATCTCCCTGGGCCGAACTCTAGACAGTACATGAAAAGCATGCAAATATGGTGCAAAAATAGCATGCAAATCAGCACATCTTCCACCAATTCATCCTCTATGTGCCCCTCCTCCCCCAAGGATCCCATCACCCTTCAGACCGTGGAGGGAGAGGCTTCCTTACCCTCCCTACCTAACAGCCTCAGCGACCTTTATTCTGTTCTCCCTCCCGACCCCTAACTCCAGCCCTTCCTCATCCTCACCCCACACCTGACCTTTGGCAGTTTGAGAAACACAGTGTTTGCCACCTGGACTGTAGCACCTTCAGGAGGGGCCTTTTTGTGGGTTCAGACCCTAAAACAGTGATGGGATGGAGCAGGAGAGGAGGAGCCTTCTTGGGGGGTCCGTTGCTAGCTCCAGACTGCCAGGCCCTTTGTTGCTGTTCAGCTGCTCAGTCATGTTGGACTCTTTGCAACCCCATGGACTGCAGCACACCAGGCTTCCCTGTCCTTCACTGTCTCCCAGAATTTGCGCAGTCATGTCTACTGAGTCAATGATGCCATCCAACCATCTCATCCTCTGTTGTCACCTTCTCCTCCCGCCTTTGATCTTTCCCAGCATTAGGGTCTTTTCCAATGAGTCAGTTCTTGGCATCAGGTGGCCAAAGTATTGGAGTTTCAGCTTCAGCATCAGTCCTTCCAGTGAAATTCAGGTCTGATTTCCTTTAGGATTGACTGGTTGGATCGCCTTACACTCCAAGGGACTTCCAACAGCACAGCTCAAAAGCAACAATTCTTCAGCGTTCAGCCATCTTTACAGTCCAATGCTCACATCCGTACATGACTTGGCTCAAGTTCAAAAACTCCAGGTAGGGGTTGGCAAGGGTATGCTTTGCCTCTTACCTGGCTAGACAACCTCTTATTATGATTACTGCTGCTATTGCTATTTTATCATGAGGAGGAAGCCCCTGGACCCCAGAGAGTGGGGTTTGTGATAAAGAAGCAGAGTGGTGGTCCAGTGGTTAAGAATCCACCTGCCAATGTCGGGGACACAGGTTTCATCCCTGATCTGGGAAGATTCCACACGCCAGGGGCAACTCTGCACCACAACTACTGAAGCCCACACGCTCCTAGAGCCTGTGCTCCAAAGCAAGAGAAGCCACCACAGTAACAAACCCATACACTACAACTAGAGAGTAGCTCCTGCTTGCCACAACTAGAGAAAAGCCTGAGCAGAAACAAAGACTCAGCATAGCCAAAAAGAATTAATTAATTAATTTACAAAAAGAAACAGAGTGAAGTTTGATTGTGATAATATCTACTCAGTGTATACACATATCAGCACAAACATTGTACATCTTAAATATTTACAATGTTCAGTTGTCAAAAAAGGAGGAGGAGGAGAGGACTGGACAAGGAGAGGAGGAGGGCTGGATAGCATCCCTGAACTGCTGAGCTAATCAGCCACATTTAGAACTTAAGCATTTGGAGAATTAAATGTAAAACAATTGCCTCAAGCCACCTGAATATTCCTTGGAAGGACTGATGCTGAAGCTCCAACACTTTGGTCACCTGCTGCGAAGAGCCAACTCATTGGAAAAGACCCTGATGCTGGGAAAGATTGAAGGCAAGAGAAGAAGGATGAGATGGATGGATGGCATCATCAACTCAAAGGCCGTGAGTCTGAGCAAGCTCCAGGAGACAGTGAAGGACAGGGAAGCCTGGTGTGCTGCAGTCCATGGGGTCGCAAGTAGTGGGACACAACTTAGCGACTCAACAGCTACCTGGAGTGGTTTCACAGACACAGGTTCTTTTTGTGATCTGCCTGGGGCCCAGCCTGCCTTGAAGGCATGGCAGTGGAGCTCTGCCCCCTGTTCTCAAACCACCGGGCTGGGCGGGTGCCTCTGCCCCCATACCTGGTCCATGACTGACCCCTGTCCTGCCTCCTCCCCCGCCCCTTCTCTGAACTGGAAGAAGAGCCCTCACAACACAGCCTTTCCAAGCTTGGCTGAGACTCAGACTTGGTCTGGCAACAGCTCTGGGGTAGGGAGGAAGCCCAAGGACCTGTGAGCCTGACGCTGCCCAGGACAGGAAAGACTTCAGGCAGTTTCAAAGGCTCCGTAGCCGAGGGAAGGAAGCCACTTAGGGTGGGTTCCAAGGGCAGACCAAGTTCCATGCAGAGCAGGGAATAAATGAGAATGCCAGGCCTGGGGCCTTGGGGAAAGGATCCCAGGGCCTGCCTGAGGCTGTAGAGTCCAGACGGAGTTGAGAGGAGGACTAGATCTGCCCTTGAACCCAGTGCTCAGGAACCATTGAACCCGCGGCTGCCACACTGGCTATGGCTTCACGGCCTGGCCTCCAGGGTCAGGAGACAGGTGGCTGTAAACAACTCCACCTCGGGATTCATTCCTGTGACTCCCAAGTAGTACTCTATCCCCAAACCCCAAAGGGTGAAATTCTCTTCTCCATTCAGACTCTTATTTGTCTATTTATTTAAATTGAAGTAGAGTGGACTTACAATATTACATTAGTTTCTGGTGTATAACATAGTGATTCAATATTTTTATAGATTGCATACTCCATTTAAAGTTACTGTCAAATATTGGCTGTATTTCCTATGCTGTACAATACATCCTTGTAGCTTATTTATTTTGTACATAGCAGTTTGTGTCTCTTGAGGCTTTCCTTGTGGCTCAGACAGTAGAGAATCTGCCTGCAATGCAGGAGATCAGGTTCAATTCCTGAGTTGGGAAAAGTCCCCTGGAGAAGGGAATGGCAACCTACTCCAGTGTTCTTGCCTGGAGAATCCCATAGACAGAAGAGCCTGGCTGGCTGCAGTCCATGGGGTTTCAAAGAGTTGGACAGACTGAGAAATGAACATAACACTTTGTATCTCTTAATCCCGGAACCCTCTCTTGCCCTCCCTGCTTCCCCCTTCCCACTGGTAATCACTAGTTTGCTTCCTAACTCTGTCACTCTGTTTTGTTATACTCATTCCCTTGTTTCATTTTTAAGAGTCCACATATGAGTGATAACATGTAGTATTTGTCTTTGTCTGACTTCACTAAGCACTCTAGGATCCTCGAGGTCCATTCATGTTGTTTCAAAAAGCAAAATGGCAGTCTTTTTAATGGCTGAGTGGGCTACCATCACAGGGTCCCAAAGAGTCAGACATGACTGAGCAACTGAGCACGCATGCAGTGAAAGTGAGGTGAAGGTCGCTTAGTCGTGTCCAACTCTTTGGGACCCCACGGACTATATACAGTCCATGGAACTCTCCAGGCCAGGATACGGGAGTGGGCAGCCTTTCTCTTCTCCAGGGGATCTTCCTAACCTAGGGATCGAACCCAGGTCTCCTGCATTGCAGGGGGATTCTTTACCAGCTGAGCCACAAGGGAAGCCCACACACATGCAGTATTCCATTGTATCTGTATACCACGTCTTCTTTATCCACTCGTTTGTTGATGGGCACTTAGGCTGCTTCCCTACCTTGGCTATTGTAAAAAGTGCTGCTATGAACACTGGGGTGTATGAATTTTTTCATCTTAGTGTTTTCATTTTCTTCTGATACATACCCAGGAGTGGAATTGCTGGAAAGTATGCTAGTTCTATTTTTAATTTTTTGAGGAGTCTCTGAACTGTTTTCCCCAGTAAATGCACCAATCTACATTCCCACCAATGGTGTACAAGTGTTTCATTTTCCCCACATCCTTGCCAGGCCTTGTTATTTGTGGTCTTTTTGATGATAGCCATTCTGAGAAGGGTGAGGTGATATCTCATTGTGGTTTTGATTTGCTTTTGTCTGGTGATTAGCAGTGTTAAGCATCTTTCCATGGTGTCAAAGACTTTTAGAACAGTGACTGCAGCTACCTCAGTGTCCACCCTTCGATTTATGTCTCACCGTAGTGCTTTCAGCTACAGTCCAAGCCCCTTTTTTCTTTTTTGGGGGAGGATGCTGTGCTGAGTATTTACTGCCACGCCTCTAGTTGCAGAGTGTGAGCTCCAGAGTGAGCGGGCTGTAGGCTCTCTAGTCATGGCGTGTGGGCTTAGTTGCCCTCAGGCTTGTGGGATCACAGTTCCTTGACCAGGGATCAAACCCACATACCCTGCATTGGAAAGTGGATTCTCAACCACTGGTCCACCAGGGAAGTCCCACAAGTCTCTTTTTTCTCATTGTTTTCAGGAAAGAGAACACTGAGTCTGAAAGGGATCTTGATAAAGTCAGACACGTGGATTTCTTGCCCCACTCTGACCAACTCCTGGATCAACCCAGACAGGGGATCCCAGGGAAGCCTGCCTGCCCACACCTGAATCCTCCCGTTTAGAGCATAAGCAAGTCACGTGCTCACAGCCTGAGCTTTGCTAATGTCATTATGTGCTTTACCTGTTTAATCAGCAGAACATCCTTGGGAGGTATGTGCTCTGACCAGTCACATTTTACGAACAAGGACATCCAGGCTTGGAAAGTTCTGAAATCTTGTTCAAAGCTTTGCTGTTAGTAAAGGAGAGAGCTGGAACCAGAATCTGGGGTTTGACTGAATGAACACTGTGGGCTCCCTTTCACTCATTCTCCCCAAGTGCTCCTAGATCATGGCAGCAGAAGTGAGCCCAGCAAATAAGGACTTATACCGACCTTTTCTTTTTTTGACTGTGGGCACCATCTTGGCCTCACAACATCACATCATGTGAGTGGCAACAATAGGGCAAATGCCCCCTCTTCCATTCATCCCTCCCCATCTTCCTTGTCTGATTAGTGCTTCCCCTCCCAGGAGTCTAAAACTTTTAGCTCTTCAGCCTCTTCAATGGGGCAATGAACATTATGGAATACCTCACCCATCTCTCCCCTCTCCCTGGGAGCAGAGGGCTTGACTCATCTGCTCAAAGCAGGTACTAATTTGCTGCTGCTGCTGCTGCTAAGTCGCTTCAGTCGTGTCTGACTCTGTGCGACCCCATAGACGGAAGCTCACCAGGCTCCCCTGTCCCTGGGATTCTCCAGGCAAGAACACTGGAGTGGGTTGCCATTTCCTTCTCCAATGCATGAAAGCGAAAAGTGAAAGTGAAGCCGCTCAGTTGTGTCCGACTCTTAGCGACCCCATGGACTGGAGCCTACCAGGCTCCTCCGTCCATGGGACTCTCCAGGCAAAAGTACTGGGGTGGAGTGCCATTGCCTTCAGTAGGTACTAAAAGTAAGGAGCTGAGAGGAGGATTGGGAAAGATGGGACAAGACCAGATTCTACTGTGGCAGGTGGGTTTCCAGACATAAATTCATTGCAGAATAAATAATACTACCCACCTTTCATTTCAAGGCAGATTGGACCTGTTACCCTGACACCAGCACAACCCACTGGGGTCTCAGGAGTACCTGGGCTCTCCCACAGGCCAGTCCATCAGACCCCCATCCAGCCCACTGGCAATCCCCAGCCTCCCACCCCCAGGCCTCCAGGCTCTCCAAGGAATTCTTGATTCTTGTTGAGAGTTTCACCAAGACATGGAGACCTTGGTGAATACCCAATATTTACCGGAACTTCCCTTGTCGTCCATGGCTAAAACTCTGCACTCTGAAAGCAGGAGGCCTGGGTTTGATCCCTAGTCAGGGAACTAGATTCCACATGCCCCAACTAAGAGTTTGCACGCCACAACTAAAAAAAGATCCCACATCCACAACCAAGACCCAGACAGCCAAATAAATAAATACATTTTTTTAAAGTTTATTTTAAAAATACCCAACATTTCCAGTCCTATCTTCTGGGAAATGGCCAGGAAAGTTGGAGGAGGATAAAGCATCAATCCTGTTGTTAAAAACTCTCCGTCTCTCATACTGTTGGTGGAGGTATAAATGGGTTGAACCTGGAAATCTTTTTGACAAATCTACTAAAACTAAACAAAAGCCTACCTTAGCAAAGTCATTCCTTGTATATAATCAAAGGAATTAGTATTTATGTTCACTAAAAGACACATACAAGAGTGCTTATCATAGTTTTTTTCATAATAGCTCCAAACTGAAAGTAACCCAGATGCCCATCAATAGGAGAATGGATGAATGAATTGAATACATGCTGTAGAGGAGTGGGGGGAAAACGAGCAGCTACATTTGGCAACAAACATGAACCTCAGAAGCCAGACATAAAAGAGTGCTTATGATATGATTCCATTTCTGTGAAGGTCAGAAACAGGCAAAATCAAACACAGCAGTAACCTCTGCCTGGGAGAAGAGTATTTTCTAGGAGAGTTCTTGAGAAGGCTTCTGGGGGTGCTGGAATGCTCTCCATGTTTATCTGGGTTGGGTTTTCACAAGTATATACGTATATTACACACGTAAAAATCCATCTGGCTGTACACTCGAGGTCTGTAAACCTTGTTATATAGGTTATGTCTATCCACCTACCCACCAACCACCCCAAAGGAAGGCAATAAGAATACTGGATGATTTTGATTTGATTTAGTGTTTTTTTTTTTTTTTTTTTTTGTTTCTGATTAATTTTCTGTTAGGAAAAATTAACTGGTTGTCTCAAGTCGAACCTAAGCCCACCTTATTATACAATAGATAGACACTATTTCATCATTTATGGTGCAGGGAGAGACTAAGCGTTCCCCCAGTGTCTTGGCTGAGTCAGAGACTGGTTTCCTGTGAGTGTGTGCATGTGTGTGTGTGTGTGTTATGTTCAGTTATACCGCTATAGGGCAGAGGTGGTATGTGTGAAATTCCCTTTAACACTGTGCCACCCACAGAGAGACTTATTTCAACCAAATGCATGGGGTGCCTACTATGCACTATTCTGGGGACTGGGATTATAACAGTAACACTGACAAAAATCCCAGTTCTACTAATCAAGGCTTGTGGACAGTGGTAACGGGGAAAGACAGATCCTGGGGGCCCTCACATCCTCCTGGGCCACACCTTTTCCAATAAAGAACCAGAATCTGCTCCTCTGTGGGCCGAAAAGGAGGGCGGGACATGTCCTAAGGGATCTGATGACAACAGCTGTTACCAGTCAGTGTTGGCACATGGCTAGAGGCAGCTGTAGCTGGGGTGTGAGGTGGGTCACACCCCAGGATCAGGAAGGAACAGTCCCTACCACGCCAGGTCATCAGGGAGGCAGGTGTGATGGGAGGTTGAAGAGCCGCAGAGCGGGCACATTTTGATCCACTCCTGGTCCTACTGCCTCTTCTCTGAGTCATTGCAGGCAGGTCATTTAATCCTCGGGGTCTCCCTTTTCTCATCTGTAAAATGGGATGGTCATACCTACCTCAAAGAGTAGGTATATATTTATCATGAAATAAATAGTAGTTATTTGAATTACAGTTGACCCTGAACAACATGGTTTGAACTGCATGGATCCACTTATGAGCAGATTGTTTTTTCAATAGTAAACACAATAGTTGTGCACAATCCATGGTTGGTTGAATCTGTGGGTGCAGAACTTTGGCTACAGAGGAACCGGGGCTACGGAGTGCCAACTGTAATATTCAATTTTAGCTCAAATGCACAGAGGGTCGGCACCTCTAACTCCCACATTGTTTATGAGTCAACTGCAACTGGAGAGACAGAAGGTTCGCATGCAGGTGGAGTCCTTCACCCATCTCCCACTCCAGCCTAGAGCAGGCTTGGTCCCACTTCCCTAGCCTTGCACCCAGCAATTCAAACTCCTACACCCTCTGTCAAGTCAGGCTGCTTCCCACCTTAGAAACCTGAGACACTTTCTCCAGTGAGCCTCCCAGAACTAACTGGTCCCTTCATGGCAAACATCCCCAACTCAGACGTCCATGTCTCTGCTGCCCAGTGCAATGCCGCCTTCATGGTTGAACTCCCATGGTTTGGCCCATCAGACAAAGAGATGCCTGTGGGCAGCACATATCTCTTGATCAGATTAGGATCCAGACACCAGCCCCTTTGGAGCCTTCCATGCATAATCTTCAGAAATCACACTCCTTTCTAACTCAAGATCTTAGCAGGTGCCACTCCCTGGCCCTGGAATGCTTGTCACCCAGCCTCTCTCATCCCCTACTCCCAGCAAGTCATCAAAGGAACCCTCAGAAACCCTCCAAAACTCAGCTTATATACCACTTCCTCCAGGTAGCCTTCCCAGACAGGAATTCCTTATTTAACCCTCTTGTGATATCCAGTAGTTCTCCTTCAGAGAACTGACAGCTAAAACTAGTTGAATACAAGCAAGGCTCCCCTGTGAAACTGAAAGTTCAATGAGGACAGATGCCGTGCTTTCCCTGGCTTATTCTCAGCTCTTAGCTCTGTGTGTAGTACACGGTAGAAGGGTAATGAATACTTGTTAAAGGAATGAATGAGTGAGTGAGTGATGAACAAATGAATATCGTCTCTCCCCACCATTCCCAGATCCTAGCAGGAATCTATCCACAGAACATCCTCAAGGGCCAAGGAGAAGGACAGATTTAAAGGCCTTTCTCTTCCAGCTAAGGTCTGTTTCTTCATGGGAACTTGCTGACCTTTTTTGGTTGAGCCTTGCATCTCCCCCATCCTCCCAAGGAACACATTCCCCAGCCCAAGGGAAAGGCTCTGAAGGGATCCCCCACGAGGAGGGACTGGGCAGCGATTGCTGCCGCAGCAGAAACCACAGGCTAAATATACCCTGTTTTGCATCCTGTTTGCCTTGAAGCACACCTGGCAGACACGCATCGCAGGCTGGGAATCGCATCACCCGCTCACCACTCCAGCTCCAAGAGGCAGCCCACAGGCCTCCACTGAAAGAGCCCACAAGATCCTCGAGCCTACTCCTGACCCCCACCCCGTGCTCATATTTCCCTTTGCTCCATTCTAAGAGGTGGGGCGTCACACCAGAGCCTTGGGTAGCAGCTCAGGCCCAGAGGGTTACACAGCATGGGTCTGCACCCCGGCACACTGTGGGCCAGAAAGTGCTGACTCAGCGGGGTCTGCTCACCGTCTGCTCCTCCAGCTGCAACCCGTCATGTCTGTGCCCTGAGCCTGGTCCCTCACCAGTACACGGGACTGGGTTGTGATCACACCGGTGCTTCCCACCTCCCCGGGTGGTCGTACAAGCCAACCAGGGACTCGGAGAGGAGGCCCTGCAGTGGGCTGGCCACCATACAGGGTGCTGAGAAATAAAGATGAAAAACGCTGGTCCCTGCCCTCAGAGTATCAGCAGTAAATGGGCAAGTGAAGGTGAAAGTGAAGTCATTCAGTTGTGTCCAACTCTTTGCGACCCCGTGGACTGTAGCCCACGAGGGTCCTCCATCCATGGAATTTTCCAGGCAAGAGTACTGGAGTGGGTTGCCATTTCCTTCTCCAGAAATGGGCCTGCTGCTGTTAAGTCGCTTCAGTCGTGTCCAACTCTTTGTGACCCCATAGACGGCAGCCCACCAGGCTCCCCCATCCCTGGGATTCTCCAGGCAAGAACACTGGAGTGGGTTGCCATTTCCTTCTCCAGAAATGGGCCTGCTGCTGCTAAGTCGCTTCAGTCGTGTCCGACTCTTTGTGACCCCATAGACGGCAGCCCACCAGGCTCCCCCATCCCTGGGATTCTCCAGGCAAGAACACTGGAGTGGGTTGCCATTTCCTTCTCCAATGCATGAAGGTGAAAAGTGAAAGTGAAGTTGTTCAGTCCTGTCTGACTCTGAGTGACCCCATGGACTGCAGCCTACCAGACTCCTCCATCCATGGGATTTTCCAGGCAAGAGTACTGGAGTGGGGTGCCATTTCCTTCTCCAGAAATGGGCCTAGAGACACTCGTAATAGAATGTGACTGAGGAGTGGAGCATGACACACACGAGAAGAGAAGACGCCTATGGAGTGTGTAAGACAGTCCACTGGGAACTCAGATCAACAAGATGGCAACTTTTGCCTGCTAGCTGTGTGACCTTCGGCAAGTTACCTACCCTCTCTCTGCTGTTCTGGACCTCACAGAGGTGTGGTGAGGATCAGCCTATGTAAATGAACCTGTGTAGAGTGCTCTGAGGCAAAGTAGGTGCTAAATAAGTCTTAGTTGTCACTCTTGTTATCATCATTAATTCATTCAACAAAGATGCCCAAGGCTCTCTTTTAGGCACGGGAACATGTCAATAAAACAGACTGGAAAGACCCGCTCTCATGGAGCTTACCTTCTGGGAGGGGAGTGGGACAAAAAGAAGCACGTTATTTAATTGGGTGATAAAAGAGCTTTGGGGGAAAAGAGCAGCAGAAAAGGGAAACGGAGAGGTTCCCCCAGGCCTGTGGGAGGCTTTCTGTCTTAGGTGTGGTGGTCAGGGAGGGCCAGCTGGGAAGGTGAAGGTGAGCAGAGGCCCGAAGGAGGTGAGAAACAGCTGCACCAGGAGGAGCCGGGGTCCAGACGGTGGCAGCAGCGACTCCTATGCTGCTGTGGGGGTATCATTAGCGGCAAGCACGTGTGTGTGTGCGCGCGCGCGCGTGCGCTCAGTGGCATCCTGCTCTTTGCGACCCTTTGGACTGTGGCCCGCTAGGCTCCACCGCACTGAACACGGAGTGGTGGCCCCGCCCTCCTTCCAGAACGAAAGCTCCACGAGAGCAGGTCTTTGCAGTCTGTTTTGTTTACTGACATGTCCCCGTGCCTAAAATAGAGCTTTGGGCATCTTTGTTGAATGAATTAATAATGATAACAATAGTAATAACTAATACTCATTTAGCACCTGCTTTCCCCCAGAACTGATCGAAGCACTTTACACAGGTTCATTTGCTGTTGTTGTTGTTGTTGACAAGTCATGTTCAACTCTGTGATCCTGTGGACTGAAGCCCGCCAGGCTCCTCTGGAATTTCCCAGGCAGGAATACTGCAGCGGGTTGCCATTCCCTTCTTCATGGGATGTTCCCCACCCAGGGATCTAACCTGGGGTCTCCTGTGTTGTAGGTGGATTCTTTACCATCTGAGCCACCAGGGAAACCCACATGCCATGTTTAGTGAAGATTAAATCAGATAACTGGAGAAGGGAATGACAACCCACTCCAGTATTCTTGTCTGGAAAGTTCCATGGACAGAGGAGCCTGGTGGGCTATGGTCCATGGGGTCACAAAGAGTCAGACACGACTGAGTGACCCACAAAACAACAACACAAATCAGATGACAAGTATCAGGCATCTCGAGGTGCAGAGTACGTGTGAGCTCCATGTGAGCTCCCCCACTCCCCCGTTCTTCCCGTAGCGCTCTCTCCAGCCCTGGAGAAGTTAGGATATCCCTAAGTTAGGGAAGAGCAGAACCTGCTTCCCTCCCAGTCCCTTCTGCCACCTCTGTGCCTCTGCCCGGGGGCCCTCACCAGCTGGGATCTGAGTCAGGTGCTGAGTGTCCTTGAGAAGACTTGGGAGCCCAGACCCAGAGGTTGGAGGGTGAGTGGCAGCCTGTCACCTTCTAGCTGTGGGATCTCAGCCAGGGACACTAATAACAGCTGTCACTTGTACCAGAGACATTGTCACTTCATCCTCCCACCAGCCCCGTGAGGTGGATGAGGAACATGAATCCCAGGGAGGTTCTCACAGCAGAAAGTGGGGAAGCTTTGATTATTTGGACCTTTGTTGGCAAAGTGATGTCTCTGCTTTTTCATATGCTGTCTAGGTTTGTGATAGCTGTTTTTCCTGGGTAGGATACAAAAGGCTCTTCCCTATTACAGCCCTGGCGGCACTGCTGGCCCCTTGAGATACAGATGGAGACAGGAGAGGGAAGAGAAGGGAGGTGGGCCACAGTCTGGGAACACTTTGTTCCACGCTGAGCCCCATAAAATCCAGTGCACCGCGCTCATCTCTGCCTTCCCCATCCCCCACCTCTAGGTTGCTAGAGCTGAACCCCACAGAGGGGCTGAAGAAAGGGGCTGGCCAGATCCTCCTCCCTCTGCTGGGGGTCCTCTAGGACCCGTCCCTCCCTTTCCCACGACCACCCCTGAGGCTCCATCTGCTGCCTTCCCTGTAGCCTCCCCATCTTCGCAAAATTTGCCTTGCTTAAGAAGGCCCCAAGGGCACCCACCTCAGAGGTGGGCTGGAGAGATGGGCTAGTGTTCGCTCTGATCTAGAAAAGTCTGATTCAGCCAGCTCCAAGCTGGGATGGTCAGACACTGGCCAGTAGGGAGGGCAGGTCAAGCAGGAGGCAGACATGAGGGCAGCTAGGAGCTCAAATGTCCTTCTTGAGCCTTTCTAGAACCCTGCAGAGAACACTGTTCTCTGGAGGAGCTTCTTGGCAGGATTTAGGCAAACAGTGAGGACGGTGAACCCCTACCTGTGGGCCCCAGACTGCACAGGGGGCCCTTCTGTGGGTGTCTCCCAGGCCCCCATCAGTCCCTCAATCCCAACGCTGAGCTGGCACCTGCAAAGTGCCTAGAATGGTGCCCGGGACTTGTAGCATTCAGCATGCCGGTCGTTATCCTTGTCGTCATCTGCACGTGGCACATGATGACCCATTTCTAAGCTCATCTTGCCCATGGAATGGTGAATTCCTATGGCTTGTGTTTTAGTTCATTTAGTGGTCCCAGTGTCTGCCGTGAACAATTATGTGCTCAGCAAATGCTAGTTTAAGGAAAAGGAAGGATAGTATTTGATCTTTCCTTTTTTTTTTTTTTTTTGGCTGTGCTGGGTCTTCCTTGCAGTTCATAGGCTTTGCTTAGTTGCCCCAAAACATGTGGGATCTGAGTTCCCTGACTAGAGATCAAACCTGTGACTCCTGCGTTGACAGGCAGATTCTTACCCACTGGCCCACCAGGAAGCTGATCGTTGCTGTTTTATGTGCTCGAATTTCCCCCAGTCCTCGCCGTGTGTCATGCACATGTGGACCACAATGTCACTGACGCACTCTTGCTGCGCTCCCCTCCTTTCACGAGGCCTCAAACCCCTGCCAGCTCTCGGCAGCCCCCATCCCCCTGTCCCCACCCCGGATGCCTCGTCCAGGGTTTCTGCCTCTCCAGTGTACCCCGCTGGATGTCACCAGCCACAGCTGCCGATTGCTTGGAGCTTGGGTGTCAGCGGATCTGGACTGTGAGGGTGGACACGTCTCCCCTTGGGGCTGCACTTGATCAGAGGGGCCAGGATCTCTGTGGAAATGCTCTTCCTATGTACACACTGCAACGTTTTAAATGGATAACCAACAAGGACCTACTGTATAGCACAGGGAACTCTGCTCAGTGTGACGTGGCAGCCTGGGTGGGAGGGGAGTTCGGGGGAGAGTGGACACATGTGTATATACGGCTGAGTTCCTTTGCTGTGCACCTGAAACTCTCACAACACTGTTAGTGGGCTGTACCCAATACAAGATAAAAAGTTTAAAATTTAAAAAAAAAAAGAAATGGTTTTCCTGGTTTGTTTGTTTTTTTCCCCCTCTGGGGCTCAGATAGCATCAGATTACACTGTCTGCTTCTATGATGAGATGCAGGTCACTTTTCCCACTCCCCTGCCTCCTCGCCAGGGTAAGTCCTGTCCACAGTGGTTCCAGGAACAAAAACCAGGAGCAAAATTTCTATAGGTCAGCGCCACCAGCCAGACACCTCTAAATCCCGCCTTAGGGCCCCTGCATGGGGAACCCCTGCCATGGCTACCCTCGGGAGTCACATGCACACACAGCCACTTATTCACACACCCTCACCCTTACACACTCACACCCTTACCCTCATATGCACACAGTAACACAGCCTCAGCTCTCACACCCACATAGCATTACCCTCACACACAGTCACACATCCATACACACAATAACACAGGCTCACAACCACTCACACACACACACAGCTTCACCCTCACACACCCCCATTCACACACTCACATCCTCACCCCCGCGCCCCCACCCCGATTTCCTCTGCTGTCAGCAGCTCACAAATTAGCTACAATGAGACCAACCCACAAAGCACATGCTGTAGAAGAAGCTGTTTACTACTTAGGAGCTCCCGTGAGTGGGGACCACCGAAGTTTTTAAGATCTCTACATTCGCCCGTGTCAGGATCAACCCTGACCCTCTACACAGCCTCCTTCTGGACCCCAGAGTCCCTCTGTTCACCCTTCTCTCTTGGCCCAGGACTTTCTTGCTGGTTGCACCCCATCAACACCCCCGAACATCCAGAGCGGGAAGACCCAACTCCGCTCCCCAGGGTGGGCTGAAGGGCACAGACAGGCTGGGCCTGTTCCCCTGCTGCCTCTGGACGCATCACCGGGTCAGTGGGAGTATCAGAAGGGCACTTGCTGGGCACCCACAGATTTCTGGGTCCCGGGCTCAGCCGGGGTGCTGCTGCCAGCCCCGCAAGCCGTCTCCATCTTCGCCTCTTCTTCTCCTGTCTCTGCCCAGGCCCCCCGCGGACCCTGCAGGTCCAGTCTTGCCCCACTGACACATAGCACCCCACAACCGCACCTCCACCCCTGCCCGCACCTGCTTCTCTGGCCCCTCCGCTCCATCTTGCTGGCTCCTCTGTCCCCTCCTGGCCTGGCAGCTGGTGCCCCCTCCAGCTGACCCTTTAAGGAGTCCCTTGCTGAGAGAGCCACACTCAGGCCAGGGGATGGGGAGGGGTAGGTGGGGGAGGGGTGGAGAGCAAAAATAGTTCCTTATCTGAGCCTCAGAGGGGCCAGAGCCCAAACAGTGGGAGGGATTCTGAGACCCAAAGAGAGGGTGAAGGACCTGTGCCTGGGTGCGTGCCTGGAATGGAACCCTGCAGCTGGCCCGCCTGGCCCGGGGCCTGGAATCTGATCTTCGAAGCAGTGGGACCTCCTGGGAGCCTGGACTCAAGGCTCCTAATCAGGGATTGCAAGATGAGGGGCCCCAGGGACCCCGTGGAAGCTCTCAGAGGAGTCAAACCTGGGTCCACGTTGTAATCATTCCATTCCTCCATTTGGGACTTAAACTCATGGTCTTTTAACCAAGATCACACATCTGGTCTCAGGACTTCATGAAGCTCAGGTTCTATGATGTCTCCTTGCAGATAGAAATCAGTGAGCCACAGCGTGTTAGGTAAGAAGTGGATTTACTTAGAAACACCCCCACAGACAGAGTGCGGACCATCTCAGAAGGTGAGAGCGGCACTGAGGTACGGGATGGTCAGTTTTTATAGGGTGGGTAATTTCATAGGCTAATGAGCGGGAGGGTTATTCTAACTATTTTGGGGAAGTGGGCAGAGATTTCCAGAAATTGGGCCACTGCCCAATTTTTAAAAATTCATTCATTTTAATTGGAGGACAATTACTTTACAATATTGCAATGGTTTTTGCCATACATCAACATGAATCAGCCTCAGGTGCACATGTGTCCCCCTATCCTGACCCCCCTCTCACCTCCCTCCCCACCCCATCCCTCTGGGTTGTCCCATAGCACCGGCTTTGGGTGACCTGCTTCATGCACTGAACTTGCGCTGGTCATCTATTTCACATACGGTAATATACATGTTTCAATGCTGTTCTCTCACGTCATCCCACCCTCGCCTGGTCCCACTGAGTCTAAAAGTTTTGGGACCTTTATGGTAAGCCTTGGAAGTGTCATGGCACCTATCAGAGTGTCCTTTAGCTTGCCGATGAGTTACAGTGTGTTTTACTGAGGTTCAAGGTCTAGAGAAAATCAATCGTCTGCCCTCTTGGACTTAGCTGGTTCTGATCAGTTTATGTCGTGTCCTCCGGCTGTCTTTCTTTTACCGGTTGAGCCCTACCCTCTTCCCTCCTGTTTTAATCTGATCCCACTCTACCTATCTTGCCAACCTCTTGCCCACTGTCCCTCTGCCCCTAGCTACACCCCAGTCCACAGCTCTCTAATCAAGCTGGTCCCAATTGGTCCTGTGCACTGACCTCTGTGACGTCCTTCCCTTCATGGGATTGTCCTGTCCCTCCCGCCCACCTAACTCTCCACATCCTCTGTGGACCCTCCGACCTTGGGAAGCCCTCACTGGTCCCCTGGCTCCTCAGTTCCAGCCCGTGTCCTGCAGGCATGGATGGAAGCCCGTTGGTCTACAAGCATCCTCCCCAGATGCTGTGATGCTGCCCAATAAGAAAGACGTGCCTTAGATATTTTTTTTTCAGCATCATCATCATGTTATTATTTTATTTAGATTATCATTATTACATGTATGAACTCTCCCACAAAAAGAAACTCCCCCTTGGTAAGAGCTCCCAATGTACCTATGATGCCGGAACATGATTTCATCTCCATCACACCCCTGGGGAGTGGACATTGTAACTCCTCTCTTACAGGGGAGGGGAACGGCAGCTGTGGGCAGAGCAAAACTGCGACATTCAATTCAGCACCACTTGATACAGCTGGTCCCTCCCTCCGCCTTGAAGCTCTCTCTTCACGTGGCTTCAAGGACACCCGTCTTCTTGGGTTCCCTCCTACTTTCCTGTTGCTTGTTCCCTTCTCCTGGGCTTCGCAGCACCAGAGTCAGCCCTTGTTCTTTGTCTGCACACACATACCCCAGGATCTCATTCAGGCTCATGGCTTTAAACACCATCTACGGGACAACACTTGCATTTGTAGCCGTGACTCCCAAACCCAACTGCCTGTCTGCCTTGTCCAGCAGGAGTGACAGATATCCCTGAGGCTGGAGCTCTAAGACTTACCCCTATCTTCCCTGCCCCTGCCAACAAGCCTGCTCCTCCCTCATCTTCCTGTCTCAGTTGATGGAAGCTCCATCAATTGCTCAGGTAAATGCCCTGAGGTTTTTCTCTGCCTCCTCTTTTTCTCTCACTCCCTAAATCGAATCTACGGTTGCTGTTGCTGTTCAGTCACCCGGTTGTGTCCGACACTTTGCGACCCATGAACTGTAACAGGGAAGCCTGGCGTGTTGCAGTCCAGGGGGTCACAAAGAGTTGGACACAACTGAGCAACTGAACCAAACTGAACTGGACTGCAGCACGCCTGGCTTCCCTGTCCTTCACCATCTCCCGGAGTTTGTCCATTGAGTCAGTAATGCCATCTACCCATCTTGTCCTCCATTGTCCCCTTCTCCTGCCCTCAATCTTGCCCAGCATCAGGGTCTTTTCTAATGAGTCAGTTCTTCGCATCAGGTGGCCAAAGTATTGGAGCTTCAGTTTCAGCATCAGTCCTTCTAATGGATATTTAGGACTGATTTCCTTTAGGATTGACTGGTTTGATCTCCTTGCTGTCCAAGTGACTCTCCTTACAATCCAATCTATTGGGAGGTCCTATTGGCTCCTCTCTTAGCTATATCAAGGATCAACTTCTCTTCCACCTCCACAGCATCAGCCCATCTCCCAGCCCTTCTCATTTCTCACCTGCACAGCCCACCAGATTACAGCTGGTCTCTGTTTCCGCCTCCACCCTGCACCGCATCGAGAGGGTCTTTTACCTACTGTAGCACGGGAACTCCATCGATGTTACGTGGCAGCCGGGATGCGAGGGGAGCTTGGGGGAGAATGGATACCTGTATATGTACAGTTGATTCCCTTCACTGTTCACCTGAAACTGTCACAACAGTGTTGATCAGCTATACCCCAAGATAAAACAGAAAGTTTTTTTTCAAAAAGAGGGCTTTTGATACATAGACGTCAGCTCTGTGACCTCTGCCTGCGGCCCCTCCCTTGTTGCCCTCCTGCCTGTCCAGAGCCTGAGGGGCCCAGAGGAGTTGTCACATAGAGAGATGGTCGCTTCTCTACTCAGAAATGGCCTCCACTTTGCAGCCCTGGATTCCCCCGTCCCTGCCTCATCTCTGTCTACTCTGCCCATCACCCCCCACCTCCAGCTCCTGCTCTCCTGCTGATGCTCAAACACACAATCCTGTGCCTCCTGCCTCGGTACTCAACCTAGTGGTTCCCTCTGCCTGGAACACACTTCCCCTGGAGCTAAGAGATAGCTTCTCTACTTCGCTAGCCACCCGTTTCCATGGCAGTCAGATCTACCCCAGCCCCAGTCACGCATGCATTCCTGGCCCCCCTTTTCTGCTTCCTTTTGTCTTTGGTCACAGCCTTTGTGACCTGGTTGATTTGTTTGTCACAGTTATTACCTACAATCTCCTCATTGCCCATCAGAAACAGCTCTCCGTCTTTTTAGTTCTCTGCCGCATCCCCAGCAACTATGATGGTACCTTGCGTACGTAGGGGCTAGATACCCTGCCAGCCAGATGATTCCTTTCTTCTCTTTCACTTCTCTGCGTGTCAGAACCTTATGAGGCTTGTCTGGGAAGCTGGCCAGGTAAACAGAATGTATTTTCTTAGCCCAGTGACCTAGGCACAAGGAACAGAAGGTCTTAGAAAGCCAGGAAACTGCTGGGGCGAGCGAGTTTGGCTGGTCCAGCTAAAAACAACTGCTCGGGTTGGGCTGAGCTCTGTGACCTCAGCCTGCGGCCCCTCCCTTGTTGCCCTCCTGCCTAGCCAGAGCCTGAGGGGCCCAGAGGAGTCTGTCACCCCACCTGCCCTTGTCACCCAGCCTGTTGTGCACCCCATCTGTCGCCCCAACATGCTTCCTCTCTCTCACTCCTCACAGCTTCTCCAAACACCTCCCTGTCATGGGGAGCTGCCTCTCAAGTGCCACACACACGCACACCTGTCAGCACCAGATACAGGCAACATAAACACTGCCACACCCCCACACACACCTGCAGCGTCTGATACCACGGCAACTGCAATGGAGGCCAACTGACTCCATGCAAATCCCAGCTCCACCACTAACTGGCTCTGTGAGCGTGGACACATCTACTTATTTCTTTCATCTGTAGGGAGGGAATCGCTGCTGTCCCTTAAGGTTGTTGTAAGGGACTTTCCCGGTCGCCCAGCCAGTAAAGAATCTGCCTGCAATGCAGGAGACCTCTGCATTCAATCCTTGGGTGGGGAAGATCCCCTGGAGAAGGGAATGGCTACCCACTCCAGTATTCTTGCCTGGGGAATCCCATGGACAGAGGAGCCTGGTGGGCTACAGTCTGTTGAATCTCAAAGAGTCAGACACGGCTGAGCGACTAACTCTTAGAGTTGTTGTCAGGGTTAAAGAGTTTGTGATTGCAGAGACTCCAGTGCTGCACCCAGGGCCTCATGAGTCTTTAGTAATGGCTACTACTCTCATGAATGCCCACTTCTTGGGTGTCCACCATGTGCCAAGCACTGTTAAATACATCTGGGAAAGCGCCCGTCTTCATGAGCAGCATCAAGACAACAGGCTGCAGCCAGAATGGCTGCTGGAATTCTGCCTTGGCTGACAAGCAAACTGAAGACACGGTATGTGTGAGTTGTGGCAGGGTGGGGAAGGACCACCAGAAACTCTTCCGACTCCTTGATGGTGGAGAAATGAATGACATTTACTAGGGGGCAATGTCAACTGGGGCTAGAAAAAGACGTGTGGATAATCTGCAAAACCCATGGAGAGAGAAAGGGTTTGAGGGTCAGGCAACTCTGGTTCAAACCTCAGTTCCATGGAAAAAAGACTGGAAGGATATGCACTTCTCTGGGTAGGGCTTGCTTTCTCTCCCCAGACCTTTTTATCAACATGCCATTGGTGATGGTGTGACAGTAGGCTGCCACCTCTGCATCCCCAACATCTCTGACATCGGTGGGCAGTGCCGGGAGGATGGCCGGTCACCAGTGAGTGACTGGGCATTGAGACCATCGTCTGCAGGGGTGCCTTTGGCTCTGTCTCTGCTTCCTGGCACCACATTCCACACCTTGGTTATGCCATGAAACTTCTGACTTCCCAGCTAGGTGAACTAGGTGAGCTCTGCCTGAAGGTCACCACTTCCAGATGTCTTTAAAACAACAAAAACAGAAAAAAAGCAAGAACAATCTGGCTATGAGCCTCCAGGCAAAGTTCTGGAGGCCCAGCCGCCCTTCCCCATCCCTGCCTGGCTTCCACAACTCTGCTTCTCACTCTCTCCATTCCCAGGATCTACATTTAAATCACATCCTTAAATATTCAGTTTGGCCTGAAATAGCTGAGAATCATGAAGCCTGTAATGTCTCCCAGGGATTAGCAAAATCCCTTAATCCCCTTCTTTCTTATAATATCATATAGGGGAACTGGTTATGCCAAATGCATTTTTGAATTGCACAAGCATTCTCAAAAATACGGCTCTAGAGTATGTCAAGGAACGTTTTCTGAACCGAAGCATCAACTGTAGTCAGACTTTTGCACCAAATTTTGTGTGTGTGTGTGTGTGTGTGTGTGTGTGTGTGTGTGTGTGTGTGTGTGTGTGCGCGCGCGCGCATGCGCACATATGTTTTAATCCCAACTGCCTCACTGACCTTGGGCCCTGGCACAGGGGCTCAGCACCCGCAGCCTCACCCATAACGGCCATGTGACACTCCTTTAAGAATCCACTGAGCCCCTTCTGTGGCAGGCACTTCTCCAGGCCTTGGACACAGAGCAAACGGACAAATGAGACTTAATCTTTTGTGTGGAGGGGCCAGTCAATTATGCATCTCGGATCATTTTAAGCATTTAGAAGAAAAATAAAGCAAAGTAGGGGCACAGCGATGTGCCTGATAATCTACTGTGTGGACCATGCTAGATTCCAGCCAGGCCCACTGTGGGGGTCTAGTTTTCTGATCTCACCCCCTACAGCACCCTGACCAGAGACGGGAATGCCCCACCCACACGCCTCATGTTATGATGTCTTTTTCCTTTTTCTCCTCACTAGCAGACACCAAGATATAAATGGCAGTGGGCATCAGTTTGAGCACGTGAAAAGACTTTGGGAATATTTTTATTTCTTCCACAATTATTTATTAAACCTACTGTGTGCCAGACAGCTGGTCTGCATGTTTTTTAAAAATTGGAATGCTTTACATAAACAGCCTTAGTTCTGGAACTTCTTGACAAGTTGGAAGCCTCTGGCAGTCCTGGGCAGGCCATTCCTTGGGACAACACTTATCCATGCCAAGAGGTGGCTGCTTACTTCAGAGAGTGATTATTCTCTGGTTCACTAGCCCTTATGGTCTCTGATTCCTGGCCAGCTTCACTCCCCTGCCTGGCTGTGGCAGTCATTGATTGGAGTTTGCAAGCCCAGACTCAAGCTCTCAGTCTAATGAGGACATAGAAACTAAGATAAGAATACCGAAAGAGATGATTGTTTTAAGTCTGTGACATTCCATCCATGGAGAAGTGAAGTCTGTGTCCCTCCCTTGAATCTGAGTGGTTTCTCTCTGCTTTAGCCAACAGAGTCAGTGGAAGTATGGATGTGTGACTTCAGAGGTTAGAACATAAAAGGCCATGCACTCCTGCTTACTTATTTATTTTTGGCTGTGCTGGGGCTTCGTGGCTGCACGGGCTTCTCCCTAGTTGCACCGAGCGGGGGCTCCTCTTCGTTGCAAAGCTCAGGCTTCTCCTCGCACGGAGTGGAGCACAGGCTCTAGGGAGCAGGCTTCAGTCACTGCCGCATGTGGGCTTAGTTACTCCAAGGCATGTGAGATCTTCCTGGGCCAGGGATCACACCCATGTCTCCTGCATTGGCAGGCAGATTCTTTGCCACTGAGCCACCAGGGAAGCCCCAGGCACTTCTGCTTTATTCTCCGCAACTCTCACTTCTGGAGCCCTGAGCTCTGGAAGGAAGAAGTCCAATGGCTCTGGCATCGCCGTGCTATAAGGAAGCCTGAGCCGTGGGGAGAGGCCGTGCATTGGCACTCTGGTCCACAGTCCCAGCTGAGCCCAGCCTGTGAGCCTTTCTAGCCCAGGCAATAAACACATGCGTTAAGAAGTCTCAGAGGAAGAGGCTACATGTACACCTATGGCTGATTCATGTTGATGAATGGCAGAAGCCAACAGTTTTGTAAAGCGATTATCCTTCAATTAAAAATAAGTAACTTTTCAAAAAGGAAGTCTCCAGCCGATTCCAGTCTTCAGCCATTCAAGTCGCCCCCCCAGCTGTTCAAGTCATCTAGACTGAGGACCAGAGACAATTATCCCCACTTGGCCTTGTCCAAATTCCTGACCCTGCTAAAATGTTGACTGTTCACATCACATTTTGGGGTTTTTTTGTTATGCAGCAATAGATAATTGGAATAATGTCCATTAGGAAGTAGCAGTTGACTCAGAGCTCAAGTATAACTGGGTAAGAAGTGGAAAATTTGGGCAGAGCATTTCAAACAGGAGGGACAAGAGGTACAAAAGTCCTCTGGTGAGAGGAATCTGGTAAATTAAAGAATCAAAGAACAACAACAAAAAAAAGGAAAAGGAAAAAAGAGAAAACAACAAAAAAAGAAAGCAACCAGAAACCTTTCCAGGTATTTCAAGCACAAAGGTTGTTTTTGTTTGTTTGTTTTTTTAGTTATTTATTTTTGGCTGCCCTAGGTCTTCACTGCTGAGAGCAAGCTTTCTCTGAGTGGAGAGAGCCAGGTCTCTTCTTGTTGCAGCACATGGGCTTATTTGCCTCATAGCTTGTGGGATCCTAATTCCTTGACCAGGGATAGAATCCATATCCCTTGCATTGGAAGACAGATTCTTAACCACTGGACACCAGGGAAGCCCCTCCAACAATGCTTCAGTCTCCTGAGACTTGCACATCTTCCTTTTTTCTTTCATCTCTCCAATGCCCTTCTTACCCAGCTTAGATGACCGACTCAACGTTATAACCACTCATTTGCATATACCCTCAACTCCCTTGCCCCTCTCTTCCTCCACTGTACTCTTCCGGAAAAACACCAGCTTTGGTTAATTCCAGCTCTCGATCTTTTCAACACCTGCCCTGCCAACAGCTGATAAGTGACCTTACTTTAAATTCACAGCCAACTGAGGTCAAGTGGATGCTTGCTGCTTCCAGAACACGCCCTCCTCATTTCCCTGGTCTATCCATCCTCCCATCCTTCAAGAGGACTATTTTCTATGTTCCCCTCTCTTCCAAAAACTCCAACACCTTCTTCTCTATCGTCAACTCTCAACTGCCGCCTTTACTTCCCATTTTACTGAGAAAATACAAGAAAACTTCCACGTGCTCCCCCAATGTCTGCCGGCTCATGTCTGGACCCCTATATTATGCTTTTCCTCCTGTTGCTATGGATGAGCTGTTTCTGCTCCCGCCTGTAGCCAAAGTCCAGGAAAACTAGAAACCATCCTCTCTCATCTATCCAAGGCCTTAGACTCCAACAGTTTTTCTCTCCTTCATCATCAAGCTCTTGCCCTCTACCAGATCACTCCCGTTAGCCTGTGACTATATTGCTATTTCTCCTCTTTCAAAAATAGCCCAGCTCTCTCCTAATCCCACATACCCTACTAGCTGCCTCCCCATCTCTCTGCTTTACTGTACAGCAAAACTCTTCAGAAGAGTCACCTGTACTGTCTTTGATTCCTAACCTCCACTCTCCCTTGATCCCTCTTTCATCAGCTTCGTCCCCCTCACCTCTCCCCAGAACACACCTCTAGGTGGCCAATTCCTTGCCAGGTAACTGAGTCTCAGTTCCCACCTCACTTGGCCTCTCAGGATGTTTTAACCCCACTGAGCATTCATTCCTTAAAATACTTTCTCCTGTGGCCTCCAGCACACCACGTGCTCCCCACCTCCCTCTTACCTCACTGGCTGCTCCTCTCTGTCTTTTACTGGTTCTTTTCCATCTCTTGACCCCAAACACTGAAGTGGCCCGGAGGTCTGTCCTTGGCCTTCTCTCCTCTGTCTCCTTAAGAGCCCACTGAGATTTGTGGTCATGATTCTAATTTAAGCTGATTTTCAGCCAGGCTCATGGCTTTAAATACCTCCTGTAGCTGCCGACTCCTAAATTTATTTTTTCCAGCCAGAATTACTCCACTGAATTCCAGACTTGAACATCAAAATACCTATTTGATATGCGACCCAGCAATGCCACTACTGGGCATACATCCTGAGATAATCATAATTGAAAAAGACACATGTACCCCAGTGTTCATGGCAGCACTATTGACAAGAGCTAGGGCATGGCATCAACCTGGATGTCCATCGACAGAGAATGGATAAAGAAGTTGTGGCGCATATATATAATGGATATTACTCAGCCACAAAATGGAATAAATTTGAGTCGGTTCTTGCAAGGTGGATGAACCTAGAGCCTGTTATACAGAGTGAAGTAAGTCAGAAAGAGAAAAACAAATAGTACATATTAACACATATATATGAAATCTAGAAAAATGGTACCGATGTACCTATTTGCAGGGCAGGAAAAGAGACACAGAGAAAGACTTACGGACACAGCAGGGGAAGGAGAGGGTGGGACGAATTGAGAGAGTAGCATTGAAATGTATACGTTACCATGTGTAAAATAGACAGCTAATAGGAAGTTGCTGTATTATGCAGGGAGCTCAGCTTGGTGCTCTGCGATGACCTAGAGGGGTGGGAGGTGTGGTGGGAGGTGGGAGGTAGGTTCAAGAGGGTGGGGACACATGTATGCCCTTCGGCTGATGCATGCTGATGTATGGCAGAAACCCACACAACGATGTAAAGCAATTATCCTCCAGTGAAAAATAAATAAATTAAAGTAAATAATTAAAAATACCTCCTCCTCCCAAATACCTATTTGACACCTTCTCTGGAATGTCCAACATATCGCAACACCAAATTCCAGATCTGGCCCCCCAAACCTGCTTCTCCTGTACTTTCCATTTCTCTACACGGCAAATCCATCCTTCCAGTTGTTGGGGCCATAAGTTTGGAGTCATCTCTGATTCCTCAGTTTCTCTCCTACCCCATCCAATCTGTCAGACAATCCTGACAACTCGGTCAAGTATGTCTGGACTCTGGCTACCACTCACCTCCAGCTCTAGGATGGTGTCAAGTTTCCATCAACCTTCTCCTGGATCATTACAAGAACTTCCTAACTGATCTTGTCCTCACCCTCCTTCATTCTATTCTCAAGAAAGTAGTCAGAGCGTCCACTTAAAACTGAAATCAGATCAGTAGAGTACTCAGCTCAAAACACTCCATGTCACTCAGAATAGAAGTCAAAGTGCAAAGGCCTGGTTCTCCTTTGCTTCTGCCTTCTAGCTCTTATTCTGTTCCAGTCTCACCGGCCTTCTTGTCCTTGAGCAAGAAAAGTGTGTTCCCACCTCAGGACATTTGCACTTGCCAGTCTCTCTTCCTTCCATGCCCTTCTTCCATATATGTCTGACTTCCCTTCTTTGTCTTCCTTTAGGCCTTTGCACACACGGCTCAAACAATCAAGGAAAATGAGGTTCACAAGGGTATCCTCAAAGCCTAGAGCAATGCCTAGTTCATGCTAGGCATTGGATGCTATTTGTTGCCTTAATTTAGAGACCAGATATGAAGGTCACAGGTGCTAGAAGAGGCTGAGAGGTGGGCAGGAGCCAGACTGGCAGGTTTGCAGGTCTTGCTAAAGATCTGGAGGAGGGCTGACATGATCACAAGAGTGTTTAGAAAAACTGCCCTGGGCTCCAGGAGGGGAGAACGCCCCTTCTAGAAAGTTGAATCCTGTCTTTGTGGGGAGATAGGGAGGATTTGCTTTCTAGAAAGGCCTCTTCCGCTTAGAAGGAGCAAGGGGCTCTGGGACTAAGGAGATCTCTGCTTTTTGACAAGACTCAACACTGCATGGGGCTGTAATTATGGGTAGTCAGCCCTGTGCTTCTGAGTCAGCAGCTCAATCAAGCCCTTTTCAGACACAGGTTGAGGCCCTGCCTCCTCCCACAACCCTGCTGAGACCTCACTGCTCTAGGAAGCCCCTTAGCCTACCCCTGGCATTCTCCCCTCTCCCATGTCACCCAGCCTCACCCCTCCTTGTCCTCCTGCACTCCTCAGCCTGGAGAGACTTCCGTGGAGGTCACGTCCAAGGGTCGAGAGGCCAGCTGAACCCCTCTGGCTTCCAGACTGTAGGCGAGGAGCCCGCTAGGCACCAGGAAGGTGTTGGGGCTGAGCAGGGAGCAGATGCCGCCGCAGACCCTCTGAGATTGGCGCCCCCGGGAGCCAGGATGCTCAGCCTGGGGGCAGCCCTCTGTTTAAAGCTCCCTCTTAACTACTCTCCAGCTATCCAAACAACTAGACTATTTATTCAGCTTCTCTTTGGCCTACTGGGCTCCTCAAACTCAGTGTGCCTTCTGCACATTCCTTGAGGGTTTTTAATAACCTACCAGTAAGAACAAAAAGTCCATTTCTACTAAACTCAGAAATCAAGCCGAGGTGGAAATACCTTTCAAGGACCCCTCCCTTCCCAACTCAGCTGGACTTTTCACTGCAGAGGGAAGTAAAATTAATTTTGACTTTGCTGCCAAGATGCACCTAATTATTTAACTTTGCAAGGAAGTGGGAAGGGAAATCAGTTAGTGAGGCAGAATGTTCCACCTCCAAGTACCCAGGAGTCAGGAGTCTTTCTTACCTTCTCATATGCGGGGTTGCAGGGTTCTTGCCAGCGGCTGACCTCCCAGGGCCTGCTCTAGTCACTTTGCCAGGCACATACCAGCTTGTAAGGTGGCAAGGGCCTCATGGAGGGTGTCTGGCTGAGCCAGGGGCAGCCAGGTTTGCTCTGTGACACAGGCCAATCCCAGATCAGACATCCTACGAGTGCAGGGTTACTGGCAACAGAGACCAGACGAAAGGGAGCTCCCTGGAGATGCTGGGCCAGACAAGAGGATCAGCAATCCAGACAGCCAACAGCCCCTCTTTGGGTCTTCCATCTCCTGGCTCAGAACTCACGACCATTCATCATTTCCACTTTCTCCTGAGGAAAGTTCCTCTTTCCCCTGTTGCTACTCTTAAAAGTCTAAATACGGTGAAGCTGATTCATTGGCTGATAGATTGACCTGAGGGGAGAAAAATTTCTGTCCATTTTTGGAGACGGGAGGAAGATGGCCCAGAAGGAAGTTAACAGCTGAGTGCCTTCTGTCCACTTTCACAGGGTCGCCTGCTATTTTGAAAGGTGAACTTAGAACAAGAAGGAGTTGGGTTTGAATCCCAGTTGCCTTGTTTTAACTATGTGGCTTTGGGCAAACTACTTAACTTACCCAAGCCTCTGCAGCTACGGCTGTCAGATAGGGATAACAGTACCTCCCTTCAAATGTGTTTGCAAAGACGAAGAAAGATGTTACTCGGAAATAACAGAACTTAGAATTCCTTGTCCAGCCAAACTCAACTCTCTCTGAAATACTCTGTGGAATTCTCCAGGCCAGCATACTGGAGTGGGCAGCTGTTCCCTTCTCCAGGGGATCTTCCCAACCCAGGGATCGAACCCAAGTCTCCCGCATTGCACACAGATTCTTTACCATCTGAGCTACCAGGGAAGCCCCTCTGAAATTAAGACATATTCTAAAAAGAAGAAAAATGAATCCATGAGGAATAAGTAAGTTTCAAGAAATAGTAAGCTGAAACAAAGATGTGTGTGTGTGCATACACAAAAGTGTATATACATACATATGTGTGTGTATCTTTAGTACATGTATTTTGTATGTTGCATCTATATTTAGGTATATACAAATGTTTACTCTAAAAATGAGCAAAATCAAACAAAAATTTCTAGAACTAGACCTTTGATAAATTTGATGATTTCTCTTTGTAATATTAACATGGATGGCTTCACAGGTGGCTCACAGGTAAAGAATCTGCCTGTCCATGCAGGAGACTCAGGAAATGTGGGTTCAACCTCTGGATTGAGAAGATCTCCTGGAGAAGGAAATGACAACTCGCTCCAGTATTCTTGCCTGGAAAATCCCACCGACAGAGGAGCCTGGTGTGCTACAGTCCATGGAGTCGATAAGAGTTGGACACAACTTAATGAATGAGCACTCATGTGCATGACATGGAAAGACAGCCACGCTCATGGATTAGAAGACTTAGAGTTATTAAAGTTGGTTTGATTTCTCCTGAGGCCTCTCTCTTTGACCTGCAGATGTTCATCTCCTTGCTGCACCCTGCCATGGCCTGTTCTCTGTGAAAACACATCCTGAACATCTCGTTCCTCTGATGTGGACATCAGTCCCAGTGTATTAGGGCCTCACTCTCAGCCTTGTTTTAACTTAATCACTTCGTTGAAGGTCCTATCTCCAAATAATGGCTACATTCTGAGGTACTGGGTGTTTGGACTTCAACACATGAATTTAGGGGAGTGGGCACAGTTCAGCCCATAACATCATTTAATGGGAGAATGGACAGTCTTTTCAACAAATAGTTCTGGGAAAACTAGTTATCTGCATGCAAAGAATGAAATTGGACCCTGACCTTACACCATATGCTAAAATAATTCAAAGTGGGTCAAAGACCTAAATGAAAGACCTAAAACCAGCTTAGGATTAAACATAGGGGAAAACTTTATGACATTAGATCTGTGAGGATTTCTTGAATATGACACAAAAAGCATAGCAACAAAGGAACAAATAGATAACTTGGACTTCATCAAAATTTAAAAGCTTTTGTACCTCTAAGGATGCTATCTACAGAGTGAAAAGACAACCCATAGCATGGGAGAAAACCATATATCTGATAAGGAATAATGTCCAAAATATATTGGGTTGGCCAAAGAGTTCTTTCAGGTTTTCCTATACAGGAAAAACTAAAAGTTTTTGGCCAACAGAATAGGAAGAACTCCTAAAATTAAACAACAACAAAAAACAAGTAATCCACATGGGAAAAATGGATAAAGGACTTCAAAAGACATTTCTCCAAAAAAGATATACAAATGGCGGGTAAGCACATGATGAGATATTCCACATCACTAGTAACTGCTGCTGCTAAGGCACTTCAGTCGTGTCCGACTCTGTCTGACCCCATAGACGGCAGCCCACCAGGCTCCCCCGTCTCTGGGATTCTCCAGGCAAGAATTCTGGAGTGGGTTGCCATTTCCTTCTCCAATGCATGAAAGTGAAGAGTGAAAGTGAAGTCGCTCAGTCGTGTCTGACTCGTAGCGACCCCATGGACTGCAGCCCACCAGGCTCCTCCGTCCATGGGATTTTCCAGGCAAGAGTACTGGAGTGGGGTGCCATTGCCTTCTCCCACTAGTAACTAGGGAAATGCAAATTAAAACCACAATGAGATGCTGCTTCACACCCATTAGGAGAGCTGTCATTGTAACTGGAAAATAACAAGTGCTGGAGAAGTCAGAACCCTGGGGCCTCGCTGGTAAGCATGTGAAACGGTGCAGCCCCTGGGGAAGACTGCATGGTGGTTTCTCAGAAAGTTATATGTAGCATTAGCATATGATGAAGCAACTCTAGTTTTAGGCATGTACTCCCAAAATTGAAAGCAAGGACTCAGATACTTGCAAATATCAATGTTCAAAGCAGCATTATTCACAATAGCCAAAAGGTGTAAACAACCCAAATTTTCATCAATGGAACAGATGAATGGGTAAACCAAATGTCATAGATCCATATAATTCAACCTTAAAAATAATAAAATTCTGATTTATATGAGCCCATCTCTGTAGCAAACCTAGAATAGGTGAGTATTTGTATTAATAAAAGGAGCAGTCTCTCAAGAAGGTGATGAATAGTGACATGCATAAAACACACTGAAATATGCAAAGTAAAACCTGATAGACTCAGAAGTAGACAAATATATAGTTCACACATTTCTCTAAGAAAATGACCAATCAAGCAGTCAAAAATAATTACAGATATGGAGGATTTAATAACACAAATTAACAAATTGCTCCCAAGAAACAAGTGAAATACACATTGATTTTGTACAAAACTGATCACAAATTGACCACAAGAGAAATTCTGCAAATTCCAAAATATTGACTTCATACAGCCTCATTCACTAACCATGATACATTAAATTAGAAACCATGAAATAAGTAATAGCTCCCCAAAGTTCTGCATACCTTTGGATTACATAGGAAGTCAAAATGGTGATGACACAGTCTTTGGAAATGATCCAGAATGAGAATAGCTCATATCAAGATCTGTAGGAATTCAGCCACATCAGTAGTCAGAAGAATATTTATCATCTTAAATACACATCAAATAATTACAAAGTTAAAAAATTATTGTGTTAAACTTTTAACAAAAGAAGCAAGTAAAAAAGAAACTAAGTAAGCCCAATTGAAGTGGAATGAAGGAATAAAGATAAAAACAAAAAATAATGATTTTAAAGCATATTTGCAATTGTCTCTAAAGCTAACTGATGGCTTTTTGCAAAGTACAATGTAGTGGATAATCTTTTGGCAAATATATGAGAGAAAGAAAATGTAAAATAAAAGTTGCAATATGACTATATAAACAAATTATATTTTAATAATTATGATAATCAAGAAATGAATAATTCATAGCTTATATAATGTCTTCCATGACATGAAAAAATGATGGAAAACTATTCAACTTATTTTAAGCCTCTGATGTAGCTTTGATTCTTAAACCAAATAAAGATATCAGAAGCAAAGAAATTTGTAGGTCAGTATAACTTCTGAGGGGCTTCCTTGGTAGCTCAGCAGGTAAGGAAGCCATCTGCAATGCAGGAGACCCTGGTTCGATTCTTGGGTCAGGAGGTTCCCCTGGAGAAGGAATAGGCTACCTACTTCAGTATTCTTGGGCTTCCCTGGTGGCTCAGACCATAAAGAATCTGCCCAAAATGTGGGAGACCTGGGTTCCATCCCTGGGTTGGGAAGATCCCCTGGCGGAGATCATGACAACCCACTTCAGTATTCTTGCCTGGAGAATCCCCATGGACAGAGGAGCCTGGAGGGTTACAGTCCATGGGGTCACAAAGAGTCAGACATGACTGAGCAACTAATCATGGCACAGCACGTAATTTATGAGATAGATGCAAACATATTAAAGAAAAAATTGGGAAATCAAATCTAGCATGATATTGAAAGATTAAGTAAGGATTGAACTGAGAATTCAAAAATGGTTCAACATAGAAAATCTTCAAGTATAATTTACTATAGTAATGAAATAAAAGGAGAAAATCAGATGATCACTTCAATAGATAATAAACAGCCTTTGAAAAATTCAAAATCCATTCACCGTTTTTTAATAAACTCCCAGACAGTTGATAAAGGTCAACTTGCTAAAGTACATTACCAAAAATATATAACAGATATAGCACATCTTTGTAAAGTATTAAAGCATTCCCAACAGTCGGTAAAGACTAAATATTGCCTCTACTCTTCAACATTTTATAGGATGCCCCAATCAGTGCAGATGTGCAAATGTTGGAAAAGAAACAAAAAGCTGGCCTTTTTAGCAAAGGAGATAATGGTTTGTCTAGAAAATTCAAGAACATTAATTGATAGATTATTAGAACTGATTAGACAATTTAACAAGATGCTCAAATACAAAATCAAGATGTACAAATACAAAATAGAACGGGACAAAAAAATAGTAGCTTTCCTACACCACTTACCCCATTAAACAATGTCACAGAGGGACTTGTCTGGTGGTCCAGTGGTTAAGAATCAGCTTTCCAATGCAAGAGGTGCAGGTTCCCTGGTCAAGGAAGTAAGACCCCACATACTGCAGGGCAACTAAGCCTGAGCCCTGCAAATGCTGAGCCTGCAAGCTGCAAGAAAGACCTGACGCAGCCAAATCAGTTAATTAATTTAAAAAAAAATGTCATAGATAAACTTGCCAACAAATTTGAACCTGACTCCATAAAAGACTTCAGATACAACTCTGTTCAGGAAATATCAGGGGCATTAAAAGACATGGTGTGGAGGCAGATACATTTTGAATGTAGGAAACTCTTGAGGACAAATGATCAGTTTTCCACCAAATTCAAGACAGAAAAGTCAAGGGATAATGATGGATATGTGTCATTACACATTTGGCCAAACACATAGACTATGGCCAAATGCCAAGAGTGAACCCTAACATCAACTGTAGACTTCAGGTGCTTGTGACCTTTCAATGTCAATTCACCAATTGTAATGAATGAACAACTCTGGTGGGAGATGTTGGTAGTAGCAGAGGCTGTGCATGTAAGGGGGTAGATGGGAAATTTCTGTGCCTCCGTTTTAATTTTGCCATAACGCAAAACTTCTCTTGGAGAAGGCTATGGCAACCCACTCCAGTACTCTTGCCTGGAAAATCCGATGGACAGAGGAGCCTGGAGGGCTGCAGTCCATGGGGTCACTGAGGGTCAGACACGACTAAGTGACTTCCCTTTCACTTTTCACTTTCATGCATTGGAGAAGGAAATGGCAACCCACTCCATTGTTCTTGCCTGGAGAATTCCGGGGACAGGGGAGCCTGGTGGGCTGCCGTCTATGGGATTACACAGAGTCAGACACGACTGAATTGACTTAGCAGCAGCAAAACTTCTCTAAAAACATTGTCTTTAAAAAGACTTAAGTCTTTGCCTTCCCTAGTGGTTCCGTAGTCAAGAATCCACCTGCCAATGCAGGGGACATGGGTTCGATCCCTGGTCTGGGAAGATCCTACATGCCTCTTAAAAGGCAGATCCATACACATGAGGAAACATGGTTAAAGATATTGATTACAGCATTGCCTTCAAGAGTAAAAACTAGACCACCCCAAACATCCATCAGTAGGAACCTGACCAAACACAGGCATCACGAGGCAACATGGCCATGGGGTTGCAAAAGAGTCTGACATGACTTACGGGCTAAACAACAACACTGTACATCAGCTACAAAAGAAAAGGTAGACCTTTAAGAACTACATATTGTGCAGTTGCAAAGTGTTGCAAAATGATTCAGTTGACAACGTTGCAAAAAGTTGCAAAATGATTTAGTTGGGAAACACCTCCACAGAAACAATCCTGCATAAATTAGAACAGGTATTAATTATATATAAGTAACACATATATACACACATATATAATGTGTATATGACTTGAATAACTATATTAATATAATACTCATTAATACCTGTATATGCATATATACATAGGTATGTATATATTCATATCTATGTATTTGTTTCTATACAGGTAGGAAAAGGTATTGAATGATACCAAATTGAGGATCAGGGGGAGGGCAATTAAGGCACAAAACCATATGGTCATAAAAACTGAATAAAAACACATTTGATGAATTCAAAAGCCTTTACTTAAAAAAAAGCAACTTCTAATAAACAAATCGAAGGACACTTTCTTGAGCCTTGTCGGTACTATAGTAATGATTTACTAGGAGAATGCATCTGCATGTAAATTGTGTACTTAAAACTTACTTTATTTTCTTAACTCCCAGAGTTGAGTACCCTGCTTTGGCCACACTTACCAGAGGAGGTTTTCATCTCTGCAGGCCCTCAACTGCTTGAGATGAGCATTAACTCAGTGACCTCCACTGCCTCAAGTGGGTTTTCCCCAGGAAACATTTACTCCCAGGCCCGTGACCATCCTTCTACTCCCAACAAAACCCACTTACATGGGAAAAACTCTAGTATACTAAAGAGCCTTTGAATCTGTAACTTCATGGATATCCACAGATATGTTTGATAGAAAGCAAACAATTCTGCAAACACACACAGACAAAAACATCAAAATATGACGCATCTGGATTAGCAAGCCAAAGCCTTTGTGAATCTCCATTCCTTTTCCCCCTCTTATCTTGTTATTTATTTGTTTAAGTGAGCTCAACTTAGGTTTTCTGTTATTAGTACACAAAAGATTGTGAATCTGCATTCTTAAAACGCACGTACGATAGATCTTTTTTTGAAATAGTGATCTCTCTTGCCACGTTCAAAACAAGTTTCCACTCACCAGAATCCATCTGTCAGTCTAAGGAACAAGGAGAATACCGAGGTCAAACGGGAAAGACCTAACTCCTTCAATACAAGGAAAGGGTAGGCAATTTAGACATTTGATTGAATTTGTTAGCTTTTCTGACTTGGTGCCACCCTCACTCCAGGTCTAGCTCCTCCAGAGCATGTTCATTCAGTATATGGACACCCATTTTCAATTGTGATTCTAGACAGGTAGGAACCACAGTTCTATCAATCTTTAGATAAGGATTAAGAATTGGAGGGAATTCCCTGATGGTCCAGTGGTTAGGACATGGAGCTTTCAAGGCAAAGAGCCTGGGTTCAGTTCTTGTTCAAGGAGCTAAGATCCCAGAAGTCACATGGCACAAACAACACACACATGTTTACAGGGACTTTCAGTTCTGTGGCTAAGACTCTGAGCTCCCATTACAGGGGCAGGGGTTCCATCCCTGATTGGGGAACTAAGATCCCACATGCTGTGTGGTGTGGCCAAAAAAAAAGAAAAGAACTGGACACACTAGTGGGGTGGCTGTGTTGCTGGTGCGGGAGTGCTCAAAAATATAAAAATAATCATGATGACCATTTATGGCACTGTGCTAAGCATGCTCCCTATTTCACCACCGTTGAACTCAATCGGCTAAGACAGAAGCACACATGTCCTAATTTTACAGGTTAATAACTTGCTCATGGTTACATAACTCATTCTGGCCAGACTTAAACGAGTCTCCGGCTCCGAAGTCCACATTCTTGTCTGCTGCATTCAGCAGGCTCCTTTTTCCGGCAGATCATATCACACTGGAGGCTCACTCCTTCTGGGATAAAGCATTTGTGCAGAACTCCAGGAGTTTAGACAGCAAGATGGCATCAGGGTCAGTGTCAGCGAAACGAACGGCCCCTCGCTTCACCCTGCAGAGGATCCACGGGACCTGGAGGCCTTGGGGCTGGAGCTGGTCACCCAGCGGGTTGTCTTTCACGTAGAGAACCCTGCTGAGTCACTGAGCCTGTCACTGCTATTATGCAACAAATCAGAACACCACGAAACCAGCCCTCTCCTCAGGATTGCTTCAACCCCAGGCTTTAGTGACTCAACAAAGGACCAGTGGCTGATGAAAGGGAAGGCCAAATGTTCGGAAAACCTGCTTTGTGGAAGTAATCTGATCTCCAGTCTGATCAAAGAATCAAGAAATTTTTTCCTGGAATGTGCACCTTCCCTCGGTGGCATCCTCCTCTTCCTGAAAGGCTCTCCTCTCAGAAGCTGAGGGACTTGCCTCGCCTCCCTCTTAGTCAACTCAAACACCTGTTTTTCATTCAGACAGGCTTTCCCAGACTTTATATCTAGAATATCAACAACAACCTTCCTCTCCAATATGTGGTTCAGTCGCTAAGTTGTGTCCAATTCTTGTGAGCCCACGGACTGTAGCCCACCAGGCTCCTCTGTCCATGGGATTCTCCAGGCAAGAATACTGGAGAGAGTTGCCATGCCCTCCTCCAGGGGATCTTCCCGACCCAGGGATCGGACACAGGTTTCCTGCATTGCAGGAGGATTCTTTACTGACTGAGCCCCCAGGGAAGCCCAATACAGACGCATGTAAATTCATATTCACTTAGCCCTCTTCCCTGCATTACCTTTCTCTCCTTAGATTTTAATCTGATGTCATTTTACTTCTTTGTCTTACCTCTACTCAAACGTCAAGAGAAGCTTACTTCTGCAAGCTCCACAAGGATATGGATTCTTGTTTACTGCCTTAGCACTCAGGACAGGGCCTTCTGCATAATAGGCACACAGTAAATGTTTTTTGGATGAAACCAATCTGTGCTTCAGAGAACAGTGAAATCCTGGAAAACTCCCATGGGTTTAAGTGTGACATTAAGAGAAAAATCAAAGTGTTTTAGAAGCCCGGATTTGAATCTAGACCTAGCCTAGATGAATGTTCAATCCAGTTTAATAATTAATCTCAACTGATAATCTAGAGTACTACTTGGACTTCCCTGATGGCACAGTGGATAAGAATCAGCCTACCAATGCAGGGGACATGGGTTCAATCCCTGGCCCAGGAAAATCCCACATGCTGGGGGCAACTAAGCCCATGAGCCACACCCACTGAGCTATCATACTACAACTACTGAAGCTCCACAGCAAGAGAGACCACCACGATAAGAAGCCTGTGCACCACAGCTAGAGAGTAGCCTTCAACCCCTGCTCTCTTCAACTAGAGAAAGCCCGTGCAAAATACCCAAGACTCAGCACAGCCAAAAATAAACAAATAATTGTTTAAAAATCTAGAGTAATACTTAATCTCACTAAGCCTCATTTTATGATTGGTTGAGGGAGAATGTGTGCCTCCTGGGATTATAGGGAGGACCAATAATTTCCTGAGTCCCGTGCCAAGGACTGTACATACATTATTTCCTTAATCCTCACAACAGTCGCATGAATCTATACCGCTTTTGCACCCTAAGAGACCAAACTGATGTGCCCAGGGCAATAAAGAAAAGAAACAAGCCACAGGACTCCAACTCTCTCCAAAATCCATGCCTTAATCGCCACTCCAGATGGAAAATGAAAGTGAAAGTTTGTGTGAATAAAATGCTGGGCTCTAATGGACAAAGGGCTTCCCTGGTGGCTCAGCTGGTAAAGAATCTGCCTGTCATGTGGGAGATCTGGGATGCTGGGAGGGACTGAGGGCAGGAGGAGAAGGGGACGACAGAGGATGAGATGGCCGGATGGCATCACTGACTCGATGGATGTGAGTCTGAGTGACCTCCGGGAGTTGGTGATGGACAGGGAGGCCTGGCGTGCTGCGGTTCATGGGGTCGCAAAGAGTCGGACACGACTGAGCGACTGATCTGATCTGATCTGATCTTGGGAAGCTCCCCTGGAGAAGGGAAGGGCTACCCTCTCCAGAATATAGTCCATGGGGTCTCAAAGAGTTGGACACGACTGAGGGACTCTCAGTTTCACTTTCAATGGAGTAAAGAGGCCGGCAGTGTGTCCCTTGACGTCTCCTCCATCCAAGCCCCTCAGCAGAGCTGCTGCGAGCCAGCAATGCTCCTATACTGCCCCGGGCTCTGACAAGGAAAAGGAGCAATCACCCACCAAGGGATGGCTCACCCCTGCGCTCGCCCCAGCCTGGTGACTTTCCTTGTCTTTCACATTCAAGAATGATCTCACTGTCTCCCCAGCTACCACACCTGCCCCTCCAGGATCGGCTTTGGCACGAGACCCTGGGACTTGGTCACTTTTGCATAGAGTAAATAATATACAAGGAAAAAAGATTTTAACTTCAGATCAATTGCTGTTCAGATATCACTAAATTTGTTTGATAAGCTTCTTTTAAATGTGATTTCACCCTGGAGTAAGTAGGAAATGGTGACCTACTCCAGCATTCTTGCCCAGGAAATCCCATGGACAGAGGAGCCTGGTAGGCTATAGTTCATGGCGCCTTGAAAGAGTTGGACATGACTTAGTGACTAAACAGCAACAACAAACCAAAGGAAATCTAGAGAGCAATATTATAGCAGATAAAATGGAAATTAAGGCTAAAAGCATAAACAGAGATAAAGATCTTCACTTTAAAATGAGTTTTTTAAAGTCTTCAAGAATATATAACTACCATGAACTTGTATGCTTCTACTAACACAATTCAGGCACACGTAAATGAAAAACTGATAGGATCACAAAGAAAATTGGATACATTCCCATTCATAATGGGAGACTTTAACACAGCTCTCTTAGATACTGATAGACAAATCAGACAAAGTGATGAATAAGGATGATATATTTGACAGCTATATTAACAGAACCATACACCCCCCTAAAATAGAGATCATACATTTTTTGATGTTTATGTGGCATATTTACCAAAAAAATTAAGTCACAAAGAAAGTTTCAACAAAATTTTTAAAAATAAATAAATGTGATCTCACAATTCAACCTCGTGCTGTTTAACAAGTGGCACAAATTGACTTCTATTTAAACAAGAAAAATATTTGTAGACACATATATATGCACATATGTAGTTTTTTTGGGGGGTTATTTTTTAATTTATTTTAATTGGAGGTTAATTACAATATTGTATTATATATTTTTTAAATTATATAGTTTTAAAATATAAGTTGATATATTATTGATACCATGCGTTCCAGCATCAAAAATAGACCAAAAAGTGCTTTCAAGACCTAATTTATACACATAATAAAATTAACTGGGTTTTTTATTTTTATATGCATACAAAATGCTAGTGTTTGGCTTTAAATGATGAGGTAATAGAGTTTCAGGTTGCTCTTTGCAAGCCCTTCTCCACAAATCCCACACTGCGGGCAAGAGCATTCTTGACTTCCAATAACCGAAAAACCACATGGGGTGGAATCTGCACTGTCTTTTCTCTTTTGTATCAATATATTGGATTTTGGAGGAAAGTAAATATTTTCATGTCCTGTTAAATAAGAGTTATCAAACGAATGTAACACAGTAATCTGGGGGAAGCAGAGATTGAAGCAATTCTGCAGAACCCTTTTTTTGTTTTTTGCTGCTTATTAATTTATGTTTCAAATAGCTGCCTCTTCTGTGACTTGTGTCTAAGTTATAATTAAGAGAGGAAAAATCCAGCTGAAAACCCTAAGACAGCCAAGGTCCCAAAGCAGCTAATGATGTTGAGTAAAAATGCCTGAGCTGCTGACTCAGGAGTTAGAGCACCAGACCTACCCAGGCATGTTCATCAGCAACGCACTCAGGTTCTCAAACAGTTCAGTTACAAAAAAGGGGGGAATGTGAAAATTATATGGTCCATTGATTTAGAAGGTGAAGGAAAAGGAAAAGAGAAAGAAGAAGAAGAACATGGAGGAGGAGAAGGAGAAGAACAAGGAGGAGGAGAAGGGAAGTGGGTGTTATCACCTCCTTTGGGTCTGCTTCTCTGGAATTACAGAGGGTGGCCCAGGCCTGTTGGGTTAGGGCAGTGGAAAAGCACAGCCAGGACTCTCCATTCTGCCATACCATTGCCCCTTAAAAGGATTTCTCATAAGATCCCTGAATCTCAACTGAAAAGTTCTCAGGTCCAAGCTTTGCCCTTTGCAGAAATCATCATCAGGCTTCCCAACAACATGAGGGCAGAGAGCGCACACTCAAACGCCATCCGTCACTGACCCTCCAAGCCTGCGAGAATTGTTGCAACTGTCTCTTCTGTTTTGAGCCTCAACCATTTTCTTCCTCCCCAACGCTGTCTCCCCATAGCAGTCATAGAATCAGTCATCAGGTAAGCAACTGTATGTCCTCAAGACACTTTACTATCCTGCAGGTAATGCTTGTCACAAAAGTTGCCTGGAGGGGAAAAAAGAATCTAATGGTTTTGAAAAAGAGAAATGTGGTACCACTGAAAAGAGTAATAAGAGTCCAGAGTGGGATTAATCAGGGTCTTGTGTGCCTGAGTGCTCATTAAATCCCATCTGTGCTCTACTGTACTCTGCTTAGTTGCTCAGTTCAGTTCAGTCGCTCAGTTGTGTCCAACTCTTTGTGACCCCATGGCCTCCAGCACGCCAGGCTTCCCTGCCCATCACCAACTCCTGGAGCTTGCTCAAACTCACGTCCATCAAGTCGGTGATGCCATCCAACCATCTCATCCTCTGTTGTCCCCTTTTCCTCCCGCCTTGAATCTTCCCTAGCATCAGGGTCTTTTCCAAGGAGTCAGTTCTTTGCATCAGGTGGCCAAAGTATTGGAGTTTCAGCTTCAGCATCAGTCCTTCCAATGAATATTCAGGACTGATTTTCTTTGCGACCCTCTGGACTGTAGCCCACCAGGCTCCTCTGCCCATGGGATTCTCCAGGCAAGAATACTGAAGTGGGTTGCCATGCCCTCCTCCAAGTGATCTTCCCAACCCAGGGATCGAAGCCCTGCCTCCTGCATCTTCTGCATTGCAGGTGGATTCTTTACCACTGAGCCACCAGGAAAGCCCAAGCAAGGTGTTAGGGGGCACTAATTAGGTTAGGAAAAGAGAGGAGACAGAAAGAATGGAGAAGGAGGAAGAAAAAGAAGGAAAAAGCGGCGGGGGTAGGGGTTGGGGAGTAAGAAATAAGGGAATAGAATGCAAACTGGCTAATATTTATTGAGCACTGAACGAAGGCCAGGAATTGTTCCAAATGGTTTACTTATGTTGATTCGTTTAATCTATAACAACCCTATAAAAAACACTACTAGTATCCTCATTTTTCAGATGAGAAAGCTAAGGCAGACATCTTACCAAATATTACACAGTCAGTGAGTCTGGGGTTTGAAGCCTGGCAGTCTGACTCCACAACTAACCACTTTGTATACCATGTAATTTGAAGAGCCTCCATCACTCAGTTCTCCTACCCTCATGTCATAGAGTGATTGGCTAAAACATTTAGCATAGTGCCGGAACACGGAATGTGGTAGAGAGGCTTCCCTGGTGGCCCAGTGGCTAAGACTCGGCGCTCCCAACGCAGGCAGCCGGGGTTCAATCCCTAGCCAGGGAATTAGATCATGTCACGAGTAAGAGAGCCCATGAACCACAACTAAAGATTCCGTGTGCTGCCACTAAGACCCGGTGCAGCCAAAAGTAGGGCAGGTAGGCACGTGCTCATTTTTGCCCCGTGTGGTCCTCACAAGAACCTTAAAAAGGATGTATTATTCCCATCTCACAGATCTGAAAACTGAGTCTCCAAGAAGTACCAAATCAGCCAAGGCCATATTCCTAATCAGATGTGGAGGTGAAGAACGGGCTAGAGAGAAAAGAGAGAGGAGGGAGGAGGCGAGGAGGGGGAAGCAGGCTCTAAGTGGAGTGAGAGGAGACAGGCGAAAAGAAAATGAGCCTTCGGTGGTGAGTGCTGCTCTATAGTCACTTCGGGGGCCTCCGGGCTTTCCAAGAGGACATCTCTAGTCCACACAAAGCTGATTCACTCACCCTGAGCTCTTCTTTCTTTCAGCTGGGTCCTGTCACAACATACGAGGAAGTCTGGACTCCCACGAAACCCCTTAAGGAGTTGCTTATCCCTGAAGCTTGATATTGCCACTTAAAAACTCAGACCACATGCATAAAGAAAACCCCTGATGGTATTTCATGTATTCAACTTTAGCATCTTCTTTCTACCTTAAAACCATATATCAATGTTCCATTAACTTACTTATCCAAAGAAAGTGATTGCATAAGCATGAAACAAAAGCTATACCATCATTTATGGCATCTAGCCCTTTTCTGATAAAATTCTATTTATAAGTTAGTCTGTACTTTAACTTCATGACAGCAAAGGTTTGGTAGTAATAAATATAGAAGTTTAGTGTATCAATCATATTTATGTGCTAATAAATGTATATTAGTTTCTTATTGCTGCTATAACAAGCTACCACAAACTTAGTGGCTTAAAGCAAGAGAAACATACTTTACATGTCTAGAGGTCATAAGTCCAAAATGGGTTTTATGAAATAAATGCAGGCATCAGTACGCTGCACTCCTTCTGGAGGTTCTAAGGGTGAACTGGTTTAAATTAAAGTCTCACACCTCCCAGCTCACACTGCTTAGAATGGCTATTCTGAGACTGTTTAAATCAAAGTCTACAAATAACAAATGTTAGAGAGAATGTGGAAAAAAGGGAACCCTCATAAACTGTTAAGGGAAATGTAAATTGTTAATTGGTGTACTCATTATGGAAAAAAGTATGGAGGTTCCTTAAAGGACTAAAAATAGAACTACCATATGATCCAGCAATTCCACTCCTGGGTATATATACTGAAAAAACAAAAACACTAATTTGAAACAGTTATATGTGAACCCCAACGTTCATAATGGCACCCCACTCCAGTACTCTTGCCTGGAGAATCCCATGGACACAGGAGGCTGGTAGACTGCAGTCCATGGGGTCACTAGGAGTTGGACACGACTGAGTAACTTCACTTTCTCTTTTCACTTTCATGCACTGGAGAAGGAAATGGCAACCCACTCCAGTGTTCTTGCCTGGAGAATCCCAGGGATGGGGGAGCCTGGTGGGCTGCCATCTATGGGGTCGCACAGAGTTGGACACGACTGAAGTGACTTAGCAGCAGCAGCAATGTTCATAACAGCACTATTTACAATAGCCCAAGACATGGAAGCAACTCAAGTGCCCATCAACAGATGATTGGATTAAGAATATGTGAGATATATATTCAACAATATATATATAATCCTGTCTACATATAACAACAGAATGTTACTCAGCCATAGAAAATAATGAAATTCTGTCTTTTGCTGCCATGTGGATGGACTTAAACAATATTAAGTTTAGCAAAATGAGACAGAGAAAGACAAATACTATATGATATCATTTATATGTGAAATCTCAAATACGATACAAATAAACTTATTTACAAAACAGAAATAGACTCGCAGATATTTAAAAAAAATAAATTTATGGTAACTAAAAGGAAAGAAGGAGGGACAAATTAGGGATATGGATGCAAACTACTATAAATAAAATAGATAAGCAACAAGGACATACTGTGTAACACAGGGAATTATACTCATTATCTTGTTATAACCTGTCTGTGCTCATGCTCAGTCCTGTCCAACTCTTTGAGACCCTTTGGACTATAGCCCACCAGGCTCCTCTGCCCATGGAATTTTCTGTGCAAGAATACTGGAGTGGGTGCCATTTCCTCCTCCTTATAATGGAACATAATCCTCAAAAATACTGAAAAACTATGTTATATGCCTCAAAGTAACATAATACTGTAAGTCTATACTTCCAAAAAATAAAGTGCAGATAAATTTTGTCTAGAATTATCCTTGACATTTTCACAATTAGAAGAAAAATTAGGGTCAATCCTTAAAATTTCTATTCAAATATTCAAATCCATACTTTAAGGGCACTGGTTTTGAACCCCTTTTACAATGCCAGAAATTTGATTCTTATACTCCAAAAAAAGATATGGTTTCCATGACCAATTCAGTTGGCCACATCTGCACTTCTTCCTTAAGCAGAACAGTCTTAGAGGAGCTCCTGTCTACCTGGTCTTTCCAATGGCTGTAAGTCTCAGAAATCAAATCTTCAGGTTGTCTATTTGTAGGAATGGAAGCTTGGTTCTTGGACTTTAGGATGGGACTGAAGTTCAAACAAAACACAAAGAATCTATGATACTGGGTCTGTGTAAAAGGAGGAAAATAGAGATAGCATTTGGATCATGTGGGAGAGACTGGAAGAGTCCCACTGGGTCAGTCCTTCATGGTGGTCCAGGGCCAGGCTGCCTCCCTCAGAGACATTTGAGAAAGTTGGGGTGTGTTGATGTTGAGCCGGGGGAAGTGGAGGAGCTGCAAACACTTGTGTGGAAGGAGGTTGGGGTTACTAAATTCAGCACATGAAACACTTCTGTACGATGATACATTTTCTCACCCAAATGCTAATAGCATCTCTGTCAAAAAGCGAATCATCTACCTGCATCTCCTGATTCACATTTAGTTCAATCACCTCTGGTCTCCAGTTCTCCAAATACCATTTTCAGCATAAAAAGATATGTAGGCCATAGGTGTTTGTGCTTCAAGTGGAGCAGTTCCTGCCTTAAACAACACTTGTACTAATAGTGGCTTAGCTGACTACTTTGTAATGATGGGCACTGTCTGCAAGGCTAGACTGAAACCAAGAAACGCTAAATTCTAAAAAATGTTGTTATTCCTCTGCCCCATGTAATTTGAATGACACAACCATAAGTTCTGATTTTTCATCCGGTGATTATGCTGATGTTTTTTGTAAATATCAAATACTGTAAAATGTAATTTTTTTTTTTTTTGGCCTATCTATTGCTGCTTGTTGCATAAAAATTTAAAAGAATTCTTCATTCTGAATTTACATATGAAATAGGTTGTTGACAGTTCAAAGTAATGGGAAAGCGTGCTACTTGATGCACTCTAGATCTCTTGTCCAGTTCTGGCTCCATCCCTATCTGGATGCCTTTGGGTAAGGTACTTGATATCCGTTGGTCTGCCAAACAGGAATAATGGAATGTTGCTAACAGTTCGTAAGGATTAAATGAAAATGTGTGTGGCTGGTAGGTAATAACTGCTCAGTGTATTTTAGCTATTAATAGTGTTATTGCTATGCCCTCTTCCACACCTGCCATTCCTCAATATTCTTTCAAACACCTTTGAATGCTTACAGTGTGCTAGACTCTGAGGATATAAAGAAGATAGCTCTGACCTCATAGAATTTATAATCTTTAAAAAGGAAATAGGTTTGTAAATAAGCAAATGCAACAAAGTGCTATGTTACTTGATTTAAAAGAGAAAAGGCTATATAGGCTACAGTGAGGAGAGGGCAAAAATGGTCAATTCTGAAGGCTCAGAAGTGTCTATGGGACTTCTTTAAAAGCAATATTGTCACTGACTTTCTTAAGCATATTTTCATTTAATTCAACAGCTCTCATTCAGATGTGCAATGCATAGTACATAAGGTTTTAGGAAATGTTGGCAGTACTTCTGGAAAGACCTGGTAATTCTTTTCTGAATGATTAATTATAAGATACATTCTAATAAGAAACACAGTGGGCCAAAAGGAGTGGTTAAGATACCACTGATTGTATTAATGCACTGATGGCAGAAACATTCAAGTATGAAAGAAATGTGGAATCAATTGTAGTAGTCTCCTCTGGTGCTGTAGTTCAACACGATCTTACAATTAATTGTTTGGAAAAGAATTACCAGAAAACACAGCCCAGTAGTCTCCTCTTGGGCTTCCCTGGGGGCTCAGACGGTAAACAATCCGCCTGCAAGGTGGGAGACCTAGGTTAGATCTTGGGTTAGGAAGATCCCCTGGAGAAGAAAATGCTAACCCACTCCAGTACTCTTGCCTGGAGAATTCCAGGGACAGAGGAGTCTGGCGGGCTGCAGTCCACAGGGCCGCAAAGAGTCGGACATGACTGAGCGACTCTCACACACACACACTTTTAGTCTCCTCTTATCCATGAAGGACACATTGCAAGTGCCCCAGTGGTTGCCTGAAATCGTGGATAGTATGATATTGGTTCAATCCTTGGTCTGGAAGATCCCACTTTCTCCAGAGCGAGTAAGCCTGTGCACCACAACTGCTGAGTGAGGCCATATGCACAAAACAATAAAGTAGATATTAAAATTAGTTTATTTTTCTACTTAACTCTTAATAAATGAGAAGAAACACAGTAGTCTGTCTCATAAAGAACATTTATAATACATAACAATCCATAAAGCCTCATGGTGAGGTAGGAACAGCTTTGGAAAACAATGCACAGTCAGAAACATACAAAAAGTTAGGTAAAATGTTGCAGCACTAAAGACGTTTTATCTGCATCTGCATTTCATGAGATGATAATTGCATTTAACTGTGCCACATCTGGCCCAGAGGACACCCCGTGGCAGACACAAAACAACACAACACAGAAGTTTCATAAAGAATCACAGATACACTGATACGCTTCATTGTGCTGTTTCAAGGCAGAACCATAACATGGCAACTTGTGTCTTTTTATATATAACCACATATTAATCGTATGTTACATTCCCTTCAGTATCTTTTTACCAAAGACACTGAACCATAAAGTTTTTGGTTTAAAAGTCTTAATTGAATGACATACAAAAGGCTCCTGTGCCAGTGAAAATGACCGCTAAGTATTTCAGAACTTGTTAGTAAAACTAAATAGCATTGCCACATAATAGCGGTAGAGTTACATCAAAATAGTGCTATTATAATTCCCGTTTCAGATGGTCAAACACTGTATGACAGTTTCAATTTAAAAAACAACAAACCCTCCACCTTCCCAAGTTTTAACACTGTTTTATGACTTAACTGAAACTCTATTAAAATAAATATTTCTATGTTGTAGGATTCTTCTCCATAGGTGTGTATGTGTGAACATCTTAAGACAGCAGGTAAATGACATTTCATCAAATATTTGTTTACAAACAGTAAAAATCTACAACTCAACACCAGTTAGCCTACTAAATACTTCACATTAGGTTCCACAGGCCTTTTCCTTCAGAACTTTCAAAAATTCAAAATTAACTGAGGATGTTAACGAGATACAAACATTAATAGTCATCTACTTGTGATTTTCCAAGGTGCTCTTGATGCAAATTCTTCCTGGTCAAATTACATACCTTAGTTACTCAAACATACTACTTTCTAAAATGTTAAAATAAACACAGCAAATTTTCTGAGTTTTTTACTTTTCCTTTAGGTTTTAGTTCATACTTTATACAGGGCAGATGCTCTCTGGGAAAAAAAATTTTATTAAACAATCATATAACTAAAAGCTGACAATGGAGAATTAAATCTCTCTCTTCACTAAGGCGGAATTTAGGTAGGAAAAAATGTCTGGATTGGTTTTAATTCAGGCACATGCAGCACCTCCATCATACTAAACTGAGACAACAGACACATTTCTAAACACATATTCTAAATACACTGATCTTGCTCAAATATAAAAGAGCCAGCAGGAGAGATGCACCTCCTAAAACTGATGCAGTGTTATAAAACAGCATTTAAATATTGGGTTTAAGTCTCCTAATAATTAATGGAATTTCCCTCATTTTCTTCCAGGAAAGAATAAACTATTTTGGAAAAGACACTTAAATCCCACAATATTTAAATATAAAAGCATTTTAAAAAGATAATGCTAATATAGCTAAAAATGGGTTAGAAAGTGCATTGTAAAGAAATAAATAATTCTCTACTAAAACTGAAAAGGTGGGTCGGTGCCCACTGATTTTGCTATTATGACAGAAATCCTTTGAAAAAGAGAATCCTATGGTACCACTTTGTTACTTATGAGCTACTTAAAATTATGAAGTGAAATAACTAAAATCTAAAGGCTGTTACTTTCAAAGCACTTTGAAAAAAAAAGTAGCCCTTATCCCATGCTTATACACCATTTAAAAAAAAAATTCTTTCAGTTGATGTCTTATGCCTTATGCAACCTTTAATAGACCTAATAGAGCATTGTAAAGAAAACCTCATTGAATGTAATATATATTACCAGTTATCCTTTTATATCACTACTGAAATATTTCTATAACATAAATTGTTTGAGATCTTAAAAAAATGGTAAATCAGGAATGTACATGATATAATTTGAAGCTTTCTCTTGTTAACTCATATGAAATTCCAATTTCATGTTTTAAAAAAATGTTTGCAAAATTCCAAGTAACTACCAGTTTAGGAATTGAAATATACAATATCAGAAGAGTACTAAATGATAAAGATGTACTGCAAATTGGCAAGTTATGGTTTTGGCCCATTATAGTAAATATGAACTTACAAACTGTGTTCTGAAAATTACCTCATTCTCGATGGAAAAAATCGGGTGTTCTTAAACAGGCCCATTGCCAGCAACAGGCTTATACTAGGAAAAAATCACATCGTCTACCATAAAAGATCGTCCCTTTAAAAAGTTAACTGTCAAATGCCAACGTTTTCATCTTAAGACCCACTAAACAATGAATTCTTTCAAATCCCAAAAGGTAGCTATCCCCAAAGTAGTCAGCTATAAAAGTACTAAAGTAGTCAGGATACCTCGTTTCTAGAAAAATAGAGCTATACATGATAACTGATATTAATATTCATCCTTTTGAGGACAAAAATCTAGTTTCTTCACAAAGCATAATCCCTCTATCAGAAAAATATAACTTAAATACCCTTAAATAATATTTGTGTATGGATTTGAAATCCATACAATGAAATAGCCAAAAACAGTTTCCTGTATAGATACTACGACATCTTGCAAAATAAGCCACTATTGGAAGGTCTGAGCAATGTCAAAACAGAATGACTTATAGAATCTCAATTATTAATTTTGTCTTAACTAATTTTGCTTTTTGACAGTTTAATATCCAAACTGCATTAACCTTCAGATTTTTCTCTTAAGTCAACGGCTCTTGGCAAAGCACAAGCATTGCTGGTTAGGCTCAAAAAGCTGTTTGAATCCATTCATAATTGGTCACTGTGCAACGACTCTGAAGTTATTTTTAAAACTCACAATTTAAAAGATTAGATTAATAAGCTTTCATTTAACATGTAATTATTAAATTAAACAGTCTTAAAAATATTTATTGTATATATTTTATGAGTAAACTTTCAACTCTGTTTCTAATGCCAATCTTTCAAAGGAAGTAATGCTGGTGAACATATTCATCTTTTAGGCTACCTTTGTTTTTTAAAAAAAAAAAAAAGTTAAAATTCTCAGAATAATTTAGATATGTAGTCTGATTATTAACTTACAAGAATCTAAATACTTAATTTGGTAAAACTTCCTTCCCTGCTCTTACTGTCCATTTGCCCTATTATAGGTATACCAGTTCAATTTAATTATCTATGTATTAGAATGATACTCAGCAACATAGGATACAGAGTAGTAACTGATCTTCAGTATCATAAAACCCCATGTGAAGAAGAAAAAGAACTTTCCCTAATAATATTCATGAGTCATTCTTAAAATATGCTGCCATTATGCTATGTAATGATCTTAAAGGGCAAGTAAATATTACATAAAACGTCAAAGGAAACAGACCTGTTGATTTTTAGAGTTCTAGCAATTATGATTCTAACAAACAAAATATAACACTGGGGGAAAAGAAAAGCAGAGAAATTCCAGTAACAATTTAAATTTATTTATCCCCCTAATTAGTTTTTTACCACTGAAAACCTGGAAATCAAATAGCATTATGTTATATAAGGTTTATACTTAAACAAAAATGTAACATAGTGTTAAAACTGGCTTTCCAAAACTGTTACAGCATAGCTGTACTCTGCACTAATAGTCACAAAGTTGTAATATAGAACTCTGTTAAGCAGTCCCATTATGTTCTTACAAAAATAGAATTAAATTGTGTGACCAGACAAGGACTTCAATTACACTACTTGGCAAACATAGAATTTCAATAGTCTTTTTTCCTCTTGCAGTTTAAAGCAAAAGTCAAACATCACATCTTTTTCAAGACTCACAAAGATGATTCAGGTTGTTTGTTTGGCATTTTTTTAATCTCTATCACAACAGCAGGGATGTTTTCAACTTTAGTCCTCTTGGGCTGCTTCTCTAGATTGTCACTAAGTTCTAAACAGGAAATGCTAACTGATGGGGCCTTTTCTGCGTCCTTTCCAGACTGGGCTTGTGGCCGTGTCCCACAACATTGCTTCAAAGCACACTGAGTTCTGCAGGCAAGTTCACACGGGACTACACTTGACTTAGAGCCTACACTAGCAAATTCAGGCTGAATGGTGGTAGCGTGAATTCCGTGATTATGGAAAACGTCTTTAATGATCTTAGCCACCTGCATGTATGATGCCGGGTCTTCACATTTTATGTGAGCAGTGGCAATGATTCTGCTTCCAGCAAGTTGCCAAACATGTAATTCATGAACTTCCTCAACTCCTTCAACATTTCGAAGTTCTTTTATCAAATTTTTGATATCAATTTGTTTAGGAACAGTTTGGAGAAGAATAAGAGCAGACTCCTTAAGCAATGGATAAGTTGTGTAAAGAAGTATACAAACCATTACAACACAAAGAGTTGGATCTAAATACAGTACCCAGCAAGGACCAGCCTCTTGAACTGTTGCCTGAGTACTATTAACTAATTCTACAAATGCTTTGCAGGGGTCAGGTACACATGGGTTCACACAAATCTCCCCTTCAGGACAACCTTTCCAATTAAAGTAAAAGACTAAGGCATTTACTACCACAATCACTGAACCCAAAGCATCTCCAAAGACATGCAGAAAAACTCCACGCATGTTAAGTTGTCCAGTCTTATCTTCATCCTCTTCCAATTCCACCTCTTCAGGTTCTCTGATAAGATTCCCATTCACTTGTACTTCCATTGCATCATTTCTGGACTTTTCTGGATCTACAAAGAAATAAAAATTCTGTATCAAACACATCTAAAGTGTTTATATAAACATTCTTACCTAATTCCATATAAGAGATGGAGGTGAAAATTTTTCATACAACATATGAAGAAATGTGCTCAGAGCAATTTAATATAAGTTGACATACTGGGAACAGGCCAGGACATATGGTCAGGGCTAAATTAAGTCATTAAGATGATACTACTTTCTCATACTCCAACCTCCTACTTTCCCACTTCCAAATGAAGTTCACCTTCTCTGTGGGGTCCTGGGAACATTCTATACTTGTTGGCATATATCAAAAACAACAAAACTGAATGCCATCACCCCAAATCATATGCAACTATGGATAACTCTAATACACATGGCTGACCTGACACAGAGCTCTAGTTACTTTCCATCATTCAAGTGTTAACTTTTAGACTTTTGTCACTTATAAATGATAAGAGTCCCTTGATACAAGGGGTTTAGAAACTGACAAATCAACCATATAAGCCTATCAACAATCACACGGAGACTTCAGGAAAAGTTGGAACTAAATGATCACTATCTATCCTACTAGCTCCTTTAAAGGAATTATACACACCAGAACAGCTTAATATTCTTTGGAATAACTCCTTGAAGAGTAGAAGTGAGAGTAAATTCAATTGTTTATTAAACATTTTCAATGTACAACTTCAATTTCATTAACATGATATCCTGAATCCTAGAAAGAGGAAAACTGTCTATGTAGTGCCATGCATGTGTGGTTTCACACAAATAGGTAAACAGAAATTGATATTTCCATATACATGGAAAACAGTGGGAGGAAATACACCAATCTATTAAAAATATCACTGAGATTGGTTAGTAGGGCATTAGGATGATTCCTTTTCCCATCTCCTCTTTCAACACCTATTTCCCCAATTTCCTTCCAAGAGCACTTAATGTTTAGAATGAAAGCTACACATTAAAAATATAAGATGAATAAATTATCATCACTTTTACCTTAGTACAAAAACGACAAATCCTAAGTGAAATGTTAAAACATGCCCCCCCACCCCCCCCCCCAAAAAAAAAAACATGCCCAGACAGGTCCTAAGTCTAAGATTTTCAGGATTGGGCTTAGACTTTAGAAAATTAACCGACACATGCATTGCTGTTCATAACAGAAACCTTTAACCAAGATTTTGAGTTCAGGAAAGTCAATCACTAAGATCGCTCTCAATACATTAAGAAACTTGTTTGAAGGGCAGAAGTACTCCTTGGGCAGAGCAAGCTTCCAAACATCCAACAACTAAGGACCAACTGGAGATTCTCTCCGGTTTTCCAGGAGGGCCAAGAAATTTAGTTAGGAAGCACTGCTGATCCTGCAAACGCCACAATCAGACAGTCTCTTGGAACGAGAGCCCGCGAAAGACTGCCAAGTGCCGCTGTGGACCGCAGCGGGCTGAGGGTCACCTCCCGACCTTTTGCCCGCTCTCACCGCCACGGTGCCATCCACACCCCCAGGCAGGGCCGGGGGCCGCCCTTCCCCGGCTCCTGACAGCCGGCTGACAGCGGGGCCGGGGTGCTCGGTCTCGGTGCTTCCCGCAGGTGCGGCGCGGGAGCCGGCCCGGGAAGGAGCGGCGCGGCCGGCGCGGGCGCCAGGGGGCGTGCGGGCCGCCCCACCCGGGGCCGTCCCGGGGTCCGGGCTCCCCAGGGCCAACCACCTGCGGCGGCGGCTTTCCTCTCCTCACCTGTCTGGTCCAATTTCAGCCCGTTGGAGTTGCTGCTGTTGGCCACCAGGATGTTGGTCTCCTCCTGGTCGGGACCCTGCTCGCCCGGGGTCACGGCGCTGTCGCTGCCCCCGGCGCGGCTGCTCTTGCTGCGGGCCCCCTTGGGGAGGCCGTGGCTGTGCCCCCCGTGCGAGTGGCTGTGGCTGGAGTCGTCGCCGAAGCCGCTGTGGTGGTGAAAGAGACAGAGCCCCAGCACGTTGACCACCAGCCCCGCCACGCCGACCCCGAAGACCACCAGCGGCTGCTGCATCTCGTGCGGCTCGATGAAGCGCTCGATGGCCTCCAGCAGGATGGCGAAGCAGAGGCCGGTCAGGAAGATGGCGTTCACCAGAGCCCCCATCACCTCGGCCCGGATCCAGCCGAAGGTGTTCTTCTGGGTGGCGTGGGTCCGCCGGGCGAAGCGCTCGGCCACCAGCGCCACCACCAGCGCCAGCACGTCCGACAGCATGTGGAAGGAGTCGGAGAGCATCGCCAGGGACGTGGTCACCCGGCTCACCACCACCTCCAGGACCATGAACATGAAGGTCAGAAACAGCATGCAGAGCAGCCGGCCCCGGTTTCGACCCCAGCACCCCATGGCTGCGGCTGAGGAGCCCGCCTGAGCGCGGCCCGGACACTCCTGAGGAGGCGGCGAGGCGCCGAGGAGCCGGCGACGGAGGGAGGGAGGGCGGGCGGCGCGGGGCTCGGGAGTCTGCCGCGGGGCCTCGGTGACCGGACAGGGGCGGGCGAGCCCGGGGTCTAGCCGCCGAGCCCCCGCGCCTGCGGGCGTCCCCGGCCGGCCGGCGGCGCGCAGCTCCTCCTCAGGCGTCCGTCCTCGGAGCCGGCGCCGAGGCCCGGCTCAGCCCCAGCAGCCCCCACACACCCACAGCGGGGCGGCGGCGGAGGCGGCAAGGAGCTGGGGCTCCCGAAGCCCGCCGACAGAGAGCCGGAGCAGGAGCGAGCAGGCGGGCGGCGGGGGCGGGTGACCGGCAGCTCAACGCTGAGGAGGCTCCAAGCATCTGCGGGTTCTCCGCGCAGGTCTTCCCCTCCGGCGGTCTTCCTCCGGTGTGGCCGGGACCGAGGAGGCGACGCCTGAAGAGCTAAAGAGGCGGCGGCCACGGCTGCTGCACTCGGCCCGGTGTCGGGCGCCTTCTTCGCCACCCGCCGCCCCCCCCGCCTTTGCAGACGGTTTACAAAAAAACTTTGCTTTGCACTCGGAACCCCCGTTTTCACACGGACCTGAGCGTGACAAGGCCTCGCCGCCCCGCCCACCAGGCCCGGCACGTCTTGCCATTGGCCAGGACTCCCTCACGACAGCCGCCGCGTCCCGCCCACTCGAGCTCGCTATTGGGCGGAGGCTCAGAGGGGCGGGGAGGAGGCGGTGTCGCGGCTTCAACAGATGGGGGCGGGGCCTTTCCCTTCAGGAGCCGGGCGTGGGCCGGGGGCCGCGGCCGGGTGCAGCGACGGGCGTCGTGGGGGGAGGGTAGGGGGCGCGGGCCGCGTGCAGCAGGAGGGGGAGGGGCAGGGCGAGGCAGGCGGGGTACCTTCGGCGTGGCGGGCCTCTTGCCCGGGCGCTGCGGGTCCTAGCAGCCCCCCTCACACCTGCCGGGGGCCAGACAGCAAACAGACTTTGATCTTCCCAGCCGGGTCCACGTGGGGCGGGCCGCTCGGCCGCCTTGTGACAGTCGGCAGCCTGGGAGGGGCCGGGAGGGGGAGCCCCAGTGTGAGGGGCGGCGGGAGGCGCGGGGGCGCGCTTCTGTCAGAAGAACCGCGATTAGGGCCGACAGACTCATAAACAAGTGCAGCACGTAACTTGTGACTCTGCTCAACACCGAGTTGAGGAGTTCGTCCAGGACGGTCCTGCGAGGCGATGAATGGGATCTTTGTAAATGTTTCAATAAAGCAAATCGCCCTCTATCGCCACCATCGCCCGGAGACCTTGTGTGAAGTCAGATATTTCTGTCACTGATTATCTAAGGATCATTTAGGGTGCAGACTTAAAGCAGCAGAAACCTGGGTTCTGATTCTTGCTTTGCCGCTAGCCAGCTGGGTGACTCTGGGCAAGTCAGCCGGTCTCTCTAGACCTGTTTCTTCGTCTATGGAGAGTGAAGGACTGAACAAGAGGAGATCTTAAGATTCCCCCTGACTTTAAAATTCTAAGGCTCTAAGACTTAAACATTGTATTTATACACTACAAACAGCAGAACCCAGTGTTGGTTGCTATGGGGAACGGGAGGGGCAGTGAGAATACAGAAGAATGAGCTTCTGTCCAGGTGGAGGTGAAACATATAAAATTTTAAATTACGGTGAAATACTCCTGATAAATTGTGCCAACATTGCTTCAGATTGGATACATACCTTGCTGTGCTCTGAATGGAGACTAGCAAAGTTGAAAGTGAAGGCTTCCTGCTTCATAAGTGGAGGGGTGGCTAGAGTCAGAGTGGCCTGAACTGGACTCCCGAAGGCCTCACCACAGCCCCTCAACAGCGAGAAGGACCTCCAACTGCTCTGGATTGCTGGGAGACAAAGACAGTGCTAGCCGGTGCCTCGGGGTCTGTATATAAGGCTTGTTTGGGGCCATGTATTTTTGCATTTAAAAAAATATTATTTCTAGAAAAGTTTTTTCACTTGTATATGGTGTATTTCTCATCTCCCCATCCAGACTAGAGAGCCAGATCCTCATCTATTTCTGTTCTTCTGGAATGCAAAAGAATGGAGGAAACTTCCCTAGACATTTATTAAGAAAGAATTGACAGGACTTGATTAATTTGGGTATTGGGAAAGTGAAAGCTGATAAGGAGAATTTTTAAAAGATAGTTTTTAACCCGACAAGAAAAATATTGCTTAAAACAGGGGGAGAAGTTGGAAAGGGTGTGCAAGGAGCTGCTCTTAATGAGAAAATACTGAGCCTGTTTTTTAATGTGCTGAATTTTCAGCGAAGTCTGGATGGTGGCACTGCTAAGGAGTGAGGAGATGGGATTGGGGACTTCCGTAATCTTCTCTCCCTTGGTGTAGACAATGGATGTTTGTGCATTCATGTATAAGAATACAGCCTCAAACCTCCTTCAAACCAGGTATATAAACTCCTATATAGACATTGAGGAGCCACGTGTGGGTCAAGATATCCCACGGAAGTGGCCAGAAGGCAGTTGGAAGACCATTTTGCCTCCTATTGGGAGCTACTGGGTCCCTTTACTTAAAAGATAGATTCCTTCAGGGAATTTCTTGGTAGTCTAGTGGTTAGGATTCAATGCTTTACTGCTGTGGCCGTGGCTCAGCCCCTGGTTAGGGGAACTAGGGGAACTAGGAGATCCTAAAAGCCATGTGCTATGTGGGCAAAAGCAAAAAGAAAAAATATTTCTCCAAGTGTAAGTATTTAATGTCCAAAAAAAATCAATAAGACGATGCAGAAGGCGAGGATGCTCAGCAAACAGTAGCAATCCTTTCAATAACTAAGCAGACTGAATTGGGAGATGTTCAGACCCACGTAAAAGGGGCTCTAGGTTCAAGCCAACTCAGTAGTCACCTATGAGAACCTGTATGGTGCCACATTTTTTCCGCCTCTTGTAAGCTACTTCCCAGACAATGTGCTTTATGCACTCATAACCTAGAAGCGGGGAAGGGTGTCAGAGATGCATTTTCCAGATTGGAAAAATTATTATCATGCATTCCAGAAAGAGTAATATTTACCTATCAGCAAAACATTTCAGTCAAATAAACCTTTTATCCCCCCTAGCATAGTGTAGTCAAAATACTTTGGGAGCGTGACTCAAAGTTGTCCTTTTTTAGCCAATTGTCTTGGCATAGCATTAACACAGCCAGAAGTGGGTTAAAATGAAGGGAAGCCATACCATTATTCACCAACACTCCTGGAGGTTGTGGCCCCAGGTTGAGTAAGATGGCTTGGCTTTTTCTTCCTAATTCTTGAGAACTCTCCTGACAATTTGCCTGGTGTTCAAACTGACTAAACTCAGCATACTTTAAAGATGAGAAAATAATGCTCATTTTGGAAAGAGACTGCCAATTTGAGTGAAAGTCAAATGTTGAACACAAACTTTGCAATTTCAGAGCCCTCTAAGACACCTCCCTGCTTTATCAACGCCAAGCTTCTCCAAATTGGATCTTCTTAGCTCAGTGAGCTAGCCTGAACCTTATCAACCCAAAGTGTAGGTTTAAAAGGATTCTTGTAAAAAACAAAGAAAAACTGCTAAACACAGACACACCTCTGAATATTGGTTTTCAAAAATCATGAGTGTTTGAAGCTGTCTTAAGGACAGATAGATGAATAAAACCATGTGAAAAGCAGATTGCATTTAATTTTGGTTGATGGCCAATCAATTCTAATGTTCAATCTTAGGGCAAAAATGATGGGGGAAGTCAGATAGGTTGTCTTGTTTTGGAATATATTGACTAATTACTAAAAATATAAAATCTCTACCAACAACATGAGGGCCAAGGCTTGAATTTGTAGCTGTTCCCAGAGGGAACAGGCAGTTAAGAATAAACAATAACAATGCAGTAATAAAGCCCAGAAACATCACAAAAGGGCTCAGAGGTATAAGGGAAACCATATGAAACAAAGGGTCAGAGCTGAAACCCTACTGGGAAGCAAACGGGAAACAGGAACGGGGTAGGGAGTAGAACGTCCAGTGAGAGGCCCCAGACAATCACGGAGCTTTTTGTATGTGTTGGTTAAGCTAAAGAATGGCAGGTGAGAGTGAATAGCAAAGGAAAACTCATTTTTCTTAGAGACTGAAAACTGGATCTAAGATCTTGTCATGCCTGGAAGTTAAATCTAGAAATAAAGACCCTGACACCTATATAGAACGGCTCATGAAAAGCATTTGTGAATTTCTTGGGTGCAGTGTTACATAATACTAGAAATTGTGGAAGGCGTAGTTAGTCAGTTTTAAGGTTTAGGCTGAATGCCCATTCTTTCTTTAGCCCTTCTAACTCTAGGGGTGGGAGATTGTAATTAAAGTACAAAGTACAGAAGTCTAAAAAAAAAATTTAATTTAAAAGCATATTTTTATGACTCTCTGCGTTACTTGTCTATAAAGATGATGTTGACCGGTGGAGTATGTTGAGAGTTTTATATACCTGGTGACTTTTAGAAAGTTCAGGGAACTGATCCTTAAAAATGACATATTTTGGACAAGTTATTAAAACTCTGTAGGCCTCACTTCCGTATCTTTTTAGTGAGAGATTCTAAGGGATGGCCATTTAACTGGAGTTATATGTGTGTGTGTTAGTTGCTCAGTCGTGTCCGACTCTTTGCGACCCCATGGACTGTAGCCCACCAGGCTCCTCCGTCCATGGGGATTCTCCAGGCAAGAATACTGGAGCGGGTTAGCCTTTCCCTCTCCAGGGGATCTTCCCAACCCAGGGATGGAATCTGCATCTCCTGCATTACTGGCAGGTTCTTTATCATCTGAGTCACCAAAGGAAGCCCTAAGATGTGACTGCGGAAGACGATACTGCCTACCTCATATTCTCATGAGGAGTGGGAATGAGAGCCTTTTAGGCTACCTGTACTTGGGGTCACCATGAATCCAGGACTGAAAATTTTAACCTGCACATTCAGAAACCACACTTTGTCATTTCACCTCAGGGGAACTGATTCACATAGACTCAAAACGGACTGAGTTCCTGACCAGAATCCCTACTTCATTTACTTTGCCCAGAGCCCGCCTCCCTCTTGTGGGAAGAGCCTCTCAGAAGCAAGGCTGTATGTGGAGGAGAGAACTGGGCCAGAGGAGTTGGGTCTTCCGCGGAAGAGACGGTTTCAGCTCTGTCTCCTGAGCTGTGAGAGTCTCCTCCTTGTGTCTCCACACACACCCGGCCTTCCTGTCTCTGAGTCATGCTCCATTTTGCTGCCAGAGTGATAATTTCAAAACCCAGATCGGATCATGACAAAATACACATCCTTCCCCACCACCTCCACCAGCACCAGCACCGGCACTATCATACCTGCAACCCCTCTGTGGCTGCCCAGCACCCAGAGCAGATGAGCCACGCGCCAGCACACAGGGCTGGCCATGGGCTGGCCTCCCCAGCCTCATCCCATCACCCCGGAGCTAACGGGCCTGGTCTTTCTGACCACCATGCCTCCTTTTGCCAGAACACCTGTGCATACCCTATTCCCTCTGCCTGGGACACTCTTTCCTCCCTTCTTCCCCACCTTAGTTCTTACTCAGCTCTCAGCTTAAGAGCCACTTCCTCAGGGAAACTTTTTGTGACCTCTCTGACCAGATCACATCACCCTAGTACAAGTTCGCTTGGCTCCTGGTCCTGATTTTTGTGGCATAGAGCAAGGATGCCATTTACATTTATCCATTTGAGTATTTGACTAGGGTGTAGGCTCCGTGGTGGCCTAGTGGTTCAGACCCTGCACTTCCAATGCAGGGGTCGTGGGTTCCATCCCTGGTCAGGGAACTAAGATCCCACAATGCCATGCAGCACAGCCAAGAATAAATAAATAAATTGGGTGGCTCTGGTGATAAAGAACCTGCTTGCCAATACAGGAGACAGAAGAGACAGGGGTTTGATCCCTGGGTTGGGCAGATCCCCTGGAGGAGGGCATAGCAACCCACTCTGGTATTCTTGCCTGGAAAATCCCATGGACAGAGGAGCCTGGCAGGCTATAGTCTATAGTGTCCAAAGAGTTGAACACGACTGAAGTGACTTAGCACACTCACACACAAGCTCCATATGGGCAAGGGCAGTGTGTGCTTTTCTGTTCACCATTGTATCTATCCCCAGCCAACCTGGGACTCAAAAGTGTTTGTTGAATAAATGAATGAATGAGTGAATTTTGGTAAATTACCTTTCTCAAGTTTAGTAATTCGGGCATTCGTTCAACAGATCCTTACTGAATATCCTTGTTTCCCTGTCTACACTGGAACTTGAGAATCAGAGAATCCTCTTCTTCTAGACAGTGTAGAAACCACTGCAACACAATCTTATTAATTAGCTCATTGTTTTCTTTACTTCAAGCAGGCTACCACAGTTTTGCTGTGATATTATCTCACACAAGATGCAGTTAATTGAATGAAACTAGGACCCACCCTTGAAACCCGCCATGGCAACATTCTAGGGTCTCATATAGTTTTCAAAACACGTCCACATCCCTTATTTAAGGTACATGATGACCTATAAGGTTTAAAGGACAGATTTTACAGACTATGGGATGAGACTCCAAGAAATGAAGACATTTGCTCAAGGTCCCTCTGCTTGAGAACCCCCAATCGCACCAGCACTGGGTTTGTTTTTAACTTCATACCCCAAATTGGGAGAAACAAACTCAGTTTGAGGCTCCAGACTTCACACTCACTGATTACTACAAATTCTATCATTCGTCTCAGTTTTAAAGGTCTCTGGTTCTGTGGTTTTCTTATTAATTTGTAATTACTATAAGGACTAAGGGGAGGTGGCCTACATCTGAGTGACATCTCTTTAACAGGTCACTCCCAAATCTGATTCTCTAGTGGTGTGTTCCACAATTGGGTTCTGATCACACAAGACTTTGTAGAGTGAATTCCTCATTGTTTTGCCCACTGTTTTTATTACCTCTACCTTTCAGTTTCTTCAATAGTTTGGATGCCTTCTGAAGGAGTAACATTAGTGAAAATAGTGACCCCTTGCCTGTGGTGCCTTGTTAAAAGCAGATACTGATTCAGTGAGGTCTGTTGTGGAGCCTGACATTCTGCATTTCCAATTAGCTCCTGAGGGATGCCAATGTTAGTGTTTCCCAGATCATACTCTGAGGACCAAAAGATGCTAGAAGCTTTTTTTTTTTTTTTTGGCTGCAGCAAGTCTTACTTGTGGTGCATAGGATCTTCTGTGTTAGTTGTGGCATGTAGGATCTAGTTCTCTGGTCAGGAATCAAACCTGGGTCCCCTGCATTGGGAGAGTGGAGTCTTAGCCACTGGACCACCAGAGAAGTCCCAGAAGCTTTTTATTTTTAACCTTAGGAGGAGGCTATTCTGTGGAGTTAATCTGTTCCCATGCAAAAAAAAAAAAAAAATCCTCAAACGTTAAAATGTTTTGATTTTACTTTTTATTTTATATTAATCTGCATATTCAAATTTATTTTGCAATAAATGGTATCACTTATATTAGAATTTTTAAATGAAATCAAATGTCTTTTTCTTGTAGGTAAGCACACCTTAAAATTAATCAAGCTCTAGGTGTGAATATGCATTTCCGGTTTTGCCTTCACTGTGTCAGAAAAAAAAAATTCTTGACAGTTTTTGGAAGTATTTGTTATTCTGACTAACATTAATGGCTCCTGAAGTCTGAATAATGGGTTGGGCCGAGGAGTCAGAGTATGACTGGGGGTCTCTTGCACTCAAATCTTTCATCATCCAAAGTGAAAAGTCTTTTCTATCAATTACTGATCAAATCCTCATTCGGAGCCAAAAAGACTTAAAATGAAAAAAGGGTGTTTAATATTTAGGCAGCACTGGAAATGGCAATAGACACCAAAAGGGTAGGTGGGAAGTGAGGCTAGAAATGCTTCCCTCTAGCCTGTCTGCTGATTCTAGAAGAAGACAGCCAAGATCTAGCCTCGTGGTAGCTGCAGCCACAGACTGTTCCCATGAGCCCTCGTTATTGACTTTATTTATGCTTTGCATTGAGCTTCAAGGTTTTCCATCGTAAGGTCAGAGTTGACCTTCTCTTAAACTCAAGAGAGACATCTTTCAGTCCCCAAAGTGCTGTTGTCTTAAGAGTGAGCATAATCGAGACTACTGGGATTGCGTTTCTAGACATTGCTCAGGTGTCTTCAGATTTGAGAGCCATCCTTTAATGGAAAAACCAGTGTCTGCTAAATTGGGCCAAATGGAGACTGTTTTATCTCTCAACTGCCTCCTGGTATGGAACCAGGAGGAAGATGGACGAGCTGAGTCTAATGGAAAAGACCTCCTGTCTCCCCATGCTGGGATGAAAAGAAGGATGGGCTATTAAGTATTCCTCTCTGTTTCTGTGGCCAGACTTTCAGTCCCAGCCAACGAGTCTCTCGGAGCAATTATGTGAGCACTTCTAATAGGCATCCCATTCCTGCCCTCCTCCAGTCTGTTTAACACAGTGCTTTCTGATCAATATTCCCATACATCAATGCTTACATGACACTCTTGTTCAAAACCCTCAGTAACTGCCCATTACCCACAAATAAAGGCACACTATTTTATCTAGGTATTTAAGGCATCTTGTATGTGATCGTAACTTGTTTATCTCTCATTCCTTTTCCCCAAGCCTGCTGCTCAAACCAAATTATCCTAAGAAATGATTGCAGGTTACCTAATGGCTCTGTGCCTCCTTTCCCCAATATGGACCAAAATAATACCCTATATCATTGGGTTGTTGTGAAATAGATAGGTTAATGCATATAAGATGCTTAGGACAATGCCTGGTACATGGAAAGGACCTGTAATGGGTGGCTCCCAAAGGATTTGCCCAATATCCTAATTCCTGGAAACTGTGAATATTCTCCCTTATTTGTGAAAAAGATCCTTTGCAGATATAATTTAAGTCCCAATATATTTCCAGGAGGGGCTTCCCTGGTGGCCCAACATGTACAGAATCCACCTGCAATGCACGAATTACAGGAGATGCAGGTTCTTTCCCTGGGTTGGGAAGATCCCCTGGACGAGGGCATGGCAACCCACTCCAGTATTCTTGCCTGGAGAATCCCATGGACAGAGGAGTCTGGTGGGCTACAGTCCGTGGGGTCACAAAGAGTCAGACGCAACTGAGGTGACTTAGCACACACGCACATATTTTCCAGAAAAGCAAAAGGAAGATGAGCTTAAACAGACTAATTCTTCTACTGGGGAGATTTATGTTGAAGTAAGTGGGCTAATAGTCCCATGCCTGAAAACCTTCCCTTACGCATACGGAGATGTTGGTTTTCCTGGTATTTCTCACAGTGGAATTATTCCATTATTTGTTCACACATGAGCCTGTTTTCTGTGAGACCCACATAACTCCTTGGATTGGTTGGTGAATCCCTAAACAGCAGGGAGCCAGCTCTGCCTTAAGCTTTTTCCGTCTGATGACAATTGTTCTCATGGCTCAGTGCAGATCATTCCTTTTTCCCCCGCACCCACACACACACAGTTTGAGAATTTAAGAGATTGACCACTAATTACTAACATGATGCCAGACTGACTTTTAAAAAATTCTCCTTATTTGGACATATTTTCAAACTTAGAAAAACTTTCAAGGACACCCCCCCACGTACACGCACATATCCTTTATCTAAGTGCAACTATTATTAATGTTTTATCGCATTTGTTTTAGTGTTTGAACTTTCTCTCTCTTTTGAACCATATGAGGCTAAGTCCCACATATCAGGCTCCTTCAGCACTAAATTCAGTGTACATTTCCTGAAAATAGGAATTTTCTCAACATAACCACAGGGCATTTTTACCAACTTTATACATGAACATCATCCACATTCCAATTTTGTCAGTTGATCTACTAATGTCTTTTGAAGTATTATCATCACCACCCCCTCCTGCACAGGATCAAGTTTTGGGTCAAATGTGCATTTAGTTGTCTTACCCCTTTAACCTCTAATCTGGAACATTGCCACAGCCTTTGTCTTTTATGATGTCGGCATTTTTAAAATGATACAGTTCCCCTTGCCCTTTTTAAAGAAAATAGAATGTTCACATATTTTTGTTTATGCCTTCTTGGCTAGAATATTGCAAAATGGATATTCTGTCTTTCTAAGGGTATTACAGCTGAAGGCACACGATGTCCATCTGCCCTTTATTGGTAATGTAAATTTTTCTCATCCATCAAGTTGTTGATCAAATTGTTTACTGTATATAATCTTTTTCTCCCTTGAACTAATAAGAAGTCTCTGGATAGATACTTTAAAACCATGCAAATATCTTGCTCATTTACATGCTCTCCCCTTAGATTTAGCATCTATTGACAGTTTCTGCCTGATCCCATTTTAATTAGTTAACTGATTATTTGGGGCTCTGTTAAGTCTTCAATGCTGAGTGTGGGCTTTTCTCTACTTGTGGCGAGCCGGAGCCCCTCTCTAGTGTTGCTCCGGCTTCTCATTGCGGTGGCTTCTCTTGCTGGAGAGCATGGGCTCTAGGGTGAGCGGGCCTCAGTAGTTGCCGCTCCCAGGCTCCAGAGCACAGTCTCAATAGCTGTGGTGCGTGGACTTAGTCGCTCTGCGCCATGTCGGATCTTACTAGACCAGGTATCAGACCCACGTCTCCTGCATTGGCAGGTGGACTCTTTACCACTGAGCCACCGGGGAAGCCCTGACCCCATCTTTATTTTGATGATTACCAAACAACTTTCCAACTCCAGTAGTCTCTCTGTGTCTACCAGGCAACCCTCAGTATTCTCTTATGTATGTATGTACTTATCTGTCTATCTGTCTATCATCAGTAAGGGCATTCCTGAAGCCTATTTTTTCAGTGGTTTATAATTCATCACTCTACTTAATTCTGGTGCTTAACTTTTCCCAGTGTGATTTAGCCAGTGGGACCCCCTTCAAACAGGCTCCTGTGTCGTATATTTAACAGAGATTTCTAGATTTTGATTGAAAGGTAAAATACATGACTTTAATGGTTATTTTATGTACCTGAGCATAATAAATCCATTACTCTTGCCTGGAAAAATCCCACAGACAGAGGAACCTGGTGGGCTGCAGTCCATGAGTCGCTAAGAGTCCAACACGACTGAGTGACTTCACTTTCCCTTTTCACTTTCATGCATGGGAGAAGGCAATGGCAACCCACTCCAGTGTTCTTGCCTGGAGAATCCCAGGGACGGGGGAGCCCGGTGGGCTGCCGTCTATGGGGTTGCACAGAGTTGGATACGACTGAAGCGACTTGGCAGCAGCAGCAGCATAATAAGAGAGAACATAGTATGGCTAGGTTTTAAGAGTCAAAATAGATCCTGGGTCAAGTCTGGCTTTCTGATTTATTGGCAGTGTTTCTTGGGTAGGTTACTTACCCCTTTCTATGCCTCAGTTTCCTCATGATAGTATAATAATATTAGAACCTACCTCATAGAGCTGTTTCGAGAACTGAGATAATGTATGTAAACTGCTTCGTAAAGGAACGGATACATAAGTCCTTGATGCTTGTGGGTCTGTGGGTCAGTGCCCTTATTTATTGCCTGTATGACAGTTTGTACATGGGTTTGCTTGTCTCAGTTCCTCCTGGTACTTCTTACTGCTAGTAGCTCTCATCCAAAAGTCACCCCCAGTTCATATCTATCTGTCCTTTTACAATACATATCAATTAACGGAACTGTTGAGTATTATCGGTCTCCAGGGATCCAGAGATAATCTTGCCCCATTTTCGTTTTGTTGAAAAGGAGTCGTCTGAGACCCTGAGACATTAGATAGCTTGTTCCAGGCCACCCAGGAAGAGAGGAAGGGTTCAGAAGCATGGTCAGTCTTCAAACCGTATACCCTGTAGGCCATCACCTATATCTAATCATATCAAGAGCAACACCTAGGGACTTCCTTGGCAGTCCAGTGGTTAAGACTGTGCCCTTCCACTATAGGGGGCATGGGTTCTATCCTTGGTTGGGGAAATACTGTGGCAAAAAAAAAAAAGTAACATTCATTTGGTTTCTTTTCCCAGTCAAAGGGTATTATTCAAAGCATCAGTGGGAAAGTATCTCATTTTCTGTATGACTCATCCTCGTTCCAAGATTAACTAACATGCTCCACTTTCATTCTTTGCCTCCCACTCAGTTTCACATCCAGGCAAAGCCCTAAGAGTCTGCTTGCCCTCTCTGCCCCCACTGCCCTCCCCATCCTCTCCCCTCCCCAGCTGTGCTGTTACCTCCTGGCCCCAGACTGTCCAACCATCCTCAGAATCTCTGACCATTTTTGTTGGACTCTGGTTTAAGAAAAGCATGTCTTCCTGAAATACCACTCTGAGCTATGTTGAAAATAGACTAAAGAAATAGACTTACATTGAAGCAGATGTACAGGGACAAGTGTTTGTTCATATGCTTCCAACATTCCAGTAAGGTCCCAGCATTATAGCAAAAAGCATGCATTTCTGGACATAGACATTTTATTCCAACCTCCTCCAAAAGAAAAAAGAATTAAGGATTCTTCTGATGTGTTAGGATGTTGTTGAACCAAGTAGAACTGGGAATAAATGTGCCATTAGCTGAGGCTTGGGGGATCTTTTTATTGTGCTAAGATTTTCAGTTTGGGGTTTGTTTTTTGAAACACGCTCTGACCTGCATAAGTTGATCCTGCTTACATCAAAATGCTAGTAAAAATGCTGAAATATTTACCGATGGAATGCTCCGATGTCTGGGTTTCCCCACAATCCATGATGTGGGGAAAGTGGGTTGGGGTATAAAGGAAGCAAGATTGGCCATGAAATGATAAGTGCTGAGTACACGGGGATTCTGTATCTTTCTATGTGACTGAAATGATCTATATTGAAAAGTCTTTAAATACTAGTTCAAATTTTCATAGTTTGCCTTCAACACCCCTCCTCCCATTTATTTCTATTTGTTTGTTTTGCTTTTCTTCTCCCAAATCTGCCCTTTCTTGAAAGCGATCTCTGGCCATGCACCCTTTAGCAAAAGCTTTCTGAATATCTACTTCCTTAATCCACTAAAACACTAATACCATTTTCGCACCCTAAATGCGTGAGTTAAAACTTGTAGCCCCCTAGCTTGGACACTTTTTAAGGGCAGGGACTAAACCTGATACTTTGGGATAAAGCCTGCACTGCATGGCCTAAACCTGGCCTCAGTCAGTGCTTCCTAACTAATGGACATGCTTGTTGGCAGATTGGTGAAAAGTGTTACAAAAAGTGTCAATGTAAAGAGCAGTCTATTGATTTGTCATATATATATTTTTTCTTTAAAGCTCATCTCCATAGAGTTTACAATATCTCGTTTCACCTTTAGGGAGAATTGGCTTAAGAAAAATTCTCCTTGCTATTGAAGTCTTTCGAGTTAGGCAGGGATTCAAGGGCAACTAGTGATAGTTTACCCCCAAAGGAGACTTAACGAAATCAAATCCTATGCGTGGGAATAAACCTCAAACTCTGTCTGTCTCCTGCTGCACAGCCTAATGGAAGGAGGCAGGAGGGGGAGAACATATCAAGAAAGAAAATGTCAGTTTTAAAGCTTTCAAACTTTGCCCAGGGAGCCATCTCGGAACCATCTCATTTTAGGCTTGTCTGTGCTGGTTTAACGCAGGGTGAGAGCCAAACTCAAAGGGCATCTCGTGGAGCTGCACTTTATTAGTTCCCTCACACACACTGATCTTTCAAAGTCCTCAGAACTGGTGCTTTTTCAGGGCAGGGGAAGAGCCTCTGCAAAGTTGGAAAGAGTCCAAGTAAAGTGCCCCTTTGTTTCCTCATTGGGGAGCACAGCGAAGTCACCCCTGTGTTGAGACCGTCTCCTGTCTGTAAGTCCTCCTGGGAAGGATGAGCCACAGCCACCCTCTGGATCAGATCTGGCTTCAATAATAGCCCTCAGAGTGAGGAAGACCCCTTCCATCTGCCTAACCTGAAAGGCATCACTCTGCAGTTTCCGAAGCTGTGGATACCGTCTCTCACTATCTTCTGTCTTCGCATTCTCACTGATTCGCCTTCAGCCTTCACTTCTCCAGGGAAAATAATCCTGGAGGATGAATCAGGAAAGTGCAGTTGCCTGGCATTCAGCCAAAGTACCAAAGAGCCAAAAATACAGACCAGTGTGCCTTTGGCTGCGGAAAGCTCCCCACAGGGCTTCTCTGAGTGGGTCTTTCAAGACTGCCCTAGAGCCGACTCTTCAATAGAACAAATGAAGCCTCACATTAGAGAAACCCTGTTCTCTGCATGAAACACTGATTGGGATGATAGAGTTGCAGCAAGAGAGCGTTCGGTTAGACTTAAGGAAGAACTATAGGGAAGAACAAACTCGAACCCAGAGGTGAGTGGGCGTTAAGAAGTCTATGCCCCCAGACACTCGTTAGTCTAGGACGGTTCTGCTGGTCACCTGCAGTGAAGCAAGTGAGCCAAATGACCTCTTGAAATCCCTTCCAGCTTTCGTGTCCTTTGATTCTAGAAACCCAGCAAGTTTCCCTTCTGTTGGATTGTACTCTGAACTCCATGTTAGTGACCTTGGCTGGGCTTTAATCACTCAGTCTCTAGATTTCCTCAACTGTAAAACAGTTGCAAGTGGTGGCAAGTCCAAGGGGCCAGGGAGCTGGATGACTTGCAGCTGCCAGATTTCTTCTAGCAAGGTGGCACTTTTGAGACAGTCGATAGCGCTATGTGGCTGAGTCCCAGCAGACAGGCCTGGCGGAAAGAGGTTGATGGAAGCTTTCCGGGGTATCCAAAGGATGTTTTTCTCTAGGAGTGAAGAAATTTTTGTGCACTCTTAAGTGTGCTGCGAATAGGGACCTTCTTTCTCTGAAAGAGAGCTCTGAGGCGTTTATGTTCTCTCCCCCAACACCCTGAAATGCCTTCTAACTACAGCATGAGTTAAACACAGGCATGATGCTGGGTGTGTACTATCTCTCAACTAATACTTTTTCCGTTGTTGTTAAATTTTGGCTGCACAAGTCTCCCTTGTAGCATGAGGGCTCTTCGTTGGTGGGCACAGGCTTTCTCCAGCTGCCAAGGCGGGCTCTTCAGTTAAGGAGCACAAGCTTAGTTGCCCTGTGGCATGTGGGATCTTTTGGTTCCTCGACCAGGGATCAAACCCCAAGACCCCTGCATTGGAAGTGTGAAGTCGTAGCCACTGGACCAGCAGGAAAGTCCCTCAGCAAATTCTTCTTTCTTGACTGTTGTGGGGTGTGTCTCCTGCATTCAATGAAAATGCCCACATTCAAACTTGGGGCTTAGGAAAGGCCAGCAGCAGACAGGTCCCCCTGGGGCATGATAGCACAAGTGGTGGTTCTTCCTCAACAAAGACTCTGAGCCGACCGTGGCTTTGAGAGCCAGGCTTTGTAAACGAGTGACCACAACCACAAACCACGGGGCATTAAGGGTTCATATACCGGGGTTTCCCTGGCACACTGGTGGTCAAGACTGCGCTCCAAACGCAGGGAACACAGGTTCAATCCCTGGTCGTGGAAGTAAGATGGGCACACGCCCCGCAAGAGAGTTCACGTATGGAAACAGGAGGAGACGTGTCTCACATTTCCCTATCTTGTCTACTACAGTGGAATACAAAGGGCCAGTGGCCTTGTCTTTGGAAAGGAGGGACAGATTTTTCTGGCAGCTGTTACCCAAATAGCACAGGTCCGTCTGCTTGGCAGAGCTAGAAGTCACTGATCAGTGCTCCCAGGGGCAGACTGAAGCCAGACTCCACTCTCCAAGGTGGCCCCTTGGGTAACAGAAGCCAACCAGGCAGTTTGGGTAAGAATACCCGTGTGTTTGTGCTTCTACCTACGTAGTAAAAGGAGCAGTGGGTCAGTCAGGAAACCTGGCTGCTGGGCCTGGCTTTGACCAATAGTCCTTGCTGCCTTAGACAAGTGGCTTTCTCTCTTGCCGGGTCTCGAGTCTCCATCTGCTAATTTAGAGACTCATCGGTGTAATTCAGGTGCTGAAGGTCCCCCTGCCTTCTCACACCCAGACCTACAAGATCAGTCTCCCTTTGGAGGGGGAGGACTGGATACGTGAAGCCTGCCAAAGCTCCCCAGGAGGTCCTGACGTGCACACCAAGGAAGGGACCACTGGACTGAGACTGGTTCTCCAGGCCCGAGAGGATAGAGGAAGCCAGCGGGTAGCTCCCACAGTGGACAGTGTAGCCCTTAGCCCAGTTTAGGTCTCTCCATCTCCAGGTGCAATCAGGAGGCTCACTGCCTATTTGTGCAGTTTCTCCAGAAGTGTTTGGGATTGGTTTCAAAAGTTTATACTGTCTAATGAAAATACCAGTGCACTCAAGCCTTGACTACATTAAAAAATAATGAAGATAATTCTGTAATTACCAGACATGACCTCACGAGTTACCCTTATCCTCATGGAATCTGCTGAGGACGCTGCTTCTCCCCTTCTGCATATGTGATCTACAGCCTCCTAAGTTCTCTAACAGGGACCTCTGAGACAGCCATCTGGCTCAGCTAGATATGTTGAAAAGGATTACACTCCCCACAGGTTTATTATCTGAGCAGTTTCCTTTGAAGGTATTATGCATGTCTGTGGGTGGCGAGGGAGAAGGAAATGGCAACCCACTCCAGTGTTCTTGCCTGGAGAATCCCAGGGACAGGGGAGCCTGGTGGGCTTCCGTCTATGGGGTCGCACAGAGTTGGACACGACTGAAGTGACTTAGCAGTAGCAGTGGGTGGCGAGATGAAGGAAGCATTTGGCCAGGAAGCCCAGGAAGGCCCAGACCCTGTCCTCTGGCCACCAGCCCCTCGCCACGAGGTCACCCACACTCAGAGAGCAAGGTGGCAGCAAAGACTGTGACCCTGGACGTGGGCCCGATCGGTCCCCAGTGTGGAGCTGGTAGTCTAGGCTGGGCCGAGCCCCTGCAGAACCCCTTTGACTTAGGCATGAGGCAGATTCTTCCTTTATCATTTTTCCATAAGTGCACCCCCAGGTCTAGATCTCACCATGTCCAGAGGAGAGGAACATCCAGGCAACAAGAGCACAGGGACATCGCTGTTGGCTAAGACTCTGCACTAACAGCGCAGGGGACCCAGGTTCGATTGCTAGTAGGGAAACGAGATCCTACACACTACAGCTAAAGGGCGGCTTCCAAGGTGGCGCTAGTGGTAAAGAATCCGCCTGCCAATGCAGAAGATAGAGAAACACGGGTTCAGTCCCTGGGTTGGGAAGATCCCCTGGAGGAGGGCATGGCAACCCACTCCAGTATTCTTGCCTGGAGAATCCCATGGACAGAGGAGCCTGGTGGGCTACAGTCCATGGGGTCACAAAACGTCAGACACTACTGAAGCGACTGAGCACTCACGCACGCCGCAACTAAGACACAGTGCGGTCAAATAAATAAAAAATGAAGAAGTTTAAAAAAAAAAGAGTACAAGGAGCAGGACTCCAAGGCAGAAGGATGTTTGTGTCACTACCAGGACTGCCCAGCCCAGGCCTCCCAGTCTGCAGCCATTCTGACTTGACAGACAGCGAAGAGTCCAAAAAAGGAAGGCCAGAGAGAGCCAGAGAGAAGGTAGACAGTACTTCTCCAGCAGGAGGGAGTGTCCATGGAGAGAAAGAAATGATGGGCTACCTTCTGCTTAGAGGAGGCTGGGGTTGAGCTCCCACCAAGAGTGCCCATCCTGTTAAGATCAGAGACTGTGGCTTCCTCCCCTGTTCTCCTAGGATCAGCATAGGTACTAGCACATGGTGGGTCCTAGGTGCATATTACGAGCTCAGTGTGTCTCTCTAAAACTCGTGTGTTGCAGCCCTAACCCCAGTGGGAGGTTTTGGAGATGGGATTTGGAGATGGGGCATTTGGGAGGTCATAAAAGTTAGATGAGGTATGAAGGTGGGGTTTTTATGTCTCTTATACAAAAAGACAATGGAAAACTGCTTTCTGTCTCAGCAGGCAAAGAGAAGAAGCTGTGGGAGCACACGGCCTGATGGTGGCCCACAGGCAAGCCAAGAGCAGATGCCTCTGGTAGCAGTTTGAGAACTGCTTGCTTTCAGACCTACCTTGTAGCAGTTTGATCCTGGACTTCTAGCCTGCAGAATTGTGAGAAATAGATTTCTTGTTTAAACCATCCAGTCTATGGTATTTTGTTATGGCAGCCTGAGCTAAGACAGTGCTCCACACATTTTAATTGAATGACTGAAAGGTTGAACAAAAGAACAGGATTTTGGTTTCCTTGAAGGTATAGTAGAATGAGTATCATACCACATCCTCTGAGATGCAAAGGATGCCCAACTCAAACAGGCTTGAGCAAAACTGGAGAATGTATTGGTTCGTCCAAGTGAGAAGTCCAGGAATTTATCTTGGAGCGCAGCTGGACTGAAAGGCACCAACACTGTCTTCAGGAGTGTTTCTCTCTCCATCTGTCAGCTCTGTTTTGTTCTGTGTGGACTTCGTACTCAGCAGGATTTCTCCAAGCTTCTCTGTGACCAGCTTAGCAGCCCCAGCTGAGAGCAAGTATTCCATTCCCAGGGGCTTCCCAGGTGGCGCTGGTGGTCAAGAACCAACTGCCAATGCAGAAGATACAAGAGATGTGGGTTTGAACCCTGGGTCAGCAAGATCTGCTGGAAAAGGGAATCACTACCCAATCCAGTATTCTTGCCTAGAGAATCCCATGGACAGAGGAGCCTGGTGGGCTACAGTGCATGGAGTCGCAAAGAGTTGGACATGACTGAGGCAACAGCATGCACACACATCACATTGCATTCCTAACAATTGCCACAAAAGTCCGCTAGTTGATTCCCATTGGACTCACTCAGGACACACACACCTCCTGAATCCCTCGTGGCTAGAGGGGAGGAAGGTGTGGGTGGGTGATGTGCTCTTCCATGGGGGCTGTAGGGTCAGCCTCACAGGAACCTCTTGGCTTTCCAAGAGCGAGGGTAGTTTCCCCAAAGGCAAACCAGGCCCCTTACCTGAAGAAGGAGACTGGAGACTGCTCAGGCACAACAAGCATGGAAACAGCAGGTGTCTAACACAGGTTGTGTGTGACTGTTATGGGTTAATATGGATAGTAAAGCCACATATTAAGATTTTTGTTTATTCATTGCTGTTAAAATTAATATTGTGGTTAATTTGCTTTAGTTGAAAAAGTTGGAAATATGAAAATGAAAACATGCTTGAATTTCAATCAGTGTGCTTGAATTTTATACTAAAGTCTTATCCAACAGTATCCTTTTAAACATAACTTTTATCTCATTATGCAAGTTATACATTATAAAAAATTTTTCAGAAAATATAGCAAAGTACAAGGAAGAAAATGACAATCCCTTATAATCCTAAAAAATACTAACTACTAAAATTTTCTTCTGAAACTTCCCAGATCATTTTTAAAATTTTTATTTATTTACTTTTGGTGGCTCTGCATCTTCGTAGTTGCACGGACTTTCTCTAGTTGCAGAGAGTAGAGGCTACTCTCTAGTTGCAGTTTTGGGGCTACTCATTGCTGTGGCTTCGCTTCTTTTGGGGCTTCCCAGGTGGCACAGTGGTAAAGAATCAGGCTGCCAATACAGGACACACAGGAGACCCGGATTTGATCCCTGGGTTGGGAAGATCCCCTGGAGGAGGACATGGCAACCCACTCCAGTATTCTTGCCTGAAAAATTCCATGGACAGAAGAACCTGGCAGGCTACAGTTCACAGGGTCACAGAGTCAGACACAACTCAGCACGCACACATGCTCTCGTTGTGGCGTGCAGGATCTAGGCCCTCGGGCTTCAGTAGCTGTGGTGCACGGGATTATTTGCCCTGAGGCATGTGGAATTTCCTGGCCCAGGGATCGAACCTGTGTCACCTGCATTAACAGGTGGATTCTTATTCACTGTGACACCAGGGAAACTCCCCAGATTATTTTTAATTTTATATATGTGTTATGTATCGTGCAATCTATTTTACAGAATGTACTTTAAGAAGCATATTTGAATGTTGAACATTTTTTCATGTTTACAAATATCTAAATCTTTGTTTTTAATAACCACACAGTATGATATTTATTTAACCAATTGGTGGACGTTGTTTCCAATTTTTCCCTATTAGAAGCAATGCTCCTGTGGACAACTTTGACCATATAGCTTTACATACTTGTGAGATTATCTCTCCGTGATAAGTTCTAGAAGTGAGCCTGCTGTGACAAAAGGTACAGGTAGTTTTAATTATGGTGCATATAAAAAATTAGCTGTTTATGTCTTTTGCTTATTTATCTATTTTCTTGTTGATTTAGAAAAGTTCTTTACATATTAAGGATATTATTTGGAATTAAAATTTCTAGAAACAGACCCTGAGACAGATTGCCATGAAAGAGTTTCTTGGGGAGTGCCCTTGGGATCAAGACCTAAGAGAGGGTGTAAAAAAGCAGGAGTGGACAGAAGGCCCCACTTAGCTGACCCCATGGGGAGCTCTTGAGCTGGAGTGGCCTTTCACAGTCTGTCTTGAAGCAAGAGGGCCAGTCTTCATACTCCTTTATCAGTTAATCACTGGATGAGAGCTGCCCTCAGGGAGGGGGGATGGCCATGCAAAGTGGCTGTCTTCAGCTGAGGACAGCTGTAGGAGAGGAGTCTAGCTATAAGCTATTTGACACCCACACTCTCTACAGCTAGGGAGCCCCCAGGACTGTTGGTGGGATCTGAGCAGTGCACCTCAACATTCACCACAGATATCTCTGACTGTCATGTATGTTGTGGATGTTTTTCCCACTTTGTCATTTTTCTATTGACTAGTTAATAGTTATTGTTTGCTTGTTTTACTGCTTTAAAAAATGTTGTATAGAGTCATATCAATTTGGGCTTTATTTCTTTATCGTTTCTGACTTTTATACCATTCTTTAAAAGTCCTTCCCCACTCCAGTATTAATAAAAAATATTCATTTTCCTCCACTAGTCTCATTTTTATTCCCATTTAAATCTATAATCATTCTAGAGTTTATTTTGACTCAAGGAGTAAATTAGGTATCTTTCATAATGATAAGGACTAATTTTCCTAACACCATTTATTAAATAATGCAGCTTTTCTCCATGGTTTTTAAAATGCCATCTTTAGCAAAACTAATTAACTATGTTTCACTTCTAGTTCACTATGATGTCCTATTGATCTGTCCATACTTGTACTAGTATAACACTGGTCTATTTGATTTTACATTTCAGTTGTCATACAGTAAATCCCACCCCTTGAAATGTACAGTTGTGAGTTTCGCCCAATGCATGGAATTGTGTAACCATCACAATCAAGATAGAGGAGTTCCCTCATTCCCCAAATTCCCTCATGCTGCCTTTCTGCAGTCAAACCTCACCTCTCCCTTTAGCCACTGGCAATCACTGATGTGATTTCTGTTTTGCCTTTTCCAAAACGGCATATAAGTGGAATTATTCAGCGTGTAACCTTTTGAGGCTTGCTTCTTTCATTAAGCATAATGTTCGTACAATCCTTTCCCACAGTTGCATGTACCGACAGTTCCTTCCATCTTACTACTGAGCTGCAGTCCATTGCACAAATATGCCATAGTTTGTTTATTCATTCCCCAGCTGAGAAACATTTGAACTGTTTTCAGCTTCTGGAGATGATGAATAAAGGTGTTATCAATATTCAGTTTTTGTGTGAACCTAGGTCTTCATTTCATTTGGATAAATACCCAAGAGTGGGATTTCTGGGTCTTTTTTTTTTTTTTTTTTTTACTATGTGACTTGGCTTGTGGGATCCTAGCCCCCTGACTAGATATCAAATCCACCCCCTCATTCCCTCCACCCCCCGCAACCAGTGGAAGCAAGGAGTCAGACCACCAGGAAGTTCCAGGGTCACACTTTTAGCTACCACATACGTACCTGAACATCGCAGTGCATATTCATATATGAAAAGGAAAGTGACTCCTCCATTACCTTATTATTCTTTTTAATCTTTTCTTTTTCTCTTCTTCTTTTTCCCTTATATCCCATTAGGATATCGGCTGGAGTTACACTGAATTTGCTGATTTGCGTAGAAAGCCACCTATTTTAGGTCGTGTTACCTCCTACCAGGGCTTCCCAGGTAGCTAAGTGGTAAAGAATCCACCTGCCAATGCAGGAGATGTAGGTTCAATCCCTGGGTGGGAAGATCCCCTCCTGTAGGAAATGGCAAGTCGCTCTAGTATTCTTGCCTTGAAAATCCCATGGACTGAGAAGCCTCGTGGGCTACAGTCCATGTGGTTGCAAAGAGTTGAACTCGACTGAGCAACTGAACGCGGGCACATACACACCTCGTAACAAGGCAACAAACTCCTAAAACTAAACCAAGAGTAGCCTCAAAATCTGATGAACAGACAATTTGTAACTTTGCTAATTGTTCCACTGTTGCAGACAAGAGCAAATACCTCTACCCTTAATGTATACGTACTACCAAGTAATTTCCTTTGTATGCAAGCCAGCAAGACCCACGTGGGCCTCATTCCTCTAGATCAGGTGAGCAGAATCAGTCGTTAGAGTACCCTGGAGTCAGGTCACCAGAAAAGCATAGGTGATCCTCAGAAGCACCACTGATTGTTCTCAAGGGTAGTCCATCCTCTAGAATCTCCTCACTCTGACACATAATTCAGCATAAATCACAGGGAAAGCGCATCCCATTAGGACGCTGGAATTTCCAGGTGGGAAGAGTCCTGGAGAACTCCCCAGGCTTCTTGCTTGGAGACAAGATTATATTTGAGATGCGAGGAACAAACGTTCTCTGACTTCCTTCAGCAGTTATTTCCAATAGGTATCAACCCTCACCATCTGTGTCTAAACCAAAACTTTTGTTTTCAACACATTTCCTCCTCACCTGTCCTAGAAAAGACAGTAGCTAACTCTTGCAAAACTAGAACTGCTTGTTCAAAGCCAGCCCTGAGCGTGGTGCTTTCATTAGGGAAGGCGATGGTAATTATGTTGTTTACCCACTTAGGCACATTGGATCTCAGCCACCTCAGGGACTTCCTTTTAATTTGTTTGTCTCCTTTTGTTAATTGGATAAGATCAGTGAAATGAGGTGTCTCTTATGGAAGTGCCTGCTCACTGCAAATGCATCAGTGTGGGATTCTCTGGGATTTGCCAATAGTAAAGAGATACAGAGAAGAATCCACACTTCTCACCTGCCCATTGCACTGGAGAAAGCACAGCTGCTACTCTATGTCAGGAAATAATCCATTCTTTTAAGGGCTTACAAGGTGCTCTGATTTCCCAGTGTTTTAATCCATTCCATGTTTTTCAACCTACAGTAGTAATCAGTCTACAGCATGGTTATCAAGTAGGACATTTATTCGGCCATCTATGATTTTAGGCCAGGGGCGGTGGCCAAGAGGACCAACCCCACATCCAAGGAGCTGTGGCTGCGTGGGCACAGGAGGGCCTAGAGGAGCTATCCCACGTTGAAGGTCAGGAAGGGTGGCAGTGAGGAGAGACCCCTCGTCCAAGGTAAGGTGCGATGGCTGTGCTTTGCTGGAGCAGCCATGAAGAGATACCCCATGCCCAAGGTAAGAGAAACCCAAGTAAGACGGTAGGTGTTGCAAGAGGGCTGCTGCTGCTGCTGCTAAGTCGCGTCAGTCGTATCCTACTCTGTGCGACCCCATAGACGGCAGCCCACAAGGCTTCCCCGTCCCTGGGATTCTCCAGGCAAGAACACTGGAGTGGGTTGCCATTTCCTCCTCCAATGCAGGAAAGTGAAAAGGAAAGTGAAGTCACTCAGTCGTGTCCGACTCTTTGCGACCCCATGGACTGCAGCCTACCAGGCTCCTCCATCCATGGGATTTTCCAGGCAAAAGTACTAGAGTGGGGCACCATTGCAAGAGGACATCAGAGGGCAAACACACTGAAACAATACTCACAGAAAACTAGTCAATCTAATCACACTAGGACCACAGCCTTGTCTAACTCAATGAAACTAAGCCATGCCCGTGGGGCAACCCAGGATGGGCGGGTCATGGTGGAGAGATCTGACAGGATGTGGTCCGCTGGAGAAGGGAATTGCAAACCACTTCAGTATTCTTGCCTTGAGAACCCCATGAACAGTATGAAAAGGTAAAATGATAGGATACTGAAAGAGAAACTCCCCAGGTCAGTAGGGGCCCAATATGCTACTGGAGATCAGTGCAGAAATAACTCCAGAAAGAATGAAGGGATGGAGCCAAAGCAAAAAGAATACCCAGCTGTGGATGTGACTGGTGATAGAAGCAAGGTCTGATGCTGTAAAGAGCAATATTGCATAGGAACCCGGAATGTCAGGTCCATGAATCAAGGCAAATTGGAAGTGGTCAAACAAGAGATGGCAAGAGTGAAGGTCGACATTCTAGGAATCAGCGAACTCAAATGGACTGGGTGAATGGGTGAATGGGTGAATGGGTGAATGGGTGAATTTAACTCAGATCATCATTATATCTACTACTGCGGGCAGGAATCCCTCAGAAGAAATGGAGTGGCCATCATGGTCAACAAAAGAGTCCGAAATGCAGTACTTGGATGCAATCTCAAAAACGACAGAATGATCTCTGTTCTTTTCAAAGGCAAACCATTCAATGTCACAGTAATCCAAGTCTATGCCCCAACCAGTAACGCTAAAGAAGCTGAAGTTGAGCGGTTCTATGAAGACCTACAAGACGTTTTAGAACTAACACCCCCAAAAGATGTCCTTTTCATTATAGGGGACTGGAAGGCAAAAGTAAGAAGTCAAGAAATACCTGGAGTAACAGGCTAATTTGGCCTTGGAATACAGAATGAAGCAGGGCAAAGGCTAATAGAGTTTTGCCAAGAAAATGCACTGGTCATAACAAACACCCTCTTCCAACAACACAAGAGAAGACTATATACATGGACATCACCAAATGGACATCACCAGATGGACATCACCAGATGGTCAACACCGAAATCAGATTGATTATATTCTTTGCAGCCAAAGATGGAGAAGCTCTATACAGTCAGCAAAAACAAGACCAGGAGCTGACTGTGGCTCAGACCATGAACTCCTTATTGCCAAATGCAGACTTAAATTGAAGAAAGTAGGGAAAACCACTAGACCATTCAGGTATGACCTAAATCAAATCCCTTATGATTATACAGTGGAAGTGAGAAATAGATTTAAGGGACTAGATCTGATAGAGTGCCTGATGAACTATGGGATGAGGTTCGTGACATTGTACAGGAGACAGGGATAAAGACCATCCCCATGGAAAAGAAATGCAAAAAAGCAAAATGGCTGTCTGGGGAGGCCTTACAAATAGCTGTGAAAAGAAGAGAAGCAAAAAGCAAAGGAGAAAAGAAAAGATATAAGCATCTGAATGCAGAGTTCCAAAGAATAGCAAGAAGAGATAAGAAAGCCTTCTTCAGTGATCAATGCAAAGAAATAGAGGAAAACAACAGAATGGGAAAGACTAGGGATCTCTTCAAGAAAATCAGAGATACCAAAGAAACACTTTATGCAAAGATGGGCTCGACAAAGGACAGAAATGGTACGGACCGAACCGAAGCAGAAGATATTAAGAAGAGGTGGCAAGAATACATGGAAGAACTGTACAAAAAAGATCTTCATGACCCAGATAATCACGATGGTGTGATCACTCACCTAGAACCAGACATCCTGGAATGTGAAGTCAAGTGGGTCTTAGAAAGCATCACTATGAACAAAGCTAGTAGAGGTGATGGAATTCCAGTTGAGCTATTTCAAACTCTGAAAGATGATGCTGTGAAAGTGCTGCACTCAATATGCCAGCAAATTTGGAAAACTCAGCAGTGGCCACAGGATTGGAAAAGGTCAGTTTTCATTCCAATCCCAAAGAAAGGCAATGCCAAAGAATGCTCAAACTACCACACAATTGCACTCATCTCACACACTACTAAAGTAATGCTCAAAATTCTCCAAGCCAGGCTTCAGCAATATGTGAACCGTGAACTTCCTGATGTTCAAGCTGGTTTTAGAAAAGGCAGAGAGGAACCAGAGATCAAATTGCCAACATCCGCTGGATCATGGAAAAAGTAAGAGAGTTCCAGAAAAACATCTATTTCTGCTTTATTGACTATGCCAAAGCCTTTGACTGTGTGGATCACAATAAACTGTGGAAAATTCTGAAAGAGATGGGAATACCAGACCACCTGATCTGCCTCTTGAGAAATCTGTATGCAGGTCAGGAAGCAACAGTTAGAACTGGACATGGAACAACAGACTGGTTCCAAATAGGAAAAGGAGTACGTCAAGGCTGTATATTGTCACCCTGTTTATTTAACTTATATGCAGAGTACATCATGAGAAATGCTGGACTGGAAGAAACACAAGTTGGAATCAAGATTGCTGGGAGAAATATCAATAACCTCAGATATGCAGATGACACCACCCTTATGGCAGAAAGTGAAGAGGAACTCAAAAGCCTCTGATGAAAGTGAAAGTGGAGAGTGAAAAGGTTGGCTTAAAGCTCAACATTCAGAAAACGAAGATCATGGCATCTGGTCCCATCACTTCATGGGAAATAGATGGGGAAACAGTGGAAACAGTGTCAGACTTTATTTTTCTGGGCTCCAAAATCACTACAGATGGTGACTGCAGGCATGAAATTAAAAGACGCTTACTCCTTTTATGACCAACCTAGATAGCATATTCAAAAGCAGAGACATCACTTTGCCAACAAAGGTTCGCCTAGTCAAGGCTATGGTCTTTCCTGTGGTCATGTATGGATGTGAGAGCTGGACTGTGAAGAAGGCTGAGCGCCGAAGAATTGATGCTTTTGAACTGTGGTGTTGGAGAAGACTCTTGAGTGTCTCTTGGACTGCAAGGAGATCCAACCAGTCCATTCTGAAGGAGATCAGCCCTGGGATTTCTTTGGAAGGAATGATGCTAAAGCTGAAACTCCAGTACTTTGGCCACCTCATGCGAAGAGTTGACTCATTGGAGAAGACTGTGATGCTGGGAGGGATTGAGGGCAAGAGGAGAAGGGGACGACAGAGGATGAGATGGCCGGATGGCATCACTGACTCGATGGATGTGAGTCTGAGTGACCAACGGGAGTTGGTGATGGACAGGGAGGCCTGGCGTGCTGTGATTCATGGGGTCGCAAAGAGTGGGACACAACTGAGCAACTGATCTGATCTGATGACTTTATCTTTTTGGGCTCCAAAATCGCTGCAGATGGTGACTGCAGCCATGAAATTAAAAGATGCTTACTCCTTGGAAGGAAAGTTATGACCAACCTAGACAGCATATTGAAAAGTAGAGACATTACTTTGCCAACAAAGGTCCATCTAGTCAAGGCTATGGTTTTTCCAGTAGTCATGTATGGATGTGAGAGTTGGACTATAAAGAAAGCCGAGTGCCGAAGAACTGATGCTTTTGAACTGTGGTGTTGGAGAAGACTCTTGAGAGTCCCTTGGACTGCAAGGAGATCCAACTGGTCCATTCTAAAGGCGATCAATTCCTGAGTGTTCATTGGAAGGACTGATGTTGAAGCTGAAACTCCAGTACTTTGGCCACCTGATGCGAAGAGCTGACTCATTTGAAAAGACCCTGATGCTGGAAAGATTGAAAGCAGGAGGAGAAGGGAACAGCAGAGGATGAGATGGTTGGATGGCATCACCGACTCAACGGACATGAGTTTGGGTAAGCTCCGGGAGTTGGTGATGGACAAGGAGGCCTGGCATGCTGCAGTCCATGGGGTCGCAGAGTCGGACATGACTGAGTGACTGAACTGAACTGAATGCTTTCATTCAGCCCTGGAGTTGAATTGAGCACCTACTTTGGGTTGGAAAATAGATAGTCCTTGATAATCAGATTATTTATGATTGGTTAGAAACTATAGTTTGGAGATTAAAAATGAAGGCTCTGAAGTGAAGCCAGGGATGGAGCCCAGAAAGATAAGGAGAATGAAGTCCAGTTTCATACATTCTTATTAATGCAGCTTCTAAACTGTGTGAGCGTGAAGCTCAGCCTTGCTGGCTACAGCGATGGACAGCAGGCATTCCTGCCTCTGTTTTAAAGTCTCTTTGCCCTGAGAGCTGATTCATTCTGAGGTCATAAAGCATTTATCTTCCAAAACAGTGTATTAATATCTAATTGTGCAATTAAACCGGACCTGTCTAGTTCTGCTTTCCTTGAGTTAAATATGTTAATTCAGCAGAAATGAAAAGGATAAATACAAACAACTCTTTTTTTTTTCTATTTCAATGTGCAAGGAGGGAATGGGTGATAATAAAACAAGAAAGGCCACTTGGAAACTATTAAATGACATCCTTTGTATTTGCACAGCACAGGCCTCTGGTTTTGATGCCACGATGTCCATATTAAGTAGGCGAATATATGCTTCCATGTTGCCAGTTAACAGATTCTTTCTTTTCTTTTCCTATTCAGGGTCCCAAACTGCCCTTCCCCTTAACCCTCACCTGACAAAAATAAGTACTCGAATATGCTCTATATCATAGCTTGTCAAGGCATATCACGGCCTTAAGAGTAAAGTTCTCACTGGTGCCTTCCTAAGAGAGAAGAAGCCTGGGCAACTGGAAAATAGTTGGTAAGTCATCAAAGATCACTTCTGCTTCCTCCTTTTGATATTTTGTTTTTGAAATCTTAGTGGATTTTGAAGCCTGGGATATATGAAAGTCTTAAAAACAAAATACAATTATGCTTCAGTTAACTAGGATCAGTGGGAGTTCCAAGGGGTAGCTAGGAGGAGGCAATGATTTAATTATCCCACAGTTTTTTTTTGATAGCCACCTCTCGCCATGCCAAAGAGCCATGCAATCTGAGCAGAATCAGCATGCTTGCTGTGTGAACATGATTTCAAGACAAGCTTCCAGCCTTCCTTCAAGCAGACTGCCAGACCTTAAGTCTCTCCCTTAAGAGGAAACTGTGACTAGAAACAATGACTAGAAAACTATACAAGAATGTCCTCCTGGTAACTGAAGTTTATTGAGTTATCTAATGGTTAACCAGAAAAGCTTATTTGTTTTAGGCTTTGTAGTAGAAAACCTTACTTATGTGTTTATTCAGTTCTTGCTTTAGTAGCTAGAACAGCCCTAACACATGTTTGTGAAACGGAGCCAAGTCTGATAGCCCAACCCTATTGCTGTTGCAGAGGAGGCATTCAACAAATGTTTGATAATATAATTAATTAATAAGGTAGGGAGTGAAACAAAGACAGTTTAATTAGTTCACTAGTCCATGGGGTCGCAAAGAGTCGGACACAACTGAACGGCTTTACTTTCACTTTTCACTTTCATGTATTGGAGAAGGAAATGGCAACCCACTCCTGAGTTCTTGCCTGGAGAATCCCAGGGACGGGGGAGCCTGGTGGGCTGCCGTCTCTGGGGTCGCATAAAGTCGGACACGACTGAAGCGACTTAGCAGCAGCAGCAGCAGTTTTCTCTAGTCTTGTCTTTAACTATGTAACTGACACGAGACATAAATTACCTGAACATAATAAAAATATATAAATTTTTATAAGCCCCATTGCTTGGACTCTATAAGCTTTCAAGGCATTCCTTATTACTTAGGTTCATTTAAAGTCATCATTCTTTTGGAAGAGATATTGTTTTACAGAAATATTTACATTCAAGAAACCTCCAAAGATGTCTCAGGGGCTTAAAAAACACAATAGATGTGAGTCAGAAAAAGAAGTGGTCATCAAATATTCCTCGAGCTTCTGCTGTGTGCCAGTCTTGGAGGGTTCATTGGTGAGCAGAACAAACATGGGCCCTGCTCTACAGAGGTACGACTGAACATAACATAAACATAATTACAATTCAAAATCTGATTCTAGTAGCCACCTAAGTGGGATTAGGGGTGCTAATTTAGTTAGGAGGATTGGCAAGATCTCTTTAAAGAATAACATTTAAGTGTGACTTGCTATAAGAATAGGAATTAGTTAAGGCAACAAATATTGTCAAGTATTCCCCATAGGGCTTCTCTGATAGCTCAGCTGGAAAAGAATCCACCTGCAATGCAGGAAACCTGGGTTTGATCCCTGGGTTGGGAAGAGCCCTTGGAGAAGGGAAAGGCTACCCACTCCAGTATTCTGGCCTGGAGAATTCCATGGACTGTATAGTCCATGGGGTTGCAAAGAGTCGGATATGACTGAGCAACTTTCACTCACTCACTCATTCCCCATAAAGGGATCAGTCTATGAGAAGATCATGAGGGAGGAAGAAATTTGGTACATCCTAGGAATTTTACAAAGCACAGAGATCAAGAGCAAGGTAAGGCAGGGCCAGCTCATGCAGGCCTTGTGGGCCACTTGTAGGGGACTGTTCATTGCCTTTAATGCTCCCAATCCCCTCTCTCCGTCCCCAACACGACCCTGAGAATGTTCCCTGGAGCTGCAGGTGGGGCTGCCAGCCTCTACAGCAAGGAGCTCTACGGGATCTGATCCCACCCCCAGCTCAAAGAGTGGCTCCTGATTGGTCCAAGCCAATCAGTAAACCAGCGTTGCTCTAGTGAGTCTTATTGGTTTAGGAGTGTTCACAGGATCTAAAATGGCCCAATCAGATTGCAGAGAGGAGTTTAGCTTCCTTGACTGGGAAAACCTTCGCTCCTCTGTCCTTCCAGATACTAAGCCAAGGGAGGAGTCTACCCTTACTTAGATGCATCCAGTGCCAAGTGCGGCAGAGAAGAGAAGTGGACAGAACCTGGAATCTAAGGAACATTACTGAGCTGCCCAAATTCAGCCTGAACTCATCCATGTTTCCTTGTTGGTTAAGATCCTTGAATTTACCAATTATTTCTTCTTCTTTTTTTTTGCCAAACATTGTGACTTTTCTGTATTTGAGGATCTTATTTTGTAAAACGATGCTAATGTATCTCACACTTGCCTCAAATTTAATTGGTTTAAGAGCATTTAACTGAGAATGATTGTAAGATCAATTTGACGTGTGTTTTGTCAAGATGTTCTTGTTTTTCAAAATTGTATTGGCTATTCATGAACCTTTTAATTAAAAGTAAAATTTGAATCAGAAAGTAAATTTCCATCAAAAAAAAATTCTCGAATTTACTCTTCCCTTAGGGTCCCTTGTTTGGACACTACCATCCTAGCTGCCCCATCTCTCTGGTAAATCCTTTGCTGTGCTCAGTCACGTCCGACTCTGCCACCCCATGGACTGTAGCCCGCCAGGCCCCTCTGTCCTTGGGACTCTCCAGGCAAAAATACTGAAGTGGGTTGCCACGCCCTCCTCTTTTCTTTGCTGGATCTCCTTAAACCCTGATTGTTCTGGAATTTTCCTCTGAACTCCTCTCCACATTTTCTCTCTGGGAGATCTCACCATTCCTATGGTTTCCCTCTTCACTTAAGGGTCTGCTCACCAAGTGTTAGCATTTCCTTATGACATCTCCACGTGACTGATGATACAGTTTGAATACCTCCAGTACCCTCGCTGGTAATGCAAATAAGTTCCACACTGACGTAGTTTCTCTTTAGAATCCACAGCTACTCCTGATTTCCCGACTTCAGAAATACTTCCTCAAAATGTATATAAAGAGCCAGTGGGTGTCTCCCAGAGCCCAAGAACAGGAAGTACAAGCAGAATGCTGACAGCCTTCAGGGATCCAGGCACATTCTCAGAAGCCGTATTTGCACTGGCTATGTGTTTCTTCATACTGCAGACTTCTTCCTGTGCTCCTTGGTCCGTGTAGAAGAATGAGGCCAGTAGCAGGTCACAAACTCGCCTATCCTATCTTCAGCCTCCCAGAGGGAGACAGACCTCACTTTCTCAGTTCTAGCACCAAGCCGAGGAGGAGTTCTGATGGCCCCACCTCAGGTCAGGTGCCCTAGACAGGGCCGGTATGTTAGCACAGTGGCCTCCGCGGTGACTGTGGAGGGATGCTGGGAAGACGGCAATTCCCAGAAGGAGGGAAGTGTCATTCCTAGAAATTGGAGGAGGGCTAGGCCGCCAAAATGATGGGGCTCCAGGACAAGGGCCCCTCCCTGCAAGTGAGGGGACCGCTCTCAGAGAAGGGGGTTAAGGAGATGGGGCAGGAACTCCAAAATTTTCACCAGGTCAGAGACCTTGTAGTCATTTTTAACTCCTTCTCTGCCACCACCCAACCACTTCCCTCGTGTCTAATAAGACACTCTATTTACTTCTTTCAAAATACTTCCTAGTTGCCCCCCGCACCTTTCCTCTTTGGCTTTGGTTTCCTGGCTTCAGTCCTCATTGCCTAACCTCCTGCATTCTCTAATGACCCTGTTGGTTTGCCAGACTTTCCCTTCTCCCAACCATTCTACAATCAGGCTAATCTCCCTAAAATACCAGCTGGAAGAGGTTGCATCTCAGGCTGAAACACTCCAGTGTCACCTGGCTTCCTGGGCTTCCCAGAAGGTGCTGGTGGTAAAGAACCCACTTGCATGATGCAAGAGACGTGAGTTCAATCCCTGGGCCAGGAAGATCCCCTGCAGGAGGGTATGGCAACCCACTCTGGTATTCTTGCCTGGAGAATCCCACGGACAGAGGAACCTGGTGAGCTATGGCCCCTAGGGTTGCAGAGTTGGATGCTACTGAAGCGACTTGGCACTCTTGCATGCACCTGGCTGCCTATAGAAGAAAGTCCAATCGGCTGGCTTATCAAGACGGTCTCCAGCTGTAACCAGCATCCTTGATGCCTTCTCAGCACCCGTGACCACCAAAGTCTTTCCAGGGCATCTCCCAGCCACATACCCAGGGTGTGCTTTTACCCACCCCCAGCCTCATGAGTCGGGCACAAGTGGCTTAAGCACCAAAATGATGCCCATCAGCCTGGTCCTAGTGACTGGTTTAGGAAAAGCTATGGAGATAGGTCCACACCAGCCAGTATATTTTCCAGACCAGCATCATTGGCTCAGGAAATGGTCTATGAGTCCAGATGACCCACCAAAGTAACCCATGTCAGGCGGAGGCACGGAGGCATGGAGGCCCTTTTTGTTCCTCTTGGACATGAATAGAGAAGCTAATACAGTTCTAGGCGCTGCTGCTAGCCACCTCTGTTCTCAAGAATATCTGAAAGCAGGGCAATTTGCCTAAAATCAATTTCCTGGAAGCCAATTTCTGAATCAAATTTAAAAATATATTCATTTTCATTGACTGTTTTAAAAGAAAATATTCCTTCAATTATGTTTATGGCAGATTGCCTTGGAGCCAGGCCGGTGGGTTTAGGATGACGCTTTCTTCAGGAGAAGAATGAAAAGGTGCTGATGTAAGGTTGTTGCTGTGGCCTCTGAACTCTTGATCTGGCCTTGCCTGAAGTCTGGCACGGGGTGCCAGCTTTTCCCAAACATGAGCCAGTCCAGTCCTGCCGAGTTTAACCCAGATTTGGCAGGGTTTTCTGTTAGGAGCAACTGGAAGCATCCTGATACAACAATGTATCTTTCTGAATGTTTGTAAATTCTGGTCTATGAGCCTTCTGGATCCTTGGCTCCAACCACACTCGTCTTCTCCAGTTTCCCCAGGTATTCCCCAGGCTTTTCTGTTGCCAGCACTGTTCTCACGACATCCCTCCCTCCTGGTGCTCGCCTGTCCCGGCTCCTCCTGGCCTTCCAGAGAAGAACCTCTGTCCTCTCCTCGGGCTGCTCCAGCCCCCCAAGCCCGATGCTCTCCAGCTGTTTTGGTCCCAAGAATCAGAGACTCATGGAAATCCCTTCAGAAGGAAACGAGGCTCCCCCACCCCCGGCACGCCTTCCCGTCTCCTCTCAAGCGCCCTCCTGGTTGCTTCTCCTGATGTTTTCTGCTCAATGTGTCCGCTCTGCTCCCATCCGTTAGCACAGTTGTTGTTCCTTTGTAATATCCGCGGACATGTGCCCTCTCTGCCGATTTGGGTCCAGAGCCCTCCTTCTTCCCTGGGGTGGGGCGGGTATTCTTTCTGCTTCTGCTCCTTCAGCCACTGTTTCATTTTCTCCGTGGGTCCAATCCAGATATCCTAGAGAGACTCTATTGGAGTAAGTAATCTTACTTCCTGGGGCATGCTGGATCCCTTGCTAGTCTCAGCTTGGCCGGTTACTGGTCCTGATGCCGAGGACCAGTGACAGGTTGTATAGTCCCATTGTTCCCTTCCATAGCAGTGAATAGTGTTCAAGTACCCGGGAGCTGGGAACTGAGTTGTTCCCACCCCAGCAGTTAATCCTGAACCCCCTGCACCCCCAGGTCCCTAGTGACTCTCCCCTGTCCAAGGTGAGAGTGCCCTGCCCCCCCACCAGCTCCCTGCCGGGGGCCAGTGAAGCAGCAGGCTGTCTAAGGGCCACGTGAATGCTCCCAACCACCTCCTGAGGCAGAAGGGGCAGGTTGGTCCACTTGAAAGATGGAGAAGTGAATGCAGAAGACTTCTTTGGGGTCACATAGGTCTTGCTGATTGCTGGGAGCTGGGGAAGCACCAAGGTCACTTCCAGGTCCAAGGCTCGCCTCCCTCTGCCTGTCTCCCCATCACTCCCACCCCAGTAGACTAAGCACCTTCTTCATTACCCAGATCCCTGCTCATCACTCTCATTCCATCCCCGGAGGCTTCTGAATCCTGACTTGTACAAAAAAGCTTTGGAGGAAAGGGGAAGAGCTGGGGGCCAGAGGGAGGTGGATGGGGAAGCCAGGGTTCAGCTGGCAGTGCCTGAAGCCTGCCTCCGGCCCATAAAAGCCACACGCCGGCCTGTTTTCCCTGGTCAGAAATACACCTGCCAGCTAGTGAGAGGAGTCGTGGGCACGGCTTTCTAACGACAAGGGATGGGGATAGCTCCCAGGGGAAAGAGAATCCCCTCTCCTCCCCTCTGCCCCTGTTAGTCCACTGGTCCATCTCCTGACCCACTGGGCTCCGCTTCTGTCTTCTCAGAGCTGCGTTTTCTGAGCAGACACAGAGCGTGAGCTAGGACGGTCAGGCCCGCAAGAGCCCTTGGAGCTCATCTTGTCCAACATGATCTTTTTCAGAGTTGAAGAAACTGAGGCCCAGAGAGGATCATGTGTTGACCAAATGCACACAGCTCACGTGCAGTGAAGTTGAGCCAAAAAAAAAAACCAACACACAGTGCTCTGGACTGCCTCTTATTCAGCCACCCCTCTAAAAGGCCCCCTCAGAGAGTGCGCTGGCCACGTCCCAACACCATGTCTCCATCTGCCCCGCCCTGCTGCAGATTCTGTTCCACCCAGAGACACCCTTCACTGTAGCAGACGATGTCCCTGAAGCAGGCTGTGCTGTCTGGCTGTGGTCAGTGTAGGTTAAGGGAGTTAGAGAAGGCGTGGTTCGGAAAAAGAATGAGACCGGCACTTTTCAGGAACAGATCACCTTTAATGAGGTGAAAAGGGGCAGCAGTCAGATTAGTGAGCTGCTGCACTAACCCAAGGAAAGAGTAAGTATATATAGGCATATATGTGGAACTCTGCCGTCTTAAGGGGGCCTCTTCTTCTCCAAGGTGGTTTGGAGTAGTTATCTCCTAAACAGCTGGGGCAAGGAATTCTGGAGATAGGCCAGAGGCTGCACCAGCTGGGAGCTGGGCGTAATCAACCTTAATGTCCATTTTTTTCTTCAGGTGAGAGACTTCTTTGTTTTGCATAGAATGATGGGGAAGACTGAGGGGAGTTTTAACTCCAGGCTATTTTGAGCCATGTAACTTTCCTTCAGTCGGGGAGGCCGCCTTGGGCACCACTGCCCACGAGCCACGCACAGGCCGGGTGCCCTCTGGGCTCTGCAGCGTGTGTGCCAGAGGGGCCCACAGACCTCTCCACAGGCAAACCCAGCCCTGCTTGCTGGCGCTACGGCTTTCTGCCCCCATAACTCCCTGCCCTCCACCAGGGTTTGTCCTGCATCCTCTCGCTCACCAGCTCCATGTGTGAGGTGCCTCGAGGAGCCCTCTGTCAGCCCTGGCAGAGAACTGCTCCCACACCTGGCTCTCTGGCCAAAACTGACAGGCCACCATTTTGAAATCTTGACAAATGTAGACGGGACAGAACAGATCTTCCAGAGCCTGCTGGGCACCCACCCTCCACCGGTGCCTACAACTATCACAGGTCAACTCAGAGGAGCGGGCTGGTAAAGTAGGGGGTAAGGATGAGGGGCAGGGCTTCAGGGCTTGCCTTCACCCGGTCTTAGAAATAGCTGGGATGAGTTTCCCAGGAAAAGGCTATTAATAGTCCTCCTTCCACACGCTCAACTTTCCGGGGCTGGAGCGGTGTGAGAATGAGTCAGCAGATGGAAAGGGCTAATGATGAACATGGGGGAGCAGAACCATCACTCAGCAGGGGAAGGGGAGCTGTGAGCTGTGACACTGTGCTTTTCACCAGCCTCTGGTGCTTCCCGCCCAGCCCTCCTCCGAGCACGTGATCCGTTCAGCTGGTGCCTTGCAGACATTGTCAGTTCCAATTTCTGAAACCAGAAGATTTTTTTAAAAATAATTTTTATTTATTTATTGCTGCTGCTGCTGCGTCACCTCAGTCGTATCCGACTCTGTGCGACCCCAGAGACGGCAGCCCACCAGGCTTCCCCGTCCCTGGGACCCTCCAGGCAAGAACACTGGAGTGGGTTGCCATTTCCTTCTCCAATGCATGAAAGTGAAAAGTGAAAGGGAAGTCGCTCAGTCGTGTCCGACTCTAGCGACCCCATGGACTGCAGCCTACCAGGCTCCTCTGTCCATGGGATTTTCTAGGCAAAAGTACTGGAGTGGGGTGCGATTGCCTTCTCCGATTTATTTACTATTTATTTATTTTTGACTGTGCTGGGTCTTCCTTGCTGCTCGGTTTCTCTCTAGTTGCGGCAAGCAAGGGGCTCCTCTTTCTTGGTGTATGTGGGCTTCTCGTTGCGATGACTTCTCTTGTTGGGGAGCACGGGGCTCTAGACCATGTGGGCTCGATAATTTCAGTTCCTGGGCTCTAGAGCGCGGGCTCTGGAGAAGGCAATGGCACCCCACTCTAATACTCTTACCTGGAAAATCCCATGGACAGTGGAGCCTGGTATGCTGCAGTCCATGGGGTCCCAAAGAGTCGGACAAGACTGAGCGACTTCCCTTTCACTTTATACTTTCAAGCACTGGAGAAGGAAATGGCAACCCACTCCAGTGTTCTTGCCTGGAGAATCCCAGGGATGGGGGAGCCTGGTGGGCTGCCGTCTCTGGGGTCGCACAGAGTCGGACACGACTGATGTGACTTAGCAGCAGCAGCAGCAGCAGAGCACAGGCTCAGTAGCGGTGGCCCACGAACTTATTTGCTCTGCGGGCATCTGCGATGTCTTCCCGGACCAGGGGTTGAACCTGTGTCCTCTGCATTGGCAGGTGGGTTCTTTACCACTGAGCCACCTGGGAGATGCCTGAAAGCAAAATTTAAATCAGCAAAAACATCCACAAAGTCCATCTTCCCATTCCCCCTCCCATGCTTTCCTTTCATTGGCTAAGTCGGTGACCAGGGAAGAATCCCCATCCCCTGGGGCACGGAGTGCTGTGTGGGCAGTGTTTATGGCCCTCCGCACACCTGCCCACCTGCCAGCTCACTCTGGGACGAGCTCCCACTGTAGACTCGACACACGTTGTTGAACCCCAGTCCCCGTGACAAGCAATTTTACAGGTATCTTCTCATCCTCACAATAACCCTATGAGGCCAGGGTAGTGATATCTTGCTCTCACAGATGGAGAATCAAAGCTGAGAGATATTAAGCTGTTTGCCAAAGGAGCCACAGCCAGTATCACTTATCAAGTGACTCACATAAGCCAGGGGTCTATAGTTTTCTAAGATAAAGATCCTAGTCTACAGATGAGGCTCAGAGAAACAGAGGCAACCCAGTAAGTGGTGTCATGATTTGGTCCTGGGTCTGGGGCCCCTCCAGACAACAGGGCAGCAAGGGCATCAGCTCCAACTCTGCCTCTAAATCTACCACACCTCCTGCCTCTCCAGGAGAGCACTCACTGTGCCCTGACTGAAAGCCCATTACTCTGGCAGCATCCATTACTCTGGCTGACTGGCCTCCGGACAGACCTTCTCGTATCACAAATCACATGTTGCCCTCCATCCTACTCAAAGCCAGGGACCAGGCAGGGCAGACCCCAGTGTCCATGTGTACTTAGTTGCCCAGTCGTGTCTGACTCTTTGCGACCCCATGAACATGGACTGTAACCTGCCGGGCTCCTCTGTCCATGGGGATTCTCCAGGCAAGAATACTGGAGTGGGTTGCTACACCCTCCTTCAAGGGATCTTCCCAACCCAGGGATCGAACCCAGGTTTCCCCCATTGCAGGCAGATTCTTTACCATCTAATCCACCAGGGAAGTCCAAGAATACTGGAGTGGGTAGCCTATCATGTCTCCAGGGAATCTTCCCAATCCAGGAATTGAATTGGGGTCTCCTGCATAGCAGGCAGATTCTTTACCAGCTGAGCTACCAAGGAAGTCCAAAAAGTGTCCATTCAGGAGAGCAAACTTTAAAAGGTTTCCTGAGAATCAAATGTTCTATGTCCAAATTTACCAACTGTAAGCCACTCTTTTGGATGGCCTAAATCCCATGGTGATATGAGTGGAACTTGCCATCAGCCCCAGGTTTAAATGAAGTGGCCTTAAAGGTAACAGATACAGCATCAACCTGCCAATTTTTATCACGTCATAGCAGTTCTGTGACTTATGGTTGGTAAATTTAGATAGAGGACCATTTGATTCTCCAGAAAGTTGTGTGTGAAAGTGGTAGTGAGGGATCAAAGAAGGGGTCTCAATGGGTACTTTTACCTCTGGTTTCTAAGAACTTTAAGTGGTGGGAACCATGACAGAGTACAGAATGCTTTTAACATCAGGGAAAAGGTGTAATAAGACAGCCCTTCTTGAGCCAACCACCCTGTCAGAAATAGCCCTTCTCTTTCCTGTCTTTACTCTGCCTTAGCTTTATCATAGCCCGTTTCTCTAACTCACATGACATTATGTATCAGCATCTTTACTTCCTACCTCCCCTCTCTCCCATAGGAATGTAAACTGAAAGAAGAGAGACTCTGACTCTTGTCCACTACTGTTCCCCAGAGACTGGAATGCATATGAAGCGTTGTGTTGAAGGAATGAGTGAGTGAGTGAGTGAGTGTTCCCTGCAGGGTCATTTAACCACGAAGGGATACCCTCCATGCCGGCTTCTCTGGGAGTGAGGATCAGAGTCCCCTTAACCTGGCCTGCCCTCGCCTCAGTGTCAGTCAGAGGGAGCATCTCCCCAGGCTCCGCTCTTTGAGGAAGAGACAGGGAGCTGGTGCTTATGAAGAGCCCCCTGTTGAGACCTACTGACCCTGTGTGTGTGTGTTAGTTGCTGAGTTGTGTCCAACTCTTTGTGACCCCACGGACTGTAGCCCGCCAGGCTCCTCTGTGCGTGGGATCCTCCAGGCAAGAATACTGGAGTGCGTAGCCGTTGCCTTCTCCATTTTAAGCCCTGAACGGAGGATTAAAAAGCATAGTTCCCACCCCATCTAAGGGAATCCCCATTCTTGAGAGTCTCCCCCTGTGGAGTATGGCAGTGTCTGAAGCTGGTTGTGTAAAGCAGGGAAACTTTCTGGAAAGCACCACCCACCAGACGACTATGGGGACTTCCTCTACCCACCCCCAGCCTAAGCCATGTTCCCCCTCCCCCTGCAACGCCAATCCTGTTTTGTCCACCGATTCAGATTCCCAGAACCCCAAGCAAATGGCATGTACACGGGGGTACATGTAGTCTGCCCAGGCCTCACGGACAACAAGACAGCTGGCAGATAAAAGGGGTTCTTGCAAAGGCCCAGGTTGCACAATCCCACTGAGCTCCCTGGAGTGGGAGGCTAGTCCCTCTGAACTCGCGATTACCACCGTGGAGATGAAAGGCTTCCTGTGGGAAAGAGCCGTCCCCCGGAGCCAGACAACACTGGGGGCTGGCCGGCTGCCATCTTGTCAGGGCTGCTCTTGGCAGCCGGGCCCGGTGACTGGCTCCCTCACGGGCCAACCCGCCTGGGGCAAAGTCAAGGCACCCAGGCCAGCCATCGCTCCTCTGTGAGCACAGAGCTGCGGCCTGAGCGCTGTCTCGGCCTTCTCAGCTCCAGCCTGGGCCACTTTGGCAAGAGCAGATGCCTTGGCACGTCCAACGGGAACAGACTGAAGGTCGCAGCTTGCTCACCTTTTGTAAGTCCCCCTGAGGATTTCTGACTCGACTTAGAGGCGAAGGAAGGGCACGCTGGGTCACTCCGCTTGGGGGACTGTGAGGGCTGGGGATGGTCACCGCCTGAGCTCACCATGCTTTTCCGACCAGGTCAGCTCCTGGTCTCCTGGCCCAGTGCCCGCAAGCTGGCTCAATAGCAAAAGCGTCTGGAGTTCCCGGTAAGAAAGCGGATCCCAGGCCCCACCCTGTGAGCTCTGACTCCATACATATGAGGTGTGCAGGCGTGCTATGCTATGCTATGCTATGCTAAGTCATCTCCATTGTGCCGACTCTTTGCGACCTCACGGACTGTAGCCCGCCAGGCTCCTCTGTCCGTGGGATTCTCCAGGCACGAATACTGGAATGGGTAGCCATTCCCTTCTCCAAGGGATCTTGCCGACCCAGGGACTGAACCCGTGTCTCTTATGTCTCCTGCATTGGTAGGCAGGTTCTTTACCACTGGCGCCACCTGGGAAACTGGGGCCTAGAAATCTGGGCTTTTACAAAACCCCCAGACAGTTCCGACACAGGGCTCTGTGGGCAGCTGTCCTCACCACCCCCTTACATGGAGCTGGGAGGAGCAGAGGCCCCAGTGACTAGGGCTGTGGAAGCAGCCCCAAAGGGGTCACTTGGCATCTGCCACACTCCTGCCAAAGGCTCCAAAGCCACATCCAGAATCCTCACAGGATGAGAGCACCTTCATCCAGAGAGGCAGAAACCACCCAGGCCCAGTGAGGGCTGTGTCCCTGGAGTCGGCTCCATGGAGCCCCCCAGAGTCCCACGATGTGCAGTGACCCCCAAAGTGTGCTGTGGGCCACGGGAACACACACACTCATGGGATGAGCCAGAGAGGGGCAGACAAAGGCTGGGAGCTGTGCGTCCTTTTAACCAGAAAGGATTCTCTCTCTAGGGAACTGAGAAACAGCTCCTGAAGCCCAAAGCTGGATCTGCTGGAAACATGGCTTCTCTGTCTCATCAACCCTCATTGCTCCGGGATGGTATGAGGACCAATTCAAAACCAAAAGGCTGGGGGGTCCTCCTAACACACTCACACCCACCACTCATAAAGAGTACACACAGGCTCACAGCGTCATTCACCTGCACATACATCACACACTGACATACACATTCACGTGCTCACACTGACTTGCACACCACAGACGTACACACGCACACATGCACTCACAGACTGAGCAGGGGGTCGGGTGTCTAGAGCCGAGGCAGGACCTTGTCCCTGGTGGTTTCCAAGCGTGTGGAGGAAGTAGACCCTGCCCTCTCCTGCCCTGGGAGACAGCTGGAGATTTGGGAGGCAGAGGAATTCGCCTGAGGGCCTCCCCACTCCGGCAGGGCAGGCCAGCCTGGGCCCCCACCAGAAATCTCTTCCAGCCGCCCCTTTCTTCCCCTTGGCCTCCCCTGCCGCCCCCTGGGGCTCCCCTGGGGCTCGGGTTGGGGTGGACACCCCAGCAGTCCTCAGTCTGCAGGGTTGGGGTTGCCTGGGATTGCTAGGCAGGGAGAGATGGAGCTAGGGAAGGGGGAAAGGCAGCCTTCTCAGGGGAAACTGGCAAAGCGGGAGGAACTCCCCAACTCAGTGCTCTTTTCTTGAAGACAATTCTTTTCATCACAAGGACAGAGGGTCTGGGTCTCTGGGGAGCTATATCTCCGAGTCTCCACTGTGGACCATGCTGCTCACACCCCATAACCACGAGCCAGGTGGAACTCTCCAGACTGATTAGCCAAAGATCCAGATCTTCCCAGTGTTTGGTAAACAAGACCCTCCACGCTTTTCAGAAAGCAGGCCCAGGAAACCTATCCACCCACCCTCCTGGGTCCTCCCAAGAGCCTCCCATAAACAAAGCTTTGTAACCTTTGTTACCGCTGGGCCTCCAGGTCCCCACCTCCACCCACAGCTTCCTAGCCTGGGCGGCTCATCCACCCCAGGACCAGGCCTTCCTCCCGGCAAGCCCAGTGGCCTGGGCCACATCGCCCAGGCCCAGCAACCTTGGCCCCACACACAGAAAGCCTGCTTCTGAAATGGTTCCTGGATGCTCGCAGGGCTGGAGTCCCAGCCTCCGACTCCCGTGCAACTGGGCCAGCACATTCTTCCGTCCTCCCATTGTCCTGTCCGCCCGCGTTCTTGCCAAGACCCGCCCTGGGGAGTTGGGAGGGGAGGCGTCTGCTGGGCCTGGGCTCACTCGGCCCCCAGATTCCGCCCCACCCCGCCCCACCCCCGTCTCCCGGAGCCCCCTGCATTCCATGGTTTCCTGCAGCTCTCTCCTGCATCCTGGACGAAGAAGGTCCCTCTTCTGAATTCCTGATCTGAGCTCCAGATTGCACCATGACTGCCTCACCAAACTCAGGGTCCACAGCCTGAGCCCACCACCCAGAAAAAAGACTTCTCTGAGCAAGGGCATCCCCACTCCCCAGGAAGCCATGGGAGGATCCTACATCTACATCCTACCAGAGCCATTGAGGGCCGTCGGGCCGGTGAGGTCTGTCTGACCCATGAGGGAAACCAGGAAAACGGGGAATTCCAACATCACTCCTCACTGACCGGAGACACCACTGCTCAGTCTGGCTCTGGGACCACACCTGGGCTGAATGCCCTGAGGAAGCCTGGGATTCCTCCTCTCTGCTGACTCCCGACCCCGCTTTGAAACCAGTGACCCAGAGGGCCCTGACCCTAATGCTAACACGTTTTTTCTTCCTTTAACCCTGACACTTGTTAGTAGCAACTCCCAGCACCCTAAAGCCTCCCCCGCCCTGCCCTGGCCTGGCTGTCTGGCTTCTCTGTTAATGAGACTCTGCGTTCCTCTTTGTCCCTTTGATCCAGAATTTAACTGGCCCAACCCTCCCTGGCCAGGCACCTGGGCCACGAGCCAGGCCCTCCCCCAGGGTGGATGCTGCTAGGAGGCTGGAGGCAGTGGAGTTTTGTCCAGGGTCTCAGACTCTCATGGGGATTCCCTGATCCTTGGTTGGCCCAGCGTCCTCCCTGGGTGAAGAAGCTGGACATATTCTCACCGAGCCAGGTATTCCTACTCATTTGTCTGTTCACTCACTCATTCATTCATTCGATGTGATCAGGACAGGCTGCTCATCCCAGGAAAAGTTGCATGGCTTAGTCTCCTAGACTGTGAACTCCTGAAATCTGTAAAGAGGGCACCATATTATATTTTTAAGTTTCTAGAGTACTAAGTCTAATATATAATATTTCCTTAATAAAGAATTACTGGCTGAATGAATGAAAGCATCCACAAATGAATGAATGAATTGAGGTTCTGGTTTCATGGCCTGTCCAACTCTGGGAGAGCCGTAGAGACCCCCTGGTCAGTGCATTCCTGCCCCCCTCCCCTGACCCCCACTGTCCTTTAGTGTCTATTTATAGAACTGTGGGTTTTCAGGTTTTATGAGGCAGAAGGTTAGATGCTGAGACACTGCAGGACAGAAATGACCATTGCATCCACTAGAGAAAGAAGTGGCAATGGTGACCTTAGTGTTTGTTTAGAAAGTGAGTCATGAGTGCGTGGGAATGGGTGGCAGTGGGCTTGGGGTTACTCTGATTCCCCATGTCTCTGCAAATCCTTGCAGAAGAATGCCACTTGATTATGGTCTTTCCTATTCTTCCAGAAGCACACCTCTACAGCACCAGCCTGTGTGTGTGTGTAAGTATATCAACAATCAGGGGTCTCCTTGGAACCTTGGAATAAACATAGAAAACATGAGCCCTTGCTCAATCTACTTGAGCCGACAGACAAGAAACCAAAATGTGAAATACACTGTGGAGTACGCAAAACACAGGGTGGCCAATGCTTGGTGAATCCGGTGTATTAATATCATGAGAGTCTGCCCTGAAGTGGGAACTCATGAAGACAGAGACTTCTTATCCTCACATTCCCAGCCCAGGCCCCATGCCTCACGTGGAGACACAGGGTAGGGGCTCAGTGAGCACAGCTGGGGCAGATGTATCCTTAATGTGAGCAAGCTTCAAAGAACAGAAAAACCGGAATGTGGAAAAATCAAGATAAGAAGGCAGGACCCCTGGCTCCCCAGGAAAGGGTAACACATTCAGTAACTCTAAGATAATTCTGACTTGTGACTTCCGAGCAATCCAGTGTGGACTGCCTCTCTAAACCCCAACCAAGTGATGTGGGAAAGGAATGATTAAAGAAGAAAAGTTCTTGGAAATTAAAACCACGATTCCTAACATAAAATATTGAATAGGGCCTAGAAGAAAAATGTGAACCAATCTTTCAAAATGTGAGCCCCGAAGAAAGAGACTCCATCTAAGAAGCCCAACACCCAAGAGAGAAAATAAAGGGAGAGAAATCATCAAATAAATAAGAAAGTTTCCCAAATCTGAAGAAAAGATTCAAACCTTACAGTTTGAAAAGGCCCACCAAGTGCTGTACAGGATGAATGGGTGGGAAGAAGAGCCTGCATCAGTACACACAGCTTCATGGAAGCACCTGGGTCTTCATGCTGCTAAGTCACTTCAGTTGTGTCTGACTCTGTGCGACCCCATAAACGGCAGCCTGCCAGGCTCCGTCGTCCCTGGGATTCTCCAGGCAAGAACACTGGAGTGGGTTGCCATTTCCTTCTCCAATGCATGAAAGTGAAAAGTGAAAGTGAAGCCGCTCAGTCGTGTCCGACCCTCAGCGACCCCATGGACTGCAGCCTTCTAGGCTCCTCCGTCCATAGGATTTTCCAGGCAAGAGAACTGGAGTGGGGTGCCATTGCCTTCTCTGTGGGACCTCAGACCTTCAGCAACTCGTGCCTGCCATATTTCTAATGGTGGGCAGGGCCCTGAGCCATTCCACCCCAGTCTACCTGAGAGGGCAGGGGCAGGCTTGTGGAGACATTACCCTTACCCTGCCTTGCTTACCAAAAGGGCAATAAAAGCAAATAGGTCCCAGCTTGCTGATATATGTATTTTCCGTCGTTCATCCCCCCCAAAACTGTTGCCCCATGCTAAGTGACTTTCCCCACGTGGTTTAAAAGCATGGACTCTGGAGCCACCCTGTCTGCATTTGAATCCCATCTCTGCCTTTTACTAGCTTGGGCAAATCACTTAAGTTCTCTGTGCCTCAGTTTTCTCATCTATAAAATGGGAATGAAAATAGAATCTCTCCCAGAGGGCTGTGAGCATTCAATCATTAATACGTGTAAAATAGGTCTAACAGCACCTATCCTGAGAACAGTAGACTAGACAAGCGCTGCTATGATTATTTAAAGACATCAGTTTAGTTCAGTAGCTCAGTCGTGTCCGACTCCTTGCGACCCCATGGAATGCACCACACCAGGCTTCCCTGTCCATCACCAACTCCCAGAGCTTGCTCAAACTCATGTCCACCGAGTTGATGATGACATCCAACCATCTTATCATCCTCTGTTGACCCCTTTTCCTGCCTTCAATCTTTCCCAGCATCAGGGTCTTTTCAAATGAGTCAGTTCTTTTCATCAGGGGGCCAAAGTATTGAAGCTTCAGCTTCAGCATCAGTCCTTCCAACGAATATTCAGGACTGATTTCCTTTAGGATTAACTGGTTGGATCTCCTTGCAGTCCAAGGGACTCTCAAGAGTCTTCTCCAACACCACAGTTCAAAAGCATCAATTCTTCAGCATTCAGCTTTCTTTATAGTCCAACTCTCACATTTATACATGACTACTGGAAAAACCATAGCTTTGACTAGACAGACCTTTGTTGGCAAAGTAATGTCTTTGCTTTTTAATATGCTATCTAGGTTAGTCATAACTTTCCTTCCAAGGAGCAAGCATCTTTCAATTTCATGGCTGCAGTCACTATCTGCAGTGATTTTGGAGCCCAAAAAATAAAACCTCTCCCTGTTTCCATTGTTTTCCCATCTATTTGCCATGAAGTGATGGGACCAGATGCCATGATCTTAGTTTTCTGAATGTTGAGTTTTAAGCCAACTTATTCACTCTCCTCTTTCACTTTCATCAAGAGGTCAAGAGGCTCTTTAGTTCCTCTTCTCTTTCTGCCATGAGGGTGGTGTCATCTGTGTATCTGAGGTTATTCATATTTCTCCCGGCAATCTTGATTCCAGCTTGTGCTTCATCCAGCTTGGAATTTTGCATGATGTACTCTGCATATAAGTTAAATAAGCAGGGTGACAATATGCAGCCTTGATGTACTCCTTTCCCTATTTGGAACCAGTCTATTGTTCCATGTCTGGTTCTAAATATTGCTTCTTGACCGGCACACAAATTTCTCAGGAAGCAAGTTAGGTGGTCTGGTATTCCCATCTCTTGAAGAATTTCCCACAGTTTATTGTGATCCACACAGTCAAAGTCTTTGGCATAGTCAATGAAGCAAAAGTAGATGTTTTTCTGGAACTCTCTTGCTTTTTCTATGATCCAACGTATTTACATCAAGGCAATCACAAATGCTGCAGGCCAGGGCCTCTTACTCAGAGAGCTGGGTTATCAGCACACCACTAGATAGCCCAGTTGTCCCCATGGTAATTTTTAACCCTTTTGATACCTCCTGCTCAAAATTCCAAAGGTCAGAAGCATGGTCAGCCCTCTCGAGGTCTGTGTTCATCCTGAGCAGAAGTAAAAATTTGCCCTCCATTCTTGAGTGTGCCTCAGGCCTGCCTGAGCCCCTGAGGAACCTGGCATTGCAGTGGCAGCCAAAGTGTCATCCTGGTGACAGTTCCCTCCTGACATGGTGACAGAGATGTGAACCCTGGGTGCCAGATATTCATTATCCAAAATTCATGTATTGTGTGTCTATCACATGCCACACACTAGGCCCAGAGAGCCCTAGTCCCAGCCCCAAGCCCCTCATGGCTGTCTCCTGGCCATCAGTAGAGCAAAGGGCCTCGAAATAGCAGCAGCTGGAAAGCATAAGTCCTTTTAGAATAGTAGCTCTCAGATTTGAGGGAACATCAGAAATACTGGAGCGCAGCAAGTGGCTGAGTGCCAGAGCTTCTGTCTGATTCAGTGGCTGTCATGGGTAGGGCCAGAAAACGTGCATTTCTTTTCTTTCTTTTTTTTTTTTTATGTTTTGGCCACACCAAGCAGCCTGTGGGATCTTAATGCCCCAACCAAGGATTGAACCCGTGCCCCCTGCATTAGAAGGCCCAATCTTAACCACTGGACCCCCGGGGAAGTCTCAGAAAAATGTGCATTCTTCCAGGCTTCCCAGGTGGCTCAGTGGTAAACTATCTGCCTGCAGTTTGGAAGACCCAGGTTCGATCCTTGGGTCAGGAAAATCCCCTGGAGAAGGAAATGGCAACCCATTCCAGTATTCTTGGCTGGGAAACCCCAGGGACAGGGGAGTCTGGTGGGCTACAGCCCATGGAATTGCAAAAAGTCAGACATGACTGAGCGTACCCATGCGCACACACACACACACACACACACACACAAAACAAGCTCCCAGATGCTGTGATGCTGATGCGGCTGGTATGGGCACTGCATTCTAAGAACTACTGCCCTAGAGATTGCAAACCAGACAGTGATTCTCAAGGGAGCAAAGAACAATGAGGGAAAGTTTGCATCTCCAGCTTAAATAATTTACTTAAAGTCTCCTGGCTTAATCAAGGTCTTCCCTTGTGGCTCAGCTGGTAAAAAGTCCACCTGCAATGCAGGAGACCTGGGTTGGAAAGATGTCCTGGAGAAGGGAACAGCTACCCACTCCAGTATTCTGGCCTGGCGAATACTGAATGTATTCCATGGACTGTATAGTCCATGGGGTCAACAAAGAGTCGGCTTAATCAAAGCCTTTAACCAGTGAACGGGCTGGCTGAGACCAGTTCCCGGGTGTGGATGCAAACTCACTTGTGGAAATGCACACACATTTGTGTTTACTCGTGGGCAATTCCAGACCTCAGTGCACAGACCACCCTTCCAGGTCTTTAGTGTTGTAATTACATTTGGGGGGTCTGCAGTCTTGAAGCCCCAACTTCAGACCTGGCTCTGCCTCTTGCCAGCTGTCAAACCCTGGGCACGTTTCCCACTCTCTCTGAGCTGTCATTTCTTCAGCTGCCAAGAGGGGCCTATAATAGCATCTACTATAAAACAGGACTGTTTCGGGGCAGATGCTAAATGGCATGAGAGGTGCTCAGAGCATGTACAGTACACGCCTGACACTTGGAGGCCATCATTAACCTTGAGAGAAATAATGGTCCTATTGTTACCAATTTGTGTTTCTAATTAAGTGTCTATTAAGGTGGCTGGGGACTAGGGAGAGAGCGGTGCTTCCGTCCGTCAGATGCACTCTCTGTCCCACATCAGCCTAGCGTCTGGGGTCTGGGACAGTCACCTTCCGCCTGCACCTTCCAACAGTGTCCTGCTCCCAGGGCACGTGAAAAATGCCAGGGGGAGCTCTGAGCGCTCAGTTGTTCCAGCTCCACGCTGGAGATGCAGGAGTTAAGGTTTCCAGGGGACGCCTCTGGCTCAGAAGTTTCCTTTCTCTGAAATAGCTATTTCTTTAAATAAAAGGAGAAATGGTGTTTGTATGTTTTTACGTAGACATTTTTTACTGCCTACTCCCACTCACCCCTTATACCATCAAAAGAGGTTTTACAAAGGTGTGCGTTGTAAATTTCGTTTATCCAAGGGCTTTGTCTGTTCTGTAAGTGCATGCATCCCCAGGGCCAAGCACAAGGCCTGCTGCAGGACTGGTGGTCAGTAGCTTGACTGACTACTGACCCAAGGGAAGGGCCTGGGTGCAGACGCTTGGGAAAGTAGAAAAAGCAATTTGGCACCGGGTTTCTCCAGCTGGTGATGAGGTGGTCCTGGGAAGAAAGAGCTGGCGCAGCAGCTAAGAGCAACAGCCGAGTGTTGGCACTTGCTGCAGGGGGTCTGTGCTCCTGAGCTAAGTCAGGACCTGTGGGTCAAATCCATCATACCTGCTGAGGCCTGGAGCCCTGGGGCTCCCGACTAGGCTGGTCATCACTCCTTCCTGCTAGCGCTCCTTCTGTCTTTGCTCCTGCTGCTTCCTGAACTGCAGTTGCTTCTTTTAGCAAGTCAAAATTCAGGATGTCCTGGTTAAATTTAAATTCCACATAAATAACAAACTCCACTTTAGTATACACTTGTCTCAAGCACTATTTGCGACATGTACTAAAAATGATTTTTCTATCTGAAGTTCAAATGTTCTATCAAAAGTTCTGCATTTTTCCTGGCTACCCTGCCTGGGCCCAGAGGCCCTCTTGAGCTCATCCACTTGGGGAAATCTCTGCTCCTTTGAGGCCCAGTCCTGATGTCACGTCTTAGAAGCTTTCTCTGATGCTTCACTCCACCCCAGGCAGATTTACTGTTCTAGTCCTGTGGTCCCCTATACCCTTGGCCCCTGGGGACACTCAGAACATTGGAAGCACTTGTGTTAAGAAGAGGAACAGGGAAAAGTCAGAACAATAGAGAGAGGGCTTCCCTGGTGGCTCAGATGGTAAGGAATCTGTCAGCAATGCAGGAGACCTGGATTCGATCCCTGGGTGGGGAAGATCCCCTGGAGAAGGAAACAGCAACCCGCTCTGGTATTCTTGCCTGGAGTATCCCATGGACAAAGGAACCCGGCAGACTATAGTCCATGGGGTCACAAAGAGTCAGACGTGACTAAGTTTCACTTTCCACTTTCTGAGGGAAGAGAACAAGTCTCTGACTGTAGACATGTGATATCTCTGGTGGGCTACCCCATCAGAACTTTGTTTCCTTACCCCATTCTTTGCAGACTCTCTGAATGGTGAAACAGAGAACGTGGTTCGCTTAAAACTGACACAACTTTCTTTCCAAGCCACTCAGGCCATCATTCAAGGGTCCTTTCATAGGTGTTCTCTTCCCTACAGAAAATCTAAATCCCCTGAGTGATTTGTTTGAACAGAAGCACACTCCATGGGAGCAGAAAGGAAGCTGAGGACCCACACTGTGATTGATTTGGCTCTAATAGAATTTGGAGCAACGGTGGAGCACCTGCAAGGCGGGGCGCGGGCGGCCCCATCTCCACATCTCAGAATCCCGGAGGAGTCACACGGCTCTCTGGGCTGCCAGCGCTTGTCCTTCTTCCCAGGCTCGCAGGCCTTTTCTGGACTGCGGAACTTCCTGGGATGTGTTCACACAGAAAGAACTGCAGGGGCCCTCCCTACCCTGCCTCTCTCATGAGTCATCTCCTCCAGAAGGAGAAGAAGGCAACTGGTATCTCAACCAGTGGGGCCGCTGGGTGAGGAGGCGTTATCTTATCTCAGCAGCCCTGGTGCCTCACTGACTGCATCCACAACAAAATGGCCAAGAAGCCAATCAGTAACCAGACCACCCTCCCTCCCCACTGCACCACTCCTTGAAGAACCTGAGCCAGACTTCCCGGCCAAGCCAGGTCACAGTTGGGAACTGTTGACTGAACCGCTCACCCTGGCCAAGCCCGCTTGCCTGAGCTGTCTCACAAGGGAAGGTCCAATAAAGAACCCAGTGTTGTTGCCAAACACAAACCCGAGGGCGTTCAGGAGGCGCCAAAAGAGGAAGGAGACGACCAAACTCCCTGATTCCTCCTCGCTGGAATCCACCTGGCTGAGTGATATGCCTGAGACCAGGAGGGAACCCGAGGCAGACTATGGGCCAAGCTAGACGATTGGCCCGAGACAACCTGCAAACTCATCCTGTCCCCATAAAACCCCAGCCTTCGGGCCACGTGGCAGAGGAGTCTTCCTGGGCTCACTTACCCTCCTGCTCCCTTCCCAATAAAGTCTCTTGCTTTATTAGCATGTGTGTCTCCTTGGACAATTCATTTCCAAGAGTTAGTCAGATTAGAGCCTATTCTCGGCCCTGGAAGGGCTCCCTCTTCCTGCAACATCAGGTCTCTCTCAGTGCCTCCACCCCGCTGGAGGACCGTGGTCAGCGGGAGTCTCCAGAAGGGAAGTCCAATCAGAGGACCAACTCCAAGACCCGCTGCACGCCCGGGTCTCCCGACCTCCTCCACCCTCTGTACCCTTGACTCGGGTCCTGTGGCTGCTGGGCCTCTGCCTAGGCCATCCCCAGCCTGAGGATCCAGACCAAGGTCCTTCCGACCAGTGACCTCAGCTCTGGAGGCTCCACCCCCGTTTGCCCACTGAGTTTGAACTCAGTGGAGTGCAACTGTTAGTTGCTCAGTTGTGCCCTACTCTTTGCAACCTCATGATCTGTCCATGGAATTCTCCAAGCAAGGACACTGGAGTGGGTTGCCATTCCCTACTCCAGGGGATCTTTCTGACCCAGGGATTGAACCTGGGTCTCCTGCATTGCAGGTAGATTCTTTACTGTCTGAGCTACCAGGGAAGCTGGAGCTAAAAGTAGGGCCTTCCAGAGGCAGCAATGGAAACAGTGATAGACTTTATTTTGGGGGCTCCAAAATCACTGCAGATGGTGACTGCAGCCATGAAATTAAAAGACGCTTGTTCCTTGGAAGGAAAGTTATGACCAACCTAGTCACTGTATTAAAAAGCAGAGATATTACTTTGCCAACAAAGGTCTGCCTAGTCAAAGCTATGGTTTTTCCAGTAGTCATGTTGAACTCAGTGGAGTGCAACTGTTAGTTGCTCAGTTGTGCCCTACTCTTTGCAACCTCATGGTCTGTCCATGGAATTCTCCAAGCAAGGACACTGGAGTGGGTTGCCATTCCCTTCTCCAGGGGATCTTTCTGACCCAGCCTCTCTTCCTGCCTCCTTTACCCGCACAGAGGAGGCTTCAGGGGCTGCCATCACTCGGGTCCAGGCACTCGCTGCTCGGCTCCGGAGGCAGGAAGGCTGGGTTCTCGGGCCCTGTGGATATAGGGAGCTGTGAGTCTTAAGCTCTCCACCCTCTTTCCTGGTCTTCCTGGGGACCCAAGGCTGGTTTGTCTGTGACTCTGAATCAGAGGACAGGTAACCAATGCACATGAGCCTGGGAACCCCAGCTTCTGCAACAGTCTTTTTCCCCCTGATCACCCCTAGAGAGTTAGCCACCACCAAGAAGATGAGCAGGAGAGAGGGGCAGTTGGTGATCATCCTGACTCCCTGGATGGGAGGTGGAGGCAGCCGTGGGGCCTGGGCCTGGTACCTCTCACGAGATCAGGTAATGAGCCCTCTTAAAGGGAGTTCAGCATTAAGCCCTTGATGTTTGGCCCATCTCCCGTGGCTAAGGTTCCTTGTAACTGAAATGCTGCCCAGGAGAAGGGACAAGATGGATTAACAGGAGCGAGGCGATGCCAGAGCCTCAGGTCTCGGGATGACAATAACAATGTGCTTGCTCAGCTGTTTCTGACTCTTTGCCACCCCATGGACTATAGCCCGCCAGGCTCCTCTGTCCATGGGTTTTCCCAGACAACAATACTGGAGTGGGTTGCCACACCCTCCTCCAGGGGATCTTCCTGACCCAGGGATCAAACCCACATCTCCTGCATTGCAGGAGGATTTTTTACCATCGAGCCACCGGGGAAGCCCGACAACAATACAGGCTCCAATATGCAGAGCACAAAACCCATGCCTGCAACTGAGCCCTTCCTGACACGATCTCATTCATCTTCATGGCACCCTGTAATGCAAGTACTAAAATTAGGCCCACTTTACTGCTTAGGGAGATAAATAACTTGTCCTACAGCTGGCAGTGAACTCAGGGCTGCCTGTCTTCAAGTCCACGCTCTGAATGTCTGCACTGTGTCCACTTCTGGGGCTCTGTGGTTCCAGATTGTCTGTTGTTCCTGGAGCCTCAAGGGTGCAACTTCATTCTCGAAGTGCTGGGATGATGGCCCTGGGCTAGTGGGGAGGGGAAGAACGTTGGTGGCCAGAGGTATTGATAGAATCTATGATAATCCTCGTGTGCCGTGTGACTCAAAAATTACCCAATCCTCTGAGCCTTGGTTTCTTCAGTTGTCAAACTAGCATAAGGAATTATGTGCCTTAGACAAGCAGATGAGGATATGGGAGCTGCTGTACATAATCTAGCAACTGGGCCAGGCTTTCAATCTTACTCTGCAGGAAGGCTTCCTACTGCTCAACCTCAGTTTCCCTGCTTGGAAATAAGAAGAATGACTTCCAACCCCCTTCAAGGCTTCTCCTTCTCCAGGCTTATCCTTAGCCCATGCTTCCCTCCAGGCTGGGGAGATGCAGCAGGCAGCAGGAGTGAAGACCACAGACTTCACTCATGCCAAGCACACAGTTGATTTTTGACTTTGGCCTTGAGAGGCATGCCCACCGTGGGTGGTGACACCTTGGCCAGAAGTGGGCTGAACGACGGTTTATAGCTTTGTTTAATGGGAGCAAGCAGCCTTGCTCAGTCTCTGAAGACTGTCCAATGACCTATAGCTAGGGAATGGACACTAGGAACATTTTTGGCTTTGGGGGAAAAGCTTGATGGGAGGTTTCTACAAGGACCTACCGCAGAAGCAAATGTTGGTGGTGCCCAGATGTACTTCCCTGAGCCACACACCCCTCTCTGAACTCCACACACACTCTCTTCCATTTGCCACTGCCAAGCCATGCATCGAGCCCCTATACTTTTGAGAGGCGGATATCAAAGCACTATTACTACCGCCAGCCAGCCCAGGGGGCCGCTAGACTGATGTGGGGCCTGCAGTAGGGGCGACTGGGGGCCAAGGTTGGGGAGGCGGCTCCCGGTTGCTTCAGGATCAAGGCAGTCACAGCCGGGGACTTCCAAGCAGTCCACACTTCTGCAGCAGGGGGCATGGGTTTGATCCCTGGCCGGGGAACAAAGATTCCACATGCCTCTCAGTGTAGCCAAAAGCAAAAAGAAAAGGAAATGTGGCCGTAGCCTTCCCCCACAGAGAAGGCAATGGCACCCCACTCCAGTACTCTTGCCTGGAAAATCCCATGGACGGAGGAGCCTGGTGGGCTGCCATCCATGGGGTCACAAAGAGCTGGACACAACTGAGCGACTTCACTTTGACTTTTCACTTTCATGCATCGGAGGAGGAAATGGCAACCCACTCCAGTGTTCTTGCCTGGAGAATCCCAGGGGCAGAGGAGACTGGTGGGCTGCCATCTATGGGGTCGCACAGAGTTGGACACAACTGAAGCGACTTAGCAGCAGCAGCAGCAGCCTTCCCCCAACTCCTGACCTGGCTGGTGGTCAGCAGAGTAAAGGAGGCTGCCTAATCACGCTTTCCTGTTCCTCCTCCTGCGGAATTCCCCTCAGTGGGAGCAAACCAGATGCATCTGTGTGCCTCTGTCTGAGGGTCCATGGGGGCCACGATCCTGAAAGGGAGACAGCTGGCCAGGAGGAGGACCTGGGAGCCAGGGAAAGGCGATGGGCGGGTGCACGGTGACCTCACAGACTGAGCTTGCCAGAACTCAGGGCTCCCATGGCTAAAGCCCCACACATTGGCATTAGATGTGGCCTTATGCCAGCCAGAGCGGGAGAAAGGATGTGGCAGTCTTCCCGATGCCCATCCCGGGGGCTCAGCCTCCTCACTCCCCAGAGGCCCTGGAGCTGGGGCACCAGGAAGTATGAAGCACGCAGAGATCTCAGCATGGGATGCGAAGGGCTCAGAGAAGACCATCCCACCCCCACACTCCCCAGGAAGGGCTCGGTCCTGGGCACTCAGAGGGAGCCAAGATGAGTAAATAGAGTAAATAGAGTTTGGAGAATTGGGTAGTTTCAAAATATCACTGGAATGTGAGGAAAGAGGTAAGTGGAGCTTTATGGATAGGCTTCTGGTTTCATCTCCCTTCTGACTCCCTTCCAAACTGCTTCCCAAGGGAAATGAAAACAAATGTCTATGTACAAAAACCCACAGCCACATCATTCATAAAAACCAAAAGGGGGAAGCAATCCATGTACATCCATGGATAAACAAAGTGTGGTAAATGTACACAGTGGAATGATGATTCAACCCTAAAAAGGAATAAAGTACTGGCATATGTTACAATATGGATGGACCTTGAAAACATTATGCTAGGTGAAAGAAGCAGTCACGAAAGCCTACATATTACATGGTTCCATTTTTGCAAAATGTCCAGACTAGACATATGCTTAGAGACTAGTTGCCTGGGGAAGAGTGGACGGGGGAACAGACAGCTACAAGTATCTTTGGGGAGCATGCTGAAAATGTTTTAAAATTAGATTATGGTGATAGTTGCACAATTTTGTGAATATATCAAAAGCCCCTGAACTGAGCACTGTTAGTGGGAGCTGAATCTCAATAAAGCTGTGTTTCTACAGCAACATGGATGGACCTAGAGATTATCATACTACGTGAAGGAAGTCAGACAGAGAAAGACAAACATCATGTGATGTCACTTATATGTGGAATCTGAAGTATGACACAAACCGACTTGTTTAGGAGCCAGAAATAGACTCACAGATACAGGAAGCAAACTTATGTTTATCACAGGGGAAAGGAGGTGGGGGAAGGCGTAAATTAGGAGTCTGGGATTAGCACACGAAAATTATTATATAAAGACAACAAGGTCTTACTGTATAGCACAGGGAACTGTATTCAATATCTTGCAATAACCTATTATGGGAAAGAATCTTAATATGTATATATGTGTGTGTGTGTGTGTGTGTGTGCGCGCGCGCGCGCACGCTTGGGTGCTAAGTTGCTTCAGTCGTGTCTGACTCTTTGTAATCCTATGGATTGTAGCCCAGCAGGTTCCTCTGTCCATGGAATTCTCAAAGCAAGAATACTGGACTGGGTGGCCCTGCCTTCCTCCAGGGGATATTCCTGACCCAGGGATAAAACCCGTGTCTCTTATGTCTCCTGCTTTGCCAGGCAGGTTCTTTACCACTAGTGCCACCTGGAAATCCCCATATATCAATAAAAAAAAACACTCTTTTATCAAAGTATAGTTGCTATACAATGTTGTGATTGTTTTCAGGTATATAGCAAAGTGATTCAGATATATGTATATACTCAAGTAAACATAAAAATAAAGCTGTGTTTTAAAAAAAAGTCTCTCAGTTGTCTCCACTCCCGGTCTCCAGGTCCTCTTCCACCTCCCCTGACTCCAGTCTAGTCAGGCTTTTGCTCACTGCTGACACGAGACCGCCATTGTCAGGATCATCATAAGCTTCCACGGAGCCCAGGGCAGTGGTCAGGTCTTACCCTTGTCTTCCCCATCAGCAGCATTTGACGACTTGCTCCCTCCCGCCTCCCAGGAGGGCTTCCCTCCCTTGCCCCCATGGTCTCCCGGGCCTGCGCCTTCCTCTCCTGAGACGCCCCCCTCATTTTCCTTGCCTGGTTCCTCCTCATTTTGCCAACCTGTGGCTGTTGGGGCCACGCCCAGTCCTTAGTGCCACCTCGCAGTGTCAGAACCTTACCCACCATCCCTACAAGGGATGACGGCCTTAGAGTCTCCAGCCCAGCCTCTCCCTGAACTTCACACTGGCTCAACATCACCAGCTGGACATCCGATGGGCATCTCACACTGACCTGCCCAAGGATGTGGAGAAATCAGAATCCTCACCCCCTGCTGGGGGGAATGTGAGCCAGTACAGTACGACCCAGCAATGGCACTCCTGGGTACATATCCAAGACAGGAAAACAGAGGTCCACACAAAAATGTGTGCTTGAGGGTTTTACCAAAAATACAGTATGAATGCTCATGAATTATTTACTTTTTTAAATTTTATTTTATTTTATTTAACTTTACAATATTGTATTGTTTTTGCCATATATCAAAATGAATCCGCCACAGGTATACATGTGTTCCCCATCCTGAACCCTCCTCCCTCCTCCCTCCCCATACCATCCCTCTGGGTTGTCCCAGTGCACCACCCCAACCATCCGGTATCGTGCATCGAACCTGGACTGGCGACTCATTTCATATATGATATTATACTTATTTCAATGCCATTCTCCCAAATCATCCCACCCTCTCCCTCTCCCAGAGTACAAAAGACTGTTCTATACATCAGTGTCTCTTTTGCTGTCTCATATACAGGGTGATTGTTACCATCTTTCTAAATTCCATATATATGCGTTAGTATACTGTATTGGTGTTTTTCTTTCTGGCTTACTTCACTCTGTATGATAGGCTCCAATTTCATCCACCTCATTAGAACTGACTCAAATGCATTCTTTTTAATGGCTGAGTAATACTCCATTGTGTATATGTACCACAGCTTTCTTATCCATTCATCTGATGATGTTCATGAACTATTTATTTTTAAACATCAGTTCAAGTAGAATCAAGGTGATGCCTCAAGCAGCACCACCTGTCTGGCATTCCAACATGCATAGGTGACAAGAGCTTGTCTCTTACCCTTGGACTAGAACTTGCTCAGGGTCATGGGTCTGCTATGGGGGCAAGAAGGTGAGACCCACAGATCAACACAGCAAAGAAGGTGCGGTAGGCAAAGGGGTGTGGTCGGGGGAGGGGGCTGAGAAGGGACTCCTGAATTTTGTCTGAATTTTGCTTCTCTCTGGATGTACCCTATCTCCTTCATTAGATCAGAGTTTGCTCTAGGAGTCTTCTTAGAGATGGTGTGCCTCTCCCATAAGATTGGGAGCCTCGCTGGGGTAAAAAGATACGTCTCTGCATCATGCCGGGAGTCTGCTGAGGGCAGAGCTAGAAGCCCTTTTCCTTACTATCCACTGTCACGCCTTCCTCTCTCACCAGTGTTCCCTTCACAGGGCTGCCAACAGCACAGACACCTGCTTCAGGGGTTATGGACAAACAGACAGAAGAGCTAATGGCCATCAGAAGGTGTTGCCTGGGAGGTCTTGTGCCAACCTAGGTACTGGCAGCCAAGATACTCCCAGGCCACACACTGTGTTGGGGGAATATGGGTTTTGCCACCCTGAGCTGAGTCTTCTGTGGTTTCCCCTGAAGAAACCACAGGCTGTGTTACTGGCCTGAGATTTTCCCCTCCTGCTACATAATCTTGGGTCGGGGGTGGCGGCTCCCTTGAAACCCCCTATCCCACCCCTGCAGTTAGAACCACACATCCTGTTCCCTGAGGAAGAGAGTAAGGGATGGCAGTCATCATGGACTGGGTGGGATTCAGGGAGCATCTTTGCAGGCGGGAGAGCAGGAAGATCCCTGCTGGCAGCTTACTCAGCCCCAACAGCTCCTTTCTGCCCACACGGGGAAGCAGCCAGGCCTGTGGGCCTGGCCAAGGAGCACTCAGGGCTGGCAGTAAGCTCGTTAAGTTCTGGTTGTTCCCTTCCCTCCATCTTATCACAGTTCCAGGGGAAACTGAATCTGGGGAGCAGCTCCTCAGACTGAGTGGCCATCACACAAAAATGGCTTCTTTACTGATGCTGAAGCTGAAACTCCAATACTTTGGCCACCTGATGCAAAGAACTGACTCACTGGAAAAGACCCTGATGCTGGGGAAGATTGAAGGCAGGAGGAGCAGGGGATGACAGAGGATGATGAGATGGTTGGATGACATCACCAACTCGATGGACATGAGTTTGAGCAAGCTCTGGGAGTTGGTGATGGATAGGGAAGCCTGGCGTGCTGCAGTCCATGGGTTCACAAAGAATTGGACACGACTGAGCGACTGAACTGAACAGAACTTGGAGTTCTTGTTCCAGCTCTGCCACTTCCTGTGTGTGACCTTGCGCAAGCCAACCTGGCTTTGTGGTCTCAGCTTTGTCGTCTGTGAGTTGAGGCTAAAAGAATGTCTGCTTGTGAGGACTGGGGGCTTTCCCAGGTGGCTCAGTGGTAAAAGATCTGCCTGCCAATACAGGAGACGCAGGTTTGGTCCCTGGGTCGGGAAGATCCCCTGGAGGAGGAAATGGCAACCCACTCCAGTAAATCCCATGGACAGAGGAGCCTGGCAGCTAAAGTCCATAGGGTCGCAGAGTCAGACAGGACTGAGCGACTGAGCTCGGCATGGCTCTCGTGAGGATTAACTAAGATGATGCCTATAAAGCAGCTCTGGTGCTGCAAGAGCTCCATGAGGCACTCCCTACATGTTATTTTAATATTGTTACTGCTTCTGCTATCCCCTCCCACTGTCCTTCTGGAAGCTTCTGGTGAGCTGGTTACCATACAAGCATAAAGGATCTGTGCAAACAGGGGGTATGTGTGAGGCCTGCTTTATCAGAAAGGAGAAGAATGGTGTCCCAAGGATACCCTCCTGGGCCCCAAAGGGAAGGAGCTGGCAGCTGGGAGCATCCTCACCGTGGTCCAGCCACACAGTCTTCCCCGTGGGCAGCACCCTGCTTAGCTCTGTTCGGGTAACAGGGAGTGTTAACCGGCACAAGCCCTGAGAATTCCAGAGAGAGCGCTTCCCACTTCTCAGACTCTTGCCTTGGAAAGATGAAGTGCCAGGTCTGCCTTTATGTTCTTCAAGGCAATCGAGGGTTTGAAATGACGTATCTTATTTGCTCTAGTGACAGGCTCAGTGGTTTAGAACCTTAATGCTGTGTAATAGAATTTTATGGGATAATGAAAATTTCCTATGTGTGCGCTGCCCAGCAGGGAAACCACTGTCCATGCGTGGTTAGTGGGCAGTTGAGATGTCCCTGTGTGGTTGGTGTGCTCAAAGAACTGAACTTTTCCTTTTCCTTAATTGTAATTCCTTTCAATGTCAGTAGCCACTTGGAGCACAGGGTCAGCAGAGGCTCTGGTTTGTGCTGAGCAGGTCTGAGGCAGGCTGGGCGAGATGTTCACCTTTCCTGAGCTTCTGTCTCTTCTGTGTCATGGAGATCATGATGGCACCTGGTTCACAGGACTGACTTGAGGATTTTAAAAGGAAGTGAATATAAAACTCTGACTACAATAAGAATTCAACAAAGACCAGCTATCGTCATTACTTTTGACAACCTCTAGGCTTCAGGGGCCTTACTCCTTCAGTCACCAAATAGCTAAACAGTTAGGATGTGCCAGACATGATTCTAGGCACTGGGATGCAATGAGCCTTTGAGATCCTGCTGTTTTCAGGAATCTCTAACTGATTGAGAGAAACTAGGGTAATCAAGGGCTGCCATGCAGTAATGAGAGTCACTGTTGCGGGATCCCAGAGGAGACCTGCAAAGCAGTCTCAGGTGGAAAAGGGGGTCAGGGAAGGCTTCCTGGAGGAGGCCATGTTACTTTCTCTATGCTTATTGGCTTGATGACAACTTGATGTTGCAGCTCCAAAGCTCACCACTGCATGACCTTGTCTCTGTAAACTTTTGTATTAGTTTCCTTTGCGGCTGTAACAAATTACCACAAGCTTAGCCATTTAAAACCACACATTATTAGTGTCTTACAGCTCTGGAAATCAAAAATCTGAAATGGCTTAACCTGGGCTAAAATCAAGGTGTCCACAGAGCAGCATTCTTTCTGGAGGGTCTAGGGGATAATTTGTTTCCTTGTCTTTTCCAGTTTCTAGAAGTGACCTTCACTCCTGGCTCATGGTCTCTTCCTCCATCTTCAAAGCCAGAGCATCTTCAAATCTCTCCTCCCTTTGTCTCTTTCTCTCCTGCTTCTCTCCTTTAAGGACCCTTGTGATTTCATTAAGCCCATTCAGAAAATCCAAGATAATCTCTTCATCTCAAGATCCTTAATTCAATCCCCTCTGCATAAGGTAACATATTCACAAGTTCTGAAGATTATGACATGGACATCTTTTCTGTTAATTCTTTTAACAGCTGGAGTGACATATAAATCACATACCATACAATTCACCCATTTAAAGTGCACGAGTCAATGGTTTTTAGTATATTCACAGATATGTGCAATCATTACCATAGGCAATTTTAGAACATTTTCATCACCTCAAGAAAAAACCCTATTCACCCTCTCACCCACCTCTCTTCTCCACCGGTCCCCCTTTCACTTCAGACTCTCACCCACCTACTCTTCTCCACCCTGGTCCCACGATCTTAAGTAATCACTAATATACTGTTGGTCCTTATAGATTTTCCTATTCTGGACTTTCATATGGATGGAATCATACAATATATGATATTCAATGTCTAATTTTTACTTAGCATGATGGTTTTTAGATTTATCCATGTTGTAGCATATTAATACTCTGTTGTACGGATATACCACATTTTGTTTATCCATTCATCCACTAATGGGCCTTTGGGTTGTTCTCATCTTTTAGGTATGGTGAACGACAAGCTATAAACATTCATGTACAAATTTCTGTGAGGACATCTATCTCCATTTCTAGTAGATATATATCTAGCAGTAAAATTACTGGGTAGGACACAGACATCTTGCAAGGTGGGAGTGGGGTGGTGTTGGTGCATTTGTCTGTCTACCATGTTCTTACTTCAAAGTCTTCAAAGAATTTGACAACTGAGCCCTACCTGTAAATTCATTCACTTGTGTCAGGACTGCAACTGCTGCTGCGTGTGAAGGCAAATTCATAGGCACGCACAGGGCAGTACATGGGATGGAGCAGTGCCAACCAGAGCAGACATCAGTCACTGTGAGTCTGCACACTCCTCCCCCTTCTCAGATGTTCGCAAGTCGGCTGTGCCTCATTTTTCCCTTGGAGTCTCTACAATGGATCCTTTCTACAAACCTCTCCTCCTGCTGGAGCTGGTCTGAGTAGGTCCCTGTTCCCTCTATGAGACATGAATACTGCCCACTTCACAAGGTGGTGAAGGCTCAGTGAGAAAACTCATGAAAGTGGTGAGGACAGGTGCTCAGCAAATACTGGTCAATCTAAATCTGTTCTGTTAACATGTTCTCTTAACTATTCCAGAAATAAAGGTTTGAGTTGGGAGGAGACCCAGGTCGGGCTCAAGTTCTGTTGGAGCTGAATACACACGTGGGGTGGTCAGCAAGACCTCTGACAGTCGCACGCTCAGTAGAAATGGATGCAAGAGGTGGTAGGGCCCATCAGGAAGTGACAGAAGCTGCTTGAGGGAAAGCCCTGGAGGGTACAGCCGTGCAGATGGGACTTGTCGGGGACACAGATGAGGCACCCCTGGGACCTTGGGGGATAATCATGGGACGTTCTCAGAAAGCCAGGGCCCCAACCAGGCAGGAGGGCAGGAGGCAGAGTGACAGGAAGAGTTACTTTGCAGGCTGTCAAGTTCCATGAAGCTTTTCTGCACACTGTCACTCAGATTTCCCACCAAGGAGAGCAGAGTGCCCGACAGGCTGTCTCCTGGAAACCACCAGAGGAGGGACTCATGGCATCTCCGTCTCTGATGAGGCTCAGGCTCACTGCATGGACAGTGTCTTTCATTCCTGCTTCCTCAGGACAGCTGACACCCAAAGTCCCTCTCTGGGAGCTACCTTACATTAAGGGCTTGGATTTAAGAGAGTTTATATACATATATATATATATATATATATATATATATATATATATATGTATTTGCAAGGAAGACAAAGGTTGGGCCAAATGGGTCAGCCTAGTCCAAGTCACAGGATAGGGGAACTCAGCAGAGGCTGGGAAGGAGAATTATCTGGGCACAGGCAGCTGAACAACCCTTATCACAGAACAGGCTACTGGGAGGAAGGAAGGGTGCATAGGGAGGGACGAGGGGAGGGAGGTCAACTCAGACAGGTCAGGAGGGCGGGGGTGGAGACCAGAAGGAGGTGTAGCAGGGATCCCGAGGAGCAGAGAATGGTGCAGAGGGACAGGAAGTGAGGCAGGCCTGGGAGATCGCTCACCACCCTCATCATTCATTCCTTTAACAGGAACCTACTGAGGGCCTGCTGTGTGCCGGGCCATCTGGCAGGCTCAGGACACCAAGGAGGAGGAAGACATGGACCTGCTGCTCCAGCCGAGGCTCTGTACGTCCATGGGGCCCCCAGGAGGCAGGCAGCTCACTCTTCTGACTTCTTTTCCCCACTGACACCAGGTCTTACCTCCAGGGCAGTCTTCTATCTTTGGGACCAATAAATGGAGAATTATTTCACTGAAAAACTCTCATGGTCCCCAGCCTCTTGGGTGTCAATGTTTATTCCTAGAGGCAGCCCCAAAGCCAGGGCAAGAGTGAGGCACATGAATGCAGGGCCGTGGCCTGTGAGCGGACACATGTTCTGGGAACCCATTGTCTCTGCGCTGAGAGCCCCCGCTCTCCTCCAGGATGCCCCTCATCAACCAACAACATGCACAGGATCATAGACTGGCTGGCCGAGGAAGGGAAGCCCCAGAGACACGGCAGGAGAAAGTGTCCAGGGCCTGGAGACAAGGGCAGCATGGGATAGCAGGGCAAGCTCCAGAGACTAAGACAGGCTCTGGGTGCAAATCTGGACTCTGCGGCTCACGAGCTGTGTGACAGGGTCCGGGGCTGTGAGCCCTCTGAGCCTCTTTGCTTCCCCTCTCAGAGGAGGAGTGTCCCCCTGGGGTAGACATAGAAGCTTAAACCGGACAGCATGCGTGAATGTGACCAGCCTCAGGGTCAGGACCCACCTTTTCAGGAGGGAAACCGGGCCTGGGTGCCCATCTGATCCTCCTTGACCTGGGGCCGTCGAGGGCATTCTGGCAGCTGGGTTTCCACAGTAGTCTAAAGGGCGGGCCTGGCTGTTCTAGAGATTACCGCCCTGCCTTCGGGCAGCTGAACTTCTCACAGAAGGTGGGTTCACTGCTTTCCCCCTGGAACCTTAAATCTGCCTGGTGCTTCTCTGTGTCACCACCAACCTTGTTAGGTGAACAGGAAAGATAATAAGAAGCCCATTTTATGGATGAAGAAAGAGAGGCCGGGAGAAGTTAAATTTTGTCAGAGTTAAATTCAGCAGGGAAAGATGTCTCAGTGGCTAGTGAATTCAGGGCATTTTCCACCAAAGAATGGTGCCACTGCCCAGAGAGGACCTCCAAGCCCCAGCCCTTCAGCTTCTTCTGCAGTTGAGGCAGATGGAGACGTGAGAGTTCTAAGTCTATAAATATTATTCTGAATAATATGGAGTTTATTTAGCCAGCATGGCTCAGATGGTAAAGAATCCATCTGCAGTGCAGGTGATCCATGTTCAATCCTTGGGTTGGAATGATCCCTTGGAGAAGGGAATGGCAACCCCCTCCAGTATTCTTGCCTGGAGAATCCCATGGACAGAGGAGCCTGGTGGGCTACACAGTGCATGGGGTCGCAAAGAGTCAGACAATGCTGAGCACCTAACACTAATACTAACCTAAGAAAAACCTCAATTTTCTCTTTCAATAAAAGTCTTTAGGGACTTTCCTGATGGTCCTGTGGTTAAGAAGCCACCTTGCAATGCCAGGAATGTAGGTTTGCTCCCTGGTCAGGGAACCAAAATCCCACAGCCACAAGCAAATAAACCCTCATGCCACACGCAGCTAGAGAGCTCACACGCTGTAAGGCAAGAGTCCATGTGCTGCACCCAAGACCCAGTGCAGCCAAATAAATAAAAAAATAATTGGCAAATTTAAAATAAAAGTCTTTCTTTAAATGTCAAAATCTGGGATTTGAAACATACACTGGATATAACCAAACATTTTAACCTAATCAAATTTGTCTTTTCAGTTTTTCCATCACTCATAGCATTAGTCATTCCCACTCATCAAGAGAGAAGTAACTAGCATAGATGTAGTTACAAAATCTTCCTTAAATGTGCTTGAACACTTTTTCCCGGCATTCTTGTCAACAAAACATTTCCCACTTGTCTGTGGTTCTGCTTCTTTTCTGTTTGTTTGTTTTTTGCAGATGTGAAACTAGGCAACTTCTTGACAGATGCATCAGTTACATGGTTTATAGCTAAAAGAAACCTAAAATTTGGGAATTCCCTGGTGGTCCAGTGGTTGAAACTCCCGGTTTTCACTGCTGAAGGGATCATAGGTTCAGTCCCCGGTCTGGAAGTCGGATCCCGCAAGTCCTGTGATTCAATCAATTCAATCAGAAGACATTCATCGTTGCACAGAGCTGACAACCCAGAGATAGGGCATCCTTTGGGATCAGCTCGGGCCAGTAGCACAGCCCAGTCCCAGGAATTTCTTTATCTGTGCTTTCTTCCAATCCAAGCCTTGGCTTCACGCACAAGCTGGCTCATGTCCTAGGAGCAAAATGGCTGAGTCAATGACCAAAAGGTGGAAACAACTCAGTGTCCACTCGCAGATGAATGGACAAGCAAGTGTGGTCTATATATACAATGAAATACTAGTCACCTTATGAAAGAAGGAAATTCTCACACCTGCTACGTCAGGGATGAACCAGGAAGATATGCTGAGTGAAATAATTCAGTCACAAAAGGACAAACACAGCATGATTCCACTTACATGAGATATCTAGACTAGTCAAATTCATAGAGACAGAAAGAACAAACATGGTTGCCATGGGCCGCAAAGAGAGGGGGACAGGGAAATTACTGTTCAAGGATGTAGAGTCTCCATTTGAAAGATGAAAAAGTTCTGAAGACGGATGGTGGTGATGCTTCCCGATGTCACTGAGCTGTCACCTCCTCCTCCTCCAACTCCCCCTCCTCCTCCACCACCTCCTCCTCCAGCACCACCACCTCCTCCTCCTCCTCCCCTCCACAACCTCCTCCTCCAACACCACCACCACCTCCTCCTCCTCCACTACCTCCTCCTCCACCTCCTTCTCCATCTCCTCCTCCACCACCTCCTCCTCCACCTCCTCCTCCTCCAGCACCACCACCTCCTCCTCAACCATCTCCTCCTCCTCCACCACCTCCTCTTCCTCCACCTCCTCCTCCTCCATCATCACCACCTCCACCTCCACCACCTCCTCCTCCTCCTCACTACCTCCTCCTCCAGCACCACCACGACCACCACCTCCTCCTTCTCCTCCTCAACCAACTCCTCCTCCACCACCTCCTCCTCCACCTCCTTCTTCATCTTCTCCTCCTCTACCACCTCCTCCCCCCCCCCCCCCCCCCCCCCCCCCCCCCCCCCCCCCCCCCCCCCCCCCCCCCCCCCCCCTCCCCCCCCCCCCCCCCCCCCCCCCCCCCCCCCCCCCCCCCCCCCCCCCCCCCCCCCCCCCCCCCCCCCCCCCCCCCCCCCCCCCCCCCCCCTCCCCCCCTCCTCCTCCCCCCCCCTCCTCCACCACATCCTCCTCCTGCAGCACCACCACCTCCTCCTCCACCATCTCCTGCTCTTCCACCACCTCCTCCTCCAGCACCACCACCACCACCTCCTCCTCCTCCACCACCTCCTCCTCCATCTCCTCCACCACATCCCTCCTCCTCCTCCTCTAGCACCTCCTCCACCAGCACCACCACCACCACCTCCTCCTCCAGCAGCACCACCACCACCTCCTCCCCACCACCTCCTCCTCCTCATCAACCACCACTTCCTCCTCCTCCACCACCTCCTCCTCCACCACCACCACCACCCCTCTCCTCCCCACCTCCTCCTCCTCCACCACCACCCCACTCCTACCCTCCTCCTCCTCCTCCACCACCACCACCCCCTCCTCCTCCACCACCTCCACCTCCTCCTCCATCTCCACCACCACCTCCTCCTCCTCCCCCACCACCTTCTCCTCCTCCTCCCCCACCACCTCATCCTCATTCACCACCACCTCCACCTCCTTCTCCAACACCTCCTCCTCCACCACTTCCTCCTCCATTTCCACCACCACCTCCTCCTCCACCACCACCTCCACCTCCTCCACCACCACCTCCTCCTCCTCCCCCACCACCTCCTCCTCCTCCTCCCCCACCACCTCCTCCACCACCTCCACCTCCTCCAACACTACCTCCTCCCCCACCACCTCCTCCTCCTCCTCCACCACCACCTCCTCCTCCCCCCCTCCTCCACCCACCACCTCCTCCTCCATCACCACCTCCACCACCTCCTCCACCACCTCCTCCTCCATCTCCACCACCTCCTCCTCCACCACCACCTCCACTTCCTCCTCCTCCTCCTTCATAACCTCCTCCTCCTCCACCACCTCCTTCTCCTTCTCCACCACCTCCTCCTTTTCCACCACCATCACCACCATCTCCTCCACCTCTACCTCCTCCTCCTTTTCCACCACCTCCATCTCCTACACCACCAACACTCCCTCTCCTCCTCCTCCACCTCCTCCTCCTCCTCTCCACCACCTCCTCTTCCACCTTCACCACCACCACCTCCTCCTCCTCTATCTCCTCCTCCACCACCTCCTCTACCTCCTCCTCCACCTCCATCTCCACCACCTCCTCCTCAACCTCCACCACCACCACCATCTCCTCCTCCTCTTCCACAACCTCCTCTTCCTCCCCCAGCACCTCCTCCTCCATCTCCACCACCTCCTCCTTTTCCACCACCATCACCACCATCTCCTCTACCTGTACGTCCTCCTCCTTTTCCTCCACCTCCGCCTCCAACACCACCAACACCCCCTCCCTCCTCCTCCTCCTTCCTCCACCTCCGCCTCCAACACCACCAACACCCCCCCCTCCTCCTCCTCCTCTTTCCTCCACCTCTGCCTCCACCCACCACCCCCTCTCCACCTCCTCCATTTCCTCTGCCTCCACCACTCACCACCTCCTCCTCCTCCACCACCACCACCTCCTCCTCCTCCTCCACTACCACCTCCTCCTCCTCCTCCTCCACCACCACCTCCTCCTCCTCAAGCATGAGAAAACTTTGAAGGAGAAAGCAAGAAGAGATCTATAGTAAAATGGAGGCTGTCTGGGTGTGGCCGAGACTGCTGGCCATCCTCCAACATCTCCCTTCTTCCTTGGCACAGAACCAGACTACATTTCCCAGCCTCCCTTGCTGTTGTGTATGGGTGGGCAAACTGTGGCCTCCTGCCAATTTTTATAAATAAAGTTTTATTGGAACATATCAATACTCATTCATTTATTTATTGTCCGCTGGCTGTTTCCATGCTATAATGGCAGATTTGAGTAGCTCCAACAGAGTCTGTATTACTTAAAAATATTTACTCTCTGACCCTTTACAGAAAAAGTTTACTGATCCAGGATCACTACCCTATGTCTTTATGGGATGTCTTTATTACAGTGGTCTAACCTGTCCTTGGCTACTGCAGTACAACCAACACTGCTCAGTATAGGAAATACATTAACATGCTTCACATTCTGAAGATAAATAACTAACTCTCAGTAAATAACACCTGTCCCTGCCCTATGGAACTACTCAGTTCGGGTGACTGTCAACCTTAGGGTTGCTAATCCAGCAACACTGCACAAGACAGCCTGTGGAAAACATTTAATAGAGGTAAATACAGATTTTATTCCTACTTTGTGGCTTATTACTTTGGCCACCTGATGGGAAGAATTGACTCAATGGAAAAGACCCTGATCCTGAGAAAGATTGAAGGCGGGAGGAGAAGGGGACGACAGAGGATGAGATGGTTGGTTGGCATCACCGGCTCAATGGACATGAGTTTGAATAAACTCCGGAAGTTGGTGATGGATGCGGAGGCCTGGTGTGCTGCATTCCATGGGGTCGCAAAGAGTTGGACACGACTGAGCAACTGAACTGAACTGAGTGGCTTGTTTTCTTTGGCAAGCTGGATCAACTTTCATGTCACAGCTCTGAGCAGAGACAGAAACCAGTCCCGCACTTATTTCAGTGACACTCAGCACCCCAGGAAGCTGCCCATCTGACCCACCCCTTAATATGCACATGGGCACTGTTTTGGGTGCTTTTCTCAGGATAGTTTCTGCCTGCTCTGCCCCAGGAATCACTGAGCAGGGCCCTGGAGCCAGAGCAGAGACTCCTGCTGGTCCTGGCTGTTCTCACAAGACAAGCTTCTTTATATTTTCCTTTAGGGACCATTCTGACCCATCATTAAGTGTGAGACTGTGAGCCTTGAAGACATCTCTGGAGGGAAATGTCCTGGTAGTGCTAAGATCTGGAGGGTCTAGTTGGTTTAGGCTCAGAGGTGAGGAAGGCAAATTCCTTAGGCTAACTTTAGCCGACAGGTCAAGAGTGGAGCCGAAGCCCTGGGGAGTCTGACCTGTGGATTTGAATCTCAGCCTGGCTGCTGGCTAATGAAGCGATCTTAGACAAGTTACTTAACTGTTGTGTGCTACCAACCAGGCTGATAACTGTGGCACCTCTTTCACTGAGCCGTTCGGAACGTGACGGGAGATTTTGCTCAACCAATTGGCTCAGCACTTGGCTCCAGACTTTTAAATTCCTGATTACCATGGGCTTTAAAGACTGGATGAAGTAGTTTGGATGTGCAAGTGCCAGGAAGGAGGTCTCTGTGAGAAGCAAGGCTGCTAGGAGATAATGCCTGAGGTTTCCAACTGTATGAGAGTTCTCAATTGTTCCCCCAGTACGCATGGCAGCATGGGGCCAAGGGCAGAGCGGGAAGAGAGGGAGAAGACTGTTCAGCAGCCTCTTTCCTCTAAAAGTGACTGGGCAGAGAATGGACGTTCACCGGACTTGAAAAAGTCATCTCTGGGCCTGCCCTGCCTTCAAACCATGGACTCTTGAAATGGTTTACCCTTCTAACCAAGAATGATGCTCCAGCCCACCTAAGCTCTTGGAAAATGCCCATGTAAGGCTGCTGAGAAGAACCGGGCCAGACCTTCCTTATCCTTGACACTTGGCTTCAGCATCACCTCCCTAGGGAGGTCTGGGCAGGGGGGCCCCTGCACGTGCCCACATGGCACCTTGCATGCTCGCATCATAAATTCATTGCCTTTTGCAATTTGTTCAACAAATATTTGCTGAGTGCCTACCACACACACAGTTCTTTGCCTATTGTCTGTCTTCCCACTGCACTCCCTGAGGGAGGTCTCTCCACCACCGCCTGATCCTCAGATCTTCTGAACAATAGCTATGAATATTCATGACTATTGTTCAGCGAATGACTGCGGCCCCCAGTGCTTTGTGACTCTAAAGTATAATCACTAACATCACTAAGCTAACATAAATTCAGTGCTGTCGGTGTTCCAGGAGTGATGGAAGTGCTATCTATCCAGAGACTCTGTGAAATAGAGGTTCCCACCCCGCTTGGACAGACGAGGAAGTGGAAGCTCCTAGCTCTGGCCCCGCTTGACTCACACAGCTGGTGGTGAGGTCTTTGTGGCTCAGTGTTCCTTCACCTACAGTTTGCCACTGAGCCAACCAGCCCCGTGCTACCCATGCTGGCTGGAGACACAGATAATATTTCAGATCCTTGGTTAGCCTTAGAAAATGAACACAGCAAACTCTGAGATTCTGTGTCTTCAAGGTAAGGTTGTGCAGGTAGATCTTGAGTCAGGCCCGACCTCTCAGGTCAAAGAGGGTCAGAGGTTGTTTACACTAACATCTGTTGTTGTTTAGTCGGCTAAGTCGTATCTGACTCTTTGCAACCCCATGAACTGCAGAACACCAGGCTTCCTGTCCTTCACTATCTCCCTGAGTTTGCTCAGATTCCTGTCCATTGAGTTGGCGATGCTATCTAACCATTTTATCCTCTGCTGCCCTCTTCTCCGCTTGCCTTCAATCTTTCCAGGGTCTTTTCCAGTGAGGCAGCCCTTCGCATCAGGTGGTCAAAGTACAGAAGCTTCAGCTTCAGCATTAGTCCTTTCCATGAATATTCAGGGTTGATTTCCTTTACGATGGACTGGCTTGATTTCCTTGGTGTCCAAGGAACTCTCAAGAGTCTTCTCCAACACCACAGTTCGAAAGCATCAATTCTTCAAGGCGCTCAGCCTTCTTTATGGTCCAACTCTCACATCCATATATGACTATTGGAAAAACCACAGCTTTGACTATATGGACCTTTGTTGGCAAAGTGATGCCTCTGCTTTTTAATACATTGACTAGGCTTGTCATAGCTTTCCTTCCAAGGAGCAAGCGTTTTTTAATTTCATGACTGCATTCACCATCTGCAGTGATTTCAGAGCCCAAGAAAATAAAGTGATTTTTTCTTTATTTTTTATTTTATTTTTCTATTTCTTATTTTTATTTTATTATCCCATAAAGTGATGGGACCAGATGTCATGATCTTAGTTTTTGAATGCTGAGTTTTAAGTCAGTTTTTTCACTCTTCTCTTTCACCTTCATCAAGATGCTGTTTATTTCCTCTTTGCTTTCTCCACATTAGAGTGGTATCATTACACTGACTTAACAGACTGTGAAGCAGAGCAGCCCAGGTGTCAGCCCTGCCTTCAGAAGACCAGGTACAAGATGTCAATCTCCATGGGGAGGCCGTGTGGCTAGATGATGGGGACCCCAAGACGGCTCCTTCAGGTAACAGCCTGCTGCTTTGCGGTGCTCCAATTGTGTCTGTGGGCCTTCACTCCCCTCCATTCTGATGAGACAGAGGTGAGCTTAGGCCTCCAAACATTCACAACATTTGCCGGCCCCCTGCCTGAGTGCCAGCCCCTCCCAGAAGCCCAGGGCCTTTGAACCAGCCCCTGGTAAGGCATCCTGCTGTGACCTAAATTGACCTGCATTTTCTGCAAGTCACAAGCTAGCCTCAGTGGGGGAGACAGAACAGAAAATCACAGAGAAGCAAACAGTCCACCCTCCTGCCCTCATCACCTCCGGTGACAGAGGAGACAAGGGGAAGGACGGGGGAAGCACAGATGCAGGCTGTGCCGGGGCCCTAATAAAGTCAACTCTACCTGAGTTCTCACTTACCTTCTCAGAGGAAGTCTGGGCCACCAACCGGGGTGGGAGTGGGGCAAGGAGTGTGGGAGCTCAGTTCCGTGCTAGCCCCTTTGTGAATGCATGCTCTGCTCGCTATTTTGATGATGGCTTACCCGATTTCCCAGAGGAAAACCAGCCCAGGGAAAGAGGTAGAAAGAAGAGAAGGCAACATTCCACGCCCAGCTCTGTCTTCCCCCAGACAGGAGGGTGACCGACTTACTGGAGAGACAGGACACTCTCAGGGTCCCGGGGACTTGATCACGAGGTGGGGGGGGCTGTGGGCCTCAGAAGGGGGCTGGAGCGGTGCAGTGGCGGGTCCACGGCCGGGGCTGGGGCCTGGAGAGCGGGTTCCATGACAAGGCAGAGTCGAGGGCAGTGGGAACAGCCTGACTCAGACGGCTGGGCCGGCAGGTGAATCCCTCCCCAGCTATGTGCCCTTCCCCTGTGGGCCCCCTCCACCACCCATCATGTCTAAGCCTCAGTTTCCCCAGCGGTAAAATGGACATAATCTCGGAGTCATGCTGAGAAATGTGAAATACTACATGCTGTAGCCAATAGAGTCTGACGGAGAGTAAAAGCTCAGTAAATGCTAGTCGTCCTGTGCCCCCCATCCCCAAGTCCCACCTTCAAGGTCTGCGGCCCACAGCGAGAGTGGAGCTAGCTTTGTGGGACGCTCACCACTCCATATGCCATTGACCCTGCTCTCCTTGGCGTGGGCTGATGCTTGGCAACTTGGCGGCCCAGAAAGCATGGGTGACGCCGAGGCTTGGCATTGTCTGTTGCCTGGCACCTCGAGCAGCCCTGAGCAACCCCTCCCCACCACCGTCAGCACCCTGGGCCTTGGCGCCAGGTGAGCAGATGACGTGAGGCCAGGTTTCCCTCCTGCATGGAATTTGCCAGCCTCACAGCACTCCTGCCAGCCTGCCCTGCCCCGGGTCCCAGGCGGGTTTCACCAGGGCAGGCTGGGTTCCCACTCCTGTATCTCATCCTGCCCAGAAGTGATGGCCGCTGAGGGAGGCGGAGATGCTCAGCCTGGAGCTGCCCCGACAAGCCAGTGTGGTGGAAGCCCTCTGTCTTTTCTGGTCCCTTGCCACTCCAAGCTTCGCATGCAGCCTCACGCTGGCTGCCAGCCAGCTTCCTACATCTCATTTGCTTATCACTGTTTGTTTTGAAGGCTTCTGGGAAGCCAGTCACCACCTGAGGGGGATCTTTGACCTGGGGACTTGTGAGGGCTGAGACTTTGAATTCTCAAGAAAGTTCAGCTCACAATTGGCCACCTCAGGCCCAGGGAGTGTGGACTCGCTTGACCTCAGGGCCATGGCCTGGCATCAGGCTCCTGGCACACGTCTCCAGGGCAGACCATGGGTAGAGGACGCTGGGCCGTTCCAACACAGAGCTCATCAACAGGACCTGCCTGAGGCAGCTTCATCTGGGGTCCAGGGCAGCATGGGTCTCTTTCTGAAAAGAGAAATGATAAGCATTTTGTATTTTTCACGTTGTTCATTTGGATTTGTTTTGCTATAAAAGTAACATCTAGAGGAAAATTATTTGAGTAAATTATGGACAAGTTCCTGTGATGAGCGATTAGCAGAAACCCCAAACTTACCCCAGTTTGAGATGCAAGGGTGAGGAAGTAATTTTAATAAAATCTCTACTTGATAAATAACTTTTAAAAGCACAAATTGCCTGGCAATGTCCACTGGAAAAAAAAAACTTGTAAAATTGATATTAACACCCCCTATTAAATGTGGTAGAATCACATATCATCCTGCAAGCCCACTCCTGGGCATATATGTGGAGAAAAACAGGGTCCAAAGGACACCTGTGCCCCAGCATTCATCGCAGTGATCTTTACTATAGCCAAGACATGAAAGCAACCTAAACGTCCATTGACAGAGGAATGGGTAAAGAAGATGTGGCATACAGACAATGGAATTTTACTCAGCATTTAAAAAGAGGGAAACATTGCCATTTGCAGCGACATGGATGGACATAGAGATTGTCACCCTGAGTGAAGTAGGTCAGAGAAAGACAAATATGGTACTATGTCACTTACATGGGGAATCTAAAAGTAAAAAATGATACACGTGAACTTATTTACAAAATAGAAACAGAGTCACAAACTCGAAGAATGAACTTATGGTTACAAGGAAGGAAGGGTTGGGGAGAGAGAGAGTTAGGGAGTTTGGGATCACACGTACACAGTGTTATGTTTCAAGTGAATAATCAACAAGGACCTACTGTACAACACAGAGAACTCTGCTTGATACTATGTAACAACCTAAATGGGAAAAGAATTAGAAAAAGAATATGAATATACGAATACATACACACATTTGAATCACTGTATACCTGAAACTAGCCCAACACTGTTAATCAACTCTACTCCAATATAAAACAATATTATTAAAAATGTGGTAGAATCATAAAGAAACCGGTTTAACATAGTAAATTTGCAAAGAATAAAGGAAAAAAACTCTCAAGTTATTTCCTTAACAGAGATAGCCGTTTCGGTGTCTAGTTCAAACTATGATACTATATATACCACTTTGGGGCATGGTTAGCATTGTAACCTAAGCATTTCCCCAAATCAATCTTCTAATGTTCACTGGGGTAATTTTAAAAATTTTAACGGTTGCACAGTAGTCCAGCATGTGGTTGAATAAGCTTTTTTTAAACCATTCCCTTTTTGATATTTAGGTTGTAGATATCTACATTTTGCTCTTATTTTTGTTGTTGTTCAGTCACTCAGTCATGTCCGACTGTTTTCAACCCCATGGACTGCAGCATGCCAGGTTTCCCTGTCCTTAACCATCTTCTGAAATTTGCTCAAACTCATGTCCACTGAGTCGGTGATGCCATCCATCTCATCCTCTGTCATCCCCTTCTCCTCCTGCCTTCAATCTTTCCCAGCATCAGGATCTTTTCCTGTGAGTCAGGTCTTTGCATCAGATGGCCAAAAGACTAGAGCTTCAGCTTCAGCATCAGTCCTTCCAATGAATAGTCATTTCTTTTAGGATTGACTGGTTTGATCTCCTTGCTGGCAAGGGAATCTCAAGAGTCTTCTCCAAGAGCCTTGCTCTTATTTAGAAAAAATGTTTATTAGCCATCTTTGCATGTTGATTTGAGAACATCCTTAGGATTAACATCCTAGCAGTGGAATTGTTGAGTCACAGGGTACGAACCTTCTAAGACTCCAGGCATATCCTGCCTTTGCTGGTTTCTTCTTTTGCGTCTCTGAAAACCACTCCCACCCTGAGATCAGGGAAGTTTCACCTGAACTCTCAGTAATGTGATGGTGAATTTGTCATTATATGTTTGGATTATAATCCGTCTGGACTAATAACACTAATAATAATAGGTAATGTTTATCCGATGTGTTCTAAACTAAGAGCTTTACATGCATTAGCTCACATTCTTCTATAATTACACTACAAGGAAGGAACTATATCCCTTGTTCCTATAAAGAAACAGATCTTGATTTTAACCCAATACAAGGGATGAGGTAGGACTTTAGCTTTATTTCCCCACATTATTTGAACATAGTTTACTAAACAACTGATCTTTTCCCCACAGATCTGAACATCACACTCATCATAAACTACTAATTTTCTCTAATTCATAGGGTCTGTTCCTGGACTTTCTCTTCTTTTCCATTGAGCTGTCTGCCCATCTTCCATTCTTCTCTGTATTCATCTCTGAGGCTTTCTCATGTGTTTTAATAGCTGGGAATGTAGACCGACATTGTTCTTTTCTTCCCCCAAATTTCATGACTCTGTTTACATGTTTATTTTTCCAGGTGAGTTGTTCCATGTAAGTTCATTACGCCAGATTTAAAAAACAACAACAAAAAAACCTTACTTTATTAGAATTACCTAAAATTTAAATTTGAGCAAATGGCATTTTCAGTATTAGGAGTTCCAACATGGCATGTTTTATCACTTATTTAATGTCCCTCTGTGTAGTTCAGCAGATTTTTTGCAATGAATATTATGCATTTCTTGAGAGCTTTACTTTCTAGCGTTGCTGCTATACATGGGACTGTTGCATTTCAAGTCTGCCAGCCTGGTGTTTGCTGCCCGCACAGTCCTGATTCAAGGACAGCTCACCCCCCAGGGACAGCCACGGCACCGGCCTGGCCCTGCTCCTGTCCACAACTGTGCCCAGCGAACCCCAGAGCCCAGCAAGAGGGGGCTTCATCTGGTGGGCACCGCTGCAGGCAGGGGCAGAGGGGTTTTAGCTGCTCATTTGTAAAGCACTGGTGCTCACTGTCGGGGGTCAGAGAGTGTCCTGAGAAGACTGTGGACTTCATCTCAGAGAGATGATCAAATGCTGCCCAGGCTTTCTGAAGATTCATGGACATCCAACCTCGGATACATCCGAGGACCGTAATTAACATCTTGCACTAAAACGCTGGTCCAGTCATTAGAGGAAGCACGCTGACTGAAACTGCCCATCCCGGCCAGGCACCGTGGTAACCATTTTCATGAGTTATTTGATGACAGAAGGTCCCAGTCAGGAAAAAGTTCGGGAAAGGTCAAAAGGAGACACCACGTGACCTTCCACCTCCCAGAATCCTCCTCGCTGGCATCCGTCTTGGCTGAGCAATGCATGCACCACCAGGAAGGACCCTGAGTCAGAAGGATTGGCCAGAGACAACCCAGAAACTAATCCCATCACCATAAAACCCGGGACTGCAGGCCACATGACAGAGCAGTTCTCCTGGGCTCCCTTACCCCCCTGCTCTCCCCCGGGGGCCCCTTCCCAATAAAGTCTCTTGCTTTGTCAGCACATGTGTCTCCTCGGACAATTCATTTCTGAGTGTTAGACAACAGCCCCATCTTGGGCCCTGGAAGGGCTCCCCCTTCTTGCAACACAGCTATGAATTCCTCTATGTAGGTGATACTGAAGACAGAGTGTGCTCGGTTGAGCCTGTGTGACCTTGGAGAGTCACTTCCCTCCCTGAATCTTTATTTTCTGCCGGAGAACAATTAGCTGCCCATCTAGTAGCAGCAATGTTTGGGGATCACCTGAGCTTGGGTTTGTAAAAGCGCTGAGAAGATTGCAGCTAAATTAGAGAAAGGTCAGAGACAATAAATGCCAGGAAAGGGAGCACAAGGAGGCCCCAGCTCTGCTGTGCGGTGAAGACATCTGGGTTTCTTAGAGTTATCAGCTCCCGTGCCACGACTGGCCTCTGTGAACTTGGCCTTTGCCCCCAGGAAAGGCTGATGAAGGCCTTCACGGCTCCCTGCTTTTGAGGTTATGAGACTGTTAACGCTGACCCAGCTAAAAACCACGATGGAGTAGCTGGATGTTGGAAGAGAAGTGTCAGGACTTGTGGTTCACAGATATCAGTTTCTGGGTTGTTATAAAAATTAATAATTAATCCTTTCCTGTGTGCTGGAGGTGAGCACCCAGGAGACTTCAAGGGGCCTTGCACAGGGTCACTGGGGAGCAGGACCAGATGCCAGGTTCCTGGCAAGCCCTTGGCCTGCCTGGCCACAGGCCAGCCCTCCTCTCTGGCCCCCTAAGGGGCCCCACTGTGAAATAAGGGGCTGTACTGCATGAAAGTGAATTTGCAGCTGAAAACTTGTGGAAAATGTATTAATACATTTATGATTGTGCCTTACGAGGGACTTGAAAAGCCTTCCAAGTTGCTTTCCTGCTCCCAGCAGCTGATACCACCTGACTGCTTGGCCCAGCTTGACCTTTGGGCTCCAGACACATCAGATTATGTGTGCACCGGGTGTGTGTGTGTGTGTGCCTGGTGGGAGTGGGGTGGGCACGGGTTGAGGGGGAGGGCAAAAAGCAGGTCACTGGGAACTTCTCTCTAAATACAAATGGCCGCTGCCTCCTTCCCAGGATAAATCTCGAGGGGGAAGGGGATATGCCAAATGGGTCTTCCATCCACCCACCTCCACGGCCTCAGCCTCTCCAGGGCAGAAGTCAGAGAGCAGGACGTCAAGGGGATTTGCAGAAGTATTTTGAACACCCCACTCTCGAACGTGCCACCTGTGAGGGCTCCCATCTGGAGGGCAGCAGGGAAGTGCTATCTGTCTTCCAGCCTCTCCTTGGCGAGTGAGCCCCATGTGGCATGGGATGGAGCTCTAAACTTTAAGTTCCTGGCTCAGTGACTGGCATATAACAGGAGCTTAATAAAGGACTTGGAGACAAATGACGGAAGCCTCTCCCATGCTTTACTGAATCTCCTATCCTTCCTCTGCTCCCTCTACGCCAATCCAAGTGCCTCTCCTCCTGATTTCTGCTGGAATTGAACACCCCTAGCTATCACCCTTCGCCAGGCAGGTGGCCCAGTCCTGTGTCCCTGTCTCTGCTGATCCCACAGAGAAGTTGCCTGTGTGTGCGCTCTCTTTCACAGCGCAAGGACTCTATCTATCAGCATTATGGATTATCTTTGTTATGTCGGCTTTTAAAAAAAATGCCTACTCTTGGCCCAGATGAGCAAAGCTGTGGCTTCTGTTTTCTGTAATGAATCTAATAACTGTTGTCACAGTCCCTACCTGGTAGGGTAATGAGAGAAACATTTGGTAGGCTATTTAATTGACCTTAATGGACTGGCTTGGGGGTTGGGGGGTAAATACACAGGAGTTCAAAATTCAACTCTAATGAGCCATTTGGTAATGAGGACCAGGATTATTGTGCTGCTCAGGGTGCTGGTGGGGGTGGATCCCTGGCTGACTGGCCCCCTCGTGGCTCTCTGCTCTGGGTGACTGGTCCATGAGCTTGGACGGCCAGTCTGCCTCTGCAGTCCCAGGGACATCTGCTGCTGGCATCCATGGCAGGTGTAACTCTTGGCCTGCTCTCTTGGCACGGACAACCCATTAGCCACCCTCACTCAGTTCCCGAAAGTTCTGCTGCCCCTAGAAGCATGGTTGTAATTCCCAATCAGCCCAAGACCCTTGTGTAGCCCTGTGGCCCCAGACAGACTCCCACGAGCTCTGGGGCAGCCAGCTGGGGCTCCCCCAGTCCCTTCTCCATCACGTGGTGCCCAGGGCTTTAGGAAAGCCAAACCAGGCACCCCCTCACCCCCGTGTTGCCAGAGTCCCCAGCACAGGGCTTGCTCTACCTCCCAGCCCCTCCCACACCGGAGCTTTAGATGAGGATCTGGGCCCAAAGACCCTCTGCTCTTGCCTTTCCCCACAGCCTACTCAGCTTCCCTCCTTACTCTGGGACCTCTGCCTGGAGGAGGCAGGACAGCACATTCCTGATCTTGGTCCATCTTCTTCCCACAATTCCCTGGGCCAGGAGGAAAGGGCTCTTCTTGCTTCACTTTTCGCCTCGCTCTCCCTCACATGCTTGGCGCCAGCGCAGTCCATGGATGAGCAGCATCGGCATTCACCTGGGACCCTGGAAGAAATGCAGATTCTCGGGCCCCGCCCCAGACCTTCTGAACTGAGTCTGCGTTTTAACAAGGCTAGGTGATTCGCGTGCATGTGACGATTTGAGGGGCAGAGCTGCTCATATCACAGCCTGGCTGCTTTCTGTCTTGTCTGATATCAGATTCTGTCATGTCACCTGGCCCTCCTGGCCTGGTACTTGATGATGTTCATGGGAGTTCAGCAAGTTTGGGAAATCCTTATCCTTCTTGCCAAAACCCAACTTCTGGATGCTGCAGACTCAAAAGTCTTGCCTTGGTGTCTTGGAAGTCACAAGCTGAACAGACACTGTTTCTTTCCTTCTCTTGACAGTCTCACTATTAGTCTTGATCCTCCCCAAGGCATGCTTCTTGAAAATAGGGGAGGAAAGAGGAGAAGCTAGGACTGTGAGAGAGAAAAACACATTGTTTCAAAAACTGCTCTCTCAGTTACCACAGCTTTTGACTCAAGCTTGGATCATGCCAGCATCCCACTTAGTGGGTGGAGGGTCCTTTTTTTCACAAGAATGCAAAGAGGGGACGCGCTCACCCTAGCACTCAGATGGCTCCACGGTTCTTGAGCAAGCAGACTGTCTTTACTTTGTAGGCCGATAGGGGAAAACCAAGCGTTTTCCCCTTTCGCTTTGGCTGCTAAGCTGTTTAGAGTCAACCTCGTGTCTCAGCGACGGTAAACGTATAATTATGTCCAGTCCTCACATTGAACTCATTCTGCACACCACTCTTCCTCCTTAATTGTAATGTCTGCATTTTATTTTCTTCTAAGCCACTTTAAAATCCTTCCTGAAGTTGGGAGGATAAATTCATGGGCAGGTACTGTTCTAGATCCCTGAATACAGTTTGTCCTATTTAATCCTTTTTCCAGATTAAGAAACAGAAGCTCAGAGAGATTAAACAAACAAGCCAAAGACAGGGCCCTTGCTGAGTGTCTAAGTGAGGCTCTCAGCTCTCCGCATGCAGAGTTGGCCCCATTCGGAAGCACCTGGGGGCTTCCCCAATGGTTCAGCAGGTAAAGAATCTGTAAAGCAGGAGACACAGGGTCAATACCTGGTCAGGAAGATTCCCATGGAGGAGGGCGTGGCTACCCACTCCAGTATTCTTGCCTGAGGAATCCCATGGACAGAGGAGCCTGGCGGGCTACAGTCCACAGGGTTGCAAAGAGTCAGACACGACTAAAGTGACTGAGCTTGCACTCACGCACAAGGAGCACTTGGGCGTGGTTCTCTTGGCAGGTGGACCAACACTGTGCTGAGAAGGAGCAGAGGGGAGATTTGCATCAGATTTGCTCTGAGCCTTCGGACTCTCCATCAAGCATCATGGGGAAATGTGCCCAGCATGCTTTGGGGCCACCAGGCCTGCTCGAGAGGCTTCCTTATGGGATGTCCACCATTTCTGCAATTAACTGACAGTAAAGGTTCTCAAGGGCCAAGCTGGGGCCACCGATTCACCTGTGACTGGAACAGGTGAGTTGCCTTGTGGGAGTATTTCAAAGGTGTGTGCCCGCCTCACCCACAAGGTATTCCAGGCAAGCTGTTTTCCTCAAAGATAAGGTCATCTTCCTAGACATTTGAGATAAATGCAAAGGATGACACAAAGGAGCTATTTAGCAAAGAAGGAAGAGAATTTATATGTACCGAAAGGGAAGGATTATTGTTCATTGAAAAAAGCAAATAAAAGAGCAGTACATGTATTAAGATCCTTTATGTGAGTGTGCTGTAAGTACACATAGTCAGATACATATATGTAGACATACACACCGCAGATCAGAGATCACACAGGAGGTTTAGAAGAAACACCTAACATCAAACCACTTACAGCTGCTTCTGGAAAGAGAGACAGAAGGTGACATCATGGATGAGGAAACATTGCTTTTTAATTTTTACTGTATGTATTTCCATATTGTTAGAATCTTTTTTTTTTTTTTTTTTTTACCGTTGAGGTCTCCACTGTAAAGAGACACAAGTTAACAGTATGCTTTCAAAAAATTTGTTGGAAACCAATGGTATAATTAAACTAGGAACTACTCATATAATTAAGAACTGCTTATATGCTCCAAAAACTCTAAGTCTTAAATGCAGAGAAAATGCAGTTTATCAAAGGGCTGAAAAGAGAAATAACCAAAAAAAAATTTTTTTAAAGGATTAAGATACCATGAAAGAACAAAGACCAACTTCACAATTTACAGAAAGAAACCTCAATTAGATAAATTCCTCCATTAAAGGACAGACTTTTAATTGCAATTCCTCCATTAAAGGACAAAAACTTTAAAACTGAGTTAAGGGAGGAAAAAAAACACCTAATATATGCTTTTTTTTTTTTTTTTTTTGCAGGGGAAAATGGACAAAGGAAAGGATCAATGAGGGTGGGAGGGAAATGGGAAGGAAGAAGGGGGGTGATGGTGGGGAGGAGCATATGTAATTTCTTAACTAATGGCTTTCTGCTAATATATGCTTTTATAATGAGACTTATTTAAAGCAAAATTGCAATAAAATCTATAAGCAAATGTAACAAAAGTATTTTATGCCAGTGCAACTAACAGGAAATAATATTAAAATCAACTGTTGACAGTATGTTGATTGTGGACAATATCAACATCAGACAAAACTTATTTTTTACACAAACAGAACCATTCTATTAACAAGGATATAATTCACAAAGCTGAAACTCTCATAAACCTTTAAGTGACAAATTACTATATCAATGTATTGAGGGGCTTCCCTGATGGCACAGTGTCTGCAATGCAGGAGACACCAGAGACTTGGGTTCGATCCCTGGGTTAGGAAGACCCCCTGAAGGAAGAAAGGGCAACCCACTCCAGTATTCTTGTCTGGAGAATCCCTTGGACAGGGGAGAATGGCAGGCTACAGTCCACGGGGTCTCAAAGAGTTGATCGGACACGACTAAGTAAGTCACAAAGAGTCGGACATGATTAAGTCAATAAGCACAGCACACGCACAGAGTATTGAAGGGAAAGGTGTTGGAAACAGGAGAAGAAACAGAAAGGCAATAAGCAGCAAAAGATTTTTGACACATTTTGAGCTTTTAACGAATTAACAGGTAAGTAATAAGCAAGTACACAGTAAATACGTACCTCAAAATATATACATTATGTATCAATCAGGGTTGTCCAGAAAAAAACTAATCATCATGCCTTGCAGAAGAACATAGATTTATTTTCTTCTGTAATTCACGGAACATTTCATGGGTCACAAATAAAGCTGTAAAGAAAAACCACGTTCTAAAATCTGGTCACAATTGCTGAACAAAATGCAATTTTGTTCGGAGTTCTTACATTAACGCTATCACTTTGTAATTTAAGGACTTAAAAAAATGTATTGAATAAAGTCAGCCGCTGTGAACACTTCTTGTGAACGTGGGACTAATTACAGGGCATCCAGTTACATCCAGAGGGCCAGCGTGTTGTCTCCAAAGTCAGGGCAGGCGAGGAGGCAGGTTTGCTTCCTGGCTGGGTGGCCGCAGGCAGGCAGGCAGTGACCGGCAGCCTGAGACACCTAGACTCTCAGCAGCTCCAGCGGAGCCCCGGAGCCCTCGCCGTCGCTCAAACGTTAGGAGAGGGGCCCTGGTAGAGTAAGCAAGAGTGCCCCTACCGGCTCCTCAGTAATATCGTGTTGAACCCAGCATTGCAGACGTGGGAGCTTCCCAGGCCACTGACCTCTGCCCTTCCAAGGTGGAGTGAGCCGAGGTTACACGAAGGCGGGCCCTCACACGCCCATGGATTCCATCAGCTTTCATCACCCTCCTCGCTGTGCAATCTGTCCATCCACTACGGATCCCTATTTTCCCAGCCACCAAATCCACTGAACGATAGTCCTTCTGTTGGAATAAAGACGTTCTCTCTATTCTTTCCTCATCAGCTGCCTTGTACCATCTTTGGCTTTCATCCTCAGTTCATTCTAGGAGGGCAGCCCCCCTGAGGTCTTTGAGGAAAATGGGCTTTATTTTGCAAGGAAGGTCGATTGGAAACAAAATATCTCCAAGGAGGACAGGCCTGAATAAGGTGGCCCTGGAGAAGATGCTGAGGAAAGAGCAGGGAGGCCTGGGGTCGTCCTGGGCTCACTTGAAAATCCCTCATGGATCCTCCCCACCCCACCCCATCAGTAACTGCTCTTTCCCAGCCCACAGTTCCAGAAGGCCCCTGGGCCAGAACCTGAAGGACCAGAACCAGAAGGACCCTGGGCCTCTGGGTCCGCCCTTCCTTAATCATTCAAGTATCTTGAGTAAGGTTATGGATTATCACCCTTACCTCATCATTAGGGGAAACTAGATGGTCTGGGAGCAAAGCTAACCTCTTGTGGAGGCAAGCAGTAGAGGGTTGTAGTCAAGAGAACCACTTTGGAGTTAAAAGCATCATTTCAGAAACCAGCTGTGCTTCTTCCCAGCTGTGATCTCTGCGCTTCAGTTCCCCCGTGTAACATGTGACACTAATGATGTGAACTTCTCACGGGGTGTTGCGAGGACTGAATGTAGTAATGAGAAAAAGGCATTTAACCAAGGCCCACGTGTGATTTGTCTGTAACAAACCAATTGCATGGGGCGTATGGAAAGGGTGAGCTGCGGGTATGACAGCTCCATGGCGCCACCTTGTGGTAGGTGTCTCTCAGAGCAGTAGGTTGGTCTTTTTCAAAACCAGTGCCTCTTTCAAATGACGAGAAGCAGGTTGTGCTTGGTGAAACTCATCATTGTTTAAACATTCAAAGCCTGTAATGGTAAGTACTGTGTTGATGTCATGCAAAGCACCTTAGAAAGATTTTAGAAAGCGATGCTGGAGAAGCATCATTTGGGAGGACTCTGCCCTCTCCATTATCAAAAAAGGAAGTTATGTTATAATGTACAAGTGTTACGTCAGCTCAATTTGAAAATTATACCACGTCTGCATTGATAATCTGGAGAAGCAGCAAACATTACCATGGACTGTAGATCCTCCAAATATCAGCTCCTCTGTCTCAATATTAACGAAGACTTTCTTCAAGGCTTAATGGAAACTAATATAAAGAGGAATTGCTATGTGTAAACTAACACATCATTAGGCTGAAAATCTTCCCAAAGACCACTCAGGGAAATTGAATGTATGAGTCTCTTACATCATGTCTTGACAGATTCTTTATCGTCTGAGCCATCAAAAAAGAGAAAGGACAAGGGCCCCTACATGCTGGAGAAACATCATTTGGGAGGACTCCGCCCTCTCCACCACCTCAGAGGTCCTCTTCTTAGATTACTACATCATCATTGCCCAAGGGGGACTCGCCCTCTCCACCACCTAAGAGTCCTCTTCTTAGAACATCATACCCTAGATGTCCCCAGCTTTAGGGGTGGAGATGTATAAGCAAATAGACATCTCAGTTCCCAAGCCTCTGCCTGCTTTCAATCTGCCCGATCTCATCTCCCAGCCACGTTCAACTTTCCCCTCCTCTATGGCATCTCTTTCCCGACCCCACACCCCACTCAAACCTTTCTGATTTCCTCCTCCACCCCACTTCAACCCTAACTTCTGCAGCACTAATTCCCACCTCCTCTGTGACTGCATCCCCATTTCCTCCGCCCCTTTCCTGCTTCAGTTCCTCTCCATAGCACTCAGCACTGACTCCCCCACGTGTTCCTTGTCTGTTTACTCTCTTGCCCCATTTGAATGGCACCTCCCTGAGGGCAGGGATTTCAGTCTTCCATGCTGTACCTTCAGCACCTTCTGGTACTTCCCTGGTGGCTCAGATGGTAAAGTGACTGCCTGCAATGCAGGAGACCTGGGTTCGATCCCTGGGTCGGGAAGATCTCCTGGAGAAGGAAATGGCAACCCACTCCAGTACTCTTACCTGGAAAATTCCACGGATGGAGGAGCCTGGTAGGCGACAGTCCATGGGGTCACCAAGAGTCGGACACGACTGAGCAACTTCACCTTCAGCGCCTTCAGTGGTGCTTGGCTGTAGGAGGTGCTCAATAAATTGCTGATTGACTAAAGCAAAGAATGAAAACAAAGATGGACTCTAAGATGGGAGAAACTAGAGAAGCTCTCAGCATGCCACAGGATTAAAAATAGGAAAGAAAACTCATTTCCTAAGGTAGGAAAGGAGTTTCCTAAAGAAAGGGCAGGTTTCACGAGTATGGGGCCAGTGCGGTCACACAGGCTCTGCACTGTGGAAGGGCCTGGCATTTAGAAAGGACTTCCCTGGTGGCTCAGAGGGTAAAGAATCTGCCTGCAATGTGGGAGACCCAGGTTTGATCCCTGGAGGAGGAAATGGCAACCCACTCCAGTATTCTTGCCTGGAGAATTCCATGGACAGAGGAGCCTGGCGGGCTATGGTCCATGGGGTCGCAGATTCGAACACAACTGAGCAGCCTACACTACGACCACTACCTGGCATCTAATACTCAGTGTTTGTAATCTTGAAAGTCGTAGTGCTGTTGAATTTGTGTTTTCTAAGTCCAGTCCAGTAGGACCATGGTGCAGATATTGGCTTAGGGCCTCAGCTCAGGCATGGGTCTGCCACCAAGTCCCCCACCCCTGGTGCACCAGGCCCCATCTGGCCTCCCTCTCTCTGCTCCCAGAGGGGTCTTGGGCACGGGCAGGGGAGGATGCCCAGAAGCCTCTCAGGACAGAGGATGCCCATCTACCTCCTGGGCTAGCAGCCCCATCGCATGGTGGGTGGGTGGGGGGCAGCCAGCTAGATGCCTTCTCTTGGCAGGGGTGATCCAAACACCCCACTCGAGGTACACAGAAAGTCCTGGCTTGGGGGTGACCTGCCTGCTGCAGCTGGGGCTGCAGGCTCGACTCCTCCAACCTGACCGTGTGTCATGCTTGTTCAGAGTCGCGGGCCCCCGGACGCCTGTCACAGGCTGTGTCTCTTCTGGCCAGCCTGAGGCACCCTCCCGGATAAGTCACCAAACATGAGTTATATAATGTCAGTGATTCCACCGATGAGCTAAATGTGCTGCTACCTGCATTTAGAACTGGCATCACACAATATAAAAGATGAATAGCAATGTTCATGCTAATAATTTAAAACTTCAACTTTTCTTAAGGAATTAAAGAGCAAATACCACCACCACAATAAGCAGAGAGATTTGGGAAGAAAGGTCGAGGTTTTCTATGCACCTTTAATGGTACTTATCTGCTTTTTGAACAAGGAGCCCCACATTTTTATTTTGCTCTGGGCCCTACAAATTATACTCAACACTGACATCAAAGTGGTCCTGTTGGGATTAATCTGTGGGTATACCATGAAGGCACTGTAATCAGTTTGATTGTATTGCAATGTTATATCTTTGCTAGAACTACACTATCCACTGTTTAATAAACCTGTAATAAAATAGCTAACAGCAACGAGATCAAACCAGTCAATCCTAAAAGGAAATTAACCCTGAATATTCTTTGGAAGGACTGATGCTGATGCTGAAGCCCCAGTACTTTGGCCACCGGCTGTTAAGAGTCAACTCATTAGAAAAGACCTTGATGCTGGGAAAGATTTAAGGCAGGAGGAGAAGGGGATGACAGAGGATGAGATGGTTGGATGGCATCACCGACTCAATGGACATGAATTTGAGCAAAGTCTGGGAGACAGTTAAGGACAGGGAAGCCTGGCATGCTGGAGTCCATGGGGTCGCAAAGAGCCGGACATGACTAAGCAACAGAACAATGAAAATAGCTAATAAAGGAGTTGTTTTTCCTATTTATTATAACTCTTCATAACTTGGTCTTAGTTCATTAAGCTAAAAGGATTAGTGTTGCCAGGAAAACATCACATGAAAAATGCAATGGGCACAGCAAGGACTGCTAATTCATATTACAAGTCAGAGCTTTAAAAAAAAAACCAAAAAACCCATCAAGACCAAAATAAGTTTTGGTGGGGGATATTCCAACAAATGTTCGCTGAGGTCAGGTATCTCAGGAGCGACGCAATGACATTCAGCTGTGGGGACCGTCCCGTGGGGACGCAGGGTGTTCAGCAACAGCCTCCCTCCAACCACGCACTGAAAACACCTCCAGGCCTCGCACTGCCTGTGGTGAGGACTGCCTGCTTGCACGGACAGACAACCGGTTGCCAAGTGACCACACAGCCCTCAGGACCATGTTCCCTCCCCTCGCCTCCCATGCCTGCAAGCCATATTAGATTCTCTCCAACTACGATCAACCTATACAAGACACTGGGTATAGGAAAACTAACCAATTCTTTTATTTAGTGAGAAAGAAGGGGACAAATGAAAGCTCACGTACTGCTAAAAAGAATAAAAAGGAAAAAAAAGGACACCACTGTACGGCTCTTGGGAACATCACATTCTCTTCCCCAGCCTCCCACAGAGCAGTGGGTATTTATAAGCGAGATGTCAAGGTATTACGACCAATCAACATCCAGTTAGGTTTTCTCTAAGCTAAGAACATTTAAAACCTCAGACTTTTATTAAAACTTCTAAAACATGTAAAACCTCTAGACACGACAGCTGTAAGCACACCATTCAGTCCCTTAAAATGTCTCAGTAAGCACTGCTCCTGAGTCAGTATCTTTTCCTAATAGTATTCCCCATCCCCCTACGTTTAGAATATAACATTTCATGTTCCAGTAGTAATCACACACAAGATTAAAAGCCCAACCAGCCAAGAAAGTGTTATTCTTTCTATGAAGTGTTCATTACAAAAGGAAGAAAAATGAAAGGTGTGGACTTGGGTACACCTGGTGCTGGACAACTGCAGGATTAATACCCAAATAGCCTGCCAACTCTAGAAAAGGTGCGGCTCTCGGAACCACAGAAACAGGATACAGCAGTCGATTTTTCATCCGTAAAGTGCCAGCGACGTGAAGTACTCTGTGTGCAGGTCTGTGTCTCTGGCCCCGCTAGCGCATGCCCAGGATCTGCCTGCTTTTCAGCTGGTAAGTCTTCTCAATGTCCGACAGGGCTTGAGCGCGAAGCTGAGCAGCGTGAAGCCTTTTTTTCAGGTCCTTGCACTTGGACTTGGAGGTGAGCTGACTCTCAGAATTCTCACCCCGCATGACGTTCTCTTTACTCTCCCCACTGAAGTGAACCTTCTTCTTCACGATCAATGATGGGAGATCAAACAGTTCTTCAGAAAGAAAAAAGAAAAAGGGGTTTGAGTTACGCAAACAGGCATTCGGCTCCTCCATACTTAACCAAACTTACTGAACATATTGACTCAGTTCCCATGTGGAACCTGGGTACCTGTCCTTCTCTCTGGGACAGGAATGCTAAACAGCATGCAACTGAGTGTTAAAGGTCTTACTGGCTTTATTCAACGACTCCTGCTGGGTGGCACCACATCCAGCAGATAGAAAGGCGCTCCAAGGAACTGTACAAGGCAGGAGGGGGCAGGATGATGAAGTGACACCAGTGCAGAGGGGCCTGCCTGTGGCAAGATCACTTTCCTTTAGGGGACAGCAGGCATTATTAAGCAGATGACCTCACTTGTGCTGACCAGGTAATTCTAGATTGACTAGTTTAAGATTCCATTCCTGGGAGAGGCTGAAACTGTGATGAAATTAAGCACTGAGTCTTGATTTGATGATTGTTGGTGACAAGTGACCCCATTTTGGATGGGGTGCCTGCCGTGCAGGAGACACAGGAGATGTGGGTTCGATCCCTGGGTCAGAGGAGGAAACAGTAACTCACTCCAGGATTCTTGCCTAGAAAAAAGTTTCATGGACAGAGGAGCCTGGTGGGCTACATGCCATGGGTTTACAGAGTTGGACACGACTGAGCAGGTGAATCTGTTTTGAACCTGTTGTCTCTTTTTTAATAGGTCAGGGGCTGTGGCTGGCAGAAGTCAATGGGCCTTCTAATCTGTAGCCAAAAATCAAGGAACGTATGCTTCACTCTCTTATCAACTTTCCTCTTAAGGTTAAATGCACTGAAGATTGTGGGCCACAATATAAATCTTTTGGAAATCAATGTTATTTATCTCTATTCTTCAAAACAAGTGCCATTCTACCTGGAACACATTACTTCCAGGTAAGAATGGAAGCAGAAGCTCTTTTTTTATAGCAAGCACCTACAGCTTTGGCTAAATACTTAAGAACACATTTTAAAAATGTCTAACTCACCAGAAACGTGTTTCAAAAAGAAACTAAGCAAATTCAGCACAATAAAAGTAAATCAAGTGAACAGACGGTGAAAAATGTGTACTTTTAATGGGAAGAAAAATAGTTTACTTAAAGTGGCTACACCATTAGGAACTAACAGGATTATGTGGGGGTTGGGGACTGGCAGGTTTGAATTCCAGAAACTTTTGTTTCTCCTTTGTATTCATTTAAAGGAAATATGTTCAAATATTTACTGAGCTTACTGTACGGGCCATTGTGGACCAAACAAAGGCCCTATTGTGGCAGCCGGAGACAGAGTATCAACAGATAAACAAGTCCATACGAGGAATATTTGAGGGTGGTCTGTGCTGTGGTGGGGGAAGGGACGCAGAGGTTCTAGGGGTGTTTACAGCGATGAAGCCTCATAATAAGGTGACTTCTGAGCAGAGACGTGAGGACAGAGAGGACGGAAGAAGCCACATGACTCTGGAGAACATTCCAGACCACAGGCCTGGAGAGGTCCCGAGAGGAGCAGACCGCGCTTCGACTGTCCCGACTTCCTATTTCACACACTCTTTCTCCGCAAAGCACTTTGGGAGACTGCTTTCAGGCCTCAACTCCATGGTTTCAAATAGATCCACCTTTATTACCACAAACAGCTACTCATTTGAAGAGCAACAGTGTAAACTGTAAATCCTACTAGTAAAATAGTTATAGAAGTGTTTAGAAAATGAATTAGTATTTCATTAAATAGAAGAAGAAAGAGAATTAGCATTCATTAAATAGACTAAGGAGCGCTTTCAAAAGATGCTGTTGCTAACTGTGATGATCTCAACTTTATTTTTCTCACAGCTGAATTCTAGAGCCTGGGGACGAGGGGGGCACTGCCAACTGTCCTGGGTTCGCCATGGCACCCTCTCCCCACGGCTTCGCTGCTTTTCTCGTTGGCATTCAGTCACTCAGTCATGTCTGCCTCTTTGTGACCCCAAGGACTGTAGCCTGCCAGGACTCCCTGTCCATCACCTCCTGGAGCTGGCTCAAACTCATGTCCACTAACTCAAATGCTTTTCTTAGGTTCTGACTAGTTCAGTTCTTCCAAATATCTCCGACCCACACTGGAAACTGCATCCTCACAGCTCATTTTAAGTCTTTGCCATGATTTGCACACAGGTGAATTCTTCTACCTACATACCCTACAAAGCAAAACACAGCGTTCCTCTCCGGGACTTCTCACCCTCCGCTCAAAGACTGTCCGGGAAAGACGGAAATAAATTCTTTAACTGGAAGAGCCATCCCCAACAGGGCCTTCAATAATTCTCAGCAACGGGCCTGATGCATGAAACCCACCCAGATAAAAATTATTCCTCATTCTATCATGACTTATGTCTAGTTTGTCTCTATGGATGGCAGTGTAGAATCTAAGAAAAGTTGAAATAAATATTACAAAATTACTGAAATGGTAGACAGTCATATTGAGAAAAAAGATACTCCCATCACTAGTTTCATTTATTTCCCTTGCTTATTACAGAGCATATGTAGATATTAAACAATCACACTTTGACATATACATGCAACTGGAACGGGTCTTAGCAAAGACCCAAAAGTGATGGTCTGTTCTACAGTTGGTGTGTCACACCTTTTAAGCCAGTCTCTGTGAAGGATCTGGCAAGTGTTGGTTGGTCATGCGGCAATAGTAAAATGCTGGGATTTTCACGTGAAAAGGGAGAGAAATGTGGAATTCTGATAACACACCTGGAGAAAAATCTGAAAGGCACAGTAGTTTTTTATGACCTAATTTTTAAAAATAAATATCAAATCTGCACGTGTAGTTTGACAAAGTGAACAAAACTGAAGACGAACTCATCCCCACGCAGAGCCTCAGGCCTCTGATCCCAGAGTCAGCCGCAGCGAGAGCAGAGTCCTCACCTCCACTGAGCCATATCCACCCAACCGAGTCCATCTCACAGCTCAGGACTCTGGAAAGCTAAAGTGGGCAGCAGCTCCTGCTCAGAGCTGGCTCTCATACCTGGGCCGCCTGCCAGAGACAGGAACCTCTGCTCCTTCAGCAGGCTGTAATTCTTCAGCAGACCTTCCGCTCTGGCCAGCTTGTTCTCTGCCAGCCTCTCACGGACACAAAGCTCACGCTCTTTCTCTTTAAAAAGGGAACGGAACAAAACAGAGAGAAATGAACATGTGGCTCTGGATGTAAACAGTTCACATTTGGTATCTTACTGCTTTTCCTCATGACGAGGCTGGCTGCCTGGCCACCGATGAGTCGTGTTTAGTGAAGGGCTCCTTGCCGTACATGCCAGTCAACTGGATGGTGCCCATGTCACAACTCAGTGTGTTACTGTGTTGTCTTAGGTTTCCTCCTAAGGACCAGCTTAAGCACAAGGACAAAGTCAGCTGCAACTTTCGGTCGTGATGTGTGGGGATAACTCACGGGGGGAGCAAAGAGCTCCCGCCATCCTGCTCGCCCCTGGGAAGGGCTGACAGTTCACTCTCTGGGCGTTACTCGGCCCAAACTCCCTCCCCGAGTGAACAACAGCACCCAAAGAGAAGGGAAAAAACACAGCACAGTGAGGTGCTACTCCTTTAGATCAGTAACGAAGGCTATTATTTTTTCATGGCCCAGCATTTAGAGAGTGCAGATTTCATCTGCTACATGAAATTACAGAACACTGAGGCAAGTTTAAAAAAAAAAAACTTTTTGCTTGTTTTTTGTGGGTTCTTTTTTTTTTTTTTTTAAAGAATGCCTTTAACAGAAGAGACTAAGATTTTCAGGCAAGCACAAGCTGTTCCTCCTACAGAGAGTGTTATCTCACAGTCCCCAATGATTATCATTAGGAAGTAAAACATTAACTAATGTATTTGCATCCTTTATAAGTACATTTAAATAGAGTACTTTAGAAGTACATTTAAAATTAAATATAAGTACATTCTTAAGTGAATGTGCATTGGTGTAAAGCTGCAGAGGTGAGAGCGGGTGGGCCACCAGGGTGGAGGAGACTCACAGTCTCTCTCCCCTCTGTGTCAAAAGGCAGAGAGCCCTACCATTGCGGCCGCCCTGTGTACAGGGCTAGCAGCTCTCACTTCAGAGGCGTCAACAGACAACATCAAAAACTCCTGCGTCCGTCAATACCCATCAGAGGATTTAAACATCTTGTATCCGCAGCCTCTACAGAATGACCTGAACACTTATCGTCTTACACACTGCGCGATTTTAGAGCCTGGCGCACTGCAGAGGCGTGTCAGAAGGGAGAAGCGACGGCTTTGATTCTGGAAGGTGGCGAATTCTAACAGATTCTTTATGAAGGGAAACCTTAGGGCCCGTATGTTAAGGAAGAAAAGAAAACAGTGACTCTAGAGTACGGGGTGATGACCCCTGTGCCAGGCTGCCACGGTTAGGGCCCGACAGCATGGTGACAGCGGCCGAGCTCGAAGAAAAAGGCTCAGCACGGAGGAGCCGCAAGCCTGATGGAGGCATTTTGGCTGTGCGAGTGTTTATAAAAATGCCCTGCAAGGACTGACATGAGACCCTCCGTTCAGGCAGACACTCACACACTAGGATCAGCCTCCAGGAGCACTGGGCTTCACCCTCCACCCGCCAAGACTTACGCTCCAAGCTTTCTTCCCTGGCCTTGAGGGCTGCCTCCCGCTCCTGTAACTGTATTTCCTTCAGTTTCAGCTCACTCAACACAGGGCTGGAGTCCTGCAGCTTTTCTGGTTCTCCTAATCGCCGCCCTCTCCTCTCAGGATTTTTCCTTTGCTCTTCGGCAACCAAGTCTGCTATCAAAGGATTCTCAAGAATTTCTTCAACAGAAGGTCGATGGTAATCCTGGGGGGAAAAAGACGGTGTTGCAGGCAGGCTTCATAATGGACGGACCACTTATCCTGAAAGAGCAGTGACATTTAAAACAGCATATATTCCAAAGCAAAAGAAAAGGCTCCTTTACAGGTGACTCTTTTTTTTTTTAATCAGGTGTGCAATGTGTTCAACATCTGTGTACACTAGAGAGATCCCTGACACAGTTCCAGCTACCATCCATCACCATGCAACTGACCCCCTTCACCCATTTTGCCCACTGCCCCCTCCCCACATAGATGGGTTTTAAACACCTGAAAATTAAGTTCACTGGTGGCTTTAACTCAGGAGGCTCTGTGTCCACAAAGCGATGCAGATTTTAACTTACCTTTGCTCCCCTTTTAACCTAAGAAGGCTCAGCCCCTGTGCTGGGCTGGGTAGCACTGCCAGGGTCCGTCTGGGGGCAACTCACTGCCCTCGCTTCTCTAAACCATATTAAGCAGGACACTCTCTCCCTGACCTCTGATTCTGTTATTTCACTTGCATCCTTCTCTTTGAACTGCCCTCCAGCATGTACCTCTGTTCTTACACCAGCCTGATCCCACCCCACCACACCGCCAGGTTTGTTCTCCATAGTCTCTGAGTTATTTCTCCTCTGCTCTTTTAGCGCTCCCCACCCCACCATTCCCATCTCTCATGGTCTCTAATCTCTCCGAGTCAGAGCAGAGTAATAAGATCTTATTATTTCTGGCCCCTTCCTGCACCATCTGCTGCGCTGAGTTAGGCAAGGACAAGGTGACTGAGGCTCTGAATCCTTACTGCTACCAGCCACCCGTGAGCAGGGCGGAGCGAGCGAGGATACATAAAGACAGCAGAGATGGGCAGCCAGAAATGTGCCAAAGATACATGTTTTCACTCATGTTAACAAAGCAGATTTATCAGCTAAGGAAATCTATTTAACCTTTCTTCAGTCTCATTGCTCCACAACAGCACATGCTGCAAAATTTAAGTGAGGGATGGAAACATGTCATCTTATAAGCTTTACCTTTAAATTTAACATCCTCGTAATAATGTCATTTAATTCATCAGAGTAACGGTATGGAATTCGCCTGAATTTGCCCTCTCTGATCTTCCCAGCTAGTTCCTTCTGGTTGAAAGCTGTAAATGGAGGCCTGAAGAAAAAAAATTTAATGTAAAAATGAAAATATATAATAAGAAGCAAATCAAAAGCAGAGTTTAAGGTCCAGTTTGTATTTATGTTTCTGCCTCTGGGGCCTTCCTCTGTAGCTAAGTTTCCCACCCTTGGCACTTGTGACATTTGGAGCCGTACGGTTCTGTTATGGGCACTGTCCCGTTCATCCTTATTATGCTAGCGGCGCTGCAGATCCCTGTCTCTCAGACGCCAGCAGCTATCCCTAGCTGTGACAATTAAAATGTCTCCAGACACTGCCAAGTATCCCATGGGAAGCAAAACTGAGGGAGTAAAACTCCCCTTCCCTGCTTGAGAACCCCTGCTCTACATAAGAGTTTAGAATGGAGAAAAAAGGGAAAGAAGCTGGGTTCCGTCCCGTCCAAACCGCCAGCCCACTCGTCCAGATCTTCATTTCCTTTCTTCCACGGGCCTGACCTACGAGTGTGAGCTACACTGACAGGGAGGCACCTAACCAGGTTACAAGCTTGAGAAGTCTAGATTCAGCCTCAGGGGTCATGCTGTTAATTTGTAACTCGTTTTTTAACCTGCCCATCCACCTTAATTTTAGTCCAAGGTATGACTCTTTCAGACATGAATGTGCATGGATGCTCAAAAAGCTGAACCCGGCGACCGACCTAAGCACAGACCTCGGACTAGAAACCTGCCTCCGCCAGACTTACATCAACGCACACAACTCATACAGCAAACAACCCAGTGACCAGATGTCCGACTTCTCGTTGTAGGACGTGCGATTCATTTGCTCCTTTAGTGGGGAAAGAAAGGAGGAGATTAAAGTTTACTTTGTTTTAAAACAGACTCACAGACACAGAGAACATATTTGTAATTGCCAGAAGGGACGCAGGGGAAGGGAAGGACTGGGAGTTTGGGATCAGCAGATGCAAACTATTATACACAGGATGGATAAAAAAACAAGGTCCTACTCCATAGCACAGGGATCTACAGTACGAACCTGTAACAAATCATAACAGAAAAGAATATAGAAAACAATGTGTGTGTATATACGTATGTACCTGAATCATCTTGTTGCGTAGCAGAAATTAACACATCAACTATACGTCAATAAAATAATTTTTTTTAAAGTTTGCTTTAAAACTTATAAAATTACTCCTGGGACAAAAATGAAACCTTAAAGTTTGATAATAGTCACTCAAAAAAAAAGGAAAATATTTTATATTATATCTATAACAAAAGTTTCAAATACAAAAGGCTGATTTCTCTTACATTAGGGCTTACATCATAAGATGGTACTTTACCTTTAAATTGATAATAGAAAAAAGGCAATGATCTTATCCTAATACACTTTGTCATATGTAATCCATTCACTTATTTTTCATTCACAAACATTTACTGTGTTACTACAGGCAAGGCACTGGCAACTCAAAGGTGAACATGAGACATCTCTACCTCAAGAAATTCATAATCTAGAAACTCTATTTTAAAGAACCAGAGAAAAGTCTAAGAGAACATCTAGCTCACATTTAAATGGATACAGACATTGACGGTTAATTGCCTCACCCATTGATGTGTTTTTCCCTTAGTCCACTGTATATACAACAGTATTAACTAATAATCTCATTGCCTATTTTAACTGCCTGCCTTTCTTAACAACAGTCCACCATGGCTCTTATTTTCAACAGAGGACACGGAGGCAAGCACTGTACTGAAACCTTCAGGAGGCTTCTGAGTATTCTAAGTCCAACAGGTGAGTCTGGCTTCACTTCCTGACAATCAATCCCATAGGGAAGGCTCAACTGATCGGATTACAGGCACAGGAGGGAACAGGAAGAAAAGAAATGCACAGGTTTCAAATTTTCCAAACACCACCCCTGGATAATTTTCCTTGGCTTCTATTTGGAATCTGATCCAGTGAGAAAATGACACTCTTCTGGCCATATTGGACCTTAGTCAAAAACAAAATCATTAATTTATAAAATTGTATACTGTAGTCAGACTGGTTAACAAAAAGATTTACAAAATCTGGAAGCATTTGTGAACTGCTAAAAAAAGAACTCTCTCTCCATCTTTCCTCTGCTCATCTTTTGTATTCAACACGTTGATTGGTGCTTTCACTTACTGATTCAAGCTCCTCAAAAGCTACCGTGCTCTGCTTAGTCACTTAGTTGTGTCCATCTCTCTGTGATCCAATGGACTGTAGCCCACCAGGCTCCTCTGTCCACGGAGATTCTCCAGGCAAGAATACTGGAGTGGGTTGCCATGCCCTCCTCCAGCGGGATCTTCCCAACCCAGGGATCAAACCCATGTTTCCTGCATTGAAGGCAGATTCTTTATCATTTGAGTCACCAGGGAAGCCCAAGAATACTGGAGTGGGTAACCTATCCCTTCTCCATGGGAACTTCCCAACCCAGGAATCGAACCAGGGTCTCCTGCATTGCAGGTGGATTCTTTACCAACTGAGCTACCAGCGAAATCCCAAAAGTCACTAGAGAGCCATAAATAATTCATTCTCTTTGACCCAGCAATTTCATTTTGAGAGCTATACACCACGGAAATAATCAGAGGAAGAAAGAATAATTCCTACAAAGATATACATAGCAGTCCTCCTTAGAATGGTAAGATATTTTGGAAACAAAATATCCAGCAGTAGAGGAAACCAGTAAGTGGGTGGAAACAGTACCTCCACAGTAGGAAAAGGCAACAACAAAAAAGAACAAACACTAAAGGTTAACACTGCGAAAATATGCTGTGAGAAGGGAGTGAGTCTCCTGGGTCCTGAATCTCCACACACAAGAATCATCTAGGGAGTCTGTTAAAATACAGAGTCCAAAATAAAAAGGTGGGGGACAAAAAGACAAAAAGTTGAGTGCAAAGACCAGTCCAGAGGTCCTAAGTCCCTGGATTGGAGCCCAGGACTCTGCATTTTAAACTATCACTCCAGCTGAGAACAAGCTGGTGTCCAGGACTTATGGTGCTTTGGAAGTACCACACTTAAGGGCAGAGATAAAACCTATTTCATCTCTATGATCCCCGAGCTTAGACGTGGCAGCCATTCAATGAAAGTCTGACTTGCATTGCCGATACAGGAGTTTAGGGGTCTGGTGGTGGGACTTCGCCTCCTAATGCACAAAGTGCAGGTTCACTCCCTGGTTGGGGAGCAAAGATCCCACATGGCTTGTGGCCAAAAAAACCAAAACATAAACAACAGAAGCAATATTGTAACACATTCAATAAAGACTTTAAAAATGGTACATATCAAAAAAATAATAATAATAATCTTTTTAATGGTCTGGTGGTCCATTTGAAAAATATCAATTTAAAATAAAACAGTATTATTAATTCTTGGCTATTACATATTACTAAACAAAGAAATAAACAAAAAGCTCAATTTCCTTGCTTGAATGCTTAGCATTAAGATGTTTTAAAAGTACATAAATTTTGAAATACTTACAGGAGACATGTAATAAGGTGTGCCAACAAATGTTTTTGCAAAACTCGTATCGTGGTTTAATATTCTAGCTAGCCCAAAGTCTCCAAGCTTAACGTTCTGCTTGCCATCCAGAAAGACATTGGCTGGTTTCAGATCCCGATGCAGCACAGTATGGCCACCATCACTCCGTCTGTGACATTCCTTTAGGGCCAGAGTCAACTGAGCCATCACACGAAGAACGAACTCTTCATCCAAGTATTGTCTGAAATCAAAGCAGTTATGTAGCATGTATCTGCTGAATAAAACCATTACAAAGACGAAAGGATGTGAACTATCCAGTTTTCTAAGTATACACATAGGGAAATAAATTATTTGGATATGAAATTCAAGTGTTGACTGACCAGGGACTTTCTAAAGTACTGTGGACGCACTGAACAAACACAAGAAGACTCTTCCCATTACTAAGTACTTTCTCCCTGATCCTAATACAGGATGTTTACAGAAGCAAAACTAGGCCCATCTAAGAGGTGACTCTATCTTACCTTTCCTTGGTTCCCTTTGCAATCACACTGGCTAGGTCTCCTCCTTCGCAGCACTCCATGACGATGTACAGCGTCGTGTTGGTCCGGTCAATAATTCTGTCATAGTAGCGGACGATGTTTGGATGTTTCAGCTCACGAAGCAAATTCACTTCAGAAACAAGCATTTGTTTCTCAGTTTCTGTCATGGAGCCATAGTCAAGTTCTTTCCAAACTAATATCTGAAATAAAAATTTCCAAGGTATAAATGAACTCATTATAACTCCAAATTTTTAAAATTAAAAAAAAAAGTTACTTCTCTAGTAAACAGATCATATAGTCACTATTATCTAATTTAGTTTAATGAACTGAGGACCCCTGAGATTATTTCCATAACCTTCCCCTAATTTTTAAGCAGTAAATGATGCAACAGAGGGTGAGGAGGTAGGTTAGGCCGCCCCAACCCCGTCCTCAATGCCTAGTGGGAGGTTGGCAGAAAGTACACTAGTCAAAGCTGGAGCAGAGGCGGTTGAAGTCCCCGACCATTCCAACTAGTCAAGATTTCCAGGGTAAGAGAAGTTAGTAAAGACCCATTCCATCCGAGCTAACTTCCTTTCCCCTATTTTTTTTTTTTTTTTTTCTGTGTGGGTCTACCCACACACCTTGGGAGATATGAATCTAACAACTGGAATAATGGGTAACTTAAATGAATTCTAACTACAAGTCATAAAAGTTCTAGGTTCTGATGGTTATGACAGAGAGCATTACATTTCTCTAAAAACAGCTCAGGAGTCAGCTACCAGTCACCAACAGAAGGCCCATGGCAGGTCAAAGCACAAAAAAGGAAGAAAATGTAAGAGAATGGAAAAAAAGACAGGAGAAGAAAAAAAAAAAAAAAAAAAAATAATATATATATATATATATATATATATATATGGATGGCATCACTGACTTGATGGATGTGAGTCTGAGTGACTTCCGGGAGTTGGTGATGGACAGGGAGGCCTGGTGTGCTGCGGTTCATGGGGTCGCAAAGAGTCGGACACAACTGAGCGACTGATCTGATTTGATATACATACATTCTACTTCGCACATTTTATTAGTTTTACTTTGGCCATGTGATGAGAAGAGCTGACTCACTGGAAAAGACTTTTTGCTGGGAAAGACTGAGGGCAGGAGGAGAAGGGGACGAAAGAGGACGAGATGGTTGGAAGGCATCACCGACTCAATGGACATGAACTTGGGCAAACTCCGGGAGCTGGTGAAAGACAGGGAAGCCTGGCGTGCTGCAGTCCATAAGGTTGTAGAGTCGGACACGACTGAGCGACTGGATAACAACAACAAAGAATTTAGGGACAGATTCACAAATTTAAAAAGGAAAAAAAAAGGATGCGGCTTCCCATTCCTCGAGAGACCCAAGACAGACACAGATCTGGGGGAGAGGGCTGGCTCTTTGAGCACCCTGCGTTTCAGATGCACACCGCCAGGCTCCTTGCTTCCTCTGGGCGGCCGGGGGCTGAGGCAGGGACCAGGCCCGCGCTCACCTTGCTGTCGCTCTTCCTGCGGATCTTCTGGCAGCGGCCGTAGGAGCCCGTGCCAATGGTGTACAGCACCTCGTAGTCCTCCACCCGAGTCGGCATGGCGGGGCCCGCGCAGGACGCCTGCAGGCCGTATCGTCTCCTCGGAGCTGCAGCCACCGACCCGCAGACCTCCAGCCCCGGCACCCGGCCGCCCTGATCTACAGCCCCGGTTTAACCGTCGCGGGCCCCGACCTCGCAGCCTATTGGCCCGCGGTAAGGCCGCTTCGCCTCTCTAATTGGTTAAGAAGAACACAACACGCTGGGCATCTTGGGAAAAAGGTATCGCTAGGCAACCGCATCGGCGTCTGTGTCGACTTCCGCTTCCAACCTCCAGGGAGAAAGGGGCGGAGCTAAAGCCCAAGTAGGGCTGGGGAGGGAAAGCTGCAGCCGGGGGGCGGTCCATGCCACCTTGTACCTCCTCCGACTGAGGTTGCCGAGGCAACCGAAGTCCAGAGATCTTTCTTCAGTTTTTGGCGCACAGCCTCAACTGACTGCCTTCTGACCTTTGCACTCTGACCTCTCACACTACCCCACTCTCCGGCACGCGCCCTCTGCTCTCAGGTTCCCGCCCCCTGAACCCGGGCGGGGTCATAAACTAAGCTGAGTGCAGAGATGAAAAGTACTGGCCCTCTCTAAAGGGTGCGCGAGTGAGGCCGACAGTGCTGAGGGATTGTGCCAAGCACTTTACATGTATTGTCTGGTTTGTAATGCAGAAATTACTGTTATTTCCCATGAAGAAACGGAAGCGTAGAAAGGTCATAGTATTTGCTTTAGGTCCAAAAGCGAGGAAGAGAAGACTCAATGCAAAAACAGTGGATATTTATAGTAATGATTTAAAGTTTTCACATCACTTTAGGGTGCAGCCATCCTAGAGAGAGTATATTTTTGAACACCAAATTTAGGCCTATTTAACATGCAGAAAAGTGAAAGTGAACTTGCTCAGTCGTGTCCGACTCTTAGCAACCCCATGGACTACAGCCCACCAGGTCCTCCGTCCATGGGATTTTCCAGGCAAGAGTACTGGAGTGGGGTGCCATTGCCTTCTCCGATAACAGCGGTTAGGCATATTATATTTACTTGGAGCTGGTATACTTGGTGACAGCCTTAGCAGAGGATGTGTACAAAATCTCTAGGTGGAAAATGGGATATGGAAGTCCTTGATGTTTTGAAATACCCAGAAGAATATGGTGGTTCTATAAGACAGAGATGGGCTGCTCGGTGGTGAAACACTGTGCCTGCCAATGCAGGAGATGTGGGTTTAATCCCTGGGTGGGGTAGATCCCCTGGAGAAGGAATTGGCAACCCACTCCAATATTCTTACCTGGGAAATCTCATGGACAGAGGCGCCTAGTGGGCTACAGTCCATGGGGTAGCAAAGAAGTTGGACACAACTTATTTGAACTAAACAACAACATAAGGCAGAGACAGTCAGGTTTACCTTTGCTGCTGCTGCTAAGTCACTTCAGTCATGTCCTACTCTGTGCGACCCCAGAGACGACAGCCCACCAGGCTCCCCCATCCCTGGGATTCTCCAGGCAAGAACACTGGAGTGGGTTGCCATTTCCTTCTCCAATCTAGCGACCTCATGGACTGCAGCCCACCAGGCTCCTCCGTCCATGAGATTTTCCAGGCAAAAGTACTGGAGTGGGGTGCCATTGCCTTCTCAGCTAGGTTTACTTTTAAGACTGTTAAAATTTGTTGTTGTTGTTAGTAAAGACTACTGAATAGATTATCTGAGGTGCCAGACACATAATTAATTGAAACACTTTATTGAATGCAGCCTCTTCTGAGTGCACATGCTGCTGCTGCTGCTAAGTCGCTTCAGTCGTGTCCGACTCTGTGTGACCCCATAGACAGCAGCCCACCAGGCTCCACTGTCCCTGGGATTCTCCAGGCAAGAATACTGGAGTGGGTTGTCATTTCCTTCTCCAATGCATGAAAGTGAAAAGTGAAAGTGAAGTCGCTCAGTCGTGTCCGACTCTCAGCGACCCCATGGACTGGAGCCCACCAGGATCCTCCGTCCATGGGATTCTCCAGGCAAAAGTACTGGGGTGGGGTGCCATTGCCTTCCCCGCTGAGTGCGCATAGAAACCGACATTTTCAAGTCACCCTGCCAGCCGGAATTGTCCCACTTTTACCTGGGAGACTGCACCTGGAGCCCTCTATCTAGGGGTGGATGGAGGAATTTATACACTACAAGAAGGCTAATAATTTGGCAATGCACAAATAGGTCAATTTTCCTTAAATAACTGTTCAGCATGGGATTAAAAGGAAACTGATTTTCTATTAATAAGAATTACAATCCTCTTTTTGTTAAAAATGAGGAATTCATTACATGCGCTGAATATTACATAATCAGATTTGCCAGCCAGGAGATTTTTTTAAAGTAATATTCAAGAGCATTGTCTTACCTCAAGGGAATGGAACCATTCCATTACAAAAATTATGTAAGGCGCCACACGTGGCTGAGTTAATTGGCTTTGTATTTTTTAATTTTAGTACCTTTTAAAGATTTTATGGGCTTCCTCGGTGGCTCAGCTGTAAAGAATCTGCCTGCAATATAGGAGACACAGGTTTGATCCCTGGGTTGGGACGGTCACCTGGAGGTGGGCACAGCAACCCACTTCAGCATTCTTGCCAGGAAAATCCCATGGACAGAGGAGCCCGGCAGGCTTCAGTCCATAGGGTTGCAAAGAGTTGGACACGACTGAAGTGACTGAGCGTGAGCACTCGTGAAGATTGACATCCATGAATTCTTTTGCTGGCCTGCCTCGCATCCACTCCTGTACCTTCTCTCTGGCCGTTGTTCTGCTCTCCTGCTTTGCCCCAATTCCCCAAACCCAGCACACTTTCTCGGTTCCCTCCTACCACCTCCTTTTCAACTGTTCCTGCATTTGTCTGGAATACTGTCTATCCCATTCCCTTAGCAACTTGCCTACCCCAATGATGTCTGTCTAGGGGGCGCAAGTTGTCTTTCAAGACTCAATGCCAGTTTTCTCTCCTTTCTCTCCTGTACCCTTTACTCTTTTCCTAGCAGCCTGAAACAAGCAATTCCTCCATTTACAGTGTTCTTAGACCACTTTGTACATAAATCCACCTTAACTTGTTTATCATCATTTGTTTACATGGATCACACAGTAGCTCAACTCCAAGCTCCTTGTAGATAGCATAAGTCCTGTAATAAAAGAAGCATGCAATAAATCTTTATTAAATGAAAATATAAGAAAGCAGTTTATTAATCATGTAAGAATTTGTTTCAATAGCCTCCAACCCTGTGGCAGAAACTAAATACTGGGGGAAAAGCTATTCCAAGAATATGGAGAGTGGTTCTGAAGCACATATGTTCATTCAACAAATGTTTATTGAGTACTTTCTATGTGCCAGATATAATGATAGGCATTTCTATGCTGGGTGTTCATTAAAAAAGAGACAAAAATGATAGAGTGATATAGGTATGGCATGACAAACCCTAATAACTGGCTAGGGTTAACCCATATTATTGGGTGGGAGTCAGGGCAGAACATTTGGGCAGAGACCACTAGATACTGAGTAGAAAGAGACATTGGTGGCTGAAGAGCATGTGGAGGGCAATCAGGAACACTTTAGAGGAAACCTCTCTTCTTCTATGCTTCCTCCCTCCTTCCTTCATATCCTATCCATTCTTTCAGACTCAGCTCTAGCCTAATTTCTTCCCTTAAAACTTCCCTGGCTGCCTTCAACCCACAGAGATCTCCTAAAAGAACAACTAACTGTGTTCTTTACTCATTTAGAATGTGTCATATAATAGTCTGAATTACAGGCTTCTCATGTGCATCTATCTTACCTAATCTGATGATTGCTGCTACTGTGCTGCTAAGTCGCTTCAGTTGTGTCCAACTCTGTGCGACCCCATAGATGGCTGCCCACCAGGCTCCCCGGTCCCTGGGATTCTCCAGGCAAGAACACTGGAGTGAGTTGCCATTTCCTTCTCTAATGCATGAAGGTGAAAAGAGAAAGTGAAGTCGATCAGTCATGTCTGATTCTTAGCGACTCCATGGACAGCAGCCTACCAGGCTTCTCTGTCCATGGGATTTTCCAGGCAAGAGTACTGGAGTTGGGTGCCATTGCCTTCTCCATCTGATGATTATCTGACCTAATTATCTTTTAACAAATATAAATCGAGGCCCCTCCATGTGCTGAAGGTGCCGTGGCCGTGGGACTGACATGCAGTCCTGGAGGTGGAGAAAGTAGATAAACCAAAGTAGGCAGAGAAATTCAATCATTCCAAATTCTGCTAAGAATTAAGAAAACAGGGGCTTCACTGGCAGTCCAGTGGTTAAGATTCCATGCTCCCAATGCAGGGCGCACAAGTTTGATCCCTGGTTGGGGAACTAATCCCACATTCTATACAACTTGGCCTAAAATAAATGAAACAAAAAAAAATTTTTTTTAAACACAAAAACTAACATAGAAACAGAGAAAATTATGTTGAAAGAACTAAGAGACAACCAGCTCCATGAGGGTGGGGTCAAGGCTTGAACTTGTTTATAACCAGACTCCTATGCCCAGGGTCTGCCTAATTCACTGTCTTCACAATTTTCTTGCTAGATATGCTCATGGTTGTTAGTTTTAATTTAAATTTGGTGAAATCTCAAATAAAAATTATTAACACTATGTGTGTTCTGCTCACAAGTGCCCTATAGGTGTTCCCAGAGACACCAGCTAATTTTTAAAAGAAGCTACTGGAAAGACTAGTAGTGTCCAGAATCAAACTCTTGAGCTTTGCCCCAGATATGTTCTACTTACTGTCTTCTTCATCTTAAGTAACTAATGTATATGATTGTGTTGTTGTTTGTTTTGTTTACTGCAGTATTTCCAGCACCCAAAATATGCCTGGGCAGTAGTAAGCACTGAATTGGCATTTTACATTGACAGAAAATACTAGCGAAAGGACAAACAAATGAACCATCATACTCCACAGCATCCCTTTGTAAGTTGCAAGAGGACCCACTGCTGCTGCTGCTAAGTTGCTTCAGTCGCTGGGTGAAGTCGCTCAGTCAGGTCCGACGCTTTGCAACGCCATGGACTGTAGCCCACCAGGCTCCTCCATCCGTGGGATTCTCCAGGCAAGAATACTGGAATGGGTTGCCATTTCCTTCTCCGGGGGATTTTCCCGACCCAGGGATCGAACCCAGGTCTCCTGCATTGCAGGCAGACGCTTTACCGTGTGAACTGAAGGGTATAGAGGCCGTCAAATGGACATGACCAATAAAGGCAATTTTGATGGTTTTACATAGAAATGACCTCTAATGGAAGAGAACACAAATGGGAACTATTTGAGATACATTTCTATGTAAAATGTAGTTTGCACATAGTTCAGCATTTTAAATGAGCACTCTGCAACCAAGACCAAATATCAATCATCTCTTGAGGTGTTCTACTACTGCTGCTAAGTCGCTTCAGTCGTGTCCAACTCTGTGCGACCCCATAGAAGGAAGCCCACCAGGCTCCCCCGTCCCTGGGATTCTCCAGGCAAGAACAGTGGAGTGGGTTGCCATTTCCTTCCCCAATGCATGAAAGTGAGAAATGAAAGTGAAGTCGCTCAGTCGTGTCCGACTCTTAGCGACCCCATGGACTGGAGCCTACCAGGATCCTCCGTCCATGGGATTTTCCAGGCAAAAGTACTGGGGTGGGGTGCCATCGCCTTCCCCGAGGTTTTCTACTATGTACCAACATCAAATCTACATAGGAACAAATGTTACTCCTGCTTTTCTCTTCTATATCGAATGTCCTGAAGCCTTTGTGTCTCTCTGGAGAGAGAAGGCATCAGATCAGATCAGATCAGTCGCTCAGTCGTGTCCGACTCTTTGCGACCCCATGAACCGCAGCACGCCAGGCCTCCCTGTCCATCACCAGCTCCCGGAGGTCACCCAGACTCGCATCCATCGAGTTAGTGATGCCATCCAGCCATCTCATCCTCTGTCGTCCCCTTCTCCTCCTGCCCCCAATCCCTCCCAGCATCAGAGTCTTCTCCAATGAGTCAACTCTTCGCATGAGGTGGCCAAAATACTGGAGTTTCAGCTTTAGCATCATTCCTTCTAAAGAAATTCCAGGATTGATCTCCTTCAGAATGGACTGGTTGGATCTTCTTGCAGTCCAAGGGACTCTCAAGAGTCTTCTCCAACACCACACTTCAAAAGCATCAATTCTTCGGCGCTCAGCCTTCTTCACAGTCCAGCTCTCACATCCGTACATGACCACAGGAAAGACCATAGCCTTGACTAGGCGAACCTTTGTTGGCAAAGTGATGTCTCTGCTTTTGAATATGCTATCTAGGTTGGTCATAACTTTCCTTCCAAGGAGTAAGCGTCTTTTAATTTCATGGCTGCAGTCACCATCTGCACTGATTTTGGAGCCCAGAAAAACAAAGTCTGACACTGTTTCCACTGTTTCCCCATCTATTTCCCATGAAGTGATGGGACCAGATGCCATGATCTTCGTTTTCTGAATGTTGAGCTTTAAGCCAACCTTTTCACTCTCCACTTTCACTTTCATCAAGAGGCTTTTTAGCCCCTCTTCACTTTCTGCCATAAGAGTGGTGTCATCTGCATATCTGAGGTTATTGATATTTCTCCCAGCAATCTTGATTCCAACTTGTGTTTCTTCCAGTCCAGCATTTCTCATGATGTACTCTGCATATAAGTTAAATAAACATGGTGACAATATACAGCCTTGACGTACTCCTTTTCCTATTTGGAACCAGTCTGAGAGAAGGCATATTCCAGTATAAACCTCATTGATGGGGTAGAGAAGGACCCGGTCAGTCACATTGTACAGTCTCAGGGCCAGGAGGCCGGAGTAGAGGAATCCGTTTCCTCCTGCATAAGGCAGGTAAACGCCAGTGTAAACAACTTCCGGGATGTAGTACTTGAGTTTCTTATCCCGATGAGATCCATCATTATTAATCATGTCACCAATAAACAAATCTTTGGCTTTGTTCCCGGATAAGCTATCCAAGTAATTCAGGAGATGATGGATGTTTTAGCTTCAGTCGCTAGAGGGCTGTAAATCACCGTGTGACAAATGAGGCATCAGCGCCTCTGGACCAGTCCACCCCGAGGCCTGTCCTGACGGGACAGTCTGAGATTTGCATTTGGAGACTTCCAATCTCAGATAAGATGTTTTGTACGCCTTATCTCCACAATTACTTGGAGCCATTTGAAGTCAGGGATTATGGAAATTTTTTAAAGTGCTTAATAAAGATTTCTAGAAATCAAAAAAGAGAGAGGGAGATTCTTTGGGAAGAGCAGAAACTAAAAGATGTTAAAGAAAGGTTAGGGTTAGTGTTAGGGTTAGTGGGATAGTATGTGATCAATAAATAACCAGCTGAGCACCGAAGAATTGATGCTTTTGAACTGTGGTGTTGAAGACTCTTGAGAGTCCCTTGAACTGCAAGGAAATCCAACCAGTCCATTCCAAAGGAAATCAGTCCTGAATATTCATTGGAAGGACTGATGTTGAAGCTGAAACTCCAGTACTTTTGGCCACCTGATGCAAAGATCTGACTCATTGGAAAAGACCCTGATGCTGAGAAAGATTGAAGGCAGGAGAAGGGGACAACAGAGGATGAGATGGTTGGTTGGCATCACTGACTCAATGGACATGAATTTGAGTAAGCTCTGGGAGTTGGTGATGGACAGGCAAGCTTGGCGTGCTGCAGTCCATGGGGTCTCAAAGAATTGGACACAACTGAGTAACTGAACTGAGATGAACTGAATAAATAACCATGTTCTTGAAGAAAGAATGAGTGTTATGGCGATTAACCCTAATAGTGACTCCCTTCTTCATATAAACAGAAGGACAAGATGAACGGAAGAGACAGCTTTGAATTTAATGACAGGCAGCTGATGGAACGGCGTGATGAGAAGAAATTTATCTTTGAAACCACATTGTGGTTGGTTCTGTGCTCTATCACAGGCAATGGCACCCCACTCCAGCACTCTTGTCTGGAAAATCCCATGGACAGAGGAGCCCCGTAGGCTGCAGTCCCTGGGGTCGCTGCGAGTCTGACACGACTGAGCGGCTTCACTTTCACTTTTCACTTTCATGCACTGGAGAAGGAAATGGCAACCCACTCCAGTGTTCTTGCCTGGAGAATCCCAGGGACAGAGGAGCCTGGTGGGCTGCTGTCTATGGGGTCGCACAGAGTCGGACACGACTGAAGCGACTTAGCAGCAGCAGCAGGACCTTTTAGAAAACACTCCTAATTTTCCCTTCAGGTGTCAGCACAGTGAAATTATAGGAGCAGTGGGCTTGAAGTTTAGGAACCCAGGTTCCTCTCGTTCTGTTTTGATGAACTGTATGACCAAGGTAGGGCTTCCCCGGTGGCTCAGTTGTGAAGAACCCACCAGCCAATGCAGGAGACACAGGTTCAATCCCTGGATCCGGAGGATCCCCTGGAGAAGGAAATGTCAACCCACTCCAGTATTCTTGCCTGGAGAATCCCATGGACAGAGGAGCCTGGTGGATTCCAGTCCATGGAGCCACAAGAGAGTTAAACATGACTTAGTGACTAAACAAGAAAACAACACCACGACCTCGGGAGTCCTCTTGACCTCTGTAAGGCAAACTCTGAAAGTGTTACACTAGGTGACCTCTAATGACCCTTCCAGTTTCAGAAGCTATGATTCTTTCTCCTCCTCCTCCTAATTCACCAGAACTGTCAGAGCCAGAACACTGCTTAGTTCTTGGTTTGGCCCCAGGTGACAGTTCTTATGAAGTAGCTATGTCTGCCTTAGCTTTCTCAACATCCTCTCTCTTCATTCTTGATTTTTATTAGCAACACAGTGAGAAGTGCTGGACTTAGAAAGATATAAGATCAGCCCTGGACCTCAAAGAGGAACCTCTTGGAAAGGAGAGACAAGTGTAAATCGGTTATCCCTATTCGGTGTGGTCATCTCTCTGAAAGAACTTTGCCTAAATTTTAAGGGACCCCGGAGGGGAGGAGACAGGCTCTTATAAGAACGGCAAGAAATACAGGTCAGGGCAAATGTTCCTAATAGAGGTGACCCCTGAATTACATTGAAAGGATGGGCTAGAATTAGGAGAGAAGGGACTGTGGGTAAAAACCTGGAGGCAGGCAAGGGCCTGCAGGCTGGTCAGCCCAAGGGTGCTGGTGATTACTTTGTGAGATAGCCAGTTAGACCACTCAGCAGGATGACCCAGGAGTTGAAGCGATCTTCTGAAGGTGATGGGAGTCCCAGTGGAAGCTTTGAGCAGTTGAACATCACCAGCTCATGCTCTCAAAAGGTCATCCCAATAACGAGATAGAGAATGAAGCTGGGAAGGCAGGAACATGGTGTGGGAGGATGTGGTCTCAGCCCAGGAGGAAATAATACCAGCTGAACTAAGGCAATGGAGGAGGAGGGAGTCTAGAACCACTGGAGAGGTCTATGAGATGAGGTGTGGTGAGCAACCATATGTAGGGGAGTCAGGCGGACAGCTGCTGGCTTGAGTGACCAGAAGCATGGTGGTGTCATCCACTGTGGGAGACAGTGCTAGAGGAGGAGCAGGCTGGGGTGGGCACTGAGGGCATGTTGAGCCCACAGGCCTGGGGGGCACTGATCAGTGGGCAGATGGATGTAGAGTCTCACCAGGGTGGTTCAGGCGGGAGCCAGAGAGCAGGAGTAGTTGGGGAGAGAGCCCAGCTGTGGGGATGAATATGCCCCCCGAGTGGCACATGGAAGGGCAGGCTGGAGGTTACACTGGGCTGAAAAGAAAGAAAGGCTTCCCAGGTGGCGTGAGTGGTAAAGAATCCACCTGCCAATGGAGGAGACATAAGAGACAAGGGTTCGATCCCTGGGTCGGGAAGATCCGCTGGAGAAGAGCATGGTAACCCATTCCAGTATTCTTTCCCGGAGAATCCCATGGACAGAGGAGCCTGGTGGGCTACAGTCCTTAGGGTCGCAAAGAGTCAGACATGACTGAAGTGACTTACCACAGCACAGCACCGCAGGGCGCAAAAATAAAGGAAAATCAGCAAAGGAGACCAAGAAACAAGACCAAAGAGGTAGGAGGCCACGCAGAGACAGTATCTAATCCTGGTTCCAATAGAAGAGATGGTTGTAAGAATATGAGAGGGCAGATGTTGCAGAAAGAGTGTGTAAGGGAAGGGCAGAAATGTAAACACTGGATTTGGTCATTTGGAGAGTACAGCGCATGCGTGCATGCGTGCTCAGTCACGTCCGACTCTTTGCCACCCCATGGACTGTAGAATCCTCTGGCAGGATTCTCCAGGCAAGAGAGGGTTGCCATTCCTTCCTCTTGGAGAGTAAGGTGATCTCCCCAAGAGACTGGCAAGTTAGGTGGGGCAGAGACCAGTCTGCAGGGTTTGCAGCTGGACCAGATCGGAGGGGGAGGGTAGATGAAGCATGTGTGTGGACAGCCGTGGGTGGCCTTCCAGAGCAGCTGTGGGCCCAGCCTTTCTGCCCCTTCTGCACCTTGGTCCTGTGCCCCAGGAGGATGACCCGTCCCAGAGGCGTCCCCACCCTCCTTGTCACTGCTCCCATGACACCAGCCATCCACCCATCTGGTCACTCAAACCAAGAGTTGTCCACCTGACTTCCCCTGACATCACAGAGCACCCTCGGGATATGTCACCCAGAGAGACATGTTGTTCTTCACAACAAACACCTGCCCCAGGTTCCCAGCTGGTGCCAGCCGCGGCCAAGGTTGGCGTCCACCAAGACCTGAATGCCAACCCACGGAGACTGTGGGAGAGTTTGCATTTGCTTAGTGAGGAGGGTCTGGAAAGAGATCAGGGGAGGGTCTTCTATTTTGACTTATAGGAGGCAGAACTCAAAGGCACCAGCTGGGGCCCGTTCCACCACCAGGACGCATGCTGAGCTTTGAGGTACCTCTGATCAGCAGCATACTTGAGTCTGGATTCAGTCCGGAAAAGCCCTGGGCTATTTGGGTTGCTCCTCTGTGTTAATCCTTGAACAAAGCCCAGCTGGAGAGTCACATCTGTGCCGCTGCCTTTCCCCAGTGAGGATGCTAGGGGCAGAGGCAGAAAGGAGAGCCTGCAGCCACAGCCGTGGAGACAAGTGACCTCACAGAGCCCACGTCCGGCACCCGTGAGCCGGTCTCACTTTATCTCCCAAGTGCCCATGGGGGATTTACAAATGAGGAGCTGGAGGCACAAAGATGTTAAGTAACTGACTCGGGGTGCTGAGTGGCAGCTACAGACTGAAGGCTGGGTGGGCTCCAGTGCAGGACTCAGGATCCTGACGGCTAGTTTGTGAGGCTTGCCTGGTCCCGTCTAAGAGGGAGAGTGTTTCAAACAGCAACCACCCAACGTCTGCTTCAGGCTGTGTTTTAACAGCCCTGCCTCGAGGCCCGGCGTCTCCCTATTGATCAGACTCTCCCACCCACACTGGACCCAGGGAGCTCATGTACTGCGACTGTGGGAGACAGAGGTGAGCATCCATGTGGGCTCTGAGCGCCTGCTCCTGAGTCACACGGACCCAAGGCAGACCCCCGGCCGGGCACGCAAGCTGGGTGAGACCTCAGCCGTGACCCTGTGGAATCGGGGAGACCCTGCTGATCTCCCGAGGCTTCACTGAGCAGTGGATGAAATAATGTAGGAAGTGTCTGCCCTGCGGCAGATGGCCAAGCCATCCATGATGGCTCTTAGGGTCTTTCATGCAATGCTCTTGCTGGGTGGAGCCCTGGAGCACAGCACAATACCTAGACTTTTTGCTCACTGCCAAGGCTGCCTGACCGGCACTTTACACACCCTCCACCCCGCCCGCCCTGGCTGGGGGCGAACACCCCCTACACTGGCCCAGCCCATTCCCCTGGCTTCTGTTCTGCCTGCCCACACATGGCATCCTGCCTTGGGCGGGTTCTCAAGCCTGCTTTCAAGGGCATTTGAGTTCATAGCTCTCAAGACAAAGCCAGGCGGCAAGGCCAAGACACGGCTGTTTTCTGGGTGGTTTTACATCCACTTCCCCATGGATAAGCAGGTGCGAACGGCCCCAGGTGCCTGCCAGCCTCCTGTGGTGCCTTGCTCTTACCTCAACTCTCTCTCCTGTTCCCTTCTCTTCCTGTCCTCGGCTGCCCTCAAATCACAGAGAGGAGGGGATCTGAGGAGAGGAGAGGCCTCAGCCCTTCAGACTTTATTCCCTCCCCCACAAGTCTCCAGTTCCAGAACTGGCCTCACTCAGGTCTGAGACACGTGAGACCTCACTCTTCCTCTCTTCACGTTCAGGAAACATCTGGAAGCTCCCCTGAGGAGATCTGTCACATGGCCTCTGGTGAACTTGAGACTCCTGCATACTCTTTCAGAATTGTTCTTCTGCTGGATTTTATGAGAAATTATATATATATATATATATATGTATGTGTGTATGTACGTATATTTATGTATACATATGTATGTATAGACATGTACCTATGTATGTATATTTATGTATGTATTTATATATATGTTTTATGGGCTTCCCAGGTGATGTCACTTTTCACTTTCATGCATTGGAGAAGGAAATGGCAACCCACTCCAGTGTTCTTGCCTGGAGAATCCCAGGGACAGGGGAGGCTGGTGGGCTGCTGTCTATGGGATCGCACAGAGTCGGACACGACTGAAGTGACTTAGCAGCAGCAGGTGATGTTGGTGGTAAAGAACCCACCTGCTAATGCAGCAAGTGTTAAGAGATGCAGGTTCAATCTCTGGGTCAGGAAGATCTCCCGGAGAAGGCAATGGCAACCCACTCCAGTTTTCTTGCCTGGAGAATTTTTTGGACAGAGGAGCCTGGTGGGCTACAGTCTAAGGATTTGCAGAGTCAGACCTGACTGAGAGACTAACACTTACTTACTTACTTAATGTCTCAGGCACTATACTGGTTCTCATCTGAAAAAGAGAAAGCAAAAATGTGCCCACCCTAGAGATGCTTAGAGGTCTGGCTCATGAATCTCTGAGGAAACTCCCCCATCCCAACCCCTCCACTCTGGACCACCTAGAAAACAGATGATTCCTGCAAGGACTCTGCTTGGAACTAGCGCCTGCAGGGGGACAAGTCGGGGGTCGGCACGAGCCTGGCACGGCGGGCGGACTCGTCATCCTGGGTGGCTGTACGCCACGAGTAGGCGTTTCTCCACACAGAGGCAAGGATGCAGGTGGGGATGAGGGTTGTTTCTATAAATGAAAAGGCTGCAGTCTCCTCACAGTCTCACCACAGGAAAAGGGAAGCCAGACAAAAACTGAACAGCTGGGCCCCAGCAAGCCCTGCCCAGCAGGGAGGCGGTGCGGGGCTCCCTGGGAGACAAGGAGGGCCCCGGGGTGCAGGTCGAGGCTGTTCACCACCACCCGTTTGCCCAGGGACCCAGCCCGAAGGTGGGTTCCTCTCTCCTCCCCACTTCCCCGTGATGTGAGAGGCCTGGCAGGCGCCTGGAGGGGCCCCGGCCTGGGCTAGGGGCGGACAGGAACAGCAGCCAGGCAGGGAAGGGCATGGGGACCCAGGAGGCCTGAGGAGTAGAGGGCGTCCAGAAAGACCCACTGACTCGCCGGGGTGGCACGTTAATACAGAGCCTGGACTGTTCCAGTGCCCGGCAGAAACTGACCTCCATGCTCGCGGTGATGGAAGGGTTTGCTGCGCACTTCACCTGGACAAGAAGACCATGGAGAAAGTTCTATAGTCCCTTAAGCAGCTCTGCTGTCCCCTAGGCCCGTGTTTCCTCCAAGGCAGCTCCACAGTACGCAGATCTGTCAGGGCATCAAAAACAAGGCGGGTCTAAGAACCCGCCAGCCTGGAGAACCTCAAGGAGCCATGGCCAGGACAGCCCAGTGTCACGTGGCATCCTAGATGCCATCTGGGAACAGAAAAGGAACATTAGGTTAAAAACAAAAAACCCCACGGACATCGGAATCAAGAGTGGGCTTCGGTCTGTGATGTCACAGTGTTGGGCCTTTCTTTGTGTTAGCCCTGCCACACCAAGATGTCGTCGGGGGACAAGGGGTGTGGGGTATGTGAGAAGTCTCTGTAGCAGCTGTACAACTTTTCTACAAGTTGAGGGCTCTTCAGAAATAAACCATTTATTTGAAAAAATAAGTCCGCCTGATGTCTAAGCTCTGTGAACTGAGGATTTGGATCTCCTTGAGCAGACATGGATTTCTAACATCTTTTCAAGCCACTTGGCAGCATCTTGGAGCTTTCAGTTACTATGTGCCAATGACGAGTCACTCCTTAGAGGAGGCCTAGTTGGAGTCCTGCCCAGCTCCTTCTCCAGGGTCTGTGAAATTGTGACAATATCAGTGACCACAACGTAGCTTCTCTTCTGGGGCACTGACTGCGTGCCAGCCGAAGCACCAGGCGCCACAACCCAAAGACCAGATACTAAAATACTCTGTTTACAGATGAGGAAACCAGGGGTCCAGGGGTTAAGTAATTTGCCCAGGTCAGACTGCTAGAAAACTCCAGAACTGACCTTGCCCTTATTCCTGCCCAACTCCAAAGCTCATATCCTAACCACTGTTGAAGAAATAAAGCTGCACTTATTTTAATGTATTTTATAAGAAGCTTTCCTGTGCCCCAGCCCAGAGTACAGTGTATTCCAAACCCACACACTCTGAATTCTAAGAATCAGAACCCAGAGGCCAGAGTATGGCTGCGTTGCTGAAAGCACTGTGTGTAGTCTTGGTGTGGGAGCCTTCCCAGAGCAGCCTCCCAGCTTTTCCAGGTCTGTCAAGTTTTGGTGAGGCCCCAGGTCTCCAGGAGCGGCTCAGGGCCCTCATGCCCCAGCTATAGCCCTCAGACCTCTGCACTGTGTGACATTCTCTGGAAGCCATCTGGGCGGGGAGGCCAGGGCAATTTCTGTGCAGGGCGCCTGCTGTGAGCATGTGGGGAAGAAAGTGGCTATTAAGAATTAGATGGAGGCCTTGAATACAAATGCACCGGAGCATGCTTGGACATGATTTTTAATGGCCTTGTAGCTCCTGGCAAACGAGACAGAATGGCATCAGGCAAAATCAACACCCACCAGAGCTGGCTCATGTAGGAGTGAGAAGCCTGCCCCTCACCCGGGCCGCGGGTCACTCTCCAATCTCCTCACAAGCTCTTCAGAGCTCAGCCCTTCCTGATCAACCCCACTTCTCAGGGACCATGAGTTTAATCCACCTCTCCACAGTGCTTTCCTGTGGAGTCGACGTCTCTTGGGTTTAACTAGGAAACACACTTAAAAAAATTTTTAATTGACTTACCAGCATTTATGGATTTCAGATTGAGACCCATGTAAAACAATATTTTATTCTCTCACTCAGAATAAAAATTGGGGTTAACATGATAGGAAAAAGAAGTCCCTTTTCTACAGGAAAACAATTTATAATATCTTGTTTGTTACTTCGTAAGTGTTCTTGACCAACCCCTGCCCCCATGTCTACTTCAGGTCTTCACCTAAACTAACTGTCCGTGGACATGGGCTTATAGGTGGGTGACCAAGCATCCTGGCTTCCCTGGACCATGTCACGTTTTAGTACTGAGAGTCTCACGTCCTAGGGATTCCCTCAGTTTCAGGCAAACCAAGATGGTCAGTCGCCGTGGCTGTGGTGTGTCCTTTTCGCAAGCACCCAGACCCATTCATAGCGAGAGCCGTGTTGTTTGTAAGTGGTATAGACCCGAGTGTGGTCCTTGGACAGCAGCAACGGCCTCCCCTGGGAGCTTGCTAGAAATGCAGACTCTCAGGCCACACCCCAGACCCTCAGAACCAGAGCCTGCTCTGGAACACAGTCCCTAGGGGATCCCAGGGCAGGTTAAAAGCCAAGAGCGGCCGCTCAGGATTGCTGACTTCCAGCCTTTCTCTGCTGAGAAAGCGAAGACGACGTCTGCGTTCAAGACACACTTTCTTGGATGTCTCAGATTGGCCGTGAGCCCGAGGTTTGGGGAGGCAATAAAGTGCTAGACCAAGTGCAGCGCATCCTGGCTGTGAGTGGGTGTCAGGGCCAGAGGAGACTTAGAGGACCAGCCTCAAACCTGCTCTAACTCACATATTTCAAAACGTCAAATGATGGCACCTTAACAGTGGTTGGCATATCTGATCTCCACATCCTGCAGCTTTCAACTTGGGTGCAGGTCAGAAGCCCTGTGTGGCTTGTTCTTTTTTTTTTTTTTTTAAGTAAAAAGTGCCAGGGACTAAAAGTAAAAAAAAAAAAAAAACCCTGGGGAGTCCAAGTGGTTGGGACTCTGTGCTCTCACTGCCTAGGGCTTGGGTTTGATTCCTAGTTGGGGAACTAAGCACTGATGCTGAAGCTGAAGCTCCAACACTTTGGCCACCTGATGTGAAGAGCCAGCTCACTGGAAAAGATGAGTTTCCTGATGCTGGGAAAGATTGAAGGCGGGAGGAGAAGAGGAAGACAAAGGATGAGATGGTTGGATGGCATCACCGACTCAATGAACATGAGTTTGAGCAAGCTCCAGGAGATAGTGAAGGACAGGGGAGCCTGGCGTGCTGCAGTCCACTGGGTTGCAAAGAGTTGGACATGACTTAGTGACTGAATGACAGTAATGGGGAACTAAGATCCCACAAGCTGTAGCATAGCTAAAATAAAAGATAACTTGAATTGTGATTGACTGAATTATTACAAAAGGAAAATAAAAAGTGTCAGGGCCACAATTCAGCCATCCTGCATCAGGCTCTCTGGTGAGGACCAGGCTTCGATGACTTGGGGAAGTCCCCCGGGCGGTTCTCAGGGGCATCCAGGAACCAGGACCACTAGCAGAGCCTGTGGCCCTCGGCGTGGCCTTCTGTCCACCACCTGCCTGTCACCAGAGCAGGGTGCCCTTCCCCCTGGGCTCTGAAGTGGGAGGAGCCTCAGCTCTCACATGGCTGGGCCGGCACAGGCTTCTGGTGGGAGGGATGGGGAGTGGGTCATGAGAGAAGGAACTCCAGGGAACTCAAAACCCTTGTGAGGCTTAGAGACCACACAGCATCCAAATATAGAAACATCAACTCCATTCCAGAAACAAGAGCACCAAACAGCCGCCTCTCAGGAGCAGACGTGTTCCAGAAGGTGCTTGACCAGGTCTGGGGGTGGTTTGCTCTGAACTGTCCCATCCCTTCACTTCCAGTTTTCCTCCTACCCACCCAGATTTGACTTGGAGAAGAATCTGTCCCTAGCTGTCAGGCATTTTCCTCCTGTGCCACAAATGTTTCTCAGGAAGCCTTTGCAGACACAGCCTCCCTGTTTGAAGGTGAACTTCACAGGGCTGGGCCTTTAGGCCAGATGCCAAAGCAGGGGTCTGCATCTGAAGAGCCATTCTCCAGGCATAGGAAGGGGACGCAGACACGGGAGCTAGGGGAGGATGAGAAGGGCCAGGGGCGGGCAGTCGGGGAGCCTGCCTCCCAGTCCGGACTTGCCCAGATGGTTGTGAGTTGCATGGCCCTGGCCATCTCTTCTCCTCTCTGGGCCTCAGTCCTCTCCACATGACGTTAGAGGCTCCATGACGTGGGTCTCTGAGTTTTGCTCCAGCTTCATGAAGCCATGATTCCATGGCTCTGTATGATTTCATGATTTTTCCATGATTCCATGATTTTCCCATGATTCCATGGCACTTTTATGGACGTGGGTCCCTGTCCACCAGACAGGCCAGAGAGTACATGTGCAGGACACATCCCTGCAGACACATTCTCGTGATTTAAGTTCTGAGGAGCATGTCGGGATAGCTGGAGATACAGGCCACCTCCTGACCCACCAACATCCTCACCAGTGTCCTTTATGTCCCTGTTTTGCACACTGATCTCTTTCAACCCTCCCCACAACTCAATGAGGGAGTATTATTATCCTCATTTTGTTTTATCTTAGTTTTATAAAAGGCAATTTTTGTGTGAGTTTAAACTGCATCAGATGTACCAGGTCCACTGAACTGTGCAATGTTTGGTCTTTTCCCTGTTTAACTTGTCATCCTTTGGCTCTTAAAGCACCAAGCACTTGTCCATTGAGAAGCAACAGATCTCACTGGGGGACAAAACTGAGACCGGTTCTTAAATCATCATGAAGTATTTATCCCCTCTTTAGTACGTAGTAACTGATTACCCTGAGAGTGAGTTGAGCTCTTCTTGAGCCCTGGGCACAGGTGTGATTTAGTTTGATTCAGTGCACCCCAAAACAATAAAGTCTTAGGGGATTCTGTTGTTATGGTGTAGGTTTTTTTGTTTTGTCAAAAATTGAAGTATAATTAGCACAGGGTTTTAACTAAAACTGCTGGAGCACCATTAACATATATTCTAAACCCCACATCTCCCACCCAGCCCTCTCATTTATTCTCATTTTACACATTAGGCAACTGAAGCTCAGAGAGGTACAGACACTTGCCCAGGGTCACAGAATGGTGAAGCCAAGAGCTGGACCCGAGCCTGGCTGATCACAAAGCCCATGCTAGTGCTACCACATCAGGCCATCCTAGTGAAGAGGTGAGTGTGTGACCGCCACTGTTCACTGTGGATCCAGTGCTGGTTCTGTACCATGTAGTCTGAGTAACTGACCAACCAAAGCCATCTCTTTTGGATGTGCCAGGCCGTGTTCTAGGTGCTGGGGATCCCGTGATGACTAAGACACAGTTCTGTTCTCTAAGACTCAGAGCCTGGTTGGATTGAGAAAAGAAAAAAGAAAATAATTGATCATGGCCATATAGTGTTTTAAGTGCTTTCATAGAGGTAAGTTCATATGCTCAGGGTCCGTGTTAGAGCATCACCTACCTCACCTTGGGGATCACCAAAGGGTCCCCAGGAGATGACCCTTGAGCTGAGTTTTGAAGGTCAAGTAGAGGTTGGCCAGAGAGATAAGAGCTGGGATGGGGGACAGTGTTAGACATGGAGAACAAGGGATAGTCCTGGGTGTGTATAAAGATGCTACTGGGAAGCAAGAGGCTGAATCAGGTGTCAAACGTTCTTAAATCTTTGCTAAGGCGGTTGTGCTTTAGCCTGACAGTGACAGGAAGCCGCTGCTAGGCCCTCCGCAGGGGATGGTAGCGCATAACCACGTGCATTTACAAAAGTCACATCAGAGTCAAGAAGAAAGGCAGGTGTTATGCCTGGAGACAGGGCACAGACAGGAGGGTCTTGTGGGGCCCTGGGCACCTGAAGGCGCCTTGGCCAAGGTGCTGGGGCGAAGGAGACACCATCTAGGCCCATTAGAAAGCAGAACAACTGGGACGTGCCCACTCAAGGTGGGTGAGACACAGGCGGGAGGAGCTGAGGCGGACGCGCAGGCTCCTGGGGGTGCAGCCCAGGGCTGATGTTCCTGGGATAAAAGGAGGAGCTCCGGGAGGCGCGCAGGTTGGCCCAGACCTGGAGATCTGGGGTGTCTGTGGCCCTCCCACTGGAGACTCCGAAACAAGGCAGACAGACAATCCGGGAAGGAGGTACACAGAGATATGGGGGTCATCCAAGGTAAACGGTAATGAAAGCCACAGATGTGGGTGTGGATGAGGAGGCCCGGAGGTCGAGCGGACGGAAGCATGCAGGGCAGACTGAGGTCAGCTGAGGGTCACAGGCAGGTAGACACACGCGGAAAATCACGTGTGTGATTTTCCTAAACTCCTGATGAATCCAAAACCGGCTAAATTCTACCTGTATGTGTGTGCATGTGTGTGTGTCTGTGCTCAGTCCGTCAGTCATGTCTAACTCTTTGTGACCCCATGGACTGTAGCCCACCAGACTTCTCTGTCCATGGAATTTTCCAGACAAGAATACTGGAGCGGGTTGCCATTTCCTCCTCCAGGGGATATTCCCGACCCAGAGATCGAACCCATGTCTCTTGTGTCTCCTGCAATTGCAGGATTCTTCACCACTGTGCCACCTACAGCCACTAAATTAAAAAGCAGAGACACTACTTTTGTCAACATGTCTAGTCGAGACTATGGTTTTTCCAGTGGTCATGTATGGATGTGAGAGTTGGACTATAAAGAAAGCCGAGTGCCAAAGAATTGATGCTTCGGAACTGTGGTGTTGGAGAAGACTCTTGAGAGTCCCTTGAACTTCAAGGAGATTCAACCAGTCCATCCTAAAGGATATCAGTCCTGAATATCCATTGGAAGGACTGATGATGAAGCTGAAACTCCAATACTTTGGCCACCTGATTGGAAAAGACCCTGATGTTGGGAAAGATTGAAGGCAGGAGGAGAAGGGGATGACAGAGGATGAGATGGTTGGATGGCATCACCAACTGAATGGATTTGAGTAAACTCCAGGAGTTGGTGATGGACAGGGAGGCCTGACGTGCTGCGGTTCGTGGGGTCGCAAAGAGTCCGACACGACTGAGTGACTGAACTGATCTAAACCCCAGATTGAAAGTTGTTTTCCAATAAATTGTTTTATGTAGTTATTAGCTACTGCCTTCTTTAGGAGCTATGGGTCAAAGCCTGAAAACCTAGTTTATTGAAATAAATGCTAGAGAGCATGTGGAGAATAGGGAACTCTCCCACACTGCTGGTGGGAATATAAGCTGGTGTAGCCACTCTGGAAAACAGTATGGAAGTTCTTCAAAAAACTAAAAATCAAACTACCATGTGATCCAGCAATCCCACTCCTGGACAGAACCTGGACAAAACCATAATTCAATGGGATACGTGCATCCTGATGTTCATTGCCGCACTATTTACAGTAGCCAGGACATGGAAACGAACTAAGTGTCCATCAATAGACGAATGGATAAAGAAGATGTGGTACATATATACACTGGAATGTTACTCAGCCATACAAAAGAACGAAACAATGCCATTTGCAGCTACACAGATGCAACTAGAGATTGTCATACCAAGTGAAGTAAGTTAGAAAGAGAAAGACAGATATATGATATCCCTTATACGTGAAATCTAGAATGCAAGGCAGGAGGAAAGGCCCTGAAACAGCGGCATGGGGCAGCAGGGCAGCAGCTCAGCCTGGCCCAGGTGGGTTCACGCCCAAAAATGACCTTCCTTCCTTCCTGTCTGTGCCACACAAAAGAGGCGGCAGAGAGGGGGCAGTGTTGAAATTTGCGTCTGGGACCGGAAGCACCAGAAAGGGAAGTCTGCAAGGGGAGCGTGAGCCTTTTTTGTTCCTCTGGTCACTTTTGCTCTTGCCGGGAGGTAGTGGGCTGGGTTCAGGAAGGCCGCCTCCTGGAGGAGAGCCGGGTCCAGTCCCAGCAGCACCTGGGGGCTGGGGCTTGCATTCTGGCCCACCCTCAGCCTTCAGTCTATCTGCCAGCTCCAAGAAGCAGGTGCAGCTGCTCTGCTGGTGTGGTCTGAAGTCCACTGTCCTGGGGACAAGCGCCTCAGCCCACCTCCTCAGCGGGTCTTCTCATGGTCTTACTTTCTTCTTTTTCTCTTAAAAAAATTTTTGGCCACACTTATGGGTGTCTTGGATCCTAGTTCCCTGACCAGGGATCAAACCTATGCCCCCTGCATGGAAGCAAGGAGTTTTAACCACTGGACCACCAGGGAAGTCTCACCCGGTCTTACTTTCACACTGCCTCTAGCGTATTTTCCTCATAGGCTTAAAAGCTGTGTTAACAGATCACCACTAGCACCTAAAGAAAAGGACATACTTTTGGAAATTGTATCTGAATGCACAACTGCTACACAGACCTCTGTGTGGGGTTGAAATACGTCCCCCCAGAAAAGTTATGCTGGAGTCCTGACCATCAGTACGTCAGAATGTGACCTTACTTGGAAATAGAGTCATTGCAGATATAATTAAAGACAAGGTCATTTCAGGGACTTCCCTGGTGGTCCGGTGGTTAAGAATACACCTTGCAATGCAGAGGACGCGGGTTTGATCCCTAGTCAAGGAATTAAGATCCCACACGATGAAGAACAACCAAGCCGTGTGCCACAACCAGAGAGTCCACACACCACAGTGGTAGATCCTGAACGCTCCAACTAAGACCTGAAACAGACAAATAAATGTTTGTAAGGGAGAGATAGCTAAAAGGCAACCCATAGGATGGGAGAACATTAAAAAAAAAAAGACAAGGTATATGACTGGTGTTCTTATTAAACAGGGAAATTTGGAGACAGGTACACAGGGAGAATGCCCATGTGATGCTGAAGGCAGAGAAAGGTCATGCTTCTGCAAGCCAAGTCATATCAGAGATGTCTGCAAATCATCGAAAGCCAGGAGAGAGGATGGAATGGGTACTTCTCACAGCCTGTAGAAGGAACTGGCCCCGCCCATACCTGGATCTCAGACATCCGGCCTCCAGACCTGTGGGATGTCAATTTCTGTTGCTTCCTCTGTCCGGTGCGTGACATTTGTAAGGGCAGGCCTAACAGACGAATTCCTGAGGTCTGGTTCTCCTATCTTACACCTGCGTGGGCAGGACACCAGGCCCCACCTCTCACACCTGTTGAAAATATTTCTAGAAAGAAGTTTCAGGGAGCTGTGTCCCAGAACACAGTTTTTCTTCTGATTTCTCTTCTCAAGTTCCTATTCCAGCTTCTCACCGAGTCACGCTTGGCACTCTCCAGGGCCTGTCTGTGATTCTTTGTATTTGGTCTTTCATGTCTTCATCTGTTTGTCCACTGTCCACCTGTCTCTTCTTTCAAGACATCTTTCTCGCTCACATCCTGTGTGGAACTGCTGTTCTAGCTGTTTGGCAACGGTGGGAATGAGGCCGACAGGAGTCTGCCCTCACAACGCTTTCACACAGTCAGAGGACGGGGCGTAAGTGAAACAGTGCTGACGTCAGGGTCAGTTTAGACAGTGGCCAGAGCTGCAATGGCAGAAGCGGCAATCAGCTGGGAGGGTCTTGAAGTCCCATCACCGTGACCCTGACCCCCATCTGCTTCCGCCAACTGAGGACAAAGACAACTCAGTTATACATAAGTAGCCTCGTAGAGCTCTGAAGTGCCTTGCCGACTTTGAAAAGCTCTGCATCTTGGGTGCAGACAGGGACGTGAGTTTGTGTCTGCCCCACCCTTGCACCTTGTGTTTTGGGGAGACATGCTGTCTAGCAAGATGGCAGCGACGCCTCACTCGTGCAGTGGCTGGATTTCCTAGGTGAAGACCATGAGATGACAACACCGGGGTTGTGAGAGACTCAGGTGGTCTCTGCGGGAGGCCGGGCGTCCTAAGTGTGGTGCAGGGCAGTGCCACTTGAAGGGTTCCTCCTGGGACCACGAGTGCCACCCGCTCGTGCACCTTTGAGAAGTGCAAGTCCAGGCTCCCCGCCAGGCTCACCCAATCAGGACCTCCGGGCTGGGAGCCTCAGGAGCTGCTGCTGCTCCTGGAAGGCGAGAAACACTGGTTACGGGTACAGTTATGGTTGTTGGACAAATGGAGTCCATTTTGAGAACTGGCTCTGATTCCTGAGGTCTGGTTCTCCTATCTTATAAGGATATAAAGTGAAAGTGTTATTTGCTCAGTTGTGTCTGACCCACGGGCTGTAGCCCATCAGGCTCCTCTGTCCGTGGAATTCTTCAGGCAAGAATATTGAAGTGGGTTGCTATTCTCTACTCCAGGGGATCTTCCCAACCCAGGGATTAAACTTATGTCTCCCTCATTGCTGGTAGATTCTTTACCATCTGAGCCACCAAGGAAGCCCCTACATCCACAAGGTCATACCTAACTTCCAGTACTGACTTCTAAAGTTATGCAGAGGATTTTAAATAGTGCATGTAAATGCCTGGGGCCTGGCACACGTACAGTAAACACCAGCTAGTTATTCTCTTATTATGACACTATTCTGGAGAAGGCAATGGCATCCCACTCCAGTACTCTTGCCTGGAAAATCCCACGGACAGAGGAGCCTGGTAGGCTGCAGTCCATGGTGTCGCTAAGAGTCGGACGCGACTGAGCGACTTCACTTTCCTTTTTCACTTTCATGCATTGGAGAAGGAAATGGCAACCCACTCCAGTGTTCTTGCCTGGAGAGTCCCAGGGACGGGGAAGCCTGGTGGGCTGCCGTCTATGGGGTCACACAGAATCGGACATGACTGAAGTGACTTAGCATAGCATAGCATGACACTATTCTCCTGTCTGCTTACAGACAGCAGGGCTACCTGCCCAAAGTCCTGGAGGTTGTTGAACACAATAGTGTGAGCCGAGGCGTGCTCTCTTGATCTGGCTCCCGGGCTCATTCCAGTGCTCTTTGCCACCCAGCAGAACTGGTGAGGCTGGTCAGCTCACCGCCTTGCAGCCCCGAGGGTTTATAAGCCAAGAGTTGTCAGAAATCTGGCCTCAACTTGCTCTAGGAAATATGGCCTCAGATAAGGTTACACGTGCACACCATTCTCACAAGACTGGACGGTGCAAAACCCGTGCCTTGTGCAGGGTCTGAAGAGAGAAGGCTGTGGGCACCGGGGCGGACACAGGAGGTGGTGGTGACATCTAGGTGTGGTATCTAAGTGTGTGTAAGGGTGGTGACATGTAGGTGTGTGTGAGAGGGAGGGCGGCCCAAGGACCCAGGAGGGCGGGAACACAGTCTTGGTGTTTGTCTTGCCTCTTTGACAAGGCAAGGTTCTTGATTAGGTCTCTTTAAGCACCTCTGTTCATGTCGCCAGGGAGTAGGAGGTTGGTTGAAGCTGCAATAAAGCTCTGTGCTTGAACCAGCTCTGCTACTCCTGGGAGCACCCGCCCAGATCAGTTAGGAAATGCAGGGTAGATGTGTGCGCACATGGAGCTGATTTGCAGAGTGTGTGTTTCCTGAGCCCTGCCCCCAGCCCTCTGCCAGGAAAGCTTACCTGGGTGATGCTGGAGAGGCCCCTTCACGGCCTGAAGACTCCCAGGGTTAGCCATAGGGTGCAACTGGGCAGAGACTGGCCAGCATCCTCTGGCAGGGGCAGAGGCGGGACTCACTCACCTCATCAGAGGATGTCCTCAGCTCCGAGAATTCCCTGGGAGGTGATCCTGTCTCCAGACCAATATGTCGAGGTCACCCGGCCCCAGAGGAGCACCCACAGCCCCGTTTGGAGTCCTTGCCTATTAGGATGAGGCCCCAGAGAAGCCAGGGTGTGGTAGCCTCATCTGCACGTACAGGTAGCACCTTCCTGCTCCGTTCCTGGGTTCCCTCTGCAGGGGGCTCGCCACTGTAATCCCATCCCAACCCTTGCCCAAACAACCAGCAAGCCTCCGTCCAGCCCATTCCCTGGTGTGCTCTCCTGGCCTTTCCCCTGAGGCTCACAAAATGGGGAGAGAGGGCTAGCATCCCAGCAAAAGATACGCCAGGTCAGGGACAAATCAGAGAGAAAAAAGGTCATCTATTCCTGTCGCCTTCACGTTCAAGTATGTATTTTCTCAAGTGATCTTGATTTTTGTCACATTATTCATATGTCTTTTTGTTATCTGAATTCTTGAAAATCACTTAAAACTGTTGGTAAAAAGGATATTTTTTTAGTGGTCATCTACTCCTTCTCTCGTGGCTTCCCTCCTGGTAGAGAATCTGCCCTGCCGTGTGGGACACTGGGTCAGGAAGATCCCTGGAGAAGGAAATGGCAACCCACCACAGTACTCTTGCCTGGAAAATCCCATGGACAGAGGAGCCTGGTAGGTTACAGTCCATGGCATCTCAGAGTTGGACACGACTGAGCGACTTCACTTTCTTCCTTTCACACCTTCTCTTAAAGGGGATAAAATGTGATTAAGGGAAAATGCTCCCCAGGGCAGGGCACGGTCCTGTCTATGACACGTGGAGGGGGCTGGGGTCCGAAGGACCTGGTGAGCTGGCCACTGTGCCCATTCGGCCTCTGCCCCTCTCTCCTGCTGCCCTCTTCCCTAGTCCCTGCCCACAGAAGAGGATCTGATGGTCCTCTGTTCCTCCAGGAGCCCCCACAGAGGTAAGGGAAGCAGGTCAGCACCCCCCACCACTCCCACCTCATTAACCTCGGCTTCTTGGCACAGCCACCATCACACAACCTCCCGCCCAGCTCCACCATCTGGAGGCTCCCAGACCTCAGGTTGTCGCCCCTCCCTGCACACTGGTGCTTTTCTCTGTCTTCCTAAAGCCAGAGCATCCTGTTGGATCTGAGAGCCCTGTGCAGAACGTTCGCTCCTGCTGGGAGTAAGCCCCAGGTCTGAATCTGCAGCCACGCCCATCTGCGTGATGACCTGAAGGCTTGGGGGCTTCAGGCTTTCTGTGTGTCATTTTTGTTCCTGGCGGCTGTTAGGCACAGTGCTGGACCCGGCGCCTGCCCATGGATGTGGGTCTGCTCTGACTTTGTGCCCTTGAGCACAGCTCCTCATCCATTGCTGGTTTTTTGTTTTTGTTTTTTTTTTTTAATTTATTTACTTGGCTTCACTGGGTCTTCATTGCAGCACGTGAACTCTTAGTCGAGGTATGTAAGTTCTAGTTCCCTGACCAGTAATCAAACGGGCCCCCTTTACCGGGAGCTCGGAGTCTCTTAGTCCCTGAAGCACCAGGGAAGTCCCTCTTCACCTGTTTTGTTGTTGTTATTTTAATTGTGGTAAAATACAAATAACTTAAAATTGACCATTTTCACGTGGCATTAAGTACATTTGCATTGTTGTGCAAATCACCACCACGCATCTCCAGAATTCTTTTCATCTTGCAAAACTGACCCTTTGTGAAATTCTGTCACAGGCTACAAAACGGACAAGCCTTGAGGACATTATGCTAGGTGAAGCGAGCCAGTCACAAAAAGACAAATACTATATGATTCCACTCATATGGGGGCACCTTAGAGACAGAAAGCAGAATGGTAGGTGCCAGGGGCTGGGTGGAGGCGGACGTGGGGAGCTGGTGTGTAATGGGTACAGAGCTTCAGTTTTGCAAAAGGCAAAGAGTTTTGCAGATGAATGAACAGCTATGTGAATATATTTAACACTACTGAACTATACATTTTTTTAAAATGGCTAAGATGATAAATTTTATGTTGTGTGTAATTTACTACAAAGAAAACATTTTAAACTAAAACAACAACAACAACAAAAAAACAAAACAAAGCTGGAAACTTTGTACCCTCCTCTCACCTCTTTTTGGCTTGAGTTCCTCATTTGTAAGCTAGGAATAATCATGCTACCCCTCTGATAGCATTGTCATGAGGATTTGCTGGGTAATATATATAATGGGTTCAGGGGCTTCCCGGATGGCTCGGGGGTAAAGAATCCACCTGCCAACACAGGAGATGAGGGTTTGATCCCTGGGTTGGGAGGATCCCCTGGAGAAGGAAATGACAACCCACTCCAGCATTCTTGCCTGGAGAATCCTGTAGACAGAGGAGCCCAGTAGGGTACTGTCCATGGGGTCACAAAGACGTGACTGAGAGACTGAGCAAGCCAGCATATAAAGGGTTCACACTGTGCCTGGCCATCTGAGTGCTCTTGTGTCCGTTATTATTAGTGTTTCCAGTTGAGAAGGGCAGGAAGGGGGCAGATTAGATCTACTTTTCAGACAAAGAGGACAGGGATGACAGGATGCCATGGTGGAGGTGTGGGGGTCGGGAAGACGAGTCTATTCTGGGACTTTGGGAATCTACCCCACAAGAAGGACCAATTCCTCAAGTCTTGTTGTCCTGAACATCTGGGTCCCAGCAGAACTACTGAGGCCTCCTGATTATGTAGACCCTAATGATGGGCTCCGGGAGTTGGTGATGGATGGGGAGGCTTGGAGTGCTGCAGTCCATGGGGTCGAAAACAGTCAGACATGACTGAGCGACTGAACTGACCTGAATCATTTTAAACTTATGTACAGCAGGCTGAAATTTCTGGGTCTTCTTCTACCTAGCAAAAGGGTAAGCTGAGTCTGCTTTGGCACAAACCAGATAGATCGAGTGCAAGAGAATTTCTGAATTGAGGAACAGAATAAACGACCTCCAAGTCCTTCCGCAGGGCTTTCTGGGAATAAGGTGGCAAATTGTCTCAACTTCTAGTGGAGTAGGTAGATCCTCATAGCAATTTTTAAAAATGTATTCACTTTAAAAGCCTTATGAAAACATAAAATGTAATTACATTTAATGAACAAGTGCATTAACAGGAAAAAAAATCAAATCCTTGGGGACTTGGTCCAGTGGTTTAGAATCTGCCTTGTGATGCAGGAGACCCCAGTTCGATCCCTGGTCGGAGAACTAAGATCCCACATACTTCAGGACAACTAAGCTTTCAAACCACAACTAGAGAGCCTGTGGCCGCAACAAAGGATACTGCATGATGCAACAAAGATCTGACGCAGCCAACTAAATAAATAAATATTTTAAAAAAATTTTTAAGAGAAAAAGATTTAAAAAATAATTAAAAAAAAATCATACCCTTGTGAATCCGGGAAGTAGAGACCCCAATTATATTGAGATCCTATCACAGTGAATCCTCGGTCCTGAGCTCCTGAACTGTCCCTCTCACTGTCCCCGCTCCATGACCCTGACTGCAGGACAGCAACTGAGCAGAGTCCCCCCACTACCCAAAAGATGCAGTTGCAGACAGGCGGCAAAGACTAATGAAGCAAAGACAGGAGATTACTCCAGGGGGTTTTCCAGCATCTGTCGGACCAAATGTTTTCTGACATTTGTATCAACTCTCAGGGGCTCTGGCTCCAAGGCCTCTAATGACCTTATTTCCCCTAATGTTCCCCGCCCCCCGCCAGCCCAGCCCACAGGCAAGCACGCGGGTCTCCTGAGGGAGGGGCTAAGCAGTGGGGACCACGGCCTGCTGCCTTTGCATCCAGTGTCCAGGGTGTGAGTGTGGATTGGGTGGGCTTCATGGCTGCCTAGGAGTGAGGGCCGTGGAACCCCTCAGCGCCTCGGCCCTTCCGGCCCGCCATCCTTAGGCGAGGAACTGCAGCAGTGGTGCTGGGAGCACTGGGGACATCGCTTTTTTTTTTTTTTTTTTTCTCATTTTACAGCTTTTTGAGGTTTACCTGACACACAATAGTGAAGTGAAAAAGTGAAGTCGCTCAGTCGTGTCCGACTCTTTCCATGCTCCTCTGTCCATGGGATTTTCTAGGCAAGACACACAATAAACTGCACCTATTTCAAGTGTGCATTTTGGTAAGTGTGACACATGTTCCCCATGAAACCATCACCATGAGCTAATGAATATATCCACCTTTCCCTCCAATTTCTCCCCTCTCCTCCACACCTCCCTAAGCCCCTACTTTAGGCAGCCACTGATCTGCTTTTTCTCACTACAGATTCGGTGCATTTTATAAAATTTTACATAAATGGGATGGTGCATTATGTACTTTTTTTGGTCCAGATTCTTTTCACTCGGCTTAACTATTTTGTGACTCATTCATTGTTGCAGGCATCACTGGTTCATTCCTTTTCATAGCCGTGTAGAAGTCCATTGTATCCACAGTTTATCTGTCCATCTAACTGCTGACGAGTCTTTGTGTGAACATGTGCTTTCATTACTTTTGGGTAAATACCTGGGAGGGGAATAGCCGGATCACGTCTAGGTACATGTTTACTTAAGAACCATCTCACTGTCTTCTGAAGGGTTGTACCATTTTTACATTCCTGCTGGCTTTGGATGAGAATGCCAGTTGTTCTGCATTCTTGCCAGCATTTGGAACTGAAAATCTTTAATCATCAGATCAGATCAGTCACTCAGTCATGTCTGACTCTTTGCGACCCCATGAATTACAGCACGCCAGGCCTCCCTGTCCATCACCAATTCCCAGAATTCACTCAGACTCATGTCCTTAGAGTCAGTGATGCCATCCAGCCATCTCATCCTCTGTCGTCTCCTTCTCCTCCTGCCCCCAATCCCTCCCAGCATCAGAGTCTTTTCCAATGAGTCAACTCTTCGCGTGAGGTGGCCAAAATACTGGAGTTTCAGCTTTAACATCATTCCTTCCAAAGAAATCCCAGGGCTGATCTCCTTCAGAATGAACTGGTTGGATCTCCTTGCAGCCCAAGGGACTTTCAAGAGTCTTCTCCAAAACCACACTTCAAAAGCATCAATTCTTCGGCGCTCAGCCTTCTTCACAGTCCAGCTCTCACATCCATACATGACCACAGGAAAGACCATAGCCTTGACTAGACGAACCTTTGTTGGCAAAGTGATGTCTCTGCTTTTGAATATGCTATCTAGGTTGGTCATAACTTTCCTTCCAAGGAATAAAGCTCTTTTAATTTCATGGCTGCAGTCACCATCTGCAGTGATTTTGGAGCCCAGAAAAATAAAGTCTTTAATCATAGACATTCTAATAAGTGTGCAGTAGTAGTAGCTTGCGGTTTTGATTTCCATTTCCCTAAGTAATGATTTTGAGCATCTTTCTGTATGCTTATTTGCCATCTGTGTATTTTCTGTGGTGAAGCATCTATTTGAATTTTTGTCTACTTTTAACACTGGGTTGTTTGTGTTTTTATTACTGAGTTCTGAGAGTTTAAAAAATATATCATTTTAACCTGAGTCTGTCATCTGATATATGCACGGCAATCTGTGACTCATATTTTCATTCTCTTGATGGTATCATACCACCACAAGTACAAGACTTTGATTTTAAGAAGTCCAGTTTATCAGTTTTTAATGGATCAAGCTTTGGTGTCATGTCTAAAAATAATCTTGCTTAACAGAAGGTCACAAAGGCTTTTTCTTAAGAGTTTTCCCAGATATTTCATAGACTTAGTTTTCCATGTATGTACCATCTTGAGTTAATTTTTATATATGCTAAAACGTATCAATCCAAGTTTACATATTTGCATATTCATATCCAATGGTTCCAGCACCGTTTGTGGAAAAGACTGTTTTGCTCTGCTGACTTGCCTTTGCTCTTTTACAGAATATCAGTTATATATTGTATTCTTTGGAATCTAGGACTGCCTAAGAAAATACCACAAACTTGATGGGTGAAAATAACAGAAATGGACTCTCTCTCAATTCTAGAAAAGCCAGAAGTCTGAGACCAAGGTGTTGGCAGGCAGTACTATCTCCGGAGGCTCTTGGCCTCTTCCAGCTCCTGACCACTCCAGACATTCCTTGGTTTGTGGCAACATAACTCCAACCTATCTTTACCTGGCCCTCTTCCCAGGTATCTCTGTCTTCCCCTCTTCTTACAAGGATGCCTGTCATTGGATTTAGGGCCTATCCTTAATCTGGGATGATCTCATCTTAAGATCCTTAACTTAATTACATCTGCACAGACCCTTTTTCCCAATGAGGTCACAATCACAAGTCCCAAGTGGACATGGGTCTATCTGGCTACTCTAACTTTATGATATGTTTTGAAATCAAGTAGTTTTGGCCTTCAACTTTGTTCTTTTTCAAAGTCGTTTTGTCTGTTCTAGGTTCTTTGCATCTTTCACATGAATTTTAGAATCAGCCTGTCAATTTCTATTAAAAAAAATAAGACTAGTGGGATTTGGGGGAGATTGTGTTGAATCTGTTTGGGGAGACTTGACAGCTTAACAACCTTGAGTCTTTCAAACTATAACCAAAGTATATACACTTCTTTAATTTCTCTAAGCAATGTTTTGTAGTTTTCAACATACAGGTCTTTCTCATCTATTGTCATCCCTATTTCATATTTTTTGATGCTGTTGAAAAGGGTATTGCTATTTTATTTCAATTCTAGTTGTTCATTGCCAGTGTGTAGAAATCCAGTTGATTTGTGAATATTCACTTGGATCTGACAGTCTTACTGGACTCACTTACTAGTTTGAGTCACTCTTTCATAGAGTCAGCAAGATTTTCTTCATAGATGATATCATCTGAGCATGAGAACAGTTTTATTTCTTCCTTTTCAATATGGATTGCTTTTCCTTGCCTTATTAATTGGCTGGAATCTCATATGCATTGTTGGTAAAAGTAGTGATTGAGTGTGGACATTCTGCTGTGCACCTGATCTTAGAGAGAAGGTATTCAGTCTTTCACTAAGTACTGATGTTAGTTGTCAATTGTCCCAGATTTCATTGAACTGAGGGATTTGCTGGGATGTACCACTTTTCGTGCTAAAACTTGTATGTGAATGTGTGTGTGAGGGCTAAGTCACTTCAGTCGTGTCTGACTCTGCAACTCTACGGACTGTAGCCCTCTAGGCTCCTCTGTCCATGGGATTCTTAAGGGCAAGAACACGGGAGTGGGTTGCCACGCCCTCCTTCAGGGGATCTTCCCGACCTTGGGGAGCAAATCTACATCTCCTGTATTGCAGGCGGATTCTTTATCACTGAGCCACCAGGGAAGCCCCAAACTGGGATATCCCCAGATAAACTGGGACAGGTGTTCACCTAGTTGTAGGGCCAGTTTCAACGATTTGTTTTCCTCCTCATCATGGGTTGTATTTTCCTGTTTTCTTTGCATGCCTGGTAATTTTTTTTATTGGATGCCAGACAGAGGGAATTTTACTTTATTGGGTGCTAGATATTTTTGTATCCCTATAAATGTCCTTGAACTTCTTCCAGGTTGTGGCAGTTTTATCCTTTCAGATCTTTTAAGATTTATTAGGCGAGATGAAAGCAGTATTTAGTCCAGGGCTACTTTCCACTATTGAAGCAAGATCCTTCTGAGTAATCTCCCTATAAATTATGTTTTTTTCCAACCTGACTGGTGGGAGTAGGAAGTATTCTCAGCCCTGTGTGAGCTCTGGGCACTCTTCATGTTTTGGGGTGGTTCTTTCCCCAGCTGTGGGTAGTTGCCTCATACATATATGCTAATCAGGGCTTGGCTGAAAACTTGGAGTTTTCCAGGATTCTCTCTGGGCAGCTCTCTCCTCTTGGGTACTCTTTTGTATATACTATGTAGAAACTGAGGGCTTGTGTCTCCCCAGACACCCAGCTCCTTCGGTTAGATATTCTCTCAAGGCTGTACATTGGAGCATCTCTCGGGCATCGCTGACCTTTGTTGCCTGATATTCAGTGTCTTGGAAGCCATCCTTTCCTATGTCCCGCCATCAGGCTAGGAGCTCCCAGTAGGTTCTGTGCTTGCTCTTATCAGGTTGGGGCTGCTTGAGCACGGATACCTGGGCCCCTCCTTCCTGTCTACCCTTTCTTCAAAGCATGTTCCAACAGATACTAAGTCCATCCCGTCAACTGCATGGTTATTCTCCCCCAAGTACATATCTGCTTTCATATGACACAAGTTAGCTTCAGTCCCTTCAGATTGCCCTTCCTTCCCTCAGTTGTTCCCAAGGCCACACATCCTCCAGGAAGCCTTCCTGGGTCAAGTAAGATAGACGATACAGCCCCTTGCCACACCATCTGCCCGTGAGTTAATGAATTATTTTTCGCTTGTTGACTCGTGTCACAGTGAATTCTCAGAACTTCTGCCCCCAATCTTGCACAACTTCAGGTGGTGCCCTACACTTGCCTTCTCCTGGAGTCAGGCAACACCCAGTAGTTGCATGGGTGTGGCAAACTGAAGATGGGTTCGCAAGTAAACACTACGGGCTTCCTCATTTCTCATCTCCAATCACACCACTGTTCTCCTTGGAATGCGCTTGGAATGTACAGTCCTGCTGAAATTCTACTTAAGTCATAACTAAATGCAGCCTCAATGAAACTATGCCGGTTTCCTCAAAGGATGGTAGTGACTTCCTTTTTTGGTAGAGTTTATTTTTTTTTTTACTTGGAGGATAATTGCTTCACAATGTTGTGATAGTTTCTGTTGTACACACATGAATCAGCTGTATGTAAACATACACCCCGTCCCTCCGTTTTTCATTTTGTTGATCTATTTTTAATTGGAGAATAATTGCTTTACATCGTTTTCTTAGTTTCTACTGTACAATGATGTGAATCAGCCATGAGTATATATATATATCCCCTCCCCGATCCCCCTCCTCTGGGTCATCGCAGAGCACTGGGCTGGGCCCCTGTGCTGCTCGGCAGCTCCCCATCGGCTGGCTATTTCACGCATGGCAGTGTATATATGTCAGAGCTACTCTCTCAGTTCAGGTCCCACCTCTCCTTCCCTCTGTGTCCACAAGTCCTTTCTCTACGTCTGCATCTCTAGTCCTACCCTGCAAATATGTTCACCAGTAGCATTTGTCTAGATTCCACATATATGAGTGGTAGTGACTTCTCGGCCATGTCTCACCAGAGTCTACCCTTGAACACGGCTGGTTGTGTCCAGGGCTTTCTCCCTGACTGGAGTGTGCCTTTCATGAAGACAGGGGCCATGAAATACTCATTTCAGTATTTCTGGCTTTTAACACAGGGCCTGGCCCGGCAGAAGCTCAGTGATTGTTTGAGGATTAAATGACCAGATGAACCGAGGTCCAGCGGAAGCTGCAAAGAGCAGACATCCTCAGCTCTTCTGGAGAAGCCTCGGGTGTAGCAAACCAGAGTCCTTCAGGGACTCAAGGCAGACTGAGCAGAGGGGTGGTTGCGGATATTAGGGTACATGTGTCAGCTCTGGGCAAAGCCAGGGGAGTGGCAAGACGCAGTTCAATGTACAACCCACTGTGTTAACGTTGTCACGTTGCTGGACACTAAAACCTGGCAGAGGAACACTCAGTGTGTTTGAGAAAGAGGATGCCCACCACAGACACCTGCACACACTGGGGTGTGCACAGGGACCACTTAGGCAAGCAGGAGTTACCACATGCGGTCACACCGACGTGGAGATGTGTGCATGTGCACTTGGATGGCCAGGCGTGTAGAGATGCACACGAGGCTTAAATGAAGATGCACACACACACACAAGCTTGGCCGTTTTTGAGAGCCCACAAAACACAGCAAGTGTGATCACGCTGTTGTTAGACAGCAGAGAAGTGAGAGTCTGGGGCAGACACTCGGGCTGTCTCCTGATAACCATAGCAAAGGATGCTCAGAGGGCTTGAACTCCTCCCCGCCTTCCTGTCCTCTTTTCCAGAAAGGAGGCTGGGACTTTAGCAAGACCTTTTCAGCTCTGACCTGGGAACCACAGGGTTTGATGTTCAACAGCTAGAAACAGCGTGTGTGTGTGTGTGTGTGTGTGTGTGTGTGTGTGTGTGTGTGTGTGTGTGCGTGTGCGTGCGTGCGTGCGTGCGTGCGTGTGTGTGTGTTCTCCATCTGTTCAGGAGCTCCCCAAGGGCAGGCAGCATGCCTTCCATGCTGAGGCTGAGCCTTTCTTGAGGGAAGACCCTCCCTCACCTGGGCCCCTCCTGAGGGAACAGACATTGCCTCCTCCTCACCTTCCCACAAGCCCAGAGCCCCCAGGGAGTGCTTCTAAGCTGAGTTTCTCGGTGACCTGCTGCGTGCTCTCCCCTACAGACCTTGGGAAATTCTGGCTGCTGAGGCCCCAGTGAGCCACAAGGCTTCAGGGTTCAATCACTGCAGGTTCAGAGCTCAGAGGCCTAGGCAGTGATGCTGTCCAGTCCTGGCTTCTGGGTGCCCAGGGCCAGTCCGCTCAGGTTTCCAGGCAGATTGGGATGGCTAGGGAGTTGTTGAGAACCTGAGGTTTCCTCAATAATTTACATCTCTGCTTCTCCCTGGACGGGATCGCATGGCCCTCGACAAAATCGGTGAACACTCAGCTGGGTAACCTGATCTCCTAGGTCGGGTGACAGCAACCAGGGGAACAATGTGAGGATTGCCTTGAACGCTGGCCAGCGCTCCGGGAGATCTGGACCGGGTGGGAGATGGGTGACCTGATAGGGCTGTTTCAGCTCAGCGGTGGCCCGTCCCTGGTAAGGGGTGGAGGGTGATTGGGGAAGAGAAAGCTGAACGCTCTGGGAGCCTTAGGAATAAGACGGAGGCTCTATTTTGCCCAACCTCACTAGCCTGTGGGCGGCTGAATGAGGCCACTCTGGCATGGATGCCCCATTTCCACTGCCTCTGCTGCTGAGTTGACTAAACTGGAGTGATCACACCTGTTCTCCGTTCTCCAGCTGGGCTCGGGGCTCACGCCCTCTCCATGCGGCAAGTCTTGGTTGTTCTGAATCTTTACCCCTCTCTCTCCACTGGCTCAATATATAAACACATTTGAGACCTTGGAACTTTTTTTTTATGTTTATTTTTTTTGGCTGCACCAGGTATTAGTCGCCACACACGGGATCCTCAATTTTCATGGTGGCATGTGGGACCTAGTTCCCTGACCAGGAATCAAACCCGGGCCCCCTGCATTGGGAGTGCAGAGTCCCAGCCACAGGACCACCAGGGAAGGACTTTGGAATCTTAAAATAAATCCCCCTTCACCCCTCCAGTTACCAAACCACTTCTCTCCTTCCCTTCTTGGAGAGACTGAGGGCACCCCACCCCCTTCACTGCCCACCTCCCACAGTCCACCGGTCTCCACCTGCTACACTGACACAGAGACCCCCTCCTATGATTTGTAGACCGGCAACTCTCCTGGGGACCTGAATGCTCCACAGATGGAATTTGAACTTGTTATCCATTCATCAAAGGTTTATAAAACACTTTCTTTTTGCCAGACTTGAGCTGTAAGGTGAATACAATGAGGATCAAGGAGCTTATGATTTGATGGTAAACAGAGATGTAAGCCAACTCTTGTGGATTTGATTAGGAAGGGATGCAGTTGAAATCTGCCCAGAATGGCATGCACGAGAACCCAGGGAAGTGCATCAAATGGGGAAGGGAGGAGAAACTGGTCACAGTAGGCTTTCTGGAAGAATTGGGTTGGAACTGAGTTTTCAAGGATGTGTAGGAAGTGTGTAGAAGAAACTGGAATTTTGGTCGCAGGACTGTTTCAATTTTAAGTGACAAGATTAACTTAAGTACACCAGAACTATATAACTGGGAAGACTGACTGGGGGAAAAGCCTTCATATCTGCTGCTCTCACACTCACTTCTGTTGTCTCTCCCTCTGTGTTAGACCCATTCTCTCCTAACCAGTGAGCTTCCTCTGTGTTTCAGTGGGCAAAAAGAGCATGGCCACATGAAGTTCCGGGCTTGTGTCACTTCAGTGTGTTGGCTCTTTAAGAAAGAGAAAACTATCCCAGCACCATATATAAAATCCTAGAGAAGGGCTCTGATTGGTCCAGAGTGGGTCACGTGCCAATCCTGGACCAATTACTGAGGGTTGGGATACTATGCTTCAAGAGGCTTGAATCTTCTGTCCATCCCTGGGGTCGGAGAGCAGGATACTGTGATATTCCATCAGGATCACATGAAATGAAACAGAGAAAAGCCAAAGAAGAGGATGCTGAAAACACAAAACAACAGATACCCCTAATAGAGAACTTTCTAAACAGAGAGAGTCTCATGTTCAAAACTATACAACAGCCATGGAATGTATCTGGGGGAATTACTAGTAGTTTCAAATAGCTGGATCTGTGGATGAACTTGGTTGAGTGGCAAGAAATAAACCTGGAGAAGAAGAAAAAAATTGGAGAGCCATATGTGCTGAACAAGAGTTTAAATATTTTCTTAAAAGCTATGGCAAATTTTTGGAAAATATTCTATCACATATTTATATGATCAAATTCTTATATTTTGGGGGAAAATCCTTTTGACTATAAACCTGTTCTTTTCTTCCCTGTTTCAGTTAATGGCATTCTTATCTTGCCAGTTCCATGAGCTGAAATTGGTGGCAGGGGTTACCACCCTCAGCCAGGTCCTCCTTGGATCCCCTCCCCATTGGCCATTCCTTTCCATTCTATGGCACTGTCTTAATTCAGGCTTCAGGTCCAGGTCTGTTCTTGCAAGGACACCTATGGTGGACCCTGCTAACTTAGACGGAGGCATCTATTCTTCCCAAGAGGTTTCTGTGCTGCAGCCCAGGCTGGGTTAGACTGGGTTCTCCCTGCTTCCACCCACAGTACACACTCTCCTCACAGCAGCCATCTCTGCATTGTTAACTGTACCATCTGGCTCTAACCATATGCTCTGTGTACACAGGCTCTGCGGATGCCTCGGGAGTATGACCTGGTTTTTTATTTCTCATCTCAGCTGCACTCATGCTGTCCAATACTCTATAGACACTGGGTAAATATTTGTTAATTAATGAAAAGACGAATGAATAAATGAACCTCACCTCCTGACACTAAGGCAACTTTAAATGCACCCATAACTGGGAAAAAAAAAAAAAAGGTATAAAGCTTTAGTGAGGCTCTGAACCAAAGGTGTTTTCCTCATCAACTTCCAAAGCTCATATTCTTTTTCTCTATCTTTCCAGGTCTTCCTTTCAATTTCCCTCTGTCTATGGAAGTGTGGACAGGGAATGTTACCCGCCATTCCGGTAAACAAAAAATGTTGCCCGCCATCTCAATTCTACAAAGATCAAGGCATTAAGCCACTGCAACCATTCACCCACGATGCACCCTGAGGGGAATTCAGGATGGAGAAAAACAGGACACGTTCTGTGCTTTGGATGCTGGCCCTGGATAGTTCAGATACATATCTAAGGAATAATTTCAAGTGATCCCAGATTCTTGCATCTTCCATACATAGAAAAAGCACTAAGGTCACTACCTTGACGCGTCTGTTCTTTGTCATTAGCAATAATCTTTAGATCTAAATTTAGATTATTCTATTTTGTTCAACTATATGTCCAGCAAAAAACATCTTCAATATATGCTGGCGCCTCCTTTACCATTTCAGAGCAGTTCCTCAGAGCTATCTGAGAGACTGGTTTTCCAGGCTATAGTCCTTAGTGGGTCCCCAAATAAAACTTAACTCACAACTTCTAGGCTGTGCATTTTTCTTCAGCTGACAGAATTTTCTATCTTGTCTAGCCATGCAAACTGAAGTCTGTAATGTGTGTGTATATATGTGTGTGTGTGTATGTGTATGTGTAGAGGAAATGCTTTGTAACAAATTCCCCCAACCATTAGTGGCTTAAAACATTACACATGCCTTATTCTCAGAGTGTCTGTGTATGAGGAGGCTGGGCTCAGCTAAGCTGAGCCCTCTGTTTTGGGAAATCTCACCCAGCTGTAACCAGGTTTCAACTGGTTTATTTCAACCAGGTTTCAACTGGTTTCAACTGATCTATTTCCAGGCTCCCTTACATAGTACCGGAAGGGTTCAGTCCCTTGCTGGCTGTTGGCTGGAGGCCACCCTGGATTCCTTGCCCTGTGGGCTTATCCACCATGCCAGCTTCTTTCATCAAAGTTAGCAAAAGACAGACTCAGCAAAATATCTTTTGTAACCTAATTGCAGAAGTGGCACTCCACAACTTTTGCTGTGTTCTATTTGTCAGAAGCAAGTTACTAGGCTTGTCTCCTATTCAAGTGACAGTCGTGAGTACCAGGGGATTCAGTCACTGGGGACTATCTTAGAAGTCTGCCTATCACAGAGTGTAGCCACTAAAATCATGAGGCTGTTTGAATATCACTTTTGCTCTTTCCTACTGAATTTAAAAAGAGCTCTGTCAACACTTCTGTGCTAACCCGTTGATTAAATAAATTTATTTAAATATGAAATACTTTGCCATCTAACATTAAATTGAAAACCAAATATGATTTCTAACTTTGTTTACTGACCTACTTATTGTCAACTGAGTTTGCTTACATGTTTACATTGCTATACAAAGCCCTGAGGTATACATCCCTAAGAAGAGGCTCTGCTTTCCTTGGAATCACGTGTCCATCTCTGGACCATTAAGCGCAGTCAGCAGTGACGCCCTGGCACTCATTTTGGGCAGGTGCTGGGCCCCAGGTGAACTCCTGTGCTGGGCGGGCAGGGAGGTCCTGTCAGAGCGTCGTTGTTTCCACAGCACCACATGACTGAAAAGGCTGAGCCAACTTGATAGAAGAGGAGGGAGAGCTGGATAGTCAAGATGAAGCTCCTTCTTGCCCTTCCTGTCTGTCTCTCTCACACACACACACAGCACTTCTTTAAAGGGAATAACAGTTGGGTGTTAGGGCAGGAATTGAAACCTGAGGATCTATGCCCACCGACTAATTACATGACCATGGGGTGGTTCACTTCTCTCTAGACCCTGGCTTATCAATGCCTACAAAGGGAATTAGACTACCTGTATCTAGAGGGAGGCTGTGAGGGAAGGGGCAGAGGACTGAAGCATGGCTACCCAAAACTCATGTTTACATGGACCTCAGAACACAACTTTATTTCAAGAGTATCTGCACATATAATTAAGTATCCTGAGATGAAAGGACAAAAGCAAAGATATAAGCATCTGAATGCAGAGTTCCAAAGAATAGCAAGAAGAGATAAGAAAGCCTTCCTCAGTGATCAATACAAAGAAATAGAGGAAAACAACAGAATGGGAAAGACTAGAGATCTCTTCAAGAAAATTAGAGATACCAAGGGAACATTTCATGCAAAGATGGGCTCGATAAAGGACAGAAATGATATGGACTTAACAGAAGCAGAAGATAGTAAGAAGAGGTGGCAAGAATACACAGAAGAACTGTACAAAAAAGATCTTCACGACCCTGATAATCATGATGGTGTGATCACTGACCTAGAGTCAGACATCCTGGAATGTGAAGTCAAGTGGGCCTTAGAAAGCATCACTAGGAACAAAGCTAGTGGAGGTGATGGAATTCCAGTTGAGCTATTCCAAATCCTGAAAGATGATGCTATGAAAGTGCTACACTCAATATGCCAGCAAATTTGGAAAACTCAGCAATGGCCACAGGACTGGAAAAGGTCAGTTTTCATTCCAATCCCAAAGAAAGGCAATGCCAAAGAATGCTCAAACTACCGCACAATTGCACTCATCTCACACGCTAGTAAAGTAATGCTCAAAATTCTCCAAGCCAGGCTTCAGCAATATGTGAACCGTGAACTTCCTGATGTGCAAGCTGGTTTTAGAAAAGGCAGAGGAACCAGAGATCAAATTGCCAACATCTGCTGGATCATGGGAAAAGCAAGAGAGTTCCAGAAAAGCATCTATTTCTTATTTATTGACTATGCCAAAGCCTTTGTCTATGTGGATCACAATAAACTGTGGAAAATTCTGAAAAGAGATGGGAATACCAGACCACCTGATCTGCCTCTTGAGAAATTTGTATGCAGGTCAGGAAGCAACAGTTAGAACTGGACATGGAACAACAGACTGGTTCCAAATAGGAAAAGAAGTACATCAAGTCTGTATATTATCACCCTGTTTATTTAACTTATATGCAAAGTACATCATGAGAAATGCTGGACTGGAAGAAACACAAGCTGGAATCAAGATTGCCAGGAGAAATATCAATAACCTCAGATATGCAGATGACACCACCCTTATGGCAGAAAGTGAAGAGGAACTCAAAAGCCTCTTGATGAAAGTTAAAGTGGAGAGTGAAAAAGTTGGCTTAAAGTTCAACATTCAGAAAATGAAGATCATGGCATCCGGTCCCATCACCTCATGGGAGATAGATGGGGAAACAGTGGAAACAGTGTCAGACTTTATTTTTCTGGGCTCCAAAATCACTGCAGATGGTGACTGCAGCCATGAAATTAAAAGACGCTTACTCCTTGGAAGGAAAGTTATGACCAACCTAGATAGCATATTCAAAAGCAGAAACATTACTTTGCCAACAAAGGTCCGTCTAGTCAAGGCTATGGTTTTTCCTGTGGTCATGTATGAATGTGAGAGTTGGACTGTGAAGAAGGCTGAGTGCTGAAGAACTGATGCTTTTGAACTGTGGTGTTGGAGAAGACTCTTGAGAGTCCCTTGGACTGCAAGGAGATCCAACCAGTCCATTCTGAAGGAGATCAGCCCTGAGATTTCTTTGGAGGGAATGATGCTGAAGCTGAAACTCCAGTACTTTGGCCACCTCATGCGAAGAGTTGACTCATTGGAAGACTCTGATGCTGGGAGGGATTGAGGGCAGGAAGAGAAGGGGACAACAGAGGATGAGGTGGCTGGATGGCATCACTGACTCGATGGATGTGAGTCTGGGTGAACTCCAGGAGTTGGTGCTGGACAGGGAGGCCTGGCACGCTGCGATTCATGGGGTCGCAAAGAGTCGGACACAACTGAGCAACTGAACTGAACTGAACTGAGATGAAATGATATTGGGGTTGGGGACATTGCCTAAATCTAGTGACAGGTGTCCCTGTCAGAAGAGAGGAGGACACAAAGAGACACAGAGAAAAAGGTCACGAGAAGAGGGAGGCAGAGACTGGAGAGGTGTGTCTATAAAACCAAAGGGTGCTGAACATCGAGGAAAGCTGCCAGAAGCCAGGAGAGAGGAACAGGGTGGTCTCTCCTTCACAGCCCCCAGAAGGAACCAACCTGGACAGCACCTTGACTTCAGGTTTCTGGACTCCTGAAGTGTGAGCGAATAAGCATCTGTTGTTTTAAGCCGTTCACCTGGTGGGTAATTTGTTATGGCAGCCAGAGGAGACAATATTGTTGTTTGGTCGCTAAGTCATATCTGACTCTCTGTGACCCCATGGATTGCAGCACGCCAGGCTTCTCTGTCCTTCACTCTCTCCTGGAGTCTGCTCAAATTCATGTCCATTGATTTGGGAATGCTATCTAACATCTCATCTTTACCTTATTCTCCTTTTGTCTTCAATCTTTCCCAATGAGTTGGCTCTTGGCATCAATTGGCCAAAGTACTGGAGCTTCCACCTCAGTATCAGTCCTTCCAATGAATATTCAGGGTTGATTTCCTTTAAGATCAACTAGTTTGATCTCCTTCCAGTCCAAGGGACTCTCAAGAGTCTTCTTCAGGACTACAGTTTGAAAGCATCAATTCTTCAGTGTTCAGCCTTCTTTGTGGTTCAGCTCTCACATTCATATACAACTCCTGGAGAAAACCATAGCTTTGACTACATAGGCTTGGTCAGCAAAGTGATGTTTCTCTGCTTTTTTATACGCTGTCTAGGTTTGTCATAGCTTTCCTTCCCAGGAGCAAGTGTCTTTTAATTACATGGCCGCAGATTTTGGAGCCCAAGAAAATAGAATTTGTTCACTGCTTCTACTTTGTCCCCTTCTATTTGCCATGAAGTGATGGGACTGGATGCCATGATCTTAGTTTTTTAATGCTGAGTTTCGAGCCAGCTTTTTCACTCTCTTCTTTCACCCTCTTCAAGAGGCTCTTTAATTCCTCTTTACTTTTTGCCATTAGAGTAGTATCTGCATATCTGAAGTTGTTGATATTTTTCCTGCCAATCTTGGTTCCAGCTTGTGATTCATCCAGTCCAGCATTTCACATGATGCACTCTCCATGCATAAAAGTTAAATAAGCAGGATGACAATATTCAGCCTTGTCATACTCCTCTCCCAATTTTGAATCAGTCAGATGTTCCATGTCTGGTTCTAACTATTGTTTCTTGACCCACATACAGGTTTCTTAGGAGACAGTTAAAGTGGTCTGCTACTCCCATATCTTTGAGAATTTTCCACAGTTTGTTGTGATCCATACAGCCAAAGGCTTTAGTGGGCAATGAAGCAGACATAGACTTTTTTTTTTTTTTTTTGCTTGCCTTCTCCATGATCCAGTGGATGTTGGCAATTTGTTCTCTGGCTCCTCTTCATGGATCACAGCCCTGTTGTGGTGAAGGGACTTGTATAACTCAGTGAAGCTGTGAACCATGCTGTGCAGGGCCACCCAAGACAGATGAGTCATAGTGAAGAGTTCTGACAAAACATGATCCACAGGAGGAGGGAATGAAAACCCACTCCAGTATTCTTCCTGCAAGAACCCCATAAACAGTATGAAAAGGCAAAAAAACCCCAAACATGACGTTGGAAGATGAGCCCCCACGTCAGAAGGTGTCCAATATGCTACTGGAAAATGGCAGAGGGCAATTACTAATAGCTCCAGAAAGAATGAAGTGGCTGGGCCAAAGCAGAAACGACACTCAGTTATGGATGGGTCTGGTGGTGAAAGAAAAGTTCAATGCTGTAAAGAATAATATTGATTAGAAACTTGGAATATTAGGTCCATGAATCAAGGTAAATTGGATGTGGTCAAGTAGAAGATGGCAAGAGTGAACATTGACATTTTAGGAATCAGTGAACTAAATTACATGGAAACCGGCAAATTTAATTCAGATGACCATTATATCTACTACTGTGGGCAAGAATTCCTTGGAAGAAACAGAGTAGCCCTCTTAGTCAACAAAAGAGTCTGAAATGCAGTATTTGGGTGCAATCTCAAAAAAGATAGAATGATCTTGGTTTGTTTCCAAGGCAAACTGTTCAACATCACAGTAAGACAAGTCTATGCCTGAACCACTGATGCTGAAGAAGCTGAAGTTGACAAGTTCTATGAAGAACTACAAGACCTTCTAGAACTAACACCCAAAAAAAAAAAAAAAAAGGAAGTCAAGAGGTACCCAAGATAGTAGGCAAGTTTGGCCTAGGAGTACAAAATGAAGTAGGGCAAAGGCTAACAGAGTTTTGCCAAGAGATGGTCATAGAAAACACCCTTTTCCAACAACACAAGAGACATCTATACACATGGACATCATCAGATGGTCAATACGGAAATCAGATTGATTATGTTCTTTTCAGCCAAAGATGAATAAGCTCTATACAATCAGCAAAAATTAGACCAGGAGCTGACTGTGGTCTAGATCATGAGATCCTTATTGCAAAATTCAGGCTTAAACTGAAGAAAATAGAGAAAACCACTAGGCCATTCAGGTATGACCTAAATCAAATCCCTTATGATTATTCAGTGGAGGTGATGAATAGATTCAAGGGATTACATCTGATAAGACAGTGTGCCTGAAGAACTATGGATGGAGGTTCATAACACTGTATAGACAGTGACCAAAACCATCCCAAAGAAAAAGAAATGCAAGAAGACAGAATGGTTGTCTGAGGAGGCTTTACAAATAGCTGAGAAAAGAAGATAAACAAAAGGCAAGGGGAAAAGGACAGATATACCCATCTGAATGCAGAATTCCAGAGAAGAGCAAGGAGAGATAAGAAAGCCTTCCTAAATGAACAATGTGAAGAAATAGAGGAAAGCAACATAATGGGAAAGACTAGAGATCTCTTTAAAAAAATGGAGAAATAAAGGGAATATTTCATGCAAGAATGGGCACAATAAAGAATAGAAATGGTAAGGGCCTAATAGAAGAAGACATTAAGAAGAGGTAGCAAGAATACATAGAGGAACCATGCAAAAAAAGATCATGATGACCCGGATAACCACGATGGTGTAGTCACTCACCTAGAGCCAGAAATCCTGGAGTGTGACATCAAGTGGGCCTTAGGAAGCATTACTATGAGCAAAACTAACGAAGGTGACAGAATTCCAGCTGAGCTATTTTAAGTCATAATAGATGATGCCGTTAAAGTGCCACACTCATTATGTCACCAAATTTGGAAAATACGGCAGTGGCCACAGGACTGGGAAAAGTCAGTTTTTGTTCCAATCCCAAAGAAGGGCAATGCCAAGAATGTTCAAAACTACCATACAGTTGCACCCATTTCACGTGCTAGCAAGGTAATGCAAAATGTCCTTCAAATTAGGCTTCAACAGTACATGAACTGAGAACCTGCAGATGTACAAGCTGGGTTTAGAAAAAGCAGAGCAACCAGAGGAGACAATACATCAGCTTAATATGAAAAGTGGGAGAAACACACAGCATTATGGGATCGAAAATGCTAATACAATAGGCATTGCCATTGCACAGAAACCTATTGAACTCGGGGTTCTTTTGCCTGGTTCTGAGTGCTGTCCAGATCTGTTCATTATACTGTTGCCTCATCCGCAGTCTTGATCTAGCCACAGTCACCTCTCTGTCATCTGTGCAGGCGTGACCTGCAACTCTGAAATCATGCCTGAGCTCAGAGGAGGGAGTTAAATAGACAGCTGTAGACACTGACCCCTGAGTGCTGGCCCGAGTACTGCCCTGATCTGAGCACTCCATGAGGGCACCGTGTGCTCAGCGCTTTTATGCAGATGCAAAGACCAGGCAAGTGGCGGCAGTAAGATCAGAATCCAAGGGTCAGGCCTCAGAGCGTGTGTGGGAAGTGCCTCCCTGCTCTGCCTCAGGCAACAAGGATGACCGCTTCCTCTGATTGAGCAGAACACAGCTACTGAGAGCCTTGGCTGCCAGCCTGCCCTTCCTCCTCCTCCTATCTCTGCCCCCTCATCCAAGGCGATGACAGGCTTGGAAAATCCCCAGGTTCTCTCATCTCACTCCACCTCAGGCCAGTCCTGCCTTTGGTCTCCTCCGTGAATGCCCAGCCCCCAGCAGCAAGGGAAATAAGCTGGTTAGAAATGTGAACCAGCTAGTACCCTGCTCAGGTGCTTCCTGGCAGGTGGCCCAGGACAAGGCACTGGATGACTGTCACGGGCACCAGACTGGCCTTAGATCCTGCCACTCACCAGGAAGCGTGGTCCTGCCTGCTTTAGCGGAACAGGGCTGCCTGGGATGCCCCCACCGACCCTCCGCCCAGAGCCTCAGAATTCTTCAGGTCCCCTTTCTATCACTCCCACAATCAAGAACCCTCGGTGACCTCAGCTGTATCCTCACCTCCGCAGGCCCTGGCCTCCAGCCAGCCTTTCCCTGCTACCACCCACTTCTGTCTGAATGATGCTTGGGTCCTCCACACCCACCAGCTGGGGGTGAGCTTGTCTAGTCCTCTCTTGTCCAAACTGACCTCTCCAACTCCAACACCCCCAGAGCTTCAGATCCATGTTTTCAGTCACTTATGTGACAAGTCCTGGTTCATAGCCAGGTAGTGCTCAAAATCCTTCAAACTAGGCTTCTGAAAGTCACCCTGAATGTCTGAAAATGTAAATGCCTGAAACATCACATACCGTTATTTTCCGCGGCCCCAGTCATTCCCATCTGAGCAGATGGCACCCCAGTTCACGCAGTCGCTTCAGCTCCCAAACCTAGGTGTCATCTTAATTCCTCTCTCTCTTTCACTTTCTGTCATTGATTCATTGGCCAGTCAGGTTTTACTCTTCCTCCAAAATATACCCACAATCTGTCTCCAATGCCACAACCCTCGAGGCCACATCTGTCTCAGCCTGGACCCTGCAGCCACCACCCAGCTGGTCCCCGCTTCCACCGTGGTCTCCGAGCCGTTCTCCACAACAGCAGCTGGGCATCTTTGAAAAACCAGAAATCAGTTTCATTGCTCCACTGAAAACTCTTTAATGGCTTCCACAGGACTTGGAGTAAAAGCCTAAGTCCATCTGTGTCCTCAGGGGTCCCTGCTCCCAGGCCCTCCAGCCGCATGGGCTCAGTGTACCTGGTCCTGCCCCCTACCAGGATCTGAACACCCAGCTTCCGCCCTCGGACCGCTCAGGTCTCCCAGCTGGCTGCCTGCTTCTCTGCAGGTCTCAGCTCCAGTGTCACCTCCTGAAGACACTGCCTTGATCAACACTGCCTTCCAATGACATCGATCATGCTGATCATCGCCCTGTTTGATTTTCCTCAAGCTGCTCATCACAAATGAAATGCCAGTCTTTCTCATTACTGGAGGTAGTTATGTTCTGTAAGAGCTTCCCAGGTGGCGCTAGTGGTAAAGAACCCGCCGGCCAATGCAGGAGACTTAAGAGACATGGGTTTGATTCCTGGATTGGGAGGATCCCCTGGAGAAGGGAATGGCAACCTGCTCCAGTATTCTTGCTTGGACAATCTCATGGACAGAGGAGCCTGGCGGGCTACAGTCCAAAGGGTCGCAAAGAGTTGGACACGACTGACATGACTTACCACACAGAACACATATTCTGTAAATTAGTCCTGAACAGCAGATGAGCAAGTATTGAGCCATTGGGGAAACACAGGCTTAGGCACCTATGAGACTCTGGCCGAAAAATTTTCATCAAGATCTTAACCGTGTTCTTTGCTTGTTTCTGCTTAAAGACAGCTTGCTTAAAATATTCTGTTGATTCATTAACACTGAATTCCCAGCCAACAGCATGCATGCCTGAGGGAAGCTTATGTAACTTTCGATTTGTCCTTTATGGGGGCACTTCCCAGCCTTCTTGCACTTACAAACCCTAGACAGACAACTTGAGCGCTGAACTTGGGGCCATTTTAAAACAGGGAAACCAATACAAATGACAAAACTGTTTAAAAAAAAAAAACAGTGGCATTAAATAGTTCCCAGAAGGTCGCTTGTTTAGCATATGCGACCTGAAGCAAGAAGAATCCACCTCACCTGGGAATATGCCCATCTTACTCGGAATTCTCACTGCTCAGTTCTTATCCCCGCACGACTCTGAGATTACTAGGTGCATTGATCTTGGGACTACAAATACGTTCTAACGAATAGGTGAGCTTGCAAATAAAGCAATCTGAGGAGGAGGAGGGCCAGCCACACTTGGCTTAGTTGTGCTGTATTCCTCCTGACCAGAAGATAAGCCCCAGGAGAACCTGTCTGCTTTGTTCACTGCCGTGTCCTCAGCTCTTGGCAAACAGAGTGCTTGGCGGGTGGGAAGCACTCAGCACATATTTGTTGAATGAAAGAAAATTTAAAAGGAAGGCAGACTTGCGGGGAGGGAGTTAGGGGAGGGAGGGGCTCCCCTGGGGGGTGGTGGAGGAACCTGCCACCTTCTTGTCTGTCCTCCTCCCCCCACACACACTGTCAGGGGACACCCTGGTCTCAGTTCCTCCACCCAATATCTCACCCAGAGTTGATGGTCAGATTCTCTTTTACTCTCCTCTGGACTCTTCTTGGAGGTGAGAGTAAGGAGCTATCTGCCTCTTTTCGTGTCTGGAGGCATTTGTGTCTCCCTCTAATGTTTAGTTCTGATTTCTATCTCTTGCAGTAGACTTGGAGTGGAAAGCCTACGGGACCAAGAGTCAGAAAACCTGACTTAGGATATTAGACCTACCACCAATTAGCTGTGTGATTTGGGGGGTCATTTCCCTTCCCTGACCTCAGTTTCCTTGTGTGTTTTTAAAAAAGGATAAGGTCACTTGTCCTCTTGTCTTTTGTGATAATCAAATAGCATAAGTGTGTATAAAAGTGCAATGGAAACTAGAATGTTCCCTCCAATGACACATACTATCAGTGTTGTTTTATCCCTGGTCCTCTTGTCAATGGAATATTAGATTACAAGTGGCTTAAACCGATCCTTGGCTCACACGTCGAGAACTCCAAGATGCAGTGGCTTGACACTGTCCAGGACGGAAGAGGCTCCGTCATCTCTTTTATTTTAATCTAGGATGAAAAATATCTTTCCCCAAAGCTCCCAGTAGACTATCTCTCCCAGATTCTATCAGCAGGACTAGGTCACACTAGTAAGCTGATTACTGGTGCAGAAGGAGATTCTAAACCAATCATGGTTCATCCACCGTGGGTCAGGGGAGGGCCCTTGCAGGCGGAGGAGCCAAGATCAGCTGCATTTACTGCCTCGTCTTCTCCTGGCCCTAAGCACCCCCTCCAGTACCCGCTCCTGCAGCCCACACCCTCTCCTGCTCCCCCCTCCTTCCTGTACTCCATCTCCTGCTCCCCCTCCTCCCACAGCCCCCAGCCTGTCTCTCACCTCCTTCCAGGCTCTGCACTGAGGGCCCTGCCTTGCTCCTTCTTTCTGGCTCCTGTCACCCCTCCCAAGACTTCTTACCATTTTATTCTTCCTTTTCTGGGACTCCAAGTCCACCCGTTTCCTTTTCTTCTCTCTGACCCACAATATCTTTATACGACAACCATCGCTGTAGAGGTGACGGCTACCAGTGCCCCTGGCTGGTGAGAGGGGCGGCCTTTCTCTTGTGCACCGAGTTTCCCAGGAGATCCGGGAAGCCTTTCAGGATCTCAGCCTGCCTCTGAGGCCACCCAAGCCTGGTGGGTGGTTGTGTGCTACAGAATGACGTCAGAAAGCCTTTCCTCAGGGGCGACCCCCAATATTTGCAGAGCACCTGAACATCGAGTGGGCCCTTTTAATCTAGCTTGACCCTCAGGAGAACCTAGGAGGTAGCCTGGGCAAGCACAATAAGCCCTTTTGTCAGATGCCTCACAAAGGCCCGAGGAAATCAGGGAGGTTGCCCAAGGCTGCAGGGCTCCTGGATCTGGAGAGAGAATTCTTGGCTCTGGCCCTGGACTGTGTGCCCCTTCCATTGCCCCACGACCCCAGACAACTCGCAACCGGCCTGTGTGAGCATCCAGTTTAGATTCCAGACAAACAGGAGTTGGCCAAGAGAACAAGTTCCAAACAACAAAGTCCACTGCGTGTGCCAGGAAGGTCTAAAGCGATGCCAGGCGCGAGGGCAGAAACAATGGTCATCGTGTTCCACTCACAGAAAACGCCAGGGGTTCAGAAATTCCGCTGTCAGACGCTGCTCCCTTTGGTCTCACAGCAACCCTGGACAGTGGACATGGCAGGACAGGTTGCCCTTGCCCCTGTGGAAATGGAGGCCCTGTGACCTCACTGGCTAGGCGGAAGCTGAGCTGGAAGCCCAGCCTTGAGGGGCCCGGGTGTTTCCCCTCACAGAGGAGTAATGGTCATACACTTGCCCTCTGCTCCAGGGATCAGGGCTTTGGGCCAGTCAACTTGTCAACTCGCTTCTCAGAACAGTGTGGGAGGCAACCGGAGCCTAGAAAGTGGCTTCGAGGAAATGGGGCCAAGGGAAGAAAGGACTTGGCAAGAGGATCGGAGCAGGCCTAACTCAGCCACCCTGACTCAGCCCGGACGGCCCCAGGCCGGCAACCCGGGAGACCCCAGGGGGCAAGAGGGGGCTAGGGGTGAGGGTGAGTCCTTGCCTGGCCTCCGAGGCTCCTTCTCCAGGAATACCCTGGGGATTAACCCCTCCCCACACCCTTCAGCAGGGCCTCCGCTAATCTCCATGATGCCATCTGGGGTGTGTCAGCTGCTGGAAGGGTGAGGGAGCTGGGTCCTATCTCCCCTCTTGACCCCTCTGCCGATCCACCCGGAAACACACCCACCCAGGAAACGACAGCTGACCGACCCCGCCCCACTCTTCTGCTCCCCAGGTTCCGGTTCCGGTTCTGTGGTACTACTGGGTGGAGGGGGAGGGGGGCCTAAGGCAGTCAGTGAGGGAGGGGGAGGAAACAGGGGGATGCCCAGAAGAACAAGGCAAAATGGCGCTCTGTCCACAGGGCATCTTGCCACCCTCTGCTCCTACGGGGAGCCTGTTCCTAGGGAAATCTGGTGGCCCCTATTCAGATGGGTTCCCTGAGGACTCACATTCACATCTCCAGCACATGTCCTGAGTCTTTTTGCTTTTGGCCTTGGGACTTGGGGGCAGCCCCCCAAATGGTGACTGCCCACTTCCTGCAGAGCTGCGCTCCCACTGCCTACGGTGGTGGCCTCAGCGACACCCCCCAATATTGACTTTTCCTCATTTCTTTTCTTTTCCATGCCCTCTGCTTCCTCACTCATTCCTGGAACCATCTCCCAAATAACTACATTTGCTTTAGAGGGAACCCATGCTAAGACACCCACCCCCTGGATGCACGGTTATCTCTGCCTGTCTGTCTCCACGGCCTTGCGCTCCTCCTCGGTGGGTCTGGTGTGGTTTTACTAAGGACTATAAAGGAGAAGAGGCCACAGCCCAGTGATCCATTTCTGTAGCGGTTTCCCCTACTGCTGTTCCCATCTCTGAGTCACTGCACAGAACCCCGGGGAAAAAGGGTAAATCCTTGTGGCTACAAGGGCAGACTGCCTGCATCTGAATCCCAGCTCCGCTGCCGCTGGTTGGGTGGTCTTGGGCAAGTCAGGCAAGCTCTGTGCCATTTCATATATCTGTGAAACAGTGACAGTAATAGTAGCTACCCACGGCATTGTTGTGAAGGTTAGAGGAGTGGGCGTGGGACGTGCTTAGAGCACTGCCTTCCTGTTTGAGATTTGTCCCCTATCTAAGAGCTCCTTGTGCGGTGCCCTGGGGGAAGGCACAGAGCGGGGACCCCAATGACCCAGCGCTGGCTGCTTCCCGTTCCTTGTGTCCTTCCTGGTGGTCTTGGGGGCAAGGCTGACTTCACAAACCTGTGAAGTTTGTTGCAGTTTTGAAAATCTTTACATTTTTGAACCAGGCACTCCACATTTCATTTTGCACTGAATCTCCCAAACCGTGTAGCTGGCTTTGCCTGGCGGCTTGAGTCTGGGGGAAGTGAAGTAAAGTGAAGTAGCTCAGTCCTGTCTGAGTCTTTGCAACCCTGTGGACTGTAGCCTACCAGGTTCCTCCATCCATGGGATTTTCCAGGCAAGAATACTGGAGTAGGGTGCCATTTCCTTCTCCAGAAGATCTTTCCGATCCAGGGATTGAACCCAGGTCTCCCACATTGTAGGCAGACGCTTTACCGTCTGAGCCACCAGGGAAGCTGGTGGGAGTCTGGGGGAGAGAGTCTCCAAATGATGAGGGCGCAGTGAACCCTGCCCTCTGGCCAAGCTGGGCTCATTGATTCTCCCTCCCCTGAGCAGAGCAGAAAATGCAGACACAGTGGCAGCTTTTATCACGGCTGGTATGGTGTGACCGACAATGACTCCTGGGGGGGGGGGTGCAGTGGGGACAGGCCTTAGGGGCCAGCTGGTCCAGCCCCACCCGGAGTTGTGATCTCTTGCCCGGCACCCCTGACACAGGCTCATCCAAGCCTTTTTATGAGTTCTTCTAGGGGCAAGAAAGGACTCGTTTCACTATTGATTCTAAGTGTAACCACCCCTCACTCCTGTGGGTCTTTTAAGGTTCTCCAAACCTTTTCACAGGGACCTGGGCCTTTGGCGGGTTACCGGTCGCACAGAGTCGGACACGACTGAAGCGACTTAGCAGCAGCAGCAGCAGCTCCTTTGACCCAGGTAAACAAATGCAGTCAGCGTAGCCACCGGGTTCTTTCCAACCTTCTTAGGCGGTAGTCATTCCCTTAGGGGTAGAGATTGAGGAAATTGTTAACTTCCAGATTAACAGGCTTTGTTGCTTCATTCAGCCTTCCCTTCCTTCTATCAGCAATTGGAATCTCACTTCACCTATCTGGAGAGAAGAAAAACTCCTTTATTCTTTCTTCCCTTAAGTCTTTATATGGTAATAAATTATTTTTCTCCCTGGGCTATAGGGTAGGGAATACAATGCCTTTTTTTTTTTTTCCAGATGTGCTTTACTTTGAATAACAGCCATGAAAATGGCGTGAGCTAAGCAGACTTTCAATGAACTGAACCTTAAAAAACTGAGCTGAGCAGTTAGACTTCTGCTTAAAGATGATAGGGGACTTCCCTGCTGCTCCAGTGGTTAAGAATCTGCCTTTCAATTCAGGGGATGTGGGTTCTATCCCTCATAGAGGAACTAAGATCCCACACTCCCCAGGGCAACTAAACCCAATGCCACAAATAGAGAAGCCCATGTACTTCCATGAAGACCCAGCGCAGGCAAAAAAAAAAAAAAAGATGAATAAAATAGGATCACCGAAACTCCTTTTGCTATTTCCCAAAGAAATACCATAGAGATTTGAAAAAACAACAACGACAAAAAAACACATCAACCCCAAACAGTCAAAGAGTCTATCATACAAGGAAAGTGGGTAGCACACATGCGTCAACAACAGCCAGTCAAGGAAAGAAACAGAAGCTTCTAGAACCAAGTGACGTTTTTCCGGGGGACTTTGTCCCCCAGCCCAGACTGGGGGAATAGATCCACGGAGAAAATCCTGAGCCTTCAGTGTCCTCGGATTCGAAGGGCAGCCGCCTGAGGGAGGGGCAGGGCAAGGAACTTTGTGAGAGTGGGCAGGAAGGGCTGTCCTGGATCTGCTGTCTACACGGTAGGTACAGGGTTGACAGGAAGAGCCCCTGGAGGGGTCACATAGGCAGAAGCAACCTCACATGCCACCCTGCCGGTGAGAACACGCTGACCGCCCAGCTGAACTTGAGGCGGGAGCTCCCTGGAGGCCGTGCTTGTTATTTCTGCCCTGTCCTGTAGACTTTCCTGCTCTCCTGCTCCCCCACCTTATAGTCAAGCAAAGACCTTTACTTTCCTTTGCTTCTTGTCTGTGAATTTCAGGTTCTTTGTAGCTGTCCTGTGCCCACAAACAGCATTCCTTGCCACCCCCACCTGAACCATAAATACCTTTAAATGAAAAACCCACGGGCTGGCACTTGAGCTGTCTCTCTGTGCTAGAATCCCTGCCTGCGGTGACACAGGTGGCCCCAGTGGGGCTGGGGAGGGAGCCTGCCTGTCACTCCTCTCCCTCCCCTTTCAATAAAGGGTAAGTCAGTCTGAGTCAACATTTCATCTGACACACCACCTTTCCTCACTATTCAGGTAGGACTCCTTTTTATTCCAGTTGCTATTCCTGATCTAAAATGGAATGGATTCTGCAGGTTGAGTCGTCAACTAGCCCACATCTTTGCCTCTAAAGAGAAACTGCTTTATAAATTCCACATTCATGAACTTGCTCAGTCCCTTCCTTTTTTCAGTAGTTCTTTAGGGAAACAAAGCCAGGTTCTCATCATTAGAAGACAAATGAGGACTTCTCTGAATAGTGCTGTGCCAGGGCAGGCACTGTGGTGCTGGAGAAGACTCTTAAGAGTCCCTTGGTTTGCAAGGAGATCAAACCAGTCCATCCTAAAGGAAGTCAGTCCTGAATATTCATTGGAAAGACTGATGCTGAAGCTGAAACTCCAATATTTTGGCCACCTGATGCAAAGAGCTGACTCACTGGAAAAGACCCTGATGCTGGGTAAGATTGAAGGCAGGAAGAGAAGGGGACAACTGAGGATGAGATGGTTGGATGGCATTACTGACTCAATGGATGTGAGTTTGAGCAAGCCCCGGGAGATAGTGAAGGACAGGGAAGCCTGGTGTGCTGCAGTCCATGGGGTTGCAAAGAGTCAGACTCGACTGAGCAGCTGAACTGAACTGAGAGCAGGTACAGGTGTATCTCCATGAGTCATCACCGGATGGTGGCTTCTGCTGCTACTGCTGCTAAGTCACTTCAGTCGTGTCTGACTCTGTGTGACCCCATAGACGGCAGCCCACCAGGCTCCTCTGTCCATGGGATTCTTCAGGCAAGAACACTGGAGTGGGTTGCCATTTCCTCCTCCAATTTTCTCAGGGCCAACCAATTAGAGTCTTGTAGTAGAGAAATTTACCAAGGTAACCCAGAACTGCTACTGCTAAGTCGCTTCAGTCGTGTCCGACTCTGTGCGACCCCATAGACAGCAGCCCATCAGGCTCTGCCATCCCTGGGATTCTCCAGCCAAGAACACTGGAGTGGGTTGCCATTTCCTTCTCCATTGCGTGAAAGTGAACAGTGAAAGTCTCTGTAAGGTCAATACTAACAGTTCTCCATTCTTCCTCTTTTCCTTGAAATAAACACAAGTAGAACATATCTCACAGCTGCAAGAAAACCTGAGTTCCTTCCAAAACAAAGGTGATTGTATTGAAGTAAATTGTCTCTAAAACTCATTACACAGATTTATTAATAATAAGCACACTGAAAATCTACATTTGTACTAGATTTCAAGTTTACAGAGGAGCTTTTCACCATGGTATTAGGATTTCCCATAACTACCCTTTGAATTCTATGGACAGTGAAGTAGGGAGTCTGGCTCATATGACTCTCTATTCATAGCTTCCCTTTAGCCCACAGGAATAAGCTGGTAGTTCCCTACTGTTACTGTTAAGTCGCTTCAGTCGTGTCCGACTCTGTGCGACCCCATAGACGGAAGAGTAAATCAAAACAAGATATCCCCGGGAGACTTTTTGTTAATGTACTCCTAGGAGAAGGAAATGGCAACCCACTCCAGTGTTCTTGCCTGGAGAATCCCAGGGACAGGGGAGCCTCGTGAGCTTCCGTCTATGGGGTCGCACAGAGTCGGACACAACTGAAGCGACTTAGCAGCAGCAGCAGCAGACACTATCCTGGAAACTGAGGGAAAACTCCTAGAGAGAGATATAAATCTTCTAACAAAATATTTACATGAAAAGTGGCCAGTTTTCTTCCTTGGAATAGCAATCTGTAAAAATAAGTGCCACCATTTAAACAGTAGCATGCCCTAGATGAACTGATTGGTGAGAACTAGACACATGTAATTGGCCATAAACTCAACAACTGAATTGATTTCTAAAACTAGCATAGAATCAAGCCTATGATAGAAAAGCATTTGATTTATATGCAAAGGTCTAATAAGTCAAGAAAACATAAATGATCATACGAATCAGGTCCAGCATCTTGGGCAAGCTGTCTACCTCTGATGTCGTCATCTTCTCATCCTGATGTAGTGTAGTTTCTCCTGATAAAAAAGTCCTTCCATCCAGGTTGGAGACAGTCCCTTAAATAATGTCTTTTTCTAGTCCGTGGTTGCAGGTCATGAGGCATCTGATCTTCATCTAAAGATAGATTACTGAGATGAGCGGTCGGAGCACTCTGGCGAGTTGTCCACATCAGGAGGAGACCAGGGACAAAAGGGTCCCCATTGCGGCTGCTGGGTCTGGTCCATTGACAGGCAAGCTGGCCCATGAGTACCCCAAGTGGTCAGGATGTCAGTCTCAGTGAAGAAGAATCCCACCAGAGTCACCATTTTTTGCAGGAAGAGGGACCCCTTCCAGTGCCCAAAACTGAGCTCTTGTCTAATGCTTGGAAATGAATTGTCCGAGGAGACACATGTGCTGACAAGGCAAGAGATTTTATTGGGAAAGGGCACCCGGGTGGAGAGCAGTAGGGTAAGGGAACCCAGGAGAACTGGGTGGCTTCTAAGTATTTCCAAATCTCCTCTCAAAGACCTTTTCCATCCTCTTATCATTGCCTTTGTCCTCTTTCTCAGGAAGTTCTACCTTCAGGCGTTGATGCTCTGAACAAGTTCTGTGATGGTAGACGGAACAGCCTGAGGGCTATCTGGCTGGGAACTCAAAGGCCCTTAGGACCAGATTGGGCTTTGAAACCTCACCTTTCTATCATTTCTCCCCTCCAACCTTCAGCAGAACCAGGCCTCAAACCCATGCCTGCTGTCTCAGCTCTGCTGAAAGTCCCTCTGTACTTCACCATGACACCTCCATAACCGCAAGCAACATTTGATTCTAATCTGCCCACTTCCTTCTGGTACCCAGACTTCCAAGAATTGAGGATACCGTACTTAAAACTGGAAGATGAAATGTCAGTTCTCAAGGTACAAACTTCAGAATCTACTGTAACTAGAAAAGAAAAGGTTTTCAGAATTAGTGCAGCTTCCTAAATCTTTAGGATGCTGTCAAAGCACGCTTTTATATTTAGGATCATATGAATTATACATGGAGAACCGTGGGCTGGTGGGTAGCTTCCAACTACTAGAAGTTTTATTTCCCTCACTTCTGATAATGAGTTCAAGGTCTTCACCACAAGTGACATCATGTCTCAGAAGCAAAAATAGGTCCCTATTAGGACTATGTAATGTCTTCTGTCTAGCAGGTCCTATTTCCTCTCTATGCCCTAGCCTCCTCACCTTTCTAATTGGCTCTCTGCCTACAAAACCTTTTCTTGCTGCTGTCTGGAGCCTTAGATAATTAGATAGAGTCTGACTAGGTGAGGTTAGGAGCTTGGCTATGCGAACTGCATTTCGGTTTCCCTGAGACTCTGGAAAATGAGATGGTGGGCACTATAGCCTGTGCCATAGTGATAAAATTCCTATGCACCAAACCAGCTATTTGGACCTTAAGCACAGCCAGGTGTAAGAATAATTTACATCATCTGCTAAACCTACTTGGGGTGGGATAAAACAGCTTCCCTTACTGAGCATTCATACAATGTGCTTTACATACATGATCTCACTTAACACTGAAGAGACCTCTTGGAAAGTTTTCCATTTAAAACATGAGCATGAGGTTGAATGAGTAAGAACCTTGTCAAAGGGGGTGCGGTTCAAACTCATTTGACGAGTCCTTGGTTCCACCGCTTGTCTGGGGCTCTTACTTGAACAAGCCCTGGAACTCAGAGGCCACCATGATGAAGGGACATTTAGGTACTAGAGCTAGTAAAGAATTATCACCTGCTTCTAGTTTCATACCTGGAATTCAGAAATGAAAGGGACCATCATGAGACTGAAATCTCTATCCCCTTCAGTCGGAAACAAATGTCTCTTTATGTTGCAGTCTCTATGGCAAAAATAAAAACAAAATACATTTCATATCCATATCCAAAAAAGATAAAACACATGGGTTTCCAACTTTTTTAGTGGTTAATTGTATTTCTGTAACAGCTAAGGGGACCATATCTTATCTTAAAAAGTAATCTTCTAGGGTTTGGGAGCTCTTATGTTTAGTTTAAAATTGGGGAAAATGAAATTATAGAAGGCTTTAGGTCCATCACCCCCTTTAACAAGCATACCTATTCATTTAGATTTAACTCTCATTTACTACGGAGAAGGCAATGGCACCCCACTCCAGTACTTTTGCCTGGAAAATCCCATGGACGGAGGAGCCTCATAGGCTGCAGTCCATGGGGTCTCTCAGAGTCAGACAGGACTGAGTGACTTCACTTTCACTTTTCACCTTCATGCATTGCATAAGGAAATGGCAACCCACTCCAGTGTTCTTGCCTGGAGAATCCCAGGGACAGGGGAGCCTGGTGGGCTGCTGTCTATGGGGTCGCACAGAGTGGGACACGACTGAAGCGACTTAGCAGCAGCAGCAGCAGCAGCTCATTTACTAAAAGCAGAAATCCAACAGAGGGCAATCTGCTGTTTTGGGGAAAACATTTGAATGGAAATCAAAAGGCCTGGTTCTGGTCCCCATAATTCGATTAAGCAGTCATTTAATGCAACCAGCAATGGACCAAAATTGTCCCAGAATGAAATGTGCCATCTCAAAACAAGGTGATTTCTAAAGTTCCAGGAGCTCTGAAATTGTAAGGGCCAATGAGTTATGCATCAATCAGCGCCAGAAGTAATATGAAGATTACTCCCAAACAAAACCTCCATTGTTTTAGATTGGTGTCCCTTTGATTAATGTGATTTGTATGAATGAGTGAAGGATCAACAGATCTAATCCTCTTAAAGTATTCAGACTCAAAAAATTTCCAATTATTGAAATTATGGCCAAACTTTTAGAAGGGAGAGAGTTCTTCTAGACCCATGTAGCATTCTTTAATCATTCAAATGGCTGAGGAATTGTTTCACTGTGATAGCTGGTCTTCAAAGATGGCTCCCAAATGAGCCATGCCTTCTGGTATCCATACCCTTTAGTAGGCCCTCCCATACTGCCCTGTGAATCACTGTGGCCCAAGTGACATTGTGCCAGTCCTGGGTCTAAGCCAAAAGAAGTCTTGGTTGCTGCTTTTTGGGGTGCTCCAAGTTGCCATTGCTCTCCTTGCTCCACACCAGACCTATCAGAGTTCAACAGATCCAAGGCAGGCCCAGATGTCTCATTTCCAGTGCCATTCTTTGTCCTTATTAAGATGTGTACATATCAGGGAAGAAGAAAAAGCCCTATTGTGGGCCTTAGACGCCTTGATTAAAAGAGGCTCCTTGCCATCAATATTTTGAATTGTCCCTTTGTTTTGGTATCCTGGAGGTGCCTAATGGCTGAGAGGCATATTTTACTTCTGCCATGAGGCAGAGGATCTAAAATGGCAGCTGGGCTCCTCTAAACTACTCTGGTGGCTCAGATGGTAAAGAATCTACCTGCAGTGCCGGATACCTGGGTTTGATCCCTGGACTGGGAAGATGCCCTGGAGAAGGAAATGGCAACCCACTCCAGTATTCTTGCCTTTAGAATTCCATGGACGGGGGAGCCTGGTGGGCCACAGAGTGACTAACACTACACACTGTGACCCTTTAGACATGAGCCCGCAGGAATGGCAGGCTGAGGACAGTTCACACAGAAGTTGATTTCTTAAGACCGTGTCTGAATACTCTTTGGGGTCCTCATTGATCAGGGGTGTGTGTACCTGTTTGTAGACAGCAGACTTTGGCACTTTGTCTTTTAACACTCCTGGGTTCCTCTTCCTTGTATTTCAACCTCTTCCAATCCCCTCCCAACTCCCCCAACTTACAGGTATCTATTTTCTTTTCCTTTAATTATCCATCAGCTGACCCTGATACTGTTCGGTGTTAACTGGTAAGAACTGAAAATAAAGACCTTTTCAGGCAGTTTGGTGTCAAAAATGAGACAAAGGAATGAAGATGCAGAGTTGATATTTTAGGGGAGGTGTCCTAGCCATGTGATTTCTCAGCGACACCACTGAGACAGCTATCATCACAAGGATGGCCCAGAGCTCCCTTTTCAACAGTGAGAACTTTACCATCACCCCTAGAATGAATTGCACACCTAAAAAGCAGAAAGTTTTCCAAGGAGAGGCAACAGAAATTTTCCGGGGGAAAACTCAGGAGGGAGCTTTGTAATATGCTCATGCTTTCCAGCAAACAAAAACAAAAACAAACCCAAACAGTTTCAGTTTCTTCCTTTGAAAAATGGGTTTACTCAGCTAATAAAGAGCATTTTGCTGACTAGAAAAGGAGACTTTTATTTCCAGTGGTTAGCCAGCCTTCCTCCCATAGTCCATTCATGTGTGTTTCAATATGATCTGGGTAATTGATACTCAGTTTGTTTCTCAAGCTTCTAAGAGTGAAGAACAAGGTTATCCAAGTCCTGAGAGGTAAAAATTTATTGACTTATATCATATCAGCATGTTATGATATGGTCACACATGTTCATACAGCTGACTTTTTCTTATAGCCAAAAGAGGAAATTTTTTCCTTTTAAAAATACATTATCTTTTTCAGCAGGAAGAAACATTTTCTAAAAACAAACATTTTCATATTAAGTGGAAATTAAAAACAATGGCTTTTCTTTTGTTCCCAACTCATGAAGAATAGGGCTGGTCCGCAACAGATCTCAGAGTTCTTCACACTTGCTTTCAAGGCTCTGTCCTCAGTCTGTTCATCTTCCACAGAAACCACACTGGGGAAACAACAGCCTCACCAGAGCAGCATCCTACGTCCAGAGAAAGAGGAAGTAGACCAAACTTGAACTGTTTAACTTGTTTGGCAGACTGTGTGATCTTCTCTTCGCTCAGTCGTGTCTGACTCTTTGCGACCCCATGGACAGTAGCCTACCAGGCTCCACCGTCCATGGGATTTTCCAGGCAAGAATACTGGAGTGGGCTGCCATTTCCTTCTCCAGGGGATCTTCCCAACCCAGGGATTGACCCAGGTCTCCTGCATTGCAGACAGACGCTTTACCATCTGAGCCACCAGGGAAGCCCAGGAGTTTTCAGTGGGATCAAACATATTCTCCAAATATCTAAACAATGAGTATTTTCAGTGCTCAAAACAGAATCTTAGAGATGCCTATTTATCAATTTACCTAGTTTTGAGAAATGAAAGCAAAGGACCAACTTTAGAAAAATGCAAGCTTCCCATGCACTTGAGGAAAGACTTGCTGCTGTCAAATTCTTCAAATTAAAAGCCTGCTCTGAGGACTCCCCTGGCTGTCCAGTGGTTAAAACTTCACTTTCCAATGTAAGGTGCGAGGGTTCAATCCCTGGTCAGGGAGCTAGGAGAGCCCACATGGCTTGTAGCCAAAAAATATAAAAGAGAACAATATTGAGACAAATTTGATAAAGATTTTTTAAATGACCCACATAAAAAAAAAAACTTAAACAAAAGCATGCTCTGTAGGACTGATATTAATGCTTCCCACCCATTAAGCCCCTGCAAGGGTCAGTCATAGGACCCCTAGTGTTGAGCAGTGAGTTTACTCAACACTAACAGTTAAATTTTAAAAACAGTACAGGACAGTGGTGTGCTAGAGACAGCTCCTACTGGCTCACTACAGCTGGTTGTTAAATTTTAAAATTTTGCCAGCAGTTGCTAAACAGCTGTTATTAAAATTAAGTTACATAAGCTTACAAAGAGTAATGAAGCCAAGTGTGGTTCACTTTAGTGACAATAATTTGCACAAGGGTAAGAAACAATTTTTTCTGCATGGGGTCACAAAGAGTCGGACACGACTGAGCAGCTGAACTGAACTGAAGAAACACTTTATCAGATCACTTATCAGATTGAATGACAATATTTAAGACATAAGTAATTATGATGTACTTCCATTTTTCAAATCATGGCCGAATTGCAACCATAGATTGGCTACAAGAGTTCAGCAAAAATCAATTAAAGCGTTCTGGGAGAATGAACTGGCTATATGGACTTGACAATAAAGTATATTTTATTATTATTTGTTAGCTGTGTTATATGTCTTTGCTATCAGCAAAATTTTAACAAACATGTATACTTGTATAAAGAATTTTTTTCCTAGGAGAGCAGACTATTCAAAATTTACCAGTACACCACTGGATGGGGAAAGTGGGGAAGGGGTGGGGGGAATAGCTTAAAACCAAAGAAGGAAGCACAATGTTTTTTTCTTTTGGTTTTTCAGTTTGCCCTCAGCATCCAACTGCCATAATACACGCCCACAGATGTTAATGCCTAAATCTCTCCAGTAAAATGCAAACACCCCATTCCCACTACTAAGAATTAAAAGCACTTTACTTGAAAAAAATCAACTTTATTTTTTCCAGATTAAAAAAAATAGAACCAGCAATTAATTTTTGTTGGGAAAAATGTTTCTTTTGGTGTTCACATCTAAATTTCTGAAAAGGTGATTCTGGTTACTAGAATAATCCCCAATGCATTCATAAACCAGATAGATCCACGAGTGACCAGCCCTTTACAAAATTTAATGACAGTTGCCACAGCCTTTACATTCATTCTTATCATACATTACAACATGCAGATAGACAAAGAAAGACAGGTCAACAAGCTGAAGTAAACATTATGGCATCAGGAAAATGAAAATCCACCTGTATAAAATAAATACAACTCTGTAATAATTGTAAAGAAAAGGAAAGCACATAACACAACAATGGCGATTCAATGTATAACTGTTTCATTATCCAATCATGAAATGAGTTACTGTAAAACACACAGACCCTTTACACATAAAGAATTTGTGCATTACAGTCATGTGTTCAACAGTTTTACAGAACAAAAATAAAGCCATTCAACATATGTGTGCATATCTTGCAACTAGATTACACTTATATATTTTTTTGCTCTTTTAACTGTTTTAAAAAAATATTAAATGTAAAAATCCTCAAATGGAAATTTTGCAGAAAAACCCTTATTTTATCTTCTGTATGGCTACAGTCACCTTCCCCCAACAGTACAGCGCCCTCAGCTTGTTCCCAGGGTCCAGTTCCTAACTGTTGGGTATCAATGTAAAATGATTGCAATAAAGCACCAACCAGTGACGGCTCCAGAGAACACCTGGCCCCTTTGTGACCCCAAAATGTTCAGTTTCGGTGGTTTTGGTCCCAAACGTATTAGTCTCTACTGTCTCATAAAATAAACCAGTATACTTGCTGCCCAGGGTGGCTGTGACTTTGCCTTTCACGTTAACAGATGTAAAATTCATAGCACTACATTGCAACAAAATAAGGCTAACCATTTTTATCCATCCTTTGCAGACTAGAGCTGACGTACTCATAATGGTAACTCTGGAGCGAAGTCCTATAGTGTAATGAAGAAAATAACTTCCTATTTAGCAATGTAAATAAAGTTTTCTTAAATATAAAAAGAATCCAATAAGACTATCCATGATTAACTTTCTACAATTATAACCAGGTCCCAGTAGTTTAGAACAGTCTGTAGGGAAATGATTGTCAGAAACATTACCAAGACAAATTCACAAGACGTGAGTGGCATGAACAAAGAATGAAGAGGCATTGCAACACCAATCCAAACGCTATTAATACTACAGTGATGTTCTGAGGTTTACATCCGGTGATTTAACATTTCATTTTCACAAAGAGTCTTGAAAAAAAATGACAGTACCACCAGCTCTTGATTATTCATGGATTCCTTTTCTAGCCCATGGATCATTCAGGCTTTTGTGTTTCCTCTTCCTGAAGCTGTCTTTCCAAATCTTTTCACTACTCATGAACAGTCATAAATAGATAGGCAAGAGAAATCTTTTTTTTTTTTTTTTAATTAATACTCATCCCTAGAAGAAAAACAGTTTGATGAGAATAAGGTCTCAAACTCCTAAATACAATTAGATTTTTGGTTTACTATGACTTATTACTGGATTAACTCCGGTAATCTCTAGGTCTTTCCCTGTGGAAAAATTAAGGGTTGGTTGTAATATGGACTACTTAATGACAGATTCGGGGAAGGCAATGGCACCCCACCCCAGTACTTTTGCCTGGAAAATCCCATGGACGGAGGAGCCTGGTAGGCTCCAGTCCATGGGGTCGCTAAGAGTCGGACACGACTGAGCGACTTGACTTTCACTTTTCACTTTCATGCATTGGAGAAGGAAATGGCAACCCACTCCAGTGTTCTTGCCTGGAGAATCCCAGGGACGGGGGAGCCTGGTGAGCTTCTGTCTATGGGGTCGCACAGAGTTGGACACGACTGAAGCGACTTAGCAGCAGCAGCAGCAGCAATGACAGATTTGAACTCATAGCTAGCTTAAAAAAAAAAAATCTACTATTTAGATTCTCACCTCATTTGCTCACCCAAAACATCATTTTCCGTTCTGTAATTTTTCTTTAACTTCCACTGGCATATAGGATTCTCCACGCTATTTGTATCTTCTAACACCAATGACAGTTTCTGAAGTTAAGTGTGAAATGCTGGGGTGGTCATCTCTGGAGTCACTGCGCCTGCCCGTGGCCAAGCAATGCTCCATCACTGTGACTCATGGAGACCAAAATCCAGCAGGGAGGTCTCAGCCCTCTCTGCTGTGTGAATCCAGGCAGATCAGCTGAGACCAGGAAGTCCTGAGATTTTACAAGCTGCAAGCATAGAAACTGGCACAGTTTTATTTTCTTTTCCTTGACAAAAATGTATACTCTCTAAACATCCCTTCATCTCACTTTGCAAAGAAAATACAGATTAGGACTTTTAATTTGGTTCTGTACAGTGGCATACTGCTGCTTCCCTGGTTGCCATACAAAAACATAGATTCTCTTTTTACCTTCCCTAGTGCAAGCAGGAGAACTCCAGTTACTGATAAGGAAAGCACTATCAATGCTCTCAGACAAACGTGTTTTGCCAACAGAAGAGAGATTATGTTGATAAGGAATCAAAGAGGGATAGGGCAAACCAAATACACATCTATTTACAACTCACAGATCTATTTTCAAAAATTAACTCACACATCTGTTGGTATTTTTCACTCTGGAGACTGCCGAAATGACTGCACTTGAAAACAAAAGCATCCTACAGAACTGTCTGCTTTACATGTACATTACACAATATTATGTTCCTTTGGAGAACAGTGATGACAAAAGTGGCCCTAAATCACACTGACGTGCGCATTTCTTTTTTTTTTTTGGATGGGAGAACTGCACTCTATCTGTGGTTTGCTTAGGAATGACGAAAAAGGTCTATTGGCTAGGACCATGCATGCCAGACTCCACAGAGACCTACTTATCCCCCAGAGAGCTGACTAATCTCTCAAGGGAACAATTTCAATTCATCTTGTCTAGTAGTGTTGCTGGACCTCAAACAGAAGCATCTTTAAGATTGGCTTTACCTAATTACTGTCACTGTAAAACACATAGAACAAAATGCTCAGATTTCAAAAAAAACTGCATCTTATACAACCACTACACCAAACCAAACATACTAACACTGTCTTCTGCATTTCACCAGTAGTCGTCTACTATTCAATGAGGTATTTCAGGTAATGAATCATTCTTTGACCTCTGTACTGAATTAACCCTAAAGATGGAGCTGCTGGGGGCTTTTATTTGGTTGCTTTGCCTTTCCCACATAACTGGGAGAAAATTCACATCTTTTCAGTTTTTTTTTTTTTTTTTTTTGGTTTATTTTAAAATAGAAAACAATAAACCTTTACTTTTAGCTTCTGGCTTACTTCTCAAAATTGTCATTTGTATAATTAGTGACAACAGGGGAATCAACAATGCTCATCACCAATAAGGACACTGACTCACTAGGGTCTAAACAGTCCTATAGTCCCAAACCAAAACACAACCTCTCTCTCAACACTGGGAGTGCAGGTGACCAGTTGACACCATGCCAGCAGTTTCTGAGGAGTGTTTGGTTCTCCTATGAGGTAAATCACATGAATATAGTGATACATTGTCCAAAAAAAAAAGTTTTCTAGAAATATGAACTTGACTCTATCCTCTCCAAGATCAATTGGAAGAAACTGGGAAGCCTCTTTGCTGGTCTCTCTTGGTTATGCCACTCTGAAATAGGCAGCTCCTTGAAATGCTAAAGGAACAAACGCGGGTTCTGGGGGTGTCATGTGAGAACGTGTCACCATTGGAAGCCAGTGCCTGGTTCTAGTTCTTATATTCCTTATATTAAATGAGTCTATTTCACCTTAACTTGATCAGTTAAATGCCTTAATTTATTTCAACCATCCCATGTGCATTTGATGCTAAAATGCAAAATGGAAAGAAAACAGAACAAAACAAAACAAAGGCTCTGAGCGGGACAGAAGCCTCCGTGTGGTGCCCAGTGCAGATGACGCTGGAGAGTGTCAGCACACAGATCAACATGCAGACAGACAGGCAGCCTCTCAAGAACTTCACTCGCTGATCACGTTCACGTCTGTTTCCAACCTACAGTGCTAATCCTCTGCTGTAGATGCATCTGATAAAAGTGCATTTTGTAAAAGACAATTATCAATCTATGATATGCCTTCTATACAAAAAGATAAATCAAGTGAACCCCCCTCCCCATATAAGGGGCAGCATGAATGCATGTAAACACGGCATTGGACTGAGCTGGTCTTTTGGAAGAACACCTTCTAGTACCGGAATGTGTCAGTGGACACTGCTTTGCCCCCCGGGGGCATGCTTGACACCGAACCTCATGGAGCTGTTAAGGACCTCTGCAAACAATAGAGTCTCCAAAAACAACAGGGAAGCAGCTCTTGGAAGGTGCCGACCAGCTCGCCTCGAGGCTACTGGGAACACAGCCAGAGCTGACAGAGGGCGCGCCCAGGCGCTGCCTAGCAGAGACAACTAGCTAAGAGGAACAGACGCGCACAGTTTTCTGAGCCTGGGCAAGATTATCACATACATCTGGTGGCAACAGAATTCCTCTCAGACTGTCCTCTAGGATGATTTGATGATTTCTTCTTCTCCAAATGTGATGTTTGCATAAGTGGGTGGTAGAGTGTATCGTTTTAAAACATGAAAAGTCATTAAAACATATTAGCAGGTCGTTATATTATTGATCCTCATTTTAGTAGAGTTTAAAAATATCCCAAAGGGGGATAAATATTAATCCATCCATTCAATCTCCTTTGCTTGTTTTTTTATATTCTGATTTGCACATGTAAAATAATGCACGCTTAGGAAAGTCCAAACTCCTATGGTGACCATGACAAATCCAAGTCAATTCCTAAAACAGGCAATGGTAAAAGTACTGAAAGATGTTGTACCACATATAGCCTGACAAAAATGCAAAAGACTGTATGAGAAATATCCACATATTGCTGAGGGTCATCTCCCTGGAAACAGCTTCCTTATGGCCCTTGGGAGGTGGAAAAGCCCCTAAAAGACAAAATAGAAATATTAATTTGTTTTCTTGTGGCGGGAGGTGTCCTAGAGTAAAAGTTGAACATTAGTTTAGTTTAGCTAGAGTTTTTTTTTGCTGTTGTTGTTGTTTGTTTTTGCTTTTGTGTGTTCTTTTGTGCTGGGTCTTTATCGCTGCTTGTGGGCTTTCTCTAGCTGCAGTCAGCCGAGACTACTCTGCACTGCCACGTGTGGGCTACTCACTGCGGTGGCTTCTCCTGTTGCAGAGCACAGGCTCTAGGCCTACAGGATTCGGTACTTGCAGCTCTCAGGCTCTAGAGTGTTGGCTCAATAGGTGCGGCACACGAGTTTAGTTGCTCCGCTTCACGTGGGATCTTCCTGGACCAGGGATCAAACCCACATCCCCTGCACTGACAGGCGGATTTTTAACCACTAGACCACCAGGGAAGCCCTGCATTTTTTTTTTTTTAAAAGCATCTCTGATTTCTTCTTGCTCTTAAAGAGAGATATCATTTGAGATACAGTTTTCAAACCACTGAGCCCTTTCCCAACTCTGAGCCTTTTCCTTTTTCTCTGCCTAGAATATTCCTCCCTCCACCTCCGTGAAAGGCAGGCTCAGGGCATTTTTCCAACATCAGAAAAACACCACTGTCTTGTCTCCCCTTCCCCACCAGTCACTGGTATCTTCATGTTTATTTCCTTCTTGGCACTTTGCACAGTCGGTATTGATTCCAATCTACTTTTCTCTTTTCTACAGACTGGTTTACTTTATGTCTCCTGCGGGAACACAAACTGCAGGAGAGCAGGCACTATGGCTGCCTTGTTTTCCACTGTATCCCTACAGATTTCTACAACGGCCAGGACACAGGATTGAATCAATTAAATAGTTTCCAGAGAATTCCCTGATGGACAAGCGGTTAGGACTCTGCGCCCGCTGCCAAAGGCACAGGTTCAACTCCTGGTCAGGGAATTAAGATCCTACAAGCCAAACTTTGTGGCAAAAAAATATTTTCTTTTTCAAACTAGCGTAATTTATACTAATTATTCTATTTACAAATTAAATGTTTTTGCCACAAAAGGGGTTGTAAATTACTAATGTTGCTCTTTAGTCCCTAAGTCATGCCCAGCTTTTTTGCAACTCCAAGGACTGTAGCCCACCACGCTCCTCTGTCCATTGGATTTCCCAGGCAAGAATACTGGAGCAGTTGCCATTTCCTTCTCCAGGGGATCTGCCTGACCCAGGGATTGAACCTGTGTCTTCTGTCTTGGCAGGTGGGTTCTTTACCACTGAGCCACCATGGAAGCCCATAAATTGCTGATACTATTTTCAAAAGGCAACATGGTTTATTCCTTTTTTCAAAAGGCATATGTCAATAATAAAAAATAAATAAATAAACAGGAGAAACAAAGTAAACTGATGTCTTTAAATTCTTTTCCGGAAAGGAAAGCTAGACCACTTTGGAACAATATTTCCTAAGGTCATCTTGAAAACACTCTTCAGCATTTCAAATAGTCTTTGTTCTTGAAGATAATCCCCTAGGGTAAGCTGATTCAAGAGAGGATTTGCTTCTCACAAACAATTTACAGAGAACACTTTAAAGTTTCAAGGTCTGTTATGCAAATAGCTTTCTTAAAAAGAGTTTCTATTATTGTTGCTACTATTTAGGCCAAATATAAAGAGATTGAGATGACTAAGAAGAGGGACCTTGCTGGCCTTTTAATCACCTGATGCCTTTTTATGTTGGGTTTGCCAAAAATATTTGTTTAGGTTTACATTACATCTTACAGAAAAACCTGAACAAGCTTTTTGGCCTCCCCAATACATCCATCTGTCTTATCCTGAAAGAAAATCCTGGAGATCAAGGAATGCCAAACAGCAGAGAGGGACATCTTGTTCAACTAGCCTTACTAGGCATTTTAATGGCACAGACAACGTCCTGCTCCTGTCATATTAATATGCATGACTCCAAATTCCCCGGGTGGGAAAGTTAAGATGAGGAAGGAGTCTCATTGAGGATAAAGTGAAACAATCCTAAATACAAACACAAAAGCCTTAAAGATAATTAACAGTATCAGCCTTTGCTTATGACTATTGGGGGGCTTCCCTGGTAGCTCAGATGGTAAAGAATCTGCCTACAATGCAGGAGACCCTAGTTCGATCCCTGATCAGGAAGATCCTCTGGAGGACGAATGGCCACCCATTCCGGTATTCTTGCCTGGAGAATTCCATGGACAGAAGAGCTCAGGGGCTATAGTCCATGGGGTTGCAAAGAGTTAGACATGACTGAGCAATGAACATTATGAGTATTAAACCTTTGATAGACTGATTTAATATCTACTTTAATTCTGTCCCCAAAAAGTCTAGATGGGAAGAAAACTGGGCCTCTATTCATCTAAAACCCCAGGGCTATCCTCAGACCCGGGACATGTTTCTTTTCATCTTCTTACTCCTGTTGCTCTGGAAACAGGTGTGCGGCACGGCTATCTGTGAAAACCTGGGGTTTGCCTGGGGCTCCAGGCAGGTTTGTTCCTGCTTCCCCATATTCCTGGTTTCCTCCCTCTCTTCTCCTTCCCTTCTCTGTGTTTTTCATCACACTGTAGTTGTCATAGAAAGTACAGAATATTGAGTACATAAAAGGGATCTTAGGGTAAATAGACCTTTTTCTCCCTAGGAGAAAAATGTAATAAGGTTATATCTATGAAGACTTAAAATGTAAATGTTATCCCTCCACATAAAGAATAAGCACATGAAAATGCAGTTAAAAATAATCTAAAACGACTGCATGGTGATGGTCAAACAATCAAGTGCAGGATCAAAACATGAATGATATTTGCTATTTCTTAAAATAGACCATATAATCACAGAGGTACGTCTACAGTCTTCCACAGACATGTATTCTTTTGAACTTGATCTGTTTGTACGATGTTTTACTCATCATTTGATTGTTCCACACTGGCTGATGAAGTAAGGGCCTGGATAAATTTCACATGCATTTATTTGTCTTTATAAAAGTTCTAAGCTGAAATTCTAAAATATGGAAATACTTTGATTCCTTTAGGGTGCCTGAAGAATTGAAAAATGGTTATCTCCCCTAAAATATATCTTTGAAACCATCAGTAACTTCAGGAATACGTGTAATAGGATTCTGTGTACCTGTTTCATAAAAATGCGATAAGAGGTCCTCTTTTTCAATAAAACGCTGATAGAGCCAGTCAGAAAGGTCATCAGTCTCCAGGGGTACATCTTTAACTGGAAAGATTCTATCAAGAGTCAGAAAAAAAGCAAAAACTACTTTAATTCAGAAGTCAAAATCATTCAGAACCACAACTTAGCTTTAGAGTATCCTATATCTACAAAAAATTATTGAGAAACACCTGACTTTCCATGTTTGTAGGTTTAAGTAGGAATGTTTTTGGAACAAGTGAAGTTTTAGAATGCAGCTTTCTTAGAACACATTTAGAATACTCAAACATTAGACCAAATGATGTATCTTAGCAATGTTCCTTTGTTGGGAATATCTATGAACCAGACAGAATCTGTATTAATTGGTGCCCTTTTGCTAATTCTATCAGAGATACTGGTTTCATGAGCAGGGCCAGCTCATGGCTGAATGTAGCTGTTGGAACATGATTCTGAAGGGCTCTGTGACTGTCCTTACTCAACAGGAACTGGACTGGGGTGATGAGCGACATGCACCCATTGCAAGTGAGAGCAGAGCAGGGGCCTTGAATGAGTGTTTCTTTCCTTTTTTGTTTTCCAATTTCGAGAAGAAGGTGTTCTTGATTTCTTCATCAAAAGTATAAAGGTGTGGTTTTTAAAGTCTGCAAAATGTTTGTTTGTATGAAAAACGCAGCCCCCACTTCCTCTGCCTTTTGTTTCTCCTTCCCCAGAGGAATGGATTTTTCCCTCTTATTATTTAGCACTGCTCCTTCTTTAGTTTTAGGGCTTATGATTTGTTTTTTTTTTTAATTTTTCAGCTGAGTCCTGTGTATAATCTGGGAACATAGGAAGTATTAAGACCACCTTTTAACACCAAAAAGAAAAGGGTCATTCCATGGGGAAGTAGCAATACAGGTATATTTTATTTCACATTTTATTAGTAGACAGATGGGCAGAAAAAGACAAAAATAAACCACTAAAGGGGAAGTTGAACACAAAATGCATCAGATAATCTTTTCTTTCTTATAAGTTAAACTGAAGAAAAACATCTACAATTTCAGCTAAGAAAACTATTAAAGTCAGGTGTATCCTTCTGGTTTCAGAAGAGTTGAAAATTTCATCTGAATCTTTGTAAATGTAAACCTTTTTTAAAAAATCAGGATGGGGGTAGGGTGGGGTGGAGGGTTAATTTTCAGTGGAGAACTACACATTTTCCCCTTCAATCACTTACTATGTATTTTCCAAACAGAAGGAAACTGGCAAATAGAGAAGCAAGTAATTACCAGGAAAGAAGAGAACAAAAAAGTCTAGCTAACAGAAAAGAACTCTAGAATGATGTGAAATGAAAGTGGGGAAGACTGTGAGAAGCAATAACAAAATCACGATGATACACTTTGTCTATCGGTGGCTCAGACGGTAAAGCGTCTGTCTACAATACAGGAGACCCGGATTTGATCCCTGGGTTGGGAAGATCCCTTGGAGAAGGAAATGGCAATCCACTCCAGAACTATTGCCTGGAAAATCCCATGGACAGAGGAGCCTGGTAGGTTACAGTCCATGGGGTCGCAAAGAGTTGGACACGACTGACCCTGGTAGGCTACAGTCCATGGGGTCGCAACGAGTTGGACACGACTGAGCGACTTTACTCATTCACTCACTGACAAAGATGAGGGTTAAGCTCCTTTCTCATCCTATCCCACCACACAGGCACATCCTTTCCATCTTCCCATGCATTCGTATGGTCATTTTAATTATCACAATATTTGATATTTACGTTATTGTAATCATGTAAGTATATTCAAAGGTAAGTTGCTTAGTTGACTCAGTCGTGTCCAACTCTTTCCGACCCTGTGGACTGTAGCCCACCAGGTTCCTCCGTCCATGGGATTCTCCAGGCAAGAATACTGGAGTGGGTTGCCATTTCCTTCTCCAGGAGATCTTCCCGATCCAGGGATCGAACCCAGGTCTCCTGCATTGCAGGTAGACGCTTTAACCTCTGAGCCACCAGGGAAGCCCATTCAAAGGAAAACCAGGCGGTAAATCAAGGCTATGTTTCCTCTCCTCTCCAATTTCTGTTCTCCCTAGATTGAGCATTGTTTCCTAGGTAGACATAACTAATTCAACCATAAACTATGGACCAATCAAATCTAAAATCAAATCTCTAGATCAGGTGGACAAACTTTTCCTTAAACGGCCAGGGAAAAAATATTTAGACTTTGCAGGCTATTAAGATCTTTGTCACAACTATTTTACTCTGCTTTGTGTAGTGTGCAGGCAGTCACAGACAAGATATAAATAAATTAGTGTAGTTGTGTTCAAATGCAACTTTATTTAAAAACCAGGCAGTGGGCCACATGGACTCGGGTCTAGATCTCCTCCCAAGGGATTCACGTGCATTAGACATTCTTTCAATTTCACCTTCATGCAGAAATTTCAGCAAGGTTCCGGATGTGTTGCCTGTAGTTTTCATCCTGCAAAGGCCCGTCACTGTCATCCTGGTGAGTCTTCATATTCCTAAAGTAGATTTAGTACTTTCTGTATCTCATGTCTTACTTTTTCTCTGTTTACTCCACATTTTGATGGAGTACACCCCTCCAGTAGTTTCTTGAGAAAAGGCACTTGAATCTTGCGTTTCTGCCAATGTCTTTTTTTCTGTCCTCATACCTGGTTGATAATTTGACTAGATATAGGATTCAGAGTTGAAATTCATTTTTTTCCATCTGTCTTTTTGTCTTTTCTGAGAGATTTCTTATTTAAATTTCAAACTTTTACTGAGTTTTACTTTTTTTTTTATCATACTTTTAGTTTCTAAGAGATCTGAGTGTTCTTTTTACAGAATGCTATTATTGTTACAATAGTTCATCTCTATGAGAATCTCATTTCTATGACAATTATCATGGGAATTTTAAAACATTCACAGAAGTAGAGAAAAGGGTTAATGAATTCTCATGTACCATGAGGATTCCGGAAGCCGTACAGTCTGTTTCTCACATGACCCTCCTATGTTCGTTTTCGTCTCCATCTTTAACAGTGGACGCTGATCAGATTCCCAGTTATCTGGGGATTCTCTGTTGCTCATGCACATTTACAGATGTGGGGCTACATAGCTGATTCAAAGTTCTCTGCCTGTGAGTGAAGTTTGTTGACTGTAAGTCACCCTGAGGATTATCTGACTGGGCCATTTAAATTGGTCTTTCCTCTTGAATTCGCCCTTTACTCATAGAAAGATCCTCGAATTTCCTGCTAAGAGAGAGGAAAGGCCTTGTTGCTAGTTTTCTGGCAGCAGAGCGAGGTGAGGGCTGGGAGTTTCAACACTCAGCACACAGACGTCACCTAACCCTGCTACTCTTGTCTCATTACAGGACCTCTGCCTCAGCTGCACCTGGGGTTCCAGAGCAGGCCTCCAGTACTTGCCAGGGCAGGGAAAGAACAAGAGCCCAGGAATGGCATGCAGGATGGGGGTTCTGGGGTTCTCAGTTCTCCTTAAACAGATTTCAACCGGTCTTCCCAAGTTTAGCAACTTTCCACCTTATTTCCACAGGCGCTGATGCTGCCAACCTCTTGGCTTTTCAAAAGAGGGAGTAGACTCAACTCAAGTCCACTTTCATGCCCTTCCAAAACCCCAGTAAAATACTAGAGAGGTTTTTCAAGGGTAAACTCACAAGGATGGGGTGAACACTAGGAATGACAATAGCAACAAAACCTGGGATGTTGGAAAAAAGAGCAGTAAATAAAGTAACAGGTACCAAGTCAGCTTTACACATATTGGTGTGGGTGTGTGTGTGTATCTTTTATACCATGGAGGCAATAAAAAAGCCAGCTTCAAGCCAGCCATATAGATGTAAAAGGACAGCTGTTACAAGTATTATAAAAATGAATTCTTGACAGAGTTCTTTTAATATCAAAATTTATATAATCAGAGGAGTAGAGACAGAGAAAATTTCCAAAGAGGAAGAGTCCGTGGGATATTTAAACGAGTTTGTTTTTCCTTCTCTTCAAAGGATAATTTCTATCTTTGAATTATAAGAAACCCTCAAATTAGAAATAATAGTCCAAGAATTCCTTTCTTCTTTCCCCATTTAAACTAAGAAAGCAGATTCCTATGAGGGAAGTTACTGAAGATACACAAGCTCCTAAGAGTGCTTGCAGACTACTTCCCCTACACTGTACATGAAATCCTGCAGAATGAACCATTAGACAAACATATTTCTGAGGAAAAATGTTCTCAGTGTTCACCAGATAATACTAACTTCACATTTTCTCACCCTGCTGTATATTTGCTCGTCAGTTACAAAAGGCCTAGCACCCGATCTCAAGCCTGGATCTCCACTTACAGTGAGTTTTTAAGAGGGAGATAATTAAAAACAAAAGTCAGTTTTGTGAAGTAGTTTTTCCTAACTCCTTTCCTTCCCTAAGAAGTCCCTTTGGTACTTGGTTGCATGAAACAATCATTTATATGTAAGGACTGAATGTCTGTATCAAACTATTTTATAATCTTAATTTGCAGGTAGGAAGATGAATTAATGCAAATGATGACAATTTTGTTTTTACCTTCTCTATATTTACACTTCCAATTTTCTTATCACGTTGCTAAGACCTCTAGTACAATGTTGAATAGAAGTGGTGATAATGAGCACCCTGCCTTTCATTTTTGATTTTTCAGGGGGAAATATTCAGTAGTTTACCATTTAATATGCTTGCTGTAGATTTCTTTGGTAGATAACATTAGTCTGATTAAAGAAATCCCCTTCTATTCACAATTTGCTAAAAGTTTTCTTTTTTATCATGAATAAGAGCTGCACTTTTATCAATTTTTTCCATCTGTTGAAATGCTTATATAATTTCCTACTTCTGTTAATGTGATTAATTAAAGGGATTGCTTTTAGATATTTTTTCCATTTGTAGATTTTATTTCTATATTACAGACACATGCCCTTTATCAGATAAATGAACCATTAATATCTTCTATTCAGTGGGTTCATTATTGCATATTATAGGTCCTCTTATACAATATTGTAAAAGTGGTGATAAAAAGCTTCATTCTTAGTTAGAGTTTGGGCCTGACACATACACACTGCTATACTTGAAGTGGATAATCAACAAGGTCCTACTGTATAGCACAGGGATCTCTGCTCAGTGCTACGTGGCAGCCTGGATGAGAGGGGAGTTTAGGGGAGAATGGATACATATATAAGTACAGCGGAGTCCCTTTGCTGTCCACCTGAAACTATCACAATATTGTTCTTCGGTTATAGAACAATACAAAATAAAAAGTTTCTTTTTTATTTTTAAAAAGCATCATTCTCTTATTCCTGATCTTGGAAAGAAATATTTCAGTATATCATCCTTTAATATGGTGTTTTCTGAAGAATTTTGTAGATATCCTTTATCAGAATGAGGAAAGTCCTTTCTATTCTAAAAATCTACAAAGAGTTTCTATCATGAATAGGTATTTATATTTAGTAAGTGATTTTATTTAAAAATCCAAGCTTATTTTGAATGTTGGGCCAAACTTTCATTCCTGAAATATATGCTCTCAGTACATAATATGATGAATTTAAAATATTTTGCTGGGTTACTCTTATATCCATAATCATGTAAGAGATTTGCTTTTAAATATTCCTTTCTTATAATATCTATTATATCTTTCCTTTTCTCTTTTGCTTTTCGCTTCTCTTCTTTTCACAGCTATTTGTAAGGCCTCCCCAGACAGCCATTTTGCTTTTTTGCATTTCTTTTCCATGGGGATGGTCTTGATCCCTGTCTCCTGTACAATGTCACGAACCTCATTCCATAGTTCAACAGGCACTCTATCTATCAGATCTAGGCCCTTAAATCTATTTCTCACTTCCACTGTATAATCATAAGGGATTTGATTTAGGTCATACCTGAATGGTCTAGTGGTTTTCCCTACTTTCTTCAATTTAAGCCTGAATTTGGCAATAAGGAGTTCATGGTCTGAGCCACAGTCAGCTCCTGGTCTTGTTTTTGCTGACTGTATAGAGCTTCTCCATCTTTGGCTGCAAAGAATATAATCTATCTGATTTCGGTGTTGACCATCTGGTGATGTCCATGTATAGAGTCTTCTCTTGTGTTGTTGGAAGAGGGTGTTTGTTATGACCAGTGCATTTTCTTGGCAAAACTCTATTAGTCTTTGCCCTGCTTCATTCCGTATTCCAAGGCCAAATTTGCCTGTTACTCCAGGTGTTTCTTGACTTCCTACTTTTGCATTCCAGTCCCCTATAATGAAAAGGACATCTTTTTTGGGTGTTAGTTCTAAAAGGTCTTGTAGGTCTTCATAGAACCATTCAACTTCAGCTCCTTCAGCATTACTAGTTGGGGCATAGACTTGGATTACTGTGATATTGAATGGTTTGCCTTGGAAAAGAACAGAGATCATTCTGTCGTTTTTGAGATTGCATCCAAGTACTGCATTTCGGACTCTTTTGTTGACCATAATGGCTACTCCATTGCTTTTGAGGGATTCCTGCCCTCAGTAGTAGATACAATGGTCATCTGAGTTAAATTCACCCATTCTAGTCCATTTCAGTTCGCTGATTCCTAGAATGTCGACATTCACTCTTGGCATCTCTTGTTTGACCACTTCCAATTTGCCTTGATTCATGGACCTGACATTCCAGGTTCCTATGCAATATTGCTCTTTACAGCATCGGACCTTGCTTCTATCACCAGTCACATCCACAGCTAGGTATTGTTTTTGCTTTGGCTCCATCCCTTCATTCTTTCTGGAGTTATTTCTGCACTGATCTCCAGTAGCATATTGGGCCTCTACTGACCTGGGGAGTTTCTCTTTCAGTATCCTATCATTTTGCCTTTCAGTTTCTCTTTCAGTATCCTAGCATATCCTATCAAATGATAGGATACTTAGTATCCTATCATTTTCAGTATCCTATCATCATCAGGAAAACAACAGAATGGGAAAGACTAGAGATCTCTTCAAGAAAATTAGAGATACCAAGGGAACATTTCATGCAAAGATGGGCTCGATAAAGGACAGAAATGGTATGGACCTAACAGAAGCAGAAGATATTAAGAAGAGATGGCAAGAATACACAGAAGAACTATACAAAAAAGATCTTCACGACCCAGATAATCACGATGGTATGATCACTCACCTAGAGCCAGACATCCTGGAATGTGAAGTCAAGTGGGCCTTACAAAGCATCACTACGAACAAAGCTAGTGTAGGTGATAGAATTCCAGTTGAGCTAGTCCAAATCCTGAAAGATGATGCTCTGAAAGTGCTGCACTCAATATGCCAGCAAATTTGGAAAACTCAGCAGTGGCCACAAGATTGGAAAAGGTCAGTTTTCACTCCAATCCCAAAGAAAGACAATGCCAAAGAATGCTCAAACTACTGCACAATTGCACTCATCTCACAAGCTAGTAAAGTAATGCTCAAAATTCTCCAAGCCAGGCTTCAGCAATATGTGAACCGTGAACTTCCTGATGTTCAAGCTGGTTTTAGAAAATGCAGAGGAACCAGAGATCAAATTGCCAACATCTGCTGGATCATGGAAAAAGCAAGAGAGTTCCAGTAAAACATCTATTTCTGCTTTATTGACTATGCCAAAGCCTTTGACTGTGTGGATCACAATAAACTGTGGAAAATTCTGAAAGAGACGGGAATACCAGAGCACCTGACCTGCCTCTTGAGAAATGTGTATGCAGGTCAGGAAGCAACAGAACTAGACATGGAACAACAGACTGGTTCCAAATAGGAAAAGGAGTACGTCAAGGCTGTATATTATCACCCTGCTTATTTAACTTATATGCAGAGTACATCATGAGAAACGCTGGACTGGAAGAAACACAAGCTGGAATCAAGATTGCCAGGAGAAATATCAACAACCTCAGATATGCAGATGACACCACCCTTATGGCAGAAAGTGAAGAGGAACTACAAAGCCTCTTGATGAAAGTGAAAGTGGAGAGTGAAAAAGTTGGCTTAAAGCTCAACATTCAGAAAACGAAGATCATGGTATCTGGTCCCATCACTTCATGGCAAATAGATGGGGAAACAGTGGAAACAGTGTCAGACTTTCTTTTTCTGGGCTCCAAAATCAGTGCAGATGGTGACTGCAGCCATGAAATTAAAAGACACTTACTCTTTGGAAGGAAAGTTATGACCAACCTAGATAGCATATGGAAAAGCAGAGACATTACTTTGCCAACAAAGGTTTATCTAGTCAAGGCTATGATTTTTCCTGTGGTCATGTATGGATGTGAGAGTTGGACTGTGAAGAAGGCTGAGTGCCAAAGAATTGATGCTTTTGAACTGTGGTGTTGGAGAAGACTCTTGAGAGTCCCTTGGACTGCAAGGAGATCCAACCAGTCCATTCTGAAGGAGATCAGCCCTGAGATTTCTTTGGAGGGAATGATGCTGAAGCTGAAACTCCAGTACTTTGGCCACCTCATGCGAAGAGTTGACTCATTGGAGAAGACTCTTATGCTGGGAGGGATTGGTGGCAGGAGGAGAAGGGGATGACAGAGGATGAGATAGCTGGATGGCATCACTGACCCGATGGATGTGAGTCTGAGTGACCTCCAGGAGTTGGTGATGGACAGGGAGGCCTGGTGTGCTGAGATTCATGGGGTTGCAAAGAGTTGGACATGACTGAGCGACTGATCTGATCTGATCTGATAATATCTTTGGTTCAGGTTTTGGTATCCAAGTTATGCTGGCCTCATAAAAGAAGCTAGGAAGTATTTCCTCTTTTGGATGCTCTGGAATAACTGCACTTAATATCCTTTAATTTTCCTTCTTAATGACTACAGAATCTGAGGTAATGTTCCCCTTTTCATTCCTTCTATCGACAACACTGACCTTTTTTTCTTGATCAGTCTTGCCAGGATCTGATCACGTTACTGTTTTCAAAAAACAAAATTTTTTATGTCATTTTTCTTTCTATTGTATGTTTTCTATTTCAGTAAGTTCTCTCTTATTATTCCCTGTCTTCTACTATCTTAGGATTACATTTGCTTCTTTTTTCCTAAGTTCTTAAAATAGACATTTAGATCACTGATTTTTAACTGTCTTCTTTTTTAATAGAAGTGTTCTTTTTGCTTTTCTTTATATTATTATTTTTGGCTGTGCTAAGCCTTCAATGTTTTGCGCTGGCTTTCTCTAGTTGTGGCAGGCAGTGTGCAGGCTTCTCAGGCGGCTCTTCTTGTTGCAGAGCGCGGTTTTTAGGTGCATAGCCTTCAGCAGTTAAAGCATGCAGGCTCTGTGGTTGGGGCTCAGGGCTCTAACATGCAGCCTCAGTAGTTGTGGTGCACAGGCCTAGTTGCTCCGTGGCACCTGGAACCCTCTCAGACCAGGGACTGAACCTGTGCCCCTGTACTGGCAGGCAGATTCCTATCCACTGTGCCACCAGGGAAATCTCTAACGGAAGTTTTTAAGGCTGTAAATTTTCCTCTAAAATACAGATTAACACAGATTAAGTTGTACCCCATAAATTTTTATAGATCATATTTTCACAATCATTCTGCTAAAAATATTTTCTACTTTCATTGTAATCTCTTCATACATGGTAAGCCGTAAATTCCTCTTATTTTCTACCACTTGATGTGAAGATCCAACTCATTGGAAAAGACCCTGATGCTGGGAAAGATCAAAAGCAAAAGGGGAAGAGGGTGGCAGAGGATGAGATGGTTAGTTTCACCAACTCAATGGACATGAATTTGAGCAAACTCCAGGAGATAGTGAAGGACAGCAAAGCCTGGCATGCTGCAGTCTATTGGGCTGCAAAGAGTCTGACACAATTAGTGACTGAATAATAACAACCAACCTACGGATGGACAGTTTCTCATTTTTTTGTTACAGAAGTGTGCAAATGTCCATTCATATGTGTATATCTATACGATAAAATTACAGAAGTGTAACTGCTAAGTCAAAGGTTAATTTTGAAAGATTTTGCTACATTATTTTCACAAAGATTATACCAGTTTATATTCCTACTAGCAATTTATGAGAATGCTTCTCAGAGAAAGATTTTTAAACTGGAGGAGAACAAAATCCAAAGGCTCTGATTTAAGTGTAGAAGATGATGAGCAGTGTTTTACAACTTAATTCAGTTCAGTCACTCAGGCGTATCCAACTCTTTGTGACCCCATGGACCACCGCACACCAGGCTTCCCTGTCCAACACCAACTCTTGGAGCTTGCTCAAACTCATGTCCATTGAGCTGGTGACGCCATCCAACTATCTCATCCTCTGTCATCCCCCTCTCCTCCCGCCTTCAATCTTTCCCAGCATCAGGGTTTTTTCCAATGAGTCAGCTCTTCGCATCAGGTGGCCAAAGTACTGGAGTTTCAGCTTTAGCATCAGTTCTTCCAATGAACATCCAGGACTGATATCCTTTAGGATGGACTAGTTTGATCTCCTTGCTGTCCAGGGGACTCCCAATAGTCTTCTCCAACACCACAGTTCAAAACCTTCAATTCTTTGGTGCTCAGTTTTATTTATAGTCCAACTCTCACATCCACACATGACTACTGGAAAAACTATAGCTTTGACTAGATGGACCTTTGTCGGCAAAGTAATGTCTCTGCTTTTTAACATGCTGTCTAGGTTGGTCATAGCTTTTCTTCCAAGGAGCAAGCATCTTTTAAGTTCATGGCTGCAGGCATCATCTGCAGTGATTCTGGAGCCCAAGAAAATAAAGTCTGTCACTGTTTCCATCATTTCCCCATCTATTTGCCATGACATGATGGGATAAGATGCCATGATCTTTGTTTTTTGAATGCTGAGTTTTAAGCCAGCTTTTTCACTCTCCTCTTTCACTTTCATCAAGAAGCTCTTTAGATCTTCTTCACTTTCTATCATAAGGGTGGTGTCATCTGTGTATCTGAGATTACTGATATTTCTCCTGGCAATCCTGATTCCAGTTTGTGTTTCATCTAGCCCAGCATTTCACATGATGCACTCTGCATATAAGTTAAATAAGCAGGGTGACCATATACAGTCTCAACATACTTCTTTCCCAATTTGGAAGCAGTCCGTTGTTCCATGTTGGGTTCTAACTGTTGCTTCTTGACCTGCATACAGATTCTCAGGAGGCAGGTAAGATGGTCTGGTATTCCCATCTCTTTGAAAATTTTCCACAGTTTGTTGTGATCCACACAATCAAAGGTTTTGGCTTAGTCAATACAGAAGATGCTTTTCTGGAACTCTCTTGCTTTTTCTATGATCCAACGGATGTTGGCAATTTGATCTCTGGTTCCTCTGCCTTTCACAACCGGGATATGCTAATTTGGGGACACATTCTTAGGAATCCACCTATGAGCTCTCTTTAAGAATACAGATACCTTATGTCTTCATTTCAATATTAACCTTAATACAAATATTCTGAATCTTACTTATAGAGAAACACATTAGCACTGCCATCTGACTCCAGAGCCTACGTTTATAGTCACTTTAGGGCTTCCCTGGTGGCTCAGAGGGTAAGTAATCCGCCTTCAATGCAGGAGACCCCGGTTTGATTTCTGAGTTGGGAAGATCCCCTGGAGAAGGGAACAGCTATCCATTCCAGTATTCTGGCCTGGAGAATTCCATGGACTGAATAGTCCATGGGGTCACAAAGAGTTGGACACGACTGAGTAACTTTCACTTAGTGAATTTGTTAGATGAATTTGTTGAGTGTTGACATCTTTTGGAGAGGGGCATGGCAACCCACTCCAGTATTCTTGCTTGGAAACTCCCATGGACAGAGGAGACTGGCGGGCTGCAGTCCATGGGGTCACAAAGAGTCCGACACAACTGAGCGAGTGGCACTACACTACACTGGCACAACGCAGTACTGCTTTAAACGCATAGGGCCGGGGAAGTTTAACAAGGGCACCCTTAGGAGCAAAACCTATTCTTCCACCTCTTAAGGGTCACCTCTACCTGTGACTTTTTAATATCCATTAAAATAAATGTTTTAAATAAAATAAAACAAGAGGAGTTCTGCTTCTTGAAATGGTAGAGTAGTTCACAGGCAATGGTTATAAATTCTGGACAAAATGCAAAAAGTAATTAGTGGAAGGCACTGGAGAGTAACTAAAAGCAATCAGATATTAGAGGAGAGTCAGGAAAGACAGAAGAGTAGGAGAGACAGGAAAGTAGGTGTGTTTTCCATTTTTTACAGCTCTTTACCTTAAAATTAGTGCCACACAAAGAATCAAGACTTATAGAAAAACATGTCATCTCACTCATTGAAGAATCAGAGGACAGATATTAGGGTGACCATAACATTTGACAAGTGAAGAATCTCAGACAGAAGTAAGCACTGCGTGGGAGCCATGCCTTCTGAGTCTGTTCCCCACTCAAATTTCTGGGTGACTCCTAAACTATGTATGTATGGGGCAGAAGCCAGCAAAATAAAGCCAGCACAGTGCTGGACACAAGAGAGATGCCCAGAGCTATGCAGGAAATTCAACTACTCAGGAAATTTAATCATTTGTTTCTTTTTGTTTTTTTCAAATTAAATGTCCTTAATATTTGGATTTTTAGGAAAATCAGTTAGTCATCCTGATACTAGAGGGATGTTTTGTTTGTTTCTTTCATGGAAGTGTTTTTGTTTTTGTTTTTTATTGAAATAAGAGTTGATTCATGGAATGTTTTAAAATTTAAATTCAAAAATCAAAGTTTGTTTTTTATTTTTTTTAAATATATTTTATTTTTATTTATTTATTTTTGTCTGTGCTGGGTCTTTGTTACTGTACGGCTTTTCTCTAGTTGCGGGGAGCGGGGGGCTACTCTCCACTTGCAGTGTGAGAGCTTCTCATTACGGTGGCTTCTCTTGCGGCAGAGCACGGGCTCCAGGCTAGCTGTGGCATGTGGGCACAACTGGAGCTCAGGCTCAATAGTTGTGACGTATGGGCTTTGTTGCCCCGCAGCACGTGGGATCTTCCCGGATCAGCGATCGAACCTGTGTCTCCTGCATTCGCAGGTGGATTCTTTACCACTGAGCCACCAGAGAAGCCCCTAAAGTTTGTTTTTTAAATGAATGATATTACAAATTACTAACTTCTTACTTTTAGATAGTTTAATACTGTCTTAACACAGTTTTGTAATATAAGTGGTGTTCTTTAAACTCTTTATCCACCTCTACCACACTGAGTACAATCAAATGGTTTGGGGAATTATCTAGATTACTTTTTAGCCCCTAAAAATACACTATTTCTGTAAATAAAAAAAGCAGGTCTAATCAACCTGAGGATAATTTAGCAAGAGCTATCTTGGAAATAGTTTTTAAAACATCTTTATAAGGAGGAAAGTGACATTAAAAATAAGGCTGAAAGAGGAAGTTTGGGTTTACCAACTTAACTCATGAAAACTGTGGTGAGGTTGGTGAAGTATCTATTGCTTTAAATGGGGTGAGTGTCAGGGAGTGGGGCCGTGTTTTAACAGAAAATCTACCCTACCATCTGCCTAGAATAGCTTGGACTTTCTCTTGCTTTAAGAGGCAGCCAGGAGGGAAGACCAAATGCTCGCTCAAGAGCAGTCTACGGTGATTGTTTGGTCACCATGGGATTAAAATATTAAAACGACTAATCTCCTAATATGGCAGAGTGTCAAATGCACTGAATACCAGCCCTCTTGGAATCAAATAAAAGGAGTTCTTGTGGGATATAAAGAAATAAATCTTTGCAATAGCAATAGTTATCCAATTGAGAAACCGCCTCCTAGTGTTCCAGAAACAAAAATTCTTATTAATAGTAGTCTAGAATGTGCTCCTAAATACAGAGTATTCCACCAAAAAGCATAGGGTCGGATTTAGGATCACTAGATAAACTATATTAAAGAAAAAAAAAAAAAAGACGTAAAATAATGCTTAGCAGCTGACACCTCTATACATTCTCATTAGAATGTTTGAATTTTCATGCCACAAAGACTCCAAAATGTGAGCTAATAAACAACATGGCTAAACCCTCAATTCAATTATGTCAATGGTATGTTAGGAGCCAATAAGCACTGAAGAAGATAAACTGTTGATGTTTTCTTAAACCAAATAATCTAGCAGAGGGACAAGGAAAGTAAATAATCTAACATCAGAATATGGTAAACGTTACATTAGGATTTTCAGAGAAGGAAATGGCAACCCACTCCAGTATTCTTGTCTGGACAATTCCATGGACAGAGGAGCCTGGCGGACTACAGTCCATGGGGCTGCAAAGAGTTGGACATGATTGAGCAACTTTCACTATATAAGGACTAGCATGTAGTTTTCAAGAGTCAGAGTACTATTAGGTTCATGGTGAAAAATAACAGACCTATTTTTTCCCTCCTCAGATACCTATTTCCCAGATACAACCTCTTTCAACTTTATTTTGCTGTTCACTTCCACATTGCTTATATAACATGCTAGACTGTCCAATTTAAAATGTATTCATCAACTTCCTAACAGGAAAGACAAGGACTTGGCTCTCTTCTACCTTTGTTCTCTTTTTGACTTCCTCCTCCTCCCCTGCAGTTAGTAATTCCTCCTTGGTGCCAACTCTGCCCTTTGTAACTATGCTTATTAGATTATGTTCTATTTATTTTCTTACGTGTCTGTTTACTCTATCAGATTGTGCTATACTCATCTTTGCATATCCAGTGTATAAATCAGTGCCCGCTCCTCTGTGAAAACTCAAACTTGCTGAACTGAATTAAATTCACAGTAATCTGCCAGGGTAAAACTTGATGAGGTGCCATCTGTAGACAGCCATCAACAACAGAGCCATGGTTAACTGACACAAGGGTAGTATGACAAGAATAGCTCAGAAATACGGAAACTACTTGTCACCAAAAATAGATTTATGGACAAGAACAGATCCTGTCAAACTTAACACATCAGAATATCTCCGAGTACTCAGTTCCCAGTTTTGCTTTGAGTCATTGTTCTTTGGTAAGCTGCTCAGGCCTCATCCTCAACATACTAACGAATAATATTTAGAGCTTCCTCCGGGATCCACTAGAAAAGTTTTTGTGTTTTTTTTAAGCCACTCAGCTATCTGAAAAAATAATTGAGCAACTCAGATATAAACTTTTACTCACTTCAGTAGAGGAATAAATCAAGGCTCTATGGTAGCAAACCTGGGATCACACAGGAGAGAATTCAGAGTGACTTTAAGGTTTATGTTTAAAGAAAGATAGCACATACTCAGCACCTAGATCACTGCCTCCCTTCATGGTCAGGGACAACTGAGCCGAATAAGAAAAGTTAAATACTCTAAAACCAGAATGTGCTTATATAAGGACTTTAAAGAATTTCTGGGTAAGTTTAAGTGAAGGGGTGTGCATGTCTACTTAGGATACAGGATATATGGAAAAGGCATCACTTGAGTCCTACTCCTTGTAACAGTCAAAGCTATAGCAAACCAACATGCCATTGAGGGCATAAATAATGAGATGACACTGTTTATACCTCAAATTTATTCATTATATCTTTTTTGTGTTGCATTCTTTGAGACACAAATGCTTGCAGAATGAACTGAACTATCCAGTAAGCAAAATATAACACTGGTGAGAATCATTATTATGTTTTCCATGAGTCTAATGACTTCTTACTATTTCGTTAAGACTTTCTTTTTTTAAAGAGTAGTTTAAGGTTCACAGCAAAACTGAGGAGAAGGTACAGAGATTTCTCTGTATCTCTCTAAAGACTTAAAAAAATTTTTTTTATTTTAAAATAATTTCAGACTCAAAGCAAAGTTACAAGAATACTACAAAGAATTCATATATGTTTCAATCAGATTCCTAAAATATCATTATTTCTCATATTTACTTTATCATCTTTCTATATATATTTTTTCCTGATCTATCTATCTATATAGTCTTTCCTTAACTTTTGAGAGTAAGTTATAGATGGTGTATCCCCTAAAATACTTCCATGAATGTTTTTAAAAAATACAAGAACAGTCCTTTATATAACTATGCTTCAATGATAAAAATCAGGAAATGAACACTGCTACTATTATCTAATTTACAATCTACAGATTTCATTCAAATTGTGCTGTGTTCCACTAATGTCTATAACAAAAAAAGGTAAGAAAAAAGGCAGAAACAAAGGAATAAAGAAACAAGAAAAGAAACAAAGGGGGAAAAAGGGCACCATGCTTTAGGAAAAGGAGAATAGCAGTGAAATAAAAAAGATAGGGTAAAGTATCAGTATCAATAAAGGGAATATTTAATAGGCAGACATATTCTAGGTAAAACGTATTGATTTCTGAGCTAGGTGATGGCATTTAGATAAAAAGAGAGAACAAAAACAAACATTGCAGAAGTAACTTTCATAGGAACTGGCACCTAAATTTGAGAGAGAGGATAAAATTTTAAAGTGGAAGAGTCAAAAAACTCCAAAATTTTCATGCTGGGTGAGGGTAGAATTATGTTAACATAAACCCCAAATGGAAAGAAACAAGTTTGTGTGAAGGAAAATGAGTTCAGTTCTAGACATATTAGGTTCAAAGAAGACAGGGTATCCAGGTGGAGGAAAGAAAGCTAAATGAGGATTTGGAACTTGGGAGAAAGACTGAGAGCTAGAGGTACATCTACACAGGCTCCATTTCTACATACTCTTCTACTATGAACCTCTTTCACAGGAGAAAAAAGAGAAGACTAAAAACAGGATTCTAGAGAAGGTCTATATTTAAGTAATCTGTGCATGTGCGTGTGTGTGTGTGTGTGTCTGTGTGTGTATTCCTGTATTAAATGGAAGGTTAGACAAAAAGATCTAGTTAGCCTTTCCACTTAACAGATCCAATTCAATGACTTTAAGTAACTATAAAATATAAATAATGATCAGTAAGAGTTATACTTATCAGATCAGATCAGATCAGTCGCTCAGTCGTGTCCGACACTTTGAGACCCCATGAACCGCAGCACGCCAGGCCTCCCTGTCCATCACCAGCTCCCGGAGGTCACCCAGACTCGCATCCATCGAGTCAGTGATGCCATCCAGCCATCTCATCCTCTGTCGTCCTCTTCTCCTCCTGCCCTCAATTCCTCCCAGCATCAGAGTCTTCTCCAATGAGTCAACTCTTCGCATGAGGTGGCCAAAATACTGGAGTTTCAGCTTTAGCATCATTCCTTCTAAAGAAATTCCAGGATTGATCTCCTTCAGAATGGACTGGTTGGATCTCCTTGCAGTCCAAGGGACTCTCAAGAGTCTTCTCCAACACCACACTTCAAAAGCATCAATTCTTCGGCGCTCAGCCTTCTTCACAGTCCAGCTCTCACATCCATACATGACCACAGGAAAGACCATAGCCTTGACTAGGCGAACCTTTGTTGGTAAAGTAATGTCTCTGCTTTTGAATATGCTTATACTTAACCATTATTCAATTAAAATTTAAACTCTAAGAATTTTTTTTTATTTGGAAGCTATAATATTTCCAACAATTTTCCTTAGAAAACAAAAGGCATTTTTTGAATACCAATGGCAGTAACTATGCTTGACTCTAGAGAAATCTGAAAAAGAAAAGATGAACCCCCAGAGGGTCAAGGAAGGGAGGATAGAGCTTCATTTCCAAAGCTTACTCTCTCCAGATTCATACAATGAAAATAACTTAGCAAATTAGATTTTAGGTTATTAGATTCTTGGTTCTGAGTTAACAGTAAAAAATTTTTCATGTGTAACTTCTTATAAAAATTTGAGAAGAAATTAAGCATATCTTCTAAGTAGAGGGTGGAGATTTTATCTTATTTGAAATGATGATTCACCTCTTTCAAATCATCAACTTCATTATAGAAACATAGAATTCAATCCATAATACAGTCAAACCTAAATTAAGACCATTTATTTAATGTCATCAGCATACTGAATTGTGTCAAACTAAAATGTTTTGTTTTCTTAAAGAAGAAAGAAAAAACTGCTGGGGCAGAAAAGAAAAAATAACTCAGGGGTGATGAACATCAATAAAAACAGCCAAGCAGAACTAAAAACCTGAAGATCAAATTTAATGGTTAACTTTCCATTTTCCAACTGGAAGCTTTGAAAAAATCCAGACTTTTCCAGGGTAAAGCTAGGGCACAGAGGTAAAGCAGTAAAAAACAAGAGATGACAAGAAAAGTAGATAGAAAGAAGAGAACCATTAGATAGCAAAAATAGAGGTGAAATGAGTGATAACTATGGTGATAAAGAAAAGTTCTATAAGAAAAACTAACGACCCGACAATGTTTCCTTTTGCTATTAAAAAAAAAGTCACTTTAAGTTCAAGAGGCAATTTAATGACCTTACTTTCAGATGAGTAATTTGGGGGCTGAGGGTGGTAAACCTCTAAACCTGCATCATTAGTACCTGGTATGTACCACTTAGGTGTGTATTAGAGTTACAGTTACTGAGAAAAGTGATCTGAAACCTTAATATGTTGAATAACTTATGAAATTAAAAGACACTTACTCCTTGGAAGGAAAGTTATGACCAACCTAGATAGCATATTCAAAAGCAGAGACATTACTTTGCCAACAAAGTTCCGTCTAGTCAAGGCTATGGTTTTTCCTGTGGTCATGAATGGATGTGAGAGTTGGACTGTGAAGAAGGCTGAGCGCCGAAGAATTGATGCTTTTGAACTGTGGTTTTGGAGAAGACTCTTGAAAGTCCCTTGGACTGCAAGGAGATCCAACCAGTCCATTCTAAAGGAGATCAGCCCTGGGATTTCTTTGGAAGGAATGATGCTAAAGCTGAACCTCCAGTATTTTGGCCACTTCATTCGAAGGGTTGACTCCTTGGAAAAGACTCTGATGCTGGGAGGGTTTGGGGGAAGGAGGAAAAGAGGACGACAGAGGATGAGATGGCTGGATGGCATCACTGACTCGATAGACCTGAGTCTGAGTGACCTCCGGGAGTTGGTAATGGACAGGGAGGCCTCGCGTGCTGCGATTCATGGGGTTGCAAAAAGTCGGACATGACTGAGGGACTGAACTGAATACATTAATTATATTCTACTTTATTCTAGATTTTATATTAAAAAAATTATTACACAAATTTAAGCTGTTTAAACTCACTTTAAAATTATGGATAGGGGACTTTCCTGGTGGTCCAGTGGTTAAGAATTAGCCTTGCAATGCAAGGGATCTGAGTAGGACTGATGTTGAAGCTGAAACTCCAATACTTTGGCCACCTGATGTGAAGAGCTGACTCACTGGAAAGGACTCTGATGCTGGGAAAGATTGAGGGCAGGGGGAGAAGGGGACAACAAAGGATGAGATGGTTGGATGGCATCACCAACTTGATGTACATGGGTTTGGGTGGACTCCGAGAGTTGGTGACGGACAGGGAGGCCTGGCATGCTGCGGTTCATGGGGTCGCAAAGAGTTGGACACAACTGAGCGACTGAACTGAATGCTGGATCTTCTTTGCTGTGCACGGGCTTTCTCCAGTTGTAGCGAGTGGGGTTACTCTCCAGTCATGTTGCACAGGCTTCTCAGTGAGGTGGCATCTCCTGTTTCAGAGCAGGGCTCTCGGCATGCAGGCTTCAGGAGTTGCAGCTTGCAGGCTTTCGGGTGTGGGGTCAGGAGGTTGTGGCATACAAGTTTAGTTGCCCTACAGCATGCAAATTCCCAACCTCTGAACCACCAGGGAATTCCTCAAAAAATTTTTTAAATTGAAGAATACATTCACATTGTAAAAAACAAACAAAAGGCCTAAAATAGTACAAAGATTCACTCCCCAGACACAGGGGGAGAGGAGAGAGGCAGCAAATACTTTTTTTGGCAGCATGCCAAATATTTAATTAAATAATGTGAGGAGAAGTGAATTGAAAGTCGCTCAATCGTGTCTCTTTGCGATCCCATGGACATCCATGGAATTCTCTAGGCCAAAACACTGGAGAGGGTAGCCCTTCCCTTCTCCAGGCGATCTTCCCAACCCAGGGATCAAACCCAGGTCTCTCACATTGCAGACGGATTCTTACCAGTTGAGTCATAAGGGAAGCCCAATTAAATAATAACTAAGGCTTTATTTTACTGGGTTTTACGATGACTCCTAGTTTCAGAGATGTTAATATGTGAAAAAATATGTATCTTAATGGATGAAATAGGATATATGATGTCTTGTTGTGTTTTTCAGAACTTACTTGTAGTTTCTAAGAAGTAACACTACTTTATCGACGGGCTTCAAAGATCCCTTTTAAAACTACCAAATATAGAAAATATAGTTAGAAAATCATCAACCATACACAAGTTCCCAAGTAAATCTGGATTCTCTAATCTTTCCATTGATCTAACCCTGCCCTTAAAGTACACAGCTTTAATTACACTAAGCCTTGACATCTGGTAGGACGAATTCCTCTGTCCTGTTCATCTTCAAAACTATCTTAGCTATTCATTTGCCTTTACTCTCTCAAGTGAATTTTAGAACCATCTGTCAAGTTTCCAGAAAAAAACATCCTAAATTCTGATCCTAATACTCCTGGTTAATGTAACTACACTTATATTAAATTTATAGATTGGGAGAATTGACATCTTTATACTTTTCAGCCTTCCCCCTATGAACACAGTATCTCTTTCCACTTTTTCTGTTTTTTTATGTTCTTCAGTGCAGTTTTATATTTTCCTTCATAGAAGCCTTCTACATTTTTTTCTTGTTTTATTGGTAAATACTTAATAGTCTTCTTGTTTCTCAGATAAGCATCTTTTAAAAAATATTACATTTTCTATGTATTGTCAGGATAAAGGGATAATACTGATTTTTCTGTGATGATTTTATATCAAGATTGCTGAACTCTATAAATAGATGGTGAACTCAGTTTCTTTGGTTTTCAAAACAGACCACTGCAATGGGTCAATCTGACTGGGCTAAAGGATGTCCAAATAATGTTTTCAGATCAGATCAGTCGCTCAGTCGTGTCTGACTCTTTGCGACCCCATGAACCACAGCACGCCAGGCCTCCCTGTCCATCACCAGCTCCCGGAGGTCACTCAGACTCACATCCATCAAGTCAGTGATGCCATCCAGCCATCTCATCCTCTGTCGTCCCCTTCTCCTCCTGCCCTCAATCCCTCCCAGCATCAGAGTCTTCTCCAATGAGTCAACTCTTCGCATGAGGTGGCCAAAATACTGGAGTTTCAGCTTTAGCATCATTCCTTCCAAAGAAATTCCAGGATTGATCTCCTTCAGAATGGACTGGTTGGATCTTCTGGCAGTCCAAGAGACACTCAAGAGTCTTCTCCAACACCACAGTTCAAAAGCATCAATTCTTCGGCGCTCAGCCTTCTTCACAGTCCAGCTCTCACATCCATACATGACCACAGGAAAGACCATAGCCTTGACTAGGCGAACTTTTGTTGGTAAAGTAATGTCTCTGCTTTTGAATATGCTATCTAGGTTGGTCATAACTTTCCTTCCAAGGAGTAAGCGTCTTTTAATTTCATGGCTGCAGTCACCATCTGCAGTGATTTTGGAGCCCAGAAAAATAAAGTCTGACACTGTTTCCACTGTTTCTCCATCTATTTCCCATGTAGTGATGGGACCAGATGCCATGATCTTCGTTTTCTGAATGTTGAGCTTTAAGCCAACCTTTTCACTCTCCACTTTCACTCTCATCAAGAGGCTTTTTAGCCCTTCTTCACTTTCTGCTATAAGAGTGGTATCATCTACATATCTGAGGTTATTGATATTTCTCCTGGCAATCTTGATTCCAGCTTGTGTTTCTTCCAGCCCAGCATTTCTCATGATGTACTCTGCATATAAGTTAAATAAACATGGTGACAAAATGCAGCCTTGACGTACTCCTTTTCCTATTTGGAACCAGTCTGTTGTTCCATGTTTAGTTCTAACTGTTGCTTCCTGACCTGCATACAGATTTCTTAAGAGGCAGATCAGGTGCTCTGGTATTCCCATCTCTTTCAGAATTTTCCATAGTTTATTGTGATCTACACAGTCAAAGGCTTTGGCATAGTCAATAAAGCAGAAATAGATGTTTTTCTGGAACTCTCTTGCTTTTTCCATGATCCAGCAGATGTTGGCAATTTGATCTCTGGTTCCTCTGCCTTTTCTAAAACCAGCTTGAACATCAGGAAGTTCACGGTTCACATATTGCTGAAGCCTGGCTTGGAGAATTTTGAGCATTACTTTACTAGCGTGTGAGATGAGTGCAATTGTTCGGTAGTTTGAGCATTCTTTGGCATTGCCTTTCTTTGGGATTGGGATGAAAACTGACCTTTTCCAATCTTGTGGCGACTGCTGAGTTTTCCAAATTTGCTGGCATATTGAGTGCAGCACTTTCACAGCATCATCTTTCAGGATTTGGAATAGCTCAACTGGAATTCCATCACCTCCACTAGCTTTGTTCCTAGTGATGCTTTCTAAGGCCCACTTGACTTCACATTCCAGGATGTCTGGCTCTAGGTCAGTGATCACACCATCATGATTATCTGGGTCGTGAAGCTCTTTTTTGTACAGTTCTTCTGTGTATTCTTGCCACCTCTTCTTAATATCTTCTGCTTCTGTTAGGTCCATACCATTTCTGTCCTTTATCGAGCCCATCTTTGCAGGAAATGTTCCTTTGGTATCTCTGATTTTCTTGAAGAGATCCCTAGTCTTTCCCATTCTGTTGTTTTCCTCTATTTCTTTGCATTGATCACTGAAGAAAGCTTTCTTATCTCTTCTTGCTATTCTTTGGAACTCTGCATTTAGATGTTTATATCTTTGCTTTTCTCCTTTGCTTTTCACTTCTCTTCTTTTCACAGCTATTTGTAAGGCCTCCCCAGACAGCCATTTTGCTTTTTTGCATTTCTTTTCCATGGGGATGGTCTTGATCCCTGTCTCCTGTACAATGTCACGAACCTCATTCCATAGTTCAACAGGCACTCTATCAGATCTAGGCCCTTAAATCTATTTCTCACTTCCACTGTATAATCATAAGGGATTTGATTTAGGTCATACCTGAATGGTCTCGTGGTTTTCCCTACTTTCTTCAATTTCAGTCTGAATTTGGCAATAAGGAGTTCATGGTCTGAGCCACAGTCAGCTCCTGGTCTTGTTTTTGCTGATTGGATAGAGCTTCTCCATCTTTGGCTGCAAAGAATATAATTGATCTGATTTCGGTATTGACCATCTGGTGATGTCCATGTATAGAGTTTTCTCTTGTCTTGTTGGAAGAGGGTATTTGCTATGATCAGTGCATTTTCTTGGCAAAACTCTGTTAGTCTTTGCCCTGCTTCATTCCGTATTCCAAGGCCAAATTTGCCTGTTACTCCAGGTGTTTCTTGACTTCCTACTTTTGCATTCCAGTCCCCTATAATGAAAAGGACATCTTTTTTGGGTGTTAGTTCTAAAAGGTCTTGTAGGTCTTCATAGAACCGTTCAACTTCAGCTTCTTCGGCGTTACTGGTTGGGGCATAGATTTGGATTACTGTGACATTGAATGGTTTGCCTTGGAAATGAACAGAGATCATTCTGTCGTTTTTGAGATTGCATCCAAGTACTGCATTTCGGACTCTTTTGTTGACCATGATGGCCACTCCATTTCTTCTGAGGGATTCCTGCCCACAGTAGTAGATATAATGGAAGTAGTAGAAATAATGTTTTACATTATTACAAATGTAATACATTTACATAGTGTTTGGTGTGCTATAAGGGTGTGTTCTAAGGATGTCACTGGAAGCGATTAGTATTCAAATCAGAAGATTAAGTTAAGAAGATCCGCTTCACCAGTGCTGGCGGGCAGCATGTAATCCATTGAGGTCCTGACCAGAACAGAATAGAGGAAGAAGGGGGAGTCCACTGTCTTTGCTAAGACTTCCTTCTGCTGCTCTAGAACATCAGCACTCCTAGTTCTTAGGCTTTCAGACTTCCCCACCTTTTTCAGACCTTGGGACTCAGACTGAATTATACCACTGGCTTTCCTGGTTCTCCAGCTTGCAGATACTAGATCACGGGACTTCTCGGCTTCCATAACCAGGAGAGCCAACTCCTGTAATAAATCTATTCTTGATCTCTCTCTATATCCTATTGGTTCTATTTCTCTGAAGAACCCTAACTAATACAACTATCCATCATCCCAATGGGTGATTTATATCTCATTTGCCAATTAAGTTTAGAACAATTTCAATATCTTTATAGTTAGGGACATAGTAGGGAAAAATTCTTTTTAATGACTCATCAAACAATAAAAGACTATGGACTTTCTCAGTCCGTCACTATCAGGGTATCTTAGGCAAACTGATTGTCTTTATATGTTAACACGCCAGAAGAGGTCTCAACTCTAAATTGAAATTTCTGACATTATTGTTTGGTGTTAAAGGGATGGTATAAGGAGGTATTTTTTTTCTCAAAGCACTGGATATACTTGAAAAATTTAAACTAATAACAGCATTCAAAAACTATTTCTGACAATCAGACATTATTTACCTCTGATAGAAGTAGGCATCATCACTTACAAGGTATTTCTTGTGAAACAAATTTAACCCTTAATCTGATGAAGTTGAAGTACCTACCCACCAATTTATAGGAAATATAGGGAACAGAGGGATACATAGGATCCAATCAGCAAAACAAAACTGTATAAACTCTACAGGGCAAATGATACGGTATCTCAAAAAATAAGCTAAAGGAAAATAAAAGAGGGAGGAATCTGGACACAAAAGAAACTTGAGATACATCAACCAATTGCAAGTTAACTGAATCCAAAGTGTCAAAAAAATAATTTATGAGACAATCCAGGAAAATTGATGACTGATTGGATATTTGATAATACTAATAAATTATTAATATTTTAGGTATGATAATATGTACTTTTTTTACAAAAAGAATTATTACATTTCAGAGAATATATAATAAAACATTTACAAATGAAATGATATAATGTCTGAGCCTTCCTTCAAAATAATCCCCTGGAACTTGGGAAATAACACAGAGGAAACAACATTCACCGTAAGTGTAAAATAGGTACATGGGGTTTCATTTCCAGGTTTGAAATTTTCTATAACAAAAAGTTTTGGAGGAAAACACTATTTCTGAAATTATAGCCCCTAAAACTGATACAAATTTGTAACTTGTTTTAAGAAGTAAAGGGAAAAAACAGAAAGAAAAATCAAAGTGATATACTATTAATCACAAATATTATAGGTTTATGCATTAAATTAACAAAATATTATACTATTTTAAAATGTTGGCAATTTTTCTAATAAATAAGTTTTTCTGTAATTTTAATAACACTCTCCAATCTAACATCAGAACTCACAAGCTAAATATATCTATTATAAAAAATCTAAAACATGGGGTAGGATAGACTATATGTATGTACTGACATTCAGCATAGTATTAAAATCAAGATTTAAACCTGAGAAATCTATGATCAATAGGAAAATAATTAAATGTATTTAGTAACCAGGATTTTGGAAAGCCACTAAAAATGTAAAAACTTCATAAGGGTACTTAAAAATATTTATTAAATTTGTAATCTTAACATCTAGGACATGTGTAGTACAGGTTTGCTGCTGCTAAGTTGCTTCAGTCGTGTCCGACTCTGTGCGACCCCACAGACGGCAGCCCACCAGGCTTCCCCGTCCCTGGGATTCTCCAGGCAAGAACACTGGAGTGGGTTGCCATTTCCTTCTCCAATGTATGAAAATGAAAAGTGAAAGTGAAGTCGCTCAGTCGTGTACAGGTTTAACATTCATTAAAATGCAATGTGGAATAAAGTAGAATAAAAATAACTTATGCATATTACAACTGCAGCTACACTATAAATATACATAAAACGATATTGAAATATGGAAAAAATACTTTATGCGAGCATGCTGGGAGAGATTTTTTTCCCTCTATGATGTATTTTCATAGTTATATGTTTTTATTTTTGAAAATAAATTTAATGTTTTACAAAGTACACAATAGAGAGCATCTAATAACATTAAATGCTCTACGCTCTCACAACTAGATGCTCACAATAGAGAGCATCTAATAACATTAAAGAAATTTAATCCTTTAATCCCCTAAAGCTAAAATATCATTTTAGTATATCATCAATAAAAATTATTAGTGATATTTTATATTCCTTTTTCCTACTAGTCTTTAAAATTCACTGTATATTTTACACATACAGAACATCTCAAATCAGACTAGCTACATTCTAAGTGCTCAGTAGCATATGTGGCTAGTGACTGCTGTAACTGGACAGTCCATGTCTAAATAGCACAAACTTCAGCATTCATACATTCAACAAGTACTGCATTCTAGAAATGCTTTATTTTCTTTACTGATAAAACTATCCTGAGGCAAATATGTCAGAATGTTAACACTTGTCCATTCTTGCTAACGAATATATTTTCTTTAAAAATATTCATTAAATAGTACTTTTCTGAATTAATTCCCACCCCCCTACGAACAGAAAATAATTTATTACCCAAAGTCTCTAACTGCACACCTTCGAAGTTACCAACATTCCAATCAAATTAGACATGAAAGTAACACCTCTGCTTTTAGCAATTTATCTATGCCACTACACTCATGGTTTGGAGAAGGAAACAGCAACCCACTTCAGTACTCTTGCCTGGAGAATGCCATGGATGGAGGAGCCTGGTAGGCTATAGTCCATGGGGTCGCTAAGAGTTGGATACAACTGAGCGACTTCACTTTCACTTTTCACTTTCATGCACTGGAGAAGGAAATGGCAACCCACTCCAGTATTCTTGCCTGGAGAATCCCAGGGACAGAGGAGCCTGGTGGGCTCCCGTCTACGAGGTCGCACAGAGTCAGACACGACTGAAGCGACTTAGCAGCAGCAGCACACTCATGGTTACAACTTAAGATTTTTAAAAATATAAGCTATTTCTGCATGACAGAATCTTCTCCAACTTACTTTTTCTAATTTGGAGTGAAGCAGACATTTGTATTAAGGATGGGTTACATTTGCTTTTATGTCTATAACATTCTATCCCTGTAATTAAAATCTAATTCATGTTTAATTTTGCTACTAACTCCTTAACAGCAGCACACTGTGCCCATTTCTACTTTAATAGGAATAAGCTATCTTCTGATGTGACTGTAATATGAAGTGGAGGAAAAAGTTGTTCCTCTCAAATGGTTCTCATATTTAAGACTTAGTTCCTCTTTTAAAGGGGCTTCCCTGGTGACTCAGATGGTAAAGAGTCTGCCTGCAGTGTGAGGGGACCTGGATTCGATCCCTGGGTTGGGAAGATTCCCTAGAGAAGGAAATGGCAACTCACTCCACTATTCTTGCCTACAAAATCCCATGGACAGAGGAACCTGGCAGGCTACAGTCCATGGGGTTGCAAAGAGTCAGGGATGACTGAGTGACTTCACTTTCTTCTTTCACTTTCCTCTTTTAAAACAACCTTCACTTCTGAAAGAGATCCATAATGCAGTTGTATCCACAGTAATGAAAAATATTTCCCTAGTTAAATAATATACAGCATTGGGAAGTAAAGAATAAGACACCTTTTAAAGTAACTTGTGCTCAGTCGCACAGTCATGTCCCACTTTTTGTGACCCTATGGACTGCAGCCTGCCAGACTTCTTTGTCCATGGAATTTTCCAGGCAAGAATACTGGAGTGGGTTGCCATTTCCTTCTCCAATAAAGTAGTTTAGATCCAATCTATGCAGAATGCTAATTTATTAGTACTGGATTTATCAATAACCTTATATATCTTAGTAATAGCACTTTGTGTAGTTTTTTAAACACTTTAAAAATCAGTGTATCATTTGGTGCTCAAACAATGCATTTACGGCACTGTTATTTACTACCTCTTCATAGGATAGGATCTAATAAATAACCACGTCACAAATTTTAACTTTCTCATTTATGTGGTATTTTAGGAAAGTATTCTATAGTAATATATTCTATAATAATATATATATTTAAAGTTCATCTCTTCCAGAAATCCTAAAAATCAACATAAGCGTAAGAAGTAACAATTGAACTGACAATGTAGAAAACTGCTTTTGGAAGAAAAAACAGTTTATATCAGAACAGTTAAAATTAGCTATTGCATTCTTCTAATTTTTTCCCCTAAGCATCAGTATAGAAACATAAAATCTAAAAGAACATTCAGCTGTGCATTCTGGTAACTGGATATTCTTTTCCTATTTAAATAAAGACCAAATGTTTTCTAAGCACTTAAGTGTACTAACACATTATGGCTGAAGTCACTTGGTAGGGGAAATGTCTTTCTTGCTCAGAGATCTCCATATACCTGTCACAGTACGTTGCAAAGAGATACAGAACAGTGGAATCCACTTAGTAGCCTTGACAATAATTTCCAAGAAGAGAAAAGTAATGCATTAAAGAAATTTAAAATGGCCTAACCATTGATTAATGGTAAATAAATGATGGCAATTTTACTATTTCCCAAGCGTACTCTGATGGTCAGCAATGTTGCAGTATAATAATAGAGTGCTCCAGCCATCCAGAGGCACACTGTGCTATTCTCAGCAGGCTCCAAGATGATCGCACAGGAAAGGACAGTGACTACCTTCTATTCAGTTCAGTTCATTCAGTTCAGTCGCTTAGTCGTGTCCACCTCTTCGCGACCCCATGGACTGCACCACGCCAGGCTTCCCTGTCCATCACCCCTCTGTCATCCCCTTCTCCCACCTTCAATCTTTCCTAGCATCAGGGTCTTTTCAAATGAGTCAGTTCTTAGCATCAAACTACCTTCCATGAAATCTACTTAAAATACAATAAAAAATACTTCATATACACAGAAACCTATTACAAATTTAATATTTATGAATTGTTAAAACTTCTCTTTAACCTGTTTGTACTTTCAACTTGGAGTTTCACTCCCCTGGTGGTTTAGTGGTTAGGATTTGGTGCTTTCAACTTGGAGTTTCTCCTAGCATTGTTTCATTTAGTTTCTACTATCTCCAAATTTGATTTGCTCTAAAACAACTGCATTTTAAGTGGTAGTAGTGATCTATTATATTGGCTCTTTGCAAACTTTTCTACTAATTGCATTATTTCTTTTGAAGTAGAGAAATTAAAATACATGCAATACTCTAAGTGGGATCTGATACTGAGCAAAATAGAATAATTCCTTTCTGACTCTCACATGTTGTTCTTGTTGCTGTTGTTTAGTTGCTAAGATATGTTGGGCACGCTAAGTCATGTCCAACACTTTGTGACCCTATGGAGTGCGGCCCCCCAGGCTCCTCTGTCCATGGGATTTCCCAGGCAGGATACTGGAGTGGGTTGCCATTCCCTCTTCCTGGTGGTCTTCCTGACCCAAGGGTCAAACCCTCATCTCCTGCACTGGCAGGCACGTTCTTTACCACTGAGTCATCAGGGAAGCCCAACTGTCACATGTATTGCTGTTGCTGTTTTAGTTGCTCAGTCATGTCTGACTCTTTGCGACCCCATGGACTATATAGCCCACCAGGCTCCTCTGTCCATGGGATTCTCCAGGCAAGAATACTGGAGTGGGCTGCCATTTCCTTCTCCAATCACATGTATGCTATGCTATGCTATGCTAAGTCACTTCAGTCGTGTCCAACTCTGTGTGACCCCATAGACGGTAGCCTACCAGGCTCCCTGATCCCTGGGATTCTTCAGGCAAGAACACTGGAGTGGGTTGCCATTTCCTTCTCCAATGCAGGAAAGTGAAAAGTGAAAGTGAAGTCCCTCAGTCGTGTTCGACTCTTAGCGACCCCATGGACTGCAGCCTACCAGGCTCCTCCATCCATGGGATTTTCCAGGCAAGAGTACTGGAGTGGGGTGCCATTGCCCTCTCCAATCACATGTATAGTCTTCTAAATTATACTAGAGGGAAAAAACTAGCAAAAGTACTAACTTGTCTAACTACACCAAATTACCAAAGTGATCATTTCGATTAAATTCTCTAAGAATGGGTGTTGCTTTTTCTTTAAAGTCAGTTGAGATGAAGAAGAAAAACATTTTCTATGTTACGTGAAGCAAAACTGGCTTGTACTAATTTTGGGCTAATAGTAATGTTCTGGATAAGATATGCTTAACTGCAGAAAAAGAATACATTCATGAATAGACTTTAAAATCTACCTATAAGTAAACCAACATTATCATTTTTCAGTGAACTTCATAGTTTCCAAACTACCTTCTATCTGTGTGCACCTATTCCCCACTTTAAGCAGTCAATGCTACTTAGTTTTTCTTACCAATCTCCCCACATTAAAAGAGAAAGAGATCTAACCTCATTATTTGTATTATTAACATCTGTATATATATGGTTTCTAATGCTGCATTTTAAATCTCTTATTCTAATTGGAAACATTTCATTCTTGTTTAAAAATTTTAAAATATAACCAAACAATTGGAGAGTCTGAACAGAAACCAATTCTTCTGAGAACAATAAACAAACAAACAAAACAGAAAACCAAGAATGGGTAAGGAGTACCATGTATGTTTCCATTTATTTTAATTTCAATGGTGTTATTCCTTACAGGACAAATCTAGAATATGCAATAAACAGACTGTTTTGGAATTAAGAAAGCTAGGGGTTAAAATAAAGCCAAAATCCCCTCAACAGCCAAATAAAACACCAATCTTTCTTTTCCTATCCACCAGGGTGTCCTGGTGGCCTAGAATAATACATGAGGTGACCTAGTCAACCTATGGTTGATAGAGACAGTACTTTATGTTGGATTTATGCTGAGTACTAATGCAGGATTCTTACCTGTAATGTACATGTATGACTGCTGGTTTCCTGTATCCAAGGATCCAGGTTTGAATATCTATGGGTTCAGCTTTGGGATAAGCTATGGTTGTATCTATTATCCACTGGAGGCCTTTTGATTTATTGTCTGAGAACAATATAAAATTGGATCAATTTTTACATTATTTGCATCAAATAATGCTAAGAAAAGCTAACCTGCAATAAGTATAGAAAGTATAAAGCATCTTGAAAACGTCAAAAGCTAAAGTATCACATCAGAAAAGTGAAAAGCAGATCTCAAAACAAACAAAAAATCCATTCACAAGATAATACAAACACTAAGATTTGTGATACTTGGAAGACATTAATAAATATTGGAATAAGGCAGTAAAATTAAGCATTTTATTGACACACATGATCTTCAGTTGCTGCTTTTGTTCAAAACCAACAACAAAACATCCCTCTCATTATGTCAAGAGTTATAGAAAAATAAAGCAATAAACCGTCCACCCTTTGGCAGGAACAACAGGTGGTAACCACTGTTGTGGGAGAGGCCGGGGAAGTTCTGCTCACTGCAGTCCTCTGCACTCCGTTTCTGTTCCCAGCTCAGGGTACAAAGTTGAGCAAGAATTGAGAGGGGAATCCTCACAGAAAATGCTAATAGGTAGACTTTAAAGTGTAAAGGTCTATCCTTTGTTTGAAGTAATTAAATGATCTTTAAAACAGTAAAACTTACTTTTAAACATAAGGCCAAATGTACAGAAGGAATCAACAATATTTTACTTAAAATATCAAATAATTTAAAACTGGCCCAAAATTCTTTTAAAATTTTAGACAACATTCTAAAGGGGAAACATACTTATATAAGAAATAAATTTTAAAAATTTAATTTTTAATATATTGCTGAAGGAATAGTGTAGGTAAAGAGAGACATTTTAACAAGCTACCTATGACATACAGGCTGAAATGTTTGGGGCTAAAGTGATGACTGCAACTTACCTTGAGCTGCATTAAAAAAAAACCCAAAAAACCACAACAACCAAAATGGACTAATAGACAGATAGAAGGATAGAGAGACATGTGATAAAACAAATACAGTAAAGTGTTAACTGTAAAATCTAGCTGGTCTGCTCACTAACTGCAAAATTGCAAAGTTCTTTTAATTTTTATGTATGTTTAAGAAATTTTATAATAAAATGGTTGGGAAAAATCACTAGAGTTCAGTTTAATATTGATTAAATCACACAAAATGAAAATACTAATCCTTTTAAAGTTAATTAGATACAACTTTATTTTTACATGTTTATGTTTACATGTTTAAAAACAACATGAAGGCATGGTTTGTGTTTATATAGAATAAAATACTAAATAGTGAATATGAACACTAAAAAACTAAGATACAAATACCAAAACATAGAGAAGAAAAGGTAAAATATAAGTAAAACTAGTTTGGGGATATATAGCTTTATAGAATTTCTTATGGGATTTTTCCTAATCTGCTAGAATAAAGAAATTTTTTTTTTCTTGACAGGTAAGAAGTGGATTTATTTAGAGAGCTACACATCCCATAGACAGAATGTGATCTGTCTCAGAAGGCGAGGGCGGCCCTGGGAGAAACACACTCTACAGAGTGTGGGTCATCTCAGAAGGTGAGAAGCCTAAAAATTTCAACTAAGGTAAAAGATAAGTAATAAACAATTTCACTTTGGTTATAAACAGACTGTTTCTCTCCAAAAGGAAAACAAAACAAAACATTTTTCTTCCCTTGTGTGTAATCAATATGATAAGTACCCATTCCTTTGGGATCTAGACCACTACAGAATATTGATTGGGTAAAACTATTTAAAAACAGCAGCCTTTATTAGTGTAATTAATCCTGTTTGGAAGACCTTTGGGTTCAAGCTTTGGCTTGGCTGACATTGCCACAGTGTCTCTGCAGCCGTGAAGCTATTTCAAACCTTCCTTTTCTATTAAAAGACTCTTTCAATTTGTCTTTTTAATAGATGATGAAAGATCAACAGAGCTGACTGCCAGGCAGCTGTTTGCAAAAAACAAATAAAAGAACTCAGCACAATCTCATGGCATTATTTTTATATCTGGTCCTTACTATCATCTAAAATAACACATATTTCTGAGGGTCCATCATTTCCATTTTTATTTTATCTAAAGACTATTAAAAGAAATAGCAAAATGCTACTAAGGAAACAGGCCTGGTCAGTTTCTTTCAGCTTTTTGACTTACAATTTATCAGCAAACTTTCATAGTGTCTTAGAGAAAATTGTTCAAAAGAGCCTTCACATTGTTGGCACAAATAGATGTTGCAGATCTGCATACCTCATCAGACTATCTGCAAGAGAGCTGCATCTTTGAGGATGGTTTACTTTTTCCTGGCCATAAAAGTAATATGTACTATTTTTTTTTAATTCAGTAAAGTATTAAGAAATGGGGGGAAATATCCATAATGTTACAACTCAGAGAAGCAATAACTAATATTCTGGAATCTTTCCTTTCACAAATTTTCTACTGCCTTATTATTTACATATTTAAGCTCATATTGTTTACACAAAAGTTGTTTATGTTCCTCCTACTCCATTAATATTATAGAGCAGAAGCATTTTCTAAGCCCATAGACATCATTCATAATGGTTGTGTTGTATTCTGTTAGATGGATATTTAATAATTACTTATCTATTCTCTCTTCTGGCTATTTCCAATTTCCTGCCATTCGACATAATGCTGTGATAAACTACTGTGCCAGTATTTCAGATCATTCCGTTTTGATAAGTATTATATGCAGTGGAGTAACTAATCAACATTTTAAGACTTTCAATAAATACTGCCCGATTGTATTAAACTCATTCTCTTATTAAAAACAAAACAAAAAAAACTTTCTAAATTTGATAAATGCAAAATATATGTATCATTACAATTTCATTTGCATATAGTTTTTCAAATTAGTCATTTCTACTCCTGTATCTTTTAATATAGTAATTCCACTTGTAGGAATTTATACTACTTACATGCTTCACAAATCTGAAAAGGTATTTACAAGGATGGCAACTGAAGCAGTGTGAATGGCCAGGAGAAAGGGAGACAGGAAGGGAAAGACACCTTTGACCTTATATATTCCTATACTATTTGAATAGATTACTGTAAGCATGGACTACTTTGTAAATAGAAACATTAAAAAGTTATATTTTCAGGACTTCCCTGGCAGTCCAGTGGTTTAGGATGTGCCTTCCAATGCAGGGGATACGGGTTCAATTCCAGGTTGGGGAACTAAGATCCCACATGTGAGACATGAGCTACAACTAAAACCCAACATAGCCAAACAAATAAATATTTTAAATTATATTTTCATCTTTTTCCTCAGTATTATTTCTATTCAAAAAAATTATAAATATAAAAAAGAACTCCAGAACAGCCTCTAATTCCAAGAAAAGAAAAAAATGCTAAAAACCATCATACCTAATTCCTTAGCGTCTCCTCCTGCTGGACTTCCATTTTCCTGTCGTGCTACAAGTGCACGCAAAATAATTTTTGTTGCCCCAACTCTTGGCAAAGTGACATGTGTAAGAAATGGCAAGTTATTTTTCTTGGCAAATGACTGACTGGTTTCTCGCCTCTTCCTGAGGAAGCCCCCTTCAGGAAACAGAACAATCCATTTTCGATCTCTGCTCCTGTAATTATTTTCTAGGTGCTTCTTAAGAAGAAGAAGCTGTTGGTCACGATGAGATTTTCCCTAGAGAGTAGACACATGTATAATAAGTATAGGCATGTTTGAAATTTAAAGACCATAAATGCTAGAAATTACTGCTTCCAGAGTAAATCCCAAACACAGGCTAGAATAGTGACTTCCCCCTGCACTGCTTACTTCCCCTTTTGACCACAGTGGCAAAAGGAAGTTATTACCACTTACATAAATAAACTCTTCCCTCTGAAGAAACAAATTGCTCTAATTGCCCCTGAAAGTTTATCCAGTCTTCATTAGTGAGTATTTACTGAGTACCTACTACTTACTTGCCAGGCACATCTTAGAGAAGTAAGACACCCTCGTGGAGGATGCATGCAACTGATGATAAATGTTAGGAAGAAGACTAAGAGGCTAGAGAAGTGCAACAGGGTCAGGGGAAGCAACTCCAGGGAGGTGAAATTCAAGCAGAGAGGATAATGTAAGGGAATAAGCCATGTGAACGTGAGTGGCAGAGAACTTGAGGTGATGAGGACAAAAGAGACAAAGGGCCCTGAGGTGGGAGTAACCTTGGCATTTCAGAGAGCAAGGTCAGTGTGGCTGAGAATTGCAGAGAGGTGGAGATCATATGAGAAAGGCCTTGAGTTTGGTGAGTAGTAATTTGGAATGGGATGTCATTAAACAGTTTTCAAAAAGGGAGAGTCATGATCTTATTTACATTAAATATCTTCTGGCTCCAGTGACAAAAAGACTGCAGGAAATAAGTTAGGAGACTGCTGTAGAGTCTGGACAGGGGAGTTTGATGAGATTCAACTACAGATGAACTATAGATGAGAGGTACATACATTCAGGAAAAAAGTCCGAATGCTAACAGATGTTCTGATGGACTGGGTTTCAATTGTGAGGGAAAGTAAGGAAAGAGAACTTGGATGCTGAAAAAAAGAACTCAGAAGCATTTTCAGGAAAGCCCCAAACTCATGACTAAATATTAGAAAGGCTCTCCCTTTCAGTATGATCAATTTTGCTAGTAATTTTGCAGCCAACAAAATTACAGAAGCTCCCCCAAATGATTCATATGCTTTCAGTCTTTAAATTATTCCAAGTGTAAAACAAGTAACAATTTTCTTAGCTGATTTATGGAACTGATTATGATTAAACTTTATTTATTAAGTTCCCAAGACTACATGTAAAATATTTTTAATATCCTTGGAAATATTTTATTAAAAATGTCTAGTAGCAAATCCCCAACACATTTTCTTTAATAGTAATATTTTTTTCTGTCACTCTATTACCCTCAAGTTATAGATTTTAATTACTATCTAACAGGGAAAATATTTTTGCTCTTTATAAGTGAATTTGTAAGTCTCTCCAATAATCTGAAATATAGTCTTAAGTATGCAAAACAACACTGTAATAAAAAAGGAAATGTTTTGGAGTACATTATTTTCTACTTTCAACTCCTCAAAGTTCACTGATAATTTAGTCTAATTTAGCCTCTTCTTGAGGCCTAAGGATCACCATGGTAACAAAGTCAACTGTTACAACACTATAAATTCAATAATTTCCTCAGACTTCTGAGCAGTTCATCCAGCTTCTCCTCCCAGACTGCTCCCAGACTCCACCCAGACTGCTTCAATTGTCAGTTCCGCTGTCTTTCCCTCCAGTGATACTAAGATGTTAGATTAGTTTCTTCATTAAGTTGTTCTGATCACTTATAAGTTGATCTGCTTATTTTGTTTCAGTCTTATTGTGGCCAATCCCCATTCCCAGTTCTTCCTGAGGTTCCAAGCCTGCTTTTTTTTTTTTCCCCATCTCTCTGCTCAGAAAAACCAAGGGCCTTCCCAGAAGGAACAAAGCAATTATACAGAATGTGAAAAAAAAATGTTTTGTACATATAACTGTCTGGAGCAAAGTTTATGTGTTTTGGGATATGTATTTTAATATAGCTCAGAAGTTTTTCTACATTATTTCAGCTTATTTCTGAATTTGCAGTTCTCAGAAGAGGTTTAATTAGATTCACCAGCAATTCATTAAATAAATTAATATGTATAAGATACTGCACCATCCAAGGCAAAGTTGCTAAATATATAAACAGTAGATTGGTGTGGCATTACCATACATAAAGACTCTTGGTATCATAGTTATCCATTTTTGAGAAAATAAAGCATGCGACTCTAAGTAACATATCAGGGAAATACTATTTTGATAAATGAGTATTTTTTTTCCTACTAAACTATTCCTAATGCTCGGGATCTATTCCCAGTCCATCTTCTTCCATCAAACTCATACTCATTCTTTAAATTTATGCCATGTATTATCTTCTCCTCTAAGGTTTTTCTGTATTTACAGAAATCTAATGTACTAAGTTTTCATATTATGAATTCACAAAATATTTTCTCTTATTTATTTAATTACTTAATATTCTCCCTACTGGTAATCTTATTTAACAATCTCACAATTGCTAATTTAGGTATCTTCTGTATCATGTAACAGTGACTCATAAGTAAAATTAACAGTGATCTCAGAAGAGCTGAGAATGTGGCAGGTGCTTGAAAACTGTTTAGAAAGAGAGGAGGAGGGTAGAGATGAAAATATTTGCATTTTTAATACTTATGCATACTCAAATTCAGACCGAAATAATTCAAACTCTGTTTTAGGGAACAGATTCCCAGCTCCCTGAGATAACTAGAAGAGGGTCTATCTATTACAATTAGTTTTGTGATGTCTCTTTTTACACTAAAGAATCAGACTGATCAACTCTCACTATGGAAAAAAATGCTCATTAGTTACCTGTCTTATAAAGAAGTCTCCATGAACTAGAGAAACAATTCCAAAGTTTGTGTATTTAAAAATATGATCCATCAACCACATCATCTGAGCAACAACCTAAAATGTTTAAAAACAAAAAATAATTAAATATTGGATAGAAAAAATACTGAGTATAGTCTAGCCAGTATCTAAATTTTAAGCATAATCATCCAACCATACTTTTCATTAACCTAAATATTTAAAATCTAATGCTGTTTCTACAAATAAAGTGCTACATGAAAAAATTACAGGTCTTGATTCCAAGTCTTGGATTCTTAAATCACGGGTATATACATCACTGGGTAACAGATAAAACTGAATTAACTTAAATTTGAACTTAATGATTTCCAATTTGTTCTATGTAAACAACATGACTGGTAATTCTTACATAACTTATAAAGTTATTCTGAAACAATACAATATGCCTAAATTATCAAATGAGGGCCATGAGTTTAATTAATAAGCACTAAGGCTTTGTAAGGGCTTCCCTAATAGCTCAGACAGTAAAGAATCTGCCTGCAATGCAGGAGACCCTGGTTTGATCCCTGGGTTAGGAAGATCCCCTGGAGGAGGAAATGGCAACCCACTCCACCATCCCTGCCTGGAGAATCCCACGGACAGAGGAGCCCGGTGGACTACAGTCCATGGGGTTGCAAAGTCAGATACGACTGAGCGATTAACATTTTTATTAAGGCTTTATAAAAGCCTTAATATCTTTGTTAACATCTTTTTTAAAGTTTTATAAAATGTGACTTTACCTTAATGGTTAAAATATTAAAAGTCAAAAAACATAAAGATATAAATATAAAAATGTTCAACAAAAGAACACTAAATAATTCATTTACTCAAAAAATACACTGTAAATTTTTAAAAATTAATTCAGTAGAGTGATTTACCCATTCTACTATGAAGTGTATTTATTAGTTTATACAAAGCCATACTCTTTACCAGCATAAAAATACTGTTTCTTAAACCCCAAAATATTATCCATTGTTGATAAGAGTTAATACTCTATCAGGAGCAAAAGACTTTATTCCAAGCAAAATTTCAAAATTAAAAGTAAGTGTAAACAGGATCTAGTTAATGAATGGCTTAATTGTTCTCCCCTGCTGAGATAATAGCATCTCTTGTTATAAGCCTTAAATAAATAAAGTGAAAGCTACAGCCTCAATCAAGAATGCAACAGAGCTCTACTTTGGTTCCTACAGGAATCAGATCAGATCAGATCAGTCGATCAGTCGTGTCCGACTCTTTGACACCCCATGAACTGCAGCACTCCAGGCTTCCCTGTCCATCACCAACTCCCGGAGGTCACCCAGACTCACATCCATCGAGTCAGTGATGCCATCCAGCCATCTCATCCTCTGTCGTCCCCTTCTCCTCCTGCCCCCAATCCCTCCCAGCATCAGAGTCTTCTCCAATGAGTCAACTCTTCACGTGAGGTGGCCAAAATACTGGAGTTTCAGCTTTAGCATCATTCCTTTCAAAGAAATCCCAGGGCTGATCTCCTTCAGAATGGACTGGTTGGATCTCCTTGCAGTCCAAGGGACTCTCAAGAGTCTTCTCCAACACCACAGTTCAAAAGCATCAATTCTTTGGCGCTCAGCCTTCTTCACAGTCCAGCTCTCACATCCATACATGACCACAGGAAAGACCATAGCCTTGACTAGGTGAACCTTTGTTGGCAAAGTGATGTCTCTGCTTTTGAATATGCTATCTAGGTTGGTCTACTTCCAAGGAGTAAGCCTCTTTTAATTTCATGGCTGCAGTCACCATCTGCAGTGATTCTGGAGCCCAGAAAAAGAAAGTCTGACACTGTTTCCACTGTTTCTCCATCTATTTCCCATGTAGTGATGGGACCAGATGCCATGATCTTCGTTTTCTGAATGTTGAGCTTTAAGCCAACCTTTTCACTCTCCACTTTCACTTTCATCAAGAGGCTTTTGAGTTCCTCTTCACTTTCTGCCATAAGAGTGGTGTCATCTGCATATCTGAGGTTATTGATAAGAAACATAAATTCCATCTCTAAGCACAAAACTGTATGCACATATAAGGAAAAATGAAGCATTGACACCCATGTGCTGCTTTTACAAAAACATTATAAAACCCCACAAATAATATAATACTCGAGCTTCTGCCTTAATTTTTCAGCATTACTAAATAATTCAGTTGCATGATTCCTATTCCACCAGTTTTACTATATAAAACAACTTAAAAAAAATAGATACATGCCCAGTGAAAGACTGATTTTCAAATCAATTAATACAGATTAAAATAATTTGTTTTGCTTTGTAATGATAACTACTTGCTGTAAATAAACTGAGATCTGAACTAAATGGAATTTGCTGAAAAGTTTCCCAAGAAACAAAACAAAAAGCAAGTGGATTCAACCTGTAAAATCTTTGAGCTTTATACACAGTATGAAGTGTGGCTGCAAATTATTGATCTCTGGGTTTAATATACCAACACTAAAGTAACTAGCTTTTATGTTTAATCTTACATTTATAGTGGATTTACCTCCTCAGTTAGAAAGTAACCTAAAACAAATTCAATAAGACAGTCAAGCTATCTTCTAAGATTTGTATGGATAATTCTGTCCTGACTTATTCTGGCAGAAAGATTACAAGTCAATAAATATATATTACATGTCCAATAGAGTTCTATTAGTAGAAATGAAAATTCTTACTTTTATCATCAACTGCCATGAAAGGGCAAGACCCCTCACTTTAGAGACATTTCTTAAAAAGTACTACAATGTTTAGAAAATATAACTAATCCTTTGACTCATATTCCTGAAAAAGGAAGTCAGTAAACACAGCATGCCTGAGTCAACTCAGTTGACAATTCACAGGTTGTCTGTCAGAACACTGCTAGGTATTTCCAAGTGACAAAATTCAGTTCAGTTCAGTCGCTCAGTCGTGTCCAACTCTTTGCGACCCCATGGATTGCAGAATGCCAGGCCTCCCTGTCCACCAACTCCCAGAGTTTACTCAAATTCATGTCCATTGAGTTGGTGATGCCATGCAACCATCTCATTCTCTGTTGTCCCCTTCTCCTCCTGCCCTCAATCTTCCTGGCATCAGAGACTTTTCAAATGAGTCAGTTCTTCATATCAGGTGGCCAAAGTATTGGGAGTTTCAGCTTCAACATCAGTCCTTCCAATGAACACTCAGGACTGATTTCCTTTAGCAGGGACTGGTTGGATCTCCTTGCAGTCCAAGGGACTCTCAAGAGTCTTCTCCAACACCACACTTCAAAAACATCAATTCTTTGGCGCTCAGCTTTCTTTATAGTCTAACTCTCACATCCATACATGACCACTGGAAAAACCATAGTCTTGACTAGACGGACCTTTGTTGGCAAAGTAATGCCTCTGCTTTTTAATATGCTGTCTAGGTTGGTCATAACTTTTCTCCCAAGGAGTAAGCGTCTTTTTATTTCATGGCTGCAGTCACCATCTGCAGTGATTCTGGAGCCCAGAAAAATAAAGTCTGACACTGTTTCCACTGTTTCCCCAAATATTCGCCATGAAGTGATAGGACCAGATGCCATGATCTTAGTTTTATGAATGCTGAGCTTTAAGCCAACTTTTTCACTCTCCTCTTTCACTTTCATCAAGAGGCTCTTTAGTTCCTCTTCACTTTCTGCCGTAAGGGTGGTGTTATCTGTATATCTGAGGTTATTGATATTTCTCCCAGCAATCTTGATTCCAGCTTGTGCTTTACCCTTTACATTAATTATCCTTTACCCATAAGCATGGATTTTCTACATACTCAAACATCTGGAGAGGCTTACATAAATGGCTCCATTCTTTATATCATTCTGAAATGTTAATAAAGTCAATGGTTCTCCAGTTTAGAAATCTGCACAAACAATTTTGGCAGTCGCAATAGCTAGAGAGTTCTACTAACATGCAGTAGGTTGCAGCCAGGTAAGGAAAACAATTCCAGCAGGACAGCTGAGAACAACAGTGCTGTCCTACCAAAATGCAAGCAGTACCCTTGCTCCACAAAGGAATAATGACGAGCACCACAGGAATTCATGAATTCAAAAATCTATGTTACACTTATATCACCATTAAACTAATATTTTTAAGTGTTACTTGCTCAGCCATGTCTGACTCTTTGCAACCCAATGGGTTCCTCTGTCTATGGGATTCTCCAGGCAAGAATACTGGAGTGAGTTGCCATGTCCTTCTCCAGGAGATCTTCCCGACCCAGGTATCGAACCCAGGTCTCCTGCATTGCAGGCAGATTCTTTACCATCTGAGCCACCAGGGAAGGCCTAGTGGGCCAGTTTTAAACTGACATTAGCTTTCTTTCTTTGAAAGTGCCCATGGAGTATGCAATTAATCAAGTAAACATTTCTATTTATGAGTATAAATTAATATTGCCCCACATTTACTAGGCTGGAGGTAGAGATCATAATGTTCTACCGTTTATTTATCAACTACTCCTTTATGAAACAAGATAAAAATTCTTTGAAATTTCACATTATTTAGTAATATCAGATGGTAAAAAATATTTAGTATAACTAATCTGAAAATGGGAATAACTCTGGACAGAAAAATGAGCAGAAGACCAACTAACTGAAATCTTTTTACAAAAGCAAACAAATAAATCAAAATTTCTTTTGTCCACAATATTGGTGAATCTCAGAATACCTATATTCTGACTAATGCAGTCATCATTTCTGTCAAACTGAAGTTAAGAGTAACAAAGTTAGGATATTTATACTTATCATTTTAAGCACTTTTTGAGACTCAAAAACCAGTGGAAGACATCATAGGCCCTCAGAAAAATCACTATAAATGTAAGTATCTTATCAGTAAGAATAAAAATGTTCTCCTTGATATAAAGCCAAATAGGTTTTTTTTTTTGGGGGGGGGGGTGCCACACCTCACAGCATGTGGGATCTTAGTTTGCCAACCAAGGATCGAACCTATGCCCCTTGCAGTGGAAGCAGAGTCTTAACCACTGGACCACCAGAGAAGTCCAAAAATAAACTAGCTTTTACAAAATTTTAACATCAATAATTTAGAGGACAGGTGACATATTATTATAAATGCAAATATATCTATACAGTGATATTACTTTAACAATTCTGAATATAAGAAATTATTGAATTTATTCTACATTCTAGCAAAATAATGCCTTTGCTTCTCAGATAAACAACAAAAACAGACTTCATAATAAGCAAACCTCTTCCATTTACTCACCTCATTTTCTGACCCTTGACCTGCTGAATCAAACTCTGAGGACCTAAACACACCAGGTGTATTCTTGCCTTGGGTTTTGGCCACGATTATTTCACTACAGAGGAGGCCCTTGCTTCACTACTCTGCTTAAGTTCTACTCAACCCTTTCAGGTCAAGTTTATGTCTTCTCCTCTCCACAAAGTTTTCTATATCCACCAAGTACATGGTGAGCTCACCTTCCACCAAATACTTCTCACTTTGTAATTAACTATTGTTTGCTATTCCCTCTCTTCACCTATCACTAGCTTATCAGTTCCTTTAAGAGGACATCTTACAGGATGATGTTCTTCTATATTTGTAGTTAGTGACCATGAACATGAAACACTGATAAAACACCTATTGGTTTCTTCATTATTAGGCCAAATATTAACTCCATTAATTCTATATACTTTCTATTTATTTACTTTTCTATGAACATAACCTCTTTACCTTCTCCTAAAGTGTTAATTCTTTTAATGTTAAGGATTGACTTTAACATCCTCCCATTTTATAGATATATTTTAGTTATCAATATAAGCAATGTGAAATCAACAGTTCAAACACAGCCCTAGAACATGGAATAAAATAGACATAGTATCTTTCCTTTCAATTTGCTTTCTAAGTGAAATTCAAAACAATATCTACCTTACTTTCTTCTGGCTAAAAATCCCCAAGATCACCTAATTCCCCATCCAATTTTATTCTTTTGTCTTAAGCAAACTGTTTTTTGTGGTTGAATTTCTCAAACTGGAAATCCACCACTCACCTCAAGACAGCCCCAAGTTGAACCATATTAACTTTGCTTTCATTTCAGTTCTTTAAAAAAAAAAAAAAAAGCTTCATGGAGGTATAATCCACATTATCCAAGTTGGTTTTCTTTAAGTCTATAAATTCCTCTTAGAGTGATTTAGAATTATATACACAGCATATTTTTTCTTCAGTATTTTACATTCCCAGCTGTAGTGAGATACTCAGCTGACCCTTCGTCAGCCCCTCTTCCCCACAGTCTGTCTCTGCCCTCAGGATGGCTTACCAGTCCTTTGTCCTGGAGGCACATCATCAGAGTGCACACGTCTCCTGTTGCCTGATGGTTCACCAACATGACTGCTTCATCTTCTGAAATTGTTTTAATATCTTCCCCCCACTCCATCACTGTAAAGACAAAAAGTTTCAAAGCTGTCATTTTAAAGATTTATCTATTTCCAGAAATCTTATGTTAGAAACACTGCTGCTGCTGCTGCTGCGTCACTTCAGTCATGTCCGACTTTGTGTGACCCCAAAGACGGCAGCCCACCAGGCTCCCCTGTCCCTGGGATTCTCCAGGTAAGAACACTGGAGTGGGTGCACATTAAAACTTCTGAAAGTTTATTTCCTAAGTATATTTCCTATAAAAATCAGGATATTCATATTTTAGAGAGACCCAAAATATCCATGAAAATGTAAAACAGCCATACCTTTGATTTAGAAATTCTATTTAAGAGTTTATCCTACAGAAACATTTGTCCAAATGGGCAAAAATATGCATAAAGGATATTTAGTTCACCAAGAGGGGAATGGATAATTTTCATACAATGAAAGAGTATAAATCCATTAAAAGAATGGAAGATATCTCTATACACTAATCTCTATACACTAACCTCAAAGGACTTCTTATCAAGTAAACAAAACAAATCACAGAACAGTATGTATAATATGATTTCATTTTTTCAAAGAAGGAATAAAATTTACATGTAATTTAACACATTGAAGAAGTCTGGGGAAAGGAATTCAAAACTGTAAGTACTGATCTTCATTGGGAGGCAGTTCCCAAATATCCTTAAATTCTACTTTAGAATAAAATATGCAAATATCATAAAATGTGTAAGCATTTTCATTTTATAAGAAAACTAATTAAAGATGTTACATTTATTTAAAATCTCCAGATGAAAAATCATTGCACCAAAACCTATATGTATACTCTAAGGAAAACAGTGATATCTCCAAGTAGGTATGCCTCATTTTATAGCACACTTACTACACACACACAAGAGAAAATTAAACATCAGTTTGAAACATCAGGATTCTATGGAGAAGCTTCTAGGTTCTTCAAATGTCTGACATAAATTACCAGAGGCTGATATACACTAGTATTCACTCATCTCTGTCACTGCTATAAGGAAAGAAGCTGGACTTTCTGTGTGTAATAGTTCTGGAGGAAACAGGGATGGGGGACCTGGAGCTCACTTGCTTTACCTCTGCCAGCCCCTCTCCTCCGCAGCCACACCTCACTGTCACCCCAGTATAGTGGAGCTCTTCTTAAGACATCATTTGAGATAAGAGTTCTGCTAATTTTTTCTATTAAAATCTAAGCAAAGCATCTATGGCTTCATTTTAAAAATCTGTACTAAGGGGAATTTCAGCTAGGCTGAACACATCTTCAGTTGTGGTTGTTATTGTTGCTCAGTTGTTAAATCTTGTCCAACTCTTAGCGAGCTCATGAACGGCAGCACACCAGGATCTCCTGTCCTTCACTATATCCTAGAGTTTGCTCATATTCGTGTCCATTGAGTCAGTGATGCTATCTAACCACCTCAACCTCTGCCGCCTTCAATCAGCTGTGGTATCTACTTGCATAATCATTCTCTCAGAAATTATTACTAAAACACAATAGCTGAAACCTTTTACTTTAAGCTTTTTAAATGAATACAGAATGGAAACTACATTACAGATGTTCAGTAATCCTTAAGGAATAGAGGTAGAACATTGGGGACAGTCCAATGGCAACAATTTTCCTTCAGAGTGGCCTTTTCTTTCCCAAGTTGCCTGTGAAGTTTAGCTGACAAGCTAACTTTACTTAAACTTATCTGAACAGCTGATATATCATACATTGTATGTGTAGGGGGCAGGAGTATATTGGTACAAGAGTTTTGGAAGTCAATCTGGCAATCTATATGAGAACTAAGAAATGTAAAAATCTTTTTAGCCAGGCATTCCACCTCTAGGAATTCATCTTACAAATATCAGATCAGATCAGATCAGTTGCTCAGTCGTGTCTGACTCTTTGTGACCCCATGAATCGCAGCACGCCAGGCCTCCCTGTCCATCACCAACTCCCGGAGTTCACCCAGACTCACATCCATTGAGTCAGTGATACCATCCAGCCATCTCATCCTATGTCATCCCCTTCTCCTCTTGCCCTCAATCCCTCCCAGCATCAGAGTCTTCTCCAGTGACTCAACTCTTCGCATGAGGTGGCCAAAGTACTGGAGTTTCAGCTTTAGCATCATTCCTTCCAAAGAAATCCCAGGGCTGATCTCCTTCAGAATGGACTGGTTGGATCTCCTTGCAGTCCAAGTGTAAAGTGACACATATGCAAAGCTCTTTATTGCAGCATTATTTAGAAGAGCAAAGATGAAAGCAACTAAAAAGATAGAGTAGCTCAAATTCATAGAAGTTTCTAAAATGGTGGTTGATGGGTAAAATTGGGGAGCTGGCTAGTTATATAAATTATAATATATCCATCCAATAGAATATTATGCAATCATAGCATCTATACACTAATATGAAATGATACTGGCTGAAGCTCCAATATTCTGGGCACCTGATGCAAAGAACTGACTCATTAGAAAAGACCCTGATGCTGGGAAAGATTGAAGGCAGGAGGAGACGGGGATGACAGAGGATGAGATGTTTGGATAGTATCACCAACTTGATGGATATGAGCTTGAGTAAGCTCCAGGAGTTGGTGATCAACAGGGAATCCTGGTGTGCTGCAGTCCATGGGGTCGCAGAGTCAGACATGACTGAACAAATGAATTGAACTGATGAAATGACTTTAAGTAATAAAGGCCAAGTGCAGAACACTGTGTGAAGGATGCCACCAGCTGGGTTTTCAAAAAAGACAAAGAATATATTTACTAAGTGAGAACTTCCCACATTACACCTCTGTCAACAACCCTTCAGTGGACACACACATGCACACCCTACCCTTTCATTAACTCATTCTTCACTCAATAAAGCAGCATCAGGCACTGTGGATATAATGAATAAAAGCAAAAGTATTATTCTAATAGCAGTTAAAACACAAGAAAACTCTAACTCGATTCTATAAATATTGGGCTGTTAAGAGGTAATGCGGAAAGCCTTCTGGTTCCACACTGATATTTTATAACCAAATATTCCTTTTAAGCAATTTCTGCTACATAAATGGAAAATACTAGGTACTTAGGTCTGTGATGCAGGAAAGCCTACATGTAAATATAACTGCAAATAAAAATAAGCTTTCTACATAAAATGCATCTTACTGTTTGTTAGATATAAAGTAGATAAATCCAGTGTGTTGGTTTCAAACCTCAAAATATAAATTGAATTTAGAACTCTTTGTTCTGGCTTAAATAGTGTCCCTTCAAATTTACATCAATCCAAAATCTATGAATGTGACCTTACTTGGGAACAGGGGCTTTGTAGATGTAATCAAGTTAAGATGAGGTTAGAGTGGATTAGGGTGGGCTCTAAACCTATATCCAATATGACTGGTGTCCTTATAAAACAAGGGAAATTTGGACAGAGATACACAAGGAGAATGTCATGTGACGACAGAGACAGGACCTGGAGTGATGCATCCATAAGCCAAGGACTGCAGACAACCATCAAAAGTGAGTGAGAGGCAAGGAAGTATCCTTCCCACTGGAGCCGTCAGACAGGACATCCCTGCCAACACTTCAGTTTCAGACTTCTAACCCTGAACTATGAGACAATAAATTCCTGTTGGTTTAAGTCCCCCAGTTCGTGGCACTTTGTTATGGAAGCCCTCTAAAACTAATATATCCCACCTTCCTCAACTTTCCTCATTTCGCTTTTCCATTCTATTCCCTTCAAATAATAGTTTTTTTCTAACCAACTGTAAGAAAAGAACAACACTGTACTTTAAACACCCAGAAGATTATATAGAAACCTAATATTATATATTATAAATGGTCCTCAATGTTTGTTCCTACAAACAGTTTAAGGGTATAATCATTAACAGTTAATCCAATACATATTTTATCTCTCTGCCACAACTTAGCTAAAATTACTTTTCAAACTAAATGTCAATTTATTATACTGAGACTTACATGAATACTAAATCAAACAAGGGAAGGTAGTTGGATCAATTTTTTAAAAATTATCCTGATGTAGCAATAAAGTCATGCTATATTTTATAATAAGCTGAATTTTATTCAACAATAAATTTCACTTCTAGTATCTATGGGATTCTTCTTTTACCAGTACTTTTACAATATCATTATGTACTTCAATATGCTGCACTCAATATGCCGCACTCAATATGCCAGCAAATTTGGAAAACTCAGCAATGGCCACAAGACTGGAAAAGGTCAGTTTTCATCCCAATCCCAAAGAAAGGCAATGCCAAGGAGTGCTCAAACTACCGAACAATTGCACTCATCTCACACGCTAGTAAAGTAATGCTCAAAATTCTCCAAGCCAGGCTTCAGCAATATGTGAACCGTGAACTTCCTGATGTTCAAGCTGGTTTTAGAAAAGGCAGAGGAACCAGAGATCAAATTGCCAACATCCGCTGGATCATGGAAAAAGCAAGAGAGTTCCAGAAAAACATCTATTTCTGCTTTATTGACTATGCCAAAGCCTTTGACTGTGTGGATCACAATAAACTATGGAAAATTCTGAAAGAGATGGGAATACCAGACCACCTGATCTGCCTCTTAAGAAATCTGTATGCAGGTCAGGAAGCAACAATTAGAACTGGTCATGGAACAACAGACTGGTTCCAAATAGGAAAAGGAGTACGTCAAGGCTGCATATTGTCACCATGTTTATTTAACTTATATGCAGAGTACATCATGAGAAATGCTGGACTGGAAGAAACACAAGTTGGAATCAAGATTGCTGGGAGAAATATCAATAACCTCAGATATGCAGATGACACCACTCTTATGGCAGAAAGTGAAGAGGGGCTAAAAAGCCTCTTGATGAAGGTGAAAGTGGAAAGTGAAAAGGCTGGCTTAAAGCTCAACATTCAGAAAACGAAGATCATGGCATCTGGTCCCATCACTGCATGGGAAATAGATGGGGAAACAGTGGAAACAGTGTCAGACTTTGTTTTTCTGGGCTCCAAAATCACTGCAGATGGTGACTGCAGCCATGAAATTAAAAGACGCTTACTCCTTGGAAGGAAAGTTATGACCAACCTAGATAGCATATTCAAAAGCAGAGACATCACTTTGCCAACAAAGGTTCGCCTAGTCAAGGCTATGGTCTTTCCTGTGGTCATGTATGGATGTGAGAGCTGGACTGTTAAGAAGGCTGAGCGCCGAAGAATTGATGCTTTTGAACTGTGGTATTGGAGAAGACTCTTGAGAGTCCCTTGGACTGCAAGAAGATCCAACCAGTCCATTCTGAGGGAGATCAGACCTGGGATTTCTTTAGAAGGAATGATGCTAAAGCTGAAACTCCAGTATTTTGGCCACCTCATGCGAAGAGCTGACTCATTGGAGAGGACTCTGATGCTGGGAGGGATTGAGGGCAGGAGGAGAAGGGGACGACAGAGGATGAGATGGCTGGATGGCATCACTGACTCGATGGATGCGAGTCTGGGTGACCTCCGGGAGCTGGTGATGGACAGGGAGGCCTGGTGTGCTGCAGTTCATGGGGTCGCAAAGAGTCGGACACGACTGAGCGACTGATCTGATCTGATCTGATCTATGTACTTCAAAGATCACTGTTAGACAAAATCAAGATTAAAAAATGCTTGTAGAGAAAAAACTTTTATTTTATGTATGAAATAGCTGTGTTCCTCAAATCATAGCCCGTTATCCAAACCAGTAAGTATAATAACGGAGCCAGTATCTTAACCAAGGAACAGAATCATTCTCATGTTAAAGAACAGAAACTATGGATGACAGCCAGTTCTTACATTGTACTTGATTAGAAGAACAAAAATATTTTAACATACTGTTCTGTGAAATGAATTCTCAAAAAAGAACTGGGTCAGGTCCACTATTTCCAAAGGAAATGAAAGACAACTGGGTAAAAACTGGAAGAAAAGTTCCCTAGTTATAACTGATTTTTAAAAAATTCTTATTAAAAACCAAAGCCAAAGATTATCACCTACTACACACACACATACACATATATTAATAAATCTCACGAAAAGTCAGACTAGAATTGATCAGGATAGTGCACATCTCAAAAAGAAAATAAAAACAATTAAACCATCACAAATTCCTTAAAAACACTGCTGCTAAAGCTGCTATACTGATCCACAAAACAGAATCAATGTGGAGAAGAAAGCTGGCCTTTTACATACAATCATAATAACACAATCATGATCATAGCTTGCTTTTCAAAAATAAAAAAAAAAAAATATCGGAAAGCTGATGGCACAAACTATTTTATGATTCTGTGCCTAAGTATTTTCACTTAAGAAATATAATGATCAGATCAGATCAGTCGCTCAGTCGTGTCCGACTCTTTGCGACCCCATGAACTGCAGCACGCCAGGCCTCCCTATCCATCACCAGCTCTTGGAGGTAACCCAGACTCATATCCATTGAGTCATCATTATGCTATTCAAACTTATTGTGAAATGAATGAGATATAATTGATAGAATCACAGACATCCTGGTTAATTAGATTACATGACAGTTGAAGTTTCCTTTGAAATCACTATTAACTGAGTCATACAACTACTATGTCACTCACGTAAGGTCAGGTATTCTAATATGAATAGAAAAGATTAGAGAGGAAAAAAAACAAAAACATGAAAGAATCTCGTGAAACTCCAGAACTGCAGCTTTCAGTAGCCCAGACTGCAGGCTGACCGGACTGGACTCGTCCAACGTCAGGGGTTAGCAGAGGAAGATGACATTACGGGTGGCTATGAGAAAGCAGCTTACGGTACTGAATAACAGCGAGGAGACAGGAGGGGAGAAAGCAAGAAAGGGAGTGATTCATTAAAAGAAAACAGAGGGAGGGCTATTATTATAGAGATACTTGATGCCTCCCGCTATGTCCACCTTTACCCATCCTATTCAAACCTCCACAAATGGGGTCCAGACATTTTGAGAAAGCCCCCAGGAGAATCTAATGTATGCCTATAAATAAGAATCACTAGAATTTATGCACCAATGTTTTTAAGAATACTGAACATACTGGGAAGCTTTGGTCAGCACCCCTTTTTGGGACTTTAAGAGGTTAAACTTGAGGTGGCAAGGCTCAAGGTATAGCTTTTGGAAGGGCTGCTTAACTAAAAGAATAATAGTAGCATATATTATTAAATAGATATACAATTAAATACTAATAATATTAATAGCTATCATTTATAGAATGTTTACTATGTATCAGGCATTAATAATTAGTAATAGAAAATAATGCACATTATTTTCTTATGTAACTTTCACAAAAATCCCAAAGGTATAGACACTATTATCCACAATTTACAATTGAAGAAAATGAGATACAAAAGGTTAAGCAATATATTTAAAGTTACACAGTTAGGAAGTAGAGGAACTGGGATTCAAAACCATTGTATTATGCTGTCACTGCAGGTGTCTTACAGTGTCAAGGAACCTTGAGGAGAGGAACAAACGGGTACGCTGCCCGCACAGCTCCTGACGTTGCCCATGATCATACCGGGAAATGGGGTAGACATGCCAAGTTAGTGGTTAGGTCCACTAACCTTAGTTATCCTCAACAACAAATAAGGGTGGTGGACAACAACAGTAAGGAGTGGAACAGAAGCCAAGAATCAAGTGTTTTTTGCATGACAGTTGAGCAATAACCCAGACTAAAGAGGCAAAGAATACCTAAGAAAAGAGAATCAACATTGCTTTGGGCCCGGATGCTGTCATCTTAAACTTAATATGCTCAATACAGAACCAGTTCTTTACCCTAGTCTCCTCTGTCTCAACAAAGGACATCATCATTCACCCAACCAACTCAAGACAAAACCTAAGGCCACCTTTGATTCCTTCCTTTCCTCAATTCTCCACATTTAATCTAAGTCCTTTGAGCTCGACCTCCAAGACACGTCCTGCAACCTCTGTGCTGCTCCTTCTTACTACCTCTACTCTAGGCCGAGCCATAGACACCTCTTTCATGGACTCTAAAGTGACCTCCTAACTAGACCTCTCACTTCTACTTTAGCCACCTGCTTAAAACAAAATTTTCAAATAGTTTATAATTTCAAATACCAATATAGTCTGAATCACACTGGCAAGACTGGAAAGAGAAAGAGCCGGAAAGTCAAAGATAACTGATAATTAACTCTAACTGGTTTACCTCAAATCTAGACAGGTTTGTTTTACCTCAAACCTAGACAGTTTCCCAAAGGGAAGATATGTATCTTGGAAGAGGCAATTCTACGTGCAGTCACCAGCACCACAAAACTTTCACCACAGCTGGTCAACATCCTCCATTGCAACCCCAAAGACCGTACATATGTCCAAACATCCTACTCCCACCTCTATCCCATTTAAAACCACTAAGAGAGTTCAAAATGACTGAGTCAATAGGACCCTGTAATAAAATCAGAGTGAGTTAAATAACAAATGAGAATAGTGCAGACAACATGGGGACTAAGTGAACACGTGCTTATTAAAAACAAAGATCATGCCCTGTGACACCAGCTTTTACCCACTCACCCCCCCAGGATATGGCAGCAAGGAGACTGCTAGAGTCTTCTCTGGGAAATCTGATCAGCTCATGAGAAAAGATATAAAAATACTGACATTTAGGATTTTCCAGCGAAGTATTTCAATCATTATCTTACAATGAGGCTTAGTGTAGACAAGCCTGAAACACTAGTAGGACTGCCTATCAACTTTATAGTCCCCTCAGTTCAGTTCAGTCGCTCCGTCATGTCCAACTCTTTGCGACCCCATGAATCGCAGCACATCAGGCCTCCCTGTCCAGCACCATCTCCCGGAGTTCACTCAAAATCATGTCCATCAAGTTGGTGATGCCATCCAGCCATCTCATCCTCTGTCGTCCTCCTTTCCTCCTTCCCCCAATCCCTCCCAGCATCAGAATCTTTTCCAAGGAGTCAACTCTTCGAATGAAGTGGCCAAAGTACTGGAGTTTCAGCTTTAGCATCATTCCTTCCAAAGAAATCCCAGGGCTGATCTCCTTTAGAATGGACTGGTTGGATCTCCTTGTAGTCCAAGGGACTTTTAAGAGTCTTCTCCAACACCACAGTTCAAAAGCATCAATTCTTCGGCACTCAGCTTTCTTCACAGTCTAACTCTCGCATCCATACATGACCACTGGAAAAACCATAGCCTTGACTAGACAGACCTTTGTTGGCAAAGTAATGTCTCTGCTTTTGAATATGCTATCTAGGTTGGTCATAACTTTTCTTCCAAGGAGTTCAGTTCAGTTCAGTCGCTCAGTTGTGTCCGACTCTTTGCGACCCCATGAACTGCAGCACGCCAGGCCTCCCTGTCCATCACCAACTCCTGGAGTTCACTCAGACTCATGTCCATCGAGTCAGTGATGCCATCCAGCCATCTCATCCTCTGTCGTCCCCTTCTCCTCCTGCCCCCAATCCCTCCCAGCATCAAAGTCTTTTCCAATGACTCAACTCTTCCCATGGGGTAGCCAAAGTACTGGAGTTTCAGCTTTAGCATCATTCCTTCCAAAGAAATCCCAGGGCTGATCTCCTTCAGAATGGACTGGTTGGATCTCCTTGCAGTCCAAGGGACTCTCAAGAGTCTTCTCCAACACCACACTTCAAAAGCATCAATTCTTCGGCACTCAGCCTTCTTCACAGTCCAATTCTCACATCCATACATGACCACAGGAAAAACCATAGCCTTGACTAGACGCACCTTGGTTGGCAAAGTAATGTCTCTGTTTTTGAATATGCTATCTAGGTTGGTCATAACTTTCCTTCCAAGGAGTAAGCGTCTTTTAATTTCATGGCTGCAGTCACCATCTGCAGTGATTTTGGAGCCCAGAAAAATAAAGTTTGACACTGTTTCCACTGTTTCCCCATCTATTTCCCATGAAGTGATGGGACCAGATGCCATGATCTTCGTTTTATGAATGTTGAGCTTTAAGCCAACTTTTTCACTCTCCTCTTTCATTTTCATCAAGAGGCTTTTGAGTTCCTCTTCACTTTCTGCCATAAGGGTGGTGTCATTTGCATATCTGAGGTCATTGATATTTCTCCCAGCTATCTTGATTCCAGCTTGTGTTTCTTCCAAGGAGTAAGCGTCTTTTAATTTGCAGTGATTATAGTCCCCTACTCTTAAATAAGAACACACTGTCATATATTTCCAGATAACCAGAAAAAGCCCTTAATGTGAAAGAAAATAAATCAAATAGTCTATTAAAGAAATTGATTTATAGTCAAAAACCTTCCAAAAATTAATTCTTCTGGCCCAAATGATTTCACTAGCAAATTCCACTATTTTTCTTAAAAAGAAACAACACCAATTCTATACCATCTCTTCCCGAAAATAGAAAAGAAGGGAAAGATTACCCTTATACCAAAACCAGAAAAAGACAACAACAAAAAACCCTACAGACTCATATCCATAAAAATCCTCAAAAAATATCAGGAAATGGACTCCAATAACATACACTGCAATCAAGTAAGGTTTTATCATCACAAGAACTGAAGGTAATAATCCAACAATATTAACAGTCTAAGGAAGAAAAACCTCACAATTATATTGCAACAGTCTGAAGGTTTGTATCCCTCTAAATTCATATCTTAAAGTCCCAACCCTCCAAGGTGATGGTATTAGTAGACAAGGACTTTGGAAAGTGATTAGTTCCTACAGGTTGAGGCCTCATGAATGGAATTAGTGGGCTTGTAAGAGACCCCACGGAGCTATCCAGCTCATTCTACCAAGTGAGGGCACAGCGAAAAGGCTATGAACCATGAAGAGAGCCATTACCAGATGGTGACTGTGCTGGCATCTTGATTTTGGACTTCTAAGCCTCCTGAATTATAAGCAATAAATTTCTGTTGTTCATAAGCCACTCAGCCTGTGACACTTTGTTACAGCAGTCCAAAAGACCAAGACACATATGAATTAATACACAAAAAGCACTTAAATTTCAATACCCATTCATGATAAAAACTCGCAGCAAACTAAGCACAGAGAGGAATTTCCTCAGTGTGATAAAGTGTTTCTACACAAAACCAATAGTTAACATATTATTTGGTACAGGACTGGAAAAGGTCAGTTTTCATTCCAATTCCAAAGAAAGGCAATGCCAAAGAATGCTCAAACTACCACACAATTGCACTCATCTCACACGCTAGTAAAGTAACGCTCAAAATTCTACAAGCCAGGCTTCAGCAATATGTGAACCGTGAACTTCCTGATGTTCAAGCTGGTTTTAAAAAAGGCAGAGGAACCAGAGATCAAATTGCCAACATCCGCTGGATCATGGAAAAAGCAAGAGAGTTCCAGAAAAACATCTATTTCTGCTTTATTGACTATGCCAAAGCCTTTGACTGTGTGAATCACAATAAACTGTAGAAAATTCTGAAAGAGATGGGAATACCAGAGCACCTGACCTGCCTCTTGAGAAACCTATATGCAGGTCAGGAAGCAACAGTTAGAACTGGACATGGAACAACAGACCGGTTTCAAATAGGAAAAGGAGTTCGTCAAGGCTGTATATTGTCACCCTGTTTATTTAACTTCTATGCAGAGTACATCATGAGAAACGCTGGACTGGAAGAAGCACAAGCTGGAATCAAGATTGTTGGGAGAAATATCAATACCCTCAGATATGCAGATGACACCACCCTTTGGCAGAAAGTGAAGAGGAACTCAAAAGCCTCTTGATGAAAGTGAAAGTGCAGAGTGAAGAAGTTGGCTTAAAGCTCAACATTCATAAAACGAAGATCATGGCATCTGGTCCCATCACTTCATGGGAAATAGATGGGGAAACAGTGGAAACAGTGTCAGACTTTCTTTTTCTGGGCTCCAAAATCACTGCAGATGGTGATTGCAGCCATGAAATTAAAAGACGCTTACTCCTTGGAGGGAAAGTTATGACCAACCTAGATAGCATATTCAAAAACAGAGACGTTACTTTGCCAACAAAGGTGCGTCTAGTCAAGGCTATGGTTTTTCCTGTGGTCATGTATGGATGTGAGAGCTGGACTGTGAAGAAGGCTGAGTGCCGAAGAATTGATGCTTTTGAACTGTGGTGTTGGAGAAGACTCTTGAGAGTCCCTTGGACTGCAAGGAGATCCAACCAGTCCATTCTGAAGGAGATCAGCCCTGGGATTTCTTTAGAAGGAATGATGCTAAAGCTGAAACTCCAGTACTTTGGCCACCCCATGGGAAGAGTTGAGTCATTGGAAAAGACTCTGATGCTGGGAGGGATTGGGGGCAAGAGGAGAAGGGGACAACAGAGGATGAGATGGCTGGATGGCATCACTGACTCGACGGACGTGAGTCTGAGTGAACTCCGGGAGTTGGTGATAGAGAGGGAGGCCTGGCGTGCTGCGATTCATGGGGTCGCAAAGAGTTGGACACGACTGAGTGACTGATCTGATCTGATATATATGATATATGAGTGCTTTCTCTCTAAGATTGATAACAAGGTGAGGATGCTCAATCTCACCTATCTTATTTAACATTATTCCAGAAGTCTTAGTGAGTTTAGTAACAGGAGAAAAAAAGAAAGAAAAGGGGGGGAAGAGATAATTCTGCCCATATTCACAAATGGCATGACTATCTCTGTAGAATGTCCCAATCCAATCAATCTCTAAAAAGCTCCTATTATTAATAAATGTGGAGAAGGAAATGGCAACCCACTCCAGTATTCTTGTCTGGAGAATCCCATGGACAGAGAAGCCTGGCAGTCTACAGTCCATGGGATCACAGAGAGTCAGACATGACTGAAGTGACTTAGCACATTAATAAATGAGTTTAGAAAAATTGAAGGATACAAACTCAACAACAAGTATCATATTTTTATATTAGTAATGAATGATAGGAAGTTTTAAAAATTAAATCCCACTTACAACAGATCAAAAAATATACTTAGGTATAAATCTAAAACACATGGACAGGATCTGTATGCTTCCAACTACAAAGTGTTGATGAAAGAAATCAAAGAAGGCTAAAATGAAATGAATACCATGTTAATAGGTTGAAAGATTCAACACAATAAAGACATCAATTCTCCCACAAATTGGTCTACAAATAAAACACAATTCTTATAAAAATCCCAAAAACAATTTTTGCATATACAGACAAGTGGATTCTAAAACTTATAAAGACAAACAAACTAGAATAACCAAAATAACTTTAAAAAAGAAAAATAAAGTAAAAGTAAATTTTACATACTAACTATAAAGCTACACTAATCAACTACTGGCACGGTACTGGTGAAGGATCAGACACACAGATCAACAGATCAGAAAAAAGACTCCAGAAATTGATCACACAAATATGGCTAAATGATTTTTGACAAAGGTGCTAAGTCAATCCAATGGAGAAAGAAGAGTTTTTTCAACAAACAATGTTGGAAAATATGAAACCTAAACCCATCAGATCAGATCAGATCAGAGCAGTCACTCAGTCGGATCCGACTCTTTGCGACCCCATGAATCGCAGCACGCCAGGCCTCCCTCTCTATCACCAACTCCCGGAGGTCACTCAGACTCACGTCCGTCGAGTCAGTGATGCCATCCAGCCATCTCATCCTCTGTTGTCCCCTTCTCCTCTTGCCCCCAATCCCTCCCAGCATCAGAGTCTTTTCCAATGACTCAACTCTTCCCATGGGGTGGCCAAAGTACTGGAGTTTCAGCTTTAGCATCATTCCTTCTAAAGAAATCCCAGGGCTGATCTCCTTCAGAATGGACTGGTTGGATCTCCTTGCAGTCCAAGGGACTCTCAAGAGTCTTCTCCAACACCACAGTTCAAAAGCATCAATTCTTCGGCACTCAGCCTTCTTCACAGTCCAGCTCTCACATCCATACATGACCACAGGAAAAACCACAGCCTTGACTACATGGACCTTTGTTGGCAAAGTAACGTCTCTGTTTTTGAATACGCTATCTAGGTTGGTCATAACTTTCCTTCCAAGGAGTAAGCGTCTTTTAATTTCATGGCTGCAGTCACCATCTGCAGTGATTTTGGAGCTCAAAAAAAATAAAGTCTGACACTGTTTCCACTGTTTCCCCATCTATTTCCCATGAAGTGATGGGACCAGATGCCATGATCTTCGTTTTATGAATGTTGAGCTTTAAGCCAACTTCTTCACTCTGCACTTTCACTTTCATCAAGAGGCTTTTGAGTTCCTCTTCACTTTCTGCCATAAGGGTGGTGTCATCTGCATATCTGAGGGTATTGATATTTCTCCCAACAATCTTGATTCCAGCTTGTGCTTCTTCCAGTCCAGCGTTTCTCATGATGTACTCTGCATAGAAGTTAAATAAACAGGGTGACAATATACAGCCTTGACGAACTCCTTTTCCTATTTGAAACCGGTCTGTTGTTCCATGTCCAGTTCTAACTGTTGCTTCCTGACCTGCATATAGGTTTCTCAAGAGGCAGGTCAGGTGCTCTGGTATTCCCATCTCTTTCAGAATTTTCCACAGTTTATTGTGATTCACACAGTCAAAGGCTTTGGCATAGTCAATAAATCAGAAATAGATATTTTTCTGGAACTCTCTTGCTTTTTCCATGATCCAGTGGATGTTGGCAATTTGATCTCTGGTTCCTCTGCCTTTTTTAAAACCAGCTTGAACATCAGGAAGTTCACGGTTCACATATTGCTAAGGCCTGGCTTGTAGAATTTTGAGCACTACTTTACTAGCATCAGATCAGATCAGATCAGTCGCTCAGTCGTGTCCGACTCTTTGCGACCCCATGAACTGCAGCACGCCAGGCCTCCCTATCCACCACCAGCTCTCGGAGGTCACCCAGACTCACATTCATCGAGTCAGTGATGCCATCCAGCCATCTCATCCTCTGTCGTCCCCTTCTCCTCCTGCCCTCAATCCCTCCCAGCATAGTGCCATACAAAAACAGGCAACAGGAAAATTTGGGCATAGTTTGTTGACTCTTAGCCTACAGAAATGAAAACTTACGTCAATACAGAAAACTCTACATGAATGTTTACACCAGCTATATTCATAAATTGCTAAATACTAGAAACAGCCCAAATGTCCTTCAGTAGCTGAATGGATATCAACTGTGATACATCCATAAAATGGAATATGACTTAGCAGCAAAAAAGGGCATTCTAATGATACACACCACAACTTGGACAATTTTAAATGGCATGCTGAGTCAAAGAAATCAGTCTCAAAAAAGTTACATAATGCATGATTCTATTTTATGACAGTCTCAAAAAGACAAAATTATGGTGACAGAAAACAGACCAGGAATTGCCTCTCAAAAGGTTACATAATGCGTGATTCTATTTTATGACATTCTCAGAAAGACAAAATTATATTGAATGAGAACAGACCAGGGATTGCCAGGGGTTACAGGTAGGGGGAGGATGTGATGACCAAGGACAGAGATCACTGCAGCATGGCAGAACTACAGATGATTTTTACCCAGTTGTGTTTCTTCCTTTTAAAAATAATTTTCTGTTTTCTCCAAGTTTTCAGCATTTGACTTCTTACTTTAGTAATTCAGGGAGGTTTATTGCACCAGATCTAAGTATTAGATGTTACTGATGGATTGCACTCTTTTTGTTTCTTAAATGTTCATCTTCTCACATTCTAAAAACCTCTCCCTTTGAGTAGTCTGCTTCAAATGTATTTTGTTAAATCACTAAGAATTGAAGTAGCTAAGTCTTTATATTGTTGCTTTTTACAGAATGTTCCAATAAAAGTACTTCACTCTACACAAAATCCTCAACTTGTTCAAAGTTTTGTTTTCTCAACCTTTTAAATAGCTTCTGTCATTTACTTGTAAGATGACAAACAGAACACTACACTTAATTCAAAGATTCGGATTTAAATCAAAGGTACTTTTATTTGATTCCCTTGGGAAAGTGTAAGCAATGGGATTAAGCAGTGTCTGCCTTAGGTTACTAAAATGAGTAATTAGAAGAAGGGAAATTCTAACTTCTCCTAAAGGTAAAGGATTACCCCATACTGCTAGGAAATAAGTAAGCAATGTAGATGCTTCTCTGCTTTGCTAGTAGAGTTCTAAATAGCTTTAGAATCAGACCATTACATATGGGAGGAGGTTTAATTTTAATGAAATTTACAGCTTGAAAGGAACATAGAGGTATTTGAATCAAGTTCCTTACTTCACAGATACTTTTTCAAATACAAGAAGCAGAACTCTATGGCTACCCCTTGACTGACTGAATTAGTTACAAGAAAAAACATGCAAATGATAAGGATAATTAATTTACAACCGCTCTTGCTTACTATCCCCTAAAGCACTTACTGATGTATTCATTCATTCAATTAGTTTTTATTTTCTTCATAGATAAACAGGATTCTGTTACTTTGGGGGACGTAGACATACACAGTTCAGTTCAGTTCAGTTCAGTCGCTTAGTCGTATCCGACTCTTTGTGACCCCATGGACTGCAGCACGCCAGGCTTCCCTGTCCATCACCAACACCCGGAGTTTACTCAAACTCATGGCCATTGAGTCAGTGATGACATCCAGCCATCTCATCCTCTGTTGTCCCCTTCTCCTCCCGCCTTCAATCTTTCCCAGCATCAGGGTCTTTTCCAATGAGTCAATTCTTCACATCAGGTGGCCAAAGTATTGCAGTTTCAGCTTCAGCATCAGTCCTTCCAATGAATACTCAGGACTGATTTCCTTTAGGATGGACTGGTTGGATCTCTTTGCAGTCCAAGGGACTCTCAAGAGTCTTCTCCAACACCACAGTTCAAAAGCATTAATTCTTCGGTGCTCAGCTTTCTTTATAGTCCAACTCTCACATCCATATATGACTACTGGAAAAACCATAGCTTTGACTAGATGGACCTTTGTTGGCAAAGTAATGTCTCTGCTTTTGAATATGCTGTCTAGGTTGTTCATAATTTTCCTTCCAAGGAGCAAGCATGTTTTAATCTCATGGCTGCAGTCACCATCTGCAGTGATTCTGGAGCCCACAAAAATAAAGTCTGACACTGTTTCCATTGTCTCCCCATCTATTTGCCATGAAGTGATGGGACCAGATGCTATGATCTTAGTTTTCTGAATGTGAGTTTTAAGCCAACTTTTTCACTCTCCTCTTTCACTTTCATCAAGAGGCTTTTTAGTTCTTCTTCACTTTCTGCCATAAGGGTGGTATCATCTGCATATCTGAGGTTATTGAGATTTCTCCTGGCAATCTTGATTCCAGCTTGTGCTTCGTTCAGCCCAGCATTTCTCTGCATATACAGGGATTGTATCAAAAAGTAATTCAATCATTAAATTCAACTACATGAGCTTAGCAAGAAAACTAAGAAAGAAAAAAAGATAAAGGCTGAGGGGAGATAGAATACGGAAAGGAAGAAGTAAAAGACTGAGACAGAGAACATTTTAAATAGTACAAGCAATTCTTCCTGCCTTTCCACTCCTCAGGTGTATGCCCTGGGGGAAGCCTGAGACTGAAATTGTGAAGCCGCTATGCCTCCTCAATTCAGCTCTCGTGTGCTGGTCATCATGATAGCAGCCCACTGAGCAGGATGATTTCACTTTTTTAAAAAATTCATTTTCTTCTATAAAAAAATGTAAGCAAACTTTTTAACTGATGAAACATGATCCCTGCCCTCAAGAAGTTTGCTCACTTATTAGGAATAAAAAATAAACTAGGGAATAATGCACTACACATGAAAATATGTACTACAAGAGGCATGGAGAGAAGAAATCATTGGGAGATAAAACATGAATGAAAGAGACACCAAAGACACGGGGGAAATGGCCTTGAACAGACAGTTGCTATTGGGAAGACTGGAAAATGAGGTTGCAACTGTAAATAAAAGGTCAGATTACAGAGGTACTTTTAGACATCAGATACTAGAATTGAGACCAGGGAATATAAAATCCCTTTTTTTGTCACCAGGCAGGTGACAAAATTGAGGGCAGTGGGCTCCTATATCACAGAAGGGAGCAGTGGTATTGTGTTCAGAACAGTTTGCATGCCTCACCCCCTTCATGAGTTCCAGTTCTAAACTGTTTCTGATATCTGGAAATGTGGACCCAGTTTACCAGACCCTCCAATCCAACAGTAATTGGACATTTAAGGTTTTTATGAAATTTAAATAGAAGATTAACAATGTTGGAAGACTCCTGGGTTAGCAGGAATATAATGTAAGCAAAGAGACAACTGGCTTTTGGTAGAAAGGACATTCTGCAATGTAACGGGAGGAATAAAGGAAAGGAATACCAAAAGATGTGGCCAAAGAGGCAGGTCTGGGCCAGGGTAGCAGAACATCAGAGCTCTGCACGCTATCTCACAAACCACAGAAAGCCTGTAGGAAAGGAACTGACAAAATGTGGGATGGAGGGAAGAGATGCAGGACTGCAGGGATGAGGGAGAGTAGCTATTTGTTAAGTGGGAGATTTTTTTTTTTTTAAGATGAGAATGTCTTTAGTATTTTTATATCCTGTAAGACTAAAACACAAATAGAAGGAGACAGTAATCAATAAGGTGAAACAAGAGAGATAGGGAAATTGCTTTGGGTAAGAGATGATCTATTGATAAATGAGGGTGCAAGGAAGTTGGGGAGTAGGACAGAGAAAGGGGGAAAGTCTCCAGAGCACAATTCCAGGGCACCAACCAAACCCATGGCAAAAGGCAATGAGTGGAATTCAAAACTGACCTGGGAAAGAGAATTGCTGACAAAAGCATCATGAACATAGACATCTTGAGTGGAACTGAGCTAGACAAAATTGGGGATGCCCCTCAAAACAGGGGAGCAGAAAGCAGATACAAGCATTCACACCAGCTAACTGCCCAAGAGGCCTGAAGCAAAGAAGTTCGTAGTTGGAGCTATTAATAATATAGCCCCTGGTTTGAGGTTTGACCATATTCCTAAGTGTTGAAATCCAGGATACTAAAAGAAGAAAGTACTAAGAATATAATTAAATGAGAAACTACACATTAGTAAAAATTTCCTATTTTAAAAGGCTTTCATTCCTATTCTCTCAATTGCCACAGCAGCACTAAACACATACAAGCAGTGTATCAGTCTTACTTAAAGCTAAGACCCAGAGAAGATACTGCAAAAGGTAATACTATAAGTAAGCACTATAAATCTGACTGAAATCTGTCTCTTTGTCCCTAAAACCAAAGCATAGATAGCCCCTGTTTAACAAAATTATTAACCATTCAACTAAAAGGGAAGTATATTGTTCAACGTATAATGAAAATGGAATGGACTTTAGAGTAGACTTTCATTCAAAGACCAGCTCTATCCCTTGCTAGCTCTATCACCCACATTAAGCAAGTTACTTAGCATCCAGAAGTCTTCCTTTTCTCATTTATGTAATGGGGTTGATACTACTTCCCTCTCAGGACTGTTTTCAGTATTTAATAAGAAGTCACATGTAAGCACTTGGTAAATAGTCTGGAATATCAGGTACTCAGCTAAGGTAAGTTTGTCTCCTCACTGGAAGCATTACTGACAGAATTAAGTAAAAAGGATTGTGAAAGGTTTGTATTTTAACAATAAATCTTACTAGAGGATAAATAGTTCCTAAAGGAATCAGAGAAACTAACTCAAAGCATACTATAAATTGAAGAAACTAAGTCACAAGAAGAAAACATAATTTCAAGATTCATATTAACAGGAGATGAATGTAACTTGACATAAAGGAGACAGTAAATAGACTAGAATACACTAAAGGTGTAAAGTTCTTCTCACTGAGCACGGAGTTCAAACCTGGAGTCTGTGGGTCAATAAATGGACTTAAAAGAGTTGTGAACCCCTTGAAACTGTCTGTAAAACTGTGAGTATGTGCAAAGGTGCTGTGGTAAGCCAAAAAATGTTCCCCTACACTCACTCCGCAAGATAACCATGTCAAGTTTCTGGAACCTGTGAATGTTATCTTATATGGTAAAAGATGTGATTCAGTTAAGGCTCTTGAGTAGAGGAGCTAATTCCGGATTACCCAGGTAGGCCCTCAGCCAATGACAAACATCCTTACAAGAGACACATAGAGGACAGACACAGAGAAGAGGGGGTGGCCACATGACTCTGGAGGCGGAGCTCGGAGTGATGCAGCCACAAGCCCAGGAATGCTGACAGCTACCAGAAAAGAGACAGACAATCTCCCCCTAGAGCCTCTGTGGGGAGTGGAACTTCAGGCCTCCAGAAATGTGACAAGAATTCATTTCTGAGAGGATGAGATGGATGGATGGCATCACTGACTCAATGGATGTGAGTCTGAGTGACCTCCGGGAGCTGGTGATGGACAGGGAGGCCTGGTGTGCTGCAGTTCATGGGGTCGCAAAGAGTCGGACACGACTGAGCAACTGATCTAATCTGATCTGAAACGCTTCTGTGCTTATTTGTTATGCAACCACATGAAATTAATACAGGTGCAGTTTTCTGAGAGGAAAGCCCAGAGCTTTCATCAGATTCTAAAACAGGTTCTTATGAACCCCACAAGGTAAAAGAACTACTATTGTAGAAGATTAAGAAAATTCTGCATAAACAAAGGAACTAGAAATTTTTAAAAAACCTGCAGAACAAGTAGTTACTTGGATAGGGTCCCATAGTTAGTAAATGTTGAGGTAAGAAAATAACAAGCTGTCCTCTGATATCTAATCCAATATTCATTTCACTATCTCTTGGGGTTCAACCCTATGAATGCATTAACAGCAGTCCCCAACATTTTTAGCACCAGGGACTGGTTTCGTGAAAGACAATGTCTCCACAAAGAGAGAGGAGGGGTGGTATGGTTTTGGGATGATTCAAATGCATTATGTTTATTGTACACTTTATTTCTATAATTATTACATCAGCTTCACCTCAGATCATCAGGCATTAGATCCCAGAGGTTGGGGACCCCTGCATTAAAAGGCAGTGATTCCTAAACAATTAAACGGCTTGTTAAAAATATAGCTTCTCAGGCTCCATCTTAATATGTTGATCAGACTCTCCAGGGTAGAGAAATTGATATACATACTAAGCTTCTCTGATAATACAGATGTGCAGACTAATTTGGGAATTATCACTATAAAGCAGGGATCAATAAACTTTTTCTCTAAAAGGTCAGATAGCAAAGTATTAGGCTATGTGGGCCAAGAGTCAGAGCCTGATAGGCTGCAGTCCATGGGGTCGCTAAGAGTCGGACATGACTGAGCGACTTCACTTTCACTTTTCACTTTCATGCATTGGAGCAGGAAATGGCAACCCACTCCAGTGTTCTTGCCTGGAGAATCCCAGGGTCGGGGGAGCCTGGTGGGCTGCAGTCTCTGGGGTCACACAGAGTCAGACACGACTGAAGTGACGCAGCAGCAGCAGCATGTAGGCATTTATGTAACAAATTTGTTTTACAAGAAAATTCTACAAATCTTTATTGACAAAATTGAATATATAAAAATAATAGAATACAACTTTTTGTGATTTTTGGTCTACTAAAGAGAAGAACAAAATTCTTTCTTGTGAGGGGTAATATTTCAGTGAACTGGGGTTCAAAGTTAGCGTTTCCTATCATCAGATCAACTGCAAACCGTCATCTGTAAAAAACCTCGTGAGCTAGAGAAAACTTACGAAACAAATAGCTGGATTTGGCTTAAAGGCGGTAGCTTGCCAATTTCTGCAAAAAGGTATAAGGAAGAAGAAAAAACCACAGTCCCTGCCCTGAACTAGCTGACAAGCTAAAGAGATGGGAACAGCAAAGGTAAAAATATGAACCGGAATTCAAGTGTGAACAGTCTTTTTTAACATCACAAAACAGGACAAGACTTGGGCCTGGCAATATAGACCCTCTGAGCACAGAGAAACGAGACATGAAATCTGTGTAGGACTTCCCTGGCAGTCCAGTGGGTACGACTCAGTGCTTCCAGTGCTGGGGGCGTGGGTTTGACCCCTGGTCAGGGAACTTTAAGACCTGACATGCTGCACAGTGTGCAGTGCATGACCAAAGAAATCTGAGCATTTCGCCAACATTTGTCTTACTGCCCTACCTTAGTAATCTAATAAAATTTTTGACTTTATATCTTATAATATTTACCCCCTCACATTAATAGATTGTTTCTCAAAGTGAGTGGTATAGAATTCTAAGATCAGATCAGATCAGTCGCTCAGTTGTGTCCAACTCTTTGCGACCCCATGAATCGCAGCACACCAGGCCTCCCTGTCCATCACCAACTCCCGGAGCTCACTCAAACTCACGTCCATAGAGTCAGTGATGCCATCCAGCCATCTCATCCTCTGTCGTCCCCTTCTCCTCCTGTCCCCAATCCCTCCCAGCATTCTAAAATTAAGTGAAAAAAATGTGGCAGACATCTATGCTAGTAGTTCTCTTAGCACTGAATGAAAAGATTGATAACAAAAAGCAACTGTAAAGTCTATAATGCTTTTAAGGGATTTCTTATTTAAAAAAAAAAAACAAACAGCAGCTACATATATTTGAAAAATATTAACATGTACTCATAAGACCCATAATTTATTCAACCATACATGGCATTTAATATATTTTGGGATTCTCGAACCCCTGAAAGAACTCTGAAGCACTACAGGAACTCTCAGTCCAAAGGTTTGTAACCACAGTTGCAGAGCAGATGTCAAAGAGGTTCAGAAAGAAGGAAACAGCAAAAACTAGAGCAGTAGGAAAGGATGTCATGGGCTTAGATAAGGAGATACACTTTCAAAGAAACTGAAGAACAGATCTTAGGGACAGGAAAAACATCAATGAGAAAATGCAGAGGGGCCAAGGGAGAGAAACCTTACTGAATAAGAGCTTGGAACAGGATCAAACCATGGCAGCTCTGCCTTGCTTACCTGTCTATGCCACCAGAGGCAGCATTTAAGTGCTTTCCACGTTTTATCGTATCACGGAGCTCTGATAAGCCTTGTCTCATTTAATCTTAGAAGAGTTTCCTAAGTACTTGAGCTGTGTAAGTAAATGACTCTGGTTTCTTCAGGTACAATTCTTAAGTGGGACAAAAGCTAGAGTTTTAAATCTTAAAAATAAATAAAAGCTTTCCCTTGACCCAATTTCTCTCCTGCAACTATCACCCTTTATTCCTTCAGATCCACATTTCTGGAAAATCATACATACATGTTTCCATTTCATTTCCTCCATTCATCATTCATCTCCAACTCACTCCAAGCTAGGTCCACTCTTACCTCAAAGAAGGTGCTCTTGCCAAATAACTGAAAGGATGAATCAGCTCTTACCTTACAAAACGGACACTCTCAGCAGCTCTCCTGGAGAACCCCTGCCTTGGAACACTGCTGACCTCTCACACACACTCATAGCCCAGGCATGCCTTCTACTTCTCTAGCTGCTCCTTCACAGGCTCTACTACCCTCCTCTCCCCAAATTCCAAGTGTCAGCATTCCTCAGAGTCTGGCTCCGGCCTCCCATCACTCAGCACTTACAATCTCCCTAGATGAACCCATTCATCTCCATGGCTTTAAGTACCATTGTTAATTTCCAAATTCATCTTTCTAGTTCACTTTTCTCTTCTGAGTTCTAAACTGTATACCCATGTATCTACTTCAGAGCTTTTCCTAGATGCTTCTCACTCAGCCTGTGCTCAATTTTTCATCTTTCTTCTCAACACTGCTCCTTCGCTGGGCTTCCCTATGAACGCAGCATCTCACACCAGAAACCTCATAGTCAACCCCATCACCTGTCGATAAATTCCGTCCTCTATGTCCAAGCTCTCAGCAAGTCCCGATAATTTCCTCCCATAAAATCCCCAAATTAGTTCACTTCTTTCCATCTCCAATACCATCACCCCTGGACCAAGCAACCATCACCTCACCTGGGGAAGCTGAGAATCTTCCAGAGGGTACTACCTTTGTATTCTCATCTCTCTCTAATCCATTTTTACAAAACAGGCAGAGTTTTGTGGAAATGGATTAGAGAGTCTGATTTCCATCATTCTCTTGCTTAAAATCTGTGCATTAATTCCTCTTATGATAAACTTCAAAATTCTCAGTAAGTACCAAAAGGCCTCAGTGGGCTTGGCCTCATCATCCCACCCTTGCCACCGCTGCTCCCCTGCTCGTTCGCTCCCTGCTGCATCCCACCTGCTCTTCCCTTCATTCTCAAACACAACAAACTCTGCATGCTCTGTATATGCAGCCCTCCCCCAGAACCACCTGGTCCACTCATACTTGAAGTCTCAGTCTCAATGTCACTTTCTCAAGGAGGCCATTTCTCCCTGCCACCATCATTTCCAGAACAAGCCCTCTATTCCCTCCTCTCACAGCCCCTAGACTTGTTCTTTGTAGCCCTTTTCACACTTGGGGCTTCATGCTTATCATGCAACTCCTTCTGTCTCCCATGCAAAAAAGTCAACTGTAGAAGAACAGGAGCTGTTCTGTTTTGTCACTGTTTTATTTCCACCACCAGCACGATGTCTGACAGAAAAGACACTCAAATATTTGGTATTAGAATAGGTGATGGAATGAATCAGAAAAGTTAAACATAAAGTGCTTTGAAGCATTTCATAATTTACAAATGTGAAATTTAGTTAATATTTTAGCTAGACTATGGCTTAAACTACTAACAATAAACTATTTTTATTTATTGCTTAAAGCAGAAGTGGATCACAATAAACTGGAAAATTCTGAAAGAGATGGGAATACCAGACCACCTGACCTGCCTCTTGAGAAACCTATATGCAGGTCAGGAAGCAACAGTTAGAACTGGACATGGAACAACAGGCTGGTTCCAAATAGGAAAAGGAGTACGTCAAGGCTGTATATTGTCACCCTGTTTATTTAAGTTCTATGCAGAGTACATCATGAGAAACGTTGGGCTGGAAGAAGCACAAGCTGGAATGAAGATTGCCGGGAGAAATATCAATAACCTCAGATATGCAGAGGACACCACCCTTATGGCAGAAAGTGAAGAGGAACTAAAAAGCCTCTTGATAAAAGTGGAGAATGAAAAAGTTGGCTTAAAGCTCAACATTCAGAAAACTAAGATCATCGCATCTGGTCCCATCACTTCATGGGAAATAGATGGGGAAACAGTGTCAGACTTTATTTTGGGGGGCTCCAAAATCACTGCAGATAGTGACTGCAACCATGAAATTACCTTGGAAGGAAAGTTATGACCAACCTAGATAGCATATTCAAAAGCAGAGACATTACTTTGCCAACAAAGGTCTGTCTAGTCAAGGCTATGGTTTTTCCTGTGGTCATGTATGGATGTGAGAGTTGGACTGTGAAGAAGGCTGAGAGCAGAAGAATTGATGCTTTTGAACTGTGGTGTTGGAGAAGACTCTTGAGAGACCCTTGGACTGCAAGGAGATCCAACCAGTCCATCCTAATGGAGATCAGTCCTGGGTGTTCATTGGAAGGATTGATGTTGAAGCTGAAACTCCAATACTTTGGCCACCTCATGCGAAGAGTTGACTATTGGAGAAGACCCTGATGCTGGGAGAGAGCGATTGGGGGCAGGAGGAGAAGGGGACGACAGAGGATGAGATGGCTGGGTGGCATCACCGACTCGATGGACATGAGTTTGGGTAAACTCCAGGAGTTGGTAATGGACAGGGAGGCCCAGCACGCTGCGATTCATGGGATCGCAAAGAGTTGGACACGACTGAGTGACTGAACTGAACTGAAAGCATAAGAATTATATTGAGCCAAGTCTGAGTATCCGCAAATGTGTTTCTAAAATTATTCCATAAGTTAGCTTTTATTCATTTATTCACAGCTCTCCCCCAAAGTAAACATAATTGTTTTCCTAGGCATTAATGTAATAATAATAATAATGATAATGATATTATTATTTAGAGAGTACCAAATGTCAAGCTATTCACTTCACATTTAAACTTCACAAAAGAAAAATATTATCACTACAACCTCTATTAATAAAGATGGTAAAACTGAAGCTCAGAGAAGTTAAGTTCAAGGTTATACAACTAGTAACGAGTCGTGGCAGAACTCAAACTCAAAAGTCAATGTTTTTCCCGAATACCTCATGGTGTATCTCCAATAACATACATATTTAGAAATAATTATTAACTGTAATAGAATACAACTGTATACAAGGATCTGAGATTTAAAACAGTTTTAAAAGTTTATATCAGCTTTAAAATAATTGCCTAACTCATCCTCTCATTCACAAAAACTCAGATCATCAGCTCCTTATTGCAAAATTCAGGCTTAAATTTATGCACGTCAGGAAAAACCACAAATCTATTTAAGTATGACCTAAATCAAATCCTTTATGATTATACAGTGGAGGTGATAAGTTGATTCAAGGGATGAGATCTTGTAGACAGAATACCTGAAGAACTATGGACAGAGGTCTGTAACATTGTATAGGAGGCAGTGATCAAAACCATTCCAAAGTGGGGGGTGGAAAATGCAAGAAAGCAAAGTGGTTGTCTGAGGCGGCCTTACAAATAGCTGAGGAAAGAAGAGATGCAAAAGGCAGGGGAGAAAGGAAAAGATTTACCCAACTGAATGTAGAATTCCAGAGAATAGCAAGGAGAGACAAGAAGGCCTTCTTCGGTGAACAGTGCAAAGAAATAGAGGAAAACAACAGAATGGTAAAGATAGAGATCTCTTCAAGAAAATTAGAGCTATCAAGGGAGTATGGGAGCATTTCATTCAAGGATAGGCACAATAAAGGACAGAAACGGTAAGGACCCAACAGAAGCAGAGAGATTAAGAAGAGGTGGCAAGAATACACAGGAGAACTATACAAAAAAGGTCTCAATGACCTGGATAACCATGATGGTGTGGTCACTTACCTAGAGCCAGACATCCTGGAGTAAAAAGTCAAGTGGGCCTTAGGAAGCATTAATATGAACAAAGCTAGTGGAGGTGATGCAATTCCAGCTGAGCTATTTCAAATCCTAAAAGATGATGCTGTGAAAGTCCTACATTAAATATGCCAGCAAATTTGGAAAACTCAGCAGTGGCCACAGGACTAGAAAAGGTCAGTTTTCACTCCGATCCCAAAGAAGTGAAGTGGAAGTCACTCAGTTGTGTCCAACTCTTTGCAACCCCATGGACTACAGTCCATGGAATTCTCCAGGCCAGAATACTAGATGGAGTAGCCTTTCCCTTCTCCAGTGGATCTTCCCAACCCAAGAATCAAACAAGGGGTCTCCTGCATTGCAGGTGGATTCTTTATCAATTGAGCTATGAGGGAAGATCCCAAAGAAAGCCAAAGCCAGAGAATGTTCAAATTACTGTACAACTGCACTCATTTCACATGCTAGCAAGGAAAAGCTCAAAATCCTACAAACTAGACTTCAGCAGTACATGAACTGAGAACTTCTGGATGTATGAGCTGTCTTTCAAAAAGACAGAAGAACCAGAGATCAAATTGCCAACATCCACTGGATCACAGAGAAAGCAAAGGAATTCCAGAAAAACATCTACTTCTGTTTCATTGACTACACTAATGCCTTTGACTGTGTGGATCACAACAAACTATAGAAAATTCTGAAAGAGACGAGAATACCCGATTGCCTTACCTGTCTCCCGAGAAATCTGTATGCAGGTCAAGAAGCAACAGTTAAAACCAAATATGGAACAATGGACTGGTTCAAAATTGGGAAAAGAGTACGTCAAGGCTATATGTTTTCACCCTGTTTATTTAACTTATACACAGAGCACCTCATGCAAAATGCCAAGTTGGATGAATCACAAGATGGAATCAAGATTGGTGGGAGAAATATCAATAACCTCAGAAATACAGATGACAAGACACTAATGGCGAAAAGTGAAGAGGAACTAAAGAGACTCTTCATGAGGGTGAAAAAAGGAGAGTGAAAAACTGGCTTAAAACTTAACATCCAGAAAACTAAGATCATGGCATCTGGTCCCATCACTTCATGGCAGATAGAAGGGGACAAAGTGGAAGCAGTGACAGATTTTACTCTCCTGAATTCCAAAATCACTGTGGATGGTGACTGCAACCGTGAAATTAAAAGATGCTTGCTCCTTGAAAGGAAAGTTATGACAAATCTAGACAGTGTGTTAAAAAGCAGAGATATTATTTTGCCTACAAAGGTCTGTATAGACAAAGCTATGGTTTTTCCAGTTGTCATGTATGGATGTCCGAGATGGACCATAAAGAAGGCTGAGTGTCAAAGAATTGATGCTTTTGAAGGGTGGTATTGGAGAAGACTCTTGAGAGTCCCTTGGCCAGCAAGGAGATCAAATCAGTCAGTCCTAAAGGAATTCAACCCTGAATATTCATTGGAAGGGTTAGTGGAAGGGAATATTCACTGGAAGTGCTTAGGCTAAAGCACTAATACTCTGGCCACCTGCTGTGAAGAGCCGACTCACTGGAAAAGACCCTGATGCTGGGCAACATTGAGGGCAGGGAGAAGGAGGTGACAGAGGATGAGATGGTTGGGTGACATCACTTTCTCAGTGGACATGGGTCGGAGCAAACTCCGGGAGACAGTGAAGGACAGGGAAGCCTGGTGTGCTGCAATCCATGGGGTCACAGAGAGTCAGACATGACTAGTGACTGAACAACAACAATCCCACCCAAAAAAACAGCCTACAACTCATTCCAAATGACACCCTTTTTCCTGATCCATATAATCCATTGTATACATCCATTTTTAACATCAATTTAGCTTCTAGTTAATTTTCTTCTCTGCAATGACCTCAATTAACTTTAAAAAGTAGAACCATCACATTGTGGAAAATGTGCATACTGAACACTGTTTTTCAGAAAATTTTTTGCAAAAGCATTTTGGACCCATAGTTCATAGCAAACTCAAAACCATCCATCAGACTAGAAACTATGCCAAAAATCCTTTGGGTAGAAATTAATCATATTCTTCAGCACAGCATTATATAAATCAATAACTTTGCTAACTGGCAGTAGACAATAAGTATTTGATTGATCAATTACACAAGATATTTCTACAATGAAGGCTCTACTTTCTTGACAGAGCAAACAGGAAAGAAATATTGTTAATTCTAATCACATTATTTCTAAGACAACTCCTAGTGAAATACATAACTTATAAGCGTTTCCTCAACACAGAGGTAAAAATGGGTGATTTAACCCAATTATAAATATTAATTCTTGAAAAACACAGTATTCAGTAAAGACTTTTAAATCCAAAACAACTTTAGGATTTGTGATTAGTGAACTAGCATGATTATTGAAGTCATTATATGTAACAAAATGGATCATGAATTTTTAAAGTATTGAAATACAGCAAAATATACTTGAAATGTAAAACTTAGTACAAAACTGCAGTAGTAAAGAAAAGTGTGGTGCTGGCACAAGGACAGAACTGAGAGCCCAGAAATAAACCCATATGGCCAACTGGATACTCAACAATGGTGCCAAGATCATTCAATATGGAAAGAACAGTCTTTCCAACAAATAATGCCAGAACTAGATATCCTCCATGTGCAAAAGAATGAAGTATGAACCCCTACCTTATACTACCTAGAAAAATTAACTCAAAATGGATCAAAAACTTAAATATAAAATCTAAACTCTTAAAACATAGGACTTCCCTGGCAGTCCAGAGGTTAAGACTCTATGCTTCCAATGAAGAGGGCACGGGTTTGATCCCTGGTTAGGGAACTAAGATTCTGCATGCCACACAGAGGGACAAAAAAAAAAAAAACACGAAGAAAAAAACAAAAAAAAACATCCATAGGTGTAAACCTTCATGACCTTGGATTAGGCAGTGGTTCCTTAGATGACACCAAAAACACAAGTAACCAATGAAAAAACAGATAGAGTAGTATATAAAACACAGAAAAACCTTACAACTCAGTACTAAGAAGACAAATAATTCAATTCAAAAATGGGCAAAGCATTTGAACAGACATTTCTCCAAAGATATATAACTGGCTAATAAGCATATGAAAAGATGCTCAACACCATTAGTCATTAGGAACATGCAAATCTAAACCACAATGCGCTATTACTTCACATCCACTAGGATGGTCAAACTAAAACAACAAAAACAAAAACCCAGATAATAGAAAGTATTAATGAGGATATGGAGAAACTGGAACTCTTCTACCCTGCTGGTAAGAATGCACAACATGACAAATGCTATGGAAAATACTTTGGCAGTTCCTCAAAAAGTTAAACACAGAATTATCATATGACTCAGCAATTGGACTCCTAGGTCCAAGAGAACTGAAAACATATATTCACCCCAAAACTCATACATGAATGTTTCTGGAAGCATTATTTACAATAGCCAACATGTGGAAACAACCCAAATGTTCATCAACTGATGAATATATAAATGAAATGTGATCTGTCTACACAATGGAGTATTATTCAGACGTACAAAGGTATAAAGTCCTAATGCATTATAATATGGATGAACCCAGAAAACACTATGCTATGTGAAAGAAGTCAGACACGTAAGAGTACATATTGTACAATTCCATTTGTATGAAAGTCCAGAATAGGCAAATCCATACAGACAGAAGAGAAATTAGTGGTTGCCAGGACTTGAAGGGAGGAAGAAATGGAGAGTGAGGACTAAACAGTTTGGGATTTCTTTTGGGGGTGATGAAATGGGGATTAGTCAGTGCTCATGGCTGTACAATCTTGTGACTTTAGTAAAACCCATTAAATTGTACATTCAAATATAGCAAAATTTATGGTATGTGAGTTCTATCTCAATTTTTATATATTTATATACACATATATTATCATATAGTGACTGAACAATAACAAAAGCTATATTGATCATAGTTTAGTCTTTTGATGATTCAGAAACATCGTGATGTGTTTAAATTTATAGATGTTTTATCCCTTAAAAGTGTCAAACAATGCATATTCCTAATAGCATATGTAAAACATGTTTATATACTTGCCTCATACTGGTTTCTTAAAGTTTAATGAGTAATAAAAAATTTGGGGAAAAGGTTACTAACAAAACTTGATCACATCTACCAAACTTAAGAAAAAGTATAATCTTATAACTAAAATTTATGCATGCTTTTTATGACACTACTTTAAAATTATCTACACTACAATTTAAAGAAACAAGTCAACTAGACTTTCTGTTTTTCATATTCAAATATGAAAAGCAAAAAGAAATTAGCAATTTTTAATCATTTAGGTTTTCCATGACTATATTAAAAAGAAGAAATGAGACATTCTACCAATTACTGAATGCACAAGTAACAGGAAACATTTCATTAGACGAGTAATATGGTACATGAAACTTGAAAAACCTGTGACCACAGTTCTTACTAATGGCATTTCATTTTTCAGTTTTCATCACACGCTTCTGCTGCATGAAATCAGAGCCTGAGATCAGTGACCAACTTTCAGTTTTAATGGTACAACTCATTAGGATACAGGCATTGTTAAAGGCCATAAATACAAAACTGTCATATTTCCAGCAGAAATAGACTAGTAATCATTGCTTGAGTATTTTTCAATGAATATCATTTAAGCTTCTGGGGTCCAGGCAGTAATGTAAGTGAGCAGAGCAGGTCCAGAGGAAGACAAGGAAGGGGTGGGGTCTTGGGTAAACAGGAGAGCACAGGACCATCTAAAGGAGACAGCCATCACTCAACTCCAGCAAGCTGCTGCCAGACGTGAGGCCCCAAGAGAGTCACATTTCTCATTTCTCAAGAGCTGGAAACTTTGGTTTCATCTTTCATGTTATGGGAAAACCCCCTAATTTTGAAATGTTGCCAACTAATTTAAAAAATTGAAAAACTGCAAAGATCAAATAAAGTCCCGCTGGCTGCTGAATATGGCCACTAGTTTGCAAACTCTGAAAAGAAACTCTTGAAATTAGTTTATAACAGACAAACTATAAATATGGGTTTCCCTGGGTTCAGATTATAAAAATATCTGCCTGCAATGCAGGAGACGTGGGTTTGATCCCTGGTTGGGAAGATCCCCTGGAGAAGGGAATGGCTACCCACTCCAGTATTCCTACCTGGAGAATTCCACAGACAGAAGAGCTTCAGTTCAGTTCAGTTCAGTCGCTCAGTCGTGTCCGACTCCTTGCGACCCCATGAATCGCAGCACGCCAGGCCTCCTTGTCACTCACCAACTCCCGGAGTTTACCCAAACTCATGTCCATCAAGTCGGTGATGCTATCCAGCCATCTCATCCTCTGTCTTCCCCTTCTCCTCCTGCCCCGAATCCTTCCCTCCCAGCATCAGGGTCTTTTCCAATAAGTCAACTCTTCGCATCAGGTGGCCAAAGTACTGGAGTTTCAGCTTCAACATCAGTCCTTCCAATGAACACCCAGGACTGATCTCCATTAGGATGGACTGGGTGGATCTCCTTGCAGTCCAAGGGACTCTCAAGAGTCTTCTCCAGCACCACAGTTCAAAAGCATCAATTCTTCGGTGCTCAGCCTTCTTCACAGTCCAACTCTCACATCCATACATGCACTGGAGAGCTTGGCAGGCTACAATCCATGGGGTTGCAAAGAGTCGAACATGACTGAGTGACTAACATTTTCAAACTATAAATATACCATATTTAATACAGATAATATACTTTTAATATAACTAATATGTATTATATGTACTTATATATTTAATATTATAATATACTATAAATATGTTTATCAAAGTTTGGTAGCACTAGTCACCTTTAAAGTTTTCAAAGTGGTCAACAGACCAGATCCTAGAGTATAGTATTAACGTTACATTTCATTCATATTCCTTACTCAAGTATCAAAGATAAGTCACTTCTTCCATTCATTTTAGTGACATTTTCTTTCTGTAGTCAAGTGGAAAGGAGAAGGCAGTGGCACCCCACTCCAGTACTCTTGCCTGGAAAATCCCATGGACAGAGGAGCCTGGAAGGCTGCAGTCCACGGGGTCGCTAAGAGTCAGACACAACTGAGCGACTTCACTTTCACTTTTCACTTTCATGCATTGGAGAAGGAAATGGCAACCCACTCCAGTGTTCTTGCCTGGAGAATCCCAGAGACAGGGCAGCCTGGTGGGCTGCCGTCTATGGGGTCACACAGAGTCAGACATGACTGAGGTGACTCAGCAGCAGCAGCAGTGAAGTGGAAACAGAGTATTTATCTTCTGTATACTCCAGTGATAAGTATTTCAAGAAACAAAACAGTTTGAGAACCAAAATCCAAAACAATTTGGGAGGGGAAAAAAAATGGGGAGGTTATGTCTTGCTTTTGGACAGAAAGAAAGGAACTTAAATATGTAGCAAAACTAGTCTCCACTTTATAATAATCAACTAGTAGTACATTTAAATGGACATAGAGTTGCCTACATTATAATTACATAGTTGAATAAAAATCTTACATTGGCATGAACACTGTGGAGTTATAGTTGAATCTTCCTAGAAAATATACATAGCAACAAGGAGAAAGAGAAAAAGAAAACCTCACAAAACTCTTTTCCTGGAAGTATAGGAGAAAAACAAAAATATAAAAATTCTACAATACATGAGATCTGGCTGAAATCAAACCAAGCTGACATAAGACAGAATCTGTAGTGGAAGTGGAGAGCAGAGACAGACAGAATGTGTGGCATGTGACCAAGAGGGCTCCAAAATGGCAGATCTCAGAGAGCAACGTGAAAGTGCACATCCTTAAGAGGGATTTACGCTGGCATGCCGCGGTGGCAAAAAGCCTCCTGAACTTAGTCTGGTTTGGAGAGACAGAGGATTTGTGGCACCACAGAGAACACAATCAGGCTTCATATGTTAAAAAAAAAAAAAAAAAAAAACTACCTCTGAAATCTGGAATCTACTTTGGTTCCACCCATACCTCCTACAAATAACTGAATAGGGAAAATCCAATTCACTAAATCACAGGAAACCAAAGGGAAACTGGCACAGCAATGACTTGGAGATACTGTAAGAAAAACAGTAGAAATGAGCAGCATAACATACCAACTGTCAAAGAATACTGCTAGAAAAACATTACAACGGAGAAAATAAAAACTGTAACTACATACTCTTGCACAAAATTAAGAAATTAATCAATGAAGTCACTCCAATATGAAAAAGATCACAAAGCATAAATATAATAAGAACTCAAGGAAGAACTGGCTAGACAACAGGAACAAAAGAAGCATGAGCTAGCAGAACTCAAGGAAGAAACAGAAGAATAAACAAAAGCATCACAGACATGAAGAAACTGAAAGGAGAACACAGAAAAGAGACCGCAGAAGACACAGTAAGAGACGTTAAAGAGAGAAACAAATGAAAAAGTGTTTAGAAGGATTAGAGCAAAATAATAAACAGAAAAGATATAAAAAGGGAGATCCAACAGATATATAATTAGGGTCACCAAGAAAGAAAACAAATAATCAAACAAAACAAACATTTAAAGATGTAATTAAAGAAAACTTTCCTGAAATAAAAATGGATCTGAGTCTATATATGAAAAAAGCACACATGTGCCAACATATCCTACACCAGCATATCCTAGTAAAATTACTATATATTAGAGACAGAATTCATTGGGCCAATAGGCAAAAAGATCAAATCATTAATAATGGGAAAAAATTCAAGTTAGCTTCACACATCTACACAGCAACGTTTAATGCCAGAAGACACTGAACAAACCTGTAAGATGCTCAAGGAAATAAAGAGTGAGCCGAGAACTTTATTATCTGCTAAGCCATCCTAAGTGTAAAGCAACAAAAAGAAGTTCTGAAAATGTTGTTAGAATAATATTCCCTTTTGTTTTCATGATTTGTTACTGAGAAACTACCAGATGACAAACTTTAACCAACTAGGAAAAACTTCTGCAAAAGTGCCTGAGTGAGCATTACACATATTTAACTGAAAAATTAAGACTAAAAGAAGAAAAGATAAAGGTGATAAAACAGAACACAAACATTATAGTCTATAATAATGTATAAATTAAAATTAAAAAATTAGGTGACGGGAGAAAGTGAGCAGGAAGTATAATAAGCTAACTCATTATCTTGATGTAACAGCTGGGAGTGAACAGAGAGCCTTAAAGCTTACAAATCAAGTAGCAGAAGTAAAAGCATACAAAACAGTGCAAATGTAAATACAATAGTGAATAAATAGTATTCACTATTGACTAAAATTGGGTGATAGAGAAGAGAAAGGGGAAGAGAGAAGAGAATATTTTAAAAGACTTTTACCTTTTTTCATAGAAGAAAACTAAGTTACTGTGAACTGCAATATAAAAATATCATATAAAGCAACTAATAAGACAAAAACACAAACCTTCCTAAATATCAAAAGAACAAGAAAGCAAGGGAGGATTACACAGTGAAAGACTTAACATTTATAAATTTAACAACAGAAAATATAAAATACAATGACAGACCCTAGAAAAAAAGTCTGACATATAAATAAATGTAAATGGATTCAACTCATGTTGAAAGAGATTTTCAAATTGACTCATAGAGCAAAACCTATCTTCATGCTGATTGAAAGATACATGTAAATCAAAGTAATTTAAATGGTTACAAAACAAAAGGATGGGCAAAGATATACAAGGCAAATGTAATCAAAAAGAAAGTAGAAATTTTTTTATTCCAGCTCCTTTTGATTCCAGAATCTGAGGTCTTATCTTTTACAAGAACTGCAAATAATGTTTCATGTGCTTCTATAACAATGTATGTATACGGTATGTGTACATGATTAAATATACCATATATATTAAAACTATATAATAATTACTCAATTATATACAAATATACAATCTTTGAAGTAAAACTAGATATCAAATTGCTGAGTTAATGGTATATAAAAATTTTTCCACATAAAAATCAAAATACTGAGCAGTCCTCACCTGTATTTACATCAAGATCAGCTGTTGATCTAACATCATTGCAATACCTCCTCATCCTGATGACAATCTACTGTCAAGCACTCAAAAACTAAAGTTTCGGTTGAGTTGTTTTCTGAATCTTAAGGAAGTGGGATTTTATGCAATTTATTTATTAAAAATAATGCTGTTGAAGCAACAATTTTTTTAACTTCTTGCAGAAATCCACAACCATGAGATTGCTTTCAGGAGTTAAAAATCTGTAGTTTCAGAAAGAGATTTCAGGTCTCAGAAACAATAGCATGGGTAGTGAAAAAATTAAAAAATATTCTAAAAATATAATATAAAGGTCAATAATGGTTCTATAAATACAAAAATACACTTGTGGCAGCATCAATTCAGTTAATGCATAAGAGGAAGTAATTGTGAAATCTGTGTGTTTCAATTTCAACATCAATAACAAAAGGAGAGGATAATAATAGTACCAACTTGATAACACCGCTGTGAGCATCATATGACTGAAACTCATCAAACACTGCTTGGTTTACATTGCAATAAGTGTTAGCTAATATTATCATCATAGAGATGCAAATTTCAAACTGATGCATTATTCAAACCTTTTAAATCTATGTAATTACTGATGATAGAATTAGCCCCACAGACAAATATTTCCCTATGAAAAAAAAAAGAATGTAAAGTTGCTCCTATCCTAAATTCCCAAATTCCTCTTGGCTACCACCTACCTCTGGGGCAAGATCAGCAGCCCTTCCTCTTTCATCCCATGGTACACCGCCATTAATCCTTATACCAGGATATGTTCATTGTTAGTGGCACTGTCTTTCCGACCAAAGCTGGTGTGAAGGACTTAAAAGTCATATTTATGTCTTATGCACCTGTTCCCACACAAACTAGAAGCTCAATTAAGGTGTGTTAAATTAATGAATGTGGTATTGTAGTCAGTGTGTGTATGTGCGTGCATGTGTATGAAAAACATGATACAGTTCAGGGTTTATATTCCGTGGACTGCAATGATCTTGATAACAGACTGAGCTGCCTTAGATGCCTACCTTCCTGAAAGTTCTGATATCAAAATTAGGAAGGTAGGCAGTGGACTCAGAGAAGGCAATGGCACCCCACTCCAGTACTCTTGCCTGGAAAATCCCATGGACGGAGCAGCCTGGTGGGCTGCAGTCCATGAGGTCGCGAAAAGCTGGACACGACTGAGTGACTTCCCTTTCACTTTTCACTTTCCTGCATTGGAGAAGGAAATGGCAACCCACGCCAGTGTTCTTGCCTGGAGAATCCCAGGGACGGGGCAGCCTGGTGGGCTGCCGTCTATGGGGTCGCGCAGAGTCGGACATGACTGAAGCAACTTAGCAGCAGCAGTAGCAGCAGGCAGTAGACTTCCCTGGCGGTCCAGTGATTAAGATGCCACGCTTCCAAGAGCAGGGGTTGGGGGGGAATGGAAGGTCAGCTGGGACTAAGAATGAAAGAAGGGATTCATTGGGGGGAAAAAAACAACTTAGAACATTTATAGAGCACCCTGTGAGCATCAGGCAATGAACTGGGTTCTAGGGGTATAAAGAACACTACATCACTGTCTATAGGGAGCTCACAGCCACCGGGCACAGAGCAGGTAAGGCCCTCCCTCCTATTAGTTAGGGAGAGATGTTAAAGTTAAAGCTAGACCAAGACAGCTGACTCCCCAAACTCTAAATTTCAGCTCTTTCCACCAGAAGAATGTCTTTCAAATGACATTCTGACAGGGCTCACAGCAAAAAAAAAAAAAAAAACTGAAATCTGTAGCACTGCGACTCACTCCAGTATTCTTGAGTAGAGAACATGGGCTACAGTCCATGGGGTCACAAAGAGTCAGACATGACTGAGAGACTAACAACAACCGCCCACCCAGTACAAATACATATACTTCTGATCTTTTCTACTTCACGCTTTTTTTTTTTTTTAATGTTCGTCCTGACACATTAAATAGGCTTATGGCTCAAAAGTGGAAAAATGCTATGCTAGATTAACACTCTTAAATGTCAGGCAGACAAAATTCATAATAATTAATTTTCCTCACACAATGAATATCCCAGCAAAAAAATGTAAAACACTATCAAATAGCACCCCAAAGACTAACATGGAGCCATGACAGCTGTCCCCTGGGGAGTGGGAGGAAGCTAAACCTAATCCCCATCAGCCATCCAAGTAAATACCCAATCCAAGGGAAACGAGGATTGCGAAGCAAAGATAGCTTGGTGCTAAGTCCCCTGGCACCTCGCTCTTTTCCAGCCACACTGTGGCCCAAAAGACTCCCCTCATCCTGCATAAGAAATTTTGGAGCTTCTACTTACAGTGAATATTTTTAAAGGATTTTGTGTAAGAGGCTTTAATTAGATGTGCTTGGATGGGGAACAATGTATTTATTAAAGAATGAAAATCATAATAATCTATTTTAAATAAACATAATATTTCAAAGAAATATCTCATTGAGATTTGCCAATCTTCACTTAAACTGAAGACGAACACTTATCCTGGCTCTGAATAAAGCAGGTAGATGTGAATCATTAAAGAGTAGGTCTTTTGGTTTGCTCTTGAAATAAGAGACCAAGGCAGTATACAACTTTCCCTCAACATGAGCGGCTTGGACAGCAGGTGCCACTGAAGGAAATGTGATCACAGCAATCATCACTACCTGGTAGCAAACCAGAGATGAAGGAACCCCAGCGTCCTCAGAGTTCCCCTGGACAGAAAATGTCAAATCAGAAACGGGCAGAGAGACCAGAAAATCCTTTTCCCTCTTCTGGGTCCAAGATAGCACTCCAGCTCTGAGAACACAAATCATGTACAAGAATATCTAGTTAAGTTCTTAGACTTAACTAGTCTCACCATTCTCTATCCAAGAAGTGTGTTTGAGTTTAAAGGACTCATTTTTTGTGTGATATTTGCCTCAAATTAAAGGACAATGTTATAAAACTTTAATAAATCTTCCTGTCTTCCCCAAAAGAAATCTGTTTAGAATTATGTTGAGAAAAACATTCTTTTATAAAGATAAAATGCACTTTTTCTAAGAAATATGAAAAAGTCACACCTACTATTTATCAGCTCTATTCAATAGAACTTCCTATGATGATGGAAACGTTCTATTATCTCCACTGTCTACTACAGTAGCCACTAGACACCTAGTACTGAGCACTTGGAATGTGGTTGGTGTGAATGAGAAACTGAGTTTTAAATTTATTTCATTTTAATTAATTTAAATAGTCAAATACAGCTGGCAGCTACTATATGGGGCAGTGTAGATTATATAATCAATGTAAGTCTTCAGCAGCAAAGCTGAGTAATTCACTTACCTTAGACTGAATGTCACAACTTGAAAATTTGATATTCTATACCAATATTCAATTTTCAGTTTCCTAGTTAACAGTTAGCTAATTAACATTTAAGGTTTCTTTAGAAGTGGTTTTTCAACAAAGTTTGGCAATTTTTATTCTAAAACATAAACATACTAGATACACTGAGCAGCACTGCTTTGGCAATGCTCAATTTTCCATGTGTGAAACTTAAAAATAGGGAAAGAGGAAGGTGAAAAAAAAACTCAGGCCCACCCTTTCCTTGATACAAAGGTAAGAAATGAAACATATAATCCAAACAAAGCCCAACACAACCCCCTTGTGGGTATATCTGCTCATCAACCCCTGCTTATGTTTGCTTCTTTAGACACAGTTGTGGCTTTTAACAAAAGTCACTCCTACATTTGTTTGACCTTGTCTGTGTTCTGTTATGACCAGACCCTTGAGAAGTAGTCTACCTATAGGAAGACTATTTAAAATGCACATACCAGGATATTCTATATTTAAATGAGACAAACCAATCAAATGGTCAAAAAGCAGTACCTTGAAGGAGAGCAGATGCTTGAGAGAGACTAAAATAGGCAGAGCATGCCAAGACCACCTTCCAAGCAGGTGGCCAAAGAAACTGTGTGGTTTTATAGGCAGCAAAGAAGAAACACTCCAAGAAAATATGCTTAAAAATTATACTGCAGCCTTGCTGTAGCCATAGCATAATTAACTTTAACTTCAGTCAGCACCACTACCCTCCTTACAATCTCAAGGTCAATGCCAAATTATTTTTTCCCAGCTTCTGATCATGCTAACACTTATACACAAATATTCCACAAACACACACACAGGCACAAATGTTTCAGTAATTTCATTATTTTTAAGTAGAATGAACTTCTAGAACTTATATCTAGAATACTATGAGCTCATTTAAAACAAGCCAACTTTAGTATATTGTGCAAAGAACAAACCAGTAGTACCGCATAGCATATTGGGGGAAGCTCAGACTCTACAGAGCAAAGCGATTCTATGTCAGCAGTGCAGCACAGGTAAAAATTCAGCACCATAGACAAAAACTTCATTTTTACTTTGTTTTCTTTTCTCTCTTGCTACTGCTGCTACCACCAGGTCCCCCCAAAGAGGACCAGAAGTTGTCCTACCACGTCTAAAGACCACTGGAATCTCAGTAAGATACATAACAAAGAAGCAATGCATATACTATCCCTGGGGGTTCGGGTCTTGCAGAATAATAAATGGCATTGCCACAGGAGAAAAGGCTTCATCTGGGGCAACCAAGAGCACTCTAACCTAGCAAAAGACTGCCAGACTCCAAAAAACCTGTGTGCTCTCAGTGCCCTTGTGTGTGTACATAAAATCTGCAGATGTCGCCTGGGCAGGAAAGAGGGAGACAGAAAATTTTTACTGGGGATCTGCGGTGCTGTTCAACCCTCAAAGTACCCTGCTCACTCTTCCAACATATGAGCTACAGACTCCACTGACCACAGCATCTGTGGCACTATCTCTAAGGAGCTTATCAGTTATAAAATTCTATGATAAAGCCTCCATGTCCAAGACAAGGGCCAGAGACCTGAATGTTTTTTTTCGTTATCCTACTTTTTAGAGGGAAATGTCAAATAAATATAATAGTACACAATTTTCACAACCAGGGCACAAGTTCTCAAAGCATGTAAGGCTTATAAGCAGAAAATAAACACTGCTTCTCATTCAGTTCTTTAAAATTCACTTTAGAATAGCATTAAGCTTGCAGAAATAAAAATCTATTAAAAGACATTCTGAAGATACATTAGCTTAACAGGTATAAAACTTAATTTCTTACATTTAATATTCTAATATAAATTATCTAGTAAACAAAGGAAACATACATAACAGAAAAAAAGCCAGCCTTTGCTTGGCTTCAAATGTGAACACAAGTACAATACACCATTAAGTGAAAAAACTTTTATTAAACTATCTTAGCACAAATAGGGCTCAGTACTTTTTCTTAATGCCCAATGATTATGAGCTAAACATCTTACCTCTTCATTTTATAACCCCTGAAGTCCTATAAAACACACTCTTGGTCCTCTAGGACAGCTTACACTGACGGGTTTTAGTACATGTCAATCATTACAAGCCGTTATTTAAGGAATTTATCAATATATAACTATGAAATGATACTTCTGAAAATATCATCCTTTCTAAATTAGGATTCTTTAAAAAAAAAACTCAATAGAATTGTTCCCTTTGTTTACAATAGTCAAAGCATCCTCCACTTGAAGTGTAATACACATTTTTTTAAAAACATGGCTCCTGATTTAAGGCAAACGTTACACATTTTTAAATATGCATTTTTAAAACTGCTCATGCTCTTACCTGTATATCCAGCATACCATCCCCAAGAAGCCACCATTCCTAAAAGCCATTTGTACATCATTCCTTCAAGGTACCAGTACCGCTTGCTGTCCAGCAGTCGAAGGGGCAGGAGCACGATTATATAGCAGAGGTAGGATGGGATCGCAACCAGGTTGTTGGCGACCATGAAGGCAAACCTCACCAGGGCTTTCACCAAGATCCAGCCCAGCCACGGAGCTTCTTCCAGAGTCACAGCCATCCTCACATCCAAGTCTGCCCTGTCTTGCTGGGGTGAAAAGAAAATTCATTTAAAAAGGAAAACGGAGTGAACACATCTAGACAGTCACTAACAGAGAAATCACCTCCAGCACAAAAACAAATGAAAAACAGAAAAGAAAAAATCGAGGATCTGAGCTTTGCCCCCCCCGCTGTAGTGCCTCAGCGATCCGTCCGGGAAATTCCAGAGGGGGACGGCCAGCCAGCGGAGGAGGAGCCGCACAAGGTCAAGGGAGCTGCTCACGGAGGCACAGGACATGTCATAATACATTTAGCGAACGATACCACTATTCCCACCAACTCCTCCGCGGCCGGCCCGCAGCCGCGCGTCACTGCAGTCTCCGGCTGGACTTTGAGGAAGAAACAACACGGCGACCTGCCTCACGCGCCTGCGGCAGCTCCCTAACTGACAGCGGCGAAGGGAAGGCTGAAGCGGGCACCTCTCGATCCAGACCGGGACCCCCAACACCACCCTTCTGCACTGATTCACCCTTTAAAACGGTCTCTCGCATTAGCCAAAAAAAAAAAAAAGAGTTACGCTAAAATGGTTCATTTGCGGCAAATCGGATCTGGCGTTCCTTTTTCCGTAGGTGTGTGGAGGAAGGTGGGGGGAAAGGAGAGGGACCAGAAAAGCGGGCAAAAGGGTAAGCGGGTGAGAGGAAGAAAGTGGGCGATAATCAGGCGAAAAGGAGGAAGAACGGGAGTAGGGGGAGGGGAGCGGCGGCGGCGGCAGGAGGCGCAGAGCCGGGGATGACGAGCCCCGTCCGCGGCCGGAGCGCCGGGGAGCCGGGGGTGATGAAAGGCGCGGGGAAGAGGCGACCGCGGCGCTGCAGTCAGCGGGGCGGCTGGGGCCGGCCGCGGGGTCCGAGGTGTGGGAGGGGTCGGGGCCGCCGCTGTCGGCCCGCGCGCCGGGCTCACCTCAGCTGGCGCGGGCGGCGGGCGGTAGAGCGCGGGGACCAGCGGGGCCGGGGGTGGGCGGCCCGGGGCGCGGCGGCGGCGGCGGGTGTCCTCGGCCGGGGGGTCGCGGTCATGGACGCGGCGGCGGCGGCGGCGGCGGCCGAGGTGCGGCGCGAGCGGGCGCGAGGGCGCCCTACTCCCCTCGCGGCTGCCTGCGGACAGAGGGGACGGCGGGGACTCAGAGGCCGGACCTGTCACCGGGGCGGGTCCCAGGGAGGCGGGCGGATGCCCCGCGCCCCCGCCTCCTCCTTGGGGCCTACCGCGCCCTCGTCCCTCATGCCGCCGCCGCCGCCTCCTCCCCGGGCCACGCGACGACGACACCCGTTCCCCGCCTCCCCACCACCCCACCCCACAGCGCCTCCCCGGGGCCCAGCCTGCGGCAGCCGCGGGGCCTGCACCCGCCGAGCCCGGACTCACCTCGGGCCGGCCCGGCCCCGGCCGGGGCTGCGGGAGCCAGAGGAGCCGGAAGACTGCATGGCCGGCGGAAGGAGGAGCGGCGCGGCCCGCACCCGGCCCCCGGCGGCGCCGAGACTCGGTCCCCGGGGCCTGGCCGCGTTTCGCCGGGACTGGCGGGGAGGGGCAGCGGGGAGGAAGCGGCGGGAGTCTGCTCTGCAGCAGAGCCGCCCCCAGAGCGCCCTCTAATGAAGGCGCGGCGGCCGTCGTCCGCCCGCCCGCTCGCGCCACCGCCGCCGGCCCAGGGGATCCCGCTGGCCGTGGGTCGAGGCCCTTGGGGCCCGCCCGGTCCCTAGGCCGGGACCTGGCTTAGCCCCGGACCGAGGAAGAGAGCCGCTCGGAAAGATCTATCAACGAGCTCCAACCCTTCCACCACATGAGAGTGATTTGGTCCAGATTTAGAGCCGCTTTTCTGCCGAAACAGCGGTTTTTCATTGTGAGGGCTCTCTCTCTCTTCTTGACAAACCCGATCACTGCCCGGACTGGGAAACTGTCCTCCTCGAAGACTAAATGCCCTCTTTTCTTTCCTAATGAAACCCAGCTGCTCTCACGGCTTTTCTTCTGACTCTCTCCAGAGGATTAAGGTCTAGAGTTTAAAATCAATTCATGTTAAGTGCCAGAACTCTCGTTCCTGGAAAGCACATGGAACATTAATGACAGTTTCAATGTCCCATCCATCCTCCTGCCCCCTACACCACCCCCACCCCAAAGAATCCAGTGGGAATGAGTGGTCTACAAAGAGACACTAAAATTTGGTTAGTCAAAGAGGGAAAAGCAGGTAGGCAGTGACTGTCATTGAGAGAGTGCACAAAAATTCATGTCCATAGGTATCCCTGGACAGAGCTGGGTCATTCCCAAGATACTGTAGTTGCATTCTGTTTCAAAGGCTGGACCACCAGAAGAAAAATAGAGTAAGAGCCCAACGACCTCCCCACCTACACATTCTCATACGGTCTACTGCTGCTGCTGCTGCTAAGTTGTTTCAATCATGTCCTACTCTGTGCGACGCCATAGATGGCAGCCCACCAGGCTCCTCTGTCCCTGGGATTCTCCAGGCAAGAATACTGGAGTGGGTTGCCATTTCCTTCTCCAATGCATGCATGCTAAGTTGCTTCAGTCGTGTCCGACTCTATGTGACCCTATGGACAGGAGCCCACCAGGCTCCTCTGTCCACAGGAGTCTCTAGGCAAGAATACAGGAGTGGGTTGCCATTTCCTTCTCCACATATGGCCTACTAATTTTCAGTATTAAAAAAAAAAAGTATAAAATCTTGTTATATCCCTTAATCACATTTGTAAATTGAGGAGGGGCACTTTTTTGTGTGTGTGTGCCCCGCCAATACGGTGAACTGCCATATTTAAATCAGAATGCCACTTACTCTTCCTAGAAAATGTTTATCACTGTGTTTGCTTTGGACTCTCAATGACCTGTCTCTCTCAGTCCTTCAGCTCCTCTTTGGCTCACAGGTGAAGGAAAGAAAAGTCACCTTAGGGACCTGTGAAAGAGCATTTCCTATTCCCTTGGGTGATGAGAAAATATGAAAGCACAGAGCCTGGCTGGAATAGTTGATTAGATTTCTTTCCATTTATTATTAATTTGCTTTTATTTATCAGATCAGATCAGATCAGTCGCTCAGTCGTGTCCGACTCTTTGCGACCCCATGAACCGCAGCACGCCAGGCCTCCCTATCCATCACCAGCTCTCGGAGGTCACTCAGACTCACATTCATCGAGTCAGTGATGCCATCCAGCCATCTCATCCTCTGTCGTCCCCTTCTCCTCCTGCCCCCAATCCCTCCCAGCATCAGAGTCTTCTCCAATGAGTCAACTCCTCGTATGAGGTGGCCAAAATACTGGAGTTTCAGCTTTAGCATCATTCCCTCCAAAGAAATCCCAGGTCTGATCTCCTTCAGAATGGACTGGTTGGATCTCCTTGCAGTCCAAGGGACTCTCAAGAGTCTTCTCCAACACCACAGTTCAAAAGCATCAATTCTTCGGCGCTCAGCCTTCTTCATAGTCCAGCTCTCACATCCATACATGACCACAGGAAAGACCATAGCCTTGACTAGGCGAACCTTTGTTGGCAAAGTGATGTCTCTGCTTTTGAATATGCTATCTAGGTTGGCCATAACCTTCCTTCCAAGGAGTAAGCGTCTTTTAATTTCATGGCTGCAGTCACCATCTGCAGTGATTTTGGAGCCCAGAAAAATAAAGTCTGACACTGTTTCCACTGTTTCTCCATCTATTTCCCATGTAGTGATGGGACCAGATGCCATGATCTTCGTTTTCTGAATGTTGAGTTTTAAGCCAACCTTTTCACTCTCCACTTTCACTTTCATCAAGAGGCTTTTGAGTTCCTCTTCACTTTCTGCCATAAGGGTGGTATCATCTGCATATCTGAGGTTATTGATATTTCTCCTGGCAATCTTGATTCCAGCTTGTGTTTCCTCCAGCCCAGCATTTCTCATGATGTACTCTGCATATAAGTTAAATAAACATGGTGACAATATACAGCCTTGACATACTCCTTTTCCTATTTGGAACCAGTCTGTTGTTCCATGACCAGTTCTAACTGTTGCTTCCTGACCTGCATACAGATTTCTCAAGAGGCAGATCAGGTGGTCTGGTATTCCCATCTCTCTCAGAATTTTCCACAGTTTATTGTGATCTACACAGTCAAAGGCTTTGGCATAGTCAATAAAGCAGAAATAGATGTTTTTCTGGAACTCTCTTGCTCTTTCGATAATCCAGCGGATGTTGGCAATTTGATCTCTCGTTCCTCTGCCTTTTCTAAATCCAGCTTGAACATCAGGAAGTTCACGGTTCACATATTGCTGAAGCCTGGCTTGGAGAATTTTGAGCATTACTTTACTAGCGTGCGAGATGAGTGCAATTGTGCGATAGTTTGAGCACTCTTTGGCATTGCCTTTCTTTGGGATCGGGATGAAAACTGACCTTTTCCAATCTTGTGGCCACTGCTGAGTTTTCCAAATTTGCTGGCATATTGAGTGCAGTACTTTCACGGCATCATCTTTCAGGATTTGGAATAGCTCCACTGGAATTCCATCACCTCCACTAGCTTTGTTCCTAGTGATGCTTTCTAAGGCCCACTTGACTTCACATTCCAGGATGTCTGGCTCTAGGTCAGTGATCACACCATCATGATTATCTGGGTCATGAAGCTCTTTTTTGTACAGTTCTTCTGTGTATTCTTGCCACCTCTTCTTAATATCTTCTGCTTCCGTTAGGTCCACAACATTTCTGTCCTTTATCGAGCCCATCTTTGCATGAAATGTTCCTTTGGTATCTCTGATTTTCTTGAAGAGATCCCTAGTCTTTCCCATTCTGTTGTTTTCCTCTATTTCTTTGCATTGATCGCTGAAGAAGGCTTTCTTATCTCTTCTTGCTATTCTTTGGAACTCTGCATTCAGATGTTTATATCTTTCCTTTTCTCCTTTGCTTTTCGCTTCTCTTCTTTTTGCAGCTATTTGCAAGGCCTCCCCAGACAGCCATTTTGCTTTTTTGCATTTCTTTTCCATGGGGATGGTCTTGATCCCTGTCTCCTGTACAGTGTCACGAACCTCATTCCATAGTTCATCAGGCACTCTATCTATCAGATCTAGGCCCTTAAATCTATTTCTCACTTCCACTGTATAATCATAAGGGATTTGATTTAGGTCATACCTGAATGGTCTAGTGGTTTTCCCTACCTTCTTCAATTTCAGTCTGAATTTGGCAATAAGGAGTTCATGGTCTGAGCCACAGTCAGCTCCTGGTCTTGTTTTTGCTGACTGTATAGAGCGTCTCCATCTTTGGCTGCAAAGAATATAATCGATGTTGTTTATTTCACCAATATTATAGTCTAACTGTACAGGGCATAAAAAGGCACAGGCCATGTCAGATATCTTTCTGTATAAGTACAAGAGATGAATAGCAATAGACAAGTTAAATATGACCTTTCAATTCTTTGTATCAATGTTTCCTTTGAGAATTTAGGTGCCAAGGTAATAGCATCTTAAAATAAATCTCATGAGAGAAATAATATATGTACTGTTTATTGTTTAAAATATGTCATAGTATTATTAAGTGGATAAGATAGGTGAGACACATATTTCTTCTGAAAATCAAGAGTAAACTCCCCTAAGATTCCATTAGGTCCATTCCATTCAGCATTCTCCACATGCTGGCAAATGCTGGCTGACACCTGGGGAGACATAACCTACAATGTGATCTGTACCTGGTTCCTGGATTACAGAGCATCTGTCAGAACTCCAGATACACCAGCACTTGCTGAGATGTAATTAGTATCAATCAGTCATGCCCAGAAAAGGACCAGAGGTTGGGGAGGACCTTTCACAGCAGGTGTCAAAGTTAGCGTGCAGAAACATCACTTACAGTGCCTACCAAAAAGAGAGATTCTTGAACCTCATATCAGAAATCTTTTCATACTCTAGGTTCAGAGGAGCTGGAGAACCTGCTTTAAAAAAAAAAAAACAAAAACAAAACCATGCTGCTGCTGTTGCTGCTGAGTCGCTTCAGTCGTGTCCGACTCCGTGCGACCCCATAGACGGCAGCCCACCAGGCTCTGCCATCCCTGGGATTCTCCAGGCAAGAACACCGGAGTGGGCTGCCATTTCCTTCTCCAATGCATGAAAGTGAAAAGTGAAAATGAAGTCGCTCGGTCATGTCTTGACTCTTAGCGACCCCATGGACTGTAGCCATAGGTGGTTCTAATGCAGGCAGAGTAGGCAGATCTTGCTTTAAGCAACTCTGACGGAGAAGTATCCTGAGATAATCACCTTTTCTTGACCTTTCATGATTTTAAATAATTCAAGCATATGTGTTCTCATCTGTACTAGTCTGCTAGGGCTGCAATACAAAATACCACAGACTGGGGAGCTTAAACAACAGAAATTTATCTCTAGCACTTGCAAAGGCTGGAAATCACAGATCAAGGTGTTGGCAGGGTTTGTTTCTTCTGAAGCGTCTCACCTTGGCTTGTGGATGACCATCTTCTTTGTGTATTACCACAGTCGTCTGTCTGTGTGTGCAGGTATCTGGTGTCATTCTTGTGTCCCAGTCTCTTCTTTCAAGGACCCCAGTCCTTATACTAGTCATGTTGGATTAGCACCCACCCTAATGACCCCATTTAATTTAATTACCTCTTTAAAGTCCCTGTCTCGAAATACAGCCAGGTTCAGAAGTACTGAAGGTTATGACTTCAATATATGAATTTTAGGGGGACAGTCAGATCAGATCAGATCAGTCGCTCAGTTGTGTCCGACTCTTTGCGACCCCATGAATCGCAGCACACCAGGCCTCCCTGTCCATCACCAACTCCCAGAGTTCACTCAGACTCACGTCCATCAAGTCAGTGATGCCATCCAGCCATCTCATCCTCTGTCGTCCCCTTCTCCTCCTGCCCCCAATCCCTCCTAGCATCAGAGTCTTTTCCAATGAGTCAACTCTTTGCATGAGGTGGCCAAAGTATTGGAGTTTCAGCATCAGTCCCTCCAATGAACACCCAGGACTAATCTCCTTTAGGATGGACTGGTTGGATTCCTTGCAGTCCAAGGGACTCTCAAGAGTCTTCTCCAACACCACAGTTCAAAAGCATCAATTCTTTGGTGCTCAGCTTTCTTCACAGTCCAACTCTCACATCCATACATGACCACTGGAAAAACCATAGCCTTGACTAGACTCACCTTTGTTGGCAAAGTAATGTCTCTGCTTTTGAATATGCTATCTAGGTTGGTCATAACTTTCCTTCCAAAGAGTAAGCGTCTTATAATTTCCTGGCTGCAGTCACCATCTGCAGTGATTTTGGAGCCCAGAAAAATAAAGTCTGACCCTGTTTCCACTGTTTCCCCATCTATTTCCCATGTAGTGATGGGCCCAGATGCCATGATCTTCGTTTTCTGAATGTTGAGCTTTAAACAAGCTTTCACTTTCCTCTTTCACTTTCATCAAGAGGCTTTTTAGTTCCTTTTCACTTTGTGCCATAAGGGTGGTGTCATCTGCATATCTGAGGTTATTGATATTTCTCCCGGCAATCTTCATTCCAGCTTGTGTTTCTGCCAGTCCAGCGTTTCTCATGATGAACTCTGCATAGAAGTTAAATAAACAGGGTGACAATATACAGCCTTGACATACTCCTTTTCCTATTTGGAAACAGTCTGTTGTTCCATGTCCAGTTCTAACTGTTGCTTCCTGACCTGCATGCAAATTTCTCAAGAGGCAGATCAGGTGGTCTGATATTCCCATCTCTTTCAGAATTTTCCACAGTTTATTGTGATCCACACAGTCAAAGGCTTTGGCATAGTCAACAAAGCAGAAATAGATGTTTTTCTGGAACTCTCTTGCTTTTTCCATGATCCAGTGGATGTTGGCAATTTGATCTCTGGTTCCTCTGCCTTTTCTAAAACCAGCTTGAACATCTGGAAGTTCACGGTTCACGTATTGCTGAAGCCTGGCTTGGAGAATTTTGAGCATTACTTTACTAGCGTGTGAGATGAGTGCAATTGTGCGGTAGTTTGAGCATTCTTTGGCATTGCCTTTCTTTGGGATTGGAATGAACACTGACCTTTTCCAGTCCTGTGGCCACTGCTGAGTTTTCCAAATTTGCTGGCATGTTGAGTGCAGCACTTTCACAGCATCATCTTTCAGGATTTGGAATAGCTCAACTGGAATTCCATCACCTCCACTAGCTTTGTTCGTAGTGATGCTTTTTAAGGCCCACTTGACTTCACATTCCAGGATGTCTGGCTCTAGGTCAGTGATCACACCATCGTGATTGTCTGGGTCGTGAAGATCTTTTTTGTACAGTTCTGTGTATTCTTGCCACCTCTTCTTAATATCTTCTGCTTCTGTTAGGTCCATACCATTTCTGTCCTTTATCGAGCCCATCTCTGCATGAAAGGGGGACAATAGTCACCCATAACATCCTCCTTCTACTCTTTGGTGGTGGTGGTTTAGTCACTAGGTCATGTCTGACTCTTGTGACCCCATGGAATATACCCCACCAGGCTCCCCTGTCCATGGGATTCTCCAGGCAAGAATACTGGAGTGGGTTGCCATTTCCTTCTCCAGGGGATCTCCCTGACACAGGAATCGAACTTAGGTCTGCTGCATTGCAGACAGATTCTTTACAGTAGCTTTATGGGAGGGATGTGGAAACCCTAACCTTGATTATTTCAGCTGGTCCCCTCTTGACTGATTCCAACTTCATTAGACTTATCTTGAAGCTAAGTATATAGACAAGACATGGTGTTCCAGGTGTAGATATGCCCTTTTTTATTGCCCAGGGTGATTGAGAAGGCTTATCTTTTTAACATTTTTGACCACAGTAGTGTGTTTAGCTTCCAGACCTACAATGGATCATTTGGGCTGGCTTCTTCAGGGAACAATTTCAGATGATGCTTATATTTATTTCTTGTATTTCATATTTCCTTTAAGATATATGTTTTGTATTCTCTTGAAAAGTGAAAGGGTTAGTCACTCAGTGGTGTCTGACTCTTTGCAACCCCATGGACTGTAGCCCACCAGGCTCCTCTGTCCATGGGATTCTCCAGGCAAGAATACTGGAGTGGGTTGCCATTTCCTCCTCCAGGGGATCTTCCCAAACCAGGAATCAAGCCTGGGTCTGTATTCTCTTACCCTACATATAATACTTCCCTCTGGCCTACACTTTTTTCTCCGCTATATTTCAACTTACTGATGTAGCCTCCTGCGATGTTTCTGTAGGTTATTTCCACAATACCACAGGCAGACAGATGTGTAAAGGCTCTGAACAACTGTAACAAGATTGGGATGACCAGTTCTTCAGGACAGAAGATCTGTAGAAAGCAGGGACTGTCTTCAAATTTTAACTAGCCTCCAGTCCCCTCTCCAACTACCTTAGAGCTGGCTTTATCAAAACACAAACATAAATTGAGAATTTTACAACCTTTCTATATAGTACAGCCCAATAGGGGAGGAAAGAAAACATAGAGACCCCACCCTGTAGCCACAGGAGTTATAGTTTCAGTTTCAAAACTCACATTTGACCCACAAGAGGATGATCCTTTGAAAGATAAGTATGACTTCTTACATTTCCAGGAGTCTCCAGACATTTTAAAATGATTTAACCATGACACCCAAGAAGGTTTAATTCCATCCATCTGGTCCACATGCACACAGCAAATTAGGTTATAACAGAGGAGGGGCTCCCTTGGGCTGAAGAATCCTTCTCAAATCAGATCAGATCAGTCGCTCAGTCGTGTCTGACTCTTTGCGACCCCATGAATCGCAGCATGCCAGGCCTCCCTGTCCATCACCAACTCCCGGAGGTCACTCATACTCACATTCATCGAGTCAGTGATGCCATCCAGCCATCTCATCCTCTGTCGTCCCCTTCTCCTCCTGCCCCCAATCCCTCCCAGCATCAGAGTCTTCTCCAATGAGTCAACTCTTCGCATGAGGTGGCCAAAATACTGGAGTTTCAGCTTTAGCATCATTCCTTCTAAAGAAATCCCAGGGCTGATCTCCTTCAGAATAGACTGGTTGGATCTCCTTGCAGTCCAAGGGACTCTCAAGAGTCTTCTCCAATACCACAGTTCAAAAGCATCAATTCTTCGGCGCTCAGCCTTCTTCACAGTCCAGCTCTCACATCCATACATGACCACAGGAAAGACCATAGCCTTGACTAGGCGAACCTTTGTTGGCAAAGTGATGTCTCTGCTTTTGAATATGCTATCTAGGTTGGTCATAACTTTCCTTCCAAAGAGTAAGCGTCTTTTAATTTCATGGCTGCAGTCACCATCTGCAGTGATTTTGGAGCCCAGAAAAATAAAGTTTGACACTGTTTCCACTGTTTCCCCATCTATTTCCCATGTAGTGATGGGACCAGATGTCATAATCTTCGTTTTCTGAATGTTGAGCTTTAAGCCAATGTTTTCACTCTCCACTTTCACTTTCATCAAGAGGCTTTTTAGTTCCTCTTCACTTTCTGCCATAAGGGTGGTGTCATCTGCATATCTGAGGTTATTGATATTTCTCCCAGCAATCTTGATTCCAGCTTGTGTTTCTTCCAGTCCAGCGTTTCTCATGATGTACTCTGCATATAAGTTAAATAAACATGGTGACAATATACAGCCTTGACGTACTCCTTTTCCTATTTGGAACCAGTCTGTTGTTCCATGTCCAGTTCTAACTGTTGCTTCCTGACCTGCATACAAATTTCTCAAGAGGCAGATCAGGTGGTCTGGTATTCCCATCCTTCTGGGCTCTCTCTTTTTCCTGGTGGCAATTAAAAAAACATTTCAGCTACCTGTGCCAGTTTCTGCACTAAAGCTCCACTGAACTATTTCTCTCTAGGGTAAACCCAACCAGCAGCTCATAAACATTCAATGACTTGACAAAGGCCCCCACATCACTAGGCACAGTTGCAACCTAGAAATTAGCCCCTAAGACAGTCATGCATTCTGAGCGTTGTCAGATTTAACTTCAGACAAAAAGGAAGATACATATGTATCATGAAAAGGAAAGTGAAGCTTGAAAGGGTTAGTCACTCAGTGGTATCTGACTCTTTGCGACCCCATGGACCTGACAGGCTGCTCTGTCCATGGGATTTCCCAGACAAGAACAGGAGTGGGTTGCCATGCCCTTTTCCATAGGATCTTCTGAACCCAGGGATCGAAGCTGAGTCTCCTGCATTGCAGGCAGATTCTTTGCCATCTGAGCTACCAGGGAAGCCTGGCACATATATATCTACTGCTGCTGCTGCTGCTGCTAAGTCACTTCAGTCGTGTCCGACTCTGTGTAACCCCATAGACGGCAGCCCATCAGGCTCCCCGTCCCTGGGATTCTCCAAGCCAAAAACAAATATGAAATATACAGTATATAATTTTTCTTCTATATTAGTATCCATAATCATTTTACATGAAGTATGTTAGGGCTTGTAACCTTAACATTTTTTAGATATGTCTTGACAGCAGCCTTATTTAAGCCATTTCAGCAACTCTTTTTATTAACAAGATTGACTTTAAACAATACTGTGAAGTAAACAATTCTCTTTTCCTTCCTATGTCCCTCTCCTCTTCGACTAATTTCCTTTTCCCCTCTTGATACTACAATTGTCCCTAGTTTCCAAGGGGCACTGAAGACCCCATCTAAGACCCCTACCCCCAACAGACAACACTCTAAGCTAGAACCTATTTTCTCAACTATCCATCATTGCATTTCAGCCCTGTCTTTCTTGCCTAGTGGGGTAAACTAATCCCTGCTGAGTTGCTAATGGCTGAAACCCATATTCCCTCTTCCTAAAGTATTAACAGTGTATAAAGGACTTCCTTAAAAGCATTTCTATTGGTAGATTCCCAGGCACTGTTGTGGAGAAGTATTCCTGTAAGATATTTTGGAGAGTCTATTTCAGCAAGTTCCTAGCTGACAGAAGCTATAAAACCATGTAGTACCCATAAGAATAAGACAAATCCAAATTTAAAATTGGCTTTTCCTAACATAAGAACTGAAATAACTAGATATTCATGATTATGTTACAGTAGTAATAATAGTTGACATTTATTAATCACTTTCAACACTGCCAGCCCTGTTCTCAGTGCTTGCTTTCCAGGCATCAACTCATTCATTCTTCACAAAGACCTTATAAGGACCATATTGTCACCGACATTCTCAGTTCAGTTCAGTTGCTCAGTCATGTCCGACTCTTTGCAACTCCATGGACTGCAGCAGTCTAGGCCTCCCTGTCCATCACCAAATCCTGGAGTTTATTCAAACTTATGTCCATCGAGTTGGTGATGCCATCCAACCATCTCATCCTCTGTCGTCCCCTTCTCCTCCTGCCTCAATCTTTCCCAACATCAGGTTCTTTTCAAATGAGTCAGTTCTTCGCATCAGGTGGCCGAAGTATTGGAGTTTCAGCTGCAACATCAGTCCTTCCACTGAATATTCAGGACTGATGTACTTTAGGATGGACTGGTTGGATCTCCTTGCTATCCAAGGGCGAGTCTCCTCCAACACCACAGTTCAAAAGCATCAACTCTTTGGCACTCAGCTTTCTTTATAGTCCAACTCTCACAACCATACATGACTTCTAGAAAAACCATAGCTTTGATGAGATAGATCTTTGTAGGCAAAGTAATGTCTCTGCTTTTTAATATGCTGTCTAGGTTGGTCATAACTTTTTTTCCAAGGAGCAAGAGTCTTTTAATTTCATGGTTGCAGTCATGATCTGCAGGGATTTTGGAGCCCAAAAAAATAAAGCCACTGTTTCCCCATCTATTTCCCATGAAGTCATGGGACCAGATGCCATGATCTTCATTTTCTGAATGTTGAGTTTTAAGCCAACTTTTTCATTCTCCACTTTCATCGAGAGGCTTTTTAGTTCCTCTTCACTTTCTGCCATAAGGGTGGTGTCATCTGCATATCTGAGTTATTGATATTTCTCTCGGCAATCTTGATTCCAGCTTGTGCTTCCTCCAGTCCAGGATTTCTCATGATGTACTCTGCATATAAGTTAAATAAGCAGGGCGACAATATACAGCCTTGACATACTTCTTTTCTTATTTGGAACCAGTTGTTCCATGTCCAGTTCTAACTGTTGCTTCTTGACCTGCATACAGATTTCTCAGGAGGCAGGTCAGGTGTTCTTGTATTCCCATCTCTTGAAGAATTTTCTATAGTTTGTTGTGATCCACACAGTCAAAGGCTTTGGATAGTCAATAAAGCAGAAATAGATGTTTTTCTGGAACTCTCTTGCTTTTTCAATGATCGAGCAGATGTTGGCAATTTGATTTCTGGTTCCTCTACGATTTCTAAATCCAGCTTAAACATCTGGAAGTTCATGGTTCAAGTACTGTTGAAGCCTGGCTTGGAGAATTTTCAGCATTACTTTGCCAGCATGTGAAATGAGATCAATTGTGCAGTAGTTTGAGCATTCTTTGGCCTTGCCTTTCTTTGGAATTGGAATGAAAACTGACCTTTTCCAGTCCTGTGGCCACTGCTGAGTTTTCCAAAGTTGCATATTGGAAATTGTGGCATATTGAGTGCAGGACTTTCACAGAATCATCTTTTAGGATTTGAAATAGCTCAACTGGAATTTCATGATCTCCACTAACTTTGTTTGTAAGGATGCTTCCTAAGGCCCACTTGACTTCACATTCCAGGATGTCTGGCTCTAGGTTAGTGATCACACCATTGTGATTATCTGGGTCATGACGATCTTTTTTGTACAGTTCTTCTGTGTATTCTTGCCACCTCTTCTTAAGATCTTCTGCTTCTGTTAGGTCCATACCATTTCTGTCCTTTATCGAGCCCATCTTTGCATGAAATGTTCCCTTGGTACCTCTAATTTTCTTGAAGAGATCTCTAGTCTTTCCCATTCTATTGTTTTCTTCTATTTCTTTGCATTGATCATTGAGGAAGGCTTTCTTATCTCTCCTTGCTATTCTTTGGAATTTTGCATTCAAATGGGTATATCTTTTCTTTTCTCCTTTGCCTTTCACTTCTTTTCATAGCTGTTTGTACAGCCTGCTCAGATAACCATTTTGCCTTTTTGCATTTCTTTTTCTTGGTGTTGGTTTTGATCATTGCCTCCTGTACAATGTTACGCTGGAGCGACTATGAGGAGATACCCCATGGCCAAGGGCAAAGAAGCAAAGCCCCAGCAAGATGGTAGGTGCTGGAGCGGTCAGTGGCTGTGTGGCACGGGAGTGACTTTGAGGAGATACCCCAGGTCCATGGGCAAAGGAGAAGCCCCAGCAAGATGGGAGGAGGAGTGAAATTGCATTTAGAATCAAACCCCATACCCACCAGGGATGCTCAGAGGGCTCAAAAATACTTTGTGCATACCAGGACCCAGAGATCCCATAGAGACTGAGACAGAACTGTGTTTAAGTGTCTCCTGAGGAGGTACAGCTCAGCAGTGGCCTGCTGCAGGGACAGGGGCTCTGGGTGCAGCAGACCTGGGTATGACATAAGCCCTCTTGGAGGAGGTTGCCATTAACCCCACAATACAGCTGCCAGAACTTACACAGGACTAGGGAAATAGACTCTTGGAGGGCACAAACAGAACCTTGTGCACCAGGACCCAGGAGAAAGGAGCAGTGACCCCACAAGAGACTGACCCAGACTTGCCCGTGAGTGTCCAGGAGTCTCTGGGGAGGTGTGGGTCGGCAGTGGCCTGCTAGGGGCACTGAGTGCAGCAGTGCATCATGGGACCTTTTGAAGGAGGTCCCCATTATTCTCATTACCTCCACCATAGATTGGCCTCAGGTCAAACAACAGGGAAGGAACACAGTTCTGCCCATCAACAGAAAATGGGATTAAATATTTACTGAACATGGCCCCACCCATCAGAACAAACCCAGTTTCCCCCTCAGTCAGATCAGATCAGATCAGATCAGTTGCTCAGTTGTGTCCAACTCTTTGCAACCCCATAAATCGCAGCACACCAGCCCTCCCTGTCCATCACCAACTCCCGGAGTTCACTCAGACTCATGTCCATCAAGTCAGTGATGCCATCCAGCCATGTCGTCCTCTGTCGTCCCCTTCTCCTCTTGCCCCCAATCCCTCCCAGCATCAGAGTCTTCTCCAAGGAGTCAACTCTTCGCAGGAGGTGGCCAAAGTACTGGAATTTCAGCATCAGTCCCTCCAATGAACACCCAGGACTAATCTCCTTTAGAATGGACTGGTTGGATCTCCTTGCAGTCCAAGGGACTCTCAAGAGTCTTCTCCAATACCACAGTTCAAAAGCATCAATTCTTCAGCACTCAGCCTTCTTCACAGTCCAACTCTCACATCCAAACATGATCACAGGAAAAACCATAGCCTTGACTAGACGAACCTTTGTTGGCAAAGTAAAGTCTCTGCTTTTGAATATGCTATCTAGGTTGGTCATAACTTTCCTTCCAAGGAGTAAGCGTCTTTTAATTTCATGGCTGCAGTCACCATCTGCAGTGATTTTGGAGCCCAGAAAAATAAAGTCTGACCCTGTTTCCACTGTTTCCCCATCTATTTCCCATGTAGTGATGGGACCGGATACCATGATCTTCATTTTCTGAATGTTGAGCTTTAAGTCAACTTTTTCACTCTCCTCTTTCACTTTCATCAAGAGGGTTTTTAGTTCCTCTTCACTTTCTGCCATAAGGGTGGTGTCATCTGCATATCTGAGGTTATTGATATTTCTCCCGGCAATCTTCGTTCCAGCTTGTGCTTCTTCCAGTCCAGCGTTTCTCATGATGTACTCTGCATATAAGTTAAATAAACATGGTGACAATATACAGCCTTGACGTACTCCTTTTCCTATTTGGAACCAGTCTGTTGTTCCATGTCCAGTTCTAACTGTTGCTTCCTGACCTGCATACAGATTTCTCAAGAGGCAGGTCAGGTAGTCTGGTATTCCCATCTCTTTCAGAATGTTCCACAGTTTATTGTGATCCACACAGACAAAGGCTTTGGCATAGTCAATAAAGCAGAAATAGATGTTTTTCTGAAACTCTCTTGCTTTTTCCACGATCCAATGGATGTTGGCAATTTGATCTCTGGTTCCTCTACCTTTTCTAAAACCAGCTTGAACGTCTGGAAGTTCACGGTTCACATATTGCTGAAGCCTGGCTTGGAGAATTTTGAGCATTACTTTACTAGCGTGTGAGATGAGTGCAATTGTGCAGTGGTTTGAGCATTCTTTGGTATTGCCTTTCTTTGGAATGGGAATGAACACTGACCTTTTCCAGTCCTGTGGCCACTGCTGAGTTCTCCAAATTTGCTGGTATATTGAGTGCAGCACTTTCACAGCATCATCTTTCAGGATTTGGAATAGCTCAACTGGAATTCCATCACCTCCACCAGCTTTGTTCGTAGCGATGCTTTCTAAGGCCCACTTGACTTCACATTCCAGGATGTCTGGCTCTAGGTCAGTGATCACACCATCGTGATTGTCTGGGTCGTGAAGATCTTTTTTGTATAGTTCTTCCATGTATTCTTGCCATCTCTTCTTAATATCTTCTGCTTCTCTTAGGTCCATACCATTTCTGTCCTTTATCGAGCCCAACTTTGCATGAAATATTCCTTTGGTATCTCTGATTTTCTTGAAGAGATCTCTAGTCTTTCCCATTCTGTTATTTTCCTCTATTTCTTTGCATTGATCGCTGAAGAAGGCTTTCTTATCTCTTCTTGCTATTCTTTGGAACTCTGCATTTACATGTTTATATCTTTCCTTTTCTCCTTTGCTTTTTGCTTCTCTCCCATCAGGAAGCTTCCATAAGCCTCTTATCCTTCTCCATCAGAGGGCAGGCAGACTGAAAACCACAATCACAGAAAACTAACCAATCTGATCACATGGACCACAGCCTTGTCTAACTCAGTGAAACTGAGCCATGCCATGTAGGGCCACCCAAGACGGACGGGTCATGGTGGAGAGTTCTGACATAGCGTGGTCCACTGGAGAAGAAAGTGGCAAGCCACTTCAGTATTCTTGCTTGAGAACCCCATGAACACTCACGTTTTACAGGTGGGAAAATTAAGCATTTGGTCCCAGGTCACTTAGGCAGCAAGTGGTGGGGCTGCAACTCACGTCCCAGTTCTCAGGCTTCATTGCCTCGACCACACACTACAGTGCCTCTCTAGGGGAGGCTGGTAGAAAAGTTGCTCTCCACTGAGAGGGTGAGAGAAAGAGAGAGAGTGACAGGAAGTTTCAGGAGATGCTACGCTTCTCCAGCCTCATCCCTTATCATTCTCTTCTCATACTTTCCCCTCCCTCGTAGTGTGGCCACAGCAAAGTGCTCACCGTCTTGAAAGAATGCACAGTGCAACTTCACACATACAAATTCATGCATTTTTTTTGTTAGTTTGCTTGTTTGTTTATGCTTTTCCCTTCTCTGTGTCTTTCTGATCCTATTCATCCCTTGCAGTCCAGCTAAAATATCAAAGGATCCACAACCCCATCCCCACCCCCAGAATTCATTCTCCCTCTGGGTCCATTCTTATATCCCAGTGCCTATCATATTGTAACAGGCTAGCATATTTTATATTTTAGGTTGTCTGTTGAGAGTAGAGGTTCCATATCACCTGTCTCATTATTTTTTTTTCCAGTGTCTAGCTTAGTGTCTTATATTTGGCAGGAAAAATTTTTTTGAATTCAAGGTTTATTTAATCTATTCAGACTGAATCATTTCATTTTTTTAGGTTAACTGGATATCTTGAATGGTGACATCATCATCATCCTCACCCAAACCATAGCCAGAATAAATAAATGTTGCTAATACTTCATCTTAAGATGTGTTTCAACTTTTAAAAATGATTGTTTCAGTGACTACAATTACCTCAGGTGAACTACTAATTGTACAAAATAATGTTGCCCCTTTTAATATCAATATCTTCCTCCATTCTCAAGCTGTTCCCTACTCCCAGTCAATCCTGAATGATGTGGTTGTAGTATTTTTCTTAAAGTGAAAGTCTCTCAGCCATGTCTGACTCTATGGAACCCTGTGTACTATACAGTCCATGGGATTCTCCAGGCCAGAATACTGGAGTTGGTAGCCTTTCTCTTCTCCAGGGGATCTTCCCAATCCAGGGGTCGAACCCAGGTCTCCCTCATTGCAGGTGGATTCTTTACCAGCTGAGCCACAAGGGAAGTCCATTTTTCTTAAAGTTCCCATTTTTAACATTTTATTTTCCTGCTCAAGTTTTGCCATTGTCTTTCCATGTCCTAGCAAACCAAGAGTGAATGTCTCTGGTTTAGTTCAGGACCTTAGCATCCAATTTCTCACTCGTTATCCTGGAGCCTATCAACCAATGGCCATGCATGCTGCTGTGTCTCAATGGGGTTCCTGCAGTAGAACCTAGGACTCTAGGGTAGCAGACTGATGACCTCCATTTTCAATGAGGGCCACAAAATTAAAGACTGGCAAACATTGTCAAATTCTACTTCAGTTCTCATTTACTTCCCAAACAACCTCCTCTCCCTTTAAACAAACACATGCCATACCTTTGCTTTGGCTGTTCCCCTACCTGGAACATCATCTTTCTTTCTCTCTAACCATCTTTTTACAACCACTGGAAGCCCATCTTTTGGTCCAGAGTCCCTTGGCACTCCAGAGTCACTCCTCTGGATAACTACTGCCTTGACAGAGAACGAACACAGTTTTGATTTCCTGATTCGCTCTCATGCATCCCTTCCACATGCTTGTCGAGGTGAGTAGCCACAACTAACTGCCTGGTTCTGAGCCTGCAGTACAAGGTGATCTTGACCTGTCACCTGAACACACTGAGAAATTCCGGTCCACAGTTTCATGGTGACCCGCTCAAACTGCAGAAGTCCCATCTCCTCCTTCTCACTTCTTTATCTGCTGGCCCTTCAGCAACTTGATCCTTTCAATCACCCTGTCCTTCCAAGCTCCATCCCCCTGTTTAAAGCTAAATCTTACCTCACTCTCTAGCCTCTCCGAAAAGTTAGGTCTTTTCAGGGCTGTGGATTCCCCTTCGTTTCCAGACAAAACTGCTGTCCATAAATTCCAGCTTGGCAGTTTCCCTAGACTGTGTCCACAACATTTCCCAGCACTGACTTCTTTCTGGAAAGAGTACCCTGACTAACTACTTTGAACTCACTTCTTCTCCCTTTGCTCTGCTCTCATTTTTATCCTTAGGAGACGCTATGGAATCTCATATCTCAAGCTTTCTTTCACAATTCCCTGTCCTACCACTGTCAACAGACTCTGAGCTTGGCTGGAAGCTTTTAATTCACAAGTATCCTGTGTTTCTGGGTTTCTCCACAAACATAAAAAGAAAACCAAACAACAAACCACTGCAGCATCTTTGTTCTGGTGTTGGGATGGTGAAACTCAGTGATGTTTGTTAAGGAAAAGAAATTCCCCTTTTCCTATGGAAAAGGAACATAGGATAATTCCACTTATGAACAGAGGAAAGAAGGTGTGAAGAAGTTACACGGCTTGTTCATCCCAGAGTGTATCACAAACAGAACTACTGTGGTCTTAAGGTGACCAGTACCTCCCAGTTTACCTAGGACTTTCATCATTCTAGCACTCAAAGCCCCACAGCCCAGGAAACTACTCAGTCTTGGCAAATAGTTGGTGATCCTCTATGGCATCTGGGTCCCCGTGCAGCCCCTAAGCCAGGTTGCAGAGGTCCAGCTTCCCCATGCAACCCACCTTTCCTCTGCCACCCCTGCTCCTGGGCAACTTGATACGTTAAAAGTCAACAAGCTTTCAGGGTTGATAGCGTGTTTAGTGTTTCCTCTAATGTGTATCATCTGTCCTTTATCTAGGTTAAATTTCCCCTCTTATCCAAGCCTTCAGCAGTGTAGCTTGGCTCTTTCCAAAGTTTTCAACAGCTTAAATCATAGGAGTTGGAGCAGAAATCTCCACCTTGCTCCTTTTCAAACTGTGTGTTTAAGGATGATTTTTCATCTTGAGGACTGAGCCTGTTGCCCGAGACTCTCTTGTAATGAAAACCATGCCATTTTGCATTTCCCCAGTGCCACATAGTCAACAGAGAGCTGTCCCTGTCTCTGTCTCTCTCTCTCACACACACAGACATACACACCGTGCTGGGTATTACTGATAACCCCCTGAGGTAGGCAGGTACTTACTGGTTGAACGAGGTAAGAAGGGTAAGGAAAGAATTTCTTTACAACTGGTTTTCTTTTGAAATGTCTTTAAGAAACAGTTTATAAAACATGCTTTCAATGGCTTTGTTTCTTTTAATTTCTGTCTTCAAAGCATAAACTGAAGTGGAGATCTAAATTATTAGGAATCAGCTGCTGGTAACCACACAGCCTGGAAAAACTCCAGAGTGGGGCTGGGGGGATCCCAGCTCCTCCCTCCCAGCCAGCCCAGGTCCTGGAGGGAGAGAGAGTCCCACTCAGGAAGGGCCCACCCTCCATCACCTCACATTCTGGCAGGCCCTGCCTCCCTACCTCCTCTCACCCAGAATATTATTTCTAATAACATGGGGAAATGCTCATGTACATTCTCTTGAAATAGAACCTGATTGTCAATTGGGAACCATCAACAGAGTCCCTCATCCCTTGGTTTACTATTATAAGGATTTTTAGCAGCAGCAGCAGCAGCAGGCACAAGCTCCTGTTTCATTACTGTGAATTAAACAAGGCTTCAGGCGAGACTTCCCTGCTGATCCAGAGGTTGAGAATCTGCCTTCCAATGCAGGGGACTCGGGTTCCCTGGTCAGGGATCTAAGACCCCACATGCTGCCGGGCACCTAAACCAGGGTTCGTGCAGCTACTGGGCTCACACACTCTGGAGCCAGTGCTTCAGAGCTAGGGAAAGCCCTCGCCCTGGGGTGAAGACCCAGCAGAGCCCAGAGAAAAACAGAAACAAAGGAAACCACAACAAGGCTGTGGGCAAAGGGCGAGGCTAGAAATGCTGCCTCTTAAAGTGTGGGGCTTTGAAAGTCTGCGGCCCTTCACGGTGCCGTAGTTCTATAGTTTAAGTTCTTACATGAGGCGTTGGTAATGTTTCAGCACTCCATGTCATGTTGAACTGAATGACTTTCTTTCAAAAACGTACCTGCTCTAGTTCAGTGTTTTTAAATGTGCCTAATCCTCAGAATCATCTGCAGGTCTTTTTAATTTGAGACTTTAGTGTATATAATCATCTCCTGGCCAGTCTGTTAAAATGCAGATTCCCAGGCCTCCTCCCTGAGATTCAGATTCAGGGGGTCTGGGGCAGGGCCTGGGGATCTTCAGAGTTAAAAAGCTCCTTCAGGCGATCTGAGGCAGGTGCTCTGAAGAGCATTATAGCCTTACTATTTCCTGCGTGGGCTGCCAACGTCGGTGTCACCTGGGATGGATTAGAAATGCAAACTCTCAGGCAGCATCCTGGTCTTCTGAAGCAGGATCTGCATTTTAATAAGATCCCCAGGTGGCTTGTGTGTACATAAGGTCTGATAAGCAGTGCCCTACAATACAACTGACGCCATTGCATCAACCCAAAATCTGAAAGCAAGTGAGAGCTATCAATGAACAACCTGCAACAAGCTTTCTTTTCCATGGGGGCCTTTAATGTGTACTCAACAAATATCCATCGGACGGATATGTTTTCACGGAAGAGGGACCATGGAAGTCTCATTGTGCAAACTACCTTGCGTTGACACAATCCTGAATAAGCCAGAAGTCTAGATAAGGGTCAAGAGTATACAAATGTGATCATTTGATAAATTTTGGGAAGCCCCCATTAACCAACGGGTATTTACTTATTAGGTGTTTTCCAGTGCCCAGAATTTTGCTTCTCCCATTCTATTTGGGAGAAAGAAAGATAATACAGGGAAGACTTATAGAAGATAATGAAATGCCTCGATGCTGTGTATGTGGGCATTAGATGTTGGCAATTGGAGTTCTAAGGGGAAGCATACTGACTGGAGGAATCAGTAGAGCCTCCATGGAGGAGGAGTGAGCAGGTTGGTAAAGTGTGGTGGGTGTTATGGAAGCTGACAGGAGGCCTTCTCAAGAAGGAGAGAGAACAAAGAGAGTAAAACTTAAAATGAGCTTGACTTGTCTGGGAGACAGAAATAAACAGTCCTATTGTGGCAAAAGTTTAAGGCAAATGAAGAACAGAAAGCAAAAAGGTTATGGAGGATGAAACTAAGGGCTTCCCAGGTGGCACTAGTGGTAAAGAATCCAACTGCCAACGCAGGAGACAAAAGAGACACAGGTTCAATCCTTGGGTTGAGAATATCTCCTGGAGGAGGGCATGGCAACCTACTCCAGTATTCTTGCCTGGAGAATCCCATAGACAGAGGAGCCTGGTGAGCTATAGTCCACAGGATCACAGAGTCAGACACGACTGAAGTGACAGTATATTTATTGTATTATTAGGATGAAACTAAATTGTAGATGAATGAAGGTCAGAAGTAGAATTGCTACAGCATGTGTTTGGACAATGCTTATTTTTCCCAATCCATTCTCTCTTTCTTCTTGATAAGATTTTTTTAAAATTACAGTATAGTTGACTAAGGGCTTCCCTGGTGGCTCAGAGGTAATGAACCCACCTGCCAACGCAGGAGATGTGGGTTCAATCCCTGGGTCAAAGATCCCTTGAAGAAAGAAATAGCAACTCACTCCAGTTTTCTTGCCTGGGAAATCTCATGAACAAAGGAGCTTTGTGGGCTACAGTCCATGGGGTTGCAAAAGAGTAGGAAACAACTGAGCAACTAAACAATAACAATAGATGACTAAGGGGATTTTTTTTAAGTTGGTTACATAGCCAACCAAGACAAAGACTACACATCCCAGCCTCCTTTACAGAGCAGTGTGGTCATATGACTTTTTGTCCAATGAGATATAAACAAAAGCGTATGTGTCAGCTGTGACCTTTTTAATTACTTTTAAAGGATGGGGGCACACCCTTTTGGACATCTTCCACTTTCTCGGTAACTGAAGAGGGATGAGGATAACTGGAGCTCAAGTAACCATTTTGGACCAGAAAGTGAAATTCACAAGCTAACGTGAACAAACAGGGACACAGGAGGAGTCTGGGTCCCTAAAGAACAGACCATGCTAACCCCACTCTTTCCTCTGGTCTTAATATGAGGAAGATGTAATTTTAAATCTTCCTTAAGTCACTAACACTATATTTTGGCTTTTCTGTCATGCACAGACAAACCTAATTCAAATTCATAAAACATGTAGTTGAAAGCCAAAAATGTAAGCACTTATGCATCAGGCACCATCCTTGTTCCAGGTCACCAACCCTCTGACCCTAATAGATTATTACCTAATCTCCCCAAGCCTTTGTCTCCTCACACGTAAAATAGGGAAAACATTTCTCAAGGGTGGTTGTGAGGAGCAAATTAGATTAACTATATTAAGTATCTAGTGCAGAGCTGGCGTATAGCACACTCTTAATAACTGTACTCCTTCTAATTATATACAGGGACATAGCAACAGATCACTATGGGACACAGTGTATATAGAAATTCAGAGGTTGTCTGTATCTAGAAGATTCCCATGGCAGTAGTGGACTTCAGGTTTGAAAGGTGGATAGACTAAAAGCAGGAAAATGCTTCAGACGTCTCAAGTCTACCCTATGGCATTAGCAGTGGAAAAGAAGCAGATATTTAATGAGCCCTTTTTCTGTCCCAGGCACATTCTAGGAGTTAAAATTATCATGAAAAACAAAAACATACATCTTCTTAACATTCACAGATTTTACAGCCCGGGAGTCAGACATTAAACTATAATGATTAATCATATGACCATGTTAGTACTATGGAGGAAAGAAGGAGAATGTTCTGAGAGCTTGTGTTAGAGACACTTAGAGTGACATAGGATTCCACTGAGATATGAAGGATAAACCTGAGTTAACTAAGTGAAAGGAACAGAAGGTACAGCCCCTGCAGGGAATTGAAAAGCAAAGGCCCTGAGATGGAAAGGAGCAGGATAAGTTCTTATAAATAAGATAAAACCAGTGTACCAGAAGTGGAGAGCCCACAGGGGAGCCCAGTATGAAACGAGCTGGAGAGGAAGGCAAGAGACAGGTCCTGCAGGGCCTTGGAGACCATCATAAAGGGTTCTGTCCTAAAGAAGATTGGCTGCCAGCCATCCTAGGATAACGAAGGTGAAGGTGAAGTCACTCAGTCGTGCCCTACTTTTTGTGACCCCGTGGACTGCAGCCTACCAGGCTTCTCCGTCCATGGGATTCTCCAGGCAAGAATACTGGAGTGGTTACCATTTCCTTCTCCAGGGGATCTTCCCGACCCAGGGGTCGAACCCGGGTCTCCCGCATGGGAGGCAGACGCTTTAACCTCTGAGCCACCAGGGAAGCCCTAGGATGACAAACCATACCAGTTTGTCTGGGACTGAGGGATATGAGACTTTCAGTGCTAAAACTAGCACATTTCTGGGCAAACCAAGGAGTTGGTCACCTTAGTGATCTAATTTTTTTCTAAAGACCACAGTCTGGCTGCCATGTGGAAAACAGAGTGTAGGAGTTCAGGAATGGAATTAGGATAATTGTCAGGACATGGTGAGAGGTTGGAAATGCTATTTCCAAGACCACATGAATTAACTCAAATATAACGATGGTATCTGGACTGCCAATCCTACATAGGAACTACTTTGACTGTATTCATCTAAGCACTGAAGTACTAGGGTAGACCCAAGAGGACATTACCTTAGCCAAACTACAAACTATGTGGTCTAATCCTTGGTTTCAAGAATTATGGCTAATTAGCCTGCTACCTTTGGGGAAGGCAGTGGCACCCCACCCCAGTACTTTTGCCTGGAAAATCCCATGGACAGAGGAGCCTGGTAGGCTCCAGTCCATGAGGTCGCTAAGAGTCGGACATGACTGAGAGACTTCACTTTGACTTTTCACTTTCATGCATTGGAGAAGGAAGTGGCAACCCACTCCAGTGTTCTTGCCTGGAGAATCCCAGGGACAGAGCCTGGTGGGCTGCCGTCTATGGGATCGCACAGAGTCAGACACAACTGAAGCGACTTAGCAGCAGCAGCAGCAGCAGCAGCCTGCTACCTTTAGGCGAAGATCATTTAAATCACTTTAGACCAAAGTGTTCCCCAAGGAAAACAATCTTGTTTGTTTTTTTTTCCAATAGCCCAACAATTACACCTAACTGCAAAAGAAAGCAGGAATTCTTTCACCTCCTCTGAAATACTTTTCCTCCTGCTAGAAAGTGGTACAGTAGTTACCAGGAGCTACTGATCTAGGTTTTATTGGTATGAGAACTGTGTTTTTGACAGTATTTCCAAAGAATCATTTGCTTCTCTCTTGTTTCTTAACCCATGTTTCTAAACTGTTGTGGCAATTTTTAAAAAATTTTATTGGAACACAGCTTCTCCCACCCTATCTGATTATATTTTGTCTGTAGTTGCTTTCATGCTATAATTGCAGAGTTAAGTGGTTGTTCTTTATTATTCATTTACTTTTGACCACACCACGTGGCTTTCAGGATCTTTGTTCCCTGACTGGGATTAAATCCCAGCTCCTGGCATTGGAAGCTGAGTCCTAAACACTAGACCACCAGGGAATTCCTAGGGAATTATTATTATTGTTAATTATTATTATATAATTCCTAGACAATTATTATAATTGTCACTGTAGTTTAATGCTAATTTTAACATTCTTTGCAAAATGTTCTACCTTTTTAGTAGGAATAGCAAACAGTATGTATAACTTAATTACTGCCTCTTTTTTGCACCATAAAACTAATCAATAGCTTAGGAAATGAAAGATTAGGATTCTGAGCCAAGCAAACAATGATGAAAAAAGCTTGATTTTGTAGAATCAAAATTTGCGCTTAAACATAGATATATTTGTTTCCGTTTATATTTAATCTAAAGTTTCTAAAAAACCTGCAAGAACTCAGAGGTCCGTCTAGTCAAGGCTATGGTTTTTCCTGTGGTCATGTATGGATGTGGGAGCATGTATGGATGTGTGAAGAATTGATGCTTTTGAACTGTGGTGTTGGAGAAGACTCTTGAAAGTCCCTTGGACTGCAAGGAGATCCAACCAGTCCATTCTGATGGAGATCAGTCCTGGGTGTTCACTGGAAGGACTGATGCTAAAGCTGAAACTTCAATACACTTGGCCACCTCATGCGAAGAGTTGACTCATTGGAAAAGACCCTGATGCTGGGAGGGAGGGACTTGGGGCAGGAGGAGAAGGGGACGACAGAGGATGAGATGGCTGGATAGCATCACCCACTCGAAGGACATGAGTTTGAGTAAACTCCGGGAGTTGGTGATGGACAGGGAGGCCTGGCATGCTGCAATTCATGGGGTCACAAAGAGTCGGACACAACTGAGCGACTGAACTGGAACTAGAACTGGACACCTATGCTGCTGCTGCTGCTGTTAAGTCACTTCAGTCATGTCCAACTCTGTGTGACCCCATAGACGGCATCCCACCAGGCTCCCCCAGCCCTGGGATTCTCCAGGCAAGAACAATGGAGTGGGTTTTACACCTATAATGTATATAAATATTTTCTTTGCAAAGTAACAATTAGCATATCTTAATATTATTAAATTACACTTTATGGGGCTTCCCAGGTGGTCCAGTAAAGAATCTGCCTGCCAATACAGGATACTCAAGAGACAAGGATTCAATTCCTGGGTCAGGAAGATCCGCTGGAGGAGGAAATAGCAACCTGCTCCTGTATTCTTGCCTGGAGAATTCCATGGACAGAGGAGCCTGGCAGGCTACAGTCATTAAATTATATTCTACATGCTATGCTAAGTCACTTCAGTCATGTCCGACTCTGTGTGACCCCATAGACAGCAGCCCACCAGACTTCCCCGTCTCTGGGATTCTCCAGGCAAGATATTCTGCATAGCACTGTTAACTTAATTTCATTGCAAAATCATGGAAAATAATGTTAATAAAATAATTCTGAAAATCTTATAGTGGTGACCAGGATGAGTTTGGATGATCTGGGGTTCAAATGCATGTGTGGAAATCTCTCTACCTATGACTATATATCTGTAAAGCTGTTTTACAAATACATGTGTGTGTGTATATATATATATGTATGTATATTATTGCCATCTTAATGGGTGTGAAGTGGTACCTCACTGTAGTTTTGATTTGCATTTTTCTGACAATTAATGATGTTGAGTATCTTTTCATGTGCTTATTGGCCATTTGTAAATTTTCTTTAGAGAAATAACTATTCAGATGCTTTGTCCTTTTTTAATTGTGTTATTTATCTTTTTACTTTTAAGTTGTGAAACTAATTTATATATTCTGAATACAATCCTTATCAATATGTGAGTTACAAATATTTTATTTCATTTCATGGGTTTCCTTTTACCTTTTATTTTTTTGCAGAATCTTAGTTCCCAAACTAAGGATTGAACCTGGGCCTTGGCAATGAAAGTGCCAAGTCCTAGTCTCTGGACCACCTGGGAATTCCCTCTTTTTTTACTTTCTTCATGATGGAGTACAAACATTTTTTATTTTGATGATATCTAATTTTTCTTTTGTATGTTGTGCATTTGGTATCATATCTAAGAAACCATTGCTTAATCCAAGATCACAAAGACTTATACCTTTGTTTTGTTCTAAGAGTTTAAGTTTAAGGTGCTAAATTTTTACTTAATTTTTGTGTGGGGTAGAGGTCCAACTTAATTCTTGTACATGTAGCTACTCGGTTGTCCCAGGCTATTCTTTCTCCATTGGATGGTCATGCACCCCTGTCAAATCAACTGACCTTAAATGTGAGTGTGTACTTCTAGACTCCCAGTTCTGTCCATTGATCCATATATCTCTACTTATGCCACTACTGTGCTGTATTATTTACTGTAGTTTTCGAGTATATTTTGAAATTGGGAATTGTGAATACATTATCTTTGCTCTTTTTTTTTTTTTTTTCCAATATTGTTTTGGCTACTCTGGGTCCTATGAATTTTCGAATCAGCATGTTGATTTCTGCAAAGAAGTGAGCTAAGGTTTTGATAAGGATTGTGCTGCATCTGTAGAGCCCTGGGAAGTATTGCCACCTAAACTATATTGTCTGTTTATTTGTTTAGGTCTGTTTTCATTTCTTGAACAATATTTTGTAGTTTTCAGAGAATAGATTTTGCATTTCTCATATTAAATTTATTCCTAATTATTTTATTCCTCTTGATAATGTTGTAAATAGAATTGATTTCCTGATTTCATTTTCAGATTTTTCATTGCAATTATATAGAAAGTTATTTCTGTATTTAACTGTATCCTACAACCTTAGCTATTAATTGGCCATAATAGTTTTTTAAAGTGGATTCCTTAGGATTTTCTACACATAAAGTCATGTCATCTACCAACTGAAGGTTCTTAAAGACTGCAACAATTGCACTGTGGTGGGGCTGAGCTGGGGGTGGTTATTCAATCCCTCCAAAATAGTGATGTTTTGATGAGAGTTTCTCCTTTTTCTAGCTAGAAAGGATGAGTTTCTTAATAACAAAATGAAAGTCGCTCAGTCATGTCTGACTCTTCGCAACCTCGTGGACCATACAGTCCATGGACTTCTCCAGGCCAGAATACTGGAGTGGATAGCCTTTCCCTTCTCCAGGGGATCTTCCCAACCCAGGGGTCGAACCCAGGTATCCCGCATTACAGGCGAATTCTTTAGCAGCTGAACCACAAGGGAAGCAACAAAATGCACTACTAATTCTTTACACATTACATCTCAACTAGATGCAGCTGAAAAATTCCAGTTTTGCTTTGTACCTCAAGGGTTGCACTTATCAACCTACATAAATATATGAGCTCATGATTCCAAAATAGTGTCAGCAATGGTCTCTTTCATTCAGAAGTCAGCATGGCTTAATGGAAAGATCCCAGCCTCTGGAACTGGAAGACTGGTTTCCAGTCCAGCTCTGTCCATATTAGCAGTGAGACTAATGTCTGCCTACCTCACTTCACATGGTTATTGTTCAGAGTCCAATGAACTACTTCATCAGGCTTCCTTCTGCAAGCTGGCTGCCTCCTCTGCAGAGGACTGAGCCTCAGAGGGGTGGCAGTGCCTGAGACCAGAGGAGGCAGAACCAACTGAGCTGTACCTTGGGGAAATGCCTCCTATTTTTTAGTCCTTTCTTTTTCCAACATTTATTTTGTAACAGTCTCTTTATTTTTTCAGTCTCCAGACACAAGTGTGCATGTATATGTACAACCACAAATTGGTTAAGGACTGTACACAAATTTTTATAGCTTGCTTTTCACATGAACTGTTTTATGACTATTAAGCATTCCTATTTATAAAAAAAAATTTATTGGGGTATAATTGATTTACAAAAAAGCAAAATGGCTGTCTGGGGAGGCCTTACAAATAGCTGTGAAAAGAAGAGAAGCGAAAACCAAAGGAGAAAAGGAAAGCTATAAGCATCTGAATGCAGAGTTCCAAAGAATAGCAAGGAGAGGTAAGAAATCCTTCCTCAGGGATCAATGCAAAGACATAGAGAAAAACAACAGAATAGGAAAGACTAGAGATCTCTTCAAGAAAATTAGAGGTACCAAGGGAATATTTCATGCAAAGATGGGCTCGATAAAGGACAGAAATGGTATGGACCTAACAGAAGCAGAAGATATTAAGAAGAGGTGGCAAGAATACACAGAAGAACTGTACAAAAAAGAGCTTCACACCCCAGATAATCACGATGGTGTGATCACTGACCTAGAGCCAGACATCCTGGAATGTGAAGTCAAGTGGGCCTTAGAAAGCATCACTACAAACAAAGCTAATGGAGGTGATGGAATTCCAGTGGAGCTATTCCAAATACTGAAAGATGATGGTGTGAAAGTGCTGCACTCAATATGCCAGCAAATTTGGAAAACTCAGCAGTGGCCACAGGATTGGAAAAGGTCAGTTTTCATTCCAGTCCCAAAGAAAGGCAATACCAAAGAATGCTCAAACTACCGCACAATTGCACTCATCTCACACGCTAGTAGAGTAATGCTCAAAATTCTCCAAGCCAGGCTTCAGCAATATGTGAACCGTGAACTTCCTGATGTGCAAGCTGGTTTTAGAAAAGGCAGAGGAACCAGAGATCAAATTGCCAACATCTGCTGGATCATGGAAAAAGCAAGAGAGTTCCAGAAAAGCCTATATTTCTGATTTATTGACTATGCCAAAGCCTTTGACTGTGTGGATCACAATAAACTGTGAAACATTCTGAAAGAGATGGGAATACCAGACCACCTGACCTGCCTCTTGAGAAGTGTGTATACAGGTCAGGAAGCAACAGTTAGAACTGGACATGGAACAACAGACTGGTTCCAAATAGGAAAAGGAGTATGTCAAGGCTGTATATTGTCACCCTGCTTACTTAACTTATATGCAGAGTACATCATGAGAAATGCTGGGCTGGAAGAAGCACAAGCTGGAATCAAGATTGCTGGGAGAAATATTAATAACCTCAGATATGCAGATGACACCACCCTTATGGCAGAAAGTGAAGAGGAACTAAAAAGCCTCTTGATGATGAAAGTGAAAGTGGAGAATGAAAAAGTTGGCTTAAAGCTCAACATTCAGAAAACTAAGATCATGGCATCTGGTCCCATCACTTCATGGGAAATAGATGGGGAAACAGTGGAAACAGTGTCAGACTTTATTTTGGGGGGCTCCAAAATCACTGAAGATGGTGACTGCAGCCATGAAATTAAAAGACATTTACTCCTTGGAAGAAAAGTTATGACCAACCTAGACAGCATATTCAAAAGCAGAGACTTTACTCTGCCAACAAAGTTCCATCTAGTCAAGGCTATGGTTTTTCCTGTGGTCATGTATGGATGTGAGAGCTGGACTGTGAAGAAAGCTGAGAGTGGAAGAATTGATGCTTTTGAGCTGTGGTGTTGGAGAAGACTCTTGAGAGTCCCTTGGACTGCAAGGAGATCCAACCGGTCCATTCTGAAGGAGATCAGTCCTGGGATTTCTTTGGAAGGAATGATGCTAAAGCTGAAACTCCAGTACTTTGGCCACCTCATGCGAAGAGTTGACTAATTGGAAAAGACTCTGATGCTGGGAGGAATTGGGGGCAGGAGGAGAAGGGGACGGCAGCTGATGAGATGGCTGGATGGTATCATTGACTGGATGGACGGGAGTCTGGGTGAACTCCAGGAGTTGGTGATGGACAGGGAGGCCTGGCGTGCTGCGGTTCATGGGGTCGCAAAGAGTCGGACACGGCTGCCCGACTGAACTGAACTGAACTGATTTACAAAATGTTGTTTTAGTTTCAGGTGTACAAGAAAATACATATATCTACTCTTTTTTAGTTTCGGCTTCCAGATGGGCCATTAAAGGATTGGGCAGATGCCCCTGTGCTATACAGTAGTTCCTTATTAGTTATCTATTTTATATATAGTAGTTTGTATGTATCAATCCCCATCTTCCAATTTATCTCTTCCCCCCATCTACCCATCCCCCCACCCCACCTCCTTCACCCTTGCCCCATCAAGTCATATCTTTGGTTTCATCAGGGATAATTCCTTTCCTAGTTTAACACTATGATGACATTTCATCTCATTGACAAACCTTTTCACTCTAAGGGTGAATCTATCTTTGCTGAAGATATAGCCAGACTTCGCCCAGCCTGGTATCTATAGGCTAAAGAGGATCTGTAAGATAAATGGGAAAATCACAGAAGTGATCAGGAAGAACAAACAGGCTGTGGCTTTACCTTAGCCACAAAGTGGTAGCTTTGTCACCAGGAGCGGGGGATTGGCAGGGGGCATTTCATTCCTTATCATAATTCATTGGTTTAGCTGCATCACTGCTTCCTTCCTTAGAGTATAATTAAGAAATGGCTTTTTGAGACAGCATGTCAGTTGATAGGGCTCAGTAACATAGAAGCAAGAGTGTGACCTTAGAATCAGTTTGCTCTTGTGTTCAAATCCTGTTTCCATCCCTTAATAGCATGTGACCTTGGCAATCTACTTAACCTGTCTATGTCCCCATTGCCTCATCTGTACAAAGAGTATATAGTAGTTCATAGAATTGAACAAATATGTACAGCCCTTACTATATGATAGGTACAATATACATTTTAGGTATTAAAAATAATAGTAGTATTATTCTTCTTCAAGGTATTTAGTTGATTAAACTAAGAAAATTATTTGAAGTCCACCCCAGTGGTTTTCAAACTTTAGTATGCATAGTAATCACTATGAATGATTAATGAGAGGCTTCCCTGGTGGCCCACTGGTAAAGAACCCACCTGCCAATGCAGGAGACAGGAGTTCGATTCCTGATCCAGGAAGGCTCCCACATGCCGTGGAGCAACTAAGCCTGTGCACTACAACTGTACAACTAAGCTTCTACAACCATAGAGCCTGTGCTCTAGAGCCGGGGAGCCACGACTACTGAAGCCGACATGCCCTAGAGCCCATGCTCGGCAACAAGGGATGCCACCGCAGTGGAAACCGTGCACCGCTCATAGGGAGTAGCCCTCACTCACCACAACTAGAGAAAAACCCACGCCCAGTGGAGACCTAGCACAACCAAAAATATAAAAAAAGAAGAATGATCAATGAAAACTCCCAGGCTCTACCCAGAATTTCTGGGTCAGTGGCAAGGCTCATCAATCTGCATCAAGAGCACGTAGTCTACTCCAGTATACTGATTACACTATTAGTGTACTGAGTGCACTTCTGATTCAAGCAATCCCTGGGCGCTTTTTAAAATGACGTTTTATTCTGATAGAATTTCAAATTTATAGAGAAACTGTAAAAAGAGCACCAAGATTCACCAGTTTTTGATAGTTTGTTCCGTTTGTTTTACCAATCTCTCTTTTTTATCTATTTACCCCTCTATATAAAATTTTTTTCTAAATCCTTTGAGTAGGTTGTGCTAAGTGTCTATCAACAGATGAATAGATAAAGGTGTGGTATATATACACAAAGAAATATTACTCAGTCATAGACAAGACTGAAATAATGCCATTTGCAGCAACATGGATAGACTTAGAGATTACCCTACTAAGTGAAGTCAGAGAAAGAGAAATATCATATGATATCAGTTATGTGTGGAATCTAAAAAATGATACAATTGAACTTACTTACAAGACAAAAATAGACTCGTGGACATAGAAAACAAACTTATGGTTACCAAAGGGGAGAGGCTGGGAAGGGATAATTTATAAATTCGGGATTAAAATATACACACCACTGTGTATTGAGTAGGATCTGTATAAAGAAGGATTTGCTGTATAGCATTGAAAACTGTACTTAGTATCCTGTAATAACCTATAATGGAAGAGAATATAACTGAAACATTTTGCTGTACACCTGAAAGTAACATAGCATTGTAGGTCAACTATATTTCAATAAAAAATTTTTTAAAAAGTAGATTGCATATTATGCCCCTTTACTCCTTAAAATTTTAGTCTATATTTTTAAGAGTAAAGATATTTACCCTACATGACACTGTTCAGTTATCAAATTTGGCAAGTTTAACCTTGATGAACTATTCTTACCTAATACATAACCCATATTCCAATTTTATCAATTGCCTCAATGCCTTTTATACCAACTTTTTTTCATCTAAAGAGGATCCAATTCAAGGACCACACTTTGCATTTAGTGTAACATCCCCCTGCCTCCAGTCTGGAGCAGTGCCCCAGCCTATCTTTGTTTTAGTCACATTGACATTTTTTGTAGAATACAAACCAATTATTTTATAGAACATTCCTTATTATGGGTTTGCCTGATGTTTTCTAATGATTAGATTTGAGTTATGCATTTCTGGTGAGAATCTTCCATAACCGATATGTTCTTTTTAGAATATTCCTTCTGGAGACACATGATATCCATTTGCTGCTTATTGATGACATGGTACACACTATGAAAATACTTGATTACTTTGAGAAATATTTGTCTAGCCACTTTCTGTTCTAAAAGACCTTAAGACCTAGAGTGGACAAAAAAAGAAACAAGACCTTTACTATTCTGATTTTTCTGATTGTTAAGAGGCTTATCTATCTACTACCTCAGTACTTCAGAAGTAGATCATATATTAACCACAGCTGCTATTACATTCAAACCTATAAGACATCTTCATGCTTCACTTATACAACTCCCTACCTCCAACCCATTTCATTCTTGGTAACTCTGGATCATGACTTCTATTTTGTTGTTAATACAGGTAACTATCTGATTCATCATATGACATAACTAGGCCCATCCATGCTGCTGATGGTAGTTTGAGACTAGTAAAGACAATTTAATTAATTTATTGTGTCACACATTTTACAATGAAACATCAACCTCATTTTCAATGGTGTGCTTCAAAGTACTAGCTTACTCATCCTTTATCTTTAAAACACCTATCAATGAACTATGAACAATGAAAGATGAACTTTCCAGGTTGGTAGGTGCCTAATATGCTACTGGAGATCAGTGGAGAAATAACTTCAGAAAGAATGAAGGGATGGAGCCAAAGCAAAAAAACACCCAGTTGTGGACATGACTGGTGATAGAAGCAAGGTCCAATGCTGTAAAGAGCAATATTGCATAGGAACCTGGAATGTTAGGTACATGAATCAAGGCAAATTGGAAGTGGTCAAACAGGAGATGGCAAGAGTGAATGTTGACATTCTAGGAATCAGCAAACTAAAATGGACTGGAATGTGTGAATTTAACTCAGATGACCATTATATCTACTACTGCGGGCAGGAATCCCTTAGAAGAAATGGAGTAGTCATCATAGTCAACAAAAGAGTCTGAAATGCAGTACTTGGATGCGATTTCAAAAACGACAGAATTCTCTCTGTTTGCTTCCAAGGCAAGCCATTCAATATCACAGTAATCCAAGTCTATGCCCCAACCAGTAATGCTGAAGAAGCTGAAGTTGAATGTTTCTATGAAGACCTACAAGACCTTTTAGAACTAACACCCAAAAAAGATGTCCTTTTCATTATAGGGGACTGGAATGCAAAAGTAGGAAGTCAAGAAACACCTGGAGTAATAGGCAAATTTGGCCTTGGAGCACAGAATGAAGCAGGGCAAAGGCTAATAGAGTTTTGCCAAGAAAATGCACTGGTCATAACAAACACCCTCTTTCAACAACACAAGAGAAGACTCTATACATGGACATCACCAGATGGTCAACACTGAAATCAGATCGATTATATTCTTTGCAGCCAAAGATGGAGAAGCTCTATACAATCAGCAAAAACAAGACTGGGAGCTGACTGTGGCTCAGATCATGAACTCCTTATTGCCAAATTCAGACTGAAATTGAAGAAAGTAGGGAAAACCACTAGAACATTCAGGTATGACCTAAATCAAATCCCTTATGATTATACAGTGGAAGTGAGAAATAGATTTAAGGGCCTAGATCTGATAGATAGAGTGCCTGATGAACTATGGACTGAGGTTCATGACTTTGTATAGGAGACAGGGATCAAGACCATCCCCATGGAAAATAAATGCAAAAAGACAAAATGGCTGTCTGGGGAGGCCTTACAAATAGCTGTGAAAAGAAGAGAAGTGAAAAGCAAAGGAGAAAAGAAAAGATATAAGCATCTGAAGCAGAGTTCCAAAAAATAGCAAGAAGAGATAAGAAAGCCTTCCTCAGAGATCAGTGCAAAGAAACAGAGGAAAACAATAGAATGGGAAGGACTAGAGATCTCTTCAAGAAAATTAGAGATACCAAGGGAACATATCATGCAAAGATGGGCACAATAAAGGACAGAATGGTATGCACCTAACAGAAGCAGAAGATATTAAGAAGTGGCAAGCTTTACTAGCTTGTGAGATGAGTGCAATTGTGCAGTAGTTTGAGCATTCTTTGGCATTGCCTTTCTTTGGGATTGGAATGAAAACTGACCTTTTCCAATCTTGTGGCCACTGCTGAGTTTTCCAAATTTGCTGGCATATTGAGTGCAACACTTTCACAGCATCATCTTTCAGGATTTGGAATAGCTCCACTGGAATTCCATCACCTCCACTAGCTTTGTTCGTAGTGATGTTTGGACGTAGTGACTCAATGGATGCGAGTTGGAGCAAACTCTGGGAGGTAGTCAAGGACAGGGAAGGCTGGCGTTGGGTTATAAAGAGTTAGACACGACTGATCGACTGAAGAACAACAAGCCACTAGCACTTAGCCTAAATCAGCCATTCCCAACCTTTTTTGGCACGAGGGACCAGTTTCATGGAAGAAGACAATTTTTCCGTGGAGTCGGGGAACAGGAGTGGTTTCAGGATGATTCAGGCACATTATATTCATGGTACACTTTATTTCTATTCTTACATCAGCTCCACCTCAGATCAACAGGCATTAGATCCCAGAGGTTGGGCATCCCTGATCTAGACATTAGAGAGCTCTATACTCTCTTTGGACATCTGAAGAACATCATCTGGTGATTGCAACTGACCACTAAAGGCAAATCAGAGAACTCTTGATCAGCGACAGGCCCAGCTCCCTGTGTTTCTGCTGGATCCAGGCCTGGCTGGTTGGCCCCAGAGAATACGCAGTCATTAAAGGTAACTCTAGAGCCCAAACCCAGAAGGACTCCAAGAAACTGTTTTTTGTCTGCTGTCCACTATGGGATGCAAGGTAGTTCAGTTTAATTGATGAAACATAGGAGAGAGGAACAAGGGAGCTCCAGGCACAGAACCATGCCCTCTCAGTAAGGACTTGAAGCATCTCTCCTGGGTTTATGATCCTAATGCAGGATCAGAAGCAGAGGCTGATGAGAAGGACTCCCCTGCAGGACGCCACCGCCAGGCCTGGGGCTTATTCTACCTCAGAGGTCAGAAGGGAACAGAGCAGACTTGGGGGAATGTAGCATGTTGGATATTTATTCTTGATTCTTTGCTGCATGCGAGCTCTCTGGAAGAGACCTGATATTTGTGAGTACATCGGGCAGTTACCTCACAACATCCTCCAGGCAGCTGCCTCTAAATTCATTCTTTCTCCAAGAGGATAGCTTTTACTTTCTCAGCAGAGGCAGGCTCCTCTAAGGAAATGTTGGCAATACCTGGGGGGTGTGGGAGGGCTTAGCACACTAGCTTACCTGGCCATCTCCTCAGGGGCACAGCTATCCATCAGGAGAGATACAATGCATAATGGTCTGAGGTGAACCGATGAGTATAAGTGAGAACATACCTGAGACTCTGAGCCAAGGTGAGACTCTGATTCACAGTTTTGCTCCAGGCTCCCTCTGTAACCTTATGCAGCCCTCCCTCCCATTCCCTTCTGTGGTGGTTTGAATTATGTCCACTCATCCTCTAACCCTCTACCCTTCAGCTGGTGATGGGAGCTTGATCCTCCTTTTCTCGATTAGGAGCCAGAGTTACTTGCTAATAGACAGAATATGGCAGAAGGAACTGAGTTACTTCTGAGACTGAGTCACTTGACTTTCATTTGGCCACTCTGTCTTGGATCACTGGCTCTGGGGGAAGACAGCTGCCATGTCATGAGGTCCATGTGGCATGGGACGGAGACCTCCTGCCAACGGTTGTGTGAGTTCAGCCGTCTTAGAAGTGGGTCCTCCAACCCCAGTCAAGCCTTAAAATGGCTGCCACCCATGCCAACTTCCTAACTGCAATTTCATGGGATCCCTTGAGCAGAACTATCAACTGTTCAGTTGCTCTTTAAATCCTGACCTAAAGAAACTGAGATGATACACATTTGCTGTTTTAAACCAGTAAATTTTGTGGTCATTCGTTATGCAGCAATAGGCAACTATTAAACTTCCAATGGATCTCAGTCAGCTGTTTCAGGCCAAGAAAATTCAATGGCTCATAGTATGGAAGGACCCAGCAAACAAAGGTTATTAAAACTAATCTCTATTTTATGGGCTTCCTTAGTGGCTCAGATGGTAAAGAATCTGCCTGCGATGCAGGAGTCCCAGGTTTGATCCCTGGGTTGGGAAGATCCCTTGAAGGAAACTGTATTTTATAGGTAGAGAAATGAGGCCTGATCTGGAATAGGACTAAAGTGCTTTGTTTTGTTTAATTTTGCCTACTTGAATAATGCTTTTAAACTTCAGCATATAAAGTCATATGTTGGAATACACAAATTCATGCAAAGCACTGGATGGGAAATAGTACACTTTTTCCATCTACTCTGATTCCAGAAAGGTAGCTTTTAGGCTCACTGGTCTTGACATCCACGCTTGAAAAAGAAGTGGATAATCTGGCTTGAACAACAACAAAATTTTGAAAATGAAAGACACTGTCCTAGTTAAAGTGCCATCTAGACACAGAATCCTGGGGTGACTTTGGGCTGGTTTGTTTCTGGACCAAAGAAGGATTGCTCAGTCAGGGAAGTCAGCCAGTGGGGCAGTCAGTGAACAGATCTGAAAGGCCCTGGCACCATTTTAGAAAGATCCGTGAGGACGAAGCGTATCACCTGCCATTTTAGTAAACAAAGGATGTTGCACCCTAAAGCTGTCACCCACTGCAGGGCTCCTGACAATGTACCCATGGGGATTCAAGATGGAGAAAAACAGGATACTGGCCCTAAAAGAGTTTAGGTGCATATTGAAGGAATGATTTCAGTCAGTCCAAACTCTAGCATCTTCCCAAACATGGAAAAGCACTAAAATCATTCATTTTAGATATGTTTTGTGATTAGCAGTAATCAACTCACATATCAGATCAGATCAGTCGCTCAGTCGTGTCCGACTCTTTGCGACCCCATGAACCGCAGCACGCCAGGCCTCCCTGTCCATCACCAGCTCCTGGAGGTCACCCAGACTCGCATCCATCGAGTCAGTGATGCCATCCAGCCATCTCATCCTCTGTTGTCCCCTTCTCCTCCTGCCCTCAATCCCTCCCAGCATCAGAGTCTTCTCCAATGAGTCAACTCTTCACATGAGGTGGCCAAAATACTGGAGTTTCAGCTTTAGCATCATTCCTTCTAAAGAAATTCCAGGATTGATCTCCTTCAGAATGGACTGGTTGGATCTTCTTGCAGTCCAAGGGACTCTCAAGAGTCTTCTCCAACACCATAGTTCAAAAGCATCAATTCTTCGGCGCTCAGCCTTCTTCACAGTCCAGCTCTCACATCCATACATGATCACAGGAAAGACCATAGCCTTGACTAGGCGAACCTTTGTTGGTAAAGTAATGTCTCTGCTTTTGAATATGCTATCTAGGTTGGTCATAACTTTCCTTCCAAGGAGTAAGCGTCTTTTAATTTCATGGCTGCAGTCACCATCTGCAGTGATTTTGGAGCCCAGAAAAACAAAGTCTGACACTGTTTCCACTGTTTCCCCATCTATTTCCCATGTAGTGATGGGACCAGATGCCATGATCTTCGTTTTCTGAATGTTGAGCTTTAAGCCAACCTTTTCACTCTCCACTTTTACTTTCATCAAGAGGCTTTTTAGCCCCTCTTCACTTTCTGCCATAAGAGTGGTGTCATCTGCATATCTGAGGTTATTGATATTTCTCCCGGCAATCTTGATTCCAACTTGTGTTTCTTCCAGTCCAGCATTTCTCATGATGTACTCTGCATATAAGTTAAATAAACATGGTGACAATATGCAGCCTTGACGTACTCCTTTTCCTATTTGGAACCAGTCTGTTGTTCCATGACCAGTTCTAACTGTTGCTTCCTGACCTGCATACAGATTTCTCAAGAGGCAGATCAGGTGGTCTGGTATTCCCATCTCTTTCAGAATTTTCCATAGTTTATTGTGATCCACACAGTCAAAGGCTTTGGCATAGTCAATAAAGCAGAAATAGATGTTTTTCTGGAACTCTCTTGCTTTTTCCATGATCCAGCGGATGTTGGCAATTTGATCTCTGGTTCCTCTGCCTTTTCTAAAACCAGCTTGAACATCAGGAAGTTCACGGTTCACATATTGCTGAAGCCTGGCTTGGAGAATTTTGAGCATTACTTTACTAGCGTGTGAGATGAGTGCAATTGTTCGGTAGTTTGAGCACTCCTTGGCATTGCCTTTCTTTGGGATTGGGATGAAAACTGACCTTTTCCAATCTTGTGGCCACTGCTGAGTTTTCCAAATTTGCTGGCATATTGAGTGTAGCACTTTCACAGCATCATCATTCAGGACTTGGAATAGCTCTACTGGAATTCCATCACCTCCACTAGCTTTGTTCATAGTGATGCTTTCTAAGGCCCATTTGACTTCACATTCCAAGATGTCTGGCTCTAGGTCAGTGATCACATCATCATGATTATCTAGGTCTTGAAGCTCTTTTTTGTACAGTTCTTCTGTGTATTCTTCCCACCTCTTCTTAATATCTTCTGCTTCTGTTAGGTCCACACCATCTCTGTCCTTTATCGTGCCCATCTTTGCATGAAATGTTCCTTTGGTATCTCTGATTTTCTTGAAGAGATCCCTAGTCTTTCCCACCCTGGCTCTTCCATTACCTCTTTGGATGAGTCCCTCAGAGCTGAAAGGCTGTCTCCCAGGCTTAAGTCCTCAGAATAAAACATAATGCTCAATTTTCACATTGTGCTGCTTCTTTTTTTTTTTTTTCAGTTGCCATCTGCTTACCTAACCTTGTTTAGCTCGTGATAATTTTGGCTAAGTGCTTATCTGTGGTGGTGCTGTAATTGAGGCTGTATTTCTACTGTAAAGTGTCCCAGTTACTGTTCCCAGAAAGAGGCTGTAAGGCTGTGGACCCAGGACCCCAGGTGGATTGGCATTTCACTCCTCAAATGGCTTCTGCTCTGCTCGATTAGACTTGTGCTCTTCTGTGTTAGACCTGCCCTTCCTGACCCCTTGGGGGACGCCAGCAGACGCTTGTTTGAACTGGATTATAGATTACACAGATCCCGAGGTTAAGGTTCTTAGTTGGACTGGTTGTTAACATTTATTTTTGTATCTCCAGGATTTAGCACAGGGCCATGGGGCTTCCCAGGTGGCTCAGTGGTAAAAAAAAAAAAAAAAAAAAAAAATCCATCTGCCAGTGCAAGTGACATGGGTTGTATCCCTGGGTGGGGAAGGTCGCCTGGAATAGGAAATGGCAAGCTGCTCCAGTATTCTTGCCTAGAAAATTCCATGGACAGTGAAGCCTGGTGGGCCACAGTCTATGGGCTCACAAAGAGTTGGACACGATTGGGAGACTAAACAAACACCAAAAAACAAACTGTCTCAAAAACACCTGAATGAATGAATGAACAGACAAAATGATGACTCCCCCTCCCTGGGATGGTGACGCCCCAAAGGCAGGCCAGTCTGGCAAGTGTGATGCCTTTCCTGTTCTTTGCAGACTAGATGCACCAGTCAGAGAGCCTTAGTTCTTCACTCAGAGCACAAGGATCTTTACAGATTTTCTTTCCTGTGTTTTGTCCTTTTGAAATGCAAACTGCAACAGTAGGTTTCACAGAGGCAGAGGATTTTTCCCCTGAATCACTTTATTATAGTTAAGTACCTTGGTGCTGCTTCCTGGCCACACCGGACCCAGATGGGCTCCAGGGTTTAGTTCCTGTCAGAGGCCTCCCAGGAAAATCTGCTATCTTCATCCCTAGTGTGGGCACTCTTAGCCAGGCTCAGCTGACGAAGGCACCTCAGTCCTCCCTTTCCTAACCAAAGTCTCCAGTTGACAGTCCCCACTCCCCTCCTCAGCCCCAGGAGAACTCATTCTGTGTTGAGTTACGCTAACATATTTATCAAATAAGACTCTTGCTTCGAATATCCAGAAGCCTCTCCTTTTTTTTTTTTTTCTTTACTGGGGCTTTACATATCCTTGCTCTGATTTATTGATTGTAATTTTATTTCTCCTCCAGGGTTTTCTCACTGCCTACTTGATGGGGCCCCCAAAATAGAATGTGAGGTGGACTTCCCTTTTTTTTTTTTTTTTTTTTTAACATTTTGACTTTTCTTAAATTAATTAATTGATTACCTAATTAGTTAATTTTGCTTCACTGGGTCTTCATTGCTTTGTACGGGATTGCGCAGGTGTCTCGTTGCAGCGGCCTCTCTTGTTGCCTAGCACCGGCTCCAGGCACACAGCTTCTGTAGCTGCAGCCCACGGCTCAGTAGTTGTGGCTCATGGGCTCAGTTGCTCCTTGGCAAGTGTAATCCTGCCAGACCAGGGATCAAACCCATGTCACTCACACTGGCAGGCGGATTCTTATCCACAGCGTCACCAGAGAAGTCCTGATCCTCCCTTTAAGTGCTCATGGGCACGGCCGAGGCTACAATGCCAACAGTGAGTCTCTTCTTTTTTAAAAACTGCATTTTTCCCAGCTTTATTGAGATGTAATTGACACATAACATTGTGTAAGTTTAAGGTATACAGCGATGATTTAATACATGTACTTACTGCAAAATAATTATTGCAGTAAGATTAATTAGTACATCCGTCAACTCATGTAGGTACCATTTTGTCGTGGTGGTGGTGGCTGTGGTAAGAACAGTTAATATCTAGTCTATTAGGATGAGATGGTTGGATGGCATCACCGACTTGATGGACATGAATTTGAGCAAGCTCTGGGAGTTGCTGATGGACAGGGAAGCCTTGGCGTCCATGGGGTCGCAAAGAGTCAGACACGACTGAGCAACTGAACTGAACTGAATTGAATCTGTTAGCAACTTTCATGTATATAAATTTATAGGGGTTTTTTGTTTTGTTTTTGCTTTGAGGAGCCAGCTTTGCAGACTGGACATGTGGAGCTCTCAGGGTTTAGGTGCCGGCAGAGGTACATAAACAGAGGAGTCTGGTGGGCTATATTCCATGGGGTAGCAAGAGAGTCTGATGCGACTTAGTGACTAGACAACAACAGCAAGAGCTCCATCAGAGTCTGAGATGAGGTCACAGTCACAAAGGTCCCTTGAGTCCCCACCAGCTTCATGGTCCCTTGCTCTTGTTTCCAGCACTCAATCCCGCCATGACTTGCACACAGAACCACCTCCATGGTGCCACAGCATCCTAAGGCCAGGACTCCTTGACACCACCAGCTACTTGTGGACACTTTCCTGAGTTTCCTAAGGGCAACCCATTGAACATCCAGGAATATGACCACTCTCCCATCACCATCCACCTCTTCCTAAGTCCCTACTCGTCCTCAGAGAGTCCTGTCCAGACAGAACCTAAAGTCTTTCCCAGACCAGCGTGGGATCTGGCAGCTTGTTTGGCCCATAGGCATCCCTCACAAAGCTCCTTAGAGCTGGGTTTATAAGACAGTGTTGTAAACTAAAGTCACCAAGCTGTCCATTTGATCCCCAGAAGTTACTCTAACTGGAAGTTTGTACCCTTTGACCAACATCTCTCCTTATCTTCCACCTACAAACCTCTGGCAACTACCATTCTTTTCTGTTTCTATGAGTTCAGTTCTTTTAGATTCCACATGTAGGTAAGAACATACAGTATTTATCTTTCTCTGACTTATTTCACTAAGCGTAATGCCCTCCAGTCACATCCATTTTGTTGAAGATTTCAAAAGTTCATTCCTTTTTTATGGGTAAATTGTTTTTTAAAAAATTTTTATATTGGAGTACAGTTGATTTGGTATCTCTGATTTTCTTGAATAGATCCTTAGTCTTTCCCATTCTGTTGTTTTCCTCTATTTCTTTGCATTGATCACTGAAGAAGGCTTTCTTATCTCTTCTTGCTATTCTTTGGAACTCTGCATTCAGATGTTTATATCTTTCCTTTTCTCCTTTGCTTTTCACTTCTCTTCTTTTCACAGCTATTTGCAAGGCCTCCCCAGACAGCCATTTTGCTTTTTTGCATTTCTTTTCCATGGGGATGGTCTTGATCCCTGTCTCCTGTACAATGTCACGAACCTCATTCCATAGTTCAACAGGCACTCTGTCTATCAGATCTAGGCCCTTAAATCTATTTCTCACTTCCACTGTATAATCATAAGGGATTTGATTTAAGTCATACCTGAATGGTCTAGTGGTTTTCCCTACTTTCTTCAATTTCAGTCTGAATTTGGCAATAAGGAGTTCATGGTCCGAGCCACAGTCAGCTCCTGGTCTTGTTTTTGCTGATTGTATAGAGTTTCTCCATCTTTGGCTGCAAAGAATATAATCGATCTGATTTCGGTGTTGACCATCTGGTGATGTCCATGTATAGAGTCTTCTCTTGTGTTGTTGGAAGAGGGTATTTGCTATGACCAGTGCATTTTCTTGGCAAAACTCTGTTAGTCTTTGCCCTGCTTCATTCCGTATTCCAAGGCCAAAGTGAAAGTGGAGAGTGAAAAGGTTGGCTTAAAGCTCAACATTCAGAAAACGATGATCATGGCATCTGGGCCCATCACTACATGGGAAATAGATGGAGAAACAGTGGAAACAGTGTCAGACTTTCTTTTTCTGGGCTCCAGAATCACTGCAGATGGTGACTGCAGCCATGAAATTAAAAGACGCTTACTCCTTGGAAGTAGATCAACCTAGATAGCATATTCAAAAGCAGAGACATCACTTTGCCAACAAAGGTTCGCCTAGTCAAGGCTATGGTCTTTCCTGTGGTCATGTATGGATGTGAGAGCTGGACTGTGAAGAAGGCTGAGCGCCAAAGAATTGATGCTTTTGAAGTGTGGTGTTGGAGAAGACTCTTGAGAGTCCCTTGGACTGCAAGGAGATCCAACCAGTCCATTCTAAAGGAGATCAGCCCTGGGATTTCTTTGGAAGGAATGATGCTAAAGCTGAAACTCCAGTATTTTGGCCACCTCATGCGAAGAGTTGACTCATTGGAGAAGACTCTGATGCTGGGAGGGATTGGGGGCAGGAGGAGAAGGGGACGGCGGAGGATGAGATGGCTGGATGGCATCACTGACTCGATGGATGTGAGTCTGAGTGACCTCCGGGAGTTCGTGATGGACAGGGAGGCCTGGCATGCTGCAGTTCATGGGGTCGCAAAGAGTCAGACACGACTGAGTGACTGATCTGATCTGATCTGATCTGATAGTTGATTTACAATATTATGTTAGTTTCAAGTGTACAGCAAAGTGATTCAGTTATGCATATATATATATATATATAATTTTTCAGTTTCTTTCTCCACAAGGTTATTTCAGAATATTGAGTAGAGTTCCCTGTACTATACAGAAGGTCTTTGTTGATTATCTATTTTATAAATAGTAGTGTGTGTATATTTGGAGAAGGCGATACTCTTGTCTGGAAAATTCCATGGGTGTCGGAGCCTGGTAGGCTGCAGTCCATAGGGTTGCTAAGAGTCGGACATGGCTGACCAACTCCACTTTCACTTTTTGCTTTCATGCATTGGAGAAGGCAATGGCACCCCACTCCAGTACTCTTGCCTGGAAAATCCCATGGACGGGGGAGCCTGGTAGGCTACAGTCCATGGGGTTGCGAAGAGTTGGATATAACTGAGCGACTTCACTTTTACTTTTCACTTTCATGCATTGGAGAAGGAAATGGCAACCCACTCCAGTGTCCTTGCCTGGAGAATCCCAGGGACAGGGGAGCCTGGTGGGCTGCCGTCTATGGGGTCGCACAGAGTCAGACACCACTGAAGCAACTTAGCAGCAGCAGCAGTGTGTATATGTTGGGTTTCCCAGGTGGCACTAGTGGTATGGAAACTGCCTGCTAATGCAGGAGACGTAAGAGGTGAGGGTTCTATCCCTGGGTTGGGAAGATGCCCTGGAGGAGAGCATGGCAACCCACTCCAGTTTTCTTGACTGGAGGATCTCATGGACAAAGGAGCCTGGCAGGTCACAGTCCATGGGGTCACAAAGAGTTGGACACGACTGAAGCAACTGAGCAAGCACACACACAGTGTATATATGTTAATCCCAACCTCCTAATTTATCCCGTCCCTCTCCTTGACATTTCCCCTTTGGTAACCATAAATTTGTTTTCCATATCTGTTAGTCTGTTTCTGTTTTATAAATAATTCATTTTTTTTTTTTTAGATTTCACATATCTACCTTTCTCTGATATTATATGTTATTCATCTTTCTCTGTCTGATTTACTCCACTTAATATGATAATCTCTAGATCTATCCATCTTGCTGCAAATGGCATTATTTCATTCTTTTTATGGCTGAAGGAATGATGCTAAAGCTGAAACTCCAGTATTTTGGCCACCTCATGCGAAGAGTTGACTCATTGGAGAAGACTCTGATGCTGGGAGGGATTGGGGACAGGAGGAGAAGGGGACGACAGAGGATGAGATGGCTGGATGGCATCACTGACTCGATGGATGTGAGTCTGAGTGACCTCCGGGAGTTGGTGATGGACAGGGAAGCCTGGTGTGCTGAGGTTCATGGGGTCACAAAGAGTCGGACACGACTGAGCTACTGATCTGATCTGATCTGATCTGTATGAGCTGTTTATATGTTTTGGATGTTAACTCTTTGTTGGTCATACCATTTGCAACTATTTCCTCCTGTTCAATAGGACATCTTTTTGTTTTGTCAATGGCTTCCTTCTTGTACAAAAGCTTTTAAGTTTACCTAGGTTCCATTTGTTTATTTTTGCTTTTGTTTATTTTGCCTTAAAGTATTGATACAAAAAAATATTACTACAATTTATGTTACAGAGTATGCTGCCTATGTTTTCCTCTAAGAGTTTTATAGTATCCAGTCTTACACATAAGTCTTTAATCCATATTGAGTTACTTTTGTATATGGTGTGAGAAAATGTTCTAATTTATTCTTTTGCAGGTAGCTGTCCAGTTTCCCAGTACCACTTATTGAAGAGACGGTCTTTTCTCCATTATACATTCTTGCTTCCTTTGTCATAGATCAATTAACCATAAGTATGTGGGTTTATTTCTTAGCTCTCTACTCTGTTCCATTTATCTGCCTGTCTATTTTTGGGCCACTATCATAAAGTTTTGATCATCGCAGCTTTGTAGGATAGTCTGAGTTTAGGGAGCTTGATACCTCCAGGTTTGTCCTTTCTCAAGATTGTTTTGGCTATTCAGGCTCTTCTGTGTTTCCACACAATTTTTTGAAATATGTGTTCTACATTTGTGGGAAATGCCATTGGTATTTTGGTAGGGATTATACTGAATTGGTAGATTGACTTCGGCAATAGTAGCAGGATCGTTTTCACAACGTTCATTCTTCCAATCCATGAACACAGTATATGTTGCCATCCCTTTATGTTGTCTTCTATTTCTTTCTTCAGTGTCTTATAGTTTTCTGAGAATAGGTCTTTTACCTCCTTAAGTTAACTTATTTAATTCCTAAAATAATTCTGTGAGGAGGTAGCAAAGTCAGTCTCCTTGGCTCTGTTGACCCTTGTATTAACTTGCTAGGGATTCTGGCGGCTGGAAGTCCGAGGCCAAAGTGTTGGCAGGGTTGTCTCCTTCTGAGGCCTGTGAAGAAAACATCTATCCCAAGCTTCTCTCACTGGCTTGGCTTCTCTCTGTGTCTCCTCACATTTCCTCCCTCTATTTAAGTCTGCTGCTGCTAAGTCGCTTCAGTCGTGTCCTACTCTGTGCAACCCCATGGACTGCAGCCCACCAGGCTCCCCCGTCCCTGGGATTCTCCAGGCAAGAACACTGGAGTGGGTTGCCATTTCCTTCTCCAATGCATGAAAGTGAAATTGCTCAGTCGTGTCTGACTTAGTGACCCCACGGTCTGTCTCTGTCCAAATTTCCCATTTGAAAATGACTCCAGTCTTACTGGATATGGGCCCACCCTGCTGCTGCTAAGTCACTCCAGTTGTGTCCGACTCTGTGCGACCCCATAGACGGAAGCTCACCAGGCTCCCCCGTCCCTGGGATTCTCCAGGCAAGAATACTGGAGTGGGTTGCCATTTCCTTCTCCAATGCATGAAAGTGAAAAGTGAAAGTGAAGTCGCTCAGTCGTGTCCGACTCCTAGCGACCCCATGGACTGGAGCCTACCAGGATCCTCCGTACATGGGATTTTCCAGGCAAAAGTACTGGGGTGGGGTGCCATTGCCTTCCCCGAAATACCTGAACACACATCACCAAAGTAAAACTCAATACCTATCTAATTGCAGGTTCAGTCCATCTGCAATTTCCTGGTCAGCAGCAGTATGGAAAGCCACCCAATAGACCCTTTCCATCCCCAAAGAAAGATGTGGTAATTGTTCTTTCTTTTCCCTGCCCCAATCTACCTATAAAAACCTTCTATTTGGTATGATCCTTAGTGTTCCTTTCTAATTACTGGATGGGCTGCTATCCAATTCATGAATCCCTGGATAAAGCCAATAGGGTTCTTAAATTTACTCAATGAATGTTTGCTTTTTAACACACCGAAAAGTCAAATATTTTGATTTTTTAAAGAGATACCAAAAGATCTAGACTGAATTAGACTTTGATTCCAGAATCAGCCACCTCTTTAACTCTTAGTGATCCTGGGAAGTCCTATAGGTTCATTTCAAGAGTAAGCAAGGCCTGGGCCAGCTTGTAAAGCAACCTCTGAGAAACTGAGCAGAAAGAACAAGAAAGAAAAGCTGTATTAGCAAGGATGTGAACTCAAGGAGAAGGAAGTAGAGTGTTAGAGGAAAGAGGAAGCGAAAAGGAGGTCAGAAAGCTGCAAACAGCCTCCAAACACCTGAGATTTAAATTGCCTTCACTGGAGATCAAAGTAACATATGCAAATATGTTTTCAAAGGTTAAAAGTGTTATGCAATTGTGGAGTGTTATTTTCTAAGGCAGAAATACCAAAGCACTGTACCCTTTGGAAACTGGTACTCTGAGTTTTCTGGCCAACTACTACCTAGCCTTTCCTTCACTAATTTTTTAGCCACAAATAAATCATAACTCTTCTGTTAGTCACCAGCATCCATCTTCATTACTTTGAGGAGGTCTGTGTTATAATCAGGAAATGTGAAAAACCTCCAGGTCACATTAACCTCTGAGCCAACTGAACTGGGAGTGTCAGCTTGGAACACTTCTGTTCCTCCTATTGTTGTTTCAGGCACTAAGTTGTGTTCAACTCTTTTGCAACTGCATGGACTATAGGCAGCCAGGCTCCCCTGTCCATGGGATTTCCCAGGCAAGAACAGTGGAGTGGGTTGCCATTTCCTTCTCCAGGCCCCTTCCTCCTGAGGTCCTGGCAAACTCTTATTATAGAAGGCAAGAGAGGTGGAATAAATGTCCCTGGCTCTCAGATCTCATATTTTGCTCCTGGTGAATAATAATTCAGCTGTTTTCCAGAGTGCTCCAACCACTGATTCTCAAAGCTACCCAAGGCCAACCTCAAATGGACCCAAGAACAACCTCAAATGGACCCAATAAAGCAAGTCTTTCCTTTAGTCCTTTCAGACGAACTACTTACAAATACGTACACTCAGGTTTTCATGTACATCTAAGACCTACTCTCTAGTAGCTTGAAAAGTGAATTGTTAAAAGATAATCTAATTTGGAATTCATAAGCCAAAATCAATGAGATGTCAGTTCTTATTGAGGATTTCTAATTTCTGGGTTAGCATCTCATCATGAAGCCTGCTTTCAAGGAAAGCTCTGATGGAGACTTATCCACGCCTGACCATCTCCGGACCAGTGCTTTGTCATTAGCCTACTGCTTGTATTGTCACATTTGGGTCAAGGTCTTCAGTTGTTGTAATTCTTGCTTTAATTATAATGTACTGTTAACTTAGCTTCATCATTATCATGTTAATTGTGATTTGTTTGGTTAGCCTTGAAGCAATTATTGTTGCATATTTGCTTCACCTGCATTTTTTGGCCTCTAATTTTCCAATAATTACACCTAAAAACAATTATGCATTGCTATTTGAATATGAATCATGTATGCCCTGGTTGCTAAAGCACATTGACACTTAATTCCCCAAAATATACTTCACAGTGGCCCCTCAATAGTATCCCTGAGTTATTTTACCATTGATATGTGAGAAAGGATGGGGTTGGCTGGCTGTGGTCTATTTTGCCCAGCCGAGAGTGAAAAGAGAAGGTTGAAAACCACTGTCTTAACCTTGAAGAATAAACAATTGAACATACAGCACATTTTGCAAACAGCTTACAAATGGCATATGCAAACTCATTTCCCTTGATCGATGCCTGGAAAATAAATATCCACACTTACCTTCTTTCACTCCCTACTCAGCTGCAGCCTGACCGTGGGTGTAGCAGAAAGTAATGGCGTCTGACCTATCAGGCGGCCGGGCATCGGTAAGAAAAAGTAGTGGGCGGGACTGTTCCCAGGAAAGGTTTCAGGGCAACTGTAAATATGAGTGGGCAGGGTCACAAACAAAACAGAGTTCTGCAAACTGATCGAAGCTTGCAGCTTTAGGTTTCTGTTCAGGGTTGTGATAACGGCGGGTTATACCTTAGTAAATGGCAGTGACCATGAAACCCCAAATGGACTTTGGAAGACTGGGCTTTAATTCACATACTCAAGCAGCCCTCAGAGCTGGGTCTGGATTGACTTTGGGCACAACTGTGGTCTCTCCTCTCCTGTGGTCTCTCCTCTCCTGTGGATCCCGCAGAATTTTATTTGTATCTCTTTTGTATCCTTGTTTTCTGTCTTTCTTTACAGTGGTTTGGAAAGGTCTCATTTTCTTGCAGACTTTATTTCTTTGAGAGTAGGACCAGGTTTTACCCATCTTTAGGAGAAGGTGATGGCACCCCACTCCAGAACTCTTGCCTGGAAAATCCCATGGACAGAGGAGCCTGGTAGGCTAAAGTCCATGGGGTCACTAAGAGTTGGACACGACTGAGCCACATCACTTTCACTTTTCACTTTCATGCACTGGAGAAGGAAATGGCACCCCACTCCAGTGTTCTTGCCTGGAGAATCTCAGGGATGGAGGGAGCCTGGTGGGCTGCTGTCTATGGGGTCGCACAGAGTTGGACAGAACTGAAACGACTTATCAGCAGCAGGAGGCAATTTGGCAGAGTGCCAGGAGTGGAGTTGGAAGATCAGCCTTCTTTTAGAATTGTCTCTATTCTAGTATCCAAAATCACTGCAGATGGTGTTTGCAGCAATGAAAGTAAAAGACGCTTACTCCTTAAAAGGAAAGTTATGGCCAACCTAGATAGCATATTCAAAAGCAGAGACATTACTTTGCCAACAAAGGTCTGTCTAGTCAAGGCTATGGTTTTTCCAGTGGTCATGTATGGATGTGAGAGTTGGACTGTGAAGAAGGCTGAGCACCAAAGAATTGATGCTTTTGAAGTGTGGTGTTGGAGAAGACTCTTGAGAGTCCCTTGGACTGCAAGGAGATCCAACCAGTCCATTCTGAAGGAGATCAGCCCTGGAATTTCTTTGGAAGGAATGATGCTGAAGCTGAAACTCCAGTACTTTGGCCACCTCATGCGAAGAGTTAACTCATTGGAAAAGACTCTGATGCTGGAAGGGATTGGGGGCAAGAGGAGAAGGGGATGGCAGGGACGGCAGAGGATGAGATGGCTGGATGGTATCACTGACTCGATGGATGTGAGTCTGAGTGAACTCCAGAAATTGGTGATGGACAGGGAAGCCTGGCGTGCTGCAATTCATGGGATCGCAAAGAGTCGGACACGACTAAGCGACTGAACTGACCTGAACTGAAGTACTGAAAACCCAATTCAAGCTTACATCAAAAAAACAAAAAAGCAAACAAAACCAAAACAAAATGTTGATACATAGTGGTATTATTAGTTTACCTATGTCTTAATCCAAAGACTATGCGACTTTCAAGTCTCTCGTTCATAAACAGAAGGATGGGTGAAGAGCTGGACATGTAGAGATGGAGATACATATCTCAATCTCTCTTTATTACATACACACACTCAATTCTGCTTCTTTCTGTAGTTGTTCTCATGTTTTCCTACAAACATGCTTCCTCCATACAAGTGGTGGTAATGCTCGTCAATAGTTTATTTCATTTCTGCTTAGCAATCCACAGGGGAAAAGGCCTTCTCTTTCCCTAATCAGCATAGACAAGTCCAAGAAAGTCTCTGATTGGCCAGATCTGAGTTGCAAGCTTACCCCAGGGAGGGGATAAGGGTTTTGTAAAGGACAGTCCCACCAGAACATTCCGGTAGATTGGAGAGAGGAAATTCCCTTGAGCAAAGGGTATTTTGTAAATACTGTCACCAAAAATAAGGATTTGGGTGGTGGGGATGGGGACGGAGCTGAATCTGGGCAGATAAAATAGCAACTGTCCATTTCTATCAATAGGATGCTGTATATAAGGGGACAGTGCCTTGTACTAACATTAAACTGAACCATCCACTTTTTCCTTCTTCTGGCAGCTCTCAGTCCCTCTGTTCTTGGAACCTTCTACTTCCTTCCTTAAATATCCTTGTCCCAGCCACACCCAAAGTCACTTCTAAGGCTGTTGGGGAACTGAAGCTGAAAGGGGTTGAAAGGACCCTGACCTGCTTGACTCTCTCCAGGAACAGGAGAGAAAAGATGCTTGCCATCTAGAATAGAAGGAAGGTTCACAGGGAGATCAGAAAGCTGTAGTAGAAAAGAAAGCTAGCCCCCGAGGCCATGATCAGGCCTGTTCTCTCAGCACTTAGGAGCTGGGAACACAGCGTGATCCATTAAAACTGGTGGCAGGGTTCAGGGAGGTGCCATTCAACCGCCAGGTAGGGCGTCTTCTCTCTTTCCTCTTCTCCCTCCCCTTCTCCTTTTTTTTTTCTCTGCTGCTTCCACATTTTTTAGAGAACTCCAGTAGTTCTGCCTTTGCCCGAGGCTCAGCGGGAGGAAAGCTACCATCCAGAGCTGAGGCGTTATAGCAGGAAGCAGAGAGTGGTTTAAACTCAGGCCCCAGTGAGACCTACAGGTGGGGGCATAGCTGGTTTCAGTCCAGTAACCTGCTCCACGGGACTTTTCTTGGAGTCTGAACCAAAGAAGATACCTGCAGAGGAGGAGATGGTTGACAGACCAGGCTCTTGGGCCCATAGCAAGTGTGGCCCTGGCAATGGGTTCAGTGCCAGTGGGGATCTGGATTGGGGTGGGAATGTGGGGGGCGAGTACTCCTGCACGGGGGTTTGTGCTGAGTTCTTGTTTCTTGTTGTTTTTATATAATTTTAGGCTTTCCTGGTGACTCAGATGGTAAAGCATCTGCCTGTGATGCGTGAGACCCGGGTTCAACCCCTGGGTCGGGAAGATCCCCTGGAGAAGGAAATGGCAATCCACTCCAGTACTCTTGCCTGGAAAATTTCATGGACTGAGGAGCCTGGAAGGCTACAGTCCATGGGGTCGCAAAGAGTTGGACGTGACTGAGCAACTTCCCTTTCTTTATTTTCTTTCTTTATATAATTGTATTTATTTACTGTTTTTGGCTGTGCTGGGTTTCTTAGTTGTTGTGAATGGGGGCTATGCGCTAGTCGTGGTGCACGGGCTTCTCATTGCAGTGGCTGCGCTTGTTGTGGAGCATGGACTCTAGGGCAAGGCCTTCTGTAGTTAACCGCACATGGGCTCAGTAGCTGTGGCTCCTGAGTGTTAGGGGGAAGCACACTGACTGAAACCACCCACCCTGACCAGGCACCACAGTAACCATTTGACAGGAAGTTTTACGACAGGAAGTCCTCGTAAGGAACACGGAACTAATAAGCCACCACCCACCGGAAGAGCTTGGGAAAGGTCAAACGGAAACACCACAGGTCCAACCACCTCACAGAATCCTTCTTGCTGGCATCCATCTTGGCTGAACAAGGCGTGCACCACCAGGATGGACTCTGAGTCAGAATGATTAGCTAAAGACAACCCGGAAACTAATCCCAAACACCATAAAACTCCGAGCCACGTGACGGAGCTGTTCTCCTGGGTTCCCTTACCCTACTGCTCTCCACCCAGGCGCCTTTTCCAATAAAATCTCTTGCTTTGTCAGCACATGTGTCTCCTCGGACAATTCATTCCCAAGTGTTATACAAGAGCCCGGTTTTGGGCCCTGGAAGTGGTTCCCCTTCCTGCAACACTAGAGCTCAGTAGTTGCGGCACATGGGCTTAGTTGCTCCGAGCCATGTGGGATCTTCTTGTGTCTCCTGAACTGGCAGGTGGACTCTTCACCACTGAGCCACTGAGGAAGCCCCCCTTGTTTGTCTTTCGTTTTGCCATTGAAAGCATATTCCAGGAAGATCAGAGGTATGGGGACTTCCCTGGTGATCCAGTAGTTAAGACTTGTTGCTTCCCATGCAACAGTGTAGGCTTCATCTCTGGTGAGGGGACTAAGATCCCACACACTATGCGGTGCTGCCAAGAAAATTAAAAAAAAAAAAAAAAAAAGACTGGAGGCACAGACAGAGGGGAGTAATATGTGGTTTCTGAAGTTCTTGGCCTTGGCTGGGGGCAAAGTGGCACAAGAGGTTAGGCACAGTAGAAGTTCAATGATTAAAGTTTAAAAACCATCTTGAAGGGCACTTTTGATGTACAGGAAAGAGAAGGGGATGTGGAATCAGAAAATCTGAACTTAAATACAGTTCCTCATTCTCTGTGTGATCTTGGGCAGGTTACACTGCTCCTCTGGGCCTCCGTTTCCTCATCAGAAAAAAATCAAGACAATAATACTTCACAGGGTGAAAAAGGATGTCGTCAAGATGAAAAAACCCAAATACTGTCAATACGCCCTTCCACGTTTCTGGGTCTACTCCCTTCTCCAGAAAGCAATAGAGTGTAATTGTTAAGAGTTCAGTCTCTGAAATTTGACAGAACTGGGTTCAAGCCCCCATTCTCAATTACAAATAGATATTTATGTATGAAATGATGAGATGTCTGGGATTTGCTTCAAAATAGTGCAGGAAGGGGAGAGTCAGTGAGGATGCTATGAAGCAAGATTGGCCATGAGTTGATAATGGCTGAAACTGGGTGATGGCTACGTGGGGAGACCTGGGTATCCATGGACACGTGGATACATCTGCCTACCTTGTGTATACAGGAAGTCCTCACTTTGCATGGTTCTGATATGCATGGACTGTAGTTACCATGGTTTAGTTAGGTAACGCCAATCTCCCCACAACACACCTCAACTTTCAGTTGCTACAGGATATTAACTGGAAGTCGTTACACAAAGTACACACTTTGGTGCACAAATCACTGCATAAACACAGATGTGCCTATCATCAGTGACTTACCACACCAGTTCTTTCACGTTCTGTCTCTGCTGTTGGTCACTGCCCATCGGTTAAGGTTTACGCACAGACAGAAAGCTAGTGCTGAGTTGCCCCCTTATCTCCTAGCAATAAACCTATGTGGCATTTTGCAAAGATAGATAATCGAAAGAGGGAATCAGCCAATAGAAATGACAATGCACTAAAGAAATGAAGAGCGATAACGCTGAATACAGGTGAACTTGTAGATAAATAGCCGACCATGGGGAGGTCAGCCTTGCCGCCATTCAAAACTGTGGATGCAGTCAGAGGAGTCAGTGAAGGCAAAGTAGGAAAAACAGTGCTTGTGACGCAAAGATGATGATATTCCAGAGGAACTGACTCTGGGAAAAACCCTCACATTGAAGGTACTCTTGGAAGAGTTTCACAACATGGAAAGGTCAAAGGACCAAGTGCTGGAAGCTGATCTACCCTTAGAAAGAGCATGACAGTTCACCAAGGCAGAGAAAAGGTGCTCAGCCGCTGTGCGACGTGAAGGCAAGCACCGTTCAAACTGTTCTGCATCTGCTTCTTACAAACAAATAAGCACTTTCATTTTTAATGTTTTATTTTTTTATTTTATTATAAATTTATTTATTTTAATTGGAGGCTAATTAGTTTACAATATGGTTTTAATGTTTTAAATTACAATGTACTAAATAAATATTAGCTTTACTCTTTTTTTCATCTCCCTATATATTTACAACTGACAGTAAGAGAAATTATAAAGTTTTGACAAAAATGTTTAAAGGTCACAAAATAATTACAATTTTTCATTATTATTAAAATTGCATTGTGTGGTTTCAGCTTACATTTTTACAGTTCTGTGCTACTGTGAAAGTTTTCTGTTTTGTTATTTCCAATACTGAATAGATTTTTTTCTAATCCCCATTCAACCGCTTTCTTATGAAAATTATCTAATCTTCCCGTGTCTCAGTTTCCTCATCTGTCATATGAGAGCAACAATAGCATTCATTTTGCTGGACTGTTATGAAGATTTAACAAGTTAATGCATGTCAAGTACTCAGCAGAGTGAATGACATAAATAAAAGATTCTGTGAACAGTGGCTATTGTATTTATCGACCTGGACCAGAGAGAGATAGAAGGCCCTGAGAGGTTACAGAGTATCATTGCCTTCTGCCACACAGAAGGATTTCAGCACAACTTTTTCTCAAGGAGCTTCCAATTACTTTTTAAATAATTAATTTTATTTTATTATCGGTGTATAATTGCTTTACAATGCCGTCTTAGTGTCTGCTGTACAACAAAGTGAATCAGCTGTATGTATACACATATCCCTTCCCTCTTGAGTGGAGCCTCCAATTCTGAATAATGACACAGGGATATATCTCAGTGTCTGTCACCCTTTTTTTTTTTCACTATTACCACCCTACTCCCGCTCCACAGGAGCCTTTTAGAATCTACTCCCACTATGAAAAATTAATAGCATGCGTTAGTTGCTCAGTTGTGTCCCACTGGACGGTAGCCCGCCAGGCTCCTCTCTCCATGGAATTCTCCAGGCAAGAATACTGGAGTGGGGAGCCATTTCCTTCTCCAGGGCATTTCTCAGACTCAGGGACTGAACCCAGGTCTCCTGCATTGCAGTCTGAGCCACCAGAGAAGTCCATTAATAGCATAGAAGATACACTGTCTATTTGTGTATTTATGTACTATATGCATACTTGTGTTTTACACAGAAAAGGAATAAAGTCCCACCCCAATCAATATTTTACTCTCTTGGGAGGATATCATTGCTATTGAGAATGCATGATATATTACAGATGAAAACGTAGCAGACATGTGGATTGGCTATTCAAGGTCCTTCTTGCCATCTTCATCTTCCTGCCTCTGACCCTGTCCCATTCTCCACCCTCTGCTTTCTCCTTTCTAAGGGAACCCTCACATTTAATTTATTTATTTATGTTAATCCACTGTCACAGATGGGGTCATGTACTTCATTAAGCCAGTTAGGTAACCCTGTTCTCTTTGCTAGTGATTTCACTAGTGATTGGTTAGGAATGGGTGTGTGAAACAGTTCTGGGCAAGACGTGAGGACGAATCTGACAGGTGACTTTGGGGAGAGGTTTCTTCATGACTAAAAATGGACACACCAGAAGAGAGGGCCTGACTTTTCCCCTTGGGTGTTGGCAGGTCTACATGTGTTACCACCTCTAGATCTTAAACTCTGAAAGGGAGCCTTTCATCTTTCAGATGAGTTAGCTTAAGAACCGAACTGATGTGCTTTAGATACACAATGAATGGAAATAACCGAGGTTCTTGGTGAGATGGAGTTGCTGAACTAATCAATCCTGGAGCTGCCCTGCCTTGAAACATGTTGTTATATAAGATGATACTCACACTTTTTCTTATTGCTTTGGCTTGCTGAGTCAGAAGGTAATGTTGGTGGTGAGGGGAAAGCTGTGACAACAAAATACTTTAGAAAAAATAGATTACTAAAAAGTCAAGGTATCCATATAAATTGAGGATCACTGCATTTGGAGATGAGGACTGGAAACACATTTCTGAATAACCTCATCTATAGTCATAGCTCCAGCACCCAGACCCCTGAATTATCTGTGTTTGAATCCTATTCATCTATTGATCACATGGATGGCCTTGTTAAGTTACTCTTTTGAATGTCAATTGCCTTCTTAGTAAAATCAAGATGAGAACATCTGTACTAGATTGTGAGAATCAAAAGAAATAATATCAACAAAGGGTTTAGAACCGATCTGACAAATATATAATATTTAATATATAAATAATATATAATAAAATAAAATGTATATGTAATATATATGTGGGCTTCCCTGGTGGCTCAGACAGTAAAGATTCTGCCTGCAATGCAGGAGACCCGAGTTTGATCCCTGGGTTGGGAAGATCCCCTGGAGAAGGGAATGGCAACCCACTGTAATGTTCTTGCCTGGAGAATACCACGGACAGAGGAGCCTGCCAAGCTACAGTCCAAAGAGTTGGACATAACTGAGAGAATTACACACACACACACACACACATGTAATAAAATGTACCTCTTACTATCATTTCTCTTATACTAAAGGCTTCCAACACAAACTCTCCATCCCTGTCTGGTCCCAAATTTTCTCCAGATATTTTTACTTGATTTTTTCAATGTACCATGAATCTAACTAACTTCCTGCCTACTTCCTCTAAACCACACTTGTCTTCCTACGTTCCAGATCCAACACCCTTCACCTACATGAATTTCTACTTTAGCATCCTTAGAAAATGCATCTCTGCAAAGCCAGCTCCCTGATCCCTCAGGTGTTATCAGGATAAATGGTCTCCTCTAGTCTCCCATTGCACTTTGTGTCTCTCATATCATTTTTCATTATGAGTAGTTAATAATCCTGTCTTCCCAAAATGTAAGCTCCTTACAGATGGAGACTGTAATAGAAAGATGGCACAGCATCCTTTCTGCCGTTCCCTAACTGTGTCCTTATTTTTAATCAAGCATTTACTCTCTGGTCCATTAGCTTAGGGGAAAGATGACCTCCCAGCCTCTAGCTAAAGAGAGAGACTTGTATTGCCTAGTTGTAATCCTATCCTGCATAGGCCTGGGTTTTAGAACCAGTCAATGCCTGACATTTCTTTCCATATGGGGATTGGTTTTGAAAGGAGCATGTGATCTGATCTCACCACTGGAAAATAAGGTGAACTTTGCTAGGTAATTCTGGGAAAAAAGGGTCTATGCTTTTAAAAGCGAACCTTCATAAAAGCTGTCCTCTCTTTCGTAAGTCCTGATATCTAGAAGAGTCATTTGTCACCATGTGGGCAGAATCTGAAGAGGAGGCCCATGCATAGAGCGGAGGTGACCTGGGAGCCACTGAATAATTCAACCCCAAAGCCTGCCCTACCTCTCAACTTCCATTTGCATAAGCAAAAAAAAAAAAATGCTTATTAAATTGGGGTGACTTGTAACAGGAAGAATCCTAACTGATACAGGGACTCTGTCTTCAACTTTGTATCCACTGGAGTATCTGTCACATGGCAGGCATTCAATAAATGCTTGTGTGTTGGATAAACCCGTGATATGCCGGCTCTCTGGATGTCCACAGAGCAATTTTCTCCACACAAGTCCCCATCAGCTCCCCTCCTTGTCTGAACTTTTTGTAGGAGTAATTTATTTTCTAAAACTGAAACAAAGCGTCCTGGGGTGACAGGAATGTTCATGTCCATCCGGTCAAGTTGTCTCTTGGAGATTTCCTGAAGGAACACAGGCGAATCTGAACTCACTGACTCTCATTTTTCTAGACTTTGGACTTCCACCTTTAGATGGTAATTGTAGTTATCATATCAACATACTTATATGAAGGGTTAAGCTTATTACTTCCTGGCCATAACCCTGCTGCTGCTGCTGCTAAGTCGCTTCAGTCATGTCCAACTCTGTGTGACCCCATAGAAGGCAGCCCACCAGGCTCCCCCGTCCCTGGGATTCTCCAGGCAAGAACACTGGAGTGGCTTGCCATTTCCTTCTCCAATGCATGAAAGTGAAAGGTGAAAGTGAAGTCGCTCAGTCATGTCTGACTCTTAGTGACCCCATGGACTCTGAAGTCACATAATTTAATCAATAAGCTCTCTACAAACCACATTTTTAGGATGGATTATTATTATTATGTATTCAATCACCAAATAATTGAGATACAAATTTCCATCAGATCAGATCAGATCAGTCGCTCAGTCGTGTCCGACTCTTTGACACCCCATGAATCACAGCACGCCAGGCCTCCCTGTCCATCACCAACTCCCGGAGGTCACCCAGACTCACACCCATCAAGTCAGTGATGCCATCCAGCCATCTCATCCTCTGTCGTCCCCTTCTCCTCCTGCCCTCAATCCCTCCCAGCATCAGAGTCTTCTCCAATGAGTCAACTCTTCACATGAGGTGGCCAAAATACTGGAGTTTCAACTTTAGCATCATTCCTTCCAAAGAAATCCCAGGGCTGATCTCCTTCAGAATGGACTGGTTGGATCTCCTTGCAGTCCAAGGGACGCTCAAGAGTCTTCTCCAACACCACAGTTCAAAAGCATCAATTCTTCGGCACTCAGCCTTCTTCACAGTCCAGCTCTCACATCCATACATGACCACAGGAAAGACCATAGCCTTGACTAGGCGAACCTTTGTTGGCAAAGTAATGTCTCTGCTTTTGAATATGCTATCTAGGTTGGTCATAACTTTCCTTCCAAGGAGTAAGTGTCTTTTAATTTCATGGCTGCAGTCACCATCTGCAGTGATTTTGGAGCCCAGAAAAAGAAAGTCTGACACTGTTTCCACTGTTTCGCCATCTATTTCCCATGAAGTGATGGGCCCAGATGCCATGATCTTCGTTTTCTGAATGTTGAGCTTTAAGCCAACCTTTTCACTCTCCACTTTCACTTTCATCAAGAGGCTTTTTAGTTCCTCTTCACTTTCTGCCATAAGGGTGGTGTCATCTGCATATCTGAGGTTTTCCATAGAATGATAAAATTTCTGTTTTCTGTTGTTTATTTTCTTGTTTCTAGATGTATATTATTAAGAGTTTTATTATTAGTGAGTAGTATTTCTTGATTTGAATATTTATCCTGTGTCTAATTTCCTCCTGTTCCCATCACTTACTGTTTTAAATGGTACTCCCTAGCTTAGGGACTGCAAATGGGCCAGAGATTGGCACTGATCCTCAAGCAGACATCCATGGGTTCCCAGGACCTAAGAGATGGTCTTGCACAAGAGGATCATCCAACCACGCTGCTTTGTACTATGCTTGGCCAACTAGGTAAATCATCTCTCAGAGATTCTGAATGTGAACCATGGATAGAGAGGGATACATAATGAGGAATGGAAAAAGCTTAAGCTCAACCACATTAAAATTAAGTACCTCTGTTCACCAGAAGACCAGATAAACAGTGAAAAGATAAGCCATAAAATGAGAGAAAATATTTGCAACATTATGTAAGTGATTGTTACAAAGCAGAATTCTTAAAAATTAACATGAAAGAGATAGACAACCCAACAGCTCTATGGAAAAGTTTTGGTGCCCATTTAATGGACACCAAAGGGAAAATCCAAATGGCCAATAAACAGTATGCCAAAATATTCAACCGAATGTGAATGAGGCTGAAGGCCCAAGTGTGACTGAAGCCCCAATAAAATATCATTGTACGTCCAACAGATCAGCAAAATTAAAATCAGATCAGATCAGATCAGATCAGTCGCTCAGTCGTGTCCGACTCTTTGCGACCCCATGAACTGCAGCACACCAGGCCTCCCTATCCATCACCAACTCCCAGAGGTCACTCAGACTCACATCCATCGAGTCAGTGATGCCATCCAGCCATCTCATCCTCTGTTGTCCCCTTCTCCTCCTGCCCCCAATCCCTCCCAGCATCAGAGTCTTCTCCAATGAGTCAACTCTTCGCATGAGGTGGCCAAAATACTGGAGTTTCAGCTTTAGCATCATTCCTTCCAAGGAAATCCCAGGGCTGATCTCCTTCAGAATGGACTGGTTGGATCTCCTTGCAGTCCAAGGGACTCTCAAGAGTCTTCTCCAACACCACAGTTCAAAAGCGTCAATTCTTCGGCGCTCAGCCTTCTTCACAGTCCAGCTCTCACATCCATACATGACCACAGGAAAGACCATAGCCTTGACTAGGCGAACCTTTGTTGGCAAAGTAATGTCTCTGTTTTTGAATATGCTATCTAGGTTGGTCATAACTTTCCTTCCAAGGAGTAAGCATCTTTTAATTTCATGGCTGCAGTCAAGTAACTGAGACTTCCTTGGTGGTCCAGTGATTAAGAATCTGCCTTGCAATGCAGGGGACGTGGGTTCAATCCCTGGTGGGGAACTAAGATCTCCATCACTAAGTTGCATGTGGGATCTTAAGTCCATGCACCACAACTATTGAACCCACATGCCCCAACTAGAGAGCCCAAGGGCCACAAGGCAAGTCCTGCCTGCATGACACAAGGGAGCTTCTGCTTGCTGCAACTAAGACCCAACACAGCCAAATAAATAAGTAAGTGAAATTCTAAAAATATCTTAAAATAACAAATATAGACAAGCATATGAAACAAAGGGAACACAAATACAGTGCGGGAGGGAGTATAATTGTACAACTACTTTGAGAGAGTTTGGCACTATTGAGTACTTTGTGACTCATCAATTGCACCCCTAAGAATGTACCCCAGAGAAATCTGTCCACATGTGCACCAAGAAACATGTAAAAGAATGTTCCAAACATAATAGCAAAAAACAAGAGACAATCTAAATAGCTACCAATGATAGAATGGATAAATAAATTATGGCATATTCTTACAACAAAACACTACTGGGCAATGAAAAAGAATGAGCAATGGCCAAGCCGGCAGGAAGTGGTAAAGAGTATGGAAGAGATGTGGCCATTTTCCTTCAAGGCTGATGGCTTTGTCTTCTGGGAGCTTCTTTATCTATTCTCCTCTCTCATAACATCTGAACTTTGGATTAAGTTTTGGGTTAAGCCTTCTTTGGAGCTAAGCAGATGTCATAGTCAGCTTCCTGGTGGTGCAGACATGGGGTCCAAGGGTTGCTTTATGCCTTCAACACTTGACTCTAGGAGGCTTCTCTTTTTTTTTTTTTTTTTGGCAATTCTTGTAAAACTGAGAAGGTTTCGGTCAGTTCCATGAGCCAGTCACCATTCCCAAGTTCTTCTCTGAACATAGCTCTTCAAGCTGCTTTATTTCTTTGCTTCCTTGGTCAATAAGTGCTTTTCTCTCTCATTTTAATGATGGCTTCCTCAAGTCCAGGGCTTCCCAGGTGGCTCGGTGACAAAGAATCCGCCTGCCAGTGCAGGAGACACAGGAGACTCGAGCTCAATCCTTGGATTGGGAAGATCCCCTGCAGGAGGAAATGGCAACCCACTGGCCTGGAAAATCCCACGGACAGAGGAACCTGTCAGGCTACAGCCCATGAAGTCTCAGAGCTGGACGCGACTGAGCACACACACACACACCTGGAGTCCATCTGAAACAACAGGCTGAGCTACAAACCTTAAACCCTCAGTCTCATCTTTGGCACAGTCCTGGCACTTGGTTTGGCTGAGGAGTTTTAATGAGCCTTTGAAAAATGCTTTGAACAACTACAATTTTCTGTTCTTGTTTTGAGTAAAGAAGCAACTGACTTTTCTAACTCTGTAAACATCCACAATTCTGGTCATACTCGGTAATCTGGACACTTCTTGCCTGCACTTGTAATATCTTACAGGAAGGAGCAACTAGTACATGTTGACAATGGAATTTTACACAGTTACTTCCTCTGGAATTAGGGGCTTAGTAGGTGAGTGGTCTGTCCTTCAAAGTATCACAGATGACAATCTTGTCAAATGTTTTTGCCTCTGCATACAAGGACACTGGCTTTCCAGTAAAGAATGTCAGTTTTCTTATCTCTTAACCACTGAGATAATGACATATATTTTGAGTTTTTGTAATGGCAATGCCATGCTTTTGGAATCAATTTCTGTATTACTTGGAGTAAGGCTATAGATGAGTAACAAAGAGACCCCTCAATAATCCCATATGTTTAAGAAGACCGGAGCTTAGTTCTTTTTCAATTAACAGTCCAGGTTGGTTCTGCCTCACGTGATCACTCAGGGGTTCAACTTCACTCCATTTTGTTGCTCCTCCATTCCGTAGGCCTTGATACGATCTGCTTAACCAAGGTTGCGTCACTGCCTTGTCAGGTTCTTGGTGGGTGAGAAGGGGGAAGAGACTGGGGAGGAGACAGACCCAGGTCTTAAGGTGCAGGCCTGGCAAGGCACACAGCACTTCTGCTCACATTCCTTTGGAAGACATTTAAAGGTTGGCTGTATCTAACTCCAAGGAAGGCTGGGAGATGAGACAAGGATAAAGGGAAGAACAGAGCTGGGTGGACCGTTAAGGTTATTCCTTTCATGTTTAATACCTATGAAAAAGCCATGTAATTTCACAAGCATCTGGCTAACACAGTGGAGCACTGAAGTCTTAAACAATGTTTAGCAGGCCAGATAAAGTAAAAAGAAACTAATTGTGCAGATCTCATTATTACTAGTTTCATATCTATAAAATTTCATAGATATGTTCTTCAATAAAAAAAGAATATGAAGATGATGATGAAGAGGAAGAGAAAGAAGAAGAAGGAAGAAAGAAAGACAAACTCAGAGGAATGACTAAAGAAGATGTGATACATATATACAATGGAATATTACTCAGCCATCAAAGTGAAGTTGCTCAGTCATGTCCAACGCTGCGACCCCATGGACTGTAGCCTACCAGGCTCCTCCCTCCATGGGATTCTCCAGGCAAGAGTGCTGGAGTGGGTTGCCATTTCCTTCTCCAGGGGATCTTCCTGACCCAGGGACTGAACCCTGGTCTCCTGCATTCCAGGCAGAAGCTTTAACCTCTGAGCCACCAAGGAAGCCCATAAAACAAAACGGTGCCCTTTGCAGAGATGTGATGGACCTAGAGACTCATACAGAGTGAAGTAAGTCAGAAAGAGAAAAACATATATCATATAATATTGCTTATATGTGGAATCTAGAAAATGATACAGATGAACTTATTTGCAAAGCAGAAATAGAGACAGAGACATAGAGAACAAATGTATGAACATGAAGGATGGCAGGGGTATAGGATGAATTGGGAGATTGGGATTTACATATACAAGCTACTATGTATAAAACAGATAATTAATGAGGACTTACAAAATTGAACGGAGAAGGCAATGGCACCCCACTCCAGTACTCTTGCCTGGAAAATCCCATGGATGGAGGAGCCTGGTGGGCTGCAGTCCATGGGGTCGCTAAGAGTCGGACACGACTGAGCGACTTCACTTTCAATTTTTCGCTTTCATGCATTGGAGAAGGAAATGGCAACCCACTCCAGTTTTCTTGCCTGGAGAATCCCAGGGGCAGGAGAGCCTGGTGGGCTGACGTCTACGGGGTCACGCGGAGTCGGACACGACTGAAGTGACTTAGCAGTAGCAGCAGTACAAAATTGAAAATTAAAAAAAAAAAAGAATGTGACTTCCATCTCAGAAAAAAAAGAGACAAACCCAGCACCACACTTGCCATAAAATAAGCACTTAAATCTCAGCTCTTGTCCCTTGTGAGTTTCTTTTCAGAGTATTCATCTCCTGTTGATGTCCTGGCTCACTTTATAAAAAGATGATGTGATCCAGGACAGTGGAGGGAGCTGATGCAGCCCAGAGACCCTAGAGCTCAGAGATCAACACCATGAGGCCGTGGCGGCCAAGAGAACGCACGAAGGGCCCCTCACCAAGACCTCTCCTGGCTGTCAAGCCCCTTCTCACCCCTGTCCTCTCTAGCCTCAATGACTGTCTGCTCCAATCCCATCTTGTTAGGCCACTCTCTCTGCCTTAGAGTGGAAAGAAAATGCAGCCTACAATAAAGCCTACAAGGGTTTACAGCAGTGGGGGGCAAAGGCAGGGCGTGCATGGCCCGGGGGGAGCTTACCCACCTCACTCTGTGCACCTGCTGCCCGACTGGTCGGGACAGTCTGATCTCCTAGCGGCCACTCAGGTTCCTGATTGCTCCGTTTAGGCGAGCTCGAAAGTCCAGGAAGGTGATGTGATAGATCTGCTCCCACGTTTCAGTAGGATTATTAAACAGATGCTTCTATTTCTCAATATCTGAGTAAAGTCCTGTCTGGGTTGCTTAAGCCAAAGTTCACTCAAGTTGACTCTAAAGCCCTTTGTTGGACTATGTCCACAGTGAGGAGGTGGCCACACGGAAAGGAGGGGACAGAACTAGACGGCATCGGCATCTGAGAAATTTCCATTGGAGAATAAGCACTCTGATTATTGTTTTGTGCTCTGTAAAATAGATGCAGCACACAGGCGCACCATGAATCAACACACCAACTATTTGCAAACTCTTGTGCTAGTTATGAGAAGGAAAGGGGGAAGAAAACCTTCACTTTACAGTCCTTCTGGTGGACAAAGAGAAAAAGAACCAGGGAGGACAAAAATGGTCCTAAAAGAAAAACCATTAGCAAAGTAAAACATAGCATAGTCGGTACGTCAGAATGGAGAAAGAAATGCCGATGGTAAAGTTATGAAAAATTAAAAAAATAATAATAATAAAAAAAAATAAAAAAAAAGAAATGCCGATGACTTGATGATTCATTTATTCTGTCATTCACTTCACAAACATTTAGGAAATACTATCTCCGTGACATCCAATATGATAGGAACTAGAGACACAAAGATCAGGTAGGACACAGACCCTGCCCACACAGGGAGAAGTGGGAGCCAAGTTGCTAAGTAAATGAAAGCCCGGGTATGTCATCAGAGCTTTTGTAGACATGGGTACGAGGGTCAGGGTGATTCTAATCAGGTGGGGAGTCTGTGGGCAGAGGTCAAGAGGAGGCTTTCGAGAAGGGGTGTCTGGGGTGGCCAGAGCGACAGTTGTGACGGGTGAGGGGCAGCAGCATGTGGAGGGCAGGCTCGGGGGCCGGGGTGGCAGGGCAGCCGTGTGTCTGCCTCCAATGGGCTGTGTCCATTGACACCTGGGAAGCAACGATATGGGAAAAAGGCGCACGTTCTAGGGACAATGTGATGATGGCAACTACTGAACCTTATGAACGAGTTGGACTGCTGCTGGGAGACCCTCATCAGGCAGCTGGTTATCAGCCTGCGGACACCTAAGTGGCACCGGAGCCACCTTGACGAAGCAAAGAGCCAGCTGTACCACTAAACCTCCTTTGAGGAAATGTTACCCTAAAATTGCCACTCTGGAGTGAACAGAAAGCAGCTGGAGGACCCCAAGGATGCACTCTGGAGGCATACAAAGCTAAGTTGAAGGGCCTCCCTGGGGGTCCCGTGGCTAAGACTCTGTGCTCCCAATGCAGGGCCCCGGATCTGATCCCTGGTCAGGGAACTAGATCTCATATGCCCCAACCGGGAGTTCTCACGCTGCAACTGCGTGCCACAACTGAGGCCTGGTGCGGTCCAGAAAACCAGAGAACAAATGAGCAAACACAAAGTTAAAAGCCTGGCTCTTCTTTTTTTTTTTTTTTTTTTTTTGCCACTTTTGGGATCTTAGTTCCCTGACCAGGGATTGAACCCTTGCCGCTTGCAGTGGAAGCGCAGAGTCCTAACCATTGGCCTGCTGAGTAATTCCCAGAAGCCTGGCTCCCTATTTAACAGATGGACAAAACACCTGCATTAGTAAGAACTTATTAGTTGTCAGTAATAGACATTCAAGCTGTTGCTGCTGCTAAGTCGCTTCAGTAGTGTCCAACTCTGCAACCCCATAGACGGCAGCCCACCAGGCTCCCCCATCCCTGGGATTCTCCAAGCAAGAACACTGGACTGGGTTGCCATTTCTTTCTCCAAGCCATGAAAGTGAAAAGTGAAAGTGAAGTTGCTCAGTTGTGTCCGACTCTTCGCGACCCCATGGACTGCAGCCTACCAGGCTCCTCCGCCTGTGGGATTTTCCAGGCAAGAGTGCTGGAGTGGGGTGCCATTGCCTTCTCCAAGACACTGAAGCTAGGATAAGTGAAAAAGGTCAATGTACCATAAAGATATAGGGCTGTCTCTTAACACCAGAGGGCGGCAAGGCATCCAGGGCCCAGGAAGACCACACCTGGTGAGTGGCTGCCCACCAGGGACCACGCTCTCTGCTGCTCTCTGGGCAACTGTGTTCTCTGTCTGCCTGTCCGTCTCTCTCCCTCTTAATACAGCAGAACATGGTCACCCACAGTGGCCTGCCTTCCATCTCACAGCTCCCACTTCGTGGAAAGCCTGGACTCTCTGGACACAGTTCCAGATGCCTAGGGGAGGGTTCTGACTCGGCTGAGTCCCGGAGTGCAGTCAAGCTACACAGATGGCTGCTAGGAGCCAGCGCTGGGGCAAGGGGCAAGAGTTCCTGTGAGCTGGGCAGGCTCCCCAGAGGAGGTCAGCCTTAGTTCTTCAGGGCCCCTGAACCCTGAAGATAATAGTCATGGCCTCACCTGGTCATCAAACAAACATGATGCATTAATACATGTAAAGAAATGGCCATACAGTATGTCCTTAGTAAATGGAGGTGATTAGAATTATCATAATTGTCAATAAAGATAGCATGTGATCTATTTTTAGGAAAACCCAATCCAGGAGGCTGGCTTGCAGCTTCTTTTCTCCACCAAAGACGTTCACATTAACACAAAGATGAGGGGCAAGGCCCCTCTTCCTTGGCCTCACCTCCCCATCCCTCTCATTTCTCATATCATAGTCACAGCCTAAAGCTCCCAACCCCACTTCCCCTGCAAGCTTTCTAGGCTATTACAAATCAATCATTTACTCTTTGGGCACTTGCCATTCCCACTGGTAATGGCTATGTTTAGGAGTGTTAAGTTTATACAGTGATTATATATCTTTCTTCTTTATTAAACTTTAAAGCCTTGGGTTGAGAGACCTATGTCCTGAATACCGAGGACATTGCCATGCATCTAGCATTCACTTGATAATATTTATTGATTCATGATGTTTTCACATCAAAGGCAATATCCATTTATGGACCCATAAAAGGAATCTCAAGAGCTCATTTATTTCAGGCCACTGCCTTCAGGTAGGGTAAGGTTTAAATGTCTGTGTGTTTTATTCCCTCTCTCCTGTAGGCCTATACCCACACAACTCGGGGTTTGGAAAGGACCTGGCGCGTCTAGTTCAGGCCCCTTCGCAAAGCAGGATGTGGGCCTCTGGCCTCCACATGGAGAGCTTACCTTAGCCATCCTAGAGGCTCACTCCAGCTCTAGCTTTTATAGTCTAGGGAGTTATTCGTATGAAAAATCTCAAATCTACCTCTGTGTCAGTTCCATTCAGTGTTCCTAACTCTGTTTATGGGTTGCCGGAGAGTCAGACATGACTTAGCGACTAGACAACAACATACACAAACAGAACCGACAGGTCTGTGCCGGGCCTGGGACCTGGCACCCTTTGCTGCAGCGCTGCAATAAAGTCTCCTTGAGCAAGAAAATAAAAAGAAACAATAAGGGATTAGAAATAACTGCTGTGCATGTAGGCAGTCGGAGGAAATTCTGGACAAAAGAGAAGACTAAAAGCCTAACAGCCACTTCTGAAGAGCCAGGAGCAACAACAGCGGGTTGGGAGCATAAGCAGGGTAGTGTGCCTGCCCCTGCACACAGCACCACAGAGGGGTGGGCAAACCACCTAAGCCACCCCTCCAGTCTGAGCCCTGAGCACATCCTCACCCCATACAAGGAACCAGTTCACCCAGCCTTGGGGAGCAAGCAAGCAAGGGAACATGTTGTTGTTCTTGATCCCTCTGCTGTAGCAGGGACCCTGATAAAGCCTTTCCCAAATTTCTTGTTCAGCCTCTGATCAGTTCTGTTGATTAAGGAGATCAAGAACCCTGGTTAATAACACCCCTCCCCCATGGCAGGCTTCCTCGCACACAGAGTATTGGCCTGGTTCAGTCTCTCGTGTCCCCTCTGAGCCTCTTCCCTTCCACCCAGTGTCCTTACCTCCTTCTCCACCAGAGAAGGTTTGCAGACACTTTGTCAGCCCTTTGGCACATTGATATGCTGTGTTTCTCTTTGCTTCCCTTTCTGGGGTTCAAAACCCAGTGCATAATCCTCAGTGTGGTCTGATGGCTGGGGGATTGGGACTGGAACTTTGCTCCAGATTTAGCTATTCTGATTTTTTTTAAGGCTATGTGAATCTGAGCTAGGTTTTTCTTCTGGGGGTAGAACCATCACCATGTTGGCTTATATTAATATTGAAATCATCATATTGTTTCAAAAAATGGAAATTACTTTAAAAAATTAATATACACTCATCATGGAAAATTCAGGGAAACAAACAAGCAAAACAGGAAGGGAATAACAACAATATTGTAACCCTTCCCTTTAAAAGATAACTATTGTTTACATTAGGGGATTACATTCTTCTAGACATCACTTTCTATGCATAAACACGCACACAAAGTTTTACAAATACACACACTTAGTTTTACAAAAGTGGGATTGAGTGTCTGATAAATAAAAGATGGTTGCTAAGTCTTTAGTATTCTTCTCACTGAAAGGTGGGGTCTATTTCCTCTCCCCTGCTTCTGGGCTGGGCCTGCAGCTGGTTCTAAAGCATAGAATATAGGGAAGTAACACAAGGTAATTTCCAAGGCTGGGCCTAAAGAGATCTCAGTTTCTGCCTGCATCTCTTGGAAGACTCTTCTTGGGGGCCAACCATCATGCCATCAAGCATGATAGCCCCTTGGGGAACTGAAACTGGTGTCTGAGAACGCACAGTTGGTTTTCAAACCTAGCTGTCATCAGAATCATATGGAGGACTATTAGAATGAAGATTCCTGGGCCCCATTTTCAAAGATTCTATTATGCCAGCTGGTGTCAATGATCAACTATTGAGAATGAGGTCATTTTGGTCCTTCCAGTTATCCCAGAATCCCAGTCAGTACCAAGGGATAGAAAGTAATCCACAGGATCATAAAAAGTAATAAATTGTCATTTTAAATCATTAAGTTCGGGGGTAGTTTGTTACAACAGCAATAGGTAGCTGAAACAATTACACATAATGACACCAAATGGTAACATGGTGTTTCCTCTGTGCTGGGGACAGTCTTACATTCTTTATACGTATTAGTTCACAGATCCTTACAATAAATAATCCTACAAAGTAAATACTATGATTATGTATTATTGTCCCTGTTTTACAGATAAGGAAACGGAGACACAGGGGAATAAGACAGTGGCTCAGAGCTGCACACTGAGTAATTGATGGTGCTGGGATTTGAATACATAGAGTTCATCAGGTTCCAGAGTCTGTGCTCTAAACCACCATATCTCACTGCCTCTCTGCTGCTTCCTCTCATTTAACCTACATGAACAATTTTCAGTGTCAATAAGTATCAATCTACAAAGTCATACTTAAGGAGTCACATGTTGAAATCCTGAGTCGATTATCCAAAGTATTAGCAATCTCTCCTAGTTCTGAAATTCTCTTTATTGGATATGCTGTTGCTGCTGCTGCTAAGTCACTTCAGTCGTGTCCGACTCTGTGCGACCCCATAGACTGCAGCCCACCAGGCTCCCCCATCCCTGGGATTCTCCAGGCAAGAATACTGGAGTGGGTTGCCATTGCCTTCTCCGTTCATTGGATATAAATCCTATTAAAAGTTGTCAAGTTGTTGATAAAATGTGTTGAATAGAACAAAGATTAGTAGGAGTCCCCTTGAACCCACCTGAGAGCTCCATCTGGAGGGACATCATTTATCAATAATCTTTAAGTACAGATTACTCAACAATGTGGAATCTACCCAGGGCTCTGTTATCTTAGCCACTGGTCCTCAAGCACAGGCTGGGAGATAGACTACAGAGAAATTGGGCAGGCACTTGTTAAAATATAGATTCTTAGGCTTTGCCCCAGCCACTCCAGTAACTGAATCTCTGAAGACGTGGCCCAGGAATCTTCATTCTATTAGCCCTCCATATAATTCTGATGACTGCTAGGTATAGGAAGCACTGATTTAATCTCCATTTCTCCTCATCTGTATCAACAGCTCTGTCAAATCCCACACCATATTTCATGTACACTAAGCCTATGGGAATTTTCTAGTTATCCTTTGAGAGGTGTCCTGACTCTGGTCTTACCAGATACAAGATTTTCTCTCTGGACAGTTTTCATTTCTAAAATGAGGACGTTGGATTAATTTTCATAGTGGACACTGTGGTATACCCACACATCTTTCTTCAAGACAAAGTCACTCATTCCCTCAACTGTTGGGCCGATTGACAGTTCACAGGTGGCCCAAGACCACATCTCCCCCAGAAGCATAGCCTGTATCCAGCAAGTAGCTGATGAGGAAGTGTGAAGACCTAGCCCCCCTGTCCTCAAGGTGAGCCAGTTCTGAAGAAACATCCCATAGGGTTGACCTGAGACATTTATTACATCTGCATCACAGTTCACTTCATCACTCTGCCATTTCTACTCCCTCCAGTCACCCACTGGGAGAAGGAAATGGCAACCCACTCCAGTATTCTTGCCTAGAGAATCCAGTAGACAGAAGAGCCTGGTGGGCTGCTGTCCATAGAGTCACACAGAGTCAGACACGACTGAGCAACTTAGCATGCATGCATGCATGCATTGGAGAAGGGAATGGCAACCCACGCCAGTGGGAATCCCAGGGACAGAGGAGCCTGGTGGGCTGCTGTCTATGGGGTCACACGGAGTCGGACATGACTGAAGTGACTTAGCAGCAGCAACAGCCAGTCACCCATAGGTGTGGGTGCCAAGGGCACTCAGCAAACTTCCTGCCTACAACCTCCATCTTGGTCAGTTTCCTAAGGGACTGATTGCCACAATGATCTCCCTTTCCCAATTCAGAATGAAGTGACAGTGCAGACTCTCAAGACCTTTTCAACCGTCCTGGGCTCTCTGTTAAGCTCAAGAAAAGCCTTCTCCTTGTCATCCTCCTCCCATTCCTTCTCCATTCATTGAACAAACCTTCACTGTACTCCTACGACATGCCAGGCCCTGAGTTCAGAGACTTGCCCGTGTCTCCAGCAATGGACAGAGAGCAAGCACTTAGGAGCTGAATGACTCCTCTGTCTTTTTGCCATTTGTCAACACTGTGCTCTTTCCCAGGCTATAGGACTAGCCCTCTTCCTGCTCTGAACATGACCCAGTGGGCCTTTTTATTGCCCCGGTTGTGGATGGCAGGGCCCTTCTTTGTAGGGCCTTTAGGCTTTCTGACATCATTCTCATGAGTTTATGTCTGTCTTTGAATTCCCCCTCTTAGATTTTGAGTTTATTCTCCCACCTCTAGTAGCCAGGCTGGGCAAGGACCAACATACGTGTTTCATTCATTCAGGACACTAACGCCTATTTTACGCTTACTAGGCTTTCAGTTGGAGAAGGTAATGGCACCCCACTCCAGTACTCTTGCCTGGTAAATCCCATGGACAGAGGAGCCTGGAAGGCTGCAGTCCATGGGGTCACTGAGGTTGGACACGACTGAGCGACTTCACTTTTATTTTTCACTTTCATGCATTGGAGAAGGAAATGGCAACCCACTCCAGTGTTCTTGCCTGGAGAATCTCAGGGATGGGGGAGCCTGGTGGGCTGTCGTCTGTGGGGTTGCACAGAGTTGGACACGACTGAAGTGACTTAGCAGGCTTGCAGTGCAGAGAAGGCAATGGCACCCTACTCCAGTACTCTTGCCTGGAAAAACCCATGGACAGAGGAGCCTGGTGGGCTGCAGTCCATGGGGTTGCTAAGAGTCGGTCACAACTGAGCGACTTCACTTTTACTTTTCACTTTCATGCATTGGAGAAAGCAATGGCACCCCACTCCAGTACTTTTGCCTGGAGAATCCCAAGGATGGGGGAGCCTGGTGGGCTGCCGTCTATGGGGTTGCACAGAGTCGGACACGACTGAATTGACTTAGCAGCAGCAGCAGCAGCAGCAGGCTTGCAGTGGAAAATCTAGGGGAAATGAACTTAAACCTTTCCAGAAGCGCTGAGGCAGAAGGGATTCGAGTTCAAATTTTCATCCTCGGTCAACACTGGATTGAATCAGCCACATTTGCTGTTGCCACCCCTGTCTTGTCAACTCTAGCCCCCGAGGCACTCTTCAGCAGCATCCGCACTCCCTTCATGGATTTCCAGCCTCCCACCTTCTGTTCTGCACACTTCCCACTCCCTTCGCTGTCTATCATTTTCATTTTTCACTTGAGTCACAGTCACAGTTTACTTGAGTCATAACACATCTTTTCCAGGGATCACCATATTTTACGCTTTTTCTTATATCGTATTGCAACATAAAAAGTTTGCCCAATGGACTTTAAAAAAAAAAAGGGCTCTTTTCAGCTCTTTGCAATCACATCATGGCTCAAGGGCTCTTCAGATATAACAATTGAGTACAAGAGCAGGAAGGAGTCAAGCCCATCATTCTCAGTGTATAAATGAGGAAACCAAGAAACAGCCAAGTCAAGCAGCTTTCAAAGGTCACACAGCAGTAACTGTCAAAATGGCAAAATGGCACATTCATTCAGCAAGCAAAGAATCCACGAATATTATATTTTAGGAAGGGCTCTGCCTGTCAGACGTGCTAATTTCTGTATATTACCTAAGAATACTATTCAGTTCAGTTCAGTCTCTCAGTCGTGTCTGACTCTTTGAATCTCAGCACGCCAGGCCTCCCTGTCCATCACCAACTCCTGGAGTTCACTCAGACTCACGTCCATCGAGTCAGTGATGCCATCCAGCCATCTCATCCTCTGTCGTCCCCTTCTCCTGCCCCCAATCCCTCCCAGCATCAGAGTCTTTTCCAATGAGTCTATTCTTCGCATGAGGTGGCCCAAGTACTGGAGTTTCAGCTTTAGCATCATTCCTTCCAAAGAAATCCCAGGGCTGATCTCCTTCAGAATGGACTGGTTGGATCTCCTTGCAGTCCAAGGGACTCTCAAGAATCTTCTCTAACACCATGGGGTTGGCCAAAAAGCTCATTTGGGTTTTTCCATACCCAATTGCTCAATTACTGACAGAAGTTGCTCAATTACTGACAGAAGTAGACATATCCTTATTAGTTAGGCCTCTTTTACTCCTCCTCAGGGGTCAAGACCAAGCCTTCGGTGCCCCGTTTGACTAGATCAGGACCAGAAGAGTCCAGGTCCCAGTCCACCTGGTTCCAGAATTTACAAGTTGTCCTGGACTGCTGGGTTCACAAGTGGCACTTGAGGTAAAGAACCCACCTCCCAATGCAGAAGACACAGGAGACGCCGGTTTGATCCCTGGGTTGGGAAGATCCCCCAGTGAAGTGGCCCACTCCAGTATTCTTGTCTGGAGAATCCCATGGACAGAGGAGCCTGGTGGATGATGGTCCATGGGGTCACAAAGAATCGGACACAACTGAAGCGACTTAGCACACATGTACGCATCCTTGGATGCCCAGCTTGCCTTGCTCCCACAGTTGTGGGGCATCAGGCAAGATAAAGGGACAGGGAGCCCTTTGCCCCAGGAGGAGCTGTTCTCTTTCCTGTTCACTGGGATCCTCCACGGAGCTCAAAATCGAGGTGGGGGTTCCGCAGGGGGAAGAGATGGGGAGTGGTGGGGAGCAGGGGCAAATGAGGGTGGGACCTAGTTTCTGGAAAGTTTTTTTTTTTTTTTTTAAGCTGCTCAGGTGATTCTGATATACAGTCAAGTGGGGAAGCCACTGACAGAGTATAAAAGACAAGTAGAAGAGGGAAAATCAATTACACTGTTAGCTAATAAGATGTCTTAGATTATCTGCACATTTTAAATTCTGTTTAGAGTTGATTAGGCTTCCCTGGTGACTCAGATGGTAAAGAATCTCCCTGCAGTGCAGGAGACCTGGATCCCCTGGAGAAGGGAATGGCAACCCACTCCAGTATTCTTGTCTGGGAAACCCCGTGGATAGAGGAGCCTGGTGGGCTACAGTCCATGGGGTTGCAAAGAATCAGACACGATTTAGCCATTAAATAACAACAACAAACATTCTTGAGGTGATTTTGTAGAGTCATTAAAAAAGGGAAGTGTTAATCATGCCTGGTAAGTAGGAGAAAAGATACAGCAAATGTGAAATAAATGGGCTTCCCAGGTGTCACAGTGAAGAAGATGCAAGAGACTTGGGTTTGATTTCTGCGTTGGGAACTTTCCCTGGAGGAGAAAATGGCAACCCACTCCCGTATTCTTACCTGGAAAATTCCACGGACAGAGGAGCCCATGGCTACAGTCCATGGGTTGCAAAGATTTGGACATGACTGAGTAACTAACAGCGTTGATAACTAATTGCCTGCCTTTTTTCAGGGCATTCAAAACCCTAATCTCAGGTCCCTTTCCTCCTAGAAAAGATGTCTATTCCTTCAGTGACATTCCTCTTACCGTGCAGTCTATACACACACACACACACACACACACACCATGATTCATCTCCACCAGCCTCCTTTCTGAAGTCAGATTCTAAGTCATGTCTTTTATCCTTTGACCTCTGAGTAATCACTCTGGACCCAGTCTGTTCTTTCAGGTCCAGGAAAGCAATCTGATTAGGTTCTGGAAAATGGTCTCACAGTAGCCCTAATCTCCAGTGTGTTCTATAAACCAGGCCCCTGATGTACTGCTTGGGAGAGGACGAGAGTCCTAGTTCTCCTTTTTAAGTAATTCTGTGGCCTTGAGCAAACTGCTCAATCTCTAGGTCTCTGAGTTGATTGTTATCATCCACTCATAACCTTTTACAAGCTAATATTTTCCTCCTTGTACAAGTGGAGAGTAAGCAGAAACTTGCCTCAGTGGCCTTCACGTTAAAGGAAATGGGTAGGAATGAGAAGCATAAATGTGAAGAGCATTTCATTCAATCCCTGAGATGCCAAGTTTACTCCTGTCTGCCTGGCACCTGCTTCCTCTCTTGTGGGGGCAGAGCTGCCTTCTTTGGGGGAACTGCTTCTTTCCCTCTCCATACACTGATCAGAGCGCCCTGGCCCATTCCTCCAGGACCCCAGGGGTGGACATGTGACCCCAGCTTAACCATAAGAAGAGCCTCCTCATCCAGCCACAGCAATTGGCATGGGGATTCATCTAATGACCAATCTAAAACAAACCAACCAACGAACAAAAAAGCCAGGGATGTTTCCAAATACAGCCAGTGGGGAAACTCTCTCCTTTCTTGTCAAGTTGCTGTATAAACGCGACACCAGAGCTACCACACGAGAAGGCTGAGAGGTGAGGCTGTGAGAGACTGATGTGGAAACAAGGAAAGAGAGCCCTGGGGTCAAGTTCCCTCTGACTGTCCTGGCCATTTTCCTTCGGATTCTTTGAATTATCCCAAGCTTTCCATCCTTCTCCAAAGCCTCAAGATTTCTTTTTTCACTTAAGACAGCTTGTTTTAGAGTTTCTGTCACTTGCAACCCAGAGTCTTGATGAACAGAAGTATTCTGTCAGCTTCTTTCTCTACATTACCTTGTTTGTTTTTTTAAAAGATTTTTTGATATAGACCATTTTCAAAGTCTTTCTTGAATTTGTTACAATCAGATCAGATCAGTCGCTCAGTCATGTCCGACTCTTTGCGACCCCATGAACTGCAGCACGCCAGGCCTCCCTGTCCATCACCAACTCCTGGAGGTCACTCAGACTCACATCCATCGAGTCAGTGATGCCATCAGCCATCTCATTCTCTGTTGTCCCCTTCTCCTCCTGCCCCCAATCCCTCCCAGCATCAGAGTCTTCTCCAGTGAGTCAACTCTTCGCATGAGGTGGCCAAAATACTGGAGTTTCAGCTTTAGTATCATTTCTTCCAAAGAAATCCTAGGGCTGTTCTCCTTCAGAATGGACTGGTTGGATCTCCTTGCAGTCCAAGGGACTCTCAAGAGTCTTCTCCAACACCACAGTTCAAAAGCATCAATTCTTCGGCGCTCAGCCTTCTTCACAGTCCAGCTCTCACATCCATACATGACCACAGGAAAGACCATAGCCTTGACTAGGCGAACCTTTGTTGGCAAAGTAATGACAACTTTTGAATATGCTATCTAGGTTGGTCATAACTTTCCTTCCAAGGAGTAAGCGTCTTTTAATTTCATGGCTGCAGTCACCATCTGCAGTGATTTTGGAGCCCAGAAAAATAAAGTCTGACACTGTTTCCACTGTCTCTCCATCTATTTCCCATGTAGTGATGGGACCAGATGCCATGATCTTCGTTTTCTGAATGTTGAGCTTTAAGCCAACCTTTTCACTCTCCACTTTCACTTTCATCAAGAGGCTTTTTAGCCCCTCTTCACTTTCTGCCATAAGGGTGGTGTCATCTGCATATCTGAGGTTATTGACATTTCTCCCAGCAATCTTGATTCCAACTTGTGTTTCTTCCAGTCCAGCATTTCTCATGATGTACTCTGCATATAAGTTAAATAAACATGGTGACAATATACAGCCTTGACGTACTCCTTTTCCTATTTGGAACCAGTCTGTTGTTCTATGACCAGTTCTAACTGTTGCTTCCTGACCTGCATACAGATTTCTCAAGAGGCAGATCAGGTGGTCTGGTATTCCCATCTCTTTCAGAATGTTCCACAGTTTATTGTGATCTACACAGTCAAAGGCTTTGGCATAGTCAATAAAGCAGAAATGGATGTTTTTCTGGAACTCTCTTGCTTTTTCCATGATCCAGCGGATGTTGGCAATTTGATCTCTCGTTCCTCTGCCTTTTCTAAATCCAACTTGAACATCAGGAAGTTCACGGTTCACATATTGCTGAAGCCTGGCTTGGAGAATTTTGAGCATTACTTTACTAGCGTGTGAGATGAGTGCAATTGTGCGGTAGTTTGAGCATTCTTTGGCATTGCCTTTCTTTGGGATTGGGATGAAAACTGACCTTTTCCAATCTTGTGGCCACTGCTGAGTTTTCCAAATTTGCTGGCATATTGAGTGCAACACTTTCACAGCATCATCTTTCAGGATTTGGAATAGCTCCACTGGAATTCTATCACCTCCACTAGCTTTGTTCATAGTGATGCTTTCTAAGGCCCACTTGACTTCACATTCCAGGATGTCTGGCTCTAGGTCAGTGATCACACCATCGTGATTATCTGGGTCGTGAAGATCTTTTTTGTATAGTTCTTCCGTGTATTCTTTCCACCTCTTCTTAATATCTTCTGCTTCCGTTAGGTCCATACCATTTCTGTCCTTTATCGAGCCCAACTTTGCATGAAATGTTCCTTTGGTATCTCTGATTTTCTTGAAGAGATCCCTAGTCTTTTCCATTCTGTTGTTGTCCTCTATTTCTTTGCATTGATCGCTGAAGAAGGCTTTCTTATCTCTTCTTGCTATTCTTTGGAACTCTGCATTCAGATGTTTATATCTTTCCTTTTCTCCTTTGCTTTTCGCTTCTCGTCTTTTCACAGCTATTTGTAAGGCCTCCCCAGACAGCCATTTTGCTTTTTTACATTTCTTTTCCATGGGGATGGTCTTGATCCCTGTCTCCTGTACAATGTCACGAACCTCATTCCATAGTTCATCAGGCACTCTATCTATCAGATCTAGGCTCTTAAATCTATTTCTCACTTCCACTGTATAATCATAAGGGATTTGATTTAGGTCATACCTGAATGGTCTAGTGGTTTTCCCTACTTTCTTCAATTTCAGTCTGAATTTGGCAATAAGGAGTTCATGGTCTGAGCCACAGCCAGCTCCTGGTCTTGTTTTTGCTGATTGTATGGAGCTCTCCATCTTTGGCTGCAAAGAATATAATCAATCTGATTTCGGTGTTGACCATCTGGTGATGTCCATGTATAGAGTCTTCTCTTGTGTTGTTGGAAGAGGGTATTTGCTATGACCAGTGCATTTTCTTGGCAAAATTCTGTTAGTCTTTGCCCTGCTTCATTCTGTATTCCAAGGCCAAATTTGCCTGTTAGTCCAGGTGTTTCTTGACTTCCTACTTTTGTTACAATACTGCCTCTGTTTTATGTTCTGTTTTTTCAGCTGAGAGGCATATGGAATCTTAGTTCCCTGACCAGGGGTTGAACCCCCAACCCCCTGCATTGGAAGGTGAAGTCTTAACCACTGGATGGCCAAGCAAGTCCTAACATATGCTTTTTGAAACTTCAAAAATGTGAGGCTCTGTGTATCTGTGAGCTGAGTGTGTTCCTGTCTTTCCTAGATCAGAGTCGGAAGCTTCAATGGTCACCTTGGATACACTGGAGACTGTATTTCCCAACATCCCCTTGCCTGTTTGATTCTAGAGAGAGTTGGCCAAAAGTGAGGTCGTGTGAGCTGCAGGAGGCAGCTGTGAAGCAGTAGCCACCACACTCCCAAGGCCACTGGCGGCTGGAGCTCATGATGGGGACACACAGGTGCAGACAGGCTCGAGTGTGTCCCTGCCCTTCCCCACTCCTCTGTGACCCCCACCACACACCATGAGGTGCTTTGTCGCCAATTCACGGAGGTGGTAACTACGAAGAGCCGACATCCTCCAAAGATTCCGCACCAGCCCCTTGGTGGCCCCACGCCAGCAGCCAGACTCGCCTTGCTCTTTCTTGTGAGCTCTGCTTCGCTCACATGCACCACGGCTGGTGAATGACTGTTCAGTGCTTCTCTGCTCAGATCTTTCCTTATCCAATTCCTCCCACAATTGTGTCTGATCTGACTGTTATAGTAAACTCCTTATTCCATAATACTCATAGTGGATCTGCTTCCATAACTTAACCCTGACTAAGATGAATGCCGCCGGGTGAACCATAAGAACCTTCCTGCCTCCTTTGTTTCAATCCCATACTCAGTCCTCCTATCTCCACAGCGCTGCTCCCCTCTGGCCACTCATCTTTCCCCACCTCCATGTGTTCATGGGAAAAGCCGATCCTAGTCCTGCTCATCTTACTATCGTGTTCTTTGCTGTCTCAAGCTACTCTGGCCTCCGGCCTCCGCTTGCTTCACTTTTACATGATTTCCTACTCTCCAGTCCAATCACAAGACTGTCTAGCAGGCAGCCTAGAGATTTGACACAGACTGGCACCCATGAAGGCGAATGTTGGGACGTCCTGTCCTGCCCAGAGCCTCTCACGCCTGATTTCCATTTAGGAAATGTTATTAGAGAAGGAAATAAATACTCTCCAAGATGACTTATTGGGCACTGTGTGTCACCTACTGCTGCTAAGTCACTTCAGTCGTGTCCGACTCTGTGCAACCCCATAGACGGCAGCCCACCAGGCTCCCCCATCCCTGGGATTCTCCAGGCAAGAACACTGGAATGGGTTGCCATTTTCTTCCCCAATGCATGAAAGTAAAAAGTGAAAGTGAAGTCGCTCAGTCGTGTCTGACCCTCAGCGACCCCATGGACTGCAGCCTTATAGGCTGCTCCGTATATGAGATTTTCCAGGCAAGAGAACTGGAGTGGGGTGCCATTGCCTTCTCCACGTGTCACCTACAGTAGAGGCCAAAGAAACATTTTAAAAATAAATTAACAGCAAAACTATATGATGCGAGAATTGTCAAGGAATATTTTAAAAATCAACATGGTATGCTGTTGACTCATTGGGCCCTGCATGTATGGGCTTGAAATTTCCACTAGGACAGGCTTAAGATCTCTGCCAGCTCGTGATAATGGTTCACAAGCTAGAGCTATTCATCTCAGCCTGGCCATTGCTCAATGTGTGACCTTGGCTGAGTCAGCTGGTGTCTCTAGGACCAGTCTAGGCTGGTCTGTACGGATTAGTGAAGTAAACGGAGAAAGATTTAAAAATCATGGTATCTTGGGCTTGGAAGCACTCTTACTCTTTTCATTCAGATGATTTTGAGGCTTTCTTTTCTGAGAAAATGAAGCAATCATTGCTTCCTAACTTCATTCTCTTTACCTGGACAGTTTCTTTACTCATACTTTCTCTTCCCTTTTCATTTTAGAAAAATAAATACAATTTTGGGGGGGTTAAACTTCCCACTTACAATCCTGATTCCCTTTTATGTTGTGGGCTGAAGACTCTTGCCTCCTTAATTATCCTCTTCTTATCTTACATCGTCCTCATTTCTGTTCTACCCACTCAATCCACCAAAAGGTCAAAGTTAAAAACACAAAAAGCAACAAAAATCTATTTCATTAGTCCTTCAAGCTCTCCTTCCACCGCTCGTCAAATGCTTGGAAACAGTAATAAATGCTGCTGCCTTCAGCGTCGGGGAAGGCAATGGCACCCCACCCCAGTACTTTTGCCTGGAAAATCCCATGGACGGAGGAGCCTGGTAGGCTCCAGTCCATGGGGTCGCTAAGAGTCGGACACGACTGAGCGACTTCACTTTCGCTTTTAACTTTCAGACGTTGGAGAAGGAAATGGCAACCCACTCCAGTATTCTTGCCTGGAGAATCCCAGGGACAGGGGAGCCTGGTGGGCTTCTGTCTGTGGGGTCGCACAGAGTCGGACACGACTGAAGCGACTTAGCAGCAGCAGCAGCAGCAGCCTTCAGCGTGTGCTCAGTTGCTTCAGTCGTGACTTGACTCTGCCTTCATTACCTCATCCTTAAGTTCTTACAATTCTAATTTTGCCCTGGACTGTTTGTTGCGAGTCAGGTACTTCTAGGACTCCAACCTCTCATCCAGTGTTCTAGGCAAGGCAGTTGAGCCATGCTTCCTTCCTGAACTGATATTACCAGTTTCCCAGAAGGACTAACTTGCCGTTGTCTGCCTGCTCTATGCTTTGCTGTGCTGCCGTATGCTCTGGCGACTTGCAGCCTGGCTTTGACCTCTGTATCAGTCTATGTCTTCAGGGTTTTAGGGACATATGAATTCTTCAAGGTCCTTTTCCTTGTCCTAAGTGGTTCTTTAAATATCCCTATTTCTCCTAATACTGTTGCTTTGTAAGAACTGAAAGAGAGCCTTGGAAATTAGACTACAGGTTTACACAGGATGTTTATTGCTGCTGTACAATATTCAGTACGGTTGTCGCACACTTCATATTCCCAATGCTCTCTCTTTTGCTCATAATGATAGTATACTTTTCTGGTTCTCCTGTTCTTCTCTAACTACTGTTTCTTTAGTCGTTAGTTTTTTTTTTTTCTACCACCCCTTGTAGGTGTTCTTTGATGATTCTTGGCTTTCCTTTTGGTCTCTCATATTGCATTGGCTTCCCAGGTGGCACAGTGGTAAAGAATCCATCTGTCCATGCAGGAGATGCAAGAGATGTGGGTCTGATCCCTGGGTTGGGAAGATCCCCTGGAGGAGGAAATGGCAACCCACTTCAGTATTCTTGCCTGGAAAATTCCACAGAGAGTGGAGCCTGGAGGGCTATAATCCATGGGTTGCAAAGAGTCAGACATGACTGAGTGACTGAGCGTGCACACACACACACACACACACAGACACACATCTCAGTCTTGGAAGCAATGTGAGGCGTCAACCCTAATTCAGGCAACTGCCCCTTGCTTGTCTCCATCACACCCCACTGACTTTACTTGACCCCTCCCTCAGCTGGGGCCCTGTGGCTCTGTACCACTTGTCCCATCACTACAGCCTGAAGCTAGGAGTGGTGACTCAGGCCTCTGTTGGAATTCTGCCAAGAGCTGGGACAAGTGTCTAACAATATGATTTTCTCCAAACAGAGTTAGGCACCCTAAATTGTTTAATTATGATGTGTCTTTGGATTTTTTAAAAATGGAATTTCTTTTATTTTTTTGTTTCATTTTTGGGTCACACCTTACAAAACAGCATGTGAAATCTTAGTTCCCTGATCAAGGATCAAACCTGCGCCTCCTGCATTGGATGGGCAGAGTCTAAACAACTGGACTGCCAGGGAAGTCCCAGGCACACTAAATTTTTAAAAGGATACTGCTGCCCAGTTTGACAAGAGACATGGATAGTGGGAGGATTGAGAGAACTGGGGACTTGCAAGAGGAAGGATATATTGCAAACAAGAATCCATCAAGCCGGTACTGGGCATCTACTATATGCTCCATACTTTCTCTGTGTTGACATTTAATCCTCACAGCAACTCTGTGAGGTCGTTGTGTTTTCTCCAATTTACAAATGAAGGAATTGAGACCCAGTAATCTCCAGTAATGTGCCTTGAGTTGCACAACGAGTTAGTGGCAGACTGGGGAAGCCAGACACTTTGGGGCATCCTCTGACCTCTGTTCTTTATCTATGTATAATCTTACACCTCTCTACCCGTCTCCCAGTCATGCTTGATTAAGTGGCTTTTCTCATTTCCTGGTCAGAAGGAACACTGGACCCTGGTGGTCCAGTGGCTAAGACTCTGCATTCCCAATGCAGGGGGCCCAGGTTCAATCCCTGGTCAGGGAAGTAGATTCCACACGCTACAACAAAGAGTTCACATGCTGCAGTGAAGATCTGCAGGCCATAACTAAGACCCAAGGCAGTCAAATAAAAATAAATTAATTAAAAAAAATTTTTTTAAAGAATTGCAGTATTATTTTCTTTGTGAGTTTGAGTGAACTCCGGGAGTTGGTGATGGACAGGGAGGCCTGGCGTACTGCAATTCATGAGGTCGCGAAGAGTCAGATACGACTGAGGGACTGAACTGAACTGAAAAAGGAAGGAAATTGGAAGCCAACACATCATATTTTATCACCTATCATCTATCATGTGTCATGTCATGTCACATCACATCAGTGTTTGGTTAGGTGAATTTATGATTAAACAATGCAGGTTTCTTTCAGTCACACCGATTAAGTTATTCTCACCTCTTCCTTTTGTTGTCCACATACATTTCCCAGGTATATAACTCCTCTGGGTATTTGAGCTGGTTGGATTTTGCCAGGCCATTAAAATCAAGGGCAGGTGTCCTGACCAGGTAAATCAGGTAAGCAGAGGTTTTTACTTGAAGTTGCTTTGACAAGGATTTTTGGTTTTTCTACACATCACACCTGTCCTACATCAGTCTTCAGAACCTCCTGGAGCACCATGGGCTAAATTGGAAAATGACCTGCCCTGATCAGTTAGTAGCAAAGCTGGCCCCAGAAGCTAAGTTCCCGGACACACATTCCCATGTTTAAATGCTTCTTTCATGTATATACAGGATGCATCTTTATCCATGCCTAGTGCTGACTTCCTGGAGAAGGACGTGGCAACCCACTCCAGTACTCTTGCCTGGAAAATCCCATAGACGGAGGAACCTGTAAGGCTGCAGTCCATGGGGTCTTGAAGAGTTGGACACGACTGAGTGACTTCACTTTCATTTTTCACTTTCACTTTTCACTTTCATGCATTGGAGCAGGAAATGGCAACCCACTCCAGTATTCTTGCCTGGAGAATCCCAGGGACAGAGGAGCCTGGTGGGCTGCTGTCTATGGGGTCGCACAGAGTCGGACACGACTGAAGCGACTTAGCAGCAGTGCTGACTTCCAGAGCAGGGTTGGGGGCTTCACCCACCCCCTCTTCACCTCTACCAGCACCCCATGCCTGCACACATTCACCTCCTTCTTTCTCAGGAATAGCTGAGGTTTTCCCAGTTCAGTTAAAGTCTTGTGCAAACACAGCAAGCAGGTTCCCACTCCCACCCCTTTCAACCATCAGGGACCCTCTCACCTTCCTGAGCGGAAACCCTGGAGCCACCAGTCCAGGGGCCTATCTTCCAGGAGCCATCATTCTGTGTGTGTGTGTGTGTGTGTGTGTGTGTGTGTGTTTTGTAGATTTTCCCTTCCTACTGTCAGAGCCATGTTTAAGCATAAGTTTTCCACTCCAGAATGACCAGCTTGCTAAGGAGTTTGCTTTTCATAGACACAGGGTGTCTGGCTGTTTTGCCAAAGTTGCCAACCAGAGGCAGCAACGGCAGGTCCAGGTGTGACCCAGATGACTTTTCTGCTGTACAGATTGTAGAAGCAAAGGTGATGATGAAGTTTCCATTGCCTGGAGACATGTCCTCATCCTGCTGCTGCTGCTAAGTCGCATCAGTCGTGTCCAACTCTATGCGACCCCATAGACAGCAGCACACCAGGCTCCCCCGACCCTGGGGTTCTCCAGGCAAAAACACTAGAGTGGGTTGCCATTTCCTTCTCCAATGCATGAAAGTGAAAAGTGAAAGTGAAGTCGCTCAGTCGGGTCCAACTCTTAGCGACTCCATGGACTGCAGCCCACCAGGCTCCTCCATCCATGGGATTTTCCAGGCAAGAGTACTGGAATGGGGTGACATTGCCTTCTCCGATCCTCATCCTACAGAGGATAAAAAGTGAACTGAGCTGTGCTCAGGCCAAGTCTCCACTTCTTATGCCAGGGGTGTGGAAGTTAACAGCCACTTCTCCTCAGAACCCGCAAATAGGCTGGGCTCCTTCCAGCAGGGAAATTTCACCCAAGTGAGAACACCTGAGGGACACAACCGGCCCGCCAACCGTGACCAAATGAACTCTCCAGCGGGAGCTTGGCATACGCTCCCCTCCCACAGGGGTTGTTGATTGCTCAGGCTTTTTACAATCCTCAAGCCCTGTTCCAAGGAGCTTTTGTGGTTTAAATCAATGTGCTTCTGGGAATAAGTGCCCTTATTATTCCTTGCCGTGCCCTTCTACCACTGTGACATAATACCCTTTGTGCTGCTAAACAGTAACAGTCCTTCCAGGAACCTCTAAAAGCTTTCTAATTAGGACCCACCACCACACAACAGACAGAGAAACTGAAGACCAGAGACAGTGACGATAAAGCTTCGCCTTGGTCACAGAGAGCCCAGCCCAGGTCTGACTGCTCCTCGGAGACTGCAGGGTCTAGGTGAGGCCACTAGTCTAGGAAGGGCATCCCTGTGACGGTGGCTGCAGAATTCTTAGGCTGCCAGACTGCTGCATCCTTTGCAGTATCGCTTAGGGTCACCTAAGCAGCTGAGTGATTCAGTTGAGGACCAGAAATGTCCAGCATTGGTTTTGCTTGAATTTATGATTAGTTCTCAGTGGCTAGGCTCCTAGGATCAGAAGCTATAGTTAGGCTACGTCATTAGAAACTGAATTCTGCATTAAGTAATTCACCTTGGTTGACTGCCGATTATGTGCTGGGCACCATGCTGGACAGCAGGCATGCAAAGATAAACTCCCAGTCCTCCTGCTAGTTGTTCACAGTCTACACAGAAGAGAAGACAGCTGTGTAAGCAGGGAGGTATAGATAAGTAAGCAGAGAGTAGCCCAGAGGAAGGCTAGGGTAGCGCCCAGCCCTGCAGGACTTTCAGGGAAAGCTTCTTGGAAAGGAAGACTTTCGATCCGGCTAAGTCTTCAGAGGTGGACTGAGCCTGCTAAGCAGAACCAAGGGGAAAACAGCATCACACACTGAGTGCCAAGTGCTGACAAGGGCCCGGAGGTGTGAAATGCCTCGGGATTCAGGGAACAATAAGAAGGTCAACAGCAGCAGCCGTGGTTATCTCACTGTTCTTTCTCCCTTCTATTTTTATAGGCGAAATGCTATCCTTTTTATTCTCAGTATCTCATTTTGGATGTTAAAAAACAGAACACTGGGTTGTTATGTTTTGTCTTGGCATATTGCTTTAACCCTTCACTTCTTCTTAGGGCACTACAGATCCCTCTTGAACGTTGGGCAATGTCCAAAATAAAAGCACAAAGATGAATATTTCACTGCATTATAAGAATATAAGGACAGCTCAGGGAACCTTGGGCAGGAACTCAGCTGGGCTGTTCTTTTTTTATTGTCGGTACATATAGCACAAAAAAAAAAAATGCACCAAAAAAAAAAATGCAGTCTTGGATGACTCCCAAGGTTACTTATCACAGGTCCAGCCATCCGAAGGGAGTCTGTGGTTCAGAGCTCACAGGGTAGAAGCTGTGGATGAAAGCAGATGGGGGCGGGAGGAAAACACGAGCTGGCAGAAACCTAACAGGTGACCCGCAGAGGAGTGATGGCACCAGTGAGGGACTCGGCAATACGGGTCTGCCCGCCGCCGGCTCCAGAGCCAGGCTGGATCAGAGCAGGGAGAACCCACGGCTGCCTCCACTTCCTCTCCTGGCCTGTGTCTTTCGAGGTGTCTTCCGTTGCCCCCTCCACCCCCAGGGTCTTTCTTTCAGGCAGCTCTTTACACACCAGCTCAGTCTATGAGAAGGACAATGCGGTGGACTGCTCGAGTCTCACCTCTGTGGCATCTCAGCACCTTGATCTTGTACACGGGCAAGGAGCAAGCCGACACACGTGACCACCACCGACCAAAGCTTCCTTAGAGCCAGGATGCTCCCTGCTGCAGTGCTTTGCATATAAAGGGTACTCAATCAGACCTGCAAAGAAGAAGGCAGAGGGAGAGAAAAGGAAGGAGGGATGGTGGACAGGGAAGGAGTTGGCTGGCAATGGTGAAACCTAAATCCCCCAGAGCGACAACACATTCCAAATTCTGACCAACAGGAGGCTGGAGCTGGAGGAGAGTGGAGGTGTCTAAAGACAGATGAACGGTGCTTCTTTTTCCTGTTTTCCTTCTAGTGAGTCTAGGCTCGGGTCCATCCCCCTGCCCCAGATCAGAGCCTGAGCTGCACTCCAAGCCCCCACCGGGCCCCTGCAACACCAGTGGGTTGCGCTCCTGCCTTGACACTGCTCTTGCCTACACGCCTTATGTCTGGGGTGAACAGTCAGCAGGCGGAGTAGTCAGGATTGCCCCGTGCAGGGGTGTGAACCAGGGCTGGAGGCCGGAGGGTAGTCACGCGGGGTGGGACCGTGAAGGGAGCCACTGTCCTCATCGGTAGGGCACGGTCACATTGGCCCCTATCTGTCCACCTTTCTGCCGGCCCCGAGGGCCAGGCAGCCTAACTGCTCCACACAAGGCTGAACACGATACAGGACATGGGGGAGACCTGTGCCTGGCTGGAGAGCCAGCACACTCAGGGATGGACAGGGGTGTCAGTGACGCAGAAGGGTATTCAGGTGGTGGGAAAGTATGAAGTCATGATGGAGAAGAGTGTGCAAACCGAGCTCGTGGGAGGCCCAGGAAGCTAATTTTATTACAGGCCGGGATATACATGGAAGTGTGGCAGAAGGTGAGACCTGGCTGCCTGCATGGGGTCTCTCCATGGAGAGTCTTTTTAGATATATTGAGGGGCTTCCCTGGTGGCTCAGTGGTAAAAAATCTGCCTGCTAAGAAAAAGATGAGGGTTCGATCCCAGGGTGGAGAAGATCCCGTGGAGAAGGAAATGGCAATCCACTCCAGAATTCTTGCCTGGAGAATCCCATGGACAGAGGAGCCTGGTGGGCTATATAGTCCATGGGTTTGCAAATGTGGACACAACTTAAGAGACTGAGCACAAAGCCTGAAGAATCTGGGCTATTTAGGGAAGCCAATGGGAATAAAGATTTTGGAGCAGATGGGTGAACTGGGAAGCAGTAGGAAGTACGGATGACTCAGAGGAGGCAGACCCTAGCAGCAGGAAAAACAGGAAGTGAAAGTGATATTCCAGGAAGATTCAAGGAGGCTGTGAACTAGGACAATGGTAATGGAAACAGGAGGGAGGGAACACCGTGAAGCAGTCTCCCCTCTTCTCTTCCCTCCTGGACACACATCTCACACGAACACACACACACTTAGGAGGTAAGAGAAAACAACCTCTTTACCATCCCTCTCCTCTCCACTGTCAAGCCCGCCTCATCCCCATCCTCTCTCCCAACTTCCTCCCACTTCTCCTGTTCTGTTCCCTTGATCCCATGCTGGACAGTGGCCAGAGGCATTTGCTCAAAGGACAGAAAGAGTCATGAGAGGGTTATTTATATCTGCAGCCATGCCTGAGCCCTCTGTCCGGAGGGCATGTGCTTGGTGGGGAGTTGGGCCACACCCCAGGTCCCCCAGGCAGAACCTTCGCACCCCCCGGGAGTCTGCCACTTGCAAGAGATCCCGCTGATTGAGTCATTCCCCTGCTTCCAATGAGGCTGTTGGCTGGACAGGACAGTCCAAACGCTTTCTTTAGTATTTAATTATTTTCACAGTTCATCAAGTTGTTTATACCCAACCTAAACATCTTCCTGCTATTTTATCCATAAATCTCCTAGCTTCATGTTGCATGTTTGTGGGTGATGATAAACTCTTGAAAACCTTGTGAGTAGGGAAGTCTGGGTCGAGTGGGAAGTGTCTGGTGAATTATGGGGCTTGTGCCCAATAGTTGGTTGTGAAGGACTAACTCTGGATACAAGCCTGTTTATTTTGCAATTGCTAAATAAGCCTGAATGACAGAGAAGCCGGAGATGCGTCTCCAATATTTTCCCTTCCCAGGGGCTCAAGGTTTGTGTTGACAGAGAAGCCTGACAGGTGTAAATGTCTTCAAGTCCTCCCACATGAAAAGCATAAATTCATCTTGAGTCTGAGAAATTTTAGTCCTTTTGAGTCCTCATCATCTTTAAGGCAGAAATGTTTTGAAACCTGTTTTTATAAGGCTGACGTTTCTTTCCCTGGTATTCTCAGGGCTACTAGGCAACACCAGCCACTCCATCATAAATGCAGAAGCCAACCAATGTTTGGTGGGCTTTCCAGCAGCTGGTTTTGTCCCTGTATTATTTATTACCATTAATCTTCATAAATCTTCAGATTTAAGGGCCTAGATCTGATAGATAGAGTACCTGATGAACTATGGAATGAGGTTCGTGACATTGTACAGGAGACAGGGATCAAGACCATCCCCATGGAAAAGAAATGCAAAAAAGCAAAATGGCTGTCTGGGGAGGACTTGCAAATAGCTGTGAAAAGAAGAGAAGCGAAAAGCAAAGGAGAAAAGGAAAGATATAAACATCTGAATGCAGAGTTCCAAAGAATAGCAAGAAGAGATAAGAAAGCCTTCTTCAGCGATCAATGCAAAGAAATAGAGGAAAACAACAGAATGGGAAAGACTAAGGATCTATTCAAGAAAATCAGAGATACCAAAGGAACATTCCATGCAAAAATGGGCTCGATAAAGGACAGAAATGGTATGGACCTAACGGAAGCAGAAGATATTAAGAAGAGGTGGCAAGAATACACAGAAGAACTGTACAAAAAAGAGCTTCACGACCCAGATAATCACGATGGTGTGATCACTGACCTAGAGCCAGACATCCTGGAATGTGAAGTCAAGTGGGCCTTAGCTTAGAAAGCATCACTAGGAACAAAGCTAGTGGAGGTGATAGAATTCCAGTGGAACTATTCCAAATCCTGAAAGATGATGCTGTGAAAGTGTTGCACTCAATATGCCAGCAAATTTGGAAAACTCAGCAGTGGCCACAAGATTGGAAAAGGTCAGTTTTCATCCCAATCCCAAAGAAAGGCAATACCAAAGAGTGCTCAAACTACCGCACAATTGCACTCATCTCACACGCTAGTAAAGTAATGCTCAAAATTCTCCAAGCCAGGCTTCAGCAATATGTGAACCGTGAACTTCCTGATGTTCAAGCTGGATTTAGAAAAGGCAGAGGAACCAGAGATCAAATTGCCAACATCTGCTGGATCATGGAAAAAGCAAGAGAGTTCCAGAAAAACATCTATTTCTGCTTTATTGACTATGCCAAAGCCTTTGACTGTGTAGATCACAATAAACTGTGGAAAATTCTGAGAGAGATGGGAATACCAGACCACCTGATCTGCCTCTTGAGAAATCTGTATGCAGGTCAGGAAGCAACAGTTAGAACTGGTCATGGAACAACAGACTGGTTCCAAATAGGAAAAGGAGTACGTCAAGGCTGTATATTGTCACCATGTTTATTTAACTTATATGCAGAGTACATCATGAGAAATGCTGGACTGGAAGAAACACAAGCTGGAATCAAGATTGCTGGGAGAAATATCAATAACCTCAGATATGCAGATGACACCACCCTTATGGCAGAAAGTGAAGAGGAACTACAAAGCCTCTTGATGAAAGTGAAAGTGGAGAGTGAAAAGGTTGGCTTAAAGCTCAACATTCAGAAAACGAAGATCATGGCATCTGGTCCCATCACTACATGGGAAATAGATGGAGAGACAGTGGAAACAGTGTCAGACTTTGTTTTTCTGGGCTCCAAAATCACTGCAGATGGTGACTGCAGCCATGAAATTAAAAGACGCTTACTCCTTGGAAGGAAAGTTATGACCAACCTAGACAGCATATTCAAAAGCAGAGACATCACTTTGCCAACAAAGGTTCACCTAGTCAAGGCTATGGTCTTTCCTGTGGTCATGTATGGATGTGAGAGCTGGACTGTGAAGAAGGCTGAGCGCCGAAGAATTGATGCCTTTGAACTGTGGTGTTGGAGAAAACTCTTGAGAGTCCCTTGGACTGCAAGGAGATCCAACCAGTCCATTCTGAAGGAGATCAGCCCTGGGATTTCTTTGGAAGGAATGATGCGAAAGCTAAAACTCCAGTATTTTGGCCACCTCATGCGAAGAGTTGACTCATTGGAGAAGACTCTGATGCTGGGAGGGATTGAGGGCAGGAGGAGAAGGGGACGACAGAGGATGAGATGGCTGGATGGCATCACTGACTCGATGAATGTGAGTCTGAGTGACCTCCAAGAGCTGGTGATGGATAGGGAGGCCTGGCATGCTGCGATTCATGGGGTCGCAAAGAGTCGGACACGACTGAGTGACTGATCTGATCTGATCTGATCTGAATCTTCATAACTCTTCAACTGGTAAGTATTAATCCCATTTCACAGAAGCAGCAGCCATGGCTCAAAGAGATGTTATGAGAGTCAACAGACACAGGATAGCCAGGGGGCTGATGTGCGGCGTGGAACAGTGGAGAGAGCTGTTTGTTCCCATTAAGGGGACACGGTAACTTTAGTCACCGTCAGGTCACGTTCATGCCACCCCCAAGGGTCAGGCAGGAGAACATACATGATACTGGGTTTGATCCTGGTCACAGACGGAGGCAGAGAGAGCACCAGGTCTGGCTGGAGGAACCAGGGCCGGGGGTTCTGCTGGGTCTGGAGGGGCGGATGGGTTTTTCAAAGTGGTAATTAAAGTTTTTTTCCCCATGACCAAGGTTTTGGGGAGCTTTCCATCCCCTCCAACACAGAGAACTAAAGCAGGAGGTTAAGACTGCCGTGAGAGGCTTAGTTGGGATGTAAGGAAAGGCTTAGTGAACTTGGAAGATGGTTAGATGCCAAGGAGAAGACACTCAGGCTGAGCGAGCTTTCCCAAAGTCCACACAGGAAACAGCAGCGACTCTAACCGGGACGGTCGTGTCTGAACACCTTCCTCTCCCCCGGCACTGGAGAAAATGACTGACCACCGAGGAAACGCAGGCCCATCCAACATAATGAAGGCCAGAATGGGTTTCCCGCCGTCTCCCCTCCCACGGTCTGTGCAGAAAGGAGGAGTGGCACGGTCGTGAACCCAGAGAGGTTGTCCATGATTGTATTTCCAATTCCTGCTGCCCTGTACGTGTTCAATCAACATTTGGTGAATAAATAAAAGGTCCCAATTCCAAAACTGTGTCTTTCGCATAGATTGGGAAATCTGAGTTCACAAACTCCAGCTCAGACAAATGGACAAATGTTGCTGTATGTGTTCAATCAACATTTGGTGAATAAATAAAACGTCCCATTTCCAAAACTGTTTGTGTCTTTTGCATAGATTGGGAAATCTGAGTTCACAAACTCCAGCTCAGACAAATGGACAAATGTTGCTGACTGAGCTGCAGGGCCCTGTGATATCAGCTGAGTTACCTTGGAGCTCAGGACGAAAGAAAAAGTGCTTTCCATCAGCTAACCTGGTCGGCGCGGAGAGACGGCAAGGGTAGATGGGGCTTGGGACAGACATGGAGAGCCGTGAGCCCTCTCCTGTGCAAAGGGCCCTCAAGGAGATTGCAGACGCACTCACTCCCTGAGAGACAATTCAAGGCAGGGCTAATACGCTCGGGAGCATCCCCAGGGCACACTGTAACCACTAAGCAGGATAGAGCTGATCTTGCTTAAGTGATTCTGCGATTACAGTCATTTCTCCCTAACGCCCTGATAGCTTGAAAAATGTGCTATTCAGGGGTTCATGTCCTCCATCCGCTTCGCCAGAAGCAGCAGTAGTTTCTGCAACAGGAGACAGTTTTTAATTTGAGTATAAGCTCCTGTCTCCTCGAGGCTAAATATTAACTTCACACTTTAGGGGTGTACCTTTGTTCTTAAGGTTCTTTTGTTCCTCTGGCAGATTTCCAAGTAGTAGGTACCCAATTGTCTCTGATGACGTCAAAAAGGGGCTCCCTGAGGAGGAAGGGACACTGCATTCCAAGTGCTGGAAAAGGAGAAAATGCCAGATGAAGGCCAGTTTCTAATTACCTAAGAGCCTGGCCTGTTACATGTAAGGGAGGGTGCTACTAGAATTTCAGAACTGCATTTTTTGTGCTCTCTCTACCGCTTTTATAATGGCCTCTCCACATTTTCTAAAAATAGGCCTTTTCTGTCAAATGAGTCTACAAGCTGCTTGAGCGTTGTCAGATTTTTGCATTTCCCACCCTAGTTCAGGGCCTGGCATTGTCAGATCACCCAGCAAAGCCCCCTCTCCAACTGGCACTTCTACAGTAGGCTTTTCATCTACTTCTCTGGTCAAGTGGGGAGGGGGCTGGGGAGATTTCAGAACTAACCCTCCTGATCATAGGACCTGCTGCTTTTGCTGAGGGTAGGGATGGGGAGGGCAATGCAAGGATGGGGGACACAGTGTTAACAATTCACCATCACTTCGCTCCTCTCCTCGGGGGGCGAGACGACATGTCAACAGAAGGCATCACTGGCCTTGCTGCTTCCAATGGGCGGGACAGGGTGAGAGTGGTGGACGTGGAGGCAGCCCGGCTGACTTTCACCTTCCATGATCTTGGGAAACAGGAAAATTAAACAGATACCTTCTCATAACTCAGTCTAACTCAGTTCTGTTTTACTTGTCACAGTCTTCTAAATAGTTTTCCTTAATATACAAATAATCTGCAAATCGTTGTTTAGTCTCTAAGTTATGTTGGACTTTCTGCAATTTCATGGACTATAGCCTGCCAGGCTCCTCTGTCCATAGGATTCTTCAGGCGAGAGTACTGGAGCGGGTTGCCATGCCCTCCTCCAGGGGATCTTCCTCAACCTGGGATGGAACCCGCATCTCCTGCATTGGCAGGTGACTCTACTACTGAGCCACCAGGGAAGCTGCAAATAAGCTTCACAAAAACCCACAAACAAAATCTCCAGAGAAAGGTAGAAGTGCTTCTTCTCTGCTTATAATCTGACTTTGAGGGACTGGGTAGATGTTCATCTTCCTGACTGTTTCATTTTATACTATCTCATCTTTATAATTTTACTAAAAAAATTATCTGGAAACAACAATAAAAATATTCTTAGTCTCAGCTTGCCAGCTAAGTATCAGTAGACAAAAGCTAGACTCATAGTCATGATCTGTAAAGAAAACAATCCCCAAAATCATTTTACCAAGGCTGGACCTAAATAATAAGCAAAGAGGACAATTACTGCACAACAAACATGACTGTGCAGGAGAGAACTGGGAGACGTTAGCGAGTACACAGGATAAGGGGAAAGATACAGACTGAAAATACGTTTTGCCAATATAGACTTGGAAAAAAAATAAATTCACATTCAGCATTCTCAATTGTAATGTGAAAATCAATGACTCCACATTTTGGTAGGTTAAGAGAAAAAAGCTGCGACTTTGTTTAAATTTCAGTGACAACTAAATAGCAATTTGCTCACAGAATGAGTAGACTGGGAGATACAGTGGATATCCACAGGACAGTGGACTAATGCTAGTTTAGCCAATAAAATACATACACAGCCCAGGTCTTTGTGTACTCGCACAAGAAATGGAAAGGAAGACCATAACCTGCTGGAGTGCTGTTGGTCGGAAATCTAAGCCAATTCACCAGACTTTTGGACTTTTCAGTACTCCCATCATACTTTTAATGTTGGTGACTGATAAAGGCTAAATTCAAGGGCACATTATAGAAAGCAGGGCTGGGTGGTTAGCAACACAGTGTTGTATTATCAGAAGCAAAGCAAACACACAAACCCTCAATGCCTTTTTTCATTATCCACACTCTTTGACTTTGAAAAAGCTTTGGTTCCTCAAAGAATCCCATTGTAGACACCGTATCCAGAAACTGCTGTTTTTCAGTTGCTCAGTTGTGCCCAACTCTTTGCGACCCCAAGGCCTGCAGCACCCCAGGCTTCCCTGTCCTTCACCATCTCCCGGAGCTTGCTCAAACTCATGTCCATTGAGTTGGTCATTTCTTCCCTTACTACTCTTGCACTGTCCAATTCTAAAGGCAGTAGCCACATGAGGCTATTTAAGTTTAACTGAATTAAAAGTAATAAATGATTCAGTTACTCTAGGCTTATTTTAGATACTCAACAGCTCTATGTGGCTAGTGACTATATTGGATAGGGCAGACTTGGCACACTTCCATCATCACAGAAAGTTCTGTAGGATAGCACTGCATTGGGGAAGGCAATGGCACCCCACCCCAGTACTTTTGCCTGGAGAATCCCATGGATGGGGGAGCCTGGTGGGCTGCAGTCCATGGGGTCGCTAGGAGTTAGACATGACTGAGTGACTTCACTTTCACTTTTCACTTTCACGCATTGGAGAAGGAAATGGCAACCCACTCCAGTGTTCTTGCCTGGAGAATCCCAGGGACGGGGGAGCCTGGTGGGCTGCCGTCTATGGGGTTGCACAGAGTCGGACACGACTAAAGCGACTTAGCAGTAGCAGCAGCATACTCTGTACACCCAGTGACAGGGCCTCCTTATTCTTAATATACTACTGGCATATATCAACAGAGAAAGATCAAGTAACCTACCCAAGGATCCATGAGTAAGTAAGTAAGAATTTAAATTCTAAAGTCTTTAGAATTTAAACTGGTATCTCTGGGACCCTACCCTGAGGATCTTATTTGACTGGTTTGTTCCTCTCTGAACTATATACTTCAGTTTGAAAAGAGATTGATAGCCTCCAGTTACAAATTACTTGTTACCTTGGTTGGTTTGAGCAAGAAAGTCACATCACAAGATCTCCCAGTTTAAGCTGGACTACAACAGTACTTTAATTTCTAAATAACCTATATACTATTGCTATCAACATTAAAGACAATCAGTATTGTTGGAAAGTACTTCATAATTTTCTTTATATACTTTTAATATGTAAAAAATTTTTTCTTTTTCTGGGTTTCATTGCATGCCTTATAGGACCCTAATTCCCCAAACAGGCCCTTGGCACTAAAAGCACAGAGTCCTAACCACTGGATTGCTAGAGAATTCCCTTTCTTTAAATATTTTAATAGTACTTAACAGCACTGCAGTAGACGAAGATAGTAGATTGTCCCTTGGACTGCAAGGAGATCAAACCAGTCAATCCTAATAGGAATCCTAATAGGAAATCAACCCTAAATATTCACTGAAAGGACTGATGCTGAAGCTAAAGCTCCAATACTTTGGCCACCAAATTTGAGGAGCCAACTCACTGGAAAAGACCCTGGTTCTGGCAAAGACTGAAGGAAAAAGGAGAAGTGGACAGGAGAGGATGAGATAGTTGAATAGCATCATCGACTCAATGAACTTGAGTTTGAGCAAACTCCGAGAATGAAGGACAGGGAAGCCTGGCATGCTGCGGTCCATGGGGTCACAAAGAGTCAGAGGCAACCCCGCAACTTAACAAGTAAATAGAAATTTCATTTTGTTTAGGCCAACATTATTTTGTTCTTAATCAATGTACCCAAATTGAATATGAGGGAAGACAGCTTAAAATGTGTTTACTAGCAGAGGAAATGTTAACTTTAACTTTGAATAAATAAAATACTAAAGAAAAGCTATGACAAACCTAGACAGTATAATAAAAAGACATAACTTTGCCAACAAAGGTCTGTATAGTCAAAGCTATGGTTTTCCAGTAGTCATGTATGGATATGAGACCTGGACCAGAAAGAAGGCTCAGTGCTGAAGAATTGATGTTTTTGAACTGTGGTGTTGGAGAAGACTCTTGAGAGTCTCCTGGACTGCAAGGAGATCCAACCAGTCCATCCTAAAGGAGATCAGTCCTGAATATTCATTGGAAGGACTGATGCTGAAGCTCCAATACTTTGGCCACCTGATATAGAGAACTGACTCATTGCAAAAGACCCTGATGCTGAAGAAAGACTGAAGGCTGGAGGAGAAGGGGACGACAGAGGATGAGATGGCTGGATGGCATCATTGACTTGATGGGCATGGGTTTGGGCAAGCTCTGGGAGATGGTGAAAAACAGGGAAGCCTGGCGTACTACAGTCCATGGGGTCACAGTGTTGGACGCGACTGAGTAACTAAACAAGAATATACCCGCTTACTATGTGCGAAGCAGGTACTAACGCTTTATATATGCTAATTTTGTATTAAAAAAATTTTTTTTTTTGTACTTTGGCCATGTGGTGTGTGTAGCATGGTTCCCTGACCCGGTATTGGAACCCAGATCTCCGCAGTAAAAGCGCTTAATTCTAACACTAGACCGCCAGGGAACCCCCTAATTCTGTATTAACTAACTTACTCCTCACACCTAACCCATAAAGCATTATTGAAGTGAAGTGAAGTGAACTTGCTCAGTCGTGTCCGACTCTTTGCGACCCCGTAGCCGGCCAGGCTCCTCTGTCCATGGGATTCTCCAGACAAGAATACTGGAGTGGGTTGCCATTTCCTTCTCCAGGCATTATTATGCTTCCCAATTTGGGGAATAAGGAAACCGAGGTACAGAGAGATTGAGTAGCTTGTCTGAGGCCACCAATTTAGATAAGAGCTAGAATTTGGAACTAGACCGATTGGCTCGAGAGGTTGGGCTCTTAGCCAGCAGGTTACATTGCAAAGTCACTAAACACTGAGAAAAACCAGTCCTGCCTTCCTAGATCAGTTGGCCAGTGCACTATGTTACTCTTAACAGGGAACATGTTCACTTTATAACCAGCATGTTTCTCTTTCCAGAATTTTCTACATCTTTCCTTGAGTATTCTTTTTCATTTATTAGTATAGTGTTGAAATTATAAACAGTTTCCTTTTGCCTTAAATAATTGTTTAACAGTTGATGCCAAAAATGCAGTAGATATTATACCAACCATAAAATCGAAGTGTCCCAAATCTGATTCTAACAGACATAAAACAGCCTCTTTTGCTTCATAGAGTTACTTTTACTCCAAACTACTTAGATTTTTTATTTTAGTAATTCCTTTCCAATTGTGCCAGCAACCCTATAGTACACCAAATCAATGCATTTATAACTACAGTTATCAAAAGACTATCTTTCAAGAACATAAAATACAGGAATTGGGAAAACTGGTTTACAAAATTTGCTTCTTTTCTCGACAATTCTGTCTCAAAAAGGTATCAGAAACCTAAGAGTTTCATTCTGTAAAGTTTCATTCTAAAAAAACCACTTAAAGAAAAAAAGATTTTCCCCAGTGTAAGGAATGATTTTTGGTCTTTAGTCTTTTAGATAACTGAACTCTAGACTGGAGTCAAGAGGTCCCCTCTAATCCAGTCATTTCACAGACGAGGACTCTGAGGTCTAGAGAAGTGCCATGACTTGCCCAGGCCTCCAGGCTCACTCACCAGCACGCACGCGGGAACCCAGGCTCCACCACACCGGGCAGACGGCCGAGCGGTCCCGCACCCACCCCCACTCTCTTCCAGCAAGTCTCCAGGCGCGCGTTCCGAGGCGCTGTCACACCTGTGCACTGTGTACATCTGGGCTGCATCTGAAGCACATCACGCACGTCGGACACGGTGGGTTTACACACATTTTATGACAACGCCCAGGCCACTGGCAGAAGTGCTATGCTGGGACAACTGCTCATGAAGCCAAGACATTTTAGAGGGACACGAGTTACCTGCCAATCAGTTTCACCAGCTCCATGTGCCCCCCACCCTGACACATACACACAAATCCCGTAAATTCATTCTTTCCTTTAAACTCTACCCCTCAACACCAACTTTAAAGAGAAAAAGGCAAAACGAGCAAAGAAACTGAGAGATTTATTTTACAAGAAAACTTCCAGGAATGTGCCCTGCGCTTCATCTTGGGAGCAGCTTCTGGCCCAAGTGCCCATATCAGCAATGTCTGCAATCTTGTGATCCCTGATGTCTAGAAATCATGATCCCAAAGCACTGAATGATCCCAAATCAGGAAGGAACAGTTAAATGACACCGTGCTCAGACAAGAAAGTCTATTATTATTACTTTTATAATGGTTTTCAACCAGTATTGAAACAGAAAAAAAAGGGGTTTTCTGGCCTAACCAGAAAACATCTATTCCCTGAGCATTCCAAGTCACTGAGGTTGTATTATAAAGAGACTGCTATTTCTAGACTATCAAGTCTAGCATTACCTAACTTGCTAAGAAGAACTTAAACCAATCAAAGGAAAGGATCTGCCCTCCTAACTTAAAATATTAAGATACTAAATGCGGGTGATTTTTTTCACTCTAAGAAACAAACAAAAAGTCTGTACTATATATAATCACACACACATTAGAAAAAACAAATTATTAATTTCCAATCTTTCTAATTGTTAGCTGCTGTTTGGGTCAATTAAATACTAAAACAATAAATTAAGATTGCTTTAGCAGGGAAAAGATAGGTAAACAGTTGAAATAATAGGGCAGGATGTTTCAGTTCTGCCAGACCAGTCACGCCCAGAACCCGTAAGACCAGACGTTTCAGGGGACACTTTCAACTCCAACCAACTATGGGAGGACTCTGTTTCTATACCCTGGGTAAACCCAGCACCTACTGATCAGAAATAGGATTTTCCAAGGCCCAGCTCAGAATTAGAGGTCTATGTCAGGCAGCAAGTGATATATTTTGGTAGAAAAGCAGTCAAATTTAGTAATTCAATGATCCCAATATGTGACTTTTCCTGAAAGAAAAAGAAAAGGCTCAGCCACCATAAAAGCAATCATAGCAAAACAACGAAAGTGTTAAAGATGAGATGAAGGGCTTGGTGGGAGAAGAAGTCAGGAAACAGAAAACAAAAATGTTTCTGGTTAGGACCCCAATTATTTCTCACACTAAATTTTTAAGAAAAAAAAAAATTTTTTTCCCCCCAGAATGTTACATTACAGAAACTGATGAATAAATGGATTCCCCATCGTTCATATCTTAATCCATAAGAAAAAGCCAACTATCTTCGCCCAACTGATCCGTCCCTGGGAAGTCTGCAGTGCGTCGGCCGCGTGGCTAAAACCGCGTGTAAGCATTTCGCTGCTGTTGTTGTTGTAGCGGCTGCTGGGCCTGCTGCTGCTGTAGGCGAATCTGCTGGGAGTATGGGTCCTCCAGGGATTTCACAAATATGGTAGTGCGGGGACCAGTCTTCCACACGATACCATTGGCGTCTTTCACAGAAGATTCCACCGTGATGTTGTGCGTACCAAGGATGGCGAAGTTCAGCAGAAACTGAGTACTGAAGTAATCGTTATGAGGCTCAACCCGCTGCTCCATCTCATTGGTCATATTGTCAATGGGTATCTGGAATGAAAACATGGTTAAATTACAGCAACAGCTGACATGCATAGAGGGCATGCTGTGAGCCAGCCCTGGTGATAAGAGAGCACTGATTAACCAGTGCAAACAACCAAGAGGTAGGCATTAATATGATCCTTGCTTCATGAATGAGGAAACTGAGGCAGGGAGGTTGAGTGACTTCTCCAAGGTCACATAGCTAACGAGTGGGGCAGCGGGCATCTGAACCCAGGCAGGCTGACTCCAGGGCCTCCACGCTCCATCATCAGGCGACAATGCCTCCTCCCTGTCCTTGAGCAGAAGGGGCTGCCTCTATCTTCTCACGCTGGCCGTCTGTTTTGTGAAGGAGTTCAGAACATGCCACCCCAAGTAGGCTGCTGAGGCAGAGTTAAGGGTACTTGAAAAACAACAGATACAGAAGGGCTTTCTGACCTGCCCCACACACTTTTTTTTAACCTACAACACACGTCAAATTCTCCATGAGAAAGGGAACCTCCCTGCATGGGGAATGGAAGACCATCCTTAGCACCAGAGCCTGGGAATCACTGCAAAGGAGCTGTACAAACCAACCTCTGAAGAGAACCCACACCTCCCACGGTCTCACGGTCTCTCTGCACTGTCCCAAGAAATCTCCCTGCCGTACAGTCTCCTTAACTCACTGCCTCTAGCCCCAAACCCCTCTGTCTTGTCATTTTGTCAAAAATATATTGTTTCTGTGTCTAAAAAAAAGAGGCATTTCTGTCCCGGTCACTTCTTTGGTCTTCATTCTTCTGTGAAGACGCCCATATATGTGTAAAATGCTAATAAAACTGGCGTGCTTTTCTCCTGTTAATCTGCCTTCATGTCAATTCAATCTGAGGCCCAGCTGGAGACCCTGAGGGTGAAAGACAAAGTTCTCCTCCCCATACACTTGCTAGATTAGCCCCAACCCAATTTCCATCTTTCTTTACCCTGTGAAGAGATATTCTAAAGAAAGAGGATGCAAACATCTTTTTCAGGGAGTTTAAAATATAGAAGACAGAAGAACAACATAATGCTGAGTAAATATATAGTTTCCCTCCAAATCCTAGCTAGTAGTGATTCCTCCTTTAACAAAGTGATTCTGTTTTTTTTTTAAGTTTTTTTTTTTTTTTTTTTTTGGTGTGGACCATTTTTAAAGTCTTTAATGTGTTACAATATTGCTTCTGTTTTGTTTTGGGTTTCTGGCCCTAAGATACGTGAGATCTTAGCTTCCTGACCAGGGATCTAACCTGCACCCCCTGCTTTAGAAGATGAAATCTTAACCACTGGACTCCTAGGGAAGTCCCAACAAATCAGTGTCTTGTTCAGACTGTCCGTATAATATATTATGAAACACATTGATTAGTATATTATGAACACATTGGCTCACTTATTTAGCTAGATATTCAAACCTCTGTCCTTCACAGAACAGAATAATACCTGTGGATGTACCCTTATCTGTACCCAAGACGAAGTATGTCAAGACTGACACTAATTCTAAGAATGCATATAGAGGTAATCAGAATGAATATTTGACCTGATTTCTCTGTTTCTGTTGTATGATTAATTATATAAATGTGCCCTGAAGCTTTGGGTCTCTGCAGGCAGTTATCATGAGGTCAGTTTTCCAAAGACACTGAGGTTACATTAATGAAATGAAGTTGCCAACCAATTCAAGATCTTAGAGTTATCTGTAAGTCCTTTTTTGTTTTTTATTTGCACATTCAAATTCTGTAGGATGTTTATCTCCCTAAAGAATATGCCCACCAAACAAGAACTTCCTTAAAAGGACCAGAAATAGGCCTAGGAGGCAACCTGATCCCTCTAAATGGATGATGCATTTTAAGCTGCAAGCTCACTACAAGTAACATTACAAAGCCATAATGTACCACCTGGCTTGTTAACATCAGCTTCTTGACTTTTAGCAACGTCTCTTGAGAGGAAAATCAACAATGAAAAGACATCTCGATTTAAATGTATATTTTTTAAAAAACAGAAATCACCACTGTTCTTTCAAACTCAAAATGAGCAGAGAGCTGCAGACAGGGATAAGCTAACTATGTAAATTCTCGTAATCATCTTCTGTGAGTGACAACAGAGATCACTGCAATGTAAGAAAATTGTACTAAAAACACAATAAATAATTTTTTTCCCTTATTCACCACATATCTACTGAGCGGCCACATAAGGTGCTGCGCTTTATGCCATGGAGTCAAAAGAGAAGGAATGAAGACGGAGCCTTCTCAGGGTGGGCACAGAGCTCCCGGAAAGAGAGAGTCACCAAAGTAAGGAGAGCAGTGATGGCTTACACCAGACCTTCCCGTGGCTGTTATTTTATATCTTTACTGATACCCCATTTGCCTTGCTCTGGACCTCAGCTCACGGATGCCGACAAGTAAACCAATTTGGGCATTTAAACCACTCTGTTCATACAACTGCGCACTTGTTCCCTTGTTCCACTTACAATGAATAAATCTCCAAGCAACTGGCAAGAGATGTCTATAAAGACATTTTACATTTGGAACGTTGGTGTCTCATGGGCACAGATTCAGAATCTTAGCTTTGACTAACAAAGCAAGCATGATTTTGGCTAATCTACCTCATGATTTCTCAAAGCAGCACATTCCTAGGTCTAATCTGATCATTGCATATTATTAATTTTTTTTTTTTTTGGAACATGCTACAATTTACTTAAAGGAAAAATAAACAGATATGTTCTTTTGGGGTCAAAGGGTTAGGGAGAAGTTATTGCCCACCCCTGATGCTTCCCTCCATGTGGAGGGACCTTTCATTGGATGAACAGTACCTGTGTCTAGGGGAGAAGGTAAATGCTACTGATTGGTAGGTTGTGGGGAGGGGGCTGGTCTTGGGGTGCTAAGCACCTTCTCCCTCCCTTCTCCTTTGGGCTTCAGGGTACTGCTCCTCCCAGTTTCATAGGGGCAGGCTCTTATGCGTACTGGTGGAGGCTGGTGGGAGAATGCAATTCAGAGCTACAAGGCTAGGCAGTCCTTGCTGCTAGGAACTGAGCTAGGTTCCCCCAGTTCTAACAGGGGTTGACATTGCACTGCCTGGATGCTTTGTCTGTCAACCGGTTCAGGCAGGGAAAAGAGAAGTGTTGCTGATCAGCCCCCTCACACCACAATACATGCTTTTAACTTATGTCCATCTGTGTCCTTTGGGAGGTGTAAGTACTGTCTGCTTAACCCTGGAAAACTTCCATCAGTGAGTTGATAAAACCCGCATCCCAACTCTGCCTCTTTTCTACATTACCTTGTAGTCCTGCCCGGATTTACTCTGCAGCGTGGAGGACACATTCAGGCAGACAGACTGAATTCTGCGGAAGAGTCCAGGTTTAGACCCGTGCTGGACCACCCCCTCTACCTTCAGCGCCAGCTGCTGGTTATTCTGGACCGCGATGGGCTCTGCAGGGTTCCGGGGGGATGGTGACAGGGCAAGCTGGAAAGCCAACACCAAAATGAATGCTCACAACCGAAAGCAAGCTTCTTCCAACAAACACACCTGTGCTATTCACAGATTAGAATGGTACTTGCACACAGAGACACACATCCCCCTTTAATGACCTGACTGCGCTGGGACGACCAGACAGTTGTACCTTTAAAGTCTACGGCTCCTTATCCTCAGCGCCTCTTTTAAAATACCAATTTTTGTTTATTTGAATTTACCCCCAACGGAGGGGAACAGAGGATTAGAGAACAGTAAGGTCCCTTCCCTCCCAATTTCTGAGGTGGGGCACTTCTTTGACAATGAACCAACTCCAGCAGGGAAATGCACTATGGAAATTTTCATGTCCAGTTGCTGTCTCTTTGGCCTTAGGTAATTTTAAACAGACTAAATTCAAATGCAAATGACTCCAAAATTCTAGGATTACATACACCACCAAGTCACCATGGTATAAAAGTCAATTTCCAAAAAAAAAAAAAGTCAATTTCCAATGAAAAATTTTTTTAAGCCAAAGACATTTTTAACCTCACTAGTTTTTCTTTCAAAAACATATTAAGAATCCTAAATACACTTTAATTACAGAAAGCTCAAATCTTGCTTAAATAAAATGAGGGAAGAAATTGGGTCTTTTTGATAATGTTGTTGAGCCACTAAACTAATCAACCCTGGAGACGTGGTGCCTTTAGGACTTCTTATCTAGATAATCAATTTTCCTTATTATTCATGTCATTCTGAAATGGAATGTTCTATCATCTGCAGTCAAAAACATTCAAATGGATCCAAAAGTATGCTGATGACATTTACTGATACGGATAATCCAGGGAATCTCTTGAAAGCGACAATTCCCCTCTTTCCCAACAATTTCATTCTTTGAATCAAAATAGCTTTTAAATTTTGAGTGGCTTAAATACTTTAAAATACTAACCCTACTCACTGACCAGCTCCTTAAAACTTGTTATTCACAGACAAAAATGCTCTGGAGGTAGGGCTGGTAATGTTTCACTGGACCTGATTCATTCTAAGTTGGGTCTGAACAGGCTGATTAGACATGGATTCAGCTCAAGATCCTTGTGGGCTACTATGATGAATACCACTCAAATCATTCTTGAAGACAGGTCAGAACTCCAGGTACCCAAATGCCTATCACACTGCATTGGGTGCTGTCAGGTAAGAAAGGAGAGAAGGTTTAACTCCTAAATCAGTTGATGAAGGAAAGGCTTACAACTGAAGAGTGTAAGTTTTATCTAAACCAAAGGTAAGATCCTGAAACAGAGTTCTGCCCCATGTCATCTTCAGAAGAAGGTATTAAACTACATTAAACCTGAGTGTTCTTCCTATATTACCTTGATGCTGGTAGACTGAAGTTTCTGGAAAAAATATCTCTGAAATGAAAGAGGAACTTTCAGCAAAGAAATGATGGCATTGCAGAGGCATGCTGTATGCTAGGGGAAAAAAAAAAGAAAAATTAGGTGAAAATAAATTTCCAAATTTCATCAATGAATAGTTACATTCAGGAAGAAGTTTAAAAACTTCAAATGTTTATGATTATTACAAAAGTACACACCAAGCAGGTTAACAGAGATAACACTTCGGAACTCATACATCTGTCAAATCACTCTTGCTGAGGTCAGAGATTTACAGCCCTTGGGCCCACCCCCACAGGTATGTTAGTTGCAGGTAACTGTCAACAATGTGCCAGTCTGGAGATGTGAAATCACATCTCATATCACATGGTACGATAACCACATGGCATGGTTAGTAACCTGCTAGGAGGACTAGTCCATCTCCAATACTCTCTTCATTGCAAACCCGATACTTTTCAGCCTTTGTATTTTTCTAACATTTCTGTGGCACCTGACAATGGTCCTCTTCCATGAAATGCCCATTCACGGCCCCTGCCCTCACTTTTTCTGCCTGCTCCCTTCTCCCATCTTCTTCCCTAAGATTCTCTTCCTTTGCTTGTTCCTACAGTGTTGGAAGGAACCAAAAAGACATGTCAGTCCTTTTGTCTTCTCGGTCCACTTGTTCTTCACAGGCAATTTTCTTCACTCCCAGGACATGAAGAATCTCTATGTCATGACAACTTCCATGCAACGCAGTCTGATCTCCTTCTGACACCAGACCTATTATCCAACAGTCTAGGTTGGACAGGTTTAAAAACAAAACCTTCACCTCTCCCACTGTCCCTCTGTATTCTGTCTCAGTAAAGTATAAACCACTTGTGCACATGGTCTTCTAAGCTGGAAACCCAGAGGTCATGTCTGCATTCTCTCAAATCTGATTTAAAGAAAACAAAAAACAAAACCAAGCCTTGAAAATATTACACCTAAATAATCTTTATGTATCTGTACTTCTCATCCTTACTCCCATTTTATCAGTGTGGCTCTTACTTTGGATTACTGCAAAAGTCTTGTGACCACTCTTCTTCGAATTCCATGCCCTCCAGGCCATGGCCTGTTCTGTTTCTATACAGCCATAATGTACAGTCTTAGCTTAACCACTTCTCTCCCGCCCCCACGTGAAATTCCTCAAGAGGCCCCCACGGCCTAGGGGATAAGGTCCAGACTCCTGAAGACTGTGTTCAGAGCCTTTGTCATCTGGCCTCTGCCCACCTCTCTAGTCCCGAGCCTGGACATTATACTGCAGCAGTAACACACTGTTCCCAGGAGACATCATGCTATTTTCTGCCTCTGCTTTAGAACATATTGTCTTCTGCCTCGAATTCTCCACCCTTCCTTACCTGCCTGGAAAACTCACATACAAGCGCATCTTCTCTCTGGCTCGCACCTCACCTGTTTTCCCCACCCTTCAGCGTGAATTGCTTTCTTTTTGTGCTGCAGCTCTACTTTGCACAGAGCTCTACTACTGCACAGGAATTGTGTTTGCTTACAGAATCTTTCTTATCAGACTATGGACAACTTGAAGGAAGATCCTCTTTGTCATTTTTCTATTCCTAGGATTCAATAAATACTTGTTGAACTGAATTTTGGGTTCAGAAAGTACCAAATCTATAAAAGACAATTTGGAAAGGGAATCAAGGTTTCGTAACCACTCCTTTTATGCCGGGCCAGACAATGTGATAGGCATTAGGCATTATCCCACTTAAACTTCACAGAAACTCATTGAGGTAGATATTTTTCTACATCATAGAAAAGGATATTAGAAATCTGCCTCAAATCATGACCTGCTGATTGGCAGCAGTAGAACTTGACCTGAGGGGTCTTCTCTTATATTGCATACCTACTGAGCAGAAAATTCCCATTTCCTCCATTATATTCAGTGGATTCAAATGTATCAAACTCAAGTTACTGTGTGGCATTTATTTAACTTCTTAGGGTGGAGCTTAGAGGAAATACGAAAATATTTTAACCAATGTCTCACACAAATGTCTATTTCCTACAAAGATTATCTTTACAACCTTCCTCAGCAACCAATTTCAGTACCAAACAGCTACCTATGTCATTTCAATTCAGCACATAAGTACTGACAATCTAATGTGGAAAGCAGTGTGTAAAGCAGAGTCTCTAACCTTGGTATCTAATTAATGACACATCCTGTCAATCTCTTCAAGTGTTTACTTGATGAATGACGAGTTCAGAATGAGGAGAGCAGGAGACAGAAGAGAGCTACAGGGAATTAGCACCCAGTGTGTGGGCAGCGCACGGGACACCCTCCAGGGTGTGAAGTTCAAAGGCGGTGCTGCAGGCTGAATGTGCTGCTGTGTTCAGACCCACATGCTGAAGCCCTAATTCCCAATGTGCTGATATTTGAGGGTGGACCTTTGGGAAGTCATTAAGTTTCGATGAGGACATGAGGGTGGGGTCCACGTGAAAGGAGAAAAGAAAAAGAGATCAGAGCCTCCTCTCCCTCCAATTCCTGAGGACACAGCGAGAAAGCAGCAGGCAGGCTAACAAGAGAGCCCTACCACGAAACAAGCTGGTTGGCACTCCGATTCTGGACTTCTCAGCCTCCAGAACTGTGAGAGAATGGCCATTGCTTAAGCTACTATGTTTATTTTTTTATAGGAACCTGAGCTGAATATGACACTGGAGAAATGGCCAGACAGGGAGGAGGAAATCTGGGTGAGAGCGTCAAGTGTCTTCTGTGACTGGAAAGTGAGAGGATAAAGAGTAGGTGCCCAACAGAACCAAAGGCACCAGAGGTTCAGCAGGCTAAGTGGACAGGTATACTAAGATGGCCAGGTGGACTAAAGGCCAGCAATGGCATCGCCTGGCGGGAACTGACTTACTGACAGTCAGACAATAAGCCCAGTTCTTTCTGCTTTAATTGGCCAGTGGTTTTTAACCCTCGTGTCATGACAGAATCACCTGGGAGCTTTTACAAATACTAATGTCTGGGCCTCGCAGAGATTCAAAGATAACTGGTTTGTGGTGGGGCCTGGATATTGATGTATTTTTTTAAAAAGCTTCCAAAGTGATTCTAGAGTGTAGCCAAGATTGAGAACAATTGCAATCTCAGTAAAACAGTTGAAAAAAGGGGAAAATAGTTTTATCTGCATTCTGGTAGAGCAGATTTGACATGTTTGTGTGACTACGTAGCCACTACACATGTGTTAAGTAGCAGCTTTCACAGATTACCATCCTCACAACTACCGTGACACAAGTACTGTACTAACCCTGTTACAAAACAGGCATAGAGAGGTTAATGTGCTGAAGTCACTACACAGTAAGTCCCAGAGACAGACAAAAACTCACTTCCACATAATAAAACCTCAATGAAACAAATGCGACTTGCCATGTAAGAAACAGGGGTATATTTCCGATTGAGCGATTCCACCTCCTCCAAGACATGATTATATACAGACATCATTCTTCTCTCATATTCACTATCAGCATGGGCTGCTCCTGTAGACCCATATTCCTGGAAACTGAAGTCAAAAATTAGTATCAATGAATCAAAGAAAACAGTAATTTAATGTCAAAATGTGTCAGGTACTTTCCACACACTCTCATTTAATCTTTAAAATAACGAAGTAGACACTGTTATTTCCATTTCACAGATGAGAAAACTGAGGCTTGGAGACGTTAAGTAATTTGCCTTCAGTCACAATAAGTGACAAGCTGGAATGCAAATCCAGACCTGATTTCAAATTATACAAGTTTTAATCACTTTGGTTGTTAGCTAGATGAAAAATGTTTAATTAAAAATTGTTCCTGCCATGAGGTGAAACAGACAAAAGATATCTGAAAAGATAACTATCAATAAAGCCAGCAGACAAGGGCCAAATAACCAATAAAGATATGCAAGTCATCAGATTATGGAAGGAGTTGAGGAATGTCATAGAAGACATCAATCTTGGACAAATCACTACACAAGTAGCAAGGATAATATGTGAAGAGATGAAAAGTGTGGAGGGCATTCACGGCTGGGAAAATGGCATAAATCCAAAGCAAGCAGGTGGAATGCTCAAGAATGGTCAGCAGAGAGCTACCATATGGAACATGCTGGAAAAAGTTTTATCCAGATTTCTTCAATTTTCTCTCTACTGCCTCAAACCCAAAGATATTTTTGGAAGTATTTCTAAATGGGAAGAGGTGGCAAAACTGCATTCTAACTAAACTTCAACAGGGCTATTAGAAAATGCAATACAGGTAACTTAACTATGTTGTGTTAATACTACTCTTATCACTCCCTTATTATCCTTTTAATGCCTACTATGCACAAGGTACTTCAGCTAGGTACTTTATAGAGGTTTTTCACTTAACCAACACAACCACTCTTAAGAGACAGGCATCATTACTTACCTATAGTTTATGCATAAGAGGCTCAGGGAGATGAAATCACATGTCTATATTCATCCAGCCAGGAGTGAGTAATAAGGGATTTACTCACTCCTAGCTGTAAGCGCATGAGTATCTGGCTGGCTCCTAAGCTTTGTTCCCTACTCTGTACTACATCTTAAGTTGCATTAAGACAAGAAGCAAACCTCATTTATACGATGGACTTTAAGGAAAACTACACCACACAATAAAGCATGATGATTTTAAAGTCTTTGACAAAGTGACCTAATAAAAGGGTAAAAAATCAGAACACCCTGATCCACCTTCAATACAAAAGGAGTATTCCTTTACTTAAAAATAAATTTTACTAAGATATGTTACAAAATCACAAAAATGCACCTTTCCTAGTCAGATCCCTACTTTTGGCCCCCAGTAACCACTGCAGATGGTGACTGCAGCCATGAAATTAAAAGATGCTTGCTCCTTGGAAAAAAGCTATGACCAATCCAGACAGCATATTAAAAAGCAGAGACATTACTTTGCTGACAAAGGTCCGTCTAGTCAAGGCTATGGTTCTTCCCAGTCATGTATGGATGTGAGAGTTGGACTATAAAGAAAGCCAACGAAGTGAGTGCCAAAGAATTGATGCTTTTGAACTGTGGTGTTGGAGAAGACTCTTGAGATCCAACCAGTCCACCCTAAAGGAGATCAGTCCTGGGTGTTCATTGGAAGGACTGATGCTGAAGCTGAAACTCCAATACTTTGTCCACTCCAATACTTTGATGTTAAGAACTGACTCATTAGAAAAGACCCTGATGCTAGGAAAGATTGAGGGAAGGAGGAGAAGGGGACGACAGAGGATGAGATGGTTGGAAGGCATCACCAACTCAATGGACGTTAAGTTTGAGCAAGCTCTGGGAGTTGGTGATGGACAGGGAGGCCTGGCATGCTGCAGTCCATGGGGTCGCAAAGAGTCTGACATGACTGAGCGACTGAACTGAGTGAATATTCCACTGTATGGATATACTACAATTTATTTGCTCACTCATCTGTTGACATATTTGGCTCCTTCCAATTTTTGTTGTTATAAATAAAGCTGCTAAGAAAATTTGTGTATAGGTCTCTGTAAAAATATGTTTTTCTCTTAAGTAAGCAGGCATAGAACTGGTGGTCGTATGGTAACTGCCAAACTATTTTCAAAGTGGCTGAATCATTTTGTAGTCCCAACAATGTATGAATTCAAGCTCTTCCACAACTAATTAATACTTGGCATTATATGGCTTTTTAACTTTAGCTGTTCTAGTGGGTCTTAATCTCACTGTGATTTTAATTTGCATTTTCCTGATATTTAATGATACTAAGCATCTTGTCATGTGCTTATTGGACATTAATATGTCTTCTTTTTTGAAGGGTCTCTTTAAATCTCTTGTCAAGAGCTTTTCTGGTGGCCCAGGGCTAAAGACTCCACCTGCCAATGCATGAGACACAGTTTCGATCCATGATCTAGGAAGATCCCATAGGTCGTGGAGCAACTAAGCCTATGCCCCACAATTATTAAGCCTGTGCTCTAGAGCCCAGGAGATGCAACTACCGAGCCCACGTACTACAACTACTGAAGCCCAAGCACCCGACAGCCTGTGCTCTGCAACAAGACAAGCCTCCTCAATGAGAAGCCCACACACCACAACTAGAGAGGACCCCCGCTGCCCCAACTAGAGAAAAGCCTGAGCAGGAACAAGAACCCGGCAGAGCTAAATAAATAAATAAAACCTAAAAAAAAAAAAAAAATCTTGTCAATTCTTAAAAATTGGGTTATCTTGAGTTGTATGGTTTCCTTAATATTCTGAACACAAGAACTTAGACAGAGTATGTTTGAGAATATTTTCACCCTGCAACCTATCTTTTCATTTTCTTAGTGGTAACTTTCAAAAGAGCAGAAGTTTAAATTTTTAAATCCAATTAAACAAATTTTTCTTGATGGTAATTGCTATTTGTGTCCTTGCTGACCTCAAGGTCATGGAGATTTTCTCTCACGCAGTATTCTAAAAAGTTTGGAATGAATCAGGTAAGTGGGAAAAAAACAGCTAAGTGGCCTAGTCTGAGAGTAGGCAGGACTTCAAAACAGTAGGCCAGGATTTTGATACTGCCTAGAAAAAAAATGGTTAAGTCAATGCTTTCGGATAGAGAAATTTAAAATGCTTTGTTTAAACAGCCGAGACATGGAAACAATTTAAATGTCTATCGACAGAAGCATGGATAAAGATGCAGTATATACACAATGGAATACTACTCAGACGTTTAACAGAATGAAATAATGCCATCTGCAGCAACATGGATGCACCTGAAGAGTGTCGCACCGAGTGAAGTAAGTCAGACAGAGAAGGAGTATTATCATATGATATCCATTATATGTGGAATCTAAACAGAAATAATACAAATGAACTTATAAAACCGAAAGAGACTCACAGACTTAGAAAACAAAGTGGCGGGGGGAGGCACAGTTAGGGAGTTTGGGAAGGTCATGTGCACACTGCTGTCTTCAAAACGGATAAGCAACAAAGACCTACTGCATTGCACATGGAATTCTACTCAGTGTTATGTGCCAGCCTGGATGGAAGTGGGGTTTGGGGGAGAACGGATACATGTATACGGAGTCCCTTCACTGTTCACCTGAAACTACCACAACATTGTTCATCAGCTATAACCCAAAACAAAATACAAAGTTAAAGCTCAAAAAATAAATAAATGAATATTATAATAGACATCCTTTTGTAAAAAATAATAATTAAAAAAATAGAATGCTTCATTGATAATATACTGAGAAGTAGGGGACATGGGTTCGATCCCTGGTTGAGGAACTAAGATTCCACTTCCTGCAGAGCAACTCAGCCAGCACATCACAACTGCTGAGCCTGCGAGCTCCAGAGTCCACGTGCCACGAGAGACGCCCAAGGGCCACGACTGCTGAGCTTGTGAGCTCCAGAGTCCACATGCCACAACAAGAGAGGCGCAAGGGTCACGATTACTGAGCCTGCAAGCCCAACCAGAGAGTCCGGGCACCACAACAAAAGATCTCACAGGATGCAACAAAGATACTGCACACTACAGTGAAGGTCTGAAAGCCAAATAAATTGTAAGTAAAAAATGAAAGCCTTAAAAAAAAAAATACCTTGCTGATTCTGGGTCCAAAATGAGGGCTTCAATTGCATGAGATATCAGTAAACAGCTCTGCTGCTGTCTGAATTATGTTAAGGTTATACATTATATGTGATAATAGAGAAATGTACTACAGACTTTACATTTGAATATTAAATAAGGCAAGATGAAAATCACCATATTCTTGGTGAAGGTAACTATGTTACTGATTCAAACAGTCTGTGGCAGTTTTGGTTTTTTTCCTTTTAAGGGATATATGTTGTCTGTAATAGTTCCAGGAAGGGTGCTTCAGAGGTTCATGTTGGAAAGAGGAACCCAAGCAACAGGTTCTGTGATTCACTCACAAAAGCTCTTTATCTTAGATACAGGCGTTTCACCAATAAAAGTTAAAAACCACCACCACAATAAGGGTCTATAGAGTGGTTACCCTGGAGATTCCTAGGCTGGGGCTCAAGGGATCTGTTCAGATCAGATCAGTCACTCAGTCGTGTCCGACTCTTTGCGACCCCATGAATCACAGCACACCAGGCCTCCCTGTCCATCACCAACTCCCAGAGTTCACTGAGACTCACGTCCATCGAGTCAGTGATGCCATCCAGCCAAGTAAGATGGTAGGTGTTGCAAGAAGGCATCAGAGGGCAAACACACTGAAACCATACTCACAGAAAACTAGTCAATCTAATCACACTAGGACCACAGCCTTGTCTAATTCAATGAAACTAAGCCATGCCCATGGGGCAACCCAAGATGGGCAGGTCATGGTGGAGAGATCTGACAGAATGTGGTCCACTGGAGAAGGGAATGGCAAACCACTTCAGTATTCTTGCCTTGAGAACTCCATGAACAGGGATCTGTTAACCCTCCTGAAATGGTATGCAAACTTTGGGAGGGTATATGCATATATGCATTTTTCAGGGGAGAGAGTCCATAGCATTTATTAGGTTTTCCATCAGGTAAAGGAAATTGCCAGAAATTATTGATTTATAGGTCCTACAACTAAAAATCAGTTTATCTCTTTCCTCTTTTCAAAGAGGATCTAAGGCTGCTAATAAAAAAATATGGAGAACTAAAGATGGCTTAGGGAACAAAAGTGATGACTGAAACAACTGAATACATCATTAATAAAGGTGATGGAATCTAGGGTTGTTAGCTGTGAAGAAAAGAAGGTGAGGCAAGAGAGAAAATGGCTCTCTGGTGGAAAAATGTTTTGTAACTCAAGTGAGCACAAAGACCGCAACACTGATCAGACCTTGGTTTTGGATGCTCTTCTCAAGAGGGAGAAAGACCACCCACCATTGAGTCACCACCTTTTAAAAAGCTTGGTTGAAAAAGAAAAATATAATTATACTGTACATACTAGATTTCAAAAAAAAAAAATCATTACTTACAGTAAATTTGTGGGCTTCCCTGGTGGCTCAAATAGTAAAGAATCCGCCTGCAATGCGGGAGACCTGGGTTCGATCCCTGGGTTGGGAAGATCCCCTGGAGAAGGGAACGGCCACCCACTCCAGTATTCTGGCCTGGAGAATTCCATGGACTATATAGTCCATGGGGTCGCAAAGAGTTGGACATGACTGAGTGACTTTCACATTGTAAATATGTTATTTAATGTATATTTTAGTTAAGCATATCTGAAGTATTTACTCTACATTTAAAAGAATACTTCCAATGAACAAGAAATATCAGGCAAGTTTAGGATACAGTTCTACATTCCTCAGAGTTGCCGAATCAGCATCAAAAGATGCCTGATAAAGATCCCCATATCGGGAAGCAAGGCTTCGAATTCTTCCATGGACAGCTTCATCTATAAAGAAGGAAAAATATCAATTATGATAAATAAACAAACATGCTATCATTATTGTGTAAAGAACAGAAAAACTGAAATCTAAGAAAAAAATCCTCAATTAAAAAATGCAAATAATATTTCAACTCTTTTTCATTTTCAATTCACTCAGTTTTATAAACTGTTGAGAATTAACAAAGGTGGCAAATGAAACCACAAATGGGCATAAGATTACAATAATTTACATACCATGTATAGAAACAAAAACCACTGCATTTTTAGCTTCTTCAAAGTTCTACTAAAATAAATAATAGCTGTGAACATCCCAAAGTTTCTTTAAAATGTATGTCCTTTCTCTTTATATAAATATATAGCATGGAGTGAGGTATCATCAATCATTCTGTCATTTTAATAAGCTTTCATAGCTTGTGTTTTGCAAGACAGATGAGTTTATAAGCATTTGCTGTTGCCTATGAGTCAAACCCGGAGAAGGCAATGGCACCCCACTCCAGTACTTTTGCCTGGAAAATCCCATGGACAGAGGAGCCTGGTGGGTTGCAGTTCATGGGGTCACTGGAGTCAGACACGATGGAGCGACTTCACTTTCACTTTTCACTTTCATGCATTGGAGAAGGAAATGGCAACCCACTCCAGTGTTCTTGCCTGGAGAATCCCAGGGATGGGAAGCCTGGTTGGCTGCCGTCTATGGGGTCGCACAGAGTCAGACACGACTGAAGTGACGCCGCCGCCGCATGAGTCAAACCACTGATTTCTAAATTTCACAAATTTTTTGATCTCACAACTAACCTCAAAAACTTCTAAAGTATAAATAAAAAACTGCACTGAAAATAAAGTTAAGACATGCCTGATTGGAGATGCGACCACACCGCTGAAGGTCATTCCCTAAGGTCATGGCAATAGTTGTGGCGATTGCAGGTGGGGGGCTTGTCTTGAGGCTATTACAAGTGCAGATAAGTTGAGAGAAGGCTTGTAGAAGGTCAATCCTGAGCTTTACAAATTCACACTGAAAACTTAAAGGATTCAGTGGTGTACTGGCAGCCTGGGGAATAAAAAAAAAGATATATTTAAGACAAAGTAAACATAAAAGGAAGATGGTGAATGGCAAAGTATTTGTCGTAGTCTGTGCAAAAGACCAATAGTTCTAACAGTGATGGACAAACACCTATAACGGGAGGACGTAATACAGAAAGGAAGACACTGTTATTAGTGGCAACTCTAAAAATCTAGGTTCCATCAACCCTGAGGGTCTGCAAATACCTTACAACACATGGATCAGCTAGACCGTCAGCAGTAAGATACCATATAAAGGATGCTTCGTGGCCATTAACACTCTCTCCAGATTCCCTTATTACATTCCTACCTTTCTAACCTGAAATTTTCATGCTGGAATCATTAGCAGAATTTTTAAAAGGTGGGAGTGGGGAGAAAAGGAAGGTAAGGGCAGGAGAAATATACTGTTAGACAGTCAATGCTTAAAAAGTATGTTGCTGGTAGAACTGAGGCAAGGGACAGCCAGATTATGTGGGGCCTGCAAACAACAGGCAAAGTTCTGGCTTATGTTTTAAATGTGGTTAAAAGGCAGTTTCAACAACAACAAAGCATGTTGCCTCACGGCTGCTTTCTTCCATGCCTAGTCCAGGTCAACTTTATTTTACTTGTTTATTAATTTTTAAAAACTTATTTACTTTTGGCTGCACTGGGTCTTCACTGCTGCGCATGGGCTTTCTCTACGACGTGGCGAGCAGGGGCTGCTCTCTAGTTGTGGTGCACAAGCTCCTCACTGTAGTGGCTTCTGTTGCAGAGCACGGGTTCTAGGCCTCATGGGCTTCAATAGTTGCAGCTCATGGGCTCCAGAGCTCTGGCTCAGGAGTCCTGATGCTCAGGCTTAGTTGCCTTGTGGCATGTGGGATCTTCTCAGACCAGGGATCGAACCTGGTCCCCTGCACTGGCAGGCAGATTTTTAACCACTGGACCACAAGCAAAGTCTCAAGCCCAGATTAATTTTAAAGAGAATTTCTCATTAGACATTTAGAATACACAGAGAGGCTACCAAGGAATAGGTTATAACACACAAGTTTCAATGAGAATGGAGAAAAGTCAGGGATAAGTCTTAAATAGCAAAGAGCAGCATCAGCTAGGTAAAGGAGGCAAAGAATTAAGTCAAGTCAGTGTAGACAGAGAACGAAGACAACCTTTAACTATTTATCAACTGCCCTAGGGAAGAAACTAGCATGGTGCTTTCAACAAAAGGCATATTAAAAATACGTTAATTTAACAACAAAGAATGTACAATGACATTAATTCTCTTCTCTGACATGACTCACTTAAAACATGTAGATGCTGTTTCTTAGTATCTCATACTATTCTTTTAGCTGGAGAGCCTGCTTAATTCTGGAGAAGGCAATGGCAGCCCACTCCAGTACTCTCGCCTGGAAAATCCAACGGATGGAGGAGCCTGGTCGGTTGTAGTCCATGGGGTTGCAAAGAGTTGGACTCGGCTGAGCTACTTCACTTTCACCTTCATGCACTGGAGAAGGCAATGACACCTCACTCCAGTATTCTTGTCTGGAAAATCCCATGGACGGAGGAGCCTGGGTGGCTGCCGTCTAAGGGGTCGCACCGAGTTGGACACAACTGAAGCAACTTAGCAGCAGCAGCAGCTGCTTAATTCTGGAACTTTAAATTTTCCATTCTGGAACCTCAAGGTATGTGACTTGAGGTTCCAGAATTCAGTTACAATATTATACATCTGGCCAGGTATCACATATTGACCTCTGTGAGGTTCTCTCTAGTCTTAAGTGTCAAATGGTAAGTTTTATTACTTGGCAGCATTTGTATTTTACTCTAGGAAATAGCCACTTCCTATATCATTTACAACAATGTACACTTCCTATAGTATCCTTCTCAGATTGCAAAGCTACCTCGATATAAAATTATATAAGCTAGAGGTAATAACTGTAATCAATGTATCGAATTCTGTGGTTTTCAAACTTTTGGGATGTTTTGTTCTGTGAAACAGTACAGATTAGGATGTAAAAGAGACTATTTCAATTGTTTTTAATTTCTTGTAGATCTGATTTGCTTTTACAGGAAGATAAATTCCCCTTTCCTCTGCCTCTTATGTTCCTACTTGCTGTTTTTAATTTATTGCTTGTCAGTAGCTTTAGAAGGGTCAGAGATATAAGTAAGTGTATATGATACTGTTATATACAGTGCAGACCATCTTATCAGGCAAAAAAAAATTGCAACATTGTTCTAACATTCATTATAAAACTGAGAGCAAAGAAAGATGTAGTTATAATGAGAAAAATTTACTGTTAGCCTGGATTTATTTCTGACTAACAAGAAATATTTGATTGATGACATAAGATGACAACTTTGCAAGTTATTGTGCATCGCAGACTGTGGTATACCGAAGGAAAAATATGCTAAAATAGTATGTATGTTCAAAAACAACAAAGAAAGGCTAAACTTGTGCTAGAGTTTACTTTACTTTAAAAATGTAGTATCATCCATGAAAGATAGAAAAACAGATAAAAATAAAATTTAGACTGCAGCATGATGAACAATGCCAATGAGGAATAAAAGGAATATTATTTACTTTTCTTTATGCTGGGGCTAAAGCTTAAATAGAAGTGGGTTGTAAGGTCATCAGGTAAAGCAAAAATTGTATATAATCATAATTATTCTTGAAAATTCCTCAAGAAAGAATCACCTCTAGTAAATTTAACACTGGTAAAAAAAGAGCAAACTCAGAGCTCTCCTCTACTGCTCACTCTGGAGTACAAGCTAATGGAGAAAGACTGCTCACTATTTAAACTGCTATTTTGTTTCCCTATTATTGAAATAGCTTATTTTTTTCTTCATTCTTGTTTTTTGTTTTCTTGATTTTTTTTTAAAAAAAAGCCTAAGTGCTAGTGCTGAGTTACTTCAATCATGTCCAGCTCTGTGAGACCCCATGGACTGTAGCCCACCAGGCTCCTCCATCCGTGGGATTTTGCAGGCAAGAATACTGGAGTGGGTTGGCACTTCTTTCTCAAAAAAAAAAAAAAAAAAAGGAAAGCCTAAACATATGAGTTAAATCTGTGTTAAACACACATATAATATTGCTTCACAGAATTTCTGACTTGTGGTTCATATCTTCATTTCTACATGGATCAGCTAAAAGAAAACTCCCAATGTGGCTGAAAGTAAAGCTACTTGATAAACTCAGTTTAAAATATTTATATACATTGTGATAAAGAACACAGAAAAACCAAGAATGAACCACAGCGTAAATGATGGCCTTAAAGCCCCTAGTAACCACCATCATACTTTCTTTTAGTATTTTATTCATTTTTCATAGTTTTACAGTATTAGTAAAAATAATGGTCATTAAGAATAAGTATTATATGGAAGTTGATGACAAAATAATCCCAAGCCTTTCTTGACTTCCACCGTCCCCCCCAAAAATTATCTGCTGCTGCTGCTAAGTCACTTCAGTTGTGTCCGACTCTGTGTGACCCCATGGACTGCAGCCTACCAGGCTTCTCTGTCCATGGGATTCTCCAGGCAAGAACACTGGAGTGGGTTGCCATTTCCTTCTCCAAAAACTATCTAGTATATGGCAAATATCCTTTTCACATGTTATCTTTAGGCATATATTCACTTTGAGGTAGGGACTTCCCTGGTGGCTCAGACGGTAAAGCGTCTGTCCACAATGCAGGAGACCCGGGTTCAATCCCTGGTTTGGGAAGACTGCCTGGAGAAGGAAATGGCAATCCACTCCAGTACTATTGCCTGGAACATCCCATGGACAGAGGAGCCTGGTAGGCTACAGTCCACTGGGTCACAAAGTCACTTTCACTTTCATTTCGCGGTCACCACCTCAAAATGGTTTAGTTGCTAAGTCACTATCCACTCTTGCAACCCCACGGACTATAGCCTGCCAGGCTCCTCTGTCCATGGGGTTTTCCAGACAGAGTACTGCAGTGGGGTGCCACTGCCTTCTCCACCTATTTTCTGTTTCTATGAATCTGACCACTTTCAGTTAAGTGGAATCATACAATATGTGTCTTCTTGTGACTATATTTCACTTAATACAAGCTCAGTTTTTGAAAGAATAAGCCAAGCTTAAGGCAATGCTAGACTAAATAGTCTTAAACGAGCCCGCCTGTTAAGAACAAATGGAAAAATGAATAAAATGTTATAAACATCTATCTGAAAACACTGAAGAGCTATAAGTGACAAGGAACCAAAATCACGGAGAAGTGGGCAATTCAAGGAGGTGAGACTGACATTTGGTGATATCTGCTAATTTGAAATCTGCTCCCAGGAATCAGAGAAGCTGAACAGAGCTTTCATTAATCTCACAAAACTAAGAAGAGGTCTGTAGAAAACATTTCAGGCTTTTGTCTGTAACTTCAAAGAGCTATACTCTAGGAGTCAGGAGAACCAAAAATAGACTGATTCTTTCAAGGATTGAAGCTTAGCTTTGAATCAGTTCAATCCTTGGTTGGATTAAGTAATTTGCCCATAGCCTAACTGCCCTCTAAAAGCAAAGATAATTACTATAATTTTCACACTCATTGTCCAAAACTAAATAAAAAATAACTGAGCATACAACAAAGACAAAATTCCTTAAACCAAGAAGGGGGAAAAGTGTCAAAGACACAAACCATAATAGATTCAGATAATGGACATATATGAATTTCAAGATAACTATAATTACCATATTAAAGAATTTCAATGACAAGATAGCGGATCCTAAAGAAGAATTACAAAATATAAAATAATCAAATGGAAATTTTGAAACTGGAAAACACAATACATGAAATTAAGAACTTAATGAATGAGTTTAATATATCAATTAGATACAATGTAAGTGAGAATTATGGGAATGGAAGACAGGCCAGAAGAAAATATTGAACTAAGTATGGAGAGATAAAAAGGCAAAACATACAGAAGAGAATGAAGAGATATATGAGACTTGGTAAAAAGAATTAACAAAGGGGTACTTGGAGTCATTGGCTGAAGAGATAATGGCAAATGTTCCACAACTAACCAAAGTCATCAAGCCATATACTCAAGAAGTACTGTGAACCCCAAAAGGCACCTATTCTGACAGGAGTATAAACTGGAAACCACCACAGACAACTTTTTGGCAGTATTTATTAAAGCTGAACTTAAATATATTCTATGACACAGCACTACCATCCAGAAAATATGCACACTTCTACCAAAAGATGTGCCAGGAAAGTTCATAGTAAAATTATTTTAAATAGCCCCATCCTGGAAATAACTCAAATGTTGATAAAAAACAGTCATCCAAAAGAATATCATGATGATATGAAATGAACAAGCTACTGCAATATGTAACAAAAACCATTACTGTATCACATAAATATAAAGCTGAGTAAAGAAGCTATAATCAAAAGTCTAATACTGCATGATTTCTTAAATGATAATGAAAAACTAGGCAAGACTAATCCAGAATTTTAGAAACCAAAAGTGATTTCTGTAGAGAAAGGTAAAGGTAGTGACTTGAAGGGAAAACATTTCTTAGAGTGATTGTGAATGAAAAGCTAAGTGCAACTCATATTACCTACAAAAGACTGGTATTTAGAACATGCAAATAAAAAGACAACCTACTGAGTGGAAGAAAGTATTTGCAAATCATGTATTTAATGAAGGGTTAATATCCAAAATACATTTAAAAACTCATACAACTCAATAGTAAAAAAAAAAAAAAAATTCTGATTAAAAAATAGGCAGAGCTCTGAATTGACATTTTTCCAAAGACACATAGATGGCCTCAGCATCACTAATCATCATGGAAATGAAAATCAAGACCACAATGAGATATCACTTCATACCTGTCATAATGGCTATCATCAAGACCAGAGGTAACAAGTGTTGGAGAGGATGTGAAGAAAAGGGGACACTGTGCGCTTCTGCAAAGAAGGCAATGGCACCCCACTCCAGTACTCTTGCCTGGAAAATCCCATGGATGGATGAGTCTGAAAGGCTGCAGTCCATGGGGTCGCTAAGAGTCCGACGCGACTGAGCGACTTCACTCTCACTTTTCACTTTCATTCATTGGAGAAGGAAATGGCAACCCACTCCAGTGTTCTTGCCTGGAGAATCCCAGGGACGGGGGAGCCTGGTGGGCTGCTGTCCATGGGGTCGCACAGAGTCGGACACGACTGAAGTGACTTAGCAGCAGCAGCAGCAGCAGTGCGCTTCTGACAGGAGTGTAAACTGGCACAGCCACTATGGAAAATAGTATGAAGGGTCCTCAAAAAATTAAAAATAGAACTACAAGTTCCAGCAGTTTCACTTTTGCGTTTTTACCCAAAGAAAACAAGAACACTTAATTCAAAAAGATATATGCAACCGTCACACTGCAGTTTTATTTACAACAGCCAAGATATGGAAGGCATCTAAGTTCCCATCAATAGACAAATGGATAAAGAAGATGCAGCATACATATGTACAATGGAATATTAGCCGTAAAAAAAAGAAGGCGTCTCGTCATTTGCAACAACACTGATGGACCTAGCTGATATTAGGCTAAGCTAAAAAAGTCAGGGGAAAACAAATACTGTGTGATTTAACTTATAAATGGAATCTAGAAAACAAAACAAATGAATCAACATAAGTAGACAGAAACAGAGTCACAGACAGAGAGAAGAGGCGGTTACCAGAGAGGAAGCGGGTGGGAAGATGAAACATACAAGGGAGATTAAGAGGTATAAACGATCAGACACAAAATAAATGAGCCACAGATAATGTGATGTACCATATGAGAAATACAGCCAATAACTATGTAATATAATTTTATGGTGACAGATGCCAACTAGACTTATTACAGTACCATTTTTAAATATATGCAAACATTGAATCAGTGTGTTGTGTATAAGGATCTGAGTTTTGTAGGTCAATTATACTTAACAAATCAACAAAAAAAATTTCAAATTTGTGGCTACCAAAGGTGGAAGACTGGGGGTGGGGGCAGGTGGAGAACTGAAAGAAGGTGGTCAAAAGGTACAAAATTCCAGTTATACATAAGTTTTAAGGATAAAATGTACATAAGATATATGATATATATGAAAGACAAGAGAGTAAATCCTACATGTTTTTTCCACAAGAAGAAAAGCTATTTTCTCTATTTCTTTAATGTTGTATGTATATGAGACCATGGATGGTCATTAACCCCATTATGATAATCTGTTCATAATGTACACTGATCATATTGTACACTTTAAACTACAGTGTTTTATGTCAATTATATCTCAATAAAACTGGAAGAAAAAACAAGTTTTAAAACACTATATTGAATATTTGAAAGTTGCTAAGATGGTACATCTTAAAAGTCCTCTTCACAAGAAAAAAAAATTAGTAACTATATATATGTGACAGATTTTAACTATCAGCATACTTACTGTAGTGATTTCACAACAGATAAAATATCAAATTCTATTGCACATCTGAAACTAATACTATGTTCTATAATAAGCAAAACTCAAATATGCAGATATACAAAGTTTAATTGTATTAATTACTCCAATCATAACTTCCAGAACATACCAAGGGGGGAAATGTAGAGTAATAAGAACTCTTATACACTGCTGGAAATACTGTAAATTTAAAACTATTATGGAAAAACTCCTGGTATCAGCTAGTCAACTGAAGATGCACATCAGATCAGATCAGATCAGATCAGTCGCTCAGTCGCGTCCAACTCTTTGCGACCCCATGAACCGCAGCACGCCAGGCCTCCCTGTCCATCACCAGCTCCCGGAGGTGACTCAGACTCGCATCCATCGAGTCAGTGATGCCATCCAGCCATCTCATCCTCTGTCGTCCCCTTCTCCTCCTGCCCTCAATCCCTCCCAGCATCAGAGTCTTCTCCAATGAGTCAACTCTTCGCATGAGGTGCCCAAAATACTGGAGTTTCAGCTTTAGCATCATTCCTTCTAAAGAAATTCCAGGATTGATCTCCTTCAGAATGGACTGGATGGATCTTCTTGCAGTCCAAGGGACTCTCAAGAGTCTTCTCCAACACCACACTTCAAAAGCATCAATTCTTCGGCGTTCAGCCTTCCTCACAGTCCAGCTCTCACATCCATACATGACCACAGGAAAGACCATAGCCTTGACTAGGCGAACTTTTGTTGGTAAAGTAATGTCTCTGCTTTTGAATATGCTATCTAGGTTGGTCATAACTTTCCTTCCAAGGAGTAAGCGTCTTTTAATTTCATGGCTGCAGTCACCATCTGCAGTGATTTTGGAGCCCAGAAAAACAAAGTCTGACACTGTTTCCACTGTTTCCCCATCTATTTCCCATGCAGTGATGGGGCCAGATGCCATGATCTTCGTTTTCTGAATGTTGAGCTTTAAGCCAACCTTTTCACTCTCCACTTTCACTTTCATCAAGAGGCTTTTTAGTTCCTCTTCACTTTCTGCCATAAGAGTCGTGTCATCTGCATATCTGAGGTTATTGATATTTCTCCCGGCAATCTTGATTCCAACTTGTGTTTCTTCCAGTCCAGCATTTCTCATGATGTACTCTGCATATAAGTTAAATAAACATGGTGACAATATGCAGCCTTGACGTACTCCTTTTCCTATTTGGAACTAGTCTGTTGTTCCATGACCAGTTCTAACTGTTGCTTCGTGACCTGCATACAGATTTCTCAAGAGGCAGATCAGGTGGTCTGGTATTCCCATCTCTTTCAGAATTTTCCATAGTTTATTGTGATCTACACAGTCAAAGGCTTTGGCATAGTCAATAAAGCAGAAATAGATGTTTTTCTGGAACTCTCTTGCTTTTTCCATGATCCAGCAGATGTTGGCAATTTGATCTCTGGTTCCTCTGCCTTTTCTAAAACCAGCTTGAACATCAGGAATTTCACGGTTCACATATTGCTAAAGCCTGGCTTGGAGAATTTTGAGCATTACTTTACTAGCGTGTGAGATGAGTGCAATTGTTCAGTAGTTTGAGCACTCCTTGGCATTGCCTTTCTTTGGGATTGGGATGAAAACTGACCTTTTCCAGTCCTGTGGCCACTGCTGAGTTTTCCAAATTTGCTGGCATATTGAGTGCAGCACTTTCACAGCATCATCATTCAGGACTTGGAATAGCTCCACTGGAATTCCATCACCTCCACTAGCTTTGTTCATAGTGATGCTTTCTAAGGCCCATTTGACTTCACATTCCAAGATGTCTGGCTCTAGGTCAGTGATCACATCATCATGATTGTCTAGGTCTTGAAGCTCTTTTTTGTACAGTTCTTCTGTGTATTCTTGCCACCTCTTCTTAATATCTTCTGCTTCTGTTAGGTCCACACCATCTCTGTCCTTTATCGTGCCCATCTTTGCATGAAATGTTCCTTTGGTATCTCTGATTTTCTTGAAGAGATCCCTAGTCTTTCCCATTCTGTTGTTTTCCTCTATTTCTTTGCATTGATCACTGAAGAAGGCTTTCTTATCTCTTCTTGCTATTCTTTGGAACTCTGCATTCAGATGCTTATATCTTTCCTTTTCTCCTTTGCTTTTGGCTTCTCTTCTTTTCACAGCTATTTGTAAGGCCTCCCCAGACAGCCATTTTGCTTTTTTGCATTTCTTTTCCATGGGGATGGTCTTGATCCCTGTCTCCTGTACAATGTCACGAACCTCATTCCATAGTTCATCAGGCACTCTATCTATCAGATCTAGGCCCTTAAATCTATTTCTCACTTCCACTGTATAATCATAAGGGATTTGATTTAGGTCATACCTGAATGGTCTAGTAGTTTTCCCTACTTTCTTCAATTTCAGTCTGAATTTGGCAATAAGGAGTTCATGGTCCGAGCCACAGTCAGCTCCTGGTCTTGTTTTTGCTGATTGTATAGAGCTTCTCCATCTTTGGCTGCAAAGAATATAATCGATCTGATTTCGGTGTTGACCAACTGGTGATGTCCATGTATAGAGTCTTCTCTTGTGTTGTTGGAAGAGGGTATTTGCTATGACCAGTGCATTTTCTTGGCAAAACTCTATTAGTCTTTGCCCTGCTTCATTCCGTATTCCAAGGCCAAATTTGCCTGTTACTCCAGGTGTTTCTTGACTTCCTACTTTTGCATTTCAGTCCCCTATAATGAAAAGGACATCTTTTTTGGGTGTTAGTTCTAAAAGGTCTTGTAGGTCTTCATAGAACCTTTCAACTTCAGCTTCTTCGGCGTTACTGGTTGGGGCATAGACTTGGATTACTGTGACATTGAATGGTTTGCCTTGGATACGAACAGAGATCATTCTGTCGTTTTTGAGATTGCATCCAAGTACTGCATTTCGGATTCTTTTGTTGACCATGATGGCCACTCCATTTCTTCTGAGGCACATAACTTATGCAATTCTACTCCAAGGTAGTACTTTAGATCCGTATCTTTTAATAGGAGCAGGAATATCCCCAGCATTTCAGAAAATTCAGCATCTCCAGTCAATGACGGTTAGGCTAGCAGCAGTCTCTCCAACCACTCTATCACTGGGACAAACAGAAACATCCTCACGTATTTCTAAATTGGAGCAGGGGGCAGATACACAGTTTTGACTGAGGTATACGGCTCTAGAGAAGGATTTTCAACCTCAGTATACTAGTGACATTTTAGAATAATTCTCAAATTTTGAGGGGAGCTGTTTTGTGCTTTGTTGGATGCTTAGCATTATCTTTGGCCTTTATCCACTAAATGCTAGTTGTGATAACCATAAATGATTCTAGACATTGCTAAATGGAGCTAAAATCATCCCCAGTTTAAAATCAACGTCCTGGAGAAATCTTTTCATGCTGCTGCTGCTAAGTCGCTTCAGTTGTGTCCGACTCTGCGACCCCATAGACGGCAGCCCAGCAGGCTCTTGCGTCCCTGGGATTCTCCAGGCAAGAACACTGGAGTGGGTTGCCATTTCCTTCTCCAATGCAGGAAAGTGAAAAGTGAAAGTGAAGTCGCTCAGTCATGTCTGACTCTTAGCGACCCCATGGACGGTAGCCTACCAGGCTCCTCCATGGGATTTTCCAGTCAAGAGTACTGGAGTGGGGTGCCATTGCCTTCTCCATAGGTGCATCAAAATATGTCCAAGAACGTTCACAGCAGTAATGCTTTAGCAGCAAAAAAAATGGAAAAAAATAAAAATTTCCATCAACATTTAAATAAACTGACATATACAGCAGTGAAATTGATCTATAACTTTATGGAACAAGATGGAGGAATCTTAGGAATATAATTTAGATAACCAAAACAAGTCAGAGAAAAACACATTATTTCTTTTCATCTAAAATTCAAAAACAAGCAGCATAAAACAGTACCTTGTTTAAAAGCAGAGCATGTTAAAAATGTAAAGATTCAGGATGGTGGTTACCTTTGTACGGTAGGAAAAGGTACACAAGCATGGAGGGGCACACAGAAACTTTACAAGCTATGGTAATGTCTCATTTTCTAAACTGAGTGCTAGTTCGGTTCAGTTCAGTCGCTCAGTCGTGTCCGACTCTTTGCGACCCCATGAACTGCAGCACGCCAGGCCTCCCTGTCTATTACCAACTCCCGAAGTTCACCCAAACCCATGTCCATCAAGTCGGTGATGCCATCCAACTATCTCATCCTCTGTCGTCCCCTTCTCCTCTTGCCCTCAATCTTTCCCAGCATCAGGGTCTTTGCAAATGAGTCAGCTCTTACCATCAGGTGGCCAAAGTACTGGAGTTTCAGCTTCCATATCAGTCCTTCCAATGAACACCCAGGACTGATCTCCTTTAGGATGGACTGGTTGGATCTCCTTGCAGCCCAAGGAACTCTCAAGAGTCTTCTCCAACACAACCGTTGAACTTCTCCAACAGTTCAAAAGCATCAATTCTTCGGCACTCAGCTTTCTTTATAGTCCAACTCTCACATCCATACATGACCACTGGAAAAACCATAGCCTGACTACTCGGACCTTTGTTGACAAAGTAATGTTTTTGCTTTTTAATATGCTATCTAGGTGGGTCATAACTTTCCTTCCAAGGAGTAAGCGTCTTTTAATTTCGTGGCTGCAATCACCATCTGCAGTGATTTTGGAGCCCAGAAAAATAAAGTCAGCCACTGTCTCCATGTTGCCCCATCTATTTGCCATGAGGTGATGAGACCGGATGCCATGATCTTCATTTTCTGAATGTTGAGCTTTAAGCCAACTTTTTCACTCTCCTCTTTTACTTTCATCAAGAGGCTCTTTAGTTCTTCTTCACTTTCTGCCATAAGGGTGGTGTCACCTGCATATCTGAGGTTATTGACATTTCTCCCAGCAATCTTGATTCCAGCTTGTGCTTCCTCCAGCCCAGCGTTTTTCATGATGTACTTTGCATACAAGTTTGTATTTGGATATTTGATATCTTTATATGCCCTACATAATATATAGATATAATACCTATTCAATATTTAATAAAGCAAAAAATAAAGACCCACCATCTGTAGGCAGATTGCTAAAATGGTTCCTCTAATCATGCTTTCCCACTCCCATCCCAGTCTCCACAACTGTGGATAGAACCTGTAACTTGCTTCTAATTAATGGAATATGGAAAAAGTAATAGATTGTGAGGATGTAATTTAGGTCCAACGATCTGACTTTATATTCATCAAAAGGGAGATTATTCTGGGTAGATCACTCCTCATCAGCTGAGTCCATTAAAACAAGGTCTTGAAGGTAAGAGATGCTCCTTCTGGCCTTGAGGCTTCCACAAGTCTCACAGCTGTGAGGACATGAATCCTGCCAACAATTACATGAGTTGAGAAGGGGACCCTGCACCCAAGTCCTAGACAAGACTGACCCTGGCTGACACCTTGACCGCAACTCTGTGACAACATGAGCAAGGCACCCAGTTAAGTCACGCCTGGACTTCTGACTCATGCAAATAGTAAAACAATAAATAATAAATGGGTCCTGTTTTAAGCCACTAAATTTGCAGTAATTTGTTTCACAGCACAGAAAGCTGATACAAATACTTTTTATGAATTTTATTCCTAAGAAGCAAGGTAACTATCATTAATCACTCTACTGGGAAATCAGACACCCAACAGTGCTATAGCACCTCCAACAAGCACAGAATTCTTAACTTCTGTTTAGTTTGGTTGAAGAAAGTTTAAAAAGCATAATCATCACAGCTGACAGCCTCAAATTAGATCATTCATGTGTCAAGGAACAAAAGGGCAATTAGGCTTCCCTGGTCGCTCAGCTGGTAAAGAATCCACCTGCAATGCAGGAGACCCCAGTTTGATTCCTGGGTCAGAAAGTTCCCCTAGAGGAGGGATAGGCTACCCACTCCAGTATTCTTGGGCTTCCCTGGTGGCTCAGACGTAAAGAATCTGCCTGCAATGTGGGAGACCCAGGTTCGACCCCTGGGTGGGAAAGATCCCCTGGAGGAGGGCATGGCAACCCACTGCTGCATTCTTGCCTGGAAAATCCCATGGACAGAAGAGCCTGGTGGGCAACAGTGCATGGGGTCGCAAAGAGTTGGACATGACTGAGCAACTAAGCACATGCTAAAATCATCTCTGTTAAAAAGACAGAAAGCTATCGTCAAATCCACACTTGTCAAATAAACAGATTTTCTAAAAATCTTAAAAATAGTATAGTATTTATAATCAGAAATGTGAGAAGTTCCAAATGATTGTTAAGGCTTATACTTCCTTCCTCTTGAGACTACTCTCAAGTGAAGAATTATTTCCTGATTCTTTTATCCTCAAAGCAGTGTTTGGCACATAGCAAGTGCTTACAGTTTGCTGAATAAAGGAACTCCATTTCAAAAGATGATTTGAAGATCAATAACCTGCCTTAGGTCACAATGTGTTAACTGCAGAACAGAGGCTACGACAAGGTTCTTTTGTCTGTCAATTGGCTGCTTTCTTCCTACGTTGGAATTCACTTCTTAATTACTGCCAAACCTCATTAAACAACATACCACACAAATCACTAAGACTATTAAGTATTCAATAAGATTTTTTCATAATATTAATGCTACCTGCCTCACTATTTTGTTAGCCTGTATCACAGTTCCTATTGTTCACTGTACTAAGTGATTAACAATTTTCTGCTCCACATCAACTATAAAATGAAATAATTCTACTGACTAGAGCCAGTAACAGTACTTTTAGATTTTCTGAGGTATTTATTAGCCCGATATAGGTAACAACGATCTTTTCCCAGGATAATCAAAGGAAGAGAACCACAGACGTCAATGCTACCCCTTAAAATGGAGGGGAGCCACTCATATATTCCTGTTTTAAAACAGTAATCAATCCCAGCCCCCTAAAATCATTCCTCAAGAGATATGCACCCACAGTAATCTGAACAGTCTCTCTTGTGACATCTGTTTGTTCTCTGTTCTGTTTGCAACACTTCTCTTTGAATGGCTCACCATTAAAAACATTTTAGATTATGTGATAAATATAAAACAGGTACCAAAAGTCTTATGGCCCCATCTATATACATATAATTTTTAAAGTCAAGTGACAATACTTTAAACATGCTTAATGGTGATTACACAAACTTTATACTCTTCAGGGGAAAAAGTCCTTGCATTAATATATAAAATGCACATTTTAGGAAACAGGTACTTTCTTAAGGAATAGAACTGGTTTCAAGAAAATGTTAAGGATCTGCTCTCTCTGCACCCCTCTTTCTTTCTTGGCAGGAAAAAAAAATGGAAATGGTAGTAGCTGGCTGATTGTTAATTTGGAATGGGAAGACATCACAGAGGGATAAAAGGTGAGATACTGGCATCCTAGATAATTTCTTCTTTATTTACAAAATAAGGAACTCTAGTAAGTAGCTGCCAGGTATGAGATGGGGTGGAGGGTTCACATTTGACAACAGCAGCGATCCAGGTTGGGGTCTTAGTCTTAGGAGTCTGGAAAGGGGGGATCCCACCTCCAGTTATCCCTCCTGCATGGATTCAGCAATTCTCTTCACATGTGTACCTGATACTTGATACAAACACAATGACAAATGTTCATCAATCTAGGAGCAGTAAAAAGTGGGGGAGGGGTTAATGATCTACTTCCAGGTCCTATTTATCATTTTAATACTGCCAAAAATACATGTGTATCGGCAAATTTTTCAAGGTTAAAAGAGAATAGCCCCAAAAGAAAAAAAGAAACTATTCTCACAAGTCATCATCACCAAAGGAGAATAAAGCGCACTTACTGTTAAGGAAGCAATCCCTTTGTGGTAGAATTTTAAAGACTCAGCAATGCAAGAAAGTGCTGAACTGTAATTCTCTTCTTGTAACCCGGTGAGGCACTGTTCTGCATGTGAGAACTCCTTCAAACTATTCAGCCAGAAGTAGAAATGTTCTGAGGCAACCTGAGTCAGCAAACTCTGATAAAGCTCTCTGGCCATGTCATGATTACCCTAAAAAAAAAAAGTGGGGGGAGGGAGAAATGAGGGGCATGATGAGATTCTTACACTTGAATTGGCTGATGTAGCAGCTAAAAGAGAAATTCAAACCCTGGATAAAGTTTTAGCAATCATTCCTCACATTATATAACTGTGTGAGTCTCTGTCAAAGTAGTTCTTCAGAGGAAATATGCTGAGCCGCTCTTATGTAACACAATGCCTGAAGTTCTGTACCAAAACAGTTCCAAAGAGAAAATGAATGGCGTTATCTATAACCCGGGTCTAGAATTCTAGTTCAAGATTTAGAAAGTATAAATCCTTGCTGTATGTCATTTTCGTATGAGCTATTTAGTTGGGTGGGGAGAAGTCCAGTTAAATTCCATCAAGTACTACTGTGCCCTCTGGAAATGACTGAAGGAGAGGGAGGGAGTTGAGGGGGGATGTGAATGCCTGTTGATGCCTGGGGGAGGGACGCTCACTATCCTGCCCAGTCTAAGAATGATAAGGTGGGGGAGAAAAAGGGAAGAAAGACGTGGCAAGCTGAAAGGGGAGGAGAGAAACACGAGTGGGAAGGAGCTGTGTTTCCCAGAACACACGGTAAACTGAAGGCGCTGCTAACAACCTACAGCCGGAAGCTCCTATTTCTGGAATTCCTGTGGAATCTCTCCCTAACAATGTATACATTGTTCTCATGTGTATATGTTAAATATTAGGTCCTTTCCTTCATCATCTTTTAGTCCCATGACTAAAAAGTACTTCCACCTTCATCTTCAGTTTTGACCAGGAGGAACAACCTCCTGGTCAATCGCACAACCTAAAGGTTCGTAATCTGCCCTTTTCACAACCCAGTTCCCGCAGAAGGTTAGTACGTACCATTCGGGATGCCTGTCTGGCAATCCGGTAGACAGTCCATCCATTGGAAACACTTTCAAGCTGCTGCTTTATTACCGCCTTTACTTCAGCAGACAGTGCTTTCTGACTGGCTACAAAAATCACAGTGGCCAAGCTCACCTAACATTGAGCAAGAACAAAGTTAAGAAAATCGTTAACTCTATCCAGTGTTATAGATAACTTTACACTATAAATAAATAAGGGTGAAAAACTAATTAGAGCCTACTGAAAAAGAACAACATTTGTCTTCCTTTGACACTTACTAAATTTCCACTTTATTCCATTACTCAGAACATCGTGTACAACAGCAAATAATTAGAAACAATGCCCATTAATATGGATAAACTGTGATATTGATATAATCACACAATGAAAAACTGTAGAGCAGTGAAATGGATAAACCAGAAATAATACTCTTATCAATATAGAATCAATATGCTGCTGCTGCTGCTGCTAAGTTGCTTCAGTCGTGTCCGACTCTGGGCGACCCCAGAGACGGCAGCCCACCAGGCTCCCCCGTCCCTGGGATTCTCCAGGCAAGAACACTGGAGTGGGTTGCCATTTCCTTCTCCAATGCATGAAAGTGAAAAGTGAAAGTGAAGTCGCTCAGTCGTGTCCGACTCGTAGCGACCCCATGGACTGCAACCCACCAGGCCCCTCCATCCATGGGATTTTCCAGGCAAGAGTACTGGAGTGGGGTGCCATTGCCTTCTCCAATAGAATCAATATAGATTCACATAAAACAGGCAAAATGCAAAAGATTACATGTAGTACGATAGCATATAAAGTTAAAACATACAAAAAATCTTGCATATCATGTAGGATATATACTAAGGCAGTAAATATAGAACAATATGTATGGGAATGACAAACACCAGTTTTGGGATACTGGTTACCTATGTTGACAGGAAGGAAGAAGATACCATCAGGGAGATACATAGGCAGGTACAAATCAACTGTACTAGCAACACTTTTTTCTTAAACTAAGTGACGGATGCAAGACCTCTCATCATATTATTCCTGATGTGTTCTTGAATATTTTGTGTCATAATTTCAAGTTGTTTTTAAAATAGTACTAACAAAAAAAAAAAGGGATAAAGAACATTAATTGAAAATGCTCCTTCAATGAAAAGCAGACTTGGCTACCTGCTTCTCAGTATTCCAAAGCCAACACATACAAGGATCCACACATACTGTGATAAATGCATGATTTCCACGACCACTGCCACTGAAGACATCAGGGTAACCTTTTCTGATAGCAAATGATGAGATGGGGGCCATCTTCTACATAATGCCCCCTGCAGGATTAAGCATAAAATGGGCTTGAGGAAGTAATTTCATTAAGCTTTTCCCCAAGCCATATAATCAGATGACCACAAACAATATGGAGAGGCTACTTTGAAGCTTAATTCCAATTTATGTGTATTTAGCATGCAGTCTACTCTCAGCCCTGGAGAACTTTCAAGTAAACATTATTATACAACTTCCATGGCTTCTGGTTTTTTTTCCTAAGCATGTACCTTTTCCAACCCCAGGACTGCACTGAAACCCAAACTGGATCCTCAACAGCTAAAGAGGTCCTGGACTGGCAAAGAGGAACTGATTTAATTCCTCTTATGGTCGCTGATCGGAGAAGGCAATGGCACCTCACTCCAGTACTCTTGCCTGGAAAATCCCATGGATGGAGGGGCCTGGTGGGCTGCAGTCCATGGGGTCGCTACGAGTCGGACACGACTGAGCGACTTCACTTTCACTTTTCACTTTCATGTATTGGAGAAGGAAATGGCAACCCACTCCAGTGTTCTTGCCTGGAGAATCCCAGAGACGGGGGAGCCTGGTGGGCTGCCGTCTATGGGGTCGCACAGAGTCAGACACGACTGAAGTGACACAGCAGCAGCAGGAGCAGCAGCATGGTTGCCGATATCACTAGGTCATTTTTGGAAGGACAAAACAGGGTTTGGTTCATTATTTATTTGCTTTGTAGACAAGAGGAAAAAAATAAAAACAAACTCTTCAGTTTCATTTTGTCCTTTGTAATAAAGCAAAAATATCAGACTGAAGGCTTTGGCTACACTAAGCTGATGTGACAGGGCTTAGGAAGAAAGCAGTTGTACATGTGAACTAAAGAGGGCTTTCTATACCTAAAGTGGAAACAGTAAAAAGCTCCAGGTCCCCACCCTATTTTCACTTCAGCATGCTCCTGGTCTTAGCTAATTATTTCAACCTGCTGACTTCTTGGATTACTGATAATCCTCCCTAGACTGGAACCCATTCATCCACAGGAGGTTTGAAAAGTAGCTGTTTACCAGAAGCTCCTGTTGCTTGTCTGTGGCTGATCGTCCGATCACTTTGTAGAGCTCCACGAGGTCACCGAGCATCCCATCGCCCAGTACGGGCAGCTGCATGGCAATGGCGGCCAGGCAGTGGCACATCAGGATGCGGGCAGTGTCCTGAGCGCTGTGCACCTGAGTCAGCAGGGTCTCAACCACGGACTGGCTGAGATGGGGCCTGCCCTTGGCCAACTTCACCATACAGTTCAGAGCAATCTGCATATTGAATAGAAAGTGGACTAGTTACATTTAGAAGGTATGAAGTGAAGCTTTAAAGAAAGTAACTCTCTAAAGTTACTAGAAGAATCAAGAAGAAGGTTGTTGGTAGGCACAAAAAATGCAATGTGGTCCCACAGGGATTCTGGGGATCTGCCAATCACACGGTGCCTATTTCCTTCACCACCTCTTGATTATCAGCTTCTATTAAACAGCATTGGCATCTTTATTATTCATCATTATAATCACATCATACCTTTTATTAACATGCTAATAACATGCTAAAATAAGTCATGATTTTTCTCAAACTGTACCTTCAGTTCAGTTCAGTCACTCAATTGTGTCCGACTCTTTGCAACCCCAAGAATCGCAGCACGCCAGGCCTCCCTGTCCATCACCAACTCCCAGAGTTCACCGAGACTCACATCCATCGAGTCAGTGATGCCATCCAGTCATCTCATCCTCTGTCATCCCCTTCTCCTCCTGCCCCCAATCCCTCCCAGCATCAGAGTCTTCTCCAATGAGTCAACTCTTCCCATGAGGTGGCCAAAGTACTGGAGTTTCAGCTATAGCATCATTCCTTCCAAAGAAATCCCAGGGCTGATCTCCTTCAGAATGGACTGGCTGGATCTCCTTGCAGTCCAAGGGACTCTCAAGAGTCTTCTCCGACACCACAGTTCAAAAGCATCAATTCTTCAGTGCTCAGCTTTCTTCACAGTCCAATTCTCACAGCCATACATGACCACAGGAAAGACCATAGCCTTGACTAGGCGAATCTTTGTTGGCAAAGTAATGTCTCTGCTTTTGAATATGCCATCTAGGTTGGTCATAACTTTCCTTCCAAGGAGTAAGCGTCTTTTAATTTCATGGCTGCAGTCACCATCTGCAGTGATTTTGGAGCCCCCCAAAATAAAGTCTGACGCTGTTTCCACTGTTTCCGCATCTGTTTCCCATGAAGTGACGGGACCAGATGCCTTAAACAAGCTATAGTTCTTACACTCTCCAGTGTCTATCTAACAGCCTTTTACTTCTTTCAGTCCTACTTTTCTTAATTATTTTGTGCCATCAAATATTACATTTCATGTTTAACTCCAATAATAGTCTCATTTCACCTTAAAACGTTTAACTATCTCTAAGATGATAGCTAGGTGAGTGGATTAAAACTAGGGCTTCTATACTGTAGAAACTAATATACACTTACACAGTTATGAGTTGCGCTGCAGTAATTTCATTAGTTCTTTGTGACCTTATCAGTGTTACCTCAGATTATAAAACTTGCAAAAATACAGGAGCTCTGTCTGTTTAGCTTTGCTTTACATTATCTAGGACCATAATACATATCTATTACAACTTAATAAATATTTTCAACTAATGGCAAAATAGGCCAAACTCAAATTTTCACTTCATCTGTTCTTTGGAATAACAACAGTCAAAATACTAGCTTTGGAAGTGAAGATCAAGGGCAAATATTTGTTTAAGCCAGAGGTTGACAAACTCTTGCACTTGGACCAAATCCTGCCTGTTTATGCAAATAAAATTTTACCAGAACACAGTCATACCATTAACCCTTCCCTTAAAAAAAAAAAAAAAAATTGTCCATGGCTATTTATGTCCCTATAATAGCAGAACTGAGTAGTTGTGACAAAAAGTGCATTGTCTGCAAAGCTTAAAATATTTACTATCTGACCCTTTACAGAGAGACTGGCAATCTACACTTCCGGCAATGAAAACAGGCATTATATTAAAAGAGCTGATGTTCACCTTTAAAGTGGCTTGAGCACCTGGGCTATCATCTTGACTACAAAGCACCAGAAGGGATTCCAGGCCAAAGACAGCATCTTGTTCCAGTGCCAAAAGGTCTAGAGGAAAAATACTATGTTTTTAATGGTCAAGTAGAGAAGATTACATACTCACACACAGATGCACACAGAAGAAAAAAACATTCAGGACAAGAAAATACAAAACAGCTTAGCTAAGAAAAGTAGTAAGAACAGCAAACCAGGTATCGACATGGTGTGTGTTAAATCTTCCAAACTAGTCTAACATTATGCAGGTCCATTTTTACCTAGTATGCAACCTTCTCATTGAAGTAGAAATGCTTTCTAGAAATAATCAAGATCCCACTTCATCTTACTAGTGTTTTAAGTCAGATCATAAAGAAATGAACCCTTTAGATGTCTCATGTAACACCAGTACTATATCATCTTTTCACTACTTTTGAGCTAAAATTTCTCTATAAAGTTCTGTGTGTGTGTATATACATACATATATATCTCTAAAGTTCTGTGTGTGTGTATATACATATATATATATATATATATATATAAAGCCACATTTAGGTTAATATTAACATATGTCAGCTTTGAGAATACAGAGCAAAGTTCTGTGTTACATGGTAGATAATACTTATTACTATGCCAAAAACTGAGTTACTGAAATCAGAATGAACAAACAACTTAAATGCCTTTTGAGTCAGTGTAAGAGCTTGGCAAACAGTGTCTGGTGAAGATCAAGGTGCTGGGAAAACAAAGGTACTAGTCACAAGCAGTGCTGAAACCTAGTGGGGATAAGAAGGACTGCTGATCCTTAACAAAGATCAAAATAAGCACTGAAACAGATGAAACATCCAGAATGCATCCTGTTTTTGAACACCAGCATGAATTTGTTTAGGTCAAAAGATGTTAAGAATACAATAAAATATATGCATTATTTTCTATGCACATCCTTCTTGACTATGCAAGTCATTTAATGCTATAGATACCTAAATTCCAGGACAATTTAATTTACATTGCTCTGTTAATTCATTTGCCCCCCTAGGTGAAAACTATTTGTTACCTAAGCCTCTCAATAACTTCATATGCTTTTTCTCCCCTAAATTTTCTAGTTTTTTTTAAACAAGTGAACAAACTGATAACCAGTGGATGGTTATAAGCAGTCTCTATCCATAGCACCATATGCGCAAAGGTAAAGCAATAGGAGGAGACGGGCAGTGCTCCATAAAACCTTTCAGTTCTGCACTCCCAATCCCAAGGTCCTCATTTTGTTTGCCCAAAGAATTGAGTAGTCTTGAGAAAATCTGCCCAAAGAACATTCAGGAGGAGGCAGCTAATAGATAAAAGCATACAGTCTAAAAATAATAAGGGATTAAAAAACGAAATACAAACAGGACTCTGGTGAAACTCCAGTCTAAAAGTTCATACATAATACAGTCTTGATCAAACTTACCTTTTTCTTGACAAGATACAGTTATATTAGTTAGGACTCTCACTCCATGAGCTGCAATGCCCCTGTTATTATGGTAACAGCACTCTTGGGCTAATTTGACTAAATCAGAGGATCTAGGGGACGAACCCACATTTCCTAAACAAGGAAAGAAAAGTAGGGTAGATTTAATTGATTTACACAGTTCAAAAACAGTTCATTTTATAGGTTCATTTTTTATCATTTTCAAGAGAAAATCTCTAACAATGAATTTCAACAAAATTTTCTACCTCTACTCTATGATCAATATACAAAACCATCCCTTTTTCTCCTGTTCACATACTTAGAATAAGTATATGCTAAGTAGTTGTGTAATGATTAAGATCTAAAATTAACATAATAGTCCCCCCTCAAATATTAATAAAAATTGACTAAGAAACACAGCAAAAGCCAAGATTGCATCTTGGACATTCAAATGGATTCTCATTAAAACAGAATCATTACCAGGCTTCTTGTCAGATAAAAACCTTTCATTCAAGAGATGAGAGAAAAGACAAACAAAAATTTTAAGTTTGCTGTTCCCACCTCAATTGCTGGCATATAGTTATACTGCAAAAGGTTTATGTAAGAATTTATGATTTTAGAGCTAGCAAGGACTTGGAGATCTTCTGATTCAATACTATTTTTACAGAAGAAATTGAAGCCTAAAGATCTTAAGCATCTTGCCACTGAGGTCATGTAAACTTGTTAGTTATGCACCAGCTTTGTGCTTTATACGTTAAGTTCTATCCTATAGTTAAAAATCACACTTGAAATTCTGTAACATAAGGTTTATGCTGTGAATGTTTTTATTTAGAGCAGAGAAGCTCTCAGTTATAGGTGAGTTTAGCATCAAGAAGAATCTGAAGATTAAAGCTAATTCAACTTCTCAGCAGGGTGTTTCATTCCTGTCCTTCTCTGCCCTGCTTATTTTTCCATGATTCCTATCAACTATAACCTTGTCTTTTACACCAAGGGCAATCATATTTTTTGAGTTTGAAGGGGACACTGTTACTAATAACAACAGGCATAAACCAAGACTACCCTAGGTGGTCTGGGACATATGGTCACTTTACTGATTTCCAGTTTGACATAAAACTACTAGCGAAGGTAAAGCCTCAGTGGTTTTTAACAGGCAAAACATGTGAAAGATGAACGATGATTTTTTTTTTCACAAAACAATGGAAATTGTAATTTTCTTCAATCTTTCCCTTGTACATGTAATATACATCATCTATAAATTTACAAATATGTTTTGAACTTGCTTTTTTCTTTTGTTTTTTTCTCATTGAGATGTCAAAGAAAACTTGGGGGAAAAACACAAACAGTCTCTAAACTCACAAACCAGCATAACATTTTTATTAGGTTTATTTATTTATAAATAAAACCTATTTATTATTAACCTTTCTGTATACTTTAAAAATCCTTTTCCTCTATGCATACAATTACAATTTTAAAATTCATAATCAGGATAAGTAGATACTGTCAATATTCTGTCTTTAAAATATAATATTTGTGAGCATTTTTCTATGGCAATTGTTTCAGGGATAAAATTATTTTTAGTTTTTCTATTTAGAAATAATTTACTAAGATAAATTTACTTGGTTCGAAAAGTCCAACAAATAGTAGGAAGAAGGTAAAAAGTTACTGAGTAAAAAGTCTTCCTCAACCACCTAAGGTTATGTCTCTTGTGTATCATTCTAAAGAGTCTACACATTTGTAAGCAAAATCCTTTCTTTTTTCCTGTTTTATACACTGCTGCGCATCCTGCTTTATTTCCCCCAGATATTACGTCATGGAGACTATTCCATGCCATATATTCTTTTTAGTAAGCTGCACTGATTGCTATTGCAGTTATGTATCATAATTTCTTTAGTGAGTTCTCTATTGATGGACCTTCTTACGGTACTCCATCTCCAATGATGGACAATATTTTGCTACTACATTAATGATGCTATGAATAACCATGTACATCAGATGAGATCAGATCAGTCACTCAGTCGTGTCCGACTCTTTGCGACCCCATGAATCGCAGCATGCCAGGCCTCCCTGTCCATCACCAACTCCCAGAGGTCACTCAGACTCATATCCATTGAGTCAGTGATGCCATCCAGCCATCTCATCCTCTGTCGTCCCCTTCTCCTCCTGCCCCCAATCCCTCCCAGCATCAGAGTCTTTTCCAATGAGTCAACTCTTCATATGAGGTGGCCAAAATACTGGAGTTTCAGCTTTAGCATCCTTCCTTCCAAAGAAATCCCAGGGCTGATCTCCTTCAGAATGGACTGGCTGGATCTCCTTGCAGTCCAAGGGACTCTCAAGAGTCTTCTCCAACACCACAGCTCAAAAGCATCAATTCTTTGGCGCTCAGCCATGTACATATCATTTCTCAAATGTGAGACTAAATTAGTAGGATAAATTCCAAGAAGTAGAATTTCTCTATGTTTTTCACTTATAATTTTGATAAGTACTTCCAAATTACCTATGCTGGTGCTGCTGCTGTCGCTTCCGTTGTGTCTGACTCTGTGCGACCCCATAGATGGCAGCCCACCAGGCTCCCGCGTCCCTGGGATTCTCCAGCCAAGAACACTGGAGTGGGTTGCCATTTCCTTCTCCAATGCATGAAAGTGAGAAGTGAAAGTGAAGTCACCCAGTCGTGTCCGACTCTTAGCGACCCCATGGACTGCAACCCACGAGGCTCCTCTGTCCATGGGATTTTCCAGGCAAGATTGCTGAAGTTTAACAATTTACATTCCCACCAGCGGTGAATGAGAATAGCTTTTGATTAGCCACACCCTTGTCGACACAACATATTATCAAACTTCTGAATCTTTGCCAAACTGATGGATTAGAAAAATATTTCAGTGTTGCTTTAATTTCCATTTTTCTTAGGTATATGTGATACTGAACATCTTACATGCTTGAAGCCCATTTTGTTAGGGATAATTTAGATACACTAAATTTAAGTCTGTTTTACAAACTGTTTATCTGGTTATAATTAAACTCTAATCAATAAAAATATACTTAAGTATTCACTATTAGTTATGGAAATAACCTGACTTTAGAAAATACCTGACATTTACTTCTTGTGAGCATTACCTAGTCTGGTTGTTTAAGTCGTTTGCTTAATTCCATATACAAACTACAATTTAACAAAATTCAAAAAAAAAAAAGGACAAAAAAATATCTAGCTTGTGAAGTGCTTGAATGTTATACCTTGACACACTTACAAAGGTCTTTGGAATTAGAAAGTAAAGAAAAAGAAAGACATCTTGTATCTAGGTCAGTTTAGTATAGCAAAGAATCCCGAGACAGAGCCCTTGGGCTTGGGTGCTTCACAGGTATGTGACTTTGGACACGCCATTGAAACCCTGTGAGCCTCAGATCCCATACTTGTAACTTCTGTGCATGTGCCTCACTGAACAGGCACTTGTACAAGACCTTGTATGGGAGGGTGCCTATAAACTGTAAGATGAAATTAATACTTTGCCTACTGCTGCTCTTTCAGTGTGTGACAGCAGTTAAGGATATTAACTGCAAGCTGGAGAAGACTCCTTAAAGACCCTTGGACAGCAAGAAGATCAAACCAATCAATTTTAATGGAACTTAACCCTGAATACTCGTTGGAAGGACTGATGCTGAAGGCGAACCTCCGTTATTTTGGTCATCTGATGTGAACAGCTGACTCACTGGAAAAGTCCCTGATGCTGGGAAAGACTGAGGGTAAGAGAAGGGGCAACAGAGCGTGAGATGTTTGAATGGCATCACTGACTCAATGGACACAAGTCTGAGCAAACTCCGGGAGATGGAGTAGGACAGGGAAGGCTGCCGTGCTGCGGTCCAAGGGGTTGCCAAGAGTCAGACACAACTGGGTGACTGAACAACAATAAACTGAGGTTGGCTGATTTGTGTAGAAAAAAGAATTTATTGAAAACACAATGAGTATAACAAGATCATTGATTTTTTAAAATTGTTGATTTAAAAGAAAGGCCATGATAACCTCTCTCATCTCTTGTAAGCATGCCCCTATGCAATGTAATTTTCCAATTCCTTGCATCAGCAGGTGTTTATTTCTCCACCTATCTGGGCTTGGCCTTGCGACTTGCTTTGGCCAATGAGACATTAAAAAACATGTGCAAGCAAAAGGCTAAAAGAGTGCTCATATGTTGGTGGCTTGTCTTCTTTTGGGTGCTGCTAAAATGGAAACCTACTCCAGTATTCTTGCCTAGAGAATCCTGTGGACAGAGGAGCCTGGTGGGCTGCTGTCCATAGGGTCGCAAAGAGTCAGACACGACTGAAGCGACTTAGCATGCAAGCATGCATTGGAGAAGGAAATGGCAACCCACTCCAGTGTTCTTGCCTGGAGGATCCCAGGGACAGAGGAGCCTGGTGGGCTGCCGTCTATGGGGTCACATAGTTAGATATGACTGAAGTGACTTGGCAGCAGCAGCAGAACACTAAGAACGTGATGTCAACAAGCCCAAGCTGGACTGCTAAAGAGTCAGAAGGAGGAGAACCACGGTGCCTCAGGTCAAAGTCTTTGCGACCTATAGCTGGTGAATGAGGCCATCTCAGACCATCCAGTCTGATCAAGATGGCAGACAACTGTGGTTTCAAGCCACAGAGTTTTGATGTATTATGTAGCAATAGATAACTAATACAGAGGTACCTCACATAATTATTGAAAAGGCTGGAAAACTAAGTGCAAAAGATGGATAGGAATAAACTGAGGCTAGAGACCAACCAAAGGCTATAGCCCAAACCATGCATAGAATTAGCCCAGTGAAGACATGATCACTGCTGTTACTGTTGCTTGCTGCCACAGCTTATGTTGCTGCCAAAGGACCAGATATGGCAAACATCCCTGCTACTGTGCACCCTGGAAACTGGTAGTATCTGTGGTCATTGCTGTATCATCAGAAAGGATTCTCAGATATCACTACTTCTTGCTGTCACTGTCTTCCAATTTATTCTCCAGTATGAAAATGATTAGTTGAGTCCAGACCGCTGTGTGCACCCTAGATGGCAGAAGCCTTGGCAATAGAGCATCAGGTCTTTACAGCTTCCTACCAAGACTTAATATGGTGGAGAATTTCCCTTACCCAATAAGTGAGTTTATATGCTGTGAAGCCATAAAAAAGACAAATGCATAATGCAGTTCCTTAATTAACTCAATTCAGAATAACTAACTACATACTAGAAAAGTAATGCTCAAAATTCTCCAAGCAAGGCTTCAACTTCCAGATGTTCAAACTGGATTTAGAAAAAGCAGAGGAACCAGAGATCAAACTGCCAACATCTTCTGATCACTGTAAAAGCAAGAGAGTTCCAGAAAAACATCTACTTCTGCTTTATTGACTATTTATAACAAACTGTGGAAAATTCTTAAAGAGACAGGAATATCAGACCACCTGACCTGCCTCTTGAGAAATATATATGCAGGTCAGGAAGCAACAGTTAGAACTGGACATGGAACAACAGACTGGCTCCAAATCGGGAAAGGAGTATGTCAAGGCTGTATATTGTCAACCTGCTTACTTAACTTATATGCACGGTACATCATGAAAAACACTGAGCTGGATGAAGTACAAGCTGAAATTAAGATTGCCCAGAGAAATATCAATAACCTCAGATATGCAGATGACAATACCTTCATGGCAGAAAGTGAAGAAGAACTAAGGAGCCTCTTGATGAAAGTTAAAGAAGAGAGTGATAAAGTTGGCTTAAAGCTCAACATTCATAAAACTAAGATTATGGCATCTGGTCCCATCACTTCATGGCAAATAGATGGGGAACCAGAAGAAACAGTGACAGACTTTTATTTTTTGGAGCTCTAAAATCACTGCAGATGGTGACTGTAGCCATGAAATTAAGACACTTGCTCCTTGGAAGAAAAGTTATGACCAACCTAGACAGCATCTTAAAAAGCAGAGACATTACTTTGCCAACAAAGTCCGTCTAGTCAAAGCAATGGTTTTTCCAGTGGTCATGTATGGATGTGAGAGTTGAACTATAAAGAATGCTGAGCGCCAAAGACTGATGCTTTTGAACTGTGGTGTTGGAGAAGACTCTTGAGAGTCCCTTGGACTGCAAGGAGATCCAACCAGTCTATCCTAAAGGAAGTCAGTCCTGAATATTCATTGGAAGGACTGATGCTGATCCAATACTTTGGCCACCTGATGTGAAGAACTAACTCATTGGAAAAGACTCTGACGTTGGAAAAGATTAAAGGCAGGAGGAGAAGGGGACAACAGAGGATGAGATGGTTGGATGGCATCACTGACTCAATGGACATGAATTTGAGTAAACTCTGGGAGTTGGTGATGGACAGGGAGGCCTGGTGTGCTGTAGTCCACAGGGTTGCAAAGAGTCGGACACAACTGAGCGACTGATTGAACTGAACTGAACTGAACTAGAAAAGGAAGCAATAGAGATCCTACAAAACTTGCATTCAAACAACAAAAACCTTTAAGCTTGAGTGTGTTATGTAAGCAAGCTCCTCATAAAGCATTAATAAAGGCATTTTGGAGTTAAATCATCTTGAACAGGCAAGTAGGAAAGCATTATTGAACTGAGGCAAAGTTTTATTTTAATCATTTTCCAGAAGGATAACATATGCGTAAAAGGAAGCATATGACATTTGCTTTTAAAATTCACCACCACTTGGCCTTTGAAATATACTTAAATCCAAAGGGCAATTTAAGTCAGAGACATACAAAAGCAAACCAGCTATTTTAAGCACTCTCAAAAATATTATTTCATCTACATAACAATGCAAAAAAGGGCAAATCCAGAAAAACTATAGCCTTGAGTTAAGATCAAGGATGTAAGATTTTATTATTTTAGGAATTAGTTAAGAAATCATTTTTGAAGAAATTACTAACATGTAACAGTAAGAAACTAAAATCTTTCTTGATTCTAAAGCTTTAACTTGAAATATAAACATGACATGAATAAAAGATTATTAGCATGTTATCCATATATCATCTCCTTTCTTCTCTTTACCTGAAGCTATGCTAAAGTAATGTTTGACGGCAATAGTCCCTGACAGCGTGGCAAGGACAGACAGCATCCCGAGTTTCAAGCTGTCATAAGGAGTCTGCAGGGCACATTCACAGAGTGCCTGAAATGCAAAAGAGAAAGGAACACAGAAGTTAAAACATCGATATACCCAACTGTCTACTCATTGTAAATGTTCCAGCTTTCAGAGAAACTATATCATTCTTCCATAAGAAAATACTTCAGTTAAACTTGCCACAGCCAAGAGAACCTAAGGAGACATGTTAGCTAAATATAATGTTGTATCCTAGATGGATCTGGAACAATAGCAACAAAAAAAAAGATACTGGGTAAAAGCTGAAGAGGTCAGAACAGAGTATGAGCTTCAGTTAATAATAATAATGTTTCAATACTGATTCACTGGTTTTTAACAAACCTACTATACTCATGTAAAACATCAATAACTGGGGAAATTGGTTGTGGGTATGTGGGAGTTCTCTGTACTACCTTCTCCATTTTTCTGTAAATCTATACATGTTCTAAAAAATACAGTCTGTTAAAAAAAGTCATGATGAACTTTTTCTTAAGGTTATTATCAATTATGTACTGCTTATTTCTCACAAGCAGAAGTTCCAACATATTTACCTTATCTAAGAGATATGAATATTAGCTGAACATAAATGAATATGTGTGTGTATATATGTATATATACACATATATACATATTTAAAAATAATTGAGTGTAGCATTCTATCTAGCTAATAAGTGAGTGGGCTGTCTCTCTGTTCTTCTCCATTGCAGCTTACTTTCCTCTATTACTTACCTAGGTGCTCTGATGTATTACTAAAATCAAGATGCTAGTTTTCTTTCACTGCAGTTAACCCTGAATATGTTAGTGACTGTTTGCTAGCATAGTGACTGTTGGCTCATCCTGGATATTTACTCTTATGACTATGTAACAATATACATATGGTCAAATAACTGTCCTGTTAAATTAAACTAATTCTCATTCTCTCACAAAGTTTCAGAAGATGAACAAAACTGAAAAACTAGGGAAACAATAAAAAATTAAATTTCACAAAGAGTTAAACAATAAATTTAATATGACCCCAGTAAAACTGTCAATAAAATATTGGAGGAGGGGAGAACTTAGATAACCTTTATCTAAAGATCATATGGAAAAATAAAAATCAGAAAATATGCAGAACATTCTGACAAAGTATAATGACAGACAAAACAAGCCCTATCAAACATTAAAATATATAATAAATTTGAAGAAATAAAATAAATTCTTCCTACTTCATAGAAATAGAAAAAGAACTGGTCCCAGAAACAGATTCAATTACACAAAGAATTTAATATATGATAATGGTATTTCAAATCAGAAAGACCAGGTAATAAACAGTTCAAGGTCAATTGGCCAGTCACCTGGAAAAAATAAAACTTGATTCTTTTTTTCTTTTTTTATGGCAAATCAAAAGAAACTATAAAAGTACGAAGAGTTAACAAAGGAAAAGAAAACATAAAATGATAATTGACAAAACTGGAAGAAAAATTCATATCACGTAAAGTCAACAAAGGTCCAATAATCTTTGTATTGAAGTTCTTACTAATAAATAGGCAAAAAAAGAGAAAAATCAGTAGTTCACAGAAAAAATTTATACAAACATTTTAAAACTTCATTCATATTTTGAAAAATTTAAATTAAAATTAGAGTTGTTTCTCACCAATCTGATTGGCCAAGATTAAAATATAATAATACATAACACTGAAAGTTCCATAAAAGTTCCATAAAAGTTCCATGTTTATTTAACTTATATGCAGAGTACATCATGAGAAATGCTGGACTGGAAGAAACACAAGTTGGAATCAAGATTGCTGGGAGAATATCAATAACCTCAGATATGCAGATGACACCACTCTTATGGCAGAAAGTGAAGAGGGGCTGAAAAGCCTCTTGATGAAAGTGAAAGTGGAGAGTGAAAAGGTTGGCTTAAAGCTCAACATTCAGAAAACGAAGATCATGGCATCTGGGCCCATCACTACATGGGAAATAGATGGGGAAACAGTGGAAACAGTGTCAGACTTTGTTTTTCTGGGCTCCAAAATCACTGCAGATGGTGACTGCAGCCATGAAATTAAAAGACGCTTACTCCTTGGAAGGAAAGTTATGACCAACCTAGAGAGCATATTCAAAAGCAGAGACATTACTTTACCAACAAAGGTTCGCCTAGTCAAGGCTATGGTCTTTCCTGTGGTCATGTATGGATGTGAGAGCTTGACTGTGAAGAATGCTGAGCGCCGAAGAACTGATGCTTTTGAACTGTGGTGTTGGAGAAGACTCTTGAGAGTCCCTTGGACTGCAAGAAGATCCAACCAGTCCATTCTGAAGGAGATCAATCCTGGAATTTCTTTGGAAGGAATGATGCTAAAGCTGAAACTCCAGTATTTTGGCCACCTCATGCGAAGAGTTGACTCATTGGAAAAGACTCTGATGCTGGGAGGGATTGAGGGCAGGAGGAGAAGGGGATGACAGAGGATGAGATGGCTGGATGGCATCACTGACTTGATGGGTGTGAGTCTGGGTGACCTCCGGGAGCTGGTGATGGACAGGGAGGCCTGGCGTGCTGCGGTTCATGGGGTCGCGAAGAGTCGGACACGACTGAGCGACTGATCTGATCTGATCTGATCTGAACACTGAAAAGAGTATGGGGAAACAGGCACTCTACCACACTGTTGACAGAAAGGTGCATGTGTGTGTGATCAGCTGCTAAGTCATGTCCAACTGTGTGTCCAACTGTGAGTACAGTATCGACTGTAGCCCACTGGGGTTTCCCAGGCAAGAATAGGAGTGGGTTGCCATTTCCTACTCCAGGGTATCTTAATGACCCAGGGATCGAATCCCCATCTCCTGCATTGGCAGGCAATTTCTTTACTACTGAGCCTCCTGGGAAGCCCTGATAGAAAGGAAAAGGGTGTAAATCTCATTGATTGGTAACTGGCATTAAATATAAAACATTTTCGAGCCCTTAAATTCCTCTTTTGGAAATTTATGTCCACAGAGGCAACTTTTTTTTCTTTTAAACAAACTAGTCAATGTAGCAATATAAACAGCAGCAGTAAAAATACTGGAAGCAACTCTAACTTCCACTGATGGAGTACTGGGAATAGAGAGAGAGTACTACATAGCTGGTAAAAAGAATGAAGTACATCTGTGCGCTAATACGAGATGTTCTCCAAGATATACTCCTAGATATGATAGAGTATTATTTTCATTTGTACAGAAAAAAGATGGGACATACACATGATTGCATGTGGATGAAGAAATTCAGGAAGGATGGATACTTAAGAAAGTAGTTACAGTGATCACCTCTACAGAGGATACCTGAGGGAAGAGATGGAAGACACTTATATTTTGCTCACTGTGCACTTATGAACTGCTTTTTTAAAATATATATATCATGTGCATGAAATACTTTTTCAATTGAAAGAAAAACTTAGTTAATAACAAAAACACCATCAGCCACAAACACTACTGTGGAAAGCATGGAAATGGACTTGAAACACGAAGTAGGTGTTTGGTAATGGAAGGGAAGACAGTCTAGGTGATATAAAGAAGAACTGGGTCAATAAGGCCAGAATATGAAGTGCTTCTTTGTGGTAAGAGATGTATGCAAAAGGGATGAAAGCTAAGAGAGAGAAATATTGAGTAGGGAAGATTAGGCCAGATTAGAGGGCTTTGATAGTTAGGCAGAATAATTTAAACAGGATGAGAAAGAAAAAATGAAGCCACTGGAGAGGAATATTGTCATCTACAGTGTTGGGAAGATTATTTTGGCAATTGTAAACAGAACATGTTAACAAACAGAGTTGAGAGCTAAGGAGCCATCCTGTAGTTCATGGCAGTAATCCAGACAGTGAATCATTTACCGGTGATGGCCTGAGCTAGAACCCAGTGGTAGGAGTGGAGAATAGAGGATGAATATAAGAGACACTTGGAAGGAGATTGTACATGAGGGAATGAACAAGGATTCAATTTTTATTACAACATTTCAAAACTGATGACCAGAGAACGTTGGTTCCATTTACAAAGACTAATAATTTATGTGGATAAATGAATGTTTGCATAAGAACAGAAAATAGGAGATTTGAAATCCAAAAGGCAATATCCACCGGGCATTTGGAATCTGAGATGTAGCAGATTTTTAACTGGAAGACTTGCATTAGAATTCTGGCTCTGTCACTTACCATCTCCGTGATCTGAGCCAATTACTGAAATCTTTGAGTCTCAACTTCTTCGTCTGTAAAATGGGGGTAAAGATTTACACAGAATTTATATATCTCTGGGAAAACATATAAGAAATTAGACGCTGGTTGCCACCGGGCAAAGAAGCTGAGTGGATGGCAGAAAGGTGGGAAATATTTTACTATATATGTAGCCTTTTGCTACTGCTATGTGCTGTGTTCAATCATGTCTGACTCTTTGCAACCACATGGACTATAGCCTCCCAGGCTCCTCTGTCCATGAGATTCTCCAGGCAAAGAACTGAATGAGTTGCCATTTTTCCCCAGGGGATCTTGCAAACCCAGGGATCAAACTTGTGTCTCCTGCGTCTCCTACACTGGCAGGTAAATTCTTTATCACTAGCCACCTGGGAAGTCCAGATAGACTTTTAGAGCCTCTGAATTTTGACACATGAGTGTCTTGGCATTAAAAGAAAGGAAGTGAAATTTAAAATATAAGAGGAGGTGACATGTATCATCTGTAAGATCAAACAGCTACCAAGAGACAAAAAAGCACTCACAACTTCTTTAAGCGACTGTGCTGGAGAGCAACTGAGCTCAGGCAAGTGGACTCAATTGTTAGAGGATGTACCAGCTGAGGTCAAGGGAGCCCTCAGAGGGGCAGAGAATAAATGGAAGAAAGCACATAGACGGAACTCAACTAAAAAACTTCAACTCTGAGGAAAGGGAGCAGTGAAGAATTCCGAGAAGGTGCAGTTCAGAGAGTGGGAAGAGCGAGTGAGGACAGTGGGGCCCAAAGAAGCCAAGAGAAGGGAGAGGCTGATGGTGTCACACAGACCCAAAGGAAAGACGGGCAAGGCAGAAAAAGGCTCTGGGTTTAGCATTAAGAAGAACACTGGTGATGTTTTAAGTAACTAAGCAAAGGAATAAGGGGACAGAATTATATCCAAGTGTGTTACAGACAGAGTAGGGGATGAAGAAATACAAGCAGACAGAGATGCTTTTTGGAAGTTCAAAAGAAAGCTTTTTTTAAAAACGGTGATTGTTATTAGGTAAATTACAGTTATAACTTATTTATTCAAATACTGAGACCACTTCCACTTATCCATTTTTTATTGCCTTAACTGGTTTGCCTTGTACTGTTTGTATCTAGGAATAAAATTCTCAATCAAATAGCCCCAGAGAGACTATGTCCTGTATTTACATAAATTCGAAATTATATATTATGATGTACTCTATGTATAAGAGAACAATTAACCTTTTGGGATAATCAAGAAGGTAAGAGAGACATGTTATGTAAGATGATACTAAAAGTTTTAAAGAAGAAAAAATTATCATTTAAAAAATTGAATAAAACATTAGAAAATCTTATTAGAATTATTTACAATGTCATCTTCTAATTAGTGTCACTTTGTACAGTACTGGATATCTAAAATGCTCTCTGTAATGACATACTGGTCTTAAATAAAGGTCCAATTAATTCAAAGTAGTAATTAAATGAGCTCATCAAAGCTCCCTAGAGATAGCCCATCAGTCATATTTCAATGATAAACTCTGGTTCAAGTCTCTGTTTCAAGGATGTTATCAATTACAAAATTGTTCTTACCAGGACTGTTTTTCATATCAATCAAAAGGAAAAATCTAATTCTTCAAATGAAGGCCCCTGTTCTCACACACCACCACTGTTACTGTCACTGACTATCTGGTCTGGATTTCTCTCTCTCTAGGCTGGTTTAACTCACTGCTCAACTGAGGCTCCGTCCTGATTTACTATTTTCTGGGTCAGCTCCTAAGTAGGGGTTTCTCCTCTACTCTGGTATGGGACTGGCCACCAGGGATGTGTTCTAGAAAGGCATGGTAGTTTATAATCCTTAAAGAGAAATGCCACATGAAAAATACTCTGTGAAGGAGACTAAGAGGTACAAACTTCCAGTCATTAAAAAAGAAAGTCAGAGCATGTGAGGTACAGCATAAGAAATCTGGTGAATATACTACAGTAACCCTGAATGAGGACAAACGGTTACCAGATTTATCGTGATGATCCTTTCATAAAGTATTTAAATGTTGAATCACTGGGATACATTTGAAACTAACATAACATTGCATGTCAACTACACTTCAATTAAAAATAAATGTACTGTGTCAAAGACACTGTTGTTCAGTCGCTCAGTTGTGCCCCACTGTTTGCAATCCCACGGGCTGCAGCAGGCCAGGCTTCCCTGTCCTCCCCTCCCTCCCTATCATATATGCAGTCCATGGGGTTGCAAAGAGTGGGACACAACTGAGCAACTAACACTTTCACTTTTCACATGGCAAAGATTAACACAATATTGTAAAGCAAATTATCCTTCAATTAAAAATAAAATTTTAAAAAATCCAAAGAAAAATATAAACATGTGAAAAACTATCTTTGTTCCTATGAAATTATTTTTGACAACCTTAACAAGAATATACTATTCTTGGGCCTTGATTTTAAGCTCTTCCTTCCTTCAGGTTTTTAAAACATTCAGAATGAAGGTACTTCTTTTAAAGCTGGAATATTTGATTACAGGTGGAAATTAAAATACCTACCAACACACCAGTAAAAGTAGCAATAGAATAGATTAAATTTGCATTGGAAATACGAAAACTCAAAAATCAATCACCAGAGCTAAGACTGGCTAAGAGGAAGAAAAGAAGGAAAGAATGAAGAAAGAAGAGGGAGACCAAGAAGAAAAATAATTATTTTTGGTGACTAAGAGCAAAATTCAAATTTGAAATCAACAAGCTATTACTCTGTAAAGATTAAATCATTAGAACATTCTCCTGCTCTATTTTAATATTTTCAAAAAATACACCACACTTCGAAAAAATGATCATTTGATCATATCCATTTAATTAAAATCAGGTTTCAGGAAAAAATTCTTTGTGGGAGAGACAAATATTCAAAAATATATATTTTCAATTAAAAACAACTAATGAAAAAAGCCACAAGAGATAAATCAGAACAAAAAACTCGAGAGAACATGGGGTATATTGAAGAAATACTAGTAAGCTGGGAAATCAACAAAACAGTTAACACTTAAGTGACCGTTCGTGTGGTTGTGAAATTCAATGGAAATATTATGAAAAAATTTACTACAAGAAAGAAATGACATAGTATTAAAGAAAGTAACTGGTATTTAAATTCCAGATTATTTTAACACAAAAGGGAAGGTGAGAATATGAGGGGAGTAGAAAAGAGTACTTAAGCCTGCCAAAATTTGCAACATACCAACCACCATACTTTGCATTCTGAATAGAGATACACAAGTTCTTACATTAATATATTAAGTATAAAGGTAGGCAGAGTAAGAATAATGTTTAATTACCATGTCAAAGTCTCTTTAATTCACTAGAGAATAAACAGAGAAAACCTGATCAAAATAACAAAGGAAAGTAATCAAACAAACAAAAAGGACAGGTTATAAACAGTATAAAATAAGAGGAAGGAAGTTTAAAAAAACTCAGTTACATCAAGAACTGTAAATAAGTCATGTTATACTACTAAAAAAGATTCAGATTAAGTCCAAAGAAGTAAATCTGACTATACAGATTTCATACGGTTTTATACTGAAATAAATGTTAATAATATATAACATCAATACATAATACATATATATTATATACTTATCTATATTGTCTAATATTATATAGAAAATATACCTTCTTTTCAAATTCTATGAACAGTTTATAAAAAGTGACCCTACACTGGGCTGCAAAGAAACTTTAAAATTAGGAATTAATAACAGACATGAGTTCAAGTAAACTCCAGGAGTTGGTGATGGACAGGAAGGCCTGGCGTGCTATACAGTCCATGGGGTCGCAGAGTCGGACACAACTGAGAGACTGAACAAGAGGTTAGCAATAACAAAAATTCCATCAACAAATATAAAAAGCTTATCACTTTAAAAACAGAAGCTTCCAGTTATAAGAAAAGTAAGTACTAGGGGTGTAATGCACACCATGGTGACTGTAGCTAATGCCACTGGGTGACACACAGGAAAACTGTTAGAGGAAATTCTAAGAGTTACCCTCACAAACAAAAAAAAATTTTTTTTTGTTTTTCTTTTTATCTATATGAGACAATGGATGCAAACCAAAACTAATTCCATTGCCAAAGGGGAAATCAAAACGGCTCTCAAGGAAATTAAAAGAACGAAATGATTCATTATTCATTATTTAATGAAAAATTCGTTATTTAATGATAAATACAGTCAACCTTCAGTATCTGCAGGGGTTCCAAGACCCTCTGCGCTGCTGTGGATACCAAAGTCTTCAGATGCTCAAGTCCCTTCTCTAAAGTGGTGTGTTTGCATATAAGTTGCCTGTGCACATCTTCCCATACATTTTACATCATCTTTCAATTACTTACAATACCTAATACAATGTAAATGCTATGTGAATAGTTGCTCGCAAATTTGCAGGTGGCACGTTCAAATTTTGCTTTTGGGGACTTTATGGGATTTTTTTCTTTCATACTTTTGAGTACGGGGTTGGTTGAATCTGCAGATGTGGAACCTGAGGCTATAACCAAAAACCATGAGATACCTAGGAATACCACACAGAATATGTACAAAATTTGTATGCTGAAAACTAAAGACCACTGATGAGAAACAGAGGAAGCTCTACATAAATGGAGAAATGTGCCACGTTCATAGATCAGAAAACTCAGTACTGTTAAGATGTCAACTCTCTCCAAATTGATCTGTAGATGCAAATGCCGATCAGAATCCTAGCAGACTTTTTGCAGAAATTGACAAATTGATTCAAGGAAAGGAACGGCAAAAAACCTACAACTTCCAAAATAAAGAAGAAATACAAAGGCTAGAGGACCCACACCACCTGATTCCAAGACATAGATTTCAAGCTACAGAAATCAGAATTGTGTGCTACTGGCTTAAGAACACATATACGGACCAAAGGAACAGATTGGAATCCAGAAATAGATCTATACAGATAAGGTCAACTGATTTTCAACAAAGATGCTGAGGTAACTCAAAGAGAAAGCAGTTTTTTCAACAAATTATGCTGGAACACACGGTTTTCCAAATACATCTTGATTCCTACCTTACATCATATGCCATGAAAAGTGAAAGTGTTAGTTGCTCAATCATGTCTGACTCTTTGCAACCCCATGGACTGTAGCCTGCCAGGCTCATCTGTCAATGGAATTCTCCAGGCAATGCTGGAGTGGGTAGCCATTCCCTTCTCCAGGGGACCCAGGGGATATTCCCAACACAGGGAACCCAGGTCTGCTACACTGCACAACAGTCAATTCAAAACGGACTCAGTTCAGTTGAGTCGTTCAGTCATGTCCAACCCTTCGTGACCCCATGAATCATAGCACGCCAGGCCTCCCTGTCCATCACCAACTCCCAGAGTTCACCCAGACTCACAGCCATCAAGTCAGTGATACCATCCAGCCATCTCATCCTCTGTCGTCTCCTTCTCCTCCTGCCCCCAATCCCTCCCAGCATCAGAGTCTTTTCCAATGAGTCAACTCTTCCCATGAGGTGGCCAAAGTACTGGAGTTGCAGCTTCAGCATCATTCCCTCCAAAGAAATTCCAGGGCTGATCTCCTTCAGATTGGACTGGTTGGATCTCCTTGCAGCCCAAGGGACTCTCAAGAGTCTTCTCCGACACCACAGTTCAAAAGCATCAATTCTTCGGCACTCAGCCTTCTTCACAGTCCAACTCTCACATCCACACAGGACCACAGGAAAAACCATAGCCTTGATTAGACTGATCTTTGTTGGCAAAGTAATGTCTCTGCTTTTCAATATGCTATCTGGGTTGGTCATAACTTTCCTTCCAAGGAGTAAGCGTCTTTTAATTTCATGGCTGCAGTCACCATCTGCGGTGATTTTGGAGCCCAGAAAAAGAAAGTCTGACACGGTTTCCACTGTTTCCCCATCTATTTCCCATGAAGTGATGGGACCAGATGCCATGATCTTCATTTTCTGAATGTTGAACTTTAGGCCAATTTTTTCACTCTCCACTTTCACTTTCATCAAGAGGCTTTTGAGTTCCTCTTCACTTTCTGCCATAAGGGTGGTGTCATCTGTGTATCTGAGGTTATTGATGTTTCTCCTGGCAATCTTGATTCCAGCTTGTGTTTCTTCCAGTCCAGCATTTCTCATGATGTACTCTGCATAGAAATTAAATAAACAGGGTGACAAAATACAGCCTTGACGTACTCCTTTTCCTACTTGGAACCAGTCTGTTGTTCCATGACCAGTTCTAACTGTTGCTTCCTGACCTGCATACAGATTTCTCAAGAGGCAGGTCAGGTGGTCTGGTATTCCCATCTCTTTCAGAATTTTCCACACTTTCTTGTGATCCACACAATGAAAGGCTTTAGCATAGTCAATAAAGCAGAAATAGATGTTTTTTCTGGAACTCTCTTGCTTTTTTGATGATTCAACGGATGTTGAAATTTGATCTCTGGTCCCTCTGCCTTTTCTAAAACCAGCTTGAACATCAGGAAGTTCACAGTTCACATATTGCTGAAGCCTGGCTTGGAGAATTTTGAGCATTACTTTACTAGCATGTGAAATGAGTGCAAATGTGCGGTAGTTTGAGCATTCTTCAGCATTGCCTTTCTTTGGGATTGGAATGAAAACTGACCTTTTCCAGTCCTGTGGCCACTGCTGAGTTTTCCAAATTTGCTGGCATATTGAGTGCAGCACTTTCACAGCATCATCTTTCAGGATTTGGAATAGCTCAACTGGAATTCCATCACCTCCACTAGCTTTGTTCATAGTGATGCTTTCTAAGGCCCACTTGACTTCACATTCCAGGATGTCTGGCTCTAGGTCAGTGATCACATCATCATGATTATCTGGGTTGTGAAGTTCTTTTTTGTACAGTTCTTCTGTGTATTCTTGCCATCTCTTCTTAATATCTTCTGCTTCTGTTATGTCCATACCATTTCTGTCCTTTATCGAGCCCATCTTTGCATGAAATGTCCCGTTGGTATCCCTAATTTTCTTGAAGAGATCTCTAGTCTTTCCCATTCTGTTGTCTTCCTCTATTTCTTTGCATTGATCGCTGAAGAATGCTTTCTTATCTCTTCTTGCTAGTCTTTGGAACTCTGCATCCAGATGCTTATATCTTTCCTTTTCTCTTTTGCTTTTCACTTCTCTTGTTTTCACAGCTATTTGTAAGGCCTCCCCAGACAGCCATTTTGCTTTTTTGCATTTCTTTTTCATGGGGATGGTCTTGGTCCCTGTCTCCTGTACAATGTCACGAACCTCATTCCATAGTTCATCAGGCACTCTGTCTATCAGATCTATGCCCTTAAATCTATTTCTCACTTCTACTGTATAATCATAAGGGATTTGATTTAGATCATACCTGAATGGTCTAGTGGTTTTCCCTACTTTCTTCAATTTCAGTCTGAATTTGGCAATAAGGAGTTCATGATATGAGCCACAGTCAGCTCCTGGTCTTGTTTGGTTGACTGTACAGAGCTTCTCCATCTTTGGCTGCAAAGAATATAATCAATCTGATTTTGGTGTTGACCATCTGGTGATGTCCATGTGTAGAGTCTTCTCTTGTGTTGTTGGAAGAGGGTGTTTGCTATGACCAGTGCATTTTCTTGGGAAAACTCTGTTAGTCTTTGCCCTGCTTCATTCCATATTCCAAGGCCAAATTTGCCTGTTACTCCAGGTGTTTCTTGACTTCCTACTTTTGCATTCCAGTCCCCTATAATGAAAAGGACATCTTTTTTGGGTGTTAGTTCTAAAAGGTCTTGTAGGTCTTCATAGAACCATTCAACTTCAGCTTCTTCAGTGTTACTGGCTGGGCCATAGACTTGGATTACTGTGATATTGAATGGTTTGCCTTGGAAACGGACTACATAGAGTTAAATATGAAACTTAAAACTATAAAATTTCTAGACGAGAATATATGATAAAATCTTTGTGTCTTTGGGTTAGGTAAAGACTTCCTAGATAAAACACAAAAATAAAACCCCAAAAGGAATGAAAAATGATAAATTAGATTTCATCAAAACAAAAATCTTCAAAAGATACTTATTACAAAGGTGAAAACTTTAAGAGATGGATGATTGTGATAGTTGCACAAAAGTGTGAATATACTTAGTGCCACTGAACTGTACAGTTAAATATGGTTAAAATAGTAAGTTTTATATTATATGACTTTCACCAAAACAAAAAAACTTAAAAGGCACTGCATTAAAGGCACACACTGGCAGGAAATATTTGCAAAATATACATCTGATAAAGAATTTGTATCTAGAACATAGAAAGAACTCAGTAACAAGAAGAAAACTTAAAAAAAAAAAAAAAAAAGGCATAAAAGATTAGAACACACATTTCACCAAAGAAGAGATCTGGTACTGACAAGCCTAAAAGGTTGAACACAGTTGTCACTAGGGAAATGCAAGTTAAAACCACAATGGGATGGCACTACGCAATTATTCAAAAGGCCACACCTACAGAACCATACAACAGAAAGTGCAAGCAAGGATACAGAACCGCAACTCAGACATTGCTGGTGACTATGCCAAATGGTACAGCTATTACAGGCAACAATTTGGCAGTTTCTTACAAAGTTAAACATACATTTACCACATAACCTGGCAATTCTCCTTCTAGGTATTTATTCAAATAATGTCCTACAAAGGTCTGTACAACAGGAATTTTATTTATAAAGAAAAAAAAAACCTGGAAACAGTTTAAATGTCCATCGAGTTGTGAACAGATAAACTGTGGTTCATATACTGGGATACTACTTGGCAGTAAAAAGGAATGAACTAACTACTCACATAACAGTATGGGTGAATGATGTTAAGCATTATGCTAGGCCAAAGAAACCATACCCCAAAGGCTACATATTATATAAATCCATTTAGAGTTTGGAAAGGCAAACTCACAGGGCTAGAAATCTGGTCAGTGGGAGTCAGGATTCAGGCGAAAAACTGACTACAGAGGGGCCTGAAGAAACTTTTTGGAGTGACCTGAAAAATGTTCTATATCACATCTGTGGTGCTGGTTACACAACTGTATAGATTTATCAAAACTCGAACTGCATATCTAGAACTAGATACCTGGAAAAGTTTCAGTGAGTAAATTATACCACAGTAAATCTGACTTTAAAAGTGTACTCCAAATTAATGGCAAAGGGAACACTAAAAGTTGCAATTTATGGAATGTGGCCAACCTGCACTGAGATGAAAATTAATAGCCTTAAGTGCTTCCATTATTAAATAGAAGAATAAAAATAAATGTACCAACCACTTGAAGCATAAGAAAGCCATGCTGCCGACAAGTTTAATAAAGAAAAGGGAAACATAAACACAATAGTAAGAATAAAATAAAGATAAAAATTTTAAATACAGACATACTACAAATTATAAAGGTTCTCCTTTTGTTGATACTAATGAGCCTGCAAAAAAAAATTACATGAAAAAAAATTATCAAGACTGATTCAAGAAGAGCTAGAAAACCTCAACAGGGTAACAACCATGTAAGGAATAGGAAATATTCTCAAAATGCTATCCCTGGAAGAAGGCCCAGGTTCAGACCAATTTATGGCCCTTATAAAGCTATACCCTCAAGACAGAAAGTTTTTATGTCAAAGCTCTTAACCGTTTCAGAGCATGGAAAAGGCAACTATTTACACTGCATTTAGATTTTATTTACAGCTACTTACATAGTATTTACATTATATTAGGTATTACAAGTAATCTAGAGATTAAAGGTATATAGGAGAATATACCTAAGTATATGCAAAAACTGCTTCATTTTATACAAAGAACTTGAGCATCTGAGGATTTTGGTATCCAGTAGGGAGTACAAGACCCAATCCCCCAATGCCATCAAGGGACATCGGAATAGCAATGAAAGGAAAAAAACATGCCACCACATGGACGAGTCTCATCAGCACAATGTTGAGCAAAAGCAGTAAACACAAAACTAAACAGTGTATTTTTAGGGAGGCATAGATGGTAAAACTATGAAGAGCAAAAAGTGACTATCACAAAAGTCAAGAGTGGTTTCCTTTGGGTGGTATTAAAGTTCTGATCAGGGAGAAGCATGTGAGAAGAGGAAGCAGGGTCCTGTGATTTTTATAGTGTTCTATTTCTAGCTGATGGAGAAGGCAATGGCACCCCACTCCAGTACTCTTGCCTGGAAAATCCCACAGATGGAGGAGCCTGGTAGGCTGCAGTCCATGGGGTCGCTAAGCGTCGGACATAACTGAGCGACTTCACTTTCACTTTTCACTTTCATGCATTGGAGAAGGAAATGGCAACCCACTCCAGTGTTCTTGCCTGGAGAATCCCAGGGACGGGGAAGCCTGGCGGGCTGCCGTCTATGGGGTCACACAGAGTCGGACACGACTAAAGTGACTTAGCATAGCATAGCATTTCTAGCTGATGGAGACTACATGGGCTCTGACTTACAATTATTATTTAAACTATTAAATATACATTCTACAAGTGTGTGTGTGTGATTTATTCACAATAAGGAAAGTAATGAGATGGAATAATATAGTGCTTTCACTGGGTCTGGTTCCCTAAAGTGGCCAAGCACATTCTCTTCCTGTTTAGTAGGAAAAAAGCACCAGAGGACAGAGCTCTCTTAATTAAATTCTTAATTAAGCCCTCTTAAGAAGCTCTCTTAACCATATTAAGTCTCTCTGAATCCTAATTTGCTCATCTATTAAGTGCAAATACTAATAACTGTCCTCATCTCTAGGGATATTTGCAACTATCAATCATAATATATTAAAACATGTTTGGCTTAGATGCTCACTAGTGTCTGACTTTTTGCGGCCTCATGGACTGTAGCCCACCAGGCGTCTCTGTCCATGGGATTTTCCAAGCAAAAATACTGGAGTGGGTTGCCATTTCCTCCTTGGGGGGATCTTCCCAACCCAGGGATCAAACCCAGGTCTCCTGCATTGGAGGCGGATTTTTTACCAGCTGAGCCACCAGGGAAGCCCAAGAATCCTGAAATGGGTAGCCATCCCTTCTCCAAGGGGATCTTCCCAATCCAGGGACTGAACCATTGTCTCTTATGTCTCCTGCATTGGCAGGCAGATTCTGTACCACAAGTGCCACCTGGGAAGCCCACTGAGACAGGTTTAGAAAATTGCAAAAAACAAACAAAAAAAACAAAAGAAAAGAGCAGATCAGTTTTCATAATCTGAAATTCAGCAGTTTTTGTTACACTGTAGCTATGATGATATCAAGAAATAATAAAATCCATGAAAATAAAGATTGAATTTAACAATTCTCCATTTCACTTTAAGCAGCATTTTTTAAAAAGTGTTGCATTATCAGTAATGGGTAAAAAAAATAGGGTTCTACCTTGAGAAAAATATTACACATCAATATACCCTAAGAAATGCTATAAAAGATGTCACATTAAAAGTCTAAAGATTGAGATCTTCTCTTGTATTAACAAAAGAAAACTTAAGACTGTCTTTTCCTCTGTGTGAAAAGGAGAAATAAGCTTTACCTCTTCTCTAATAAATCATAGCCAGCACCAAAACCATTCTCCCTAAACTGAGTAAAGGAGACAGGAATAAAATAAACAACTTAACAGGGCTTCTCAACTAGCCATGGTGTTGCTATGGGACAATTAAAAAAGAAACTAAGAGATAAGTCTAATGAACTACAACAAATCTAAACATTAAAGGATATAAGCTTTTCAGTAACTAGGTAATACCTTTGTATGGTGACACATCACAACTAGACTTATGGTGATCATTTTCAAATATATGGAAAAAAATGACTGCCTTGCATAACAGGAACTAACAGTTATAGCTCAGTTATACATCAAAAGCAAGAAAACAAACAAACATACAGACTCAGTCTGAAAAAGAGATGAGATATGTGGTTACCAGAGGCAGAGGGCAGTTGGATGAAGACAGTCAAAGGCACAAACTTCCATTTTAAGATAGGTAAGTACTAGGGATGTGATGTACAACATGGTAATATAATTAACACTGCTGTAAGTTATATATCAAATTAGTTAAGAAAGTAAATCTAAAAAATTTTTTCTTTAATTTTGTGTCTATATGCTGCTAAGTCGCTTCAGTCGTGTCCGACTCTGTGTGACCCCACAGACAGAAGCCCACCAGGCTCCCCTGTCCCTGGGATTCTCCAGGCAAGAACACTGGAGTGGGTTGCCATTTCCTTCTCCAACGTATGAAAGTGAAAAGTGAAGTCGCTCAGTCGTGTTCGATTCTTAGCGACCCCATGGACTGGAGCCTACCAGGCTCCTCCGTCCATGGGATTTTCCAGGCAAAAGTACTGGGGTGGGGTGCGATAGACCCAAATGGATGTTCACTAAACTTCCTGAGATAATCACTTTACAATGTTCTAAGTTAAATCGTTCTGCTATATACCTTAAACTTACACAGTGCTGTGTGTCAATTATATTTCAATAAAATTGGGAAAAAAGTAAAGGGAAAATAATAAAGAATTTCTATATATTTACTTTGCCAGTTCTAACTTCTACCATAAATATCAACAATACTCTTAGAAATTTTCCATATTCAAACACTTAAGATGACAAAAATAACATAAAAATGTAAAGTGAAACATAATATAACAATATGTAAAGTGAAATGTAATATGACAAGATCATATTATTTTTCTATATAAAATAATGGTGCTTGAACTTCTACATACCTGAATGTTTTCTCTACTCCAAGTATGTGGTGTTTTATTGGCAAGTAATTTCAGATCTTGAATAGCAAGTCTCTTCACTGCTTTCCTAGGGTCATTCTTCAAATACTGCAATAAAAGCTGAATCTATAAAGGAAAGAAGTCACTCCATGAGTGACCCCATCACTGTCATCATTAGGGACGCATTGTAGTTTCGTGAAACTTTCAGATTTGAGATAGGGTTCATTTCAAATTACAGCCCTGTCATTTATTTGCTATATACCCATGTTCGGGTCTTTCGCCTCTTGTATAAAAATATACCTTCACTTAACTTGCAAGGTTCTAGCACAAGACCTGGCCTTAAACACTCAACTCTTCCTTTTTCCACCCACCAACTCCATGCTCTGCCACATATTCTCATCTCCACCTCATTTAATTTTTATAAGACTCCCAAGAATCAGCACTGAGAATACAACTCAAATCTTCCTCCCCACCGTACCAACTCCATGCTCTGCTCTGCACCCTCACCGCCACCTCTTTTTTCACAAGACTCCCAAGAATCAATACTGTGAATATAAAAAGGGAAAAGAACAAGCAAAAGGAAATTAAACTTTCTGTGATCTTTATCAGAGAAAGGGATCTCAATACTATCAAAACTTATGGGTTACTTACTTATTTTTTAACATATTAATACTTAAAAGGCAAGTTTACTGAAGAAAAAGGAAGTTTTAAAGGAAACTGAAATTACCTGCTTAGGCGTATCAACCAGAGATGAAGCTGCAAGCAGAGTGAAAGTGTGCAGAGAGACAATCACCATTCTGGTGGAAGGATAGGCGGTGACCAGCTGCTGTAGGAGCTGACGCGCGCTGGATGCCAAGATGGCGTCGTGGTGCATGTGCTGCAGGATGGGGATCAACTTCAGCTTCAAGTCTACTGGTGTGGCTAGACCTGGACATGGAAAGAACGCTTAGAGCTTTCTGACCCTCATCCTGGATAATACCTCACATTCAAAAGGGCTGATTCCATTAGCAAAATGACTATTTAAAAGCAAATAGCACACTCAATGGTTAGTTGCTCAGTCACTTGCAATCCCAAGGACTGTAGCCCACGAGACTCCTCTGTCTACAGGATTTCTCCCAGTAGAATACTGAAGTGGGCTGCCATTCCCTTTCCCAGAGCATCTTCCTGACCCAGGGATCCAACCCACTGGAGTGGGCCCTCCAGTATTGCCATGCCCTCTGCCAGTTATTTAACTTATATGCAGAGTACATCATGAGAAATGCTGGACTGGAGGAAACACAAGCTGGAATCAAGATTGCCGGGAGAAATATCAATAACCTCAGATACGCAGATGATACCACCCTTATGGCAGAAAGTGAAGAGGAACTACAAAGCCTCTTGATGAAAGTGAAAGAGGAGAGTGAAAAGGTTGGCTTAAAGCTCAACATTCAGAAAACGAAGATCATGGCATCTGGTCCCATCACTACATGGGAAATAGATGGAGAAACAGTGGAAACAGTGTCAGACTTTCTTTTTCTGGGCTCCAAAATCACTGCAGATGGTGACTGCAGCCATGAAATTAAAAGACGCTTACTCCTTGGAAGGAAAGTTATGACCAACCTAGATCACATATTCAAAAGCAGAGACATTACTTTGCCAACAAAGGTTCGCCTAGTCAAGGCTATGGTCTTTCCTGTGGTCATGTATGGATGTGAGAGCTGGACTGTGAAGAATGCTGAGCGCTGAAGAATTGATGCTTTTGAACTGTGGTGTTGGAGAAGACTCTTGAGAGTCCCTTGGACTGCAAGGAGATCCAACCGGTCCATTCTGAAGGAGATCAGACCTGGGATTTCTTTGGAGGGAATGATGCTCAAGCTGAAACTCCAGTATTTTGGCCACCTCATGCGAAGAGTTGACTCATTGGAGAAGACTCTGATGCTGGGAAGGATTGAGGGCAGGAGGAGAAGGGGACGACAGAGGATGAGATGGCTGGATGGCATCACTGACTCGATGAATGTGAGTCTGAGTGACCTCCGAGAGCTGGTGATGGATAGGGAGGCCTGGCGTGCTGCAGTTCATGGGGTCGCAAAGAGTCGGACATGACTGAACGACTGATCTGATCTGATCTGATCTGCCAGGGGATCTTCGCAACCTAGGGGCTGAACTCAGGTCTCCTGCACTGCAGGCAGATTCTCTACTGCCTGAGCCACCAGGGAAGCCCGGCCCCATTCCTACCCTGTGCTCTTCTCCCTTTCTCTCTGTACCTCCTGAGAGTGAAAGTCAAAGTAGCTCAGGGTGTCCCAGCTCTTTGCGACTCCATTGACTATACAGTCAGTGGAATTCTCCAGGCCAGAATCCTGGAGTGGGTAGCCTTTCCCTTCTCCAGGGGATCTTCCCAACCCAGAGATCCAACCCAGGTCTCCGACATTGCAGGTGGATTCTTTACCAGCTGAGCCATAAGGGAAGCCCAAGAATACTGGAGTCGGTAGCCTATCAATTCTCCAGGGGATCTTCCTGACCCAGGAATTGAACCGGGGTCTCCTGCATTGCCGGTGGATTCTTTACCAACTAAGCTATCAGGGAAATCCTATACCTCCTAATTCCTGTTTATATCCTTTAATTTTGTGGAGATAAAACTAAAGGAACAAAAACACATTGCAGGTGAATTCTTTAACACCTGAGCCACCAGGAAGCCCAAATAGTATACTAGTATTATGTTTAAATATATATTATGCTTATGTAATACTATATTAGAGGTAATCAAGTTCAATAGTTTTTTCCAAAAGTATTTATCTTGATTTGGGGGTGATTATTAAATTACAGGCTGATAGTAGAAAATATCCTTAAAAGGCACAGTAGAAAGCAGTCATATTTGCTGCCTCTTTCTTCCCATAGCATACCAAAACATATACATATTCATGAACATATATACACATGCATATACACAAACTCAATGGCGATAACCTGTTATATTTACAATTTTAATTATTTCCTTCAACACTAAGTCAAGATCAGGATGTGAACAGACTATGTATGGAGCAGTTGCAAAGTTCTCTGAACTTTGTGTAGCACTGCCTTTCTTTACAGCATCCACAGCTGGAATTTCATTGAGAACTGATTCCAAAGTATCTTTTCTTGTCAACACTGGAGCTAAATAAACAAAGTCTTTGCTTCTACAGCATGGCTTAACGGTGATAGTAAACAAAAAACTGTCAATCATAATGTCCTACTTATAAGCCAAAAGCTAATTTATCTCTGCTGATGAGTGCTTTTGCCACAATGAATAACTGTTAGTGTGAATACATGACAGTTCAACATCCAAAAGCGGCTTACATCAGCCAACTCCCTTACTGTTTGGCCGCTCTTCAAATTTAGCCAAAGCAGAGCACCCTCAGAAGATGGGAGAGAGAAGAATGTCAGAGTACTTACTCCCTGGTTTTCTCTGTGCAGGGTCAGATCAGGCCTGTGTTATGGCTGTTTTGAGCCTTAGTTACTGAATGCATTTGCAAGACCATTCTATCTTTGAACTCTTTCTCAATGGCTTTTGCTTTTTCACTCTTCCTGGTTTTTGTCCTTCCTCTGGCTGTCCTTTCTCAATCTCTTTGTATTCTCCTCTTTTATCCACCCTTTAATTTCTGATATTCCTTGGGGTTGCTAATAAATTATCTTCTTCTCCTACGTACTTTCCCTGAGTGAGCTGATACAATCCCACGGCTTCTGCAATCAGCTGTTTGCTTTTAAAGATTGCCTCCCCTCTCATTCCTACCCCCTGAATTTCATATAATTGCATATGTGCCATTACCTTCTGGTCATCACCAACGGGATATCTCAGAAGTACTTTATGCTTAACAGGGCCCAAAGAGAACTTCTGATCTTTACTATGAAACTGCCTGTGCAAAACTTTCCCCATTTCAAAACAGGACAACTCCATCATCACAGCTCCTCAGACCTGGGAGTCTTTCCTGATTCTCTTCTCTCACATTCACATCCAAATTTACTAACAAATCTTGTTGGTTTCTATCTTCAGAATATAAACCAAATCTGACAGTCTTTCCACCTTCACTGCTGTCACACTGGTTCATTTCTACCACTATCTCCTGACCGGATCATTGCAAAGTTTCCTAAGCATTGTCTCTACTTAAGACCTTCCCCACAGCAGACTCCTGTCTCATATCCTTCCCCTCTCCTCTGCAAGCCTATTCTCAGTCCAGCAGTCAGAGGATTCTTTGTGTTTACAGACACTTTTACTGAAGGCTTTGTTGTTGTTCAATTGCTAAGTCATGTTTAGGGAGACTCAAAATTTTACTTTGCAGAAACACAAGCAGCTTAAAATTTAAGGATATTTATTCTTCAAACTCACCTGCCACTTCTGTATGTTGGGCTCCAATCTTCCTCTACCTTGCCCCCATTTCTGTGCGGTGCTTAGTTGCTCAGTTACGTCTAACTCTTTGCGAACTCCATAGACTTTAGCCCCAGAGAAGGCAATGGCACCCCCCACTCCAGCACTCTTGCCTGGCAAATCCCATGGACAGAGGAGCCTGGTGGGCTGCCGTCTATGGGGTCGCTCAGAGTCGGATACGACTGAAGTGACTTAGCAGCAACAGCAGACTTTAGCCCGCTAGGCTCCTCTGTCCAAGGAGATTCTCCAGGCAAGAATACTGGAGTGGGCCCTCCACTATTTCCATGCCCTCTGCCAAGGGATCTTCCCAACCTAGGGACTGAACCCAGGTCTCCCACACTGCAGGTGGATTCTCTACCATCTGAGCCATCAGGGAAGCCCACCCCCATTCCTACCCCATTGCTTTTCTCCCTTTCTCTCTGTACCTCCTAATTCCTGTTTATTTACTTTAATTTTGTATAGATAAAAGGAACAAAAATGAATCTTAAATATGCACATTAATGGATTTCTACATATGCTTGTATCTATATTCATATATATATACACCATTCAAGTTATACAGAATCCTCCAGCATCCTAGGAGGCTTACCCGTATAGCTTTCATCAACTCTCTTGCTATCTACCCTGTCTGTGTGGAGAGCCCCAGCAGATGAGAGTTCAGGTCAGGTCAGCGTATTTATTCCTTGGCTCCTCTACAGGGTCACATCAAGTTGCACCCCCCTGAAGGTCAGTATTCCAAAGTGGCCTTCTGGATGTGACTCCAGGTTCTGATAAGCACTCCCTCCCCTGCAGCTCAAACAGTGCAGGACATCATCCCCTCTAGTTTACTCTGCCCACATCTTTATAAACGGCTCCTTCATTAAACCCTACTTGAATTGCTGCAGTTCAAGTGTGACATGTTTCCTGTTGAGATGCTGTCTGATACAGCAGGTGTTCAGCAAAAACCTGCTCAATGAATGAGTGATGCTGCTTCTAATGAGAGCTTTCTGCAGGGCAGCCTTTTTCTGGAGGTAGGGGGAAAGACAAAGGAATAAAGGGAAACCGGAGAGAGCTCAATCACTGTATCTTGGTCTTCAACTAAGTGATCTTACTATGGTTCCATTTCCTTTTCCATAAAAGAAGAGTTATTACCTATTCAAGTCTGCCAAATTACACAATACAAAGACACGCCATTTAGAAAAATACAAAGGAAGTCGTGTTCTCTAGAGTTGTGCAATGCTGTAACCCCAGAGCTTTCTTTTATGACTATTATGAGAGTAAATGGGGTAATACATGGGAAGCACAGTATGGAAGATGAGATTAGAATAAGGCTTTGTAGGCTACAGTAAGCAATTTGGATTTGGGTTTAGTCACAATTGTAAGATACTGGAGGCATATTAGCAGAGTGAAGAGAGTCCCTGAGTTTTCCCCCAGGTCAGAATGTTTTACCCCTAAAAATATGCATTTCTTAGTCAAGTATCACTTGATCAGAAGTCTTCCTTGATCAAGAGATATAAAAAAAAACATCTCCCCTTCCATCCTGCCATGGACTCTAGAGACTATCCTTACCTCACCTTTCTTCCATAGCACCTGGCATGTCATAAATCGGCTCATCTATTGCTACGACCCCTTCCACCACTAGAATGCAGGTTATCCGAGGGCAAGGACTCTGCTTTGTGTAGTATTGCATCCTAAGCTCCTAGAATAGTTCTGGCATTTAGAAGACACTTAATAAACATTATTTGGATGAATAAATGAATGAATAGTGACTAGTACATAGTAAGTACTTAAAGAATGTTAGCAGCTATTATTAGTATGAATACCATTAAGTCACTTCGTAACACCAAATGAAGAATACATACCTTGAATCATTTCACTGATTTTGTTACAGATTCCTACAGCAAAATCCCTTTGGAAAGAGAAAACAGAATAATCTTTAAAACCAAAAAAATTAAATTTGCTTCAGTTTTCTAAGGACTTATATAGAACACAGTGAGCTCAGGAGAAATGCAATATTCCAATCATAACTAATATTCCTAAGGTCAGGTGCTGGGGATGGGGAAAGAAATGCAACCAAAACCAAAACTCCACAAAGCAAATGGGCTCATGCCAACACTGCCCCACATGACCTTCAAGGAAAGATGCTCTGATTTATGAGTACTGCTGCAAGTTCATTACTGAATGACATTGTCTGAAATACTCAAGGTCACTATCTCAGTCTCCAGTGTTTTAGGACACACATTTAATTAAGAAAAGCTTTTGACACACAAGCTAATCATTTATATAAACAATAAACTATACATCAAATATTCTGAATTTTAGAAAAACAGAGTAAGTATGAAGTAGTAGAAATGCAGTGGGAAATATGGGTAGAGCCAAATTATTTTAAAGTGGCCATTTTTAGATTAAAGACCTAAATGTAAGGCCAGATACCATAAAACCCCTAGAGGAAAATAGGCAGAATGCTCTTTGACATAAATTGCAGTCATATCTTTTTGGAGCTGTCTGCCAGCAAGTAAAAACAAAAATAAACAATGAGACCTAATTAAACATAAAAGCTTTTGCACAGCAGAGGAGACCATAAGCAAAACACAAAGACAACCTACAGAACGGGAGAAAATACAAACAATGCAATTGACAACAGATAAACCTTCAAAATACACAAGCAGCTCATACAGCTCAATACTGAAAAACGAAAAACTCAATAAAAGTGGGCAGAACATCTAAACAGACATTTCTCCAGAGAAGAAAGAAGACATACAGATGGCCAAAAGGCACATGAAAACATGCCCCTCATCACTAATTATTACAAGTGCAAAGGAAAACTATAATACAATGAGCTATCACCCCACACCAGTCAGAACGGCCATTTATCAAAAAGTCTACAAATGATAAATGCTGGAGAGGGTGTGGAGGAAAGGGAACCTACCTACCAGGTTAGTGGGAAGGTAAACTGGTGCAGCTACTCTGGAAACTGGTACGGAGGTTCCCTAAAAAACTAAAACCAGAGCTACCATCTGATCCTGCGATTCCCCCACGGGGCACACACTCGGAGAAAATCATAACTTGAATAGATACATGCACCTCAGTGTTGACTGCAGCACTATGTACAATAGCCAAGACATGGAAGCAACCTAAATGTCCATCAACAGATGAATGGATGAAGAAGACGTGGTATATACATACAATGAAACATAACTCAGCCACGAAAAGAAGAAATAATGCCATGTGCAGCAACATGGATGAACCCAGAGATTATCATAGCCAGTGAAATAAGCCAGATTAAGAAAGACAAGTATCTTATGATATCACTTATACATGGAATAAAAAAAAATGATAGAAATGAACTTATTTACAAAACAGAGTTAGACTCACAGATATAGAAAACAGATTTGTAGTCACCAAGGGGAAGGGGGAGGAGGGATAAATTAGAAGTTGGGGATTAACATACACACATCACTAAATATAAACTAGACAACCAATACGACCTACTATATAGCACAGGGAACTATGCTCAATATAATAACCTATATGGGAAAAGAATATAAAAAAGATATATATATGTATAATTGAATACTCTGCTGTATACCTAAAAATAACATTGCTAAGTATACTTCAATTTTTTTTTTTTTTTTTTGCAGGGGAAAATGGACAAAGGAAAGGATCAATGAGGGTGGGAGGGAAATGGGAAGGAAGAAGGGGGGTGATGGTGGGGAGGAGCATATGTAATTTGTTAACTAATGGCTTTCTGTTTTTAATCACAAAGAACATTTAAAAAAAAATCATGTTGAATTCATCCTATATTAGGAGGTTTGATCTGGAAATGAAAAGTTCAGGAAACTAAAAGTCCAGTTTGGGTGTCCTCATCTTAGGCACATCTTGGTATTTTGTATTGGTAGGTCTATCTTTACCACAATATATTATTTAGGACAGGATCACATTTGTCACTTCTTCCTCCCTACTACCCAAAGTGGTACCAGACCCATAAAATAGTCAATAAACATTTACAGCAGGGAAGGCAATGGCACCCCACCCCAGTACTTTTGCCTGGAAAATCCCATGGATGGAGGATCCTGGTAGGCTCCAGTCCATGGGGTCGCTAAGAGTCAGACACGACTGAGCGACTTCACTTTCACTTTTCACTTTCATGCATTGGAGAAGGAAATGGCAACCCACTCCAGTATTCTTGTCTGGAGAATCCCAGGGACGGGGGAGCCTGGTGAGCTTCCGTCTATGGGGTCGCAGAGTCGGACACGACTGAAGCGACTTAGCAGCAGTAGCAAACATTTACAGAGTGAACAAATAAGTCTATTTTTTTTTTTAACTCTCCTGAGTGAACTGAATTTTTTGAGGCTCGTAAGTGAATATGTTTTCTTCTTTACTTTGTCTATTATATCCAGATTGTATGAGTGGGGTATTAAAGTCTCCCACTATTATTGTATTGTTGTATATTTCTTCTATCATACTAATTAGTGTTTGTCTTAGATATATCAATGCTCCAATGTTGGGTGCATATATATTTATAATTGTTGTAACTTCTTTTTGGATTGTTCCTTTAAGTCGTTATGTATAACCTTTATTGTCTCCTTTTCAGGATCTTTAAAGTCAATTTTATCTGATATGAGTATTGCTACTCCTGTTTTCTTTTGGTCCATATTTGCATAAAAAATCTTTTTCCAGCCCTTCATTTTCAGTCAATATATATCCCCTATTTTAAGGTGGTTCTCTTGTAGACAACATATATAGGGGTCTAGTTTTTATATCCATTTGACCCGTTTTAGTCTTTTGGTTGTCTCTTGTAGACAAGGAATGTAGGGGTCTTGTTTTTGTATGATTCGACCAGTCTTTGTCAGTTGATTAGGGCATTCAGCCCATTAACGTTTAAAGCAATTATTGACAAACAGGATTTACTTTACTGTTTTGGGTTCGAATTTTTTCACCCTTTTAATGATTCCTATCTAGAGAATGTCCTTTAGTTTTTGTTGGAGAAATGGTTTAGTGGTGCTAAATTCTCTCAACTTTTGCTTATCTGTGAAGCTTTTGATTTCTCCTTCATATTTGAATGAGATCCTTGCTGGATACAATAATCTAGGCTGTAGGTTATTTTCTTTCATCACTTTAATTATGTCTTGCCATTCCCTCCTGGCTTGGAGAGTTTCTATTGAAAGAGCAGCTGTTATCCTTATGGGAATTCCCTTATGAGTTATTTGATGTTTTTCCCTTGCTGCTTTTAATATTTGTTCTTTAATCTTTGTTAATTTGATTAATATGTGTCTTGGGGTGTTTCGCCTTGGGTTTATCCTGTTAGGGACTCTCTGGATTTCTTGAACTTGAGTGGTTATTTCCTTCTCCATTTTAGGGAAGTTTTCAACTATTATCTCCTCAAGTATTTCCTCATGGTCTTTCTTTTTATCTTCTTCTTCTGGAACTCCTATGATTCGAATGTTGTAGCGTTTAATGTTATCCTGGAGGTCTCTGAGATTATCCCCATTTCTTTTGATTCGTTTTTCTTTTTTCTCCTCTGATTCATTTATTTCTAGGATTCTATCTTCTAATTCACTAATCCTATCTTCTGCCTCTGTTATTCTACTATTTGTTGCCTCCAGGGTGTTTTGGATCTCATTTATTGCATTATTCATTATGTGTTGACTCTTTTTATTTCTTCTAGGTCCTTGTTAAACCTTTCTTGCATCTTCTCAATCCTTGTCTCCAGACTCTTTAACTGTGATTCCATTTTGATTTCAAGATTTTGGATTAATTTCACTATCATTATTCGGAATTCTTTATCAGGTAGATTCCCTATCTCTTCCTCTTTGGTTTGGTTTGGTGGGAATCTATCCTGTTCCTGCCCGCGACCGGCGCGCCATTTAAGAGCGACCTCGCCTGCCCGCGACCGGCGTGCCATTTAAGAGCGACCTCGCCTGCCCGCGACCGGCGCGCCATTTAAGAGCGACCTCGCCTGCCCGCGACCGGCGCGCCATTTAAGAGCGCCCCGCCGGCTGCGTCGCGCACTAAGAGCGCCCCGCCGGCTGCGTCGCGCACTAAGAGCGCCCCGCCGGCTGCGTCGCGCACTAAGAGCGCCCCGCCGGCTGCGTCGCGCACTAAGAGCGCCCCGCCGGCTGCGTCGCGCACTAAGAGCGCCCCGCCGGCTGCGTCGCGCACTAAGAGCGCCCCGCCGGCTGCGTCGCGCACTAAGAGCGCGGCCGAGAGGAGCTACCCCACGACCGAGGAAGGACGGCGGTGAGGGCCAACGCACTAAGCATGGCCGAGAAGAGCTATCCCACGACCGAGGTCAGGAAGGGCGGCGGTGAGGAGAGACCCCTCGTCCAAGGTAAGGTGCGATGGCTGTGCTTCGCTGGCCGGGAGCAGCCAGGAGCAGCCGGGATGAGATACCCCACGCCCAAGGTAAGAGAAACCCAAGTAAGACAGTAGGTCTTGAAAGAGGGCATCAGAGGGCAAATACACTAAAACCATTCTCACAGATAACTAGTCAATCTAATCACACAAGGACCACACCCTTGTCTAACTCAATGAGATTAAGCCATGCCCGAGGGGCAACCTGGGATGGGCGGGTCATGGTGGAGACATATGACAGGGTGTGGTCTGCTGGAGAAGGGAATGGCAAACCACTTCAGTATTCTTGCCTTGAGAACCCCATGAACAGTATGAAAAGACAAAATGATAGGATACTGAAAGAGAAACTCCCCAGGTCAGTAGGGGCCCAATATGCTACTGGGGATCAGTGGAGAAATAACTCCAGAAAGAATGAAAGGATGGAACCAAAACAAAAAGAATACCCAGCTGTGGATGTGTCTGGTGATAGAAGCAAAGTACGATGCTGTAAAGAGCAGTATTGCATAGGAACCTGGAATGTCAGGTCCATGAATCAAGGCAAATTGGAAGTGGTCAAACAAGAGATGGCAAGAGTGAATGTTGACATTCTAGGAATTAGCGAACTAAAATGGACTGGAATGGGTGAATTTAACTCGGATGACCATTATATCTACTACTGTGGGCAGGAATCCCTCAGAAGAAATGGAGTGGCCATCATGGTCAACAAAAGAGTCCGAAATGCAGTACTTGGATGCAATCTGAAAAACGATAGAATGATCTCTGTTCGTTTCCAAGGCAAACCATTCAATGTCACAGTAATCCAAGTCTATGCCCCAACCAGTAACGCCGAAGAAGCTGAAGTTGAAAGGTTCTATGAAGACCTACAAGACCTTTTAGAACTAACACCCAAAAAAGATGTCCTTTTCATTATAGGGGACTGGAATGCAAAAGTAGGAAGTCAAGAAACACCTGGAGTAACAGGCAAATTTGGCCTTGGAATACAGAATGAAGCAGGGCAAAGACTAACAGAGTTTTGCCAAGAAAATGCACTGGTCATAGCAAATACCCTCTTCCAACAACACAAGAGAAGACTCTATACATGGACATCACCAGATGGTCAACACCGAAATCAGATCGATTATATTCTTTGCAGCCAAAGACGGAGAAGCTCTATACAATCAGCAAAAACAAGACCAGGAGCTGACTGTGGCTCGGACCATGAACTCCTTATTGCCAAATTCAGACTGAAATTGAAGAAAGTAGGGAAAACCACTAGACCATTCAGGTATGACCTAAATCAAATCCCTTATGATTATACAGTGGAAGTGAGAAATAGATTTAAGGGCCTAGATCTGATAGATAGAGTGCCTGATGAACTATGGAATGAGGTTCGTGACATTGTACAGGAGACAGGGATCAAGACCATCCCCATGGAAAAGAAATGCAAAAAAGCAAAATGGCTGTCTGGGGAGGCCTTACAAATAGCTGTGAAAAGAAGAGAAGCCAAAAGCAAAGGAGAAAAGGAAAGATATAAACATCTAAATGCAGAGTTCCAAAGAATAGCAAGAAGAGATAAGAAAGCCTTCTTCAGTGATCAATGCAAAGAAATAGAGGAAAACAACAGAATGGGAAAGACTAGGGATCTCTTCAAGAAAATCAGAGATACCAAAGGAACATTTCATGCAAAGATGGGCACAATAAAGGACAGAGATGGTGTGGACCTAACAGAAGCAGAAGATATTAAGAAGAGGTGGCAAGAATACACAGAAGAACTGTACAAAAAAGAGCTTCAAGACCCAGATAATCATGATGATGTGATCACTGACCTAGAGCCAGACATCTTGGAATGTGAAGTCAAATGGGCCTTAGAAAGCATCACTACGAACAAAGCTAGTGGAGGTGATGGAATTCCAGTGGAGCTATTCCAAGTCCTGAATGATAATGCTGTGAAAGTGCTACACTCAATATGCCAGCAAATTTGGAAAACTCAGCAGTGGCCACAAGATTGGAAAAGGTCAGTTTTCATCCCAATCCCAAAGAAAGGCAATGCCAAGGAGTGCTCAAACTACCGAACAATTGCACTCATCTCACACGCTAGTAATGTAATGCTCAAAATTCTCCAAGCCAGGCTTCAGCAATATGTGAACCGTGAACTTCCTGATGTTCAAGCTGGTTTTAGAAAAGGCAGAGGAACCAGAGATCAAATTGCCAACATCTGCTGGATCATGGAAAAAGCAAGAGAATTCCAGAAAAACATCTATTTCTGCTTTATTGACTACGCCAAAGCCTTTGACTTTGTGGATCACAATAAACTATGGAAAATTCTGAAAGAGATGGGAATACCAGACCACCTGATCTGCCTCTTAAGAAATCTGTATGCAGGTCAGGAAGCAACAGTTAGAACTGGTCATGGAACAACAGACTGGTTCCAAATAGGAAAAGGAGTACGTCAAGGCTGCATATTGTCACCATGTTTATTTAACTTATATGCAGAGTACATCATGAGAAATGCTGGACTGGAAGAAACACAAGTTGGAATCAAGATTGCCGGGAGAAATATCAATAACCTCAGATATGCAGATGACACCACTCTTATGGCAGAAAGTGAAGAGGGGCTAAAAAGCCTCTTGATGAAAGTGAAAGTGGAGAGTGAAAAGGTTGGCTTAAAGCTCAACATTCAGAAAACGAAGATCATGGCATCTGGTCCCATCACTGCATGGGAAATAGATGGGGAAACAGTGGAAACAGTGTCAGACTTTGTTTTTCTGGGCTCCAAAATCACTGCAGATGGTGACTGCAGCCATGAAATTAAAAGACGCTTGCTTCTTGGAAGGAAAGTTATGACCAACCTAGATAGCATATTCAAAAGCAGAGACATTACTTTACCAACAAAGGTTCGCCTAGTCAAGGCTATGGTCTTTCCTGTGGTCATGTATGGATGTGAGAGCTGGACTGTGAAGAAGGCTGAGCGCCGAAGAATTGATGCTTTTGAACTGTGGTGTTGGAGAAGACTCTTGAGAGTCCCTTGGACTACAAGAAGATCCAACCAGTCCATTCTGAAGGAGATCAATCCTGAAATTTCTTTAGAAGGAATGATGCTAAAGCTGAAACTCCAGTATTTTGGCCACCTCATGCGAAGAGTTGACTCATTGGAGAAGACTCTGATGCTGGGAGGGATTGAGGGCAGGAGGAGAAGGGGACGACAGAGGATGAGATGGCTGGATGGCATCACTGACTCAATGGATGCGAGTCTGAGTGACCTCCAGGAGCTGGTGATGGACAGGGAGGCCTGGCGTGCTGCGGTTCATGGGGTCGCAAAGAGTCGGACACGACTGAGCGACTGATCTGATCTGATCTGATCCTGTTCCTTTAGCTGCTGGGTATTCTTTTGTCTCTTCATCTTGTTAAAATTGCCAAGTTTAGAGTGTCCTTATTATATTCTGGTAGTTTGTTAAATTCTCTTTATTGAGGCGGTTTACTGGTCTTTTCAATATCTGATCTCTGCCCTGTTACAGAGGAGGCAGAGATGAACACCCAAATCTAAGCCGGCCAAGTTCAGGCACTCCAGGTTCAGAAGCACAGACTCGGTTGAGTCTGCGTTTTATGCCCTTTCCAGGTCTGAGTAGCACAGTTGATGAAGTGTTTAGCGAGCGCAGCTGCTGAGACTTATTGCCTCCCCGCTGCTGTTTTCTGGGTGTACAACCGGCACACTTTCTCAAGCAGATATTGACCATCCAGAGCCCCAAGAAGCGTGAGTTAACACAGAAACCTGCTTACAGTTTTGTAGTCAACGTCTCTCTAGGGCTCTGACTGCCCGCCTCCGGCCCTGGCTGCCTGTCACTGGAGTGGGACGGCCTGCAGCCAGCTATCTCTGTGCAGTCCTTTGTTCCATACGTAGTCCTGGTGGTGTCTTAAGTTAGGGATGGCTTTTGATGTAGTAGATAACCGACAGTCTGGTTATTTCGCTCAGATAGCACTCGAGATAGCCAGGCCAAATCCTTTCTCAAAGCGATGCAGGCCGCGCTGCTCCTCCTAGCCCAGCCCCGGCTTGCTAATAGCAAATGCTGGTGTCCACACCGCTTCTCCGCAAAAGGAGTTACCGCAGGGCTTGTAATCTCCTTTTGAAGACAATGAATTATCTTTCTAAGTGCCTGATGTCCTCTGCCGGCATTCAGAAGTTGTTTTGTAGAATTTACTCAGCATTCAAATGTTCTTTTAATGGATTTGTGGAGGAGAAAGTATTCTCCCCGTCCTACTCATCCGCCATCTTAGCTCCTCCCTACTTCAATTAAAATAAATAAAAAATTTTAAAAGTAACCATTTTCAAAATATTGTATATCTGAAAAGTATTTTCTAAGGTGTTGCTTTTGAGTCTCTTGCAACTGAAATAACACAGAATGTTGCAAAAGTTATCAGTAACATGAATGTTTGGGATACAACTATATAATATGTAAGGAAAGATGATACAGGTAACATGATCAAACTTGGTTCTTTCACTCATGATTCATGACACATAAGGCATGAAATACTTTGGCTCTGCAGTTCAATGGATGTCTATATAAAGTATTTTCTGCCATTAAGATATTATTTTAACATTCTTTGACAAAATAAAAAACACACATAAATTACACAGCGGCTGTCTGCAGGGTAAGCACCATGCAATCCTTAAGAGTTTTGAGATGAACTAGCCATTTTTTCATGAAATTCCATAAGTATTCAGAAATGGCTATTTGCAGATATCTTCTAAAAAGATAAATAAAGTAAGCATGTAACTTTAAGAACAATAACTGGGTAAATTTTTTGCCAATCCTAGCTTCTAAACAAAAACTAGCACTTCAGAAAACTTGTATCTGTCACCATGAGCTTGACAGCTTAATACTTAAAGCCTTTCCTGATGAGATCAGTGGTGAAAACAACAAATATGATCCTCTGATATTTAACAACAAATTTGATATTTTACAATGGAAAGGGCCAACATTTGGTAGACCTGCATTAACAGAGTGAACCAATACTTCCCCAAAGGCCAATGTCTAAGTTATAAAACCACACATAGGTAAGGGTCAATAAACTGCAAGTTTGAAGCCTGGAGTTTCTTTTTTTTCGGTCTAATAATATTTTTTAAAACTCTTGATGTCAGCATTAAAAATACGTTAAGAATATATAGTCTCATTCACTGAGACTACAGAATAATCTGATTCTCCAGCTTCTTCCCACCCCAAATTCAGATCTGACAACACTGGTCATAGGTTCCTGCACCATCACTGTCAGCTGGTGTCCAGGAGCAGTTACCCTTTCAGATGGTGTGCACATTCCAGTCCACCAGTCACCACTAGAGGTCACCACTCTGCTTGACAATGCCTCCAGGTTCCTGAAGTCATTTGGGTTTGCAATTCCCCCTCTGGGACTAGCTCTTAACAATTAAAACCTTTTTGGTGGCACAACAGTCAAGAATCCGCCTGCCAATGCAGGAGATTCAAAAGAAACAGGTTCAATTCCTGGGTCAGGAAAATCCCTTGGAGAAGGAATTGGCAACCTGCTCCAGTATTCTTGCCTGGAAAATTTCATGGACAGAGGAGCCTGGCGGGCTACAGTCCATGGGGTCACAAAGAGCTGGCCACAACTGAGCACGCACACCCTCAGAACAAGTTACCTGTGGTTATGGTAGCAGACAGGTAGAAATACGATTAAATCAATTTTAAAGCCTTTTTTTGGTCAACTACTCTAAGATCCAAAACTAACAAAGACACTAAGATAAAAATGCACCTGTACTGGTTGAGATATCTGATCTCAAACCAGGTCATCATTTCTGAGGGAAGTGCATGCACGTGTGCGTGTGTGCATAGTTCTTCAGTCGTGTCTGACTGTGACCCTGTGGGTTACAGGCCACCAGGCTCCTCTGTCCATGGACCTTCCCATGGTAAATGCTAATCTGGAAAAGGTGTATTTTCTTGATTTTCACACTCTAATGCATTCTGCTAAGTACTTCAGACTTAACTATTGCACCAATTTGGTATGTTTAAACATCACAAATCACAAGTATACCATATTGAAGCCTGGTATGTTAAAAACTGCTTCTACGTAACCTGTTAAATGTGTACCGGTCATCAATTCTATAAATGAAGAATCATGTCCCCATGTTACTTAGTCTTAATCTTTTCCAAGATAGATCAAACTTCCACAGCTGAAAAAATTAGCTTCTGATAATAACACATGAGAAAAACTGAGCCAAAAATGATTTTCATAAGCAAATTCTAATACTAAATCACAAATTTATCATCTACATTTAGAAAACTATTTTAGAGCTACTCCAAGTACACACTTAATTGGACAGATTTAAAGTATTCACACCTTGACAGTGGTGATCAGATGATAAATATTCACCAGATATAATTCTTAACCAATAAAAGTAATTTTTAAAAAGTTCTTGCAATACCCATGACTCTCAATAAGAAAAAAATGCCAATTTTCAAAAGCACAAATAGGGATCATCTTTACTTAGATATTTCTCTTCTTCAATTACTGTCACATCTACTACTTTCAATCAGTAAAAAAAAAAACTACACAGTTTATGTTCTCTTATCTCCTTTTCCAATGAATAATCCTAGAATTCTGAAGGTTTGATAAGAGCAGCTGAAGAGATGAATGAGCATATAATTACACTATAAAGATCGTTGGTGATTAACTATTTCAAGTCTTATCAAATTTAGCAGAGGCTCTTAATATAAATGCTATTTTTACATTAAAAAATTCATTAGTCACCTGATTATAAAACCAAAATTTGCTCCTAGCAGGATATACAGAAATTTGTAAAAAAGAAAATAAAAATAAGATAATATCTTCACTCAGAGACAATATTTCGATACATATCCTAAATACTTGCTTTTCAAATAAATCTGTTATATCACATAACCTATTATGTAACCTGTTTTCAAATATATTTCTAAAATACATTAGTTATAAAAACTGACATAGTATTTCATTGTATGATCCTATTTATCTTACTGGCACACTGGTTGGAATTTGTTACTAATTTTTTTTGTTATTATAACCCTATAACGAGCATCCTTGCAAGTAAGTATCAGTACACACTGCTGATTCCTTAGGATAAATTCTTATAAGTGGATTTTCTAGGTCCAAGGGATGTACAAAATACATATTACCAAAACGCCCTCCAGAAAGCAGTGTTACTTTCACATCATCAGTCAGTAAAAGAAACAGTATTATTTTTTAGAGAGGATAATCCAGTAAGTCAAACACATTAATAAAACTATGGCCAATATTTCATCAAAAAATAATACATATACGGAGAGAAAAATACTATTTTATAAGATAATAGAGTATGATACCCCAAAGTTAAAATTGGTTTCAATTCCAGTTGTTATCTCTGTCAAACTGTCCAGACTTGAGAAGACAGTAAGAAAAGAATAATTTATTATTAGGACAGTATAGGTTTGGGGAAGACACCTCAATGGACAAAGCTTCTGCTTCCCAATGAAGCCTTGCCCAACTATTCTAATCCCAGGTTGATCCTGTCCTTCTGGGAACTTTGATTTCATTCACAGTTAATGCCAACATCTGTACTTAACTCTTCTGTTTTATGGATTTAAGTCCTGTGTTTCCAACAGGATAGAAACACCCTTGGAAAATACATCGTGCCGTTTACATTTTTCTATATCCCTTAGTGTTTACATATATAAATGAGCTATTCTTTCAAAACCTCTTCTTGGGGAGCCAAACTATAAAAGGCCTAGGCTTACTTCGACTGTGCAGAGAAGTTAGCAGCAGCAAAAACAGCAGCTTCAACTTCTACATTATCATGTGAATCCAGACTCTGCCGAATACTATGATGAGCATTCTTCCTCTCGGGAATTATTGATGCCAGACTTCCCAACATCCTACGCAAACAGAGAAACCCAAAAAGAATGGAAACACAATAAGTTCAAGGTCAGAAAAGGAAGAAACAGGCAAAGCTTATCAAAACTAAAGTTTGTAGGTCAGTCCATAAATTTCAGGTTAATGCCATATCAATTTTAGAAATCAGTGACTCAAACTCTGTAAACATTTTTCCATACTTCAACATGTAAGAAAAATTAACATGGTTAATTTAACACAAGAAAAAATTTAAAAAAAAAAAAAAAAAATCACCTTGAAGTACATGCCAAGTACCAAAGAGAGCCCAGGAAAACAAACTTTTGAATTACTAAAGCATCAAAATGCCAATTTTCCAATGTTGTATAAAGAAGTTCATTTTAGCAAAGCATTAAGAGTCCAATATTTTTACTACTAAGCAGACTCACAGAGTAAAAACGTTAAGACTTCCCAGTCTTTTTTCCACATCAGTAATTACTTGTATCATGATTTTCAAATCTCTCAACATCAAGAGAAGTAGAGGATGTCCCCTTGAGCTCATATCAGAATAGAGGAAGGTACAGTTTAGGAAAGTGAATTTCAAAAATCTAAAATTTACACATACTAATTTCATAGATGACAGACCTAAAAAGAGGACATGGTTCAAGCTGGTTTTAAGGCTTACAAAATGAAATTCTACCAAAATTTTTTTAATGCCAAGAAAGAAAAGGAAATGCTGAAGAAACTAAGGTGGTTGTACCTGGCATTCTCCAAGGAGTCGAGATATAAATTATCATATATAAAAATGAGCACATAACCAAGGATGAATATAGAAAACGGACATGAAACAGGAAGAACAAGGTCAGAAAGGTAAAAGTTCAAAATAAGCATGAGGCTTCCCTGGTGGCTCAGAGGTTAAAGCGTCTGCCCGCAATGCGGGAGATCCAGGTTCAATCCCTGGGTCGGGAAGATCCCCTGGAAAAGGAAATGGCAACCCACTCCAGTATTCTTGCCTGGGAAGTCCCATGGGTGGAGGAGCTTGGTAGGCTACAGTCCACGGGGTCACAAAGAGTCGGACATGACTGAGCAACTTCACTTTCTTTCTTTCAAACCATACTTACATTTGAGTTAACAGATCAGAACATCTACCTACAAAAGAAGTGTCTGAAACGTAAGTTACCAAAACTGTATCATGGACAGTTAGCTCTAAAGCATTTACAGATTGGGATGGTTACATTTTCTCATTGACTCTTACTAGGAAAAACAAAAATGAACCCTTAATATTCAGAATAACAGAAGTAAATGTACGGCCTTTGGGGGTACAGAAATACAACTCAAACAATCTTGTGGTGACTCAGCGGCGTAATAGAATATACCGGAGTGTGATGGCTCTTGCAACAGGGTCATTACTATGAATCACAGAGAAAATTCTCTTCACAAACTCATCCACATTTAGGATCTTCTCCAAATGCTTCTCACTTTGTTGGGTAACTTTAAGAACACACAGCCTCAGGAAATTGTTTCTAGGAAGAACCATAGATAAAATGAATTAGACCACTTTAGGAAAGTAATAATTAGGAATCAAAGCAACACAAATGATATTAATAAATTTTAGCAACAGGCCAATGTTTTTCAATCTTAACATTCTGTTTTACCGCAGAAACAGTCCAAAGTCTGTACAGTCATCCTGTGATATCCGCAGTATGGAGGGGAACTGATTCCAGGACTAGCCCCCCACCAAACCCAAATCCTTGGAGACTGAATTCCCTTCTGTAAAATGGCACAGTGCCTGCGCATCCTCTCACATAGTTTAAATCATCTCTAGTTTACTTATAATACCTAATACAATGTAAATGTTATGTAAGCAAGTATAAGTACAATGTAACTAGTGGCTAGTGGGTGGCAAGTTCAAGTTTTGCTTTTTGGAACTTTCTTGAATTATCTTCCCACATATTTTTGACCCGTGGTTGGTAGAACCGATGGATGCAGAACACTGAGATGAGCACTAAGCATAAAGCAGTTAGCAGAGCCTGTAGCCCTGCAGGAAGGCACCCCAACAGCCGTAACGTAGAAAGAAGCCTGGGAGCCAAACTCGATCTCCTCACTCCTACTAGAACCAAGAAGATGGTCTTCCTCCTCTCAAGCTAATTCTACAGCTTCTCTTCTGCAAGTCTGATTAGGTGTGTGTGTAAACACACGAGTATATGGAGAATGGTGGAAAGAAGTGGGAGAGGGAATGGCATAGAGAAAGAACAGGTATATATTCAGGCTTTGCTTACATGTCTCAGGCACTTCACAGTGGCCCATAATCTCATGTAACATGTAATCTCATTTTATAAAAATAAATTGTTAAATCAGAGACTTCTCAAAATGAACTGCACAAAGCCACAGATATTTCCAAAATACACAATTATATACCAAGGTTGTCTTTAATTTTGAATTATCCTGTCCCCCCAAGAAATAAGTACTCTCTGCCTTATACCCTTTACTTTGGCTCAAAATGCCAATAAATTTCATACTAAAATTTGTTGTGAATTTCCACATGTGTCCACTAAAATGGTAAAAAACCATCATGTGGAAGTCCTAAAAGGCAAAAAGAATACAGACTATAATATAAAACAAAGAAATGTGAACAAAGTGCTTTAGGACACCAAGAGCTTAAAAAGACTTACCCAACTCTGAAAACATCAGCTAACTTTAGGAATGCAGAATTGATGAGAATGGGGAATGGATACTTCTGAAAGAGCCTGGGAAAGCGGACAACTGCTTCACACTGTTCACCAAGCTTGCCAGATCTTAGACCTATGGAAACCATTAAAAGGGAAGAACAGATTAGAAATTTTTGACTATGGTAAGGCAAAAACAGCAAATACCAACACAGTATTATAGACTAAAATTATTTACACAGTAAAATTACAATCATTCTTAACAATTAGATAAAGTACAACAGTAACTCGTTATGTTTTCAAAAATAAAAACGACACATGAAATAGTAATTTTGGAAAGTGTCACCTTTTTAAGATATAAGGAACTTTTTTTTTTTAAAGGTTGACTTGATAGAATATTTGGGGCCACAAGTAAATTTCAACAAATACACAAGGACTGAAATCATATTATGTATGTTCGCCATTACAACACAATGGAATTAAATTAAAAATTAGTAAGAGAAAAATATTTTAAAATGTTCAAATATACTGGAAATTAAGCAACACAGTTATTTAAAAAACCCAATAAAATGAATCATTGAAAGAATTAAAAGTGTAAAAGAAGAAATCAGAAATTTAAAAGAGGAAAAAAAGAAACTTAATCCTTAATTTGCACCATATACAAAAATTAATTCAAAATGAACCACAGACCTAAGAGTAAGACCTAAATTATGAAGCATATAGAAAAAAGGAAATCTTTGTATGCTTGTATTATGCAAATAATTCTTAGATAAAACACAAAAAGTGGGCTTTTAGACTAAAAGATTAAAAAATGATAAGTTAAAACTTCATAAAAATTAAAAACTTAAACGCTCTTCAAGATATACTTTTCTGAGAATGAAAAAACATGCCACATACTGGAAGAGATATTTATAGAACATGTATCTGATAAAGGACTTCATCCATAGTTCTTATGTCTCTAGAAAACTCAGTTTTTTAAATGGGCAAGATGTGAAGAAGGGAAATACAGATGGCAAATATAAGCACATGAACAGATGCTCATCATTATTAGTCATCCAGGAACTATAAATTAAAAACAACAGTAAGATACCACTACACATCTACTAGAATGGCAAAAAAAAATTCCCAGTCCATCAACTGGTGAATGAATAAACAAACTGTGGTATCTCCATACAATAGTCTCCTACTCAGCATTCAAGAAATTAAGATCATGGGATCCAGTCCCATCACTTCATGGCAAACAGATGGGGAAAAAAATATAGACTTCGTTTTCTTGGGCTCCAAAATCTCTGTGGACAGTGACTGCAGCCATGAAATTAAAAGATGTTTGCTCCTTGGAAGAAAAGCTATGACAAACCTAACTGCTGCTGCTGCTGCTGCTAAGTCACCTCAGTCGTGTCCAATTCTGTGCGACCCCAGAGACGGCAGCCCACCAGGCTCCCCCGTCCCTGGGATTCTCCAGGCAAGAACACTGGAGTGGGTTGCCATTTCCTTCACCAATGCATGAAAGTGAAAAGTGAAAGGGAAGTCGCTCAGTCGTGTCTGACTCTTCACAATCCCATGGACTGCAGCCCACCAGGCTCCTCCATCCATGGGACTTTCCAGGCAAGAGAACTGGAGTGGGGTGCCATTAACAAACCTAGACAGCATATTAAAAAACAGAGACATCATTTTGCCAACAAAGGTCCATCTAGTCAAAGCTATGGTTTTTCTAGCAGTCGTATACAGTTGTGAAAGTTGGACCATATGTAAGGCTGAATACCGAAGAACTAATGATTTCAAATTGTGGTGCTGGAGAGGACTCTTGAGAGTTCCTTGGACAGCAAGATCAAACCAGTAAATCCTAAAGGAAATCAACCCTGAATATTCACTGGAAGGACTGATGCTGAAGCTGAAGCTCTAATACTTTGGTCACCTGATGCAAAGAGCCGACTCACTGGAAAAGACCCTGATGCTGGGAAAGACTGAGGGCAGGAGGAGAAGGAGGCAACAGAGGATGAGAAGGTTGGATGGCATCACTGACTCAATGGACATGAGTTTGAGCAAGCTCCAGGAGATAGTGAAGTTCAGGGAAGCCTGGGGTGCTCCGGTCCATGGGGTCAGGAAGAGTCAGACACAACTTAATGACAGAACAGCAACAGCAAAAAAAAAGGAACCCGTTACTGATGTGACAACATGGGTGGATCTCAAAATTCACCATGCTAAATGAAAGAAGTCAGACCCAAAAGAATACTGCATGACTGTATATTACATGACATTCTGGAAAAGGCAAAACTATGAAGACAGAAAGTGGAAAGTGGCTGCTGAAAGCTACAGAAAGACTGACCACAAAGGGGCACGAGGAAGTTCTGGGGGTGAAACATTCCAGGCAGTGGTTTCATGACTACATACACTTGGTAACTTTATTACACACAAATGATGCGTCAATGAATGATTCCTTTTTTGCTTTTGGCTGCACTGCTTATGGGATCTTAATTCCCAGATCAGAGATTGAACCCAGGCCCTCAACAGAGAAGCCATGGAGCCCTAAATGCTGGACCACCAGGGAATTTCCTCAATGAATTTGATGTTTCAAAAATTCAACAAACAGTTAATGTTCAATCCTTTAAAAAATCCATTAAGAATGAATATCCTGATATGAAATTAATAGTATCACCTCAAATAATTCTTTTATTATTTTGCCACTTATAAAATGCTGATTATATCTGCACAAGAATAAGTGCCCAAGAATACCTCTGTTCAGTAAAGTTTGTTCATTGTTTAAAAATGACAAAGGAAATATCTGGGGTTAAAACAAGGAATGTCGCTTGCCATTCAGTCCTATGAGGAGTGAGTCAGTGACCTACAGCATCCTTTGAGCATACCCTGAAAGGAATTCAGTTTGAAGAACCAGATGAGGCACTCTGTGTTTTAAGGAAAACAGGCCAAATATGCCCTTAGGCAGTTATATTTCAGGGGGAAAAAATTTACGAACCTGGAGTCCTGCATTTCCCCACACTTAGAAAAGCACTGAAGTCATTAACTGAGATGTGTGTTCTTTCAGATTGTCAGTAACCTACCGAGATGTCTGCCGGCCTGCACATACTCCTTAGTCAAAATTGCACGATACACTGATCTCTCCCCCTACGTCTTCAGAGCGATCTCTCAGAGCTTTCTGGAAAGCTGTCTCCAGAGCTATAGTCCTCAGTGAGACATTGACTGAAACTGAACTCACTGCTCTTACACTGTGCGGCGGATTCCCAGTGGAAAGAGGGCTCCTTCCTGGGTGCCTCTTTGTCTCATTGTAGAAGACTTACAAAGTAAATGTGCACATGCAATTTCTACAACTTACTAATGAATTAAGTTCTGTAGGCACACTCAGGGTAGTTATCTGGTACTTGGAACATATTTCCTCATAGGAAAAAAAATAGCACCATCAGTACTTAACAGTACTCTGTAATCTAATGGCTGCTTACAAGAAAAGTTCCTATGGGAAAATTAATCCAAAATTAATTTCTGAGATATTCAGAACATATCCCTTCTTTGTCTGCTCCCCTCTCCCTACACACCTCACTCACCAACTTCCATACACATAAGAACTGCCACTAGGAGCTCTTGGAGTCTTCTTCCCATTAAATGCACTAAGTGCCAACAGAGACCTTCTGGGTGACTAGCAATGGCTCCTGAAGCCTTGAAAAGGCGGTCAAGGGACACAGAGCCAGGGTAGTGAAGGGAAAGAAAGGCAAGCCTCAAGACAGAGGTGAAGGCAGAGAAGGGAGAGATGTGTGCTTGTGTTCATGTGCCGGGGGAACCCAGAGCAACTGGGTTTGCTTCCTTCTCTCTCTCTCCCTGGTTGAGTGATGCACGTGACAGCAAAGTTCAGTCTGTAATAAATTAACCTTAGGTGGGATGAAAAAGGGAAAGAAGGAAGTAGTCTAGGTACAAGGAGTCTCCTCAACAGAATATGATCCACTTTACCTTCCCTTTAAAACAGAATCTCAGACCAATTTATTTAAACTGAGTCAAAATGTACCAAAGATAATTTTGCATCTGCCAGAGAAATATTCTGATTTCTCTAGTGTGGTCAATTTTTATTTAAGATAGACACTTATTCCTGTAACAGAGTCTTGGGTACATGAGCTAAAGAAGAGTAAATGTCTTGTTTATTTTCTGATATGACAGTCTTATGAGAGAGGAAATGAGAAGGTAGGGTGCAAAAGAGAGAAGCGTATTCAGTTCACTTCAGTTCAGTCGCTCAACTGTGTCCGACTCTTTGCAACCCCATGAACCCCAGCACGCCAGGCTGCCCTGTCCATCACCAACTCCAGGAGTTCACCCAAACTCACGTCCATTGATGTTGGTGATGCCATCCAACTATCTCATCCTCTGATGTCCACTTCTCCTCCTGCCCTCAATCTTTCCCAGCATCAGAGTCTTTTCCAATGTGTCAGCTCTTCACATCAGGTGGCCAAAGTAATGGAGTTTCAGTTTCAACATCAGTCCTTCCAATGAATACCCAGGACTGATCTCCTTTAGGATGGACTGGTTGGATCTCCTTGCAGTCCAAGGGACTCTCAAGAGTCTTCTCCAACACCACACTTCAAAAGCATCAATTCTGTGGCGCTCAGCTTTCTTTATAGTCCAACTCTCACATCCATACATGACTACTGGAAAAACCACAGTCTTGACTAGTCGGACCTTTGTTGACAAAGTACTGTCTCTGCTTTTTAATATGCTGTCTAGGTGGGTTTTAACTTTCCTGCCAAGGAGCAAGAGTCTTTTAATTTCATGGCTGCAGTCACCATCTGCAGTGATTTTGGAGCCCCCAAAAATAAAGTCAGCCACTGTTTCCCCATCTATTTGCCATGAAATGATGGGACCAGATGCCATGATCTGTTTTCTGAATATTGAACTTTAAGCCAACTTTTCACTCTCCTCTTTCATCAAGAGGTTCTTTAGTTCTTCTTCACTTTCTGCCTTAAGGGTGGTGTCATCTGCATATCTGAGGTTAAGAAGTGCATTAAGGCCTATGATATAGCAACATTCCTGTGGTAGGAGACAGATAAACCTCTGGGCCCGACAGCTGGTATTTGTTAAGTGGAATAAAATTGAAGCTTTCTTCTCATCCAGACACCCCAAGGACAAGGCTAGTGGCAAAAGCTGAGCTCTGCTAAAGTAGAGAGATAAGGTTCCCATTCCTGAGGTCAGGGAAGACTTCCCTATCTATACATGCACAGGAAGTCTTCTTGGGAGTCAAAAAGGGAAGCCCCTGCCACCCCCCTCACCCCCCCACCCCCCTGCACAGTAAGCGTGGAGATGTAACCACAGGCCTGTGCGGTGGGATCCATCATAACAAAAAGTTGCGCACCCATCTTGGGGAGGGTCCTAGGACCAGTCAGGCATAAAGAAAGAAACAAGATAATTAGCCAAATGCAAACAAAGATCCAAAAGGACTGTCCTATTTAAGTGATTTAACCACATTCTTTCTGCGCTCCTCATTCAGGATGCCGCCCTTCTCCCCTGGTGTGTGTCTCTGCCTAGTTTCTGGTTTACTGCGCTCCTCCTCATTAGACAGGACACCCAAACCCTTTTGCTCAGGGTATGTAATTCTGCCTTGCTTCTATCTTAAACTGTTTCTGTGTGCTCCCCCACATGTTATGCTGTGTCTCTAATAAAAATTTTTACCTGTTTTCATGGTTTTTGCCTCCTGAAAACATTCTTGCTTTGAAACTGGAAAAAGAGCCAAGGCCATTTTGTTTCTAGCCTCTAGTCTCTGGCGGTCTACTGGTCAGGATTCCTGTTTTCCATCCAGGCTACCCAGGTTCCAACCCTGGAGAAGGGAGCAAAGACCTCTCTTCTGAGCCACTCACTGCTCTCCCCAGGAGATCATTCCTGGTCTGGGACAGGGTGGTATCCAGCTTGCTTGCTCCAGGCCAATTTTAAGTCCAGCAGAAGCCAAGCACCTGAAAACTGGGGCTCAGCACAATCAGATCCTACTCTTAGAGGGGTTTAAGAGAGGTTATTCACTTTACTTCTGATGCTAGCTACAACAAATCTGAAGGGAAATGCCCTGATCAAAAGACCTAAGTGTGATCATAAGAATGCTCCTGTGGACGGATGTGATTGCCTTTTACTGTTTTTTACCTTTTATTCTCCTGCCAAAGAAAGAGTTCTCTTCCCTTCCAATGCCTGGAGACAAACAGTGCTTAACTTAGTCACAACACATAGGGAGACTAGGAAGAACTAAAGCAAGTTGTCTTAAACAGCTTATTTAATTAAAATTCATTTGGCAGCAGTGAAATTTCTCCTATTTCTCACTTAAAATGTACAGAACATTTTGCTAGGCCAATGGTTTATCAGCTCTGGTGCTGCATCAGAAACATTTGTGAAAATTTTCAAAAATGTCTATGCACAGTACTCTTGCCTGGAAAATCCCATGGACAGAGGAGCCTGGTAGGCTGCAGTCCATGGGGTCACTAAGAGCTGGACTCGACTGAGCAACTTCACTTTCACTTTTCACTTTCATGCATTGGTGAAGGAAACGGCAACCCACTCCAGTGTTCTTGCCTGGAGAATCCCAGGGACGGGGGAGCCTGGTGGGCTTCCGTCTATGGGGTTGCACAGAGTCGGACACGACTGAAGTGACTTAGCAGCAGCAGCAGCAGGGTTACTCCCCAAACCTAGCAAATCTCCAGGTTGGGGACCCAGGCAGCCATGAGGCTGCTTTGAGAGGAAAGGCAAGTAGATCCTCAAACTAGTCTTTGCCATGTATCTTATTTGACTTAAAACTATTAACAGCAGACCCCTGAATCTGGCCCTCAGAACAATTTTATGATACAATGTTTTTTAAAGGTTTTGAATGCACTGTCAAATCTTAAAAAATGAAATGAGATTTCATATAAAACCCAGGATTTGGGCTTTTTCTGAAAATTTAAAAGATCTGAAATGTCACTAAAGAAGCTGAGAGAGTCATGACTGCAGAAACATTGTAGTACTGCAGGTCTGTGTTGAAAGCCAGTTAGGGTTTGTATCATTTCTGATAATAACTACACACATGCCTAGTCATATGACTTTCTCCAGCAATTTTTGGCTGCCTTTGGCATCACTACAAACAAAGCTAGTGGAGGTGATGGAATTCCAGTTGAGCTTTTCCAAATCCTGAAAGATGCTGCTGTGAAAGTGCTGCACTCAGTATGCCAGTAAATTTGGAAAACTCAGCAGTGGCTACAGGACTGGAAAAGGTCAGTTTTCATTCCAATCTCAAAGAAAGGCAATGCCAAAGAATGCTCAAACTACCGCACAATTGCAATCATCTCACATGCTAGTAAAGTAATGCTCAAAATTCTCCAAGCCAGGCTTCACCAATATGTGAACCGTGAACTTCCTGATGTGCAAGCTGGTTTTAGAAAAGGCAGAGGAACCAGAGATCAAATTGCCAACATCCGCTGGATCATGGAAAAAGCAAGAGAGTTCCAGAAAAACATCTATTTCTGCTTTATTGACTATGCCAAAGCCTTTGACTGTGTAGATCACAATAAACTGTGGGAAATTCTGAAAGAGATGGGAATACCAGACCACCTGATCTGCCTCCTGAGAAATCTGTATGCAGGTCAGAAAGCAACAGTTAGAACTGGACGTGGAACAACAGACTGGTTCCAAGTAGGAAAAGGAGTATGTCAAGGCTGTATATTGTCACCCTGTTTATTTAACTTATATGCAGAGTACATCATGAGAAATGCTGGACTGGAAGAAACACAAGCTGGAATCAAGATTGCCGGGAGAAATCTCAATAACCTCAGATAAGCAGATGACACCACCCTTATGGCAGAAAGTGAAGAGGAACTACAAAGCCTCTTGATGAAAGTGAAAGTGGAGAGTGAAAAGGTTGGCTTAAACCTCAACATTCAGAAAACGAAGATCATGGCATCTGGTCCCATCACTTCATGGGGAATAGATAGGGAAACAGTGTCAGACTTTATTTTTCTGGGCTCCAAAATCACTGCAGATGGTGACTGCAGCCATGAAATTAAAAGACGCTTACTCCTTGAAAGGAAAGTTATGACCAACCTAGATAGCATATTCAAAAGCAGAGACATTACTTTGCCAACAAAGGTTCATCTAGTCAAGGCTATGGTTTTTCCTGTGGTCATGTATGGATGTGAGAGTTGGACTGTGAAGAAGGCTGAGTGCCAAAGAATTGATGCTTTTGAAGTGTGGTGTTGGAGAAGACTCTTGAGAGTCCCTTGGACTGCAAGGAGATCCAACCAGTCCATTCTGAAGGAGATCAGCCCTGGGATTTCTTTGGAAGGAATGATGGTAAAGCTGAAACTCCAGTACTTTGACCACCTCATGTGAAGAGTTGACTCATTGGAGAAGACTCTGATGCTGGGAGGGATTGGGGGCAAGAGGAGAAGGGGACGACAGAGGATGAGATGGCTGGATGGCATCACTGACTCGATGGACATGAGTCTGGGTGAACTCCGGGAGTTGGTGATGGACAGAGAGGCCTGGTGTGCTGGGATTCATGGGGTCACAAAGAGTTGGACACGACTGAGTGACTGATCTGATCTGATACTAATAGAAGTTAGATATTATTCAGTAATTCCCATTTTAAAAATACACAGATAAAGAATAGGTAAGCAACTTGCCTAAGAAAAACAGCTAATATGTGGTAGAGACGGAACTCAAATCCTAGCAATCTGGTCCTGATTATTATGCTAAAATGCATTTCCAGCAAGCAACTGGAGGATAAAGGTTAAAACTAAAGAACAGATTTTAATGGGATTTCAGAGTAGTACACTTCTGAAGGATGACAAATTCCAAGGAACTGAAGAGAAATAATATAGACTATGTAAACTTGGGATTTATTAATCAAGTTTTTAAAACAGCATACATTTGTAGGTAGCCTGTATCAGTCAGAGTTCTTAGCTACAAGCAACAGAAGGTAACTCTGCAACAGAAGGTAACTCTAATTAGGCAGGAAGTGAATTTTTACCGAGGGTTTATTAAAGTAATAAACAGTTTCAAGGCTGAACTCTTAAGAATACTTATCTCCACCCTACCAAACTGATTAGATGACTAAAACTTTTGTTGCTCAGAAGCACCAAATGCTAGAATTAGCACTCCTGTCATCTAGGAATGTTATAGTCCTCGCTGCTGACAGGGAAGGAAACTGCCAGTGTACCCTTCAACTCTGCCCTCCTGTGTCTCTAAATCAGAGCCTGGAGGAAGCTTGGCTGGCAAAGCGTAGTTCACATCCTGTGCTCTTGAAAGGGAAACTAGGAAAGTGAGCTTCTGCTTCCACCTCAGTGAGACAGGCTTGTGATGTGGGCCACTCCTCAAGCATAGGAGAATGTTCATAAGACACTAAGGGACCACCAATATTACTAATATCCACTACAAAGAACACTGCCAATACAAACTGTAATGAGAGTACATATTATTGTACACATTTGCTTTAGCTAAGGTGTAAGGATGATTGAAAATGAAACCGTAACATCCTAACACCTTAAATCATAACATCTTAAAATCTATTCCCTAAAAATGAAGGAAGGAAGGGAGAAATACAAACACAAGCATGGACCACACATAATACCAAGGCCATCCCACAACCCACAGCTTAATAAACTGATCATGGTAACATCTCAGTAAATTATATTTAAAAAGCAAGAATAAAAAACTGATATATATATGATAGTCAACAAAGCTACCTTCCCCCAAATTTCAGAAAATGTCTATAAATATACATGGTGAGAAGGTATGCAATATTGTGCAATATGTACAAAGAATACTGATTTAGAATCATATACAAATTAATGTTATGAACACCAACTTTCAGGATATTCAATAACCTATTTTGTAAGTTACAAGATAACAGCTCTTCAGTTCAGCCGCTCAGTCACGTCCAACTCTTTGCAACCCCATGAATCACAGCACACCAGGACTCCCTGTCCAACACCAACTCCCGGAGTTCACCCAGACTCACGTCCATCGAATCAGTGATGCCATCCAGCCATCTCATCCTCTGTTATCCCCTTCTCTTCTTGCCCCCAATCCCTCCCAGCATCAGAGTCTTCTCCAATGAGTCAACTCTTCACATGAGGTGGCCAAAATAGTGGAGTTTCAGCTTTACCATCATTCCTTCCAAAGAAATCCCAGGGCTGATCTCCTTCAGAATGGACTGGTTGGATCTCCTTGCAGTCCAAGGGACTCTAAAGAGTCTTCTCCAACACCACACGTCAAAAGCATCAATTCTTCGGCGCTCAGCCTTCTTTAGAGTCCAACTCTCACATCCATACATGACCACAGGAAAAACCATAGCCTTGACTAGACGGACCTTTGTTGGCAAAGTAATGTCTCTGCTTTTCAATATGCTATCTAGGTTGGTCATAACTTTCCTTCCAAGGAGTAAGCGTCTTTTAATTTCATGGCTGCAGTCACCATCTGTAGTGATTTTGGAGCTCAGAAAAATAAAGTCTGACACTGTTTCCACTGTTTCCCCATCTATTCCCCATGAAGTGATGGGACCAGATGCCATGATCTTCGTTTTCTGAATGTTGAGCTTTAAGCCAACTTTTTCACTCTCCACTTTCACTTTCATCAAGAGGCTTTGTAGTTCCTCTTCACTTTCTGCCATAAGGGTGGTGTCATCTGCATATCTGAGGTTATTGATATTTCTCCTGGCAATCTTGATTCCAGCTTGTGTTTCTTCCAGCCCAGCGTTTCTCATGATGTACTCTGCATATAAGTTAAATTAGTAGGGTGACAATATACAGCCTTGACATACTCCTTTTCCTATTTGCAACCAGTCTGTTGTTCCATGGCCAGTTCTAACTGTTGCTTCCTGACCTGCATATAGGTTTCTCAAGAGGTGGGTCAGGTGGTCTGGTATTCCCATCTCTTTCAGAATTTCCCACAGTTTATTGTGATCCACACAGTCAAAGGCTTTGGCATAGTCAATAAAGCAGAAATAGATGTTTTTCTGGAACTCTCTTGCTTTTTCCATGATCCAGTGGATGTTGGCAATTTGATCTCTGGTCCCTCTGCCTTTTCTAAAACCAGCTTGCACATCAGGAAGTTCACGGTTCACATATTCCTGAAGCCTGGCTTGTAGAATTTTGAGTATTACTTTACTAGCATGTGAGATGAGTGCAATAGCCACACATAAAAATGAATCTGTGGATTCAATAAGAAACAAAGAAGGGTCTTGAATTTTTGGATCAGTTCTCACAGCTGGCCAAGGGATCACTGGCTTTAAGAAACAGTCCATTACAATGCTTGTTTTTATGTGACTTTGAGTTAACAGTCTGACCTTCACCTCAATTCTATTATACATGATCTTAGAGGTCCATGGTCTTCCCAGATGGCTCAGTGGGAAAGAATCCACCTGTAAAGCAGGAGATAGGTTGGATTCCTTGGTCGGGAAGATGTCCTGCAGTAGGAAATGGCAACTCACTCCACTATTCTTGCTTGGAAAATTCAGTGGACAGAGGAAGGTCACCAAGAGTCAGACACAACTGAGCACACACGTGCCAATGCTAAGAAGTCCACCTCTCAACACTATCAAACTAAGTTTGGTCTGGTAGTACATATTCTTAAAGAAAAGAATTTGACTCAGAATTTCTGAATCACTTATGGCACAGAATTAAGTCACTTGGTAGAATCTTGGCTGCAGAGATCTCCCTCTTTGGAAGGAGATACGAGGATACTTGCAAGGCCTCACATTTATCATGCCAACTACATCTGTGTCAATACGGATAGTGTAAAAGCAACCTGTGCTCTTCTTCAGTCTGATAATTCAGATGGAAAAATAAGAGAGACAAGATAGTTGTCCTGATTTACGGCATACTTCTATTTCATTATCAATTTCTTCATTGAACATACCATCAAGTTTTCCATGCAGCATTAAGTTCACCAGCACTTCGGATAGCAACTCCAATCCCTGAATGTCCTCCTTTCTCATTGCCCAGGCACAGGAAAGGGAAACTGCTCTCTTCTCCATTGCTCTTTGATCTCATCCCTCCCAAGACCAACCTCACAGAAAGCAGGCATGCTGAGTGGTGTCTTCTAGAGTAGCTCCTCCTTTCTACCCAGGGTGGAGATCTTGCGTACATTTTCCTAAATCATCAGGACACTTCCCATCAGCTGACTTAAAAATCTTTAGACTGACAATGTTTAGTGAAAAAGTTACACTAACTGAATAAATTATGTGAGGTATGTCCTTTGTAATGCCTGTACTATAGAAATGATGTGCTGTATTATGAAATGTCCAATATATGTAAGTTGTACTTGATTTAACAGTTAACTCTGTTTGCTTTGTCTTCATAGCTCAGGCAGCATGGTTATCAGCTTAAAACTTTAAAAAGGGGAAGGCAAAAAGACCTCTACATAGGAGCGAAAGTGATCCTCAAAAATGTAAACCAATCCATGTCAGTCCTCCACTTAAAAACTTTCAATGTCTTCTCAATATACTTTGCATAATATCCAAACTTCTTGTCCTAACAAGGCCATATTTAATCTAGTCCTGTCTGATTTCTTAGGTGAGCTTCTTTTTTTTTTTCTACAGGTAAGAGGTAGATTTATTCAAAGAGAAACACACTCCATAGATACAGTGTGGGCCACCACAGAGGGCAAGTGCTGTGGTCTTGAAATATGGCCATGGTTAATTTTTCTGGGCCGAACAATTTCATAGGCTAATGAATGGGAGGATTAGTCTAACTATTTGGGGGGAGGGGAGGAGATTTCCAAGAATTGGGCCACTGCCCACTTTTCCGTCTTTAAAAATATATATATATATTTATTTTTAATTGAAACATAATTGCTTTACAATACTGGTTTGATTTCTGCATACATTAACATGAATTAGCCATAGTCTCTGTCCCCTCCTTCTTGAACCTCCCTCCCTCAGGTGAGGTTCATAAAGCTGTTTTGTTCACTAATACAGCTCCAAGTTTAAGTGCCTAACACAATGCAGGTGATGAGTAAATATTTATTAAATGAATTAATGAATATATGAATGACTATTGTCCTGTGTTACTAACTACATCCTAAACAAACAGACTTCAGTCAGCTTTAAAAGAGCATCCATTTATTCCTAGAGAGATCAGAAATAAATACCTTACTGCCATGCTTGCTCAACATGCTCAGAACAAAGTGCAACAATCATAACCATGTAACAGGTTATCAGTTCAGTTCAGTCGCTCAGTTGTGTCCGACTCCTTGCGACACATGAATCGCAGCACGCCAGGCCTCCCTGTCCATCACCAACTCCCGGAGTTCACGCAAACTCATGTCCATCGAGTCAGTGATGCCATCCAGCCATCTCATCCTCTGTCGTCCCCTTCTCCTCCTGCCCTCAATCCCTCCTAACATCAGGGTCTTTTCCAATGGCAATATTTCTCAAGTGGGTTTCTTGACACTCATGCTACAGATACTTCTTTATAATGGAGTTCAAGTATCACATCTGTATATCTAACTGCCTACCCAACATCTCTATTTGTATGTCTAAGAGATAGCTCAAATTCAATAGTCCCACAATGATCTGATTTTCATCTACTCGGTAAATGACAATATATACTTCCAATAGCTCTGACCAAAAAAACCCAAGAAACCTCTGAGTTTCTCCTGACCTCTTCTTCTCACATCCTCAACTAATTCATTAGCCAATCTTGTTGGCCTTACCTTCAAAATACATACATAATCTCAGCACTTCACACAGCTTCACTGTAACCTGGCCCAAGCCACTATTCTCTTCTCCCTGGATTATTACAACCACCTCCTCTCTACAGCAGTAGCCCTGCTGGTATTTGTGGAGCATTCATGCATTCAGGCAACCCCAGACCAACTTCCATCTGTAAAATACTGGGTTGGTCAAAGTTACTTTATGCGTTCTTCTGTAAGATGTTATGGAATGGAATAACATCTTACATCACCCAAGGCACTGCTGGAAGGATTAAACATGATCTAGGACTGACACCTGGTTTACAGGTAAACACTCAATAGCCATCTATACAGGCTATACAGGTCTAAAATATTCCTATTTCAACTTCTGGGAAGGAAAAATTGTGTTACATTTTTTTCTTATCACAACTGCAAGTTTTTAGGAATTAAAGAATTCTAGATCTCTCATTTCTTCAGAGTCCCATCCCAATTCTGTTCTACATTACTGTTCTGCTGTCATTATGGGATGAGCCCACCCAGACCACAGTGGTAGAAAATCTCTTTAGAGAAATATTAGATATGTAGACCTGCAACTCTTATTGGGGAATAGGGAAAGAATTAACAGAATGGGGAGGAAAAGGTTATGCAGTGTTTAAAAAACACATCTGATATTATGATTTTCTGTTTCAGAAGAAAAAAGCCCTATAGTTTTCCTTAAGAGAAAGCAAAGCTCAACATCATTTTCTTGGATGATGGACTTGCACTACTGTGACTCAACCAAAGGAATATCTCATTGGAGTGTTATGACATTTTCATGTTGATCAAAAGAAGTTAAATGTTTGTTTGTTTTTAAGTCTGAGAAATTCTTATCTGGACCAACTGCACTTTAAATGTCTACAGGGTAAAAAAAAATTTTAAGTCCCAGAAAAGTTAACATAGTGTCCAAGTCAGAGGGCTGGGAAGTGGCTCCAAATGGACTTTAAAATCCTTCTAACCTCTAGTCCAGTTCTTAATATATTACCCACTGGCTGCTGCTGCTGCTGCTAAGTCACTTCAGTCGTGTCCGACTCTGTGCGACCCCATAGACAGCAGCTCACCAGGCTCCCCCTGTCCCTGGGATTCTCCAGGCAAGAACACTGGAGTGGGTTGCCATTTCCTTCTCCAATGCATGAAAATGAAAAGTGAAAGTGAAGTCACTCAGTCCTGTCAGACTTTTAGCGACCCCATGGACTGCAGCCCAGCAGGCTCCTCTGTTCATGGGATTTTCCAGGCAAGAGTACTGGAGTGGGGGTGCCATTGCCTTCTCCTACCCACTGGCTACAGTTAATCAAAAATTAACTGTATACCAAGTTTTGTTTCCCCCATTCAATAAAAATAACAAGTACACTGAAACAAAAGAGTCACTGTAATACTTTGAGTTCTCTACTAACAAATACGTGCCCTTGCCTTCCAAATCCTTTTCTAAAAGATAAGGAAAATCTCTTCTGCATTTAATAAGGACTTTTTTGCATACCATTATATCACTTAATATTTACAACAATCTTGCCAGCTCAGTGGTATTTTACTCATTTTGCAGAGAAAAAAAAACAAGATTAGGTTTGGTTAAGTGACATGTCCATGATCATAAAACTAGCGAAATCAGAATTCAACTCAAGTGTCTTCAAAGCTTCTACGACTACACCAAGCCTGTCCCGTCCCTTCACTGCCATAAGGAAATAGAACTCATCTGCAGAGAATGTGTGTGAAAGTCGCTGGGTCGTATCCGACTCTGCAACCCCAAGGACTATACACTCCAGGGAATTCTCCAGGCCAGAATAATGGAACAGGTAGCCTTTCCCTTCAGGGGATCTTCCCAACCCAGGGATCGAGTCCAAGTATTCCACATTGAAGGCGGATTCTTTACCAGCTGAGCCACAAAGGGAGCACAATTAAATAATAACTAAGACTTTATTTTACCGATTTTTAAGATGACTCTCAGTTTCAGAGATGTTAATATGTGAAAAAATATGTATCTTAATGGATGAAATAGGATATATGTCGTCTCACTTATTGTGTTTTTAGGACTTAATCGTAGTTTCTAAGTAACACTACTTTATCGATAGGCTTCAAATATCCCCTTTCAAACTACCAAATATAGGAAATATAGTTAGAAAATCATCAATCATACACAAGTTCTCAAATAAGTCCGGATTCTCTAATCTTTCCACTGATCTGACCCTGCCCTTAAAGTACATTGCTTTAATTACACTAAGCTTGAGCCACAAGAGAAGCCCAAAAATACTAGCTGCTGCTACTGCTGCTAAGTCGCTTCAGTCGTGTCCGACTCTGTGCGACCCCATAGACGGCAGCCCACCAGGCTCCCCCGTCCCTGGGATTCTCCAGGCAAGAACACTGGAGTGGGTTGCCATTTCCTTCTCCAATGCATGAAAGTGAAAAGTGAAATTGAAGTCACTCAGTCGGGTCCGACTCTTAGCGACCCCATGGACAGAGGCCCACCAGGGACCTCTGTCCATGGGATTTTCCAGGCAAGAGTACTGGGGTGGGGTGCCATTGCCTTCCCCGAAAAAAATACTAGCATGGGTAGCCTATCCCTTCTCCAGCGGATCTTCCGGACCCAGGAATCGAACCCTGCATTGCAGGCAGATTCATTACCAGCTGAGAATGAGTAGGGGCTATGCTTTTCGGATGTCCTGCATTGCAGGCAGATTCATTACCAGCAGAGAATGAGTAGGGGATATGCTTTTCGGATGTCTTGGCCCTATTTTTGACCTGCCTAGTAACCGGCAGGTAAGAATTACAGAAATCAAATGAATCGCTGTAAAGTCGGTGCAAGATGCAGCAGTCTTGGTGAAGACCTGGTCTCAACTGCACATACTGAAAAATAATTTCATAATTTCAATACAGCACTTTTAGAAACTGCGTGGAAAATCGCGGAGCTGTGCCCTCAAGTGGTCCAAACGAGCCTTTCGCGGGAGCTCTCTATTTTTTCAGCTGTACAAGGCCAATCTAGCAATGCGGCCGTTTTCTGCCAACCTCCCAAAAAGCCTTGGGCTCACCAAAGGCAAAGGCGCCCGACCCCGCCCCTGCCCAGGAAGCACCGCGCATGCGCCTTCCCAGCTTCTCGCGCGGCTACCACCGCCTGGTGGCGCCACTTCCCCCACACGCGTTTCACCCGGGCAGCCCGCTCTTTCGAAATACCTTTGTCTAACTCCATAAGGGCAGAATTAGCATCCAGCTCCTGTTCGCCATAGCCGGCATCTGCCAGAAAAGACTTAGTTGAGTTTGACGCCATGACCCATACAGTTACTCGATTAGCCTATTCATAGAGATTGAAAACTCGGCCCCAACACCGCCATCTTCTTCCACCACCTTCTCGCGGATTTTTCCTCCGCGCTCTGTCAAGCCGTGTTACGCATGCGCCCTGCGCTCCCCGCCGTTCGCCAGCGCCCCTGCGGCCCCTCGCGCAGGCGCTCTGGGAGCTCTGGAACGCTAGGTTCCCGCGGCTGGGCGAGAAGGAGGCGGGGCTTCGAAGGGGAAGTGACTCGTACGCGCCCGGACGCCGCGGCGAGAGCCAATCAGAGGGCGTGACGTCAGTTTGGCGGGGAGTTTGGTGACCGGGGCTTACAGTGGCGGGAGTTGGAGGCAATAGCTAGTCGTGGTCTAAGGGGCGCAGGATACAGTTTCCGCTGAATCTGGAGGCATTTCCACTGCTTTTCCCTCAGTTGAGCGTTTTCTTCCGTCCCAGATGCTCTTCAATTCGGTGCTCCGCCAGCCCCAGTTTGGCGTCCCGAGAAATGGTGAGTAACGGCCCTAACCGCTGTCTCTTGCCGGCGGGATTCACCTCCCCCAGAACAACTCCTCGGACCAATGCCGATTTCAGTTCAGTTTCCCAGCCGCCGAGTTCTCCCTCAGCCAGAATGAGTTCGTATTAGTTAGAAATACTGAAGAAAGCCGCACTTGCGTGCCCTCGAGATACTTTTCGTCGTAATCGAGGCTTTTTTTAGTCGTGTAGGCTGAGGGAGGGAGGGACGTTGAGTTAACTGACCTCCATTACTGTTTATGTCTGTTTTGCACGTTAACTGGAAAACGCGTGCATTTGAGTGTGTGTGGCTTTCTGAACAGACAGCTGTGTGAGATCGTCAAGTCTCGTACTCATTGATTAATTCATTCATTTGTAGTGGAAACTTAGTGAGCCCTACCGTTTGCTATATACACCAGAGAATAGGATCGGCTCTTAAAAAGAACTCAGTCAGGCAGAGAGAACAGAACATCTGCTTCTAGCATGGTCAGAATTTTTTCTTCCTGATTAATTCAAGGGTATAAAAATTCGTAGTGATACAGTGAAAAATGCCCGTAAGCACATTTCCCACAAATGACCACTATTAATAGATTGAAGTATTTTATTCCAAAATGTTTTTCAATGCCAGAAGTAGGAAGTATTATTTGTGGGAATGAGATTAAAATATTTTGTCTCTTTACTTTTACGATAGAACTTGGAAATACTTAGTAGTATATAGGCTTATATACTACTATAGCTTATACTATGTTAGTATATATGCTTCCAATTTATTCTTTCCAGTTCTTGAAGTTCCTTAGGTTAAAACATTGGCAATAAGAATTTTGAGCTTTAGGTTTTGGTGTCATCAACCTGAAACTTTCTGGTAAGTTTTTGATAAGGGAGTTACCACCCAAACTAAGCTTGGCTGCAAATGAAATCTTATTCATTTAAAGATGAACAAGGTCTTCTTTCCCCTTGAAACCGTGTGGAAAACAAAAAGAAAATGTGAGAAGTGAGCTTTTTATATTTAAGGCATAGGTCTTGAAAAAAGATACTGAGAAGACTGGGGAGTAGCTCCTCAACTTCCTTCCTCCAATCTAAAATTCTACTATCCTTATCTCTTAGACAGTCTTAAATTATACTCTAAAAGCCTCTCCTTTCTGTCTCTGCTGCCACCTTGCTTTACTAACTTCTGTATCCTTGGTGTCATGAATGTCCGTATAGCATGGTAGTTAAGCGCTCTGTCTTCCTGACTAATTTCACCCCACTCCTTACTTGTCTGTGTGACCTGGAGCAAGCTGTGTAGTGTTTCTTTTGAAACAGATTCTTCTCTTAACTATACATTCTGTCAACTTGCTTTTTATCTCTGATTCATAAATATTTTTCTGGGAAGGGTAAATTTTCCTCTCTACCCTGATTGAGTATGTATGGCTGGACTAATAACAAAATAGACACAAGAGATTAGCAGGAGAAAAACAAATTTTAATTCATGTGCATGGAGATCTCATAGAAATGGTACGTAAGAAGTGGCCAAAGCAGGCAGCTTTTATACTTTTCAGACAAAAAAAAAGGCAATAAATTTGTGAGGAATTGACAGGACAAAGAAACTTAAGTTTGGGCTACGTAATTAGTAAGGAATCTAAGCAGAGTTTGGGCTTGAGGTAGTAAATTAAAAGAAGTTACAAGGTTTGTTTACACAGGCTTCTTGACTCTGAATTTCCTCTCTTTTGGATAAGGGTGACCTTCTACCTCCAGTTGCAAGGGGTGCACCTTTCATAGGAGAGATTTATTTCCTGCTTTTCAGGGAGACAGGAAGGTCAGGGTTTCCTTCTTACATCAGCTGCTTCTCCAGCAACTTCAATTCAAAATAATCAATATGCTGTTATGGTATGTTTTGAGACAGCCCACACCAAGCTCCCAATTTCTCATTCATTGTTTTGTGTTTAGGCACTGAAATTCATTCATTGTTATATATCATGCACCAAATTTTGTAGGACCATCTTTCTCCTTCCATGATCTATCCTAGGCCCCTTTTCTGTTTCTACCAACTCCCATGGGTTATCGTAGCTGTAACCAGGATTTCTTCCACTACTACCTGCAACCTTCTATTCCCTTTACATCTATTTCTGTGAGAGGTGTATAAGCATCTTCATCCAGGTGGTCAGTCCCAGAAACATCTCAAACTCATGTACCAAAACCAAACTCACTTTTTTCCCTAACCTTCTATATTACCCACTTTAGGAAATGGTCTCATTGTTTTAAACTGGTCTTCACAGTCAGAAACCTAAAAGTCAATCAGAATTCCTCCATTTTCCTCAAGATACCCTTTCAGAGAAGTTCCCTTAAAATCTCCTGAATCCTTCCTTCTCTATGTCTTCGCTGATTTTGCCTCTTCACATATTTTGGATCTATATTATGCTTACCATTCTGTTTTCCCTCAATTGGGCCTTTATACCTTCTTGTCTGGACTATGACAAGTCTCTTGAATAGCCTCTTAGTTTCCCTCTTTCCAGTTTATTTCCCATATTGCTGCCAATGATCTTTCTAAAATGAAAGCTGATTACTCTTCTGTGTATTTTTAAATTGATCTTGAAGTTTTCTTCAAAAGTTTAAACAGATGCAAAGGATATATCATTTCTGACCATATTGTGTTTACCTTCTTAAATGAAAATGCAGCATCAGTCTTTAAACTGTGTCTAATACACTATAAATATTATAGTAATGATTTAATAGTCACATCAACGATTTTTTAAAGTATGAACTGCTAGATATTCTACATAGTTGTTTTTTTCCCTTGAATATATTTCCACTTTATTTTTCCTACAGATTTATCCTAATGTAACTTGACTTTAAGCTTGAAAAGTAATTTTTTTGATCACCCTATCTTACTCTGTGTAAAAAACTGTATGTTAATATGATTTAAGAACAGGTTTTTAAGGACTGCCTTTCTGTCTGTAGATGGATATTTGTGAACTCTACAACAGAACTAATTATTGTATTCGTATTATTCTTTTAGTGGTCTTTAATGGCTTGTTTACAATGATATCTGGCCTTAAGGTAATGCCCCCAGGAGTAATGACTAAATCTGAGTTCAATTTCTTTGCGTCCTTTGTATTCCTTCAGGTTATTTCTGTGAACCTGCAGAACTAGATTTGCGTGAGATTATATCAGGCTAAAATGTCTTCTCCAAATGACATTTTTTATATCACCTCAATTCTTAAACTAAGAATTGAGAGAATTTTTAATCACCAAAAGTACTCTAAAATACACGTGAGTTTCTTAATTATTTAGACAGTTCTGTAGATTGTAACTTCATTGTTTCTTCCAATGCTTACTATATTTGGTCCTCAATAACTGTATACTAAATGAATGTTTTATATATTTATGTTAACTTACATAGCAAAATGGTAAAACAAAACCTTGTAGATGGTTTACTATTTTAGGACCATAGTACACATCAGGTCTCTGACTCAAGCAGAGTAAGCTTTCCCTCCACTCTGAATTTCTTCCTCTTTCATATATTCAGTGAGCACTTAGTCTCCTTTCAAAACTTGTGTTTGATTTCACCTTCTTTAAAGACTTCCATACCCTACCTACTACTACTATTCAGGGCTTAAATTGCTGTGATAAACTTTAAGATACTATGACTTGCCGTTAACGTTTTAGAGTCCCAGAATTTCAGTGCTGGAAAGAAAAGAGAGAGTATCAGATCAGATCAGTCACTCAGTCGTGTCCGACTCTTTGCAATCCCATGAATCGCAGCACACCAGGCCTCCCTGTCCATCACCAACTCCCGGAGTTCACCCAGACTCACGTCCATCGAGTCGGTGATGTCGTCCAGCTATCTCATCCTCTTTCGTCCCCTTCTCCTCCTGCCCCCAATCCCTCCCAGCATAAGAGTCTTCTCCAAGGAGTCAACTCTTCGCATGAGGTGACCAAAGTGCTGGAGTTTCAGCTTTAGCACCATTCCTTCCAAAGAAATCCCAGGGTTGATCTCCTTCAGAATGGACTGGTTGGATCGCCTTGCAGTCCAAGGGACTCTCAAGAGTCTTCTCCAACACCACACTTCAAAAGCATCAATTCTTCGGCACTCAGCCTTCTTCACAGTCCAACTCTCACATCCATACATGACCACAGGAAAGACCATAGCCTTGACTAGATGGACCTTTGTTGGCAAAGTAATGTCTCTGCTTTTGAATATGCTATCTAGGTTGGTCATAACTTTCCTTCCAAGGAGTAAGCGTCTTTTAATTTCATGGCTGCAGTCACCATCTGCAGTGGTTTTGGAGCCCAGAAAAATAAAGTCTGACACTGTTTCCACTGTTTCCCCATCTATTTCCCATGAAGTGATGGGACCGGATGCCATGATCTTCGTTTTCTGAATGTTGAGCTTTAAGCCAGCCTTTTCACTCTCCACTTTCACTTTCATCAAGAGGCTTTTGAGTTCCTCTGGACTGTGAAGAAGGCTGAGCGCTGAAGAATTGATGCTTTTGAACGGTGGTGTTGGAGAAGACTCTTGAGAGTCCCTTGGACTGCAAGGAGATCCAACCGGTCCATTCTGAGGGAGATCAGCCCTGGGATTTCTTTGGAAGGAATGATGCTAAAGCTGAAACTCCAGTATTTTGGCCACCTCATGCGAAGAGTTGACTCATTGGAGAAGACTCTGATGCTGGGAGGGATTGAGGGCAGGAGGAGAAGGGGACGACAGAGGATGAGATGGCTGGATGGCATCACTGACTCGTTGAATGTGAGTCTGGGTGAACTCCGAGAGCTGGTGATGGATAGGGAGGCCTGGCGTGCTGCAGTTCATGGGGTCGCAAAGAGTCGGACACCACTGAGCGACTGATCTGATCTGATCTTACTTTCTGCCATAACGGTGGTGTCATCTGCGTATCTGAGGTTATTGATGTTTCTCCCAGCAATCTTGATTCCAGCTTGTGTTTCTTCCAGTCCAGTGTTTCTCATGATGTACTCTGCATAGAAGTTAAATAAACAGGGTGACAGTAGACAGCCTTGACGAACTCCTTTTCCTATTTGGAACCAGTCTGTTGTTCCATGTCCACTTCTAACTGTTGCTTCCTGACCCGCATACAAATTTCTCAAGAGGCAGATCAGGTGGTCTGGTATTCCCATCTCTTTCAGAATTTCCCACAGTTTATTGTGATCCACACTGTCAAAGGCTTTGGCATAGTCAATAACGCAGAAATAGATGTTTTTCTGGAACTCTCTTGCTTTTTGATGATCCAGCAGATGTTGGCAATTTGATCTCTGGTTCCTCTGCCTTTTTTAAAACCAGCTTGCCCATCAGGAAGTTCACGGTTCACATATTGGTGAAGCCTGGCTTGGAGAATTTTGAGCATTACTTTACTAGCGTGTGAGATGAGTGCAATTGTGCGGTAGTTTGAGCATTCTTTGGCATTGCCTGTCTTTGGGATTGGAATGAAAACTGACCTTTTCCAGTCCTGTAGCCACTGCTGAGTTTTCCAAACTTGCTGGCATATTGAGTGCAGCACTTTCATAGCATCATCTTTCAGGATTTGGAATAGCTTAACTGGAATTCTATCACCTCCACTAGCTTTGTTCGTAGTGATGCTTTCTAAAGCCCACTTGACTTCACATTCCAGGATGTCTGGCTCTAGGTCAGTGATCACACCATCGTGATTATCTGGGTCGTGAAGCTCTTTTTTGTACAGTCCTTCTATGTATTCTTGCCACCTCTAATTAATATCTTCTGCTTCTGTTAGGTCCATTTCTGTCCTTTATCGAGCCCATCTTTGCATGAAATGTTCCTTTGGTATCTCTGATTTTCTTGAAGAGATCCCTAGTCTTTCCCATTCTGTTGTTTTCTATTTCTCAAGAGAGAGTGTAAGAACTAATATTTACTTGTGAATATGTTAGTGGCATGAACCTAACAAAGGCAGAAGATATTAAGAAGAGGTGGCAAGAATACACAGAACTATACCAAAAAGATCTTCATGACCCAGATAATGACAATGGTGTGATCACTTACCTAGAGCCAGACACTGTGGAATGCGAAATCAAGTGGGCCTTATTAAGCATCGCTGCGAACAAAGTTCGTGGAGGTGATGGAATTCCAGTTGAGCTGTTTCAAATCCTAAAAGATGATGCTTTGAAAGTGCTGCACTCAATATGCCAGTAAAGTTGGAAAACTCAGCAGTGGCCACAGGACTGAAAAAGGTCATTTTTCATTCCAATCCCAAAGAGAGGCAATGCCAAAGAATGCTCAAACTACCACACAATTACTCATCTCACACGCTAGCAAAGTAATGCTCAAAATTCTCCAAGCCAGGCTTCAACAGCACGTGAACTTCCAGATGCTCAAGCTAGATTTTGAAAAGGCATAGGAACCAGAGATCAAATTGCCAACATCCATTGGATCATCGAAAAAGCAAAAGAGTTACAGAAAAACATCTACTTCTGCTTTATTGACTATGCCAAAGGCTTGACTGTGTGGATCACAACAGACTGGAAGGTTCTTAAAGAGATGGGAATACCAGACCATCTGACCTGCCTCCTGAGAAATCTGTATGCAGGTCAAAAAGCAAGAGTTAAAACTGGACATGGAACAACAGGCTGGTTCCAAATTGGGAAAAGAGTACGTCAAGACTGCATATTGTCACCCTGCTTATTTAACTTATATGCAGAGTATATCATGAGAAATGCTGGACTGGATGAAGCACAAGCTGGACTCAAGATTGCCAAGAGAAATATCAATAAGCTCAGATACGTAGGTGACACACTACCCTTATGACAGAAAGCGAAGAAGAACTACAGAACCTCTTAATGAAAGTGAAAAGAGGAGAGTGAAAAACCTGGCTTAAAACCCAACATTGAAGAAACTAAGATCATGGCATCTGGTCCCATCACTTCATGGCAAATTGATGGGGAAACAGTGACAGACTTTATTTTTGGACTCCAAAATCACTGCAGATGATACTTTAGCCATGAAATTAAAAGATGCTTGGTCCTTGGAAGAAAAGTTATGACCAACCTAGACAGCATATTTAAAAGCAGAGACATTACTTTGCCAGCAAGGGTCCGTCTAGTCAAGGCTGTGGTTTTTCCTGTGGTCATGTATGGATGTGAGAGCTGGATTATGAAGAAAGCTGAGTGCTGAAGAATTGATGCTTTTGAACTGTGATGTTGGAGAAGACTTTTGAGAGTCCTTTGGACTGCAAGGAGATCCAACCAGTCTATCCTAAAGGAAATCAGTCCTGAATATTCATTGGAAGGACTGATACTAAAGCTGAAACTTCATTACTTTGGCCACCTGATGTGAAGAGCTGACTCATTGGAAAAGACCCTGATGCTGGGAAAGATTGAAGGCAGGAAGAGAACAGGCCTGACAGAGGGTGCGATGGTTGGAAGGTATCACCAACTCAATGGACATGAGTTTGAGTAAACTCCGGGATATGATGATAGATGGGCAGGGAGGCTTGGTTTGCTGCAGTGCATGGGGTCGCAAAGAGTCAGACTCAACCGAGTGACTGAACTGAACTGATGTTAGTGACTACAGTAGGTGCATTGACATTGTGAGTTGACCAAAAAGTTCATTCTGATTTTTCCACACCACCTTACCAGAAACCTGAACGAACTTCTTGGCCAACCTCATACGTTATTTCCTTTAACTCCGACCACTGGATTATGTGTGATGTTGCTAGTAACTTAAGTTTTCAGTAATGATTTAGAACTCTAAAGACATAGAATTTTACTTGATAAGAATGACTGGTAATCTTTGTGGTTATTTTTCGTGATTGTCACCAAAGGATGGGGGAAGGAATAACATACAAAGGCCACTGGTATCTTGCCGTCTTAAATACGTTAGCAAAGTCTTCATTTAAGATGATAAGCCCAAAGATGTATCTCCTCAGAAGTTGAGAAGTACTCTTTAATTTTTTCCTTAGGACCACTTAGGAAAATACCTGAAACTGTATTCAAGAGGGCCATGGATAGTGAATAGATCTATAGTAAAGTATGTGAAACTTTTAAAAGTGAATTTTTGCCTCTGCATTTGTTAAAAGTACTGAAATCTGATGATATATTGGAATCTATAAGGAATTTTGTCTTCCTTTAGGATGGTCTTCACAGTACCCGCTACAGTCCCTGCTCACTGGCTATCAGTGCAACTATAGTGATGAGCATACTTCTTATGGAGAAACAGGAACCCCAGTTCCTCCTTTTGGATGCACCTTCTCTTCCGGTAAGAAAATTACTGAATACGCGAGGCTTGGTCAGAAATGATCTGGTTCACTCTTTAGAGGGAAAATATCATCGGCTGTCTCTCTCTCTTAACAAAAAGTAAATTAGATGGTAGAGTTTTTCTAATATCTCCTCTCTTCTCATTTATAAAATATGCTTTTCTTAATCTCTGTGCATAATTGTATATCTCTGCTAAAGCATAAGATTCTTACAGCATCATTTTTAGTTTGTTTGTTTTTATCTGATATCAGGAAAGGCTTACAAAGGTTCAGCCATCATGTTGATCTCATTGAATCTATCTCTTCTGCAGTGCATTGGGAAACAGATTCACAGAAGTAGAAGTGCTTGTGCCTGCTGTTAAAAGTTTAAGAGAGGAAAAGTAAAAAGTTCAGGAAAAGGGATATTAATTTAATAGGGTTAGCCTGCTGGAGGCCTATGTCATATGCGCCCCCTCTTTTTTTTTTTTTTTTTTGCTATTGGCCAGTACCACTCTTGTTTTGTTCAGGTATCACTCTTGATTCCGCTCCCCTTTAAATAAGAGATTATCTGAAGATTGGTGTTTTTTAGTCACTTACTAAATTAGATATTATGGCAAATTTTAAGCCATCTTTAACTCAGAAAAACCTCTACCATACCAGATGCTATATGGGCAGAATTGTCTTGCCTCTTTCCAAACAGGTTCTTTGTGTTTACTTTGTAGTTTTCAATTAATCGATGTTATGTTGTATATATATATAGCTTTAAACTCAGCTTTAATATTTATTCTTACTCTTTATTTTGTTGTTTATTTCTTATACAGCTCCCAATATGGAGCATATACTAGCAGTTGCCAATGAAGAAGGCTTTGTTAGGTTATATAACACAGAGTCACAAACCAGTAGAAAGAAGTGCATCAAAGGTAAGTCAAGATCTAAAATATTTGTTTTAATATATTTAATTCATAAAACCTCAAGGAAATTAAGCTTCCCGCATAGCTCAGTTGGTAAAGAATTTGCCTGAAATGCAGGAGACCTGGGTTCAATTCCTGGTTGGGAAGATCCCCTGGAGAAGGAAATGGCAGCCCACTCCAGTATTCTTGCCTGGAGAATCCCATGGACAGAGGAGCCTGGCAGGCTACAGTCCAAGGGGTCACAAGAGTCAGACACAACTTAGCGACTAACCTACCTCCACAAGGAAATTACTATTTTAATAAATTCTCAGTGATACTTCTGATTAAGTTTGTTTAGGGACCAGATTGAAAGTAAATGGTGGGCTGCCTTTCTGTCAATAACTGTTAACTGCTGCAAAATATTTACTGGGAGTTAAGAAAAGTACATTTTAGGATTAAAAACAATTTTTCTTTTAAAAAATTAAAATTTTTTATACTTAATGTGGGGAAATATTGCTTTAAAATACTTACATTGAACAAGTATTTTTTATGCATAAGGCAAAGTTCTGCTGACCTTAAAGAAATGACACCACCCTTATGGCAGAAAGTGAAGAGGAACTAAAAAGCCTTTTGATGAAAGTGAAAGACGAGAGTGGAAAAGTTGGCTTAAAGCTCAACATTCAGAAAACTAAGATCATGGCATCTGGTCCCATCACTTCAAGGGAAATAGATGGGGAAACAGTGGAAACAATGTCAGGCTTTATTTTGGGGGGCTCCAAAAATCACTACAGATGGTGACTGCAGCCATGAAATTAAAAGACACTTACTCCTTGGAAGGAAAGTTAAGACCAACCTAGATAGCATATTCAAAAGCAGAGACATTACTTTGCCAACAAAGGTCTGTCTAGTCAAGGCTGTGGTTTTTCCAGTGGTCATATGTGGATGTGAGAGTTGGACTGTGAAGAAGGCTGAGCGCCGAAGAATTGATGCTTTTGAACTGTGGTGTTGGAGAAGACTCTTGAGAGTCCCTTGGACTGCAAGGAGATGCAACCAGTCCATTCTGAAGGAGATCAGTCCTGGGATTTCTTTGGAAGGAATGATGCTAAAGCTGAAAGTCCAGTACTTTGACCACCTTATGCGAAGAGTTCACTCATTGGAAAAGACTCTGGGAGGGATTGGGGGCAGGAGGGGAAGGGGACGACAGAGGATGAGATGGCTGGATGACATCACTGACTCAATGGATGTGAATCTGGGTGAACTCCGGGAGTTGGTGATGAACAGGGAGGCCTGGCATGCTGGAATTCATGGGGTCGCAAAGAGTCGGACACGACTGAGCAACTGAACTGAACTGAACTTGGGAAAGACTAGAGATCTCTTCAAGAAAATTGGAGATATCAAGAGAACATCTCATGCAAGGATGGACATGATAAAGGACAGACATGGTGAGGACCTAACAGAAGCAGAAGAAATTAAGAAGAGGTGGCAAGAATGCATAGAACTATACAAAATCACTGCAGATGGTGATTGCAGCCATAAAATTAAAAGATACTTAATCCTTGGAAGGAAAGTTATGACCAACCTAGACAGCATATTAAAAGGCAGAGACGTTACTTTGCCAATAAAGGTCTGTCTAGTCAAGGCTATAATTTTTCCAGTGGTCATGTATGGATGTGAGAGTTGGACTATAAAGAAAGTTGAGTGGCGAAGAATTGATGCTTTTCAACTGTGGTGTTGGAGAAGACAACCAGTCCATCCTAAAGGAGATCAGTCCTGAATATTCATTGAAAGGACTGATGTTGAAGCTGAAACTCCAATACTTTGGGCACCTGATGTAAAGAGCTGACTCATTGGAAAAAACCCTGATGCTGGGAACGATTGAGGGCAGGAGGAGAAGGAGACAATAGAGGATGAGATGGTTGGATGGAATCACCAACTCGATGAACATGGCTTTGGGTGAACTCCAATAGTTGGTGATGGGCAGGGAAGCCTGGCGTGCTGCGGTTCATGGGGTTGCAAAGAGTCGGACATGACTGAGCGACTGAACTGAATACAAAAAAGGTCTTAATAACCCCGATAATCACAGTGGTATGGTCACTCACCTGGAGCTGGACTTGTTGGAGTGTGAAGTCAAGTGTACCTTAGGAGCATCACTGTGAATAAAGCTAGTGGAGATGACAGAATTCCAGCTGAGCTATTTCAAATCCTAAATGATGATGCTGTTAAAGTGCTACACTCAATGTGTCAGCAAATTTGAAAGACTCAGCAGTGGCCATAGGACTGGAAAAGGTCATTTTCCATTTCAATTGCTAAGAAGGTCAGTGCTAAAGAATGTTCAAATTACCATACAACTGTGCTCATTTTACATGCTAGCAAGGTTATGCTCAAAATCCTTCCAGGTAGTCTTCAGCAGTACATGAACTGAAAATTTCCAGAGGTACTAGCTGTGTTCAAAAAAGTCAGAGAAACCAGAGATCAAATTGCCAACATTGGTTGGATTGTGGAAAAAGCAAGGAAGTTCCAGTAAAACATCTACTTCTGCTTCTTTGACTATGTTAAAACTTTTGACTTGTGGATCACAACAAAGTGGAAAATTCTAAGAGATAGGAGTACCAGACCAGGAGGTAAGACCTGACTGATTCAAAATTGGGGCAGGAGTATGACAAGGCTGTATATTGTTACCCTGTTTATTTTACTTATATGTGGAGTGCATCATGTGAAATGCCATGCTAGATAAAACACAAGCTGCAATCAAGATTGCCAGAATAGCAACAACCTCAGACATGCAGATGATACCACTCTGATGGCAGAAAGTGAAGAGGAACTAAGCCTCTTGATGAGAGTGAAAGAAGAGAGTGACAAAGCTGGCTTAAAACTCAACATTCTAAAAACTAAGATCATGGCATCCAGTCCTAACACTTCATGGCAAATAGAAAAAGTGGAAGGAATGCTAGATTTTCTTTCCTTGGATTCTAGAATCACTGCGGGCAGTGACTGCAGCCATGAAATTAAAAGATACTTGTTCCTTGGAAGGAAAGTTGTGACCAACCTAGACAGCATATTAAAAAGCAGAGACATCACTTTGCTGACAAAGGTCCATATAATCAAAGCTATGGTTTTACCAGTAGTCATGTATGGATGTGAGAGTTGGACCATAAAGAAAGCTGAGCCAAAGAATTGATTCTTTCAGATTGTGGTGCTGAAGAAGACTCTTGAGAGTCCCTTGGACTGCAGGGAGATGAAACCAGTCAATCCTAAAGAAAATCAACCCTGAATATTCATTGGAAGGCCTGTTGCTGAAACTGAAACTTCTATCCTTTGGCCGCCTAATGCGAAGAGCCAACTCATTGGAAAAGACCCTGATGCTAGGAAAGATTGACAGCAAGAAGAGAAGAGGGTGGCAGAGGATGAAGTGGTTAGATAGCATCAGTGAGTGAATGGACATGAATTTGAGCATGGGAACTCGGGGAAATAGTGGAAAACAGAGGAGCCTGGCATGCTACAGTCCGTGGGGCCGCAGGGTCAGATATGACTTAGTAACTGAACAGCAACAACAGCAAAGTCAGGTGTTGGGAAAAAACTCAAAGAAAAAAGGCTTTAGATGATGTAGATGAAATACAAAGAAAACACTGAAGGAGTTTCAGAAAGCTCTCATCTAATAAAGAAGGTGAGGGAAATTTTTCATGAAGGATGGGACATTTAAGGTGGACTGTGGTATTTTAGACCAGTGGAGGTAGAATAGGACACTCCAAATAGAGGGAAAAGTATTCGCAAAGGCCTCAAGATAGGAAAGCATTAGAAGTAGTGTGGATAGAGGGAGAGATGCAGTTTGATTGGAATAAGGTACATAGAGAACAATGAGAGATACGGCCAACGTGAGCAGAACTTTGAATGTCAAACTAAAGTACTTTAGGCTCCTTTCAAAGAGCATGATGAAGATTTTTTAGAATGTTTCACAAATACTCTGTTTTAGAGAATATATCCCCTCATGGAATGCAATTTGATATCAAATGATAGTTTTATGAGGTAGTGAAGGGAATGCATAATGTGTGTGAATCTACAAATTCTCTTTGGCCTATGGACCTTACTGTACTGACCACTGATCTTTTTACTACAGTTTTCAAGCCATTTAAATTGTTGGTATGGCTACCACAGAACATAATTAGATATTTCACATTCACCATTTTCTTCGTTTAGAATGGATGGCTCACTGGAATGCTGTTTTTGACCTGGCCTGGGTCCCTGGTGAATTTAAGCTTGTAAGTGACTTTGATTTTGGGGAGAATCTGGGTAAATACTGGTAAAGGGTTATTTTATTAAACCATGATACCTTATTTTTGAAAGGTTACAGCAGCAGGTGATCAGACAGCCAAATTTTGGGATGTAAATGCTGGTGAGCTGATTGGAACTTGCAAAGGTCATCAGTGTAGCCTCAAGTCAGTTGCCTTTTCTAAGTTTGAGAAAGGTAAGTATGTGCTTATCCTCTTTCATGTCCTTAACCTCTTTCATGGTGAAGTAATAAGCTGCAGTTGTTTGTACCTATCAGGTTTGCACCTTTCCCTACATAGATGATGGAGATTCTTAAGATGACCTGGAAACCTCAATGAAATCAAGTTGGATTTTAGTCGTATTCAAAAGCAGAGACATTACTTTGCCAACAAAGGTTCGTCTAGTCAAGGCTATGGTTTTTCCTGTGGTCATGCATGGATGTGAGAGTTGGACTATGAAGAAAGCTGAGTGCCAAAGAATTGATGCTTTTGAACTGTGGTGTTGGAGAAGACTCTTGAGAGTCCATTAGACTGCAAGGAGATCCAGCCCATTCTGAAGGAGATCAACCCTGGGATTTCTTTGGAAGGAATGATGCTAAAGCTGAAAGTCCAGTATTTTGGCCACTTCATGGGAAGAGTTGACTCATTGGAGAAGACTCTGATGCTGGGAGGGATTGGGGGTAAGAGAAGGGGACAACAGAGGATGAGATGGCTGGATGGCATCACTGACTCGATGGACGTAAGTCTGGGTAAACTCCAGGAGTTGGTGATAGACAGGGAGGCCTGGCGTGCTGCAATTCATGGGGTCGCAAAGAGTCGGACACGACTGAGCAACTGATCTGATCTGAATGGATTATTGCCGCTAACTTGTGCCTAAAAGTCAAGCATCTTCAGATAATTTCCTTCTATAATCTTACAGATGAGATAAAAATTTGCAAATAAGCCATGATACTTCTTTTCAGCTATTACTCAAAATTAATCTTTCTACATTTATTTAACTATTATAATGGGGAAGGAAGGTTTAAGGAGCGCTGTGATACAGAATAGTACTATAGTAGCTACGGAGAGGAGAAGGCAGTGGCACCCCACTCCAATACTCTTGCCTGGAAAATCCCATAGACAGAGGAGCCTGGTAGGCTGCAGTCCATGGGGTCTCTAAGAGTCGGACACGACTGAGTGATTTCACTTTCACTTTTCACTTTCATGCATTGGAGAAGGAAATGGCAACCCACTCCAGTGTTCTTGGCCTGGAGAATCCCAGGGAGGGGGAGCCGTCTATGGGGTCGCACAGAGTCGGACATGACTGAAGCGACTTAGCAGCAGCAGCTAGGGAGAAGCTTAGCAGGGGTATCTGAATTAGCTCTTAATTTCTGTTTGGTTTTTTTTTTTTCTTTTTTTCATTTTTCCATTTGTTTCTCACTAAATGAGAGTGAGACAACAAACATTCACCTCAAAAAAGTGGCTGATCCATCTGACTTCAGTCTCATAATAATAGAAATAAAAATTATAGTCTCCTTTGTCATTAAAAAATACTCTGTTTTTTAAAGAAATATTTTCCTTTATTCACCTGAGCACTCAGGAGTACTAAACCAAGTTGTGGAACTGGTTTGAACTTTAAAAAAAAATCAATTGCTATTGAGACTGGAACCATGAGAGGAAATACATGACATGGTTTTTATATCTGCATAACTTTTCCCTAGCACATCTATTTTGTAAAGTTAAATATGCTTATGTTCTAGTTTACTACACTTGTGTCAGAGTTCATTCTGAGTTTCTGAAAATAATTTAAGGTCATGAAAATGTATTAATTTTTAAGGTAAATTTGTTTCAATTCAGTTCAGTCTCTCAGTCATATCCAACTCTTTGTGACCCCATGAACTGCAGCATGCCAGGCCTCCCTGTCCATCACCAACTCCCAGAGTCTACCCAAACCCATGTCCATTGAGTCGGTGATGCCTTCCAACCATCTCATCCCTGTCGCCCCCTTCTCTTGCCCTCAATCTTTCTCAGCATCAGGGTCTTTTCCAATAAGTAGCTCTTTGCATCAGGTGCCCAAAGTATTGGAGTTTCAGCTTTAGCATCAGTCCTTCCAATGAACACCCAGGACTGGTCTCCTTTAGGATGGACTGGTTGGATCTCCTTGCAGTCCAAGGGACTCAAGAGTCTTCTCCAACACCACAGTTCAAAAGCATCAATTCCTTGGCGCTCAGCCTTCTTGACAGTCCAACTCTCACATCCATACATGACCACAGGAAAGACCATAGCCTTGACTAGGCGAACCTTTGTTGGCAAAGTAATGTCTCTGTTTTTGAATATGCTGTCTAAGTTGGTCATAACTTTCCTTCCAAGGAGTAAGCGTCTTTTAATTTCTGGCTGCAGTCACCATCTGCAGTGATTTTGGAGCCCCCCAAAATAGTCTTCCACTGTTGCCCCATCTATTTGCCATGAAGTGATGGAACCAGATGCCATGATCTTAGTTACAAACAGAGAAGGAAAACACCATTATCATTCAGTCCCTTTGCTTAATTTTGAAAACTGTGCATTCAATCCATGCTAATGAGGTCTAGTAGAGAAAGCATAAACCTTATCTTGATTCCCAGTATTCCACAGTTGCCCCAGTATGAATTAGTCTGGTGGGACACTGCCCCCAGGGCCATTGAATTCGATTGCTAAAACACAGATTTTAACCCCTTCTCCTTCAGCCAAGTGTTCTTGTGCAGGGCATACTTTTACCACCGTACATAGAAGACCCCATGTTTTATTGTGATTTCTGCCTCTAAATTCTTAGGCAAAGTCATTTTTATCTCCCTGAACATTCATTTAGTGAGATAAATATCCTGTTTAAGTCAAAAAACTATTTTTGTTGTTGTTCAGTCGCTCAGTTGTGTCTGACTCTGCGACCCCATGGAGTGCAGCATGCCAAACTTCCTTGTCCTTCACTATCTTCTGGAGTTTGATCAAGCTCATGTGCACTGAGTCAGTGATGCCGTCCAACTATCTCATCCCCTGTCGCCCCCTTCTCTTGCCCTCAATCTTTCCCAACATCAGGGTTTTTTCCAATGAGTTGGCTCTTCACATCAGGTGGCCAAAGTATTACTTTCAACATCAGTCCTTCCGCTGAATATTCAAGGTTGATTTCCTTTAGGATTGAATGGTTTGATCTCCTCATGAGCATAGAAATGAGGTGTGATGTGCATGCGCAAAACAACAGCAACAAATGAAAAAAGCAAAACTGAGGAGCATATAAATGCTTGGTGGGTTTTCTTGGTTTTTGAGGGATTGTAGTCAACGTGGTAGAAAAGATCATGATCAAGTTCTTTCAGTCCTACATGAGCAGGATACAAATAACCCTGTTAGGACATAGTTATATTAATACTAGTGTAATTTGCCTTCCCTAAAATATCTACCACCTTAAAACCCAGAAAATGTTTTCATTTCTAATTGTCAGTTACTCCCAGATGTGTTTTTGTACGGTCCAAGGGGTGCTAGAACTACTAGTGGGAATTAAAAGTAATTACAAATATATTTCTATTACCCCTCCTACATTATCATTGAATTTGTACCTTCTTTCTCATTCTTCATTCTCCAATTTAAGACCAGTCTTTCTTCTAGGGTACTGAGTCTCAACCCTGACTCATTAGTAACCTGGAAAGGTTTTTGGTTTGTTTTTTTATTGAAGTTTACAATGTTGTGTTAATTTCTGCTGTATAGCAATGTGACTCAGTTACATTAGGGAGCTTTTTAAAATACCAATTAAGTGTGAATCTCTCAGAGGTGGGCCAGGCATCTGTTTTGTTAAAATTCCTCAAGGGATTCCAGCATGCTGCTAATGTTGAGAAGCATTCTTGATCCTCCCCCAAGATCTTATGCCATCACTTACGTCTCCACAGTTTTCCTTTTCTTGGCTCCTCCTAGGAAAACTGCAAGCATGTCTGTGGCCTGTCCCTAAAAGAACATCTTACCACCCTGTCTTATCACCCTTTCTTATTTCATTGTCTTTTCTAAGTTTCTTAAGAGTAATCAAAATTGGGTTAAATGTCCTCATCTCAATTTAGTTTAGTTTGGTTCTGTTTTCCATTCCCAGCTCTCTTCCTAAAATCAGCCTGCTTTATACTTGGTCAACATTTGGTACTTTTGTCTTTTTATTTTAAACCTCATGAAAATTTTTTTCTTCCTTGGAACCTGTGATATCACTGCCTCTGGTTCTCAGTATTTCTGTGTGTCCCCTAAGTACTTTTGTGAACTCTTGCTTCTTTACTTAACTTGAAGTGTTGGTTGGTATGGCCCCAAATTTGGTGTTTGCCCATGTTTTCCTTTCAGTCTGTACCTTCTCCCTGGACAGTCTCATCTATTCCAATTTTGTTTTTTGCTCTACTTTGATTGAACCAGATTATATTTCCAACTTTCACTTTTCTGCTAGGACTTCCAAGTTCAGCATATCTGAAACTGACATGATTTACCCCAATCTGAGAAGTTTTCTGCCATTATTTTTTGAAATATTTTTTCTGCCCTGTTTTTTCTCCTAGAACTCCACAATTACTCATGTACTAGACTTTTTGAAATTGTCCCATGAATCCTTATTCATCTTCTTCAATTTTCTTAAATGAGATACAATTAACACACCATAAAATTCACCCATTTAATGTGTATGTTTCAGTGATTTTTCATTTTTTTATAGAGTTCAGTCATCACCACAGTCCAAGGTTAGAACAGTTTCATCAGCCCAAAAAGAAAACAGTGCCATTAACAGTACTTTCCATCTTCCCCAGCCTTACACAGTCTACTTTCTTTCTGTATCTCTTTCTGTCTCTATAGATTTGCCTGTTATGCCTTCATGTAAATGGAACCATACAATACGTTATTGGCTTCTTTTACTTAGCATAATGTTCAGTCTTAGTTTTCTCTCTTCCTCAGATGGAATGATTTCTGTTGATTTGTCTTCAAGTTCATAGACTTTTTCCTCTGTTCCCTGCATTCTGCTCTTAGGCCCATCCAGTGAATTTTATCATTTCAGAAGTTGTGGGTGGTGGTTCTAAAATCTCCATTTGTTTTTGGTAAGTTCTGTTTATTTCTCTGCTGAGATTTCTCATCTTTTTCACTGATTGTCTCTTTATTTCACTTGACATAGTTATATCTATTTTACAACCGGACCTGATAAATCAGTATCTGGGTCGTTTTGAGGTTGACCTCTGTTGATTTCTTTTCTCTTGAGAATGATTCATTTTCCTGGCTCTTTATATGGCACATAATTTAAGATTGTACCCTGTGCGTTGGGAATGGTATGTTGAACTCTGGATTCTGTTATGTTGCTCAGAAAAGAGTTGGTGCACAATTGCACTCATCTCACATGCTAGTAAAGTGATGCTTAAAATTCTACAAGCCAGGCTTCAGCAATACATGAACTTCCAGATGTGCAAGCTGGTTTTAGAAAAGGCAGAGGAACCAGAGATCAAATTGCCAACATCCGCTGGATCATTGGAAAAGCAAGAGAGTTCCAGAAAAACATCTATTTCTGCTTTATTGACTATGCAAAAGCCTTTGATTGTATGGATCACAATAAACTGTGGAAAATTCTGAAAGAGATGGGAATACCAGACCACCTGACCTGCCTCTTGAGAAACCTATATGCAGGTCAGGAAGCAACAGTTAGAACTGGACATGGAACAACAGACTGGTTCCAAATAGGAAAAGGAGTTCGTCAAGGCTGTATATTGTCACCCTGCTTATTTAACTTCTATGTACAATACATCGTGAGAAACGCTGGGCTGGAAGAAGCACAAGATGGAATCAAAATTGCCGGGAGAAATATCAATAACCTCAGATATGCAGATGACACCACCCTTATGGCAGAAAGTGAAGAGGAACTAAAGAGCCTCATGATGAAAGTGAAAGAGGAGAGTGAAAAAGTTGGCTTAAAACTCAGCATTCAGAAAACAAAGACCATGGCATCTGGTCCCATCACTTCATGGGAAATAGATAGGGAAACAGTGGAAGACTTTATTTTTTGGGGCTCCAGAATCACTACAGATGGTGATTATAGCCACGAAATTGAGACGCTTACTCTTTGGAAGGAAAGTTATGACCAACTTAGACAGCATAGTAAAAAGCAGAGACATTACTTTGTCAACAAAGGTCCATCTAGTCAAGGCTATGGTTTTTCCAGTGATCGTGTACGGATGTGAGAGTTGGACTATTAAGAAAGCTGAGTGCCAAAGAATTGATGCTTTTGAAGTGTGGTGTTGGAGAAGACTCTTGAGAGTCCCTTGGACTGCAAGGAGATCCACCCAGTCCATCCTAAAGGAGATCAGTCCTAGATGTTCATTGGAAGGACTGATGTTGAAACTGAAACTCCAATACTTTTTTACCTGATGCGAAGAGCTAACTCATTGGAAAAGACCCTGAGACTGGGAAAGATTGAGGGCAGGAGGAGAAGGGGACGACAGAGGATGAGATGGTTGGATGAAATCACTGACTCAATGGACGTGGGTTTGGGTAGACTCTGGGAGTTGGTGATGGACAGGGAGGCCTGGTGTGCTGTGGTTCATGGGGTCACAAAGAGTCGGACACAACTGAGCAACTGGATTGATTGATTAATTTCAAACTGCATGGTCAAACCTGTAGGAAAGCAGTTCAGAAGATCAAATGTCAGTTAAGTTCTTACTGCTCATACATACACAGTTCAGGAATCAGCCAGAGACTTGCACTAAGTATAAATACAGTATTAGGGTTTCCCACTCTCTCCCCTCTCCAGGGTTCCCTGCTTCTTCTTATAGCTCGCGTTGCCCCATTCTCTTTTTCCTGATTCCTGTAGCTCAAAAGGTGGTCTTTTTATTGGCACTTTAGCTGCCTGGTCCCGATGGTACAACTCTGGCTGCCCTCAAGGTAAAACTACAAAAAACCAGTAACTTAGCCTAGGCCTACTTGGTTCAGCGGTTGACTTCCTTCAAAAATTGCATGTTTTTGTTCAGTGTCTGTAGGGCCCTCAAGTAGTTTTTGTGTTTTGACCTGACACTCACCAAATTAGTCTGTCTACATTGGCTGCAAATTAACGCATGTGGATTAACTTAGTAAGTGCTCACTCATACAGGAAGCATAATTTTTTTGGTTTAATTTTTAAAGAAGGAAGCATGTGACAGGTAAATTGGAGTTCCTCCTGTGTTTCTTCCTCCAGTGTCAGTGCCCTTCTTCCATTCCCAGAGGCAACTCCTTTCACAAATTTTATATTGATCTAGTTTATAATTTTATACTGAGAATACAGCTTGGAAATTCAGAGTATGGGCTGCAGATACATAATTCCAAAAATAGTCTTTGCAAGTTACTTATCCTCCCTGTGCCTTAATTTGCTCATCTATAAAATAGGGGTAATAATTCTCACTGAGGTGTTCTTTTTAAAAGGTCATCTATAAAAAAGGATAGTGTCTAGAACTTAATAAGGACTCAGTATATTTTGGTTAATGCTTATTTATCATTATTCTTACTATAACTTTAGTATATAATATAGTATTTCATGTGGCTTTAGGGAAACTTAGAGGTTTATTCTATCAAGTTTTTGCTCAGTGTAAGCATTTTGAGTTCTAATACTTTCCCTCCACAGCTTTGTTTTCTATTATTTGTATTGAGCTGTATATTTTATCATTTTTAGTCTTCAGTGCCAATTACAGTACCTAGCATATAATAGATACCCTTGGAACCTTATTAATAAATTGAAATATATGTGTCATTGACTGGTTTTGTTAACTTCTTGATAAACTATTTATATGTCTACAGCTGTCTTCTGTACAGGGGGTAGAGATGGCAACATTATGGTCTGGGATACCAGGTGCAATAAAAAAGGTAATTAGTTCCATTTTAATTTTGACAAGTGTGATATTTCTCCGTAATAATTTTGAATGAAAGAATTAATGATTTCACCTATTTACCACCAGGGGGCACAGGTTCATAATCCCTAATTCTTCTCTGTTTGGTTCTCAGGTTCTTAGTGATTTCTTTAAGTATTAGCCTCCATATTTACCTTATGAACTATAATGCCATTTATCTAAATTATTAATGGGGCTACAATTATTAGTACATGATCTTTGATTTTAATTTTAAAAATTTGAGGACTTTAAAGAATTGGATTAAATTAAATTTAATTATACTCACATTGCCCCCTAATGCCATTAAGCAGAAAGCAGTGATCATATCAGAGAAAGAAACAGCAACCCACTCCACTATTTTGTCTGGGAAAGCCCATGGACAGAGAAGCCTGATGGGCTAGAGTATATGTAATTCCAAAAAGACTCAGATATGACTTAGCAACTGAACAACAAATGATTGTCTCTCTGCTTACATCATTTTTTAAAAAATTATTTGTAATAGACTATTTTTTAGAGCAGCTTTAGGTACACAGCAGAACTGAGCAGAATGTACAGAGTTCTCTGTATGTCTATACCCCCTGTCCTCACAGTGTCTCCCTCTGTCAACATCCTGCACCAGAGCTGGACATTTGTTACAGCTGGTGAGCCCACTGATACACCATTATCACCCAGTGTCCACCTGTACTTACTTAGCGTTATGGTTCACTGTTGGCATTGCACATGCTCTTCTTTTTGACAGATGTATAACTGGCATGTGTGTGCCATTACAGTATCATACAGAGTAGTTTCTCTGCCCTAAAAATCCTCTGTGCTCAACCTAGTCATCATACCCTCCCTCCTAAACCCTGGCTGTCACTGATCTTCTACACTATCTCCATGGTGTTGCCTTTACCAGAATGTCATATGATTGGAACCCTAGAGTTTATATAGCCTTTCAGATTGACTTCTCTCACCTAGTAATACATCTTTAAGGTCTGTTCATGACTTGGTAGCTCATTTTCTTTTTTTTAGTATGGAATGATATATCATTGTCTACTTATACCACACTTTTATTCATACATTCACCTACTGAAGGACATCTTGGTTGCTTCCAGATTTGGGCAATTAAGAATAAAGCTGCTATAAATATCCATGTGCTTATTTCCTTTCTATATATTATAATCTCACACAAGAGATTATAGTACAGTGACCCTGCTGGCTTCTAATTTTACTAATTTAAAACAATATAATTTTGAGGTGTTATATATAAATGTTACATTCAGCAGGGGAATAAATTTCTGAAACCTAAACCAATTATGTTCTGAAAAAAATATTTTTCAGATGGATTTTACAGGCAAGTGAACCAGATCAGTGGAGCTCATAATACCTTAGACAAGCAAACCCCTTCAAAGCCTAAGAAGAAACAGAATTCCAAAGGGCTTGCTCCTTCTGTGGTAAGGCTTTATAGCTGTGTACATGTGTGCAGATCTTGACAGCATCATAGAGTCTCATTTTGGGGAATTTGTTGGGCATAAAATGAGAGTGATTCAGTTAGTGAATGAGAATCTTTATTTCCTCTTGATATCAGTGGTTTATTGTTTAGTACTCATTTAGCACTTATAGTACTGATTCTCAAACTCTAGGGTGCAATGGAGTCACTTGGAAAATATGTTAAAAATTCAGTTTCCTTAAACTCATCCGTAGAGATCTCCATGCATGCACATCATCTACAGTGGAATAACTCATTAGGAGAGGGAGATGTGTGGTTTAAAAAGCGAATTAAGTGCCATAGTGCCATATTCTGTAGGGCAAAGGAATCCCTGTTATTGTTTTCATAATACAAAGTGCAGAACAGATGTGAGTTTTTATGTTGTTTTTTTTTTTTTTAAACATACTTGGCAAAAGATTTCAAAATATTTTGAGAAACATTGGGAAAAATATAAGCACCTCTTTAGCATTTTACAGTCGAAGTTCAAACAGTGCACATAATATAGCTTTTTTTTTCTTAAAAAAAAAAAGAAATTATCAGTGTTTCTTAATTTATTTTTATAGTATTCCTGGTCTGTAGGGTCTAAGTTAATATTTTGGGGATGTGTGGTTGCTAAAACATTAGGATTTAAATTACATTGGCATGAATGGAAACTGACAGGGTTAGTATGTAGTCTTTGGAGGCCAGATGAAGTTAAAATGAGGAACTTTTCAGACATTTCACCAGATTCTGGGGCCAAGAAAACTTTGATTAGGAGGTAAAATTCCACTAGCTCCTTTAGATTTTTCAGAGCATGTAACCATCTTTTATCTATAATTCTTAAGACACTCCTATATGATAATCTGGAAAGATATCAATTTTATAGATGAAACATGCACAAGTTAAATGAATTTCACAGTAGGAATGATTTTAAGTATAGCCAATAGACTTAGGTACTAAAATACTGTGTTAATCACCAGTTTTTTTCTTGAATGCAAGTCAAAATGTTCATAGTATGATCTAAATTGATGTTTAGGTCATTTTCTTGCTAAAATTACTTCTTGGTCTACAGTATATGCTTGACTGATATTGCAGGGGAAAGATTTAGTCTAGTTCAATTTAGGGGATAAAGGCATCATTTTAGCGCCTTTGTCTCTTAATAGTGAAAATGTTATACCCCAAATAGAATTTCCTTCTTTTTTTTCTTCCTTGTGCTATTAGGATTTCCAGCAGAGTGTTACTGTGGTCCTCTTTCAAGATGAGAACACATTAGTCTCAGCAGGAGCCGTGGATGGGTAAGAAGAGTCTTTATTTATCGGTTCTTTTGATGAGCTGTCTTTCATGAACTGTGATGGAGAAGTCACCTAGTCCCATTGTAATTTAATGTGTGCGCTTTTAAATTTGAACATAGTACCCAGCTGAGAAGAACTCTAGATCACACTGGAAAATATCTAGTTATTAGGACTCTTGCTCAAATAATTAAATGAGATAATTGTCACAGTTAGCACATTGTCTAGCACTTAGGAGCAGCGTTGGTGCCTGCTGCTGCTGCTGTTACAGAGGAGCTTGATGGTAACTTGTTTGTGTGAGCTGCATAATTTAATCAATGGTTTCCCATTATATTTAAAAGATATGTTTATATTTTACTGTAGTCTATTGTGTGTAAGATAGCATTGTGTCTAAAAAAGTCAATGTACAGATCTTAATTTAAAAATATTTTATTACTGGGAAATGCCAAAACAATTATAATGGTAACATCACAGATCATTATAGCAAAAATAATAATGATGAAAAACTGAAGCATTAGGAAAACTACTAAAATGTGACACAGAGACATGAAATGAGAAGATGCTGTTGGAAAAATGGCACCTATAGACTTGCCACAACCTTCAATTTGTGAAAAAATGGAATATCTGCAAAGCACAGTGAAACGAGATATGCCTATATTTTGGGTTTTATCTTCTCTAGTTCAGTAGTATCCTAAAAGACAGAACCTGATTCTGGGCATGTAACTGGCATTTCAGGGAGTACTCTAACTAGACTGATGTTAAGGCCTAAGGACTTACACATACTTTCCATCCATGATTGGTCTGAATTTTGGGCTTCCATATAAGTTTATGATACTTCTTGATTTTTTACTTTGTTGAAATTTAAGTTCACTGAGTACAGGGGCTCCTTCTTTTTAAAATGTTCTTCTTTGCCTTCTTTTTGCCCATTATATCTTCCAAGATATCTCTCCCTTCAAAAATTTTAATTTACAAATATGATGGCTTAATAAACTAAGATTTCTGTTGTGTCCTCTAAACACTAAAACTCTTCTGTGGACCAAATTCTCAGGCACAAATGAAGGATTATCTAAAGGTTATTAGTTATATTTGTAAATGGCTTTCTTTGTGAAAGCTTTCTTTCCAAGGAATACTACCCTTTTATAACCAAGCTTGTGTTTTCAAGTTGTCTACAAAGTAGATCTCGAAAATTAGGAAAATTATCCCAATAGGTGAAATGTAAAAATACTCTATTTCACAGGGAAGTTTGTTTAGACTAGATTTCTTAAAGAGTTAATGTATAGAGATACAACCATAAGGACACAGTTTCGTACTTAATGATGTCAGAGGTTACCTGCGGAGTGTTAAAGGCTTAGGAAGTGTTTCTTTTCTTTTTTTTTTTCCCTGAAAACAATGAAACAATGACTATCAGTGCTGAACCTTCAGCTTCCCTTTCCGCTCTCTTCAAGTAAACTCAGGGAAACCCATCTGTGGGTCAGAACACATCTGTTTCCGTTCTGCTAGAATTGTTAGCCTGACATTGGAGACAAGAGTATGAGATAGTTCAGTCTGTTTCCCAATGAAATATCCTCACTGTAGCTGGTTGATGTGCCAGAGGAATTAGATTAAAAGTCATTTCACATTCAAACGTAGTTGAAACTGATTGGTGTTGGAAAAGGACTGCAAAATAACTATTTCTTCACTTTAATTTTTAGCATAATCAAAATATGGGATTTACGTAAGAATTACACTGCTTATCGACAGGAACCCATAGCATCCAAGTCTTTCCTGTACCCAGGTAGCAGCACTCGAAAACTAGGTAAGCCTTTGTATTCTGTAGGATTCTTTTGTAGGGCTTTTTTGGATATGTAAGTTTTGTCAAAATTTTAAAATAAATATCAAGCTAATTTTCAGCAACTTATTCTCAGCTGACTTGAGAAACTAGTATACGAAAGTATCTTTTTGAAGTTACAAAAACTTAGAAGAATAATTTTGGTTTGTAGAAATTTGAGGGAATAAGAATTCTGATGATATTTCTTATGAAATGATCTAAAAAGATCATTTTCACCTCTGACCTACTCTGTCATCAGCCCTTGCTAACTCAAATTCCTTTTTCCAGGATACTCAAGTCTGATTTTGGATTCTACTGGCTCCACTTTATTTGCTAACTGCACAGATGATAGCATCTACATGTTCAATATGACCGGATTAAAGACTTCTCCAGGTAGGATCTTAGTCATTCACATTCTCTCCTAAAAATAACATGGATTTTTTTCATTAATGATAATTTAATGTTTTGGGTTTTTTGTACTGAATTTATGAAGACATATAGGGGCTTTGGGGTCTTTGATTAGCTCCAGTGATGTTTTAATTCATAGATGTACTTACCTTGTGATGATTTCACAAGTGAACAGAATCCTGCTCCATGTGGTGGCTTAATTTTAATAGTAAGTCTTTCCCAAAATTATACCCCTTCCACTCCAGTACTCTTGCCTGGAAAATCCCATGGACAGAGGAGCCTGGTAGGCTGCAGTCCATGGGGTTGCTAAGAGTCAGACACGACTGAGCGACTTCACTTCGACTTTTCACTTTCATTCATTGGAGAAGGAAATGGCAACCGACTCCAGTGTTCTTGGCAAGAGAACCCCAGGGATGGGGAGCCTGGTGGGCTGCTGTCTATGGGGTCGCACAGAGTTGGACATGACTGAAGCGACTTAGCAGCAGCAGATATACTTAAGATTATTTCAATATTTGTGGGATAGAGAAGGCTGTTCTGTTCAGCTTTTGTCCTGTGTGTGTGTTATTTGTTAAAGTTAGGGGTCTTAGTTTTAAGCCCTCAAAATAGTTTCTACCTACCTCAGCCTTCTCCTTATTGTTGGACAGAGGCTATTTTATCTCTGGATGTTTTCCCTAATCTCATTTTTTTCTTTAAGAAAATTATAAGTGGAATATATAATTTATAAGTGGACTATGAAAAGCTTATATATTTTATATTTATATATATTACATATATTTATAAGTGGAATATATAAAGCTAATAAATGACATTTTAGAAAATTAGTTTCTCAAGCATACTCTCAAGAGGGTTAGAGTTAAATCATTTTAAGGACATTATCAGTTGTTTAAGCAAGCTACATACTTGTAACCTACCTACTTATTTCTTCTATATAACTGTCAGAAAAAAACTTTGAATTCTATAACCAATCCCTAGAGCTACCCAGTTCCCACTAAAGTAAGATGCATTGATAAAAAAGATGTCTTGAAATAGTGCAGAATTTAGCTGGGCATTTACGGAAGTTTCCTAAGACTGACCCCAAGCCATTATTAGGATAAGTACCTATAACAGTATCATACATGGCATTTTTAATGCCCTGGGTTGGGTCTGATGTTGTCTAAACAAGAGTAAGAATGTTTGGAAAAGGAAAGCAAACCTTGCCTCCTGTCTCTTTGATTGAAATTAGAACTTGAACAACTCCTGGTTTATTTAGCCATATAAAACAAACTCTTCAAAATTTTTCCCTAGAAGATGAAAACCTAATTATATTATCAGATGTCCAAGAACTTTTGCTATATCATTTTGTTATGTGTGACACCAAAAGGGGCCTTAAATTTAGTTGTTCTTCTGTCATCAAACAAATATGCCCAAGGCCACTTAACTAATAATTTAGTAACCTTTCCTCTATACTCCTGAAATTGTTTTATTGGCTCTCATATATAGATAGGTAGATAGGTAGGCAGATAGGTATGTTACTTAGAAATTGACAGATGTGTGTGTGTGAGAAAGAAAGACAGATCTAGTAATTGCTTGTCTTTTTCAAAACGAGGTCCTAAACTCAGTACTTGATCTTCTATACCTTTAGTTCACAGCACTTTATTATACTAAGTGATGTTTATAAGCACGACTCTGAAGCGTCTTCAGTTCAGTTCAGTTGCTCAGTCGTGTCCGACTCTTTGCAACCCCATGAGTCGCAGCACGCCAGGCCTCCCTGTCCATCACCAACTCCCGGAGTTCACTCAAACTCATGTCCATCTAGTCAGTGGTGCCATCCAGCCATCTCATCCTGTGTCATCCCCTTCTCCTCCTGCCCCCAATCCCTCCAAACATCAGGATCTTTTCCTATGAGTCAGCTCTTCGCATGAGGTAGCTAAAGTATTGGAGTTTCAGCTTTAGCATCAGTCCTTCCAATGAACACCCAGGACTGATCTCCTTTAGGATGGACTGGTTGGATCTCCTTGCAGTCCAAGGGACTCTCAAGAGTCTTCTCCAACACCACACTTCAAAAGCATCAGTTCTTCGGTGCTCAGCTTTTTTCATGGTCCAACTCTCACATCCATACATGACCACTGGAAAAACCATAGCATTGACTAGATGGACCTTTGTTGGCAAAGTAATGTCTCTGCTTTTCAATATGCTATGTAGGTTGGTCATAACTTTGCTTCCAAAGAGTAAGCGTCTTTTAATTTCATGGCTGCAATCACCATCTGCAGTGATTTTGGAGCCCAAGAAAATAAAGTCAGCCACTGTTTCCACTATTTATCCATCTATTTCCCATGAAGTGGTGGGACTGGATGCCATGATCTTCATTTTCTGAATGTTGAGCTTTAAGCTAACTTTTCACTCTCCACTTTCACTTTCGTCAAGAGGCTTTTGAGTTCCTCTTCACTTTCTGCCACAAGGGTGGTGTCATCTGCATATCTGAGGTTATTGATATTTCTCCCGGCAGTCTTGATTCCAGCTTGTGCTTCCTCCAGCCCAGCGTTTTTCATGATGTACTCTGCATAGAAGTTAAATAAACAGGGTGACAATAGACAGCCTTGACATACTCCTTCTCCTATTTGGAACCAGTCTGTTGTTCTGTGTCCAGTTCTAACTGTTTCTTCCTGACCTGCATATAGGTTTCTCAAGAGGCAGGTCAGGTGGTCTGGTATTCCCATCTCTTTCAGAATTTTCCACAGTTTATTGTGATCCACACAATCAAAGGCTTTGGCATAGTCAATAAAGCCGAAATAGATGTTTTTCTGGAACTTTTTCGATGATCCAGCAGATGTTGGCAATTGAAGCATCTTAATGAAGCATTTTAAGAGCCCAGATTGTCAACAATTAAACTAATTAAAGCCAATATAGGTTTAGAAGGATTTTTTTCTATGAACTTTATGTTGGCTTTCTTACCAGCAGAGGGCAATAAATACTTAAGAGTTTAGTGGAAAATTTGGTCTATAGTTTTCCATTCATAGCTAAGAGCTGAGAAAGATGAACAATTATTGTTTTGGAATTGTATTCAGAATAAAGGATCCTGTTTATTTTGTAAGGATTTATGTGTCATAGTAACTCTATAATGTATCTGAATTGATTCATATCTTAACTTTAACAGTTGCAGTATTTGATGTGGCAGTGTATTTGACATGCAGGGTTTTTCTTGAAGAGTTTTAAATACAAAGTTTGTTTTTTAATTCAATTTTTTATTCTAGCAAAAGGAAGAGATTTTTGTGAGTAGTTATGGAAAGCTGTTAGTTGAGTTCAGTTCAGTCACTCAGTCGTGTCTGGCTCTTTGCAACTCCGTGAACCGCAGCAGGCTAGGCTTCCCTGTCCATCACCAACTCCTGGAGTCCACCCAAACCCATGTTATTGAGTCGGTGATGCCGTCCACCGTCTCATCCTCTGTCATCCCTTCTCTTCCTGCCCTCAATCTTTCCGAACATCAGGGTCTTTTCAAATGAGTTGGCTCTTTGCATCATGTGGCCAAAATATTGGAGTTTCAGCTTCAACATCAGTCTTTCCAATAATAATTCTCTTTCCCCCTCCGTTAGAAGATTGCAGTGAAGTATTTTTTCCTTCCTGAATGTATTCTTAAATTTTCCAATGACCGAGATGTTTTTTCTTTAATTTCCTAGTAGAGTTCTGATGCCTGAGGCCTCAGGTTTTGGTCTCTTAGGATGGAATTAACATATCAAGCACGTTATGCTGGATTGGATAGTGAGAAGTCTAACCCTAACCTGGTTGGAGTATCTTACATATGAATATCTAGTTTACCTCATTGGCCACTTCTTCTCTTCAGCCTACTTAAAGTCGAGTTTAATACCGCATCTCAGATAGACTGTCCATAAATTTTAACTCTCCGTTCACTGATTTTTACCTATTCATACAACAAATGTTTGAAGACTTCCTCTGTAACGCATTATAAAGTCTGAAGTCTAGTGAAGAAAGAAAAAGATATTTGTGAAATATATCCTTAAGAGGTTTGAAGTTAATTTAAGAGGAAGAAAGACCAATGTTTAATGCAGTGGAAAAAACCTAGCCTGGGGTGGAAAGAGAGGGTCTAACAAAGGCATTTTTACTAAAGGATTGGACACTGACTCTGTTCTTCCTTTGAGAATATTTTTTGTCACTTTCTTCTCAATAGCTAACTCCATACCAAGTATTTGGGCTTAGATCAAGAGATTGGGTCTAATATAAAGCCTTTTCCTAGGATTTCCTTTCTTTTTCTGCCACTGTCCATTTCTTTTTTAATTGCTGACTTACTTGACCATCTGCTTCATTAGTCAATACATTAATAAAACTTATTAGGATATGTATACTGTCTGCATTTATTTGAAAACTGGAAATAAAAAGAAGTAATTTGATTTTTTTCCTTCTGGCAGTGGCTGTCTTCAGTGGACATCAGAACTCTACCTTTTATGTTAAATCCAGTATTAGTCCAGATGACCAGTTTTTAGTCAGTGGCTCAAGTGATGAAGCTGCCTACATCTGGAAGGTAAGTTACCAAACTTTAGCCTTTCTATATCAGATGTTAAGTAAAAATTGCTTTTTGCCTCTTAATACAGTTGAAACTTCACCCTGACTCTGACAAAATCTATCACACTTTCACGGTACTTGTCTCAGAGATCTAAATCCATATCCTCCAGCAGATTACAGATTATGAGGAAGGTGAGAATTCAGAAGACTGAAAAGACTCTTAAAGACTTTGTCCTGCTTCCTGGAAAAACATGCTGTACTGCCTTACTGCCCTGTGTTTTCAGACTCTCATAAAACTTTATCAATTTGGTACAGTAACAGAGTACAGTATTTAAATCCTACACCCCAATCACCCATAGAACCTTGCACCAAACTTTGCATCAAAAATATTCATGTAATAATTGTATTTTTACTCTCTTCTAAGTGGGTAGTTGTCAGGTTATTAAAATAGATGTGACTGCTTTGTCAGTTTTATATTTCTTTAATAGCATTATTTATTCATTTATTTTACAGATTCCCTGTTTTTGTTAGACAAATTTATAATTTTTTGTTTTTACATTTTAAATAGTAGTTCTAAAGCAGCTACTATAGGCTAAGAAATTTAAAGCTTTTCATTTGAAGTCAGGCGGAGAGAATTGAAGTACAAGTAGCACTTGCTAACCACTGGAAAATGGCTCTTGTGGAATAATTAATTATAGAAATGTCTGAGTTCAAAGAAAAAGAGCATTAAGTTGTTTTCCTAGGGCTTGAAATCATTATCTTCTGGATTGCCCTATAGTTTCATAAATGTCATAGACATTGCTGAAATAAATGATCAAAGTTTATTGATTTTAGAATCGTAGTGACTGAAACCCCATAGACCTGTAAGTTCAATATTATTAAATCCCTTTTCAGGAGACAATTGTGTCATCTTTAGTCCTGCCAACTTCTAGGAAGTCATATCTTTAATGCAGGCCAAGGGTAGATCCTATCAGATATGAGGCATAATTCTTCAGCTTAATTTCAACTAGTCCTAAGGGAGGTACTAAAAAATGATTAAATGTAACACTACCTTCTCAAAAGCTTTAGTAACAATAACCTTGATAATCACAGGGTGGAGATATTGTTCTATCCAAGATGCTTTTTTGTTGACCTTGCCTCTTTTTCTTCACACACACCTACTGTATTTTCAAATGAAAATTTTCTTATAAAATATATACTTGAGACCCTCATCTTAGGATTAGAGTTTTATATAACTTCTTGTCTATAAAATTCTTCTTACTTGAGCTTTAAACTTTATGTGACTAGCACTAATGTTTCTGTTTCATAATCTGGTCTTATGCTGCATATTTATTATCTTCTGGTTTTTCCTTCCCTCACTATCTTACCTACATTCCTTTTTCTGCTTTGGTTCCCAACTTAGCTAGAGGATTTTATTCCTACCAAGGTCAGTATCTTTTAAATTTTTTTTCTTTAAACTGCAAACATACCAAAAAGCATTAATAAAGGATTATGCAAAAAACAACTTAGGCACTGATCATATTTTAAAATCAGTCTTTTAATTATATAGTTATGTGTGTGTGTATGTATGTATATGTATAGTTTATTGCCAATATTTTTGTTTGTTTTCTGGCTTTGTTGTTTTTTTTTTAATTGCCGATTTCTAAAGTTCCTCTTAGCTCTGATATAAAGATTGCTTGTTGTTTTTTTTGGTTCCAGAAAATCTGGGTTGAGGGATGCTTCCTCTCCTTAAAGACAAGCAGTAAAGATACTTGGCTGTTCATTAGTAACTCATTTTCAAACATCCAGTCAGTGGGTATCACACACATGGGTGACCCTTTCTGAATTCTAGGCTGGGTCACATGTCGGTGCTGAGTGATGTGGTTCAGACATGATGTTCTCCTGCCTGTCCACACATAACTCAGTGTGCAGGTTCTGATATTTGAGATCTTGGCAAACTTACTGCTCCTAAAATGAATTTGCCTGGTGAGGTTGCTCAATTTTCCTTTTCCATGGTAAGGAAAGAGGGGTGGGATGTAGTGTGTAATTTAAAATCAGTTACACACAAGCTGAGTAGTCAGGCCATTAGGTCAGAATTCTCTCGGGTATAAGGATTTTCCTATGCCAGAAAAGCCCATGGGCACAAGAAAATGGGGTGAAAGAATGGAGTTTTAGATCTCAGAGCAGAAGAGAATGAATAGCCTTCTAGTCCTAACTACTGCCCAGCAAATAGGAGATGTAATTTAGTTAGGCTTTCTGACACTGAGGCCCAAGAGTAAAAATATTTAATATTATGGTTTTTTCTTATTTAATTTCCTACCCCTTGTCCTACCCTAACCCCTGCTCCCCCCTTCCTGGTTTCATTTCTGATAGAGCTACTGAATAGTATTGAAGTGGTTATAAATAAACCGATTTGGCACCGTCATTCTACCGCTGACTGGCGAAACATTGAGCCTGACACTTTAGGAAGTGTAAATGATCTCATGGCAGAAATGAAGATTAGGTTTGGTCTCTAACGGGGCAGAGTAAGGAGGTTTTTTGAGGAAAGCTGCTGATCTTTTTTGCCTGTTCAAGTATACAAAATGCTTTATGAGGCCTGTACGTTAGGGCCAGTTGCTTCTAAAGGTACCTTCATTGTTCTGAGAGTTTTAACTTAGAAATTTCTCCTGCCTTGAGTTAAGCCTTTATTCTGTAATAACTAAAATTTTGTAAGAGAAGACAATTTTTTGTGTTTCGACCTTTCCCAGAATACATAGATGTAAATGTCCCTTGGACTTAATAGTCTCCTCTTCCTATTTAAAAGTAGAGTGCGGTTTTCAAAAGTGAAATCATGTCATTATGATAATATTTTTATTATAATTATTATAATGAAGTGACAATAAATAAAAACATATTTGAATAAGAATAAAGATTTAAGTCACCTGAATTCCATTAAAAGAAATTAATCTTCTTTGGCGTAGTCACCAAATATACTTTACCATACTAGGATAGTCCTCAACTGTGAAAACACTTGTTACTAACGTTCATAAAAACTTGTTGGACATAAGCTCTCATTCCAGCCTACAACATGCCCTTCCCTCCACTTTTTCTTTTAAATTGAGATAGAATTTGAATACTGTAAAATTCACCACTGTAGTCATTTTAAAGTGTACAGTTCAGTGATTTTCTTTTTTTTGTATAGTCACAGTATTGTGCAGCCATCCCATCTCATTCCCAGACATTTTTATCACTCCCAAAAGAAACCCCATAACCTTTGGGAGTCACTCCATTCCTCCCTTCCCCCAACTTCTGGCAACCACTAACCTGTATTCTGTCTCTGTAGATCTGCCTCTTAACATTTCCTATAAATGGAATTATATATAGACATAATCTTTTATATCTGGCTTTGCTTTCATAAAATTCATCCATTTTGTTATATATATCAGTACTTCATTCTTCTTTATGGAGGAATATTCCATTGGATGTTTAGACCTTATTTGTCTATTTATCAGTTGATGGACATTTAAACTTTTCCACTTTTTGGCTTTTTAAAAAAATGATTCATTTATTTCCATATTTGGCTGCATCTGGTCTTGTTTGCAGAATGTGGGATCGTTTGTTGCATCTCGCAGACTTCTGTCCAGTGTGCTGTGTGGACTTGGTTGTCCTTCAGCATGTGGGACCTTAGTTCCCCCCTAAGGAGGAAACCGATGTCCCCTGCAGTGGAAGGTGGATTCTTAACCAGTGGGCCACCAGAGAAGTCCCCACTTCTCTGGTGAACATTCATGTAAAAAGTTTTGTTTGAATATGTCTTCAATTCTCCTGGGAGTGTATACCAAAGAGTAGAATTGCTAGGTCGTATGGTAACTAATTCTATGTTTTTAACTTTTTAGAAACCCTCCCCTCACTTTTAATGCTATGTAAGATACCTGGTTTGTGGCAATCATTCAATAAATGCTGACTTTTATTGTTACTATTTTTATTCCTGCCTTATTGTCAAATTATAAAAAATTTTCCAACAGGTCTATCTTTTGGGTTTTTTTTTTTTCCCTTTTAAATCTTATAGATAAATGCAGAAGTGTACACACTTGGGTTCTCCTCGGTATATGTAATGCCTAGGAGACTGAGGAAGGGACAGTACCGTGAGATGATGAGCTAGAAGCAACAAGCAAGTAAATACATGGAGCAAAATAATATGTTGTTACCCATAACAAGGACATAAGATTTCCTCTTTTAATTTGCTGTTACCCATCCTCCTTGGGTCTTGGGTAAAGAGAAACTTTATAGGCTGGGACCATTGAGAATTTCTGTGAGAGTCTATCTTGAAAGTCTTTTCTAAAATATGCCACCTTGTGAGAGAATGAGTTCTGTGGGATTGTAGGAGTAGGCAGCCAGTGAGATCCTTTTAGAGCTCGAAGAAAAGCCTCCTTTTCTGGTAAACTTTAATTAATCCAGCAAGGCAAATCAGGTTCTGCTCTTTGGCTTTTGAATTATTACATATGTGCCATTTAATCCAGGAGAGGAGTAGTAATAATTAAGTTGGATACCTTATGAATCAGTATGTCGAATCTCTTAACTGCAGTCTGAGGAGTCCATTAAGTTACTTAGTCATTGTTCCAAATATTCTTCCCAGAGTGCCGCCTCCTTCTTCATATGAATGAGCAATGATTAATAAGAGTCTCAGGTAAATGAGAAGAGAATAATTTCTCTTTTTCAAGCACATATGCTAATAATAGCTACGTGAGTCTGTCTCTTTGTGTTGTGCTGATTAATGCCTATGGCCTGTGACAGGGATTGACAGCCCTTGAATGAGACAGCTGTCAAACGCATATCACTAATAGCATCCAGTGAGGGGGGAAATATCATTCTTAGTCACCTGTGTAGTACTGTACAATGTGACCCATCTTTTGTACATTAAAATGTGACAATACTTGAAAATTCAGTTTCTTTAAGCAAATGAACTGAAAATAAAATTTCAGAGATTTTTTTTTTTTTTTTTTCAAAAAAAAATACCAAAGTGCCATGTAGAATATAGCTTTTCCCCTTTCAAAATGAAGGAGTGTAACTTTGGGCTTTCATAGAAGTCATTGAGTTCTTTTGGAAGAAAGACTATCCCCTTGTCCCAAGAGATCTGCTACCATTTCTTAAGTACCTTCAGAATTTAGTAAGTGCAGTGTTCCTGGAAGTAGCTGACTAGAGAAGATGTAAAATTTAGTCTAGGTTCCACTTGAAGTGTTATACCTAACCACTGAAACTCACCCTTTCTGTCTTGAATTCTAATCAAAATATGTATAACTACGACAAAGGATGATATGGCTGGATGGCATCACTGACTCGATGAACATGAATCTGAGTGAACTCCAGGAGTTGGTGATGGACAGGGAGGCCTGGCATGCTGCAGTTCATGGAGTCGCAAAGAGTCGGACACGACTGAGCGATTAAACTGAACTGAAGTAGTCCTGATTTGAAATAAGAGCTGTCCTGGTATCTTACCTCATACTGTTTACTCATTTTGTCTATTTTCCTTCTATTTTCTCAGATTAATGACATAAATACTTTCACTGCCCATTGGGCCTCTTGTTCTGAGCTATAACTAGGCGTGTCTAGGGATTTTTGGTAACAACTCTACAGCTGTCCAAGGTACAAGTATGGATAAATTTGAAACTGCTGTCTGGAGACCTAACACTGCCCTGCTGACTTGTTTGTTTTTGATGGTATGATAGGTCTCCATGCCCTGGCATCCTCCCACTGTGCTCCTGGGTCATTCTCAAGAGGTCACATCTGTGTGTTGGTGTCCATCAGACTTCACAAAGGTTTGTAAGCGAATCTCTGTAGCTGGTTTAAAAGATCACAGATTTGTAGATTTTCCCAATACAGACTTTTATGTTTAAATTAACATTTAAAGATCTAGAGGCCATTCAGGATCTATATCATCATTAATCACACATTCTGTTTTTTCCTACTAAGTGTATTTCTTGGTTCTCTAGAGTCATTCCTTTCCTAAACATAGAATTTAAGTTTTTAACGTTAGTAAAATTTCATGTTAAAATTAAGGTGAAAAGAAAATCTAAAGTGAAGAAAACTAGTGTTTCTGACTTTGTATATGTTATTAATGTGTGTTAAAAGTAACATCTTGACTATTCTTTACAGACCAGTTTGGGTTCTCACATGCCTAAAAATGCTGTCTTAAAATGTTTGGCTATCTGTGACTAAACTATGGAAGAAGTAACTCTAAACTGTTATAGACACTTTGAAAAGAAGAAAATATACTCACTTTAAAATAATTTTTTAAACAGTGATACTTTAAACAAATTTTAAAAACCCAAAAGGCAGAAATCCCAGAAATAGTAAATTCCACATATATATAGGGATTTCATATAATAGTGTCCCCAGTTCCACTCACTCTCCCAGCCCCCCACCTTTGGTCTCTGGGTTATTTTGGATTTACCGGAAATGGTTCGTCTGTGGAGAGCTCCATTTCGTCTATTATGTTTTAAAGATTTGTTGCCTATTGTGCCTATCTGTTTTTCTATCCTCTAGAATCTTCTCATGGTCTTATCTACTCAGGACATCCCTGGTGGCTTTCAAGTACTACTATGGATTTGCTTTTATTTCTATATCCCTATATAGCCATTTCTGTGATAAGCTCATGATAGCTCAGTCATTTTTTTTTTTTTAATCATTGCTTTAATCACCAATAATTACATCCCAGTGACATTTCCCTCTAAGTGTCCATGTGATTTCCAGTGAAATATCTGCTTTTAATGAGAAATTTTATATCTTCATAGAACTTGAAGATGAATTTTTTTCAAATTACTCAGTTAATCATGTCATTTTTCTCCATCCATTGTATATTGTCCTTATCTCTATGCACAGAAAAGACTCAAAGGAAATAGTAGCAGGGCTGTTTTCCCATATTCATTTAACGACCACCTTTTCAAAAAGGTTTTTAAAATCATTTTGTCCCTACCCTATAATTAGGAATGTAAAATACCCACTTTAAAGAAAAAAGGTTTAGACTTTGAAACTGAAAAAACTTGGATTTAAATTCTAGCTCTGAGCTAGGAGAACGGGATAGTTAGGCAGTTAGGGAAGGTGATGTGCACACTGCTATATTCAAAATGGATAACCAGAAAGGACCTACTGTATAGCACATGGAACTCTGTTCATTGTTATGTGCCAGCCTGGGTGGGAAGGGAGTTTGGGGGAGAATGGATGCATGTATACATATGGCTGGGTCCCTTCACTGTTCACCCGAAACTGTCACAGCATTGTTAATCGGCTATACCCCAACACAAGATAAAAAGTTTGAAGTTTGAAAAAGAAATAAATTCTAGCTCTGCCACTGAATTGTGGAACCTTGGGCAAATAACTTGATTCTTGTTTTGTAGATGAGGTTATTTGAGTGTCAGGCTTTTATATAATGAGAATTAAATAAGATAATGTTAATCTGAGGAGACTCAGACTTAATAGTTGCTCTGTAAATAACAACTGGATAATATACTATAGAACAATGGGGGCTCCCAGGCATCTCTCTGAGTGGTTAAATATGTGTGTCTTCTTTTGGCCTCCCAGTAAGGAAAGGAAAAAGCTGCCAGCCTCTTGGGGGCCAAGACTTAAGAGAACGTGTGTTCTTTTTTTCTCTCTCTCTTTAGTTACTGAAATAGAGAAATTATATAAACAAATGCTAGGGAACAGCTCTGATACCAGTGGCCATTTGCCACAAGCTCTTCAAGCTGGACTTTTCTCTGCCATAAAAGGCTTGGGACCAAGATCAGGAACGGTCAGATATTTTTAAAGGGGCAAAGGTTATTTTTAACTTCTTTCAGGCTAGTGAACTTGTTTTCCCAGATTGCTCCTTTACCTATCTGAAAAAGAATCTTAGGGAATTGTTTCATTCTACTTGTTACAGCATACTAGAGTCATGGGCTAAGTCAGATCTTGGGAGTGATCCCATTCCTTGGAATAAGCCAGAATTTGAAGAATTCTGAATAAAGTCATATAAATTGAATATCAGTGACATAACACTGATCAATCACGTAAGAGAAAAACGACGTCTTAATTATGTATGTTTTGTAGTTACACAGAAGGTGATAATGATTTCCCCAACTTCTTGAAAATGAAATGAACCTGCTTTTATAGTAGAGCTTTAGGTTAGCTGAGAAATCACTGGTTACAAAAGTCATACTCATGAGTGTATATAAAAAAGAAACTAAAGGATCCACTTCTTTGGAAATCTGGAATGATTTCTGAAAACAAGGAATGAAAGTATCTGACCTTTTAGATAGCATTTTCTATATCAGAAAGAATAAATGTCTAGTCATGAGCCCTTAAAGACATCTCTACTTTTTACTTTGTTGTGAATCTTTGATTGAAAGTTACTAACTCCCTTTCTGGTTCTCTGTAGATTGCTACTTGCTCTGATGACAATACACTGAAAGTCTGGCGCTTGAACAGAGATTTAGAGGAGAAATCAGGAGGAGATAAACTCTCCATAGTGGGATGGGCTTCTCAGAAGAAGAGAGAGGGCGAAAACCGACCTTGGTAAGGATCCCATGCATTTTTCTAAGTTTTTTATGTTTTTATTGGTTTAGTTCTGCAGTACAGAATGATGAGCTAGATTTGATCTTATTTTAGTATGATTTTTAAGGAAAACACCATCTTACTGACATTTTTTTAATATATATTTTCTGAACACTATGCTTATTATCTACACAAGGCACTGGAATACACTGTAGATTATTTCTTTAAATATTTGTTGAACATCTACTGTGTGCTAAGCACTATTCTGATTTGCTGTGGATTCTGCAGTAATCAAAAGAATCAAGAATCAGAAATGAAGCTTACATATTAGTTTGAGTCAATAAACAAGTTAAATAAAATTTGCTTGTTAGGTAGTAATACATGGATTAGGGAAAAAGGAAAGCAGGAATGGGAGAATAACAGCATGCTGTTAAAATTTTAAATTAGGTGCCCACAGAAACCTCAATGAAAAGATGGTGCTTGAGTACAGAAAGCGAAGTAGTAAAGTAGTAAGTCATGGGGGTATGTTTGAGAATGTTTATGGCGGACAAAACAAAAACAGCAAATGCAAAGCCCCTGAAAGCAGGAGCAAATCTGGCATGTTTTGTGTTCCTCAAAGAGGCTGATGGAGCTGTAATCCCTGCGGCTAAAGCAGGCAGAAGAGAGGACAGGAAATAGTAGTGGAAAATAAGGTTCTTGTACAATTTTGGCTTTTATTTTCATAGACAAAAAACTGTTGGAGGGTTTTGAATAGAGAAGTATACGATCTGACTTTTCTTGGTCATTCTAACTTCTGTGTTGAAAACAAATGGTAAGGGGATCAGGGTAAAACTGGAAGTTAATTTAAAAACTTACTGAAGTACCTAGGAAACAATGGTGGTGACTTGGACCAGAGAGCTAGCAGACGATACAACTTTTAAAAGTCTTCAAATTCCGGATATATTTACATGATGGAGACAACAGAAGGTTCTATGGGATCAGATGTGGGATATGAGGGAGAGTTATCAAGGATAACATCAGATTTCTTGGTTTGAGAAGCTAGGATGGAGTAACCATTAACCTCTATAGGAATCACTGCAGGAGGAGCAGTTTGAGGGAGGGAACAACTGGGTATGTTGTTTGATATAATTATTAGATACTAAATGGAGATGTCAAAGAGGTGGTTAGATATTTGATTCTGCAATTGAGGGCTAGAGTTGTAAATTTGGGATTTATTATCGTATAGGTAAAAGGTGGCTATATATGGAAAAGAGAATAAGTCTGAGGTCTGAGCCTTGGAGCATCCTAATATAAGTTGGGAGAGGTGAAGCAGCAAGTACAACCAGAGAAGTAAGAGAAAAACAGAATATTGTATAAAGTAAGTAAAGGGAAGAGGGATGAATTTGGTTAAATGTTTTTGGCATGCCAAGTAAGATGAGGGCTGAAAACTGACCTTTGGATTTGGCAGTACAGGGGTTATTTAGCAACCTTGGTGAGGGCAGTTTTTGGTGGCGTGTCAGTGGCCTGGTTAGTGTTGTTCAGGAGGATGGGAAGAGAGGAGGCTCTTTCAAGGAATCTTGCTAGAAAGCAAAGGAGAACAGTGAGATGGTAGAGGACGAAGCAGTGTTGAAGTTTAGTGAGTGTTGTTTTAGTGAGAATATAGCATTTTATATGTGATTAGAAGGATCCTCTAGTCCAGGAGAAAACTGATGCAGGGAAATTTGCTGGAGCAGTTTCCTTGACTGAGGGGATGATCTCAAATATACAAGATGAAGAGTAGGCCTATGTCAGGGGTGTGGATTGTTCATCCATAGTGATGAGAAGGCAGAAATAGAGGCACGGTAAAGGTAGATGGATAAGTGGGAGGGTCAGAACTTGTGGAAGTTTTCATTTTCTTAGTGACATTGGAATCAGGATCATCAACTGAGAATAAGGATTAGAGGAAGAGATGATAGAGATTTGAGGAAAGAAAAGAAAGTCTGAAGTAGTCACATAGAGAATAGAAGAACAAATAGACCAGGGAAATATGATTGTTGAGCGAAGAATCAACCTGAGGCTACCACTTCTTCATTGAAAATGAGTAGTCGGTATGGTTGTGTGTCTGCTGCACAGGTAGAGGCAGACTGTAGGTGGAAAAGTTGGTTTTAATCAGGGATGTGCTTTAAATTCACAGGAATGATGAATTGAGTTAAACTGGGTAGAGAGGGAAGTGAGGATATAATTGGGCTGAGAGTAGAAGCGTTAGGGTCAGTGAGCTGAGCGGCCCCTGGGCATGAAGAGCTGATGGCACTGGAGTGCTGAAGAGAACTGGGAAAACAGGTGGTGGTTGGAATTGAGATAGTGTAGGATTTTAGTAGTAATGGAGGTACTGATAATAATAAGGCCAAGGAATGAGTGAAAGGACAAGGCTGTTGTAGAAGAAGAAGGTCAAGAAAATGAGAAAACAGGATATTGAAAAGATTATGAATGTGGGTTTTAACTGAACTGACGGGTAGAATTAGAGTGACAGGGAATTGAGAACAAAAATCTAAGCACTGAGCCAGCCAAAGGGAATCCAAATGTTATCAATAGATAGTCATAAGCTTGAAATTCAAGCTTAAAACTTATGTCAGCCGTCAAGGCCTAAGGTAATGAGGATTTGAGGGTGAGAATATATGCTCATTTTTCTACTGACTTGTTTAGTCTTTTATAAGATAACTCAAGCGTAACTAAACTCCAAAGGAGTCTTTCACTCTAAGTCTACCTCTATAAAGTGTTTAATTTTGGTTTCTGCTTTCTTAAAAAAAAAAAATTTTTTTTTAACAAGTCAACTAACTCTACAGGGCTACATAAGGTAAATAGCATTCTCTAGATACCCTACCATAGTTCCCTTTTCCCAGGGTGACAACTTCAAATCTTTTAGCTAATTCTTTGATACTTATTCCTATATCTCTAAGTAATATTTGTGCATTTCTGTCTCTCATGGGATTTTTTGTTGTTGCTTCAGCATTATCTATTGACATCTTCCTCTATGAGATGAGCACTTAGCTCTTTCCTATGTCCCCATGATTCCCAAACCTCTGCACCCTCAACATTCCCCTAGCTTCCCAACATAGGGCCATAATTTTGGTTCGATCAAGAGTTATTATTATCATTGTATTTTCTATTCAGAATTTAGCTAAGTGGTAACTGTTTCTTTTTATTTCCTATACTTTTTTCCCCTTGAGACTTAAAAAAAAGTCAAGATATATTCGCATACCACAAATTTTCACCTGTTTGTACAGGCCAGTGTTCTTCAGTATATTCAGAGTTGGGCAGTCAACATAATCTAATTCTAGTCTATTTTCAAGACCCAAAATAAGGGTTCCAGTGTCTCTGTAACCTTGCCGACACTTGTTATTATTTCTTTTTTTAAATTATAGCCATCTTACTGATTGTGCAGTGGTATCCCACTGTGGTTTTGATTTGTACTGATATTATCATGATGGCTTATGATGTTGAATATCTTTTCATGTGCCTATTGGCCATTTGTAAATTTTCTTGGGAAAAGTGCCTATGCAAATAAATCCTTTGCCCATATTTTAATTGGGTTGTTTGTCTATTGTTTTTATTGTTGAGTTTTATATATTCTGGATATAAGTCCCTTGTCATATAATGATTTATAAATATTTTCTCTTATTCTGTAAGTTGTTTTTTCATTTTCTTGATGTTGTCCTTTGGCACACAATGTTCTAATTTTGATGAAGACCTGTTTATCTGTTTTTTTCTTTTTGGAATTTGTGCTTTTGATGTTGTATCTAAGAAATCATTGCCTAATCCAAAGTCACAGAGATTTATGTCTGTATTTTCTTGTAGGAGTGTTTTAGTTTTGGGGCTACTGTTGATTTTGCGTTTATTTTTGTATATGGTATGAGGTAGGTAAGGGTCCAAATTCTTCTGCATGTGGATAGCTCACGTTCTCAGTATCATTTTTCAAAGAGACTATTCTTTACCCCATTGAATTTTTTCAGCACTCTTGTCAAAAATCAGTTGACCATAAATGTAAGGGTTCGTTTCTGGAGTCTCAGTTCCACTCCATTGATCTACAAGTCTGTCCTTATGCTGTTACCACATTGTCTCGATTACTGTACCTTGTAGTAGGTTTTAAAAATCAGAAATTCTGAGCCCTCCAATTGTCTTTTAAATTTTAAGATTGTTTGGACTATTCTGGGTCTTACATTTCTATACAAACTTTAGGACGAGCTTGTCAATTGCTGCAGAAATAATCAGCTGGAATTCTGTTAGGGATTGCATTGAATCTATAGATCAGTTTTGGGAGTATTGCCATCTTAACAGTATTTTCTTCTGATTCATGAACACGGGATGTCTATCTGCTGCCTTGTCTTTTAAATTTGCTTCCTAATTGTGAAAAAAAATAAAAGAATTATATAAGGGAAAAAGTCATCAGCCTCCCCAACCACTCATACACAATTTTAGTTAACATTTTGACTTATTTTTTAGATTTTACCCCTTTATCCATAGAGATTTTTTTAACAGTCATGCTACGTATACATTTGGATTTCTTGAAGATTTTTTCACTAAACATGATATTCTAAGCACTTTCCTTTTTACCTTTTTAGCAAAACATTTAAATGTTCCATAGTTTACCTAGCTCTTCTCTTGTAGTTAGACATTTTATTTCCAGTGTTTTTGTGGGGGGTGGGGAGAATGGTTTTTTCTAAATTTAGGATCTTCATTTCCCATTAAAATAGATTCCCAGAGGTGAAATCTCTGTGTTAATGACTATAAACATTTTTGAAGAAAAATATGTTGTCTTTTAACTAGGTATTTCTAGGTATTAATTATTCTTAGTTTTGGAAACTAAGTCACAAAAAAGTTACATATGTTGACCAAATTTGTACCATATTAATAACATTTAGCCATTATTAAGTATTAGCATAGTTGTTCTAAAGACCTATTTGTATTATCTCATTTATTAGTAATTCCCCAAACAACCAAACCTGAAGCTCAAGAAACTTAGATTTGCTTAAAGTCACACAGCTGTGAGGTTATAATAGAACCAATTCAGACCCTTGCAGTCTGATTCTAAAGCTCATGCCTATAGTACTGCCTCCTTTAGAACCCAGCACAAGAGTTTAGATGAAGACTGGTCCAGGAATTAGACCTAGATTTCTGTTTCTGGGTAATGGCTAGAGTTACGCTGAAGAGCAAGAGAGCAACAACTTGACACAGGGACCAAAGGCTGGTGCACTAGCCATTCAGCCCTTTAAGCCAATTCCCAGCGACAGATTGGCTGTTGCTAATCACATTGCCATTTTGAAAATTATGTTCCTCTGCTTGCCCAGGCTTCTGATTGCCACCCCAACCCTTCACTGCTGTCCTGGATTGCCTGTCTTCTCTTTTGGCCCTTTTAAACTTACTAACGGGTAGGCTTTGAATTGGAACACACAGCCCCATTCCCTTCTGTCCTACTTTTCCCAGTCAGCACCTGCTCCATTACTTGCTATTCTTTTACTGTTTCAGCCAGCGATCTTAGCACTGTCAGGCCAAGGGGTTCTCTATCCTGTCTGTGCATCAGAAGCACTTGTGGAGCTTTTAAACAATTTGTATGCCTCCAGAAATTGTTAAGTGGGCCTAGAGTAGAGACCAAGTACATGTATTATCATAAAGCTCCAAATGAGTCCAGTATGCAGCCAGACTGAGAACCTCTGGTCTAGGTATCACTGAGTGAAAAGATGATTATCTTAAAAAGAAGGACATGTTAGCTGTTCTATCTCAAGTGCTTGCTGTAGACTTATAAGTCAAACACAGTACTTACAGAATCTGTTCTTTGATGGCTAGAACTTGACCCTCATCCCTGTCAGCAGTAATGAAATTTAACAAACATTGTTTAATAATTCCTTGCTAGGAACTACAGCAGCACTAGACCTAAAAATGAGTATATCATTATCACTTGCCCTCTGGATGCATGTAGTCTAATCCAGGAGGCAGCTACAAAAACTATAGTATATTGTAAACATTTTACCCAGCTATGTAAACAAAAGGCTTTGAGAACTTGCTTCCTGTGGGAGAGGAAGAAAGAAGTTTGTGAAATCTGCACAAAGGAATTAATAACACTGTCATCAGAGCCTGGAAACATGAGAGTTTTTGCTTGGAAAAGAAGGGGTAGACTTGACAAGAAAACCATGTGAACAGCGAGATGTGACAGTGCACACAGCTTGTTCAGGAAGCTGCGCGTTGTCTCCTGTAACAGGATCCTTGGGGCAGAGCCCCGATCAGACTGAGAAAGTAGAGGGAGGCCAGATGGCAAACCCTTCTAAAGAAAGGAGCTCCAAATGGACTGATGATTAGTGAACTCTATAATTCCTTAAAGGAACCTACTTTCATGAAGCTTTTAGGGCAGTAGCCCAGTCTGTGCCACCATGTCAGCAGATATCATGCAGCACTTAGGGTCCATAGGAGTTGGGGCTGCACTTAGTAGATGAAGTACTAAAGGCATGCTGTGTTTTAAGTCTAAAGGTCAATGTAGTGGCTCGTATACAGCTGTTAAAAAGACTGTATTGCATCTAAATGTACTTCTATGAAGAGGTGTAAAGATAAGATGTTCAGAGAAGAGAAAATTGCAGAATGTGTATGTGTGTGTAATCTTTTTTTAAGTGTGATGTACATACACCTTTGTGAGTGCTAATAGGTACATAGAAAATAGTGGAATACACAGCAGCATGAGAGTGAAATGAGATGGTTGAAAAGAGGACCTTTTGCTTGTTATCTTATTCCCCTCTGTAGCTGTTCAGAGGAGGAAGGAAAGAAAAAGAGAAGAAAATTGGATGATAACATCCTGAAGAGGATACAGCTTTTCACATATCGAATTTTCCATTGGCCTTTAGTAGACACTTCAGATTTCTGCCACTGAAGTGTCAGAAACATATATTTGGTTTGTCCCTGGCCCAACTTTTCCTTCTCCCTGAATCCTGCCTTAGAATCTGCATGTTGTAAGACCCATGGTATTTTAGGACTTTCTGCCTTAAACATACTCTTCAGCTCAATTTAATGGAACGGATAACTGTAAGGGCTATGCACTGACTGTGGACCTGCAACTGAGGAGTGAAGCAAATGAAAGTTTCTTTTCTCCGGAAGTAGTAACAGTACTCAGGATCTAGAAACATGAGTGTGAGAGCCATCACCAAACACTGCACACTGCTGCTGCTAAGTCGCTTCAGTCGTGTTTGACTCTGTGCAACCCCATAGACAGCAGCCCACCAGGCTCTCCCATCCCTGGGATTCTCCAGGCAAGAACACTGGAGTGGGTTGCCATTTCCTTCTCCAATGCATGAAAGTGAAAAGTGAAAGTGAAGTCGCTCAGTCAGGTCCGACCCTCAGCGACCCCATGGACTGCAGCCTTCCAGGCTCCTCTGTCCATGAGATTTTCCAGGCAAGAGTACTGGAGTGGGGTGCCGTTGCCTTCTCCAAAACACTGCATGGACTGTTGCCTTCTCCAAAACACTGCATGGACTGGTCCTAATCATTAACTCCCCTTCTATAGCTTGTTATGATGACATGGGGCTTTCCAGTGATGATCTTTGTTGAAGAAGCTGTATCACTTTGTCTCTAAACATACCGTTGATGAGAAAAGTTTAGACAAAAGTCAGTTTGTAGAACTTCTCTGTCTCAAGGATAGGCTGTTTGAGTAGGGAAAAGCAGAAGGTAAAATGTACAGGAAAACTAACTGACCAGAGTTCGGACGTGTATTTATTTGCATATAAATACAACTAAGTAGTTTAACTGAATTAAACATCAGAGTTGTAGTACTGGGTAACTGAGAAATAAATGCCTTTTCCTTGTTATTTGAAGACTGGAACCCTTTTTCAGAAATCTGGAAAGCTCAGGAGAGTGAGAAAATACCATGTCTGTGTCGGGTCCTCAGGAGAAAGAAACATGGGGTTTATGCGAGTTTGCCTGAAGTACTGGTCTTGGCCTAGAGACAAGGGGCAGAAGAGATGGAGCAGAGTGCTCCCCACAGTGTGATTCATTTTGCATCGCATTTTGGAAACGTTCTTTGCCATTGTTTGCCTGTGGAAAATCATAAATTGTATATTAAGGTGGAAGGCACACAAGGCCTGATAACCTTAACAAGTAATTGATGGGATTACTTTTTTGGAGATTAAAAGCTATCTCCATTTAACAGATGTGGAAACTGAGGCCGAAGAGGTGAACAAGTTGTACCCACGTGACATAGTAAGCCATTGTGCTGGATTGGAGACCTGTGCACTCCTGACGTGTGGTGCCTCTCTGGCCCAGCATTGCTTAGAAGCATCACAGAAATACTAAGAGTAGCACTACTTAGGGAAAACAAAGTGTTGTTAGCAACCCTGATGTCTTACTGTTACCTTAGAATACTTTGTAGCTGTTAAAAATGATACAGATCTGTGTTACTGTGGGAAATGTTCATGATACATTAAGAAGCAGGTTACTAAGTATCTTGTACATCTTGGTCCCATTTTTATATAGAAAAGCTTGAGAGATATCATATGCATAAGTATAAAAAATGGTTCACCTGGATGCTTTAAAATTTTTCTTTTTCTGTATTTTCTAGACTTTTACAAGTATATCTTTTACAACAAGGTGTCTTAGGGGCTGGCAGTTAGGAAATGGGAAGAAAAATGCTAAAAAGGGTCTGGGAAGAATCAAATGATTTATGTGATCCACACTGGGAAATCAGCCCCTGGATGATTAAGTTAGCTATTGGTATAATTTTCTTTGATGAGAACCCCGGGATATTCTGTAGCTTTCACCTCTGATTTTTGTGACCTCTTTGGTTTCTCAGTGGCAGTGCCCAGCAGCCAGAGCACTCCAGCCAAAGCACCCAGAGCAAAGAGCAGTCCGTGTACCTCCTCCCCGTCATCGGCAGCCTGTGCTCCGAGCTGCGCCGGGGACCTGCCCCTCCCTTCAAATACACCTACCTTCTCTCTTAAGACCCCTCCTGCCAAGGCCCGGTCTCCCATCAGCAGAAGAGGCTCTGTGTCCTCCGTCTCTCCCAAGCCACCCTCATCTTTCAAGATGTCCATTAGAAACTGGATGACCCGAACGGCTTCCGTATCACCACCCGTCACTCCACCTGCTTCCGAAACCAAGATCACGTCTCCCAGAAAAGCCCTCATACCTGTGAGCCTGAAATCGTCCCAGGCAGTGGCTTGCTCTGAGTCTAGAAATAGAGTAAAGAGGAGGCTAGACTCCAGTTGTCTGGAGAATGTGAAACAAAAGTGTGTGAAGAGTTGCAGCTGTGTGACTGAACTTGATGACCCCGTTGAAAAGCTTCATTTGGATCTGTGCTGCCTTGCTGGTACCCAGGAAGACCTTGGGAAGGACTCGCTAGGTCCTACCAAACCAAGCAAGATCGAAGGAGCTAGTATGAGTGTCTCTGAGCCTCCTTCTCCTGCCAGTCCTTACGCTTCAGAAGGCTGTGGGACGCTACCTCTTCCTTTGGGATCTTGTGGAGAAGGCTCTGAAGTGGTAGGCAAAGAGAATAGCTCCCCAGAGAATAAAAACTGGTTGTTGGCCATGGCAGCCAAACGGAAGGCGGAGAATTCATCTCCACGAAGTCCATCGTCCCAGACTCCCAATCCCAGGAGACAGAGCGGAAAGACTTCTCCAGGCCCGGTAAGTTGGCAGCAATAGAAAATGCATTTCCTAACTTGGCCAGGGCAGGCACAGATGCCTTCTCAGGAGTCAGAATGCTTTTTTTTTTTTTTTTTAAGTAAATCTTTTTATTCCTAGGATCACCAGGTTTAGTACATAAAAATGTAGGACAAATATTGCATGGGACATATTTATACTAAAAATTTTTCATACTGCAGTGATATTTGTTTGAATTTCAAATGTAACTGCATGTGTCCTGTATTTTCTTTGGCAATCCTATTTACTCCAATTAAAATCCCTTCTGTCAAAGTCCATACCCCTCAGCCCTTTTGCCCAATTCTTTAAAGCCTTCTTCGTCCTCTAGGATATCAATTCAAAAATAACTTCCTTCTTTGTTTGACATTATTCCCTCCCACAACTCCTTGGTTTTTAAAAATCTGCCTCACCACCCCCCAGCTCCTGCAACCTCTTTTTATAGATTTCCCTCCCCTTTTTATAGAGAAAGCTATAATTCATGGACAGGTTGCCAACATCCACAAATAGATTTTGAATTTGTAATTACAGCTTATGATTATTTAAAATAAAGCAAAATTAAGATACTTACAGAGCAGTTTTAAGTGCAGAATCCTTCTAGAGTTATATGATTTTTTTCCAGTCTTTTATGATCATCTTGTTCACACCGGTATTTTTGGTAACTCACCTGTATCTCCCTTTTTTTTAAACATTCATCTTAATTTTACCTATCTTTTCATTAAACTTAGATAATTTCCAAAACAGATATTGCTGGCAGAAACAGCTTTGTGAACCTTGAAAAGCAAGTGATCATAATGATGGAGGCAGAAGTAACTGAGCATTGGGTGAGCTGCGGGCACCAGTCAAAGAGAATAGAAAGCTTCTGCTACTCAGGTTGCAAGTTAAGGATGGAGGCAGGTTAAGGAAGTTTCTCCCATAGCTCTTTCTGTGTTAGGGAGAAGGTGGAAGAATGAAACCTGATCCAGGTATCATGACCAGTAAGATCTGCCCTTATAAAGGGCAGAGATTGGATAACCTTAGGCCAGTACTAATTTAACAAATGTTCATAACCCCCTCCTACTGTCAATAAGCCTATCCCCTAATTTTAGGAAAGATAAACTAGAAATATTTCAAAGATTACTTCAAACACAAACTCCAAGGTCTTGCTATAGAGTATAAAGGGGGAAAAAAAGGCTGTAAGGAGTCTTTCTTCTCTCAAAATTTGCACTGTAGGTAATGTTTGCCCCTAGCCAAAATTCCTATTTTTTTTTCAAGGGAGCTGGTCTGAGTTATGTGTTAGCAGAGAAACAATTTGTATAAAAAAATTATTTTCATGAATGTGTACATCTTCAGGGCATTTTAAAAAATAGTCTGCTCATCTAAGATATTTCTGGCTTTATAATTTCAATCTTTTGAAGCTAAAGTTTCTTTAAAACATTTTTTTCTTTATGTACATGTTGATAAAGACTTCAGAAAAGAGTAGTATCTGTCATTTGAAATACCTATCTCGTTTGTAAATTTGGAAGGCTTATTTACTCATTTATATCAAAGAGGATGGTAATTGTAACCTCTCTGGTTCCTATTATGAGGCTTAACTGGTCCATATTTTCCATTCACATGAAAAATCTGTTTTCTTTTCACGCATGCTGCCTTCAATTTTTCTATATTTGGTACAAATCAACCAAAAGAGACATTGCCATCAAGTAATTGAGACTGAAATCTGGCTACATAAGCAAATTTCCAGGCATCCTAACTTGAAATACCCATAGTGATAACTTGCTGAGGTAATAGCTGAACTTTATTTTAGAAAATCTCTGAAATCTGAACTTTCTTCTTCTAGGTCACCATTACTCCCAACTCCATGCGGAAAATCTGTACATACTTCCACAGAAAGTCCCAAGATGACTTCTGTAGTCCAGAACAGTCAACAGAATTATAGATTCTCATCTGAGTGAGTTAACTGAAGCTTGACTCATTAAAACAAGATAAAAAATTCAAGAGTGACTCTAAATCTGGTTTTAAGAAAGCTACCATTTCTTCATTTTTAGTGAAAATCATTTTGACTCTAAAGTTCACCTAGTCTGGTTCTACTACCATAGTGTATGTGCAGCTTCCTCAGAGTGAAGGCTTTGTTTAAATTTCATGAAGTAAGTTTGCCACTCTGTAACATTTTGAATGATGCATCTTAAATGATGCATCTTCTGTACAGTAGTGACATCCCAGTTTGTAGAGGCAAAAAAACCAACAAGTCTTGTCTCTTCCTGCTCTGAGACCTGTGCGCAGCTAAACGCCTCTGCACACCACAGCAGGAGGCCTGTCTGTGACGGTCGACTGCCGAACAGGACCCTAGGTCTCTGCCGCCTCTAACACATTAATACAGTTTCATATAAAATATATAACCTTTTCACTACATTTTTGTGGATTTTTTTAAGTATGTGGTTAAATACGATTTTTAAGATAAGTACATTTATATTGATTCAGTATTAAAATACAATCTCTTAAGTTAAAATTATCTTTATTTTAAAAACAGCGATAAATGTCAACTTGTTGCCAAAACTAGAACACTAGCAACGTTTGTCTTTTCTCCCCCAAATATATATCCCGTATATGATCTGAGGTTTTCAATTTTTACTAAGCAATCTACTGCGTTTCCAACCCAACTTCACGTTATGATTTTTTACATTTCCTGGAGGAAGATGTTTATAAAATCAGTAGTCATACACTGAAGCTGGGGTTTGAATTTAGTCTTTGGTTTTTTAGGGGCTGCTACTTAAAAAGCTATCAAATTTTAAGAAAAAGTATTGATATCTTATTGATATTTTTATAAAAGTGTAGGTAGTTCCTATACTGAAAATACAGAACCTAAAAATTAAATCTTTGCTTTAACTTGATCTTTTGGATTCTCTTCATATACTAAAAAGCAGTGATTGTCTAGTAGAGCCCTGAGCCAAAAGTCATGGGATTTTCTCTATAGATACTTAACATAGAGTATATAGACAACTCTCAGTTAATAATGTGCAAAATATCTTGACTATCTCTTACTTTAACAGTTATGTATCATTAAGCTTGAAATGAACCATTGTTTTCTATTTTAGCCCTTTGTAACCTCATAGAAACAAACTTCATGTATTTTCTATGTACTCTGTCCTTAGAAGGGAGTCCCCTTCCACTCATGAAACTTGATTGATTTTATCCATTTCCCTAAGGACTGTGTAGACTTTATTCATATATTCTGTCATTTTAAAATGTATTCTTAATTGTAACTCTATAATTCCTTTGATTATTGTAAATTAAGCTATAACTGCAAAAACTACATAGGTCAATTAAGCATGGATTCTCCCGTTTTATCCAAGGAGAAAGGTAAATAAAAAGGCCACAGAAATGCTGTTTTTGAAACAAGGTATGGCATAGCATTGACTGAATATTTAAGAACTCCAGTTATATTTGACGTTTGATTTTTGAGTGTTCGACTATGGGAAGGTGTTATTTATGACCAATACCTGCCGATAATGCTGTCTCTCTTGATTTGAGACCTGTGAAGAAGAGAGCTAAAGTAGATGGTTTTCTTCTTTGTATCTCTCTGCTCATCTCCTGACAGCTCTACTGAGTGAAATTGGGGATAGATGTGTCTGTCAGAGACTGCTGAGGGTCTAATGGGTGTGACCTTCCCACTTGGGGATAAATGTGTCTGTCAGAAACCGCTGAGGGTCTAATGAGTGTAACCTTCCCACTTGGAAAACTAGTACTTCAAATAGGTGCTGAAGGTCAATGAGCTGAGGTAATGAGCTAATAATTATCCCTACTTGTGTCCCTGTCAGACTTTGAGCTGCTTCTGAATAAAAAGCCTTTTACCTGATCTGATGTTCTTTCCTGAGCTTTTGCGTTAACCTAGAAGCAGTCTGTCTACACAAAAGAATTAGAGTAGTAATCAAGAATCCCTTCTACTTGTTCATTGAATAAAATTTGTTTATTCCCAAGGATACGATCTAGCTCAGGCTGAAAGAAGTTTTAATACCTCTTGCTTAATCAGACCTTGAGCATTTAAGATGGCTTGGATTACTTGATAAAAGAGGGTGGAGTGATATAGTTCTTTTTCTAAACAAGTATTTCCAGCCCAAGCTTTTCTATTTGAATACAGTCCAAGCACTGTTACTACAAAGCTGTGTTAGAGTTTCCTTTTGGCTGTTTCAACCGGGGCTCTTAATTTACTTTTGGGAGGGTTGACTAATTAGTCTTTTAAAATGCCTCTTAATCTAGGCTACACTTTTAATTGGTGATAAAACTATGTGTAGCTGCCTCTGGGGTTGCAGAAGGCAGATTTAGCCCACCATCCTTATCCCCAGCCTTAATGACTTAAAACTTAGACTTTTTTCGGGACACCCTGAATAGGAGGCATTTTTAAAACCTCAACTGTCCAGTATGGATGTCTAGAGATAACTTTGAGAGACAGAGAGAGGGATAGGGCTTCCCCGATGGCTTAGGGGGTAGAGAATCTGCCTGCAGTGCAGGAGACACTGGGATGTAGGTTCAGTCCCAGTCAGGAGATCCCCTAGAGAAGGAAATGGTAATCTGCTCCAATATTCTTTCCTGGAAAACCCCATGGATAGAGGAGCCTGGTTTTTCTGCTAGTCCCTAGAGGGACTGGACTTCCTCTCACACTGTTCTTAAAGCAAAGGCCCAGCAGCCTCACAGAGAATCAGTTCCACAGCTAGATGGTGGGGGCATCATCTGACAGAGGTGCTTCAGAAGAGACCCTGGGAGAGGGTATCGACTGAGTTGCGTCCTCCTTGGGGCCGTGCAGTGCAGCTCTGCTTTGTCATTCTATGAAGGGCCGCTTCCTGACCCAGCTGAGCATCCCACACACATCTTCAGAGGAGATTCTCTGCCTGCCCCCAGTTTGGGTCATGCCACATCACAGATTAACCAGTTACTCATTAAATTCTTAGTTGTGGGAGAACCAGTATTATGCATGAGCTCTTCAGAGGTTGCTTGGAAGTTACAGGCAGGCCAAACAGCGTTTTGTTGAATGTGAAATGAGTCAAATACTTCATTAGATCCAATTCCAAGAATACATGCCCAGCTTGTAATAAGGGACCCACTTTATCGTTTAAAGTAGTAGGAAAAACCTGTTTTTATTTCTGAGCTACGTCTGAGGGCATGCTGCAAAGTGTAAAGGTCATTAAACAGTGATGTAAGGTGAAGTCAGCCTTTAAACATTGCTGGGCAGTGTGTTGGGATCAGTATGCCTGCAGCAGATAGGTACAACAAAGATGAGAGCTGTTACATTATTGAAGCACAGGCTTCTTCCATCCCCAAAGCTCCTCCCTCCCACTTCCCTGCTAAGCCAGGGAAGAGGACTTCAAGGATATATAACCAGGTTCTTTATTTTGAATTTCAAAGATTTAATACTCCATTATACCCAATTTCTCTTTAATTTCCTTAACTTGCTACATGCCCTTTCCTGTTTTGACATTCTAAATAGTTCAAGCCATTTTGTAGAATATGAATAGCACATTTCAAATGCCTTTGATTGGAAGGTATCCAATTCAGCCAACACTTATCACCTGAGTGCCAAGCCCTGTGGTGAGGCACCTGGCCTGCAGAGTTCTGCCTTTACTTTTCAGTTGTCACAGGAGTCACTTACCTGTGGCCCTTCAATAGGCCAAAGCCAGCATTTGAGGGACACAGGCAGATATCAGATTTTCAAGTCCTGTGAATGAAGTTGTGAGCAGCTACAATGTAGCAAGTGCTAGCTAGATGCTGACTTCCCTGCAGCAGCTTCATTCACTGGCCACTTAAACCATCTTAACTTTTCATGAGGATAGCAGGAAATGCTATCCTCGTGAATGTTTTTTGTTTCAAGTGTTTTGTTTTTATCTGATGACATTTTAAAAATATTTATTTGGCTGCCCAGGTCTTAGTTACAGCATATGGGATCTAGTTCCCTGACCAGAACTGAACCTAGGCCTCCTGCATTCAGAATGTGGAGTCTTAACCATTGGACTATCAAGGAAGTTCCCTCAAGCATATTTCATATATTCTTTACAACCTTGTTAAATAACAGTTAAAAACATGATCTCTAAGCTAAGCTGCCCAGCTTTGGTTTCCAGCCCTAGCTGTGTGACCTTGGACAGTTCCTTAATCTTTCTGAATCAGTTTCCACCGGCTGTGTGGTTATTACAAGTGCAACTCCTAGGACAGTGCCTAATAGCACATAATAGCTTAAATTTATTGAATGATTACTGTTAGCTGTTCCCATAAGGTAGGGAGGGCAAGGGTTAACTATTTTTGATAAACGGATAGACAGGTTTAAGTAACTTCAGTTTTGACTCATTCCTATTCCACTACAGTTGTAAGTCTCAAAGTTAGGGGAACCAAATCAGAATCGCCTGGGAAGCTTAAAAAAAAAAAAATGTCTCCTGGGTCTCCTAGTCTTAGCATTTTTCAAAAGGAGCAAAGAGGACTCTAGGGAAAAAATTTCCATTTCCCCACATATTTGAGATTCATGACTCTCACCAGATATACATGAAAAATACAAGGTTATTTCCTATACTGGCTCAGCCACAGTTTAAAGAGGCTATCATTGCAGATCTATATCCTGAACTTAGCCAAAGACATTGCTCATACCAGGCCCACTCTCCCATTTCCTGAAGCCTGCCCTCATTTTTGCTACATTGTTTAAGATGTGGTCACCTTTAGGGAGGAAGCTACTGCTGGTCGCCTCTTAGAGCCAAGTCTTAATTGCTTGTTCCCCTATTGTGTTCCCTGGCCAATGAGAGAGGAGGTGAAGCTCAAAATAGGCCATTTTGCTTGGTCAGTCCCTCTGATTTTGTAAGAAAGGTAGTCGCTGAACATCTGGCTGAGGAGTATCCTGTAACTCCAGATTCTTTTCCCTCGTTTTAATGAGATTCTTCCCTGGGTTCTTTTTCTAAGCCAGTGGTACTTAACTGCCATTAGCACATCAGTGGCAAAGTTTGTCCCTTCGGTGGACAAATTCAGCATGGGTTCAGTTGGCACCCAAGTACCAGACTGCTGCCGCTGTTGCTGTTCAGGACCCTGGTTTCCAGTTTACAAGAACTTTCTCTTAGGAGCTGGCATCTCCCTCTCTGTAAATAGTCCTCCACACCAGACCCCTTCATGGGTTTGTGCCAAAGTTATCAATTTAGATGAAGATGTTAAGAGTTTTGAAGTCAGAGTCTAAAAGTAATTATTCAAATAGACCCTTCCTTAATATATTACTAGATAATATATGTTACAGAAACAGCAAACCATAAATAAACCATCTGGCCTTGCTATATTGACATGAAGTTAGCAAATACTGTCATACATCACTGGATAATCTTTCAACACCAGCCTTTCCCTCTTCCACCTTTTCCTGCATCACCTATGGTGTACTTAAACACAACTTTCCAAGAGTTATTTGAAAAGAAGCATTATAGGATTTATTAAGTGTAACAAATAAAAAAGGTACAGAAACTTAATTAAAATCCAGTAGGCATTGTTGCCCACTATAATAGGTTAACATTTGGCCCAACACTTAATATCAAGTTGGAAATGCTACTGCCATAAAAACCTTATTGAATTTTTCTAGCTTTATGTGGAAGTTAAGATTCTGAGTCCAGAAACCAACGTCTTCACAAAGGAGTTGACTAGCAGACAAGTCGAAGTGAATATTAGTAACTTTCAGTGGAGAAGAGGATGTGCATAATAAACATTTCTCAGCTCCCTAATTAGATAATGAACTATTGGCCTTTAATTGTTGCAGCTATAATTATTTGGTTTTGGAAAACTACCTCCTAAAACCAAGAAATGTCAGTGACAAAGTATAGAATTCTACATGGAGTACCTGCAGGACTAGGAGAACTAGAATGTGGTTTTTTGATGATTAGGAATGGTTTCTATCCCAGCCAGTTCTTCTGTTCAATAAATTACACACAGGAAGGATGCTGTTCAGAGCAGCTTGTTAACTTGAGTTATCCTGTGGTGTCCTCATGCCTTCCTGTTTACTTTGACAGCATTTCACCATTTCATGTTGGCCAGCTGAATAGTAGATGAAGCCAGGGTTGTGAGTTTGATTCCCAACTGGGCCTATTCACTTTGCTCTGTTCTGTGACCACAGGCAGCGAGCATGTCACAGGCTTCCCCTAGCCAGCCACCCCACGGAGAGGGCTGGATAGTGTTGAGGCTCAGGATAAACAGACTCAAGAGTCTGTATCCTCAGTGCACACATCTGAAGGCATTCTGAATTCTGGTCTTTCCTCAGTTCTCCTATCTGAAGAACAAGTTTATAAACCTCTTTTAATCAAACTTACAGACTATTTCATGCAATACACACATAAGTGACTATAATTGTTATTCACATTTTGACAGATCCACATTTAGGCAGAAACTAAAGCACGGAAGTTCAGTAACTTGCCCAAGGACACCACAGCCAACAAGTAGCAGCTTGTAGACAGGGCCGACTCAAACGCCCGCAGTACTAATTCCCGTATTATAATGCCTCACAGGAAAAAGCCTGACCCTGGCCCCTCTCTTCATCAAATATATGCTCTCCATTTTGTGCAAATTTGCAAGAGAACTCCTGAAATATTCCAAAGACATTTCCTACTTGAGTAATTGAAAAATGACTCCTTGAGAGAGGAAACCATTGTTAACTACAGGAGGAAGGTGATACTCAAGTCGAAAAGCTTGAACCACTACTAACACAAGAAGACTGACAAACAGGATCAAAAGCTGGAACAACAGGAGCAGAGGCACAGAAGTTAAAATTCTCGAGGAAAGGAAAAGTGGAGTACGACTTGCCCACCCGTATAACGGGGAGAATGAAGGAGGATCCACGTAGCCCAGGAACCAAGAGCTCCACCCCTGTGTCCAAGAGAAGCCCGTGCACTGAGCGCATGTGCAGCGGTGTTCACAGCAGCATCGTCGATACTGGAAACAACCCAAATATCCATTCACAGTAGGATGGATAAACTAGGATACACATAACGGAAGACCGTAACTATAAAAAGCACGAACTAGCTATACATCACACTGTGAATGAATATTAGAATGTTGACCAAAAGAAGAACAAAGGATTGCATACAGTACGATTCCTTTCAAATCTAGTGTTACAAAACAGGAGTTACTGAACTAGTGTTGGAGGAATATACATATGGATGGTCAAAGGCCAAACAAAAATATGACTCTTACAATAAGACAGCAGTTCCCTCTGGAGGGTTGTGCTTGGTATAAGTATTACAGCAGGCAGTGGGGCAGCTTCCTCAATTATGGCAAGTTTCTATCTTTTGCTCTTGGTGGTGACATGCATATTTGCTCTAGAATTATACATTGCATTCATGTTTCATGTAGTCTTCTGTACACATTTTATGATTTACAATATTTAAAGGAATGAAAATGAGAGAGTTCTCTAGAGAAGACAGGCAAGAGGTGGGGAGGAGGAAGTTCTGGATAGACTGGAAAATAACAGTTACACAAAGGGAATGAGCTACTAGGGGAGCCTGGGAGACCTTCTCGATACTTTCTAAGGAAAAAGGAAAATCCTCTGCTCCCCTGAGACAGAAGGATGAAAAAAGTTGCTTCTGTAGGTGCTGTGAGGATTCAGTATATTCGTTCACTTTACTAGAAAAGAACTGAGACTTCAGCAAATAGTACAGTGGCTCAAACATGGGGCTGGAGTTTTCATAATTTGGACTGAGCCAAGAGTTAAGAGAATCCAGCAGCGCTGCAGCCTTTAGCTGCTTGAAAACTCCATGCTATATACATTTCTTCCTTTCTCCTCCTTCCTCAATCTTTTGTTTTCTTACTTTTCCCATGGTTGGTCATCAAATTAAGACAGAAATGGGTCATAGAAATCAAATTCTTATTTTAAAGATGTAGAAACTGGCCTGGGAAAGTGAACCAATTTGACCAGCATCACAAAACTAGATAGTGGCAGAGTCTGTTCTGGTGTCCCACTCTGCTTGCATGCCAGTCCCCTGAATGCTTGACTGTCCTGCCTCTGTTCAAGGTGTTTCCTCGGACTGGAATAGTTTTCACCCGTTATGCCTGCCTTTAATATCCTCTTTTTTTAAAGGTCCAGTTCAAACACTTTTTCTCTATACTTCTAAGGGAAGTATATACTTTTATGGGAAGCATTTATAGACTTTCATAATTAGGTCTGCCTTCCACTGAACTCCCTAGCGCCTTTTTTAAACACTAGTGCTTATCACACTTATCTTAGAATTATTTCCATATTTTGATGTCAAACTGGACTCACTCATTCCTGTCTACCCAGTGGACTAGAGCTGACTCGTGAAAGCTGAGTATTAAATATTCAATAATTTTGTGAGCTGGTTGTTAAAATGGTAGCCTGAATCACTGGTGAGAGTATTTACACCATGGAAGAGACAAAAGCTACAAATCAGGGCCCCTTTTTTCCCCAGAGAGACAGCACATCAAGGCATATTTCCCATCACCACTACCACCAACCCTCACTTGCTATAGTGCCCGGCAGAGCAATTGCAAAAAGCATGAGGAAGAAAGGGAACCAGTGGAAGCACAGACCAAAACGTAAAGAGAATTCCAAAAGGGTCTGCTCAGGAGCCTGGAGAAGAGTATTCTTTGCGAACTGGGTCATTGACAGCTGCAGGGAAGTTGATCGTAAGGCCAGCAAGTCTTTGTCCTTCTCCAGAGCTATCCCAGTAGTGTCAGAGGGATGAAAGGTGGCTGGGGTGGGAATAACAGGAGTGGTTGGAAAGAAGCAGTCAAGGTAGGTTCCTCTCAAGAGAACCTAGTCTTTCTCCTAGTAAATAGCTATTTGCTGAACACCTAGGGCTTCCCAGGTGACGCTTGTGGTAAAGAACCTGCCTGCCAATGCAGGAGACATGAGTTGCAGGTTTGATCCCTGGGTTGGGAAGATCCCCTAGAGGAGGGCACGGCAACCCATTCCAGTAAAATTGCCTGGAGAATCCCATGGACAGAGAAGCCTGGGGGGCTGCAGTCCATGGGGTTGCAAAGAGTCAGACACGACTGATGAGGCTTAGCACATACTACGTGTCAGGCTTTGCACTAAACAGAAGTGACAAAGGCCTGTCCTCAAGCTGCTCCCAGTCTCCTAGGGCAGACAAGAACGGACACGACGTGCTAGGTTCTCTGCTGAAGGCGTGATGGGCGGGGGCGCCGGGGCACATCCAGCCAAGCCTGGACATCCAGGGAAAGTTTTATTCAGAAGCTGATGCTGAACCCTGGAGAAGAAAAAATTTCCAGATGGTAAATGAAAAAAGAGCATTCCTCATAAAGGAAATAGCAAAATAACATCAACAACGGTCTGAGCGTGTGAGGAAGAGTGCCTGTTGGGGGAACTCAAGTAATTCCAGTTTCCCTAGGGCTGGAACAGAGGGAATGTGTCAAGAACAGCAGGAGATGAGGCTGTGGGGGCACGCAGCGGGCAGGGTGGGAAGGCCCCTACTGTGCCACTAGTTTGGACTCAGAGGCATAGCCCCTGAGTGACTAGGTGGGAGACAAGCACGTGCTGGTTTTTCTTTTAGACAGATGATTCTGGTAGCAGCTGGTAAAGAATTGGCCTGCAATGCGGGAGACCTAGGTGTGATCCCTGGGTTGGGAAGATTCCCAAGAGAAGGGAAAGGCTACCCACTCCAGTATTCTGGCCTGGAGAATTCCACGGACTGTATAGTCCATGGGGTCACAAAGAGGGCTGAGCGACTTTCACTTTTCTGGTAGCAGAGGGAAGGTAGATTGGGAAGTCGACCCCGTTAGGAGGTGATGCGGTAATCTCAGCAGTAAGAGGAACGGGCCTGAGGGAAACAGTGGCAGTGTGAGCGGAGGAGAGTGCCGATTTGAGAGAGGCTCCCGAGACAGCAGACTGGTGGTTTTCTAAGTGGATAAATGAGAGAAGGAATCGAATGAGTCCCAGACTCTGACACTGGCAACCAGTGGATGGTATATCATTTGTGGGGAAGGGATACAGTAGAAAGGACAGGATTATGAGAAAAGACTATTTTCCCTGTAAACCCCTGATGAATGGTATCAAGTAGAGATGCCCTATAGAAGTTCCAGAGAGTAGTTTGGGCTGGAAAGAATTTAAGGAGTATTAAGTGTGAAAAGAATAGTTAATATGGAGCTTTAGAGAGAAGAGGGCTTCCCAGGTGGCGCTAGTGGTAAAGGACTCTCCTGCCAATGCAGAAGACATGAGACGTGGGTTCCATCCCAGGGTCAAGAAGATTCCTTGAAGGAAGGTATGGCTACCCACTCCAGTATTCTTGCCTGGAGAGTCCCATGGACAGAGAGGCCTGGTGGGCCACAGTCCATGGGATCACAGAGTCAGACAGTGCTGAAGCGACTTAGCACTAGCAGCAGAGAGGAGATAGACAGGGAGAACGTGTCGAGCTGTGGTTCTCAAGCTTGGGTGAACACTCCACCAGTTTTTCATTCAAGAGATCTGAGGTGGGGCCTGAAAAGCTGTACCTTGAACAAGAGGCCAGGATGATGGTAGTGGTCTGAGGACCATGCTTATTTGTGTGGAGAGAAGCCCCCATTTCAGGATGACTAGAGAAGGAAGCAAGCTTCCTTGGTGGCTCAGAGTCTGCCTGCAAGGTGGGATTCCCGGGTTGGATCCCTGGGTTGGGAATGCCCTGGAGGAGAGCATGGCAACCCACTGCAGTATTCTTGCCTGGAGAATCCCAGGGACAGAGGAGCCTGGCGGGCTACAGTCCATGGGGTCACAGAGTCGGACATGACTGAGCAACTAACACAGGGAGAAAGAAGAGCTGACAGGAGAGACTGAGAGGGAGCCATTTTAGGAAGAGATGATTCAAGATATAGTTTCAAGGAGTAAAACTGAACAGTGTTGGGCAAGATGAAGAACAAATAATGCGATTGCATTTGACAATTGAGAGGGTAATACTGGAGTCGGGTGGCCGTGTCAGGGAGGAGATGGGAGGTAGCAAACACGGTTTCCTTTTCCGAGGGGTTTGGCTGAGAAGAGAAGAGAGAAGGTCCAGACCCTGGTGCAGGGGGAGGGTCGTGGTCAGGACGAGATCTGCGGAACAGAAAGACTGAGTGAGTGTGTAGGCCAGGAGAAAGGAGGCAGGAAAGAGCGAGAGTTCAAAGACGGGAGTGGGGATAACTATGGAGGCAGGAAGGAAGAAGATCCAGAACACAGGGAGCTTTGCCTCGAGGAGGAAGAGCCCTCCCTGTGAGGCCAGAGGGGCCTTCGGGGTGCCAGGAAAGGCCAGAAAAATCAAGGGGGAAGAGTTTTGAAGGCCAGATGTGCCTGGAGGAGGTTTGTAATGTTTGTAAGCCAACGGCAAGGGGCCATGCTCTGGCTCAGGCTCCCAGCAATGGAGTCTTAGGAAGGATGGCATCAGGAACAGAGACAGACAAGGATGTCATTTAGGAAGTGCCCAGAGATGCCTCTGCAGTCACCACAGTGCTATGTATAATCTTGAAAAAAATAATTTAATATGAAAAATGTGAGTCACTGTGTTATAAACCCGAAATTTATATAATATTGTACATCAACTATACCTCAACCTTTTAAAAGTTTAAGAAAATAAAAATATTTTCCAGCAATCATAGGATGTTAGATAAATTAAGATATGAAAAGTGAAAGTGAAATCACTCAGTCGTGTCCAACTCTGCAACCCGTGGACTGTAGCCTACCAGGCTCCTCTGTCCATGGATTTTCCAGGCAAAAGTACTGGAGTGGGTTGCCATTTCCTTCTCCAGGGGATCTTCCTGACCCAGGGATCAAACCTGGTTCTCCTGCATTGTAGGCAGATGCTTTACCATCTGAACCACCAGGGAAGACTCAAGATATAAAAGGAAAGATGCTATTGTAATGACAGAAAAAAGACAGGAAATAATATAAATTACCAAATAGTAGATGTAACATCTAATTTTGCTTTTAAGGGTGTAGGTGAATTTGAATATTTGTAAAGGTACTGTAGTAGTAGTAGTAGTCAGCACTGGAGAGTAGACTCACAAGCAATTGACTTATTTTCCAGATCTTTCTATAAGCGTTCAAAAATTTTTTAATCTTTTAATTTTAAAAATTATTTGATTAAAAAAATTTTTAAGTTACTTTGCAATATACTTTTTAATTGAATCCAGGGAGGAAAAGAGTGACTTGTTTCTCAGAAGCAAAAGGAAAAGAAAAAATAATGGGCAAAAATACAGAGAAGATTTGCAGTTTTTTTTCTAGGATAAGTAATTTCATAACAAACATCTTTGTGTGTATGCAAAAACATTTCCTATAGAATCTTTTGTATAGAATATTTAGAAATATATCAGGACTTCCATGGTAGTCCAGTGGTTAAGACTTCACTTTCTAACACAAGGGGTGAGGGTTCAGTCCCTGGCCAGGGACCTAAAATCCCCAAAGCCTCATGGCCAAAAAACCAAAACATAAAACAGAAGCAAGATTGTAATGAATTCAATAAAAACTTTTTAAAAATGGTCCACATCAAAAAACAGGTAAATAAAATATATGCAACATAATTATGTTATAGAATTTATATGTAGAATACATAAACACATTTCCACTACTTCTTCTTTATGAAAGATTCCTAGAGATGGAACTAATGTGACAAAGGGGCTGGAAAACAATAAGATCCCTGCCTTAAGAGTGCCAACTTGCTTTTGAGAATGTGGCGCTGTAAATGGGAGATTTTTGATAGAGATATAAGGACATTGAAGAAGTTCACCCAAAAGGAAAGTTTCAGAGTACGGAGAATGAAGAAACAAAGTGAGTGTGGGAAGAAAGGGAAAGGGACGAATATGTGCCTATTTGTGACCCAGTCTACGCTAGGCTCTTTGATAAATACAACCCTACAAATGGGATTGTTGTTATTCCCATTTTACAGATAAACTGAACCTCTGAGTTTAAACCATTTGCCCATGAAAGCTAGTGAGTAATGAGAGTTCCAAGTGCTGACATCTGGAAGCTCGTATGGGCGCTGATTCAGTCAGACACAGGCAGAGAATGGAAGAATACCCACAACGTTCCAACAGATGCTCACCGGAACTCCCACAGCGATGCCTTTGGTCTCTGGTTCCCCCCTGACCAAGAATGACAGCATCAGAATTGAAGTATTCATACCTCCAATTAGGAGTAAACAAGGGATGATTTATAAGACTGCTGACTGCAGAAAGAGCTCTGATGAAAGTCAGCAGACTTTTCCCAGAGTTTACAATCATCTTATGATGAGACATAAGATAATGTTTCGCCCAGATTCCTTAATCTTGACTCTACCACTTGGTAATTCTGTGACATTATGCAATTTACTTAATCCCTCTGAGCCTATTTCTTCACCAAAAAAATTACAGAAGTATTAACAGTAATTCTCTCATTGTCATCAGAGAAGTCAATGAGTTGGATTGTGTAAAGTCCTCAAATTAAGGGCCAGGCAGGTAATAAGTTTCTTCTGCTTTTTAATTTATTTTTAATTGAAGGATAATTGCTTTATAATATTGTGTTGGTTTCTGCCATATATCAACAGGATTCATGTTGATATACGGCATGTATGTCATACCATAGGTAGACATATGGCCCCTCCTGAACCTTCCTCCCACCTCCCATACCATCTTTTCCAACTGCTCTGAGGGGCCAAAATTCCTACTTTGGAGAGTGAATAGTAGAGGAGAGAGTCAGACACACGTGGTCTTTTTTTAAAAAGTATTTTACTGAAGTATAGTTAAAATGTTGGGTTAATTTTCTGCTGTACAGCAAAGTGATTCAGATATATATAAAATTCTTTTTCATATTCTTTTCCATTATGGTTTATTCTAGGATATTGAATATAGTTCTCTGTGCTCTACAATAGGACCTTGCTGTTTATCCATTCTATATTATAATAGTTTGCATCTGCTGATCCCGAATTCCCAAACCACCCCGTCCCCCTTGACAGCCAGCAGTCTGTTCTTAATATCTTTTAAGTCTTTTTCTGTTTCACAGATAAATTCATTTGAAGACACATGTGGTCCTTTTGTTGCTATTGACTGCCTATTACTATTTATTTATTAATAAATATTCAGCATGTGTTTCTTAAGGACATGAATTCCTTTACATGACCACAATATAATTATCATACTCAAGACATTGATTAGTAAAGTAAATATAGACCCTTAAAAGGAATGGTTTTTTGAGGGCTCAGACATCACAGAAAGCTTGTAAATTTCCAGGAGAGCTCAACAATATGGGAATAGGGGCAAAGACGGCTGAGTTAGGGATTACCTGAGACGGGGAGTCAGCCGAGAACGGACCCAGAGAAGAATAAAGAATTCGAGATCAGCGAGCAGCCTGGAGACAGCAGGCCAAGGGGTCCAGGCTGGGAATGGAAGAAACAAGAGTTTCTGAGAAGGGTGAGCAGGTGAGGAACGAAATACCCCCACAGACAGAAAGCATTTGATAGGTCACGTGCAGAGTAGGTTGTGAGAATTTGCGATGCCATGGGCCATTCTGATGCCATGTCCAGGTTATGTTCATTGCAGTGGGAGAGCACTAGAGATCCATAGACAACTGAGTGGGGTGGCCAGTGAGACGGGACCGTCTGCTCTGGAGAGGACCAGAGAACAGGGCAGGCCATGTTTTCACTGGGAGAAGAAGATGGAAAACGTGTATGTGGAAAAGATGATGGAAGTGAGGAAGTGTGTTCACCTTCTAACTAACTGCAAGGAAACACCTTCAAAGGCCTAGGAACTCCGTGAAGCTCTGTCTTGTGATAGGATTGCTGCCTGACAGGAAGTGAATGTGGGAGACCAGGACATGGCCCCCCACAGCCCGGCCTGGACCCCCACGCCAGGACAGGACCTGCCGGAGGAAAAGGCCGGGGCTCCCGGGTCAGCACACCCGGCCTATTTCTGAACATTCAGCTGCTGAGTAATGGCCCCAGAGGAAGTGCCAGCGTCTCATAGGGTGCAAGGGGAAAGTGAGAACTCGGGCTTGGCACCTTATTTTGGGAGCTGTCGTCAAAAGCCCAGCCCTGCAGTTCGTGTGCCTGACACTCCACTACAGCTCTCACAGGGAGTCTGAATGATCAGCCCTGCTCACACAGGTGCCCAGAGAGACAGGCCCTGCAAGAAAAGAAGAGCTCTGTGGTTTCCCTAAAGATAGCAAATTCTGAGTGCTTGCTTCCCCAAGGAGAATCAACAGTCAGTCCAGTTGGGCAACCAGGCAGTGAAGCCTGTTATTTCTCCCTGCACATGTGTTCTTTAAAATGACTGCAAGAAGACTATGACATGCGGGATATCTACAGACACTGCTCCAAACCTGAGAAGTCAAGGTGTGTAGTTTTGAGTTAGAGTGAATTTGAGTTTGTTTCCAAAGATGGGAATGCCACCCTCACTCTCCCAGACAGTCCCCTCTGCTGGCTAGGGTTATGGCTCAGTCTAACGTGGAGACAGTCACGTATACACAAGGGTCAAATCTCTGACCCCATAGTACCCAGAGCTAACTGGCCCTGAGAGCCTCTGGAACAAGCCTTTGCATTAGTTGCTTCTGAATGCAAGACTCCACAGACTGCCCTGGGGACACTCGTGGCTCTGTGATAGTTCAATTCAGTTCAGTTGCTCAGTCGTCTCCAACTCTTTCTAACCCTGTGGACTGTAGCACACCAGGCTTGTCTGTCCGTTACCAACTCCCAAAGCTTGCTCAATCACATGTTCATCGAGTCAGTGATGCCATCCAACCATCTCATCCTCTATTGTCTCCTTCTCCTAACTTCAATCTCCCAGCATCAAGGTCTTTTCCAATGAGTCAATTCTTCTCATCAAGTGGCCAAAGTATTGGAGTTTCAGCTTTCAGCATCAGTCCTTCCAATGAATATTCAGGACTGATTTCCCTCAGGATGGACTGGTTTGATCTCCCTGAAGTCCAAGGGACTCTCAAGAGTCTTCTCCAACACTACAGTTCAAAAACATCAATTCTTCAGCATATAGCTTTCTTTATGGTCCAACTTTCACATCCTTACGTGACTACTCCAAAAACCATAGCTTTGACTAGACAGACCTTTGTCAGCAAAGTAATATCTCTGCTTTTTAATATGCTGTTTGTCATAGTTCTTCCAAGGAGCAAGTATCTTTTAATTTCATGGCTGCAGCCACCATCTACAGTGATTTTGGAGCCCAGAAAAATAAAGTCTGCCACTGTTGCCACTGTTACCCATCTATTTCCCATGAAGTGATGGGACCGGATGCCATGATCTTCGTTTTTTTAATGTTGAGTTTTAAGCCAGGTTTTTCAATCTCCTCTTTCACTTTCGAGAGGCTCTCTCGTTCCTCTTCACTTTCTGCCATATGGGTGGTGTCATCTGCATATCTGAGGTTATTGATATTTCTCCCAGCAATCTTGATTCCAGCTTGTGCTTCATCCAGCCTCGCATTTTGCATGATGTACTCTACATATAAGTTAAATAAGCAGGGTGACAATATACAGCCTTGACATACTCCTTTCCTGATTTTGAACCAGTCTGTTGTTCCATGTCGAGTTCTAACTGTTGCTTCCTGACCTGCATATGGATTTCTCAGGAGGCAGGTCAGCTGGTCTGGTATTCCCATCTCTTTCAGAATTTTCCACAGTTTGTTGTGATCCACACAGTCAAAGGCTTTGGCATAGACAATAAAGCAGAAGTAGATGTATTTCTGGAACTTTCTTGCTTTTTCAATAATCCAGCGAATGTTGGCAATTTGATCTCTGGTTTCTGAATCCGACTTGAACATCTGGAAGTTCTCTGTTCATGTATGATAGTAGGTCTGGTTAATTCTCAAGGTTAATCCTATGATACTGCTGCTACTGCTGCTAAGTCGCTTCAGTCGTGTCCGACTCTGTGCGACCCCATAGATGGCAGCCCACCAGGCTCCCCCGTCCCTGGGATTCTCCAGGCAAGAACACTGGAGTGGGTTGCCATTTCCTTCTCCAATGCATGAAAGTGAAAAGTGAAAGTGAAGTCAGTCATGTCCGACTCTTTGCAACCCCATGGACTACAGCCTACCAGGGTCCTCCATCCATGGGATTTTCCAGGCAAGAGTACTGGAGTGGGGTGCCATTGCCTTCTCCTATGATACTAGGTCTGGTTAATTCTCAAGCTCCCTTAAGTCTATTAGGGGTTCCAAGTCTAGATCTGAGATGAATCTCCTATCTCGACTTCCTTAAAAAGGAAGGTTAAGGTTAAGGAAGGTTAAGAAGGTTACTTTCTTAAAAAGTAAAGGAAGGTTAAGGTTAAGGAAGGTTAAGAAGGTTACTTTCTTAAAAAGTAACCTCTCTTAATTATTTGGGACTTCTTAGGAATTCAAGTTCTCTCTTCTTAAATAGCCCTATGAACTAAAGTAATTGGGTTCCAACAGGGTTGAGTGGTTTGCGTGGAATCGTGTGAACCCTAGGGGACTTCCCTGGTGGTCTAGTGGGTAAGACTTTACCCTCCCAACACAGGGGGCCCAGACTCGACCCCTGGACAGGGAACTAGATCCGCATGCTGCAGCTAAGAGTTTGCTAGCTGCGCCTAAAGATCTCACCTGCTACCACAAAGATTGGAGGTCCCAAGTGTCGCAACTAAGACCCAAGGCACCCAAAGAAACACATAAATAATAAAGAGAAAGAACTCTGCAGCACAGCTGTGACTGAAGCTCAGTGGAGTCCCTGCCTCTTTCAGTTGGCCGACCTCCGCCTGCTTGTCTCTGGTTGGTGCCAGTCTAAAAACCAAACCACGGATAGCTACAGGCATAGGCTCCTTCTCTGCGACTGCCACCTGTCTCTCTGGGACAGTCTTGGACATCACTACATCAGGTAGAAGATTATAAATACCCTAGCAAACCTGACAGGTACCTTTCGGTGATAACCCCTGCTGCATGAAATTCTACCCGGCTCAAATATTATTGTCCTGTAGTCATGGCTTCTGATGGGTTTTTTTCTGTCATTCACTTGTCAATGACTCCCCTGTAGTCAGAATGACTGTCTTGTGCACAGAAGACCTGACCTATATTCTGAATTTCATTAGTTTTCTGTGGCTACAGCCAGGACTTAATTCATTTATCAGATTAAATGTAATAGTGTTGGGAGCATAAGTTTCTACACTTGTTCTCTGAAAAGTTCAAGGTTTTCCTAACTGGGGATTATCCACATTTGGGGGAATCTTTGAAATCCAGAGACACACACTACAGAGAAATTCCCAAGATACTTATATACAAAATGTTGCTTGTAAGAGTATGGTTGTGGGTCTGCAAGTTCATAGACCTTATGAAGCCCATTGATGAGCCTCAGGGGCTCTGCAGGTTTGTGTTTAAGGATGCCTGGCTCAAGCTACTGCAGAGCAGTTCAGCTCCAGCTCAACAGTAGTGGAACAGGGTTCATGGGTTTAATCCCTCTGTGGGTGAGTTGACTTTGCACACAGAAGCTCTTATCTCAGAACCACAGAATAATCTCAAAAGTTCAGACCTGGAAAGAGGCTTAGTATGTGCTTAGTTCAACCTCTTTTTATAGATTAAGAAGGAAAAGAAAAGCACAGAGAAAATTAGTCATTTACTTGAGGTCACATGGTAATTACAGGGCTAGGACTAGAGCTGAGGCCACACCACATAATACCAAGTGAATGGCTTTAAATGGTGAATCAGGGATATAATTTTGCATATGATGGAAAGCACATGATTATAGTCTCCTCATTTTTAAACACACGAACTGAGATAGGCAGCCAATATTTACTTAGTGTCTATCATACATCTGTTCATTTATTCAGTTATCAAAATATATGTATCTAATGTACACTAAGTGCCAGGCACTGTGCAAGGTACTATTTACCATCAGGATCAAGCTTCCCTTAACATAGTATTAACAGACACACAGACACAAAAAATTGGTGCCAACATGTCCTTCTTACAATGCTGTATTTTTTTTCATGGCACACAGATATCAGTTCAGATGAAGTCCACACTCCACTGGTCATGGCTGCAAGGTCTTTTTCCTATCATGAACTGAGTTAGAGGGAGGTGATTTTCCTGTACTAAATGTAGGCAGAACTAGCTCTTTTACATGCCGAGCAAACGTTCTGATTAGGGGCTTGTTATAGTTTAGTCTATACTTTTTAAAATTTTAATTTTATGTAGGTATAATAGACATATAAAATGTAAGATATTTAAAATGTACATCATGGTGATTGAGAGATAGATTTATATGTGTGTATATATATACACACACACATACAGTAAAATGATTGCCCCCTCAATCTAGCTAATTAACTCATCACCTCACATATATCAGTTTTTTTTAATGTAACATTTAAGTTATATTCTCTTAGCAAAATTCAGTTTTACAATACAGTATTATCAACTACAGTGATCATATTTTATATTAGATCCTACTCTGTGCTTAGTCTCTCTGTCATATCCAACTCTTTGCGACTGCATGGTTCAGTTCAGTTCAGTCACTGAGTCATATCCAACGCTTTGCGACCTCATGAACCGCAGCACGGCAGGCCTCCATGTCCATCACCAACTCCCGGAGTCTACCCAAACTCATGTCCATCAAGTCGGTGATGCCATCCAACCATCTCATCCTCTGTCGTCCCCTTCTCCTGCCCTCAATCTTTCCCAGCATCAGGGTCTTTTCCAATGAGTCAGCTCTTCGCATGAGGTGGCCTAAGTACTGGAGTTTCAGCTTTAGCATCATTCCTTCCAAAGAAATTCCAGGGCTGATCTCCTTCAGAATGGACTGATTGGATCTCCTTGCAGTCCAAGGGACTCTCAAGACCTTATTAATCTTACAGTTGAAACTTCGTGGCCCTTCATCAATCTCTCCTTATTCTCTCACTCTTCAGACTCTGGCAACCACTTTTCTACTCAATTTCTCTACATCTCATCTTGTTTTTAAGAGTCCGTATGTAAATGGTAACAGAGTATTTGTTTTACTCTGGCTTATTGCACTTAGCATAATGCCCTCAAAGTCCATCCACATTGTTGCAAATGACAGGATTTCCTTCTTTCTCGTGGCTCAGTAATACTCCATTGTATATATGTGTCACGTCTTCTTTATCCATTCCTCTGTAGACGGACACTTAGCTTGTTTCCATATCTTAGCCATTGTGAATAATGCATGCAAATATCTCTTCGAGAACCTGTTTTCATTTCTTTTGGATATATACTCTGAAATAGGATTGCTGGATCCTGTAGTAGTTGTATTTTTAAATTTTTGAGGAACCCCTATATTGTTTTCCATACTGGCTGCACCAATTTGCATTCCCACTAAGAGTGTACATAGGTTCCCTTTTCTCCATATTCTCCCCAAAACTTGCCATCTTGTCTGTTTTATGATAGCCATTCAACAGTATTGGTATGAGGTGATAGCATCTTGTGGTTTTGATTTGCATTTCCCTGATAATTAGTGATACAGAGCGTGTTTTTATTAACAGGTACCTGTTGGCCATCTGTATGTCTTCTTTGGAAAAATTGTCTATTCAAGTTCCTCTGCCCATCTTTTGATTGGATTGTTTGGGGGTGGGTTGGCATCAATTGTCACCATGTTTATTTAACTTATATGCAGAGTACATCATGAGAAATGCTGGACTGGAAGAAACACAAGTTGGAATCAAGATTGCTGGGAGAAATATCAATAACCTCAGATATGCAGATGACACGACTCTTATGGCAGAAAGTGAAGAGGGGCTAAAAAGCCTCTTGATGAAAGTGAAAGTGGAGAGTGAAAAGGTTGGCTTAAAGCTCAACATTCAGAAAACGAAGATCATGGCATCTGGGCCCATCACTACATGGGAAATAGATGGGGAAACAGTGGAAACAGTGTCAGACTTTGTTTTTCTGGGCTCCAAAATCACTGCAGATGGTGACTGCAGCCATGAAATTAAAAGACGCTTACTCCTTGGAAGGAAAGTTATGACCAACCTAGATAGCATATTCAAAAGCAGAGACATTACTTTACCAACAAAGGTTCGCCTAGTCAAGGCTATGGTCTTTCCTGTGGTCATGTATGGATGTGAGAGCTGGACTGTGAAGAAGGCTGAGCGCCGAAGAATTGATGCTTTTGAACTGTGGTGTTGGAGAAGACTCTTGAGAGTCCCTTGGACTGCAAGAAGATCCAACCAGTCCATTCTGAAGGAGATCCATCCTGGAATTTCTTTGGAAGGAATGATGCTAAAGCTGAAACTCCAGTATTTTGGCTACCTCATGCAAAGAGTTGACTCATTGGAGAAGACTCTGATGCTGGGAGGGATTGAGGGCAGGAGAAGAAGGGAATGACAGAGGATGAGATGGCTGGATGGCATCACTGACTCGATGGATGTGAGTCTGGGTGACTTCCGGGAGCTGGTGATGGACAGGGAGGCCTGGCGTGCTGCAGTTCATGGGGTCACGAAGAGTCGGACACGACTGAGCGACTGATCTGATCTGATCTGGCATCAATTGAGATGGTGGTGTGTTATTAATATTATTGTTTCACTCATTCTATTAATGTGGTGCATTGACTTTTTTTTTTTTTTTTTTTTTGCTGTGCTTGGGTTTTCTCTCGTTGTGGCGCGTGGGGACTACTCTTCACTGGGGTACCTGGGCTTCTCATTGTGGTGGCTTCTCTTGCAGAGCATGGGCTCTAGGCAGGCGGGCTCAGTGGCTGTGGCACACGGGCTTTGTTCCCTCATGGCATGTGGGACCTTCCCAGACCAGGGATTGAACCCATGTCCCCTGCATTGGCAGGTGGATTGTCAACCACTGGACCACCAGGGGAGTCCCTGTTTGGTTTTTTGCTACTGAGGTTTATGAGTTCTTTTTTTGGATTGTGATATTATGATGTATAAGAAATACATATTTGCTTATTCAGAAGGCCAAGATATATTTCTCATATATATTTTATCTTCATGTACAGTTCCTGGCTCACAACTCTCAAAACCCTTGGGGATTTCCTAAGTGTTGAGAGTGATAATGATGCTTATGTGAAAGAGGTAACTTTCAGAAGCACCTAAGTGTGGGGACTGGTAGCCAGGTAAACCAACCCTGTGACTACAGGACCCTTCTGTTCCACACCCTGATTTCCAGAAAGGAGAGAGCTGTTTGAGGTTCAGTCAAACACCATTGGCCAATGATTGAGTCAATCACGTCTATGAGGATGGCTTTTGGTCCTTTTTGGAGAGCTTCCGCGTTGGGAAGCCAGAATGCTTCCATGTGCCTCTGTGTCGGGCGCCACATTCCGTGCGGACAGAAGAGCCTTTGTTCAGGACCTTGCCCTGTGTATCTCTGCATTTGGCTGTTGATTCATAATCTTTATTGCCCCTTCATAATAAATTGGTAATCTCGTGAGTAAACAGGTTTTCCTGAGTTCTGTTAGCCATTCTAGCAAATTAATCAAACCCAGGAGGCAGTCGTGGGAACTTCTTATTTTAGCCAGTAGGTCAGAAGAACAAATGACAACTGACGTGGAGGACAGCTGTCTTGTGAGACTGAGCTCTTTACCTGTGGTTTCTGATTCTGTCTACAGGCAGATAGTGTTAGAATTGAGTTGCATTTTTAGACACATTGCTTGTTGGTCCGGGGAAGCCTACTACACACATTGGAACTGGGTCCAAGAGAAACTCTTTGCAGGATATTTACCCCTTAACAGACGTATGAATTGCAAATATTTCCTCCTATCTCACAGGTTGCCTTTCATTTTGTTGATGATTTCCTTTGCTATGCAGATGTTTTTTAGTTTGATGTAGTCATGTAGTCCCACTGGTTTATTTTTGCTTTTGGTGTTATATCCAAAAAAGCATTGCCAAGAGTGATGTCAAGGGGCTTACCCTTTATGTTTCATCTAGGAGTGTTATGGTTTCAAGTCTTACATTTAAGTCCATAATCCGTTTTGAGTCGATTTTTGTGTATGGTGTAAGATAGGAGTCCAGTTTCATTCTTTTGCAAGTGTGTGCCTAGTTTTCCCAACATCATTTATTGAGACTGTCATTTCCCCATTATATATTCTTGGTTTCTTTGTCAAAAATTAATTAGCTATATATGCATGGGTTTCGGGGAAGGCAATGGCACCCCACCCCAGTACTTTTGCCTGGAGAATCCCATGGACGGAGAATCTCAGTCCATGGGGTCGCTGAGAGTTGGACACGACTGAGCGACTTCACTTTCACTTTTCACTTTCATACATTGGAGAAGGAAATGGCAACCCACTCCAGTGTTCTTGCCTGGAGAATCCCAGGGACGGGGGAGCCTGGTGGGCTGACATCTCTGGGGTCGCACAGAGTCGGACACTACTGAAGCGACTTAGCAGCAGCAGCAGCAGCATGGGTTTATTTCTGGGCTATCTATTGTGTCTCAGTGATCTTTGTTTTTAGTTTTATACCAATATTGTACTGTTTTGATTACTATAGCATCGTTATATAATTTGAAGTAAGGGTGTATGATACTTCCAGCTTTGTTCTTTCTCAAGATAGCTTTGGCTATTTGGAATTTTAGAATTCTAGAATTTTACAAACATTAGAATTGTTTGTTCTAGTCCTGTGAAAACTGCCATTGGAATTTTGATAGGGATTGCATTGAATCTGTAGTTTGCATTGGATTGTATAGATATTTTAATAATATTAATTCTTCTAATCCATGAGCACAGAATATTTTTCCACTTATTTATGTCTTCTTTAATTTCTTTCTTCAGTGTGTTATAGTTCTCAGTGTACAGATCTTTCACCTCCTTAGTTAAATTTTTTCCTAGGTACTTTATTCTCTTGATGCAATTATATATGAGAGTGTTTTCTTAATATCTCTTTCTGATAGTTCATATTAGTGTATAGAAATGCAACTGATTTTTGTACATTGATTTTGTGTCCTACAGCTTTACTGAATTTGATTATCAGTGTTAACAATTTTTGGTGGCATTTTTAGGGTTGTCTACAGATAATAGCATGACATCTACATAGAGGGACAGTTTCGCTTCTTCCTTTTTGATTCGGAGGTCTTTTATCTCTTTGTCTTACCTAATTCTTCTGGCTAGGCCTTCCAGTACTATGTTAAATAAAAGTAGTGGGAGTGGGCATCCATTTTGTTTCTCATCTTAAGGAGAAAGCTTGCAGCTTTTCACCATTAAGTGTAATATTAGCTGTGAGCTTGTCATATATGGCCTTTATTATGTTGAGGTAAGTTCCCCCATGCCGTTTGTTGAGAAGTGAAGTGGCTCGGCCATGTGCAAGCAATCCCATGGACTGTAGCCTACCAGGCTCCTCTGTCCATGGAATTTTCCAGGCAAGAATACTAGAGTGGGTTGCCATTTCCTTCTCTAGGAGAACTTCCCACCCTGGGGATCAAACCTAGGTCTCCCACATGACAGGCAGATGCTTTACCCACTGAGCCACCAAGGAAGCCCAAGTTTGTTGAGGGCTTAGTTAATCTTTACAATAACATGGCAAGGAGGTGCTTTTATTATCTCCATCTTAATGATCAGGAAACCGAAGCTTAGAGAGCTCGAGTAACTTCCCCAATGTTTGCAAGTGGTGAAGCCAAAACTAAACTTTGCAGTCTGGCCCCCATACAGCTCCGTCTAAGAGCCGAAGTAGCAGGAAGCCAAGGTGAAGCGAGCTGTAAGTGTGACTCCTCCAGCCTCCAGCGTGCTGAGAGAGTCATTCTGTGGTCTCTGTTACTCATTTGACCACGATGATACTGCACCATATGATATATTGTCCTATGTATGTGGGTTATTGTTTTTTATTTTTAAAGATTTATTTAATTATTTTTGTCCATTTATTTGGCTGTGAGCATCATGCAAGATCTTTCATTGCATTTCATGGACTCCAGTTGTGGCTCACAGGCTCCAGAGCGTGAGGGCTGAGTAGTCGTGGAGTGTGGGCTTAGCTACTCTGAGGCATGTGGGATCTTAGACCAAGACTGAGGATCGAACCCATGTCCCCCGCACTGAAAAGTAGATTCTTAACCGCTGGACCGCCAGGAAAGTCCCTGGGTTATTTTTTTAAAATATATTGTGAGCTCCTTGAAGATAGAGATCGTGTTCCACCATAGCACTGCACACACGCCAAGCAAATAGTTTGGTAAGTCCTTATCCACTGGGGCTCAAAATTCCCTGAGGGTAAACCTTAGGTATAAAAATTCAGAAAACTACATCTTAAAGATCTCCTAGGTTTCCAAGTCTCATTTAAGGGTTGAAGAAACTGGGGCCTAAAAAGTGGAATCAAAGCAAGTCTCAACCCTTTCTTCAGGGCAGGGCCATCCTAAAGTGTCCTCTCTTCCTACCTCTACCAGCCTTGTGAGCAGTGCTGCAACTCTTGTGTGTAATTATCCAATAGATGTTAAGACCTTGGGATCCAATGACCATAAGACAATAAAACTCTGATGTCATTGCTGGTCAGTCAGGTTTGTAGCTGGAACTGAAGGAACCTTAGCGATCATATTGTTTAATTATAGGGGAAGTAACAGGCCCAGAGATGGCAAGGGACCTAGTACTCATCAGCTGGCCGGGGATAATCAATTAAATGGCACTCCCACGCCCAGAGGGAGCTAGGACACAGGAGACATGTGTGGCCTTTCCCTGGCTGGAATGTGTATGTCTAGGTGGGAGTGGGGTTGCTCTCTTCCCAAGTGTGGCCAGCTAAGGGAACACTGCCCACACTTCAGCAGGTCTATCAGTGACTCACCCCTGTGTTCACCCACTCTCCTCTGTTCTCCAAACAGTAGACGCCACCCCTGAGGCCTGGGCACAAGCTGCAACCTAAATCCACCACTCCTTCCATCCTCCTCCACCAGCCCTTCCCTTTTCAGCACCACCTCTGGCCCAGCGAGCAGGTTAGGACTGTCACACATGCCCAGATTATAACCTGGCTGCCCTGTTTCTCCTCCACAGGTAAAAAACCCAGAGTGGAGGGACAGAAGCATCTCCACTCTGTATCACTCTCTGCAGAAACCAAGAGCCAGAGGAAGCCGTTGCTTCCTTGAAGGCAGTGTGGGCACCAGTCTGTTGAGTTAATTAAAACATTAAAGAAAGCTGTGTTGTCCTCCTTAGACTTGGACAGTGACCTTCCTCAGGGGTCGAACTCTGTCCCTCCTATGTGCTCACAAGCACAGTACAGATCAAAGAACAGCACTTTCTGAAAACTGAAAGGGATAGTTCCCAACAAGCCTGCTGAGACAGTGCAGGGAGGCTGAGCTCCACATGGGCGATCAGTCAGGCTGTCCCAGGGGCAGGAAGTTTGGAAGGTGAACTGCAGGGAAGCTCATTCTGTGGAGACAGAGGCCCCCTCCCCCAGGCTGCTTCCACTGAGAGATAGGAGCTGATTATCCCTGTCCCCCAGGGCTGCAAACAGGGCAGGGGGAGGAGTCTCACTTCTCAACGGCTAAGTCCAACGCCTGAAGAACTGATCTCTCTACCTCCTTCTTGTCTGCACTCAAGACCCCAAACACCACTGAGGAAAGTCTCACCATCAGGCAGATGGCTCGTGCTCGTGTCTGACTCTTTGTGACCCCGTGGATGGTAGCTAGCCAGGCTCCTCTGTCCATGGGGATTCTCCAAGCAAGAATACTGGAGTGGGTTGCCATGCCCTCCTCCAGGGGATATTCCCAACCCAGAGATCGAACCCGCATCTATCTTGCGTCTTCTGCATTGACAGGCAGCTTCTTTACTACTATGCTAAGTTGGAAGCCCCTAGGCAGATGGGTTCCATTGTAACGGAGGATCATCTACCCCGCATACACCAAAGCGTGGTTGACAATTTTACTGGATTTCTGGGTCAGTTCACATTCCTATCAACACTGTTCCAAACCTTCTCCACTCCCCTGAGTGCCCTCACCTCCACCCTCCCTTTCCTCAGAAGTCATCATCTTCCAGTTCCTCCTCTTTTGTGTTGAAATTGTTAGTCACTCTGGCATGTCCAACTCTGCAGCCCTATGGACTGTAGCCTGCCAGGCTCCTCTGTCTGTGGAATTCTCCAGGCAAGAATACTGGAGTGGGGAGCCAGTCCCTTCTCTAGGGGATCTTCCCAACCCGGGGATCAAACCTGCATCTCCTGCATTGCAGGTGAATTCTTTACCATCTGAGCCACCAGGGAAGCCCACCAAATGTTTCAGCCTACCTAGACTTCCCTTCCTTCTTGCTCCCCATTACGCTGGAAGAGTTTTCCTGTCTACTCTCTAACCAAGAGCCATCCCACCACTTGTGTATTGTATCCCTTTCTCCTCCACCTTCCTACAGTGAATCTTATCTGTAATTTAGTCAATCTTTCTGTTGCATATTTAGTCTCTTCCTCTGTACTCAGTCCATCTCATACTTTTTTTTTTTTTTATGTATTTATTTAGCTGCACCAGGTCTTACTTGCAGCACGTAGGATATTTTAGCTGAGACATACGAACTCTTAGTTGTGGCGTGTGGGATCTAGTTCCCCGATCAGCGATTGAGCATGGGCCCCCGCACTGAGAGCGAGGACTCTTAGCCACTGGACTAAGGGAAGTCCCCTTAGGGGACTAAGGGGACCAGGGAAGTCCCCTTCTCATGGTTATTCAAATAAACTCGTATCTCTCTCACTAAAAAAGAGACTAACATACACCCTTCTCAGTCTGCAGCCTTCTTTCCCTATTCCTGTACACAATCTAATTCCTCCCTTTAACATTCAGTGCACTCCGATCTGACTTTCACTGTTACTACTCTCCTGAAACATCTTTTTCAATGGTCATCAGGGATATTCATGATTAACACAGTGGTCATTTTCAGTCCTCATCTTGCTCTTCAGCATTTGACTCTGTTGAGTGGTTATACATGACCATTCTCTCTCTCAAAAAAAACAAAACTTCCCTTATCCTCCATGATACAACAGTCTCCTTGTTTGATTTCTCTGTCTTTAACCACCTTGCTCAGTCTCCTTTACAAACTTATCCTTCTCTACCTAGCCATTCATGGTTAGAGTTCAAGGCATAAAGTTCTCTTTAAGTCTCTTATTCTAAAGTGCTTTTGCACACTACACTGATCTGCCTTGTGAAAATGTTAAAATCAGCTTTTTATTATAAACGTCTTCCCATATCTGCAAAATTATTTTAGTGGGCATATATTATGCAAATACTGTAACTTATTGACTCAATCTCCTACTGTTCGTCATGTGTATGCACGCTAAGTCGCTTCAGTCGTGTCCGACTCTTTGCGTCCCTATGGACTGTAGTCTGCCAGGCTTTTCTGTCCGTGGGAATCTCCAGGCAAGAATACTGGAGTGGGTTGCCATTTCCTACTCTAAGGGAATCTTCCTGATCCAGGGACCCTGTGTCTCCCATATCTCCTGCATTGGCAGGCAGGTTCTTTACCACTAGCACCACCTGGGAAGCCCATTGTCAGTCATGTGGGTCCTTTCTAATACTTTTACCTTTATAAGTAGCACTGTGACAATCAACCTTATACGACTCTCCTTGCATATGATTAGATGAGAGATGCTAATATGAATTACTACTATCCAGTCAGTAAGAAACTGCAGTGTGGAAACTGGGAATTTGGGGGAAATGCACACTTCATTTTTGAGGTCAGGAGCACAGAGGAAGCTATCTAGGTAGCCCACAGAGCAGTACTGAGAAGGACAGACTCGGGCAGAAAAAACCCTGGCTTGGTCAAGTATATATATCTATCTATCTGCTCTTTCCCTATTCTTCCAAGTTTCCAACTTGGAAGTTACCACCTCAGATGAAAAGAGGTCTGGCTTGATGTGTCAGGCCCAAACTTGGATGGCTGCAGGACAGATACGTCAGCAAAAGTCAGTGCCAGAAAGGCAGCAAGAGTGTGCTGACAGCAGACAGGATGGGGCATGGCCTCGAGAGTGAAAGAGAATTCTAGGGAAAGGAAGAGTTGGCACGGACACGTGGGCTCTTCTTCACTCCCCCAATATTTCCTATCACAGAGCCCCAGGGCCCAGTCCTGGACTTCACCTGCTCTGTCCGTCCTTCCTTCATGATGTCACCCAGACCCATGGCTATCCATACAGAGATGATGGCCAGCGTCACACCTCTGGCCTGACCTCCAGTCTAAACACATGACCAGTGCATCCAGATGAAAAGCTGACATCCCCACTTGGATGTCTAACAAGCATCTCACATTTAACACATAAAGCTTAACTCCTAACTTTACGTCCTCACCTCCCCGGCTAAATCTGATTTCAACTCAGGTAATGGCAATATCACTCTTGCAGTTTCAAACCAAAAACTTCATTCATTTTATTTATTTTTTATTTTTTCTGTGCTGGGTCTTTGTTGGGGCCCACGGGCTCTCTTTAGCTGAGGAGCACAGGCTCTAGAGCACTCGGCCTCAGTAGTTGCAGTGTGTGGACTCCTCAGATGTGGTGTGTGGGCCTAGCTCTCCTGTGGCATGTGGGATCCTAGTTCCCTGACCAGGGTTAGAATCCATGACCATCACATTAGAAGGCAGATTCTTACCCTCTGGACCACCAGGAAAGTCCTCAGGCCAGAAACTTGAAGTCATGCTTGACGTCCTCTTTTTCTCACAACCTGTATCCAACTCATAATCAAATCCTGTTGGCCTGATCTTCAAAAACAGACTCAGGTTTGCCTTCATCCATGAAAAATGGGACTTAACTATCTCTCTATGAACAATGGAAAAACTGGATCAAAGATATGAAACAACTATTTCCAGACATTGGATCAGAGGCAAGACGGGACTGTGATCCTTCAGGGAAGGGAAGCAAATGAGGTGAGCCCTCAATCGTGGAGGCGGAGGCAATTTTCAGATTGCATGGCCGCCAGTACAGAACCATTTTTCAAGGACAAGAACCAGCCACTTGTGGGAAGCTGATTACATTGGTTCTTCTTCACTGTGGAAGAGATAACAGTTTATCTTGACTGGGATTAAAACATATTTCATTAACTCTGAGAAAAAGCCATACTCCCAGAATTATACTACCTGTGACATACAACATGTAATTACCATTTTAACTCACTCCTTTTCACAAGTTTTCAACTATATCCATACAGAAAAATGTCTCTGTAAGAACAGTTTAGTCCTAACGGAAGTCAATATCAAAATGTTATTTGTTCTGCCTCATTTTATAGAAAGATACTTATTCTCTGTCAAACAAGAAAACACTGTGCAACAGTGGACTTGTGTTTTCCCAAGTGCCCTGCACTGGTTCATTCTACAAACATCTGATGAGTGTCTGCTCTATATCAGGCAAAGAGTACTAAGAACAGAGGGATCAATGGGCAAACAAGCTCCAAAGCAGGCACTAATCTACTGCTGCTGCTAAGTCGCCTCAGTCGTGTCCGACTCTGTGACACCCCACAGACGGGATCCCGCCAGGCTCCCCTGTCCCTGGGATTCTCCAGGCAAGAACACCGGAGTGGGTTGCCATTTCCTTCTCCAATGCATGAAAATGAAAGGTGAAAGTGAAGTCGCTCTGTCCTGTCCAACTCTTAGCGACCCCATGTACTGCAGCCTACCAGGCACCTCCATCCATGGGATTTTCCAAGCAAGAGTACTGGGGTGGGGTGCCATTGCCTTCTCCTACTAATCTACTAGACCACCCAAAATCAAGGACCAAGTTTCATTTCAGACACCTGATGGTAATTTTTTAGGGGTATGCATTCAAGCTATCAGTTTAATTTGCATATTAAATAAGTCCAATTATAAGATCACTTAAGATTTATATTGGGGAAGGCAATGGCACCCCACCCCAGTACTTTTGCCTGGAAAATCCCATGGACGGAGGAGCCTGGTAGGCTCCAGTCCATGGGGTCGCTAAGAGTCGGACACGACTGAGCGACTTCGCTTTCACTTTTCACTTTCCTGCATTGGAGAAGGAAATGGCAACCCACTCCAGTGTTCTTGCCTGGAGAATCCCAGGGACGGGGGAGCCTGGTGAGCTTCCGTCTACGGGGTCGCACAGAGTCGGACACAACTGAAGCGACTTAGCAGCAGTAGCAGCAGCAAGATTTATATTAGTTTATTATTACCAATATTTAATATTATTAGCTATTATTATTTACAGTTTCAATTCAAGAAGAATAAAAAGAAGAAAAACTAAATAGTATGTTTATTTGATACTAGAATAACAGCATATAGAAATTTTTGAAGTTTGTATCTATATGAAGACCTACAAGACCTTTTAGAACTAACACCCAAAAAAGATGTCCTTTTCATTATAGGGGACTGGAATGCAAAAGTAGGAAGTCAAGAAACACCTGGAGTAGCAGGCAAATTTGGCCTTGGAGTACGGAATGAAGCAGGGCAAAGACTAACAGAGTTTTGCCAAGAAAATGCACTGGTCATAGCAAATACCCTCTTCCAACAACACAAGAGAAGACTCTATACATGGACATCACCAGATGGTCAACACCGAAATCAGATCGATTATATTCTTTGCAGCCAAAGATGGAGAAGCTCTATACAGTCAGCAAAAACAAGACCAGGAGCTGACTGTAGCTCAGACCATGAACTCCTTATTGCCAAATTCAGACTGAAACTGAAGAAAGTAGGGAAAACCACTAGACCATTCAGGTATGACCTAAATCAAATCCCTTATGATTATACAGTGGAAGTGAGAAATAGATTTAAGGGCCTAGATCTGATAGATAGAGTGCCTGATGAACTATGGAATGAAGTTCGTGACATTGTACAGGAGACAGGGATCAAGACCATCCCCATGGAAAAGAAATGCAAAAAAGCAAAATGGCTATCTGGGGAGGCCTTACAAATATCTGTGAAAAGAAGAGAAGTGAAAAGCAAAGGAGAAAAGGAAAGATATAAACATCTGAATGCAGAGTTCCAAAGAATAGCAAGAAGAGATAAGAAAGCATTCTTCAGCGATCAATGCAAAGAAATAGAGGAAAACAACAGAATGGGAAAGACTAGGGATCTCTTCAAGAAAATCAGAGATACCAAAGGAACATTTCATGCAAAGATGGGCTCGATAAAGGACAGAAATAGAATGGACCTAACAGAAGCAGAAGATGTTAAGAAGAGGTGGCAAGAATACACAGAAGAACTATACAAAAAAGAGCTTCACGATCCAGATAATCACGATGGTGTGATCACTGACCTAGAGGCAGACATCCTGGAATGTGAAGTCAAGTGGGCCTTAGAAAGCATCACTACAAACAAAGCTAGTGGAGGTGATGGAATTCCAGTAGAGCTATTCCAAATCCTGAAAGAGGATTCTGTGAAAGTACTGCACTCAATATGCCAGCAAATTTGGAAAACTCAGCAGTGGCCACAAGATTGGAAAAGGTCAGTTTTCATCCCAATCCCAAAGAAAGGCAATGCCAAAGAATGCTCAAACTACCGTACAATTGCACTCATCTCACACGCTAGTAAAGTAATGCTCAAAATTCTCCAAGCCAGGCTTCAGCAATATGTGAACCATGAACTTCCTGATGTTCAAGCTGGTTTTCGAAAAGGCAGAGGAACCAGAGATCAAATTGCCAACATCCACTGGATCATTGAAAAAGCAAGAGAGTTCCAGAAAAGCATCTATTTCTGCTTTATTGACTATGCCAAAGCCTTTAACTGTGTAGATCACAATAAACTGTGGAAAATTCTGAAAGAGATGGGAATACCAGACCACCTGATCTGCCTCTTGAGAAATCTGTATGCAGGTCAGGAAGCAACAGTTAGAACTGGTCATGGAACAACAGACTGGTTCCAAATAGGAAAAGGAGTACGTCAAGGCTGTATATTGTCACCATGTTTATTTAACTTATATGCAGAGTACATCATGAGAAATGCTGGACTGGAAGAAACACAAGGTGGAATCAAGATTGCTGGGAGAAATATCAATAACCTCAGATACGCAGATGACACCGCCCTTATGGCAGAAAGTGAAGAGGAACTCAAAAGCCTCTTGATGAAAGTGAAAGTGGAGAGTGAAAAGGTTGGCTTAAAGCTCAACATTCAGAAAACGAAGATCATGGCATCTGGTCCCATCACTACATGGGAAATAGATGGAGAAACAGTGTCAGACTTTCTTTTTCTGGGCTCCAAAATCACTACAGATGGTGACTGCAGTCATGAAATTAAAAGATGCTTACTCCTTGGAAGGAAAGTTATGACCAACCTAGATAGCATATTCAAAAAGCAAAGACATTACTTAGCCAACAAAGGTCCATCTAGTCAAGGCTATGGTTTTTCCTGTGGTCATGTATGGATGTGAGAGTTGGACTGTGAAGAAAGATGAGTGCCGAAGAATCAGCATGAGTGCTTTTGAACTGTGGTGTTGGATAAGACTCTTGAGAGTCCCTTGGACTGCAAGGAGATCTAACCAGTCCATTCTGAAGGAGATCAGTCCTGGGTGTTCTTTGGAAGGAATGATGCTAAAGCTGAAACTCCAGTACTTTGGTTACCTCATGTGAAGAGTTGACTCCTTGGAAAAGACTCTGATGCTGGGAGGGATTGGGGGCAGGAGGAGAAGGGGACGACAGAGGATGAGATGGCTGGATGGCATCACTGACTCGATGGATGTGAGTCTGAGTGACCTCCGGGAGTTGGTGATGGACAGGGAGGCCTGGTGTGCTGCAGTTCATGGGGTCGCAAAGAGTTGGATGCGACTGATCTGATCTGATCTGAATGAAGTATACTTTTTAAATGTCTAACTTAAATAACCCGGTCTCCCACATTGCAGGCAGACTCTTTACCCTCTGAGCCACCAGGGAAGCCCCAACTTAAAAAACATTTCATTAACTCCAAGTGGACCCTGGACTTATTTATAAAATGTAAAGGTATAAAACTTTAAGGAAAAGAAAACAGAGGAGAAAGTCTTTGAGATCTAGGGCTAGGCAATGAGTTCTAAGAATTGACCCCGAAAGCTTGATCCATACAAGAAGAAGGTGATAAATCTGACCTCACTAAAATTAAGAGCTTCTGCTCGATAAAAGACTGTGAAAAGGATGAAAGAGAAGCTATCGGGAGAAAATGTTTGCAAAGCATATACCTATCAATGGACCAGTATCCAAATTACATAAAGAACCCTTAAAGCCCAATAGTAAAAAAAAAAAAAAGTCCAGTTAGAAAATGGACAAAATATACAGACAATACACTGAAGATATACAGATGGAAAATAAATACATGGCCAAAAAGTTCCAGAGCATTAGCCATTAAAGAAAAATAAAGTAAAACCACAATGAGATGTCACTACACATTTACTAAAATAAATAATTGTGACATCAAATGCTGGTGAGAATGTAGAAAAACTGGCTCCCTCACATTGCTGGCGGGAACATAAAATGGTATAGTGGCACTGGAAAACAGCTTGGCAGGTTTGTTGTTATTGTTTTTAATAAAACTGAACATAAAATTCCCTTATGACCTAGCAACTGTGCTCTTGGGCATTAATTCCAGAAAAATGAAGACTTCTGTTCACACGAAAACCTATACACAAATGTTCATAATTGCTTTATTCATGACAGCCAAACGAAAAAAAATGGCAACAGTCCAACTGTCCTTCAATGCTTGAAAAGTTAAACAAACTGGCACATTTATACCGTAAAATACTCAGCAATAGAAAAGAATGAACTATTGGTGAAGGCAACAACTTGGATGACTCTTCAGGGAAGTATACTAAGTGGAAAAAGCCAATTCTAAAAGGTTGTGCTTTGAATGATTCCATTTATTTAGTCCCTTTTTTAGGGACTTCCCTGGCAATGCAGTGGTTAAGGTTTCACTTTCCAGTGCGGGGGATGCAGGTTCACTTCTTGGTTGGAGAGTTAAGATCCCTTGACGGCATGCTTGACAGCCAAAAAACCAAAGCATTTTTTAAAAAGGCCCAAAAGCAATATTGAAGCAAATTCAATAAAGACTTTAAAAATGGTCCACATCAAAAAATCTTTTTAAAAATTTAGAGATGATGAAACATGGAGAACAGAGGAATGGTTGTCAGAGGCTAGGGATTGGGGAAAAGAGAGGGAGAAGCAACAGTCAAGACAGGGAATCCTGTGGGGCTGGAACTGGTTTGTATCTTGACTGCGGAGGTGGATAAACAAACCTACACACATGATACAATTGTATAGAACAAAGCACATACACACAGACTCACAGACACAGAAAGACAAGACGCAAAATTGGAGCAATCCGAATTGTAATGGGCTTCCCTGGTGGCTCAGATGGTAAAGAATCCACCTGCAACACGGGAGAGCTGGGTTTGATCCCTGGGTCGGGAAGATCCCCTGGAGAAGGGCATGGCAACCCACTCCAGTATTCTTGGCTGGAGAATTCCATGGACAGAGGAACCTGGTGGGCTACAGTCCATGGGGTCACAAAGACTCAGACATGACTGAGTGACTAACACACTGATCTGTAATCATGTCCATCTCCCAACTGCAGCATTGTACTATCTCTGCCAGATGCTACCCTTGGGGGGACACTGGGTAAAGAGCACATTGGATCTCTCTGGAATTGTTTTTTACAACTGCGTAAGTTCAGTTCAGTTCAGTTCAGCCGCTCAGTTGTGTCCAACTCCTTGCAACCCCATGAATCGCAGCATGCCAGGCCTCCCTGTCCATCACAAACTCCCAGAGTTCACTGAGACTCATGTCCATCGAGTTGTATAATTATCAAACAAAGGTTTGATTTTAAAACGACATCTTCCTGGTTGATATTCTAGGTTTGGGTGGGCTTTTTCTGCCAGGAGAGCCTGGGCCAACACCACAATCCAAAAGCTTGTTAGAGTGTTAGATCCACTGACAAGGGACTGAGTGTAACCTTGCTTTGGAATCTAGGCCTCACTCTTCAGCAAAGGTGGGAGTGGGTACATGACCTGGTATCCCCTAGTCCTAGCTCACATCCAGAAGCTGATAGTGGTGAAGTGGCTGCTTAACGATGCAGCTGAGACCCCAACTTGGAGCTGATATCACCCTAATCAACCACCATTATATTCTGCTGTGAAGACTGATGCTGAAGCTAAAGCTCCAATACTTTGGCCAGTTGATGTGAAGAGTTGATTCATTGGAAAAGACCCTGATGTTGGGAAGGGTTGAGGGCAGGAGGAGAAGCGGGCAACAGAGGATGAGATGGTTGGATGGCATCACTGACTCAATGAACATGAATCTGAGCAGTCATTCACTCATTCACTCTGTGAGGGATAGTGAAGAACGGGGAAGCTTGCTGTGCTGCAGTCCGTGGAGCAAAGAATTGGACACAACTTAGCAACTGAACAACAACGATATATACTACTGTGTCCCCAATAGATGCAACACATACGTCCAGGAACCATGGCAGACCTGGACACGGTAGACTCCAGTGACCTTGTGGAATTTCTACATCCAGTCCCTGCAACTTTAGACTCTATGTATGGGTCTAGAGGCCCTGATTCCCATAGGGAGAATGCTTCCACCAGGAGGAGGCATAGCAGGTGTTCCAGTAAGTTGTAAGCCATGGCTGCCGCCTGGTAACTGCAAGCTCCTCATGCTAAGAGACCAGCAGACAGTAAAAGCATCACCAGGCTGGCCGAGGTGATTGACCCTGATGATCAGGAGGCTGTGTTAAACTGTGGAGACAGGGAGGAATATCTCTGGCATTCCTGTAATCCATTGGAGCATCTCCTGATAGTCCTCCTTCCGATTATAAAGGTATATGGAAAAGTGTAGCAGCCTTGTTCTGAGGAAGACATGGTAACCCACTGCTCACATCCCTTGGGGATGAGGGTCTGGGTCACACCACTTGGAACAGCAGAGGTGCCAACCGAGGGTGAGGGCACCCTGGAGTGGGCAGTACAGGAAGGAGATGCTGCGTATTCGTTATGGTCTCAGGACTGTAGTACTGGGGGTGGGGGTTGGGGGCAGGGGTGACTCATTCATCTTGCTAAACTTCCTTAAGTTCCCCCAGGGGAACAGACCAGCCAGAATCCCGGAGAAGCTCTTCCCTGATGGAGTGGATTTGAACGTTACAAGAGGTGGGTGTGTAACAGACAGTCCAGGTCCCCCTTCGGAACTGAGACTTGCATTCCCTCAGCGTCCAGGAGTGTTGCCTGTGATGGCTCATGGCTGCGTCCCTCTCTGATCAGCGCTGTCAGCTGAAAGCAGCTTCCTTGGCTCATTTCTGCACACCCTCGCTGGGGGAGCCCACAACCAAAGACCTGTCAATGTGGGGCTACAAATCCTTGCTCAGTGCTTCAGTATGGGGTATCTATCAAAGAACCATCTCAAAATTAACTTGCTCAAAACCAAACTTTTCAAAAAAAAAAAAAACCAAACTTTTTTTTTTAATGTTCAGAAGTGGATTTATTTAGAGAGAAGCACACTCCACAGACAGAGTATTGGCCATCTCAGAAGGCTAAAGTGGCCAGCAACCAAACTCTTGGACTCCTCTTGAAACATATCCACTTCTCCATTTCAGTAAATGCCAATCACATGCCTCCAGTTGTCCAGTCCAAAACCTTGGAATTTTGACTTCGCTCTCTGTTTTTCCCGAACATCTAATATACCAGAAAATCTTGTTGGCCGTACCTTCATGGCCACAATTTGACCAGTTCTCAGCACTACCACTGCTAACCATCTGCTCCAACTCCCTATAATCTCTCACCGCAACACACCACAGCCTCCTAACTGGCCCCCCACCTCTGTGCCTGTCCCTTTCCTCTCTTCCATGCAAGCAGACAAAATGAACATCACGTCTCTAACAAATTCTCCGAGAGGCTTCTTATCACACTCAGACTACAAGTCAAAGCCTTTACAACAGCCTGTACCACCTGTCTGACCTCCAGTCCAGCACCCCACCCCTCCCTCTGCCTGCTCCAGTCTCTGTTCTATGCTGTTCCTCAAGCTCACCAAGCATGCTCCTGCCACAGGGCCTTTGTACTTGCCTCTCCCCTGCCTGGAATGCTGTTCCCTGAGATAGCCACACCCCTCACTTTCTTGGGGCTCCACTCCGATATCACCTCATCCAGCACGTGTTTCCTGTCCATCTTACTCATAACAGCAAAACACCATCCCCACCTTATCACCACCCCGCTCTCCCAACCCTCCTTGTTTGGTCCTTACCAGCTGACATCAGTTTGTTTGTTTGTTTGTTTATCTACCTGCCTCCTTTAGAGGGAAAGCTACATGAGAAAGGGAACTTTGTCATTTGTTTACTGCACCATCTCTCTAGTTTCTATAACAGGGCTTGGAATATAGTACCTACTCAAAAAATACATATTTGTTGGATGAACCAATCAAGTTTCAGGGACTTTACAATTTAGGCTTTCACACTACTCACCCCCTGCACTCCTGAATAACTACATCCTGAAATGCAGACACACCAGCACCACCACAGGAGCACCAGGCATCATGTGCAACACACCCTCTCAGTGACTCAATACACACCTCAAGTGGAAGTGCCTCTCAGATACGAATTCACTGTCCTGAACCATCTGGATCACAATGAGACTCAAAGATTCCAGAAGAAGGCAGAGACTTGAGCCTGCAAGATTTCCCTTAGTTGGTACTTAGCCACAGTGGGAAGGGGATGTTCATGAGGCATGATACTTTTAGGGGCTCACAAAAATACTTTAGCTGTAGTTCCTTTGAGAATCAGAAGAGAAATGAGTATAATAATAATTAATATTTGATAATAAATCCAGCTTGAATTATTATATCAACAGTCATGAGATGGAATTTTTAATATTTTCTTATGGAGGAAACAACCCAGAAAGGTGGAAGGGACCCACAAAAGCCACAGTGTGGCCCTGCCTGACACAGCACGCCTTTAAAGCTCTGGCTAATGTCAAGAGCCAGACAACAGAGGATGAGATGGTTGGATGGCATTACCGACTAGATGGGCATGAGTCTGAGCAAGCTCTGGGAGTTGGTGATGGACAGGGAAGCCTGGTGTGCTATAGTCCATGGGGTCACAAAGAGTTGGACACGACTGAGCAACTGAACTGAATATCAAGAGCCAGCAGAACAGGGAGACGAAGGAGAACTGACATTCAGCAGGCTTTCTCATTGGGTTGTCGCCCCAATACTTTTCAGCCCTATGCTATCAAAGGGGAAACTGAAGCCTTGAACAGTGAAGTGATTTCACCTGTTGCCATCAAGGCAGTAAATGGCCGGGCTTCCCTCGTGGTCCACTGGTTAAGAATCTGCCTTGCAATTCAGGGAATAATTCGATCCCTGATCTGAGAAGATCCCACGTGCTGCAGGGGCAACTAAGCATATGTACCACGACTACTGAAGCCCTGTACTCTGCTGCAAGAGAATCCACCATAATGAGAAGCCCACGCACCACAACTAGAGAGTAGGCTCTGCTTGCCACAACTAGAGAACACCTGGGTACAGCAGCAAAGACCCAGCACAGCCAAAGATGAAGATAAATAAATATAAACTCTTTTAAAAAAGTGAAAAAGACAGTCAACAGTTCAGTTCTGAGCCTAGGACAGTGGAGACCCAGCCCCGGGCTCCGTAACCCCTGCAGCTTCCTGAGGGTGCCCACACCGCTGCAGGCACCAATCGTGGTTAGATGCTGTCCTCGGCTCTGCCCCTGCCGCCCAGAGGCTGCCCTGTACCCTGCCCCCTGAGTCACCCCAGCTCCACCCGGCCCTACAAGAGCCTGAATTTTCCTCTTCTGCCTCAGCGCCGGTGCCACACCCCCGCCCCACCTCTGGCTCCTGGTCTTAATCATGATGCCCCACCCTATGCCCGGGCAGGCCTGGCTGCCTTCTTGTACTCGTCAGTCCTTCCAGAGAACAGTAACTTGGTCCTGAGGAGGAAGAGAGCAGCCTGGGAGGGACTTGTGCTTATGACCCCTAGTGCAGTCTGGGTGCCGAACCCTTCCTCCTGACACCCGGGAAAAGGTCTACAAAGATGGTAAAGGCCCCTTCTGTCTGCACCTAGCCCTCCCCAGCACACACTCAGGGGTAAGTAGGTCCTTCCTGAGCCCCAGGAAAAAATTCCCTAAGGGAGCCACCTCAGTCTCCATCTTCTGCCCCTGTGTGTGTGTGCACAGTCATGTCCACCTCTTTGTGACCCCATGGACTGAAGCCTGTCAGGTTCCTCTCCCCGTGGAATTTTCCAGACAAGAATACTGGAGTGGGTTGCCTTTTCCTACTCCAGGGGATCTTCCCAACTCCGGGATTGAACCCGCATCTCTCACATATCCTAAGTTGGCGGGTGGATTCTTTATCACTGTGCCACTCCTGTTTGGTAACCTCCAAAAGGGAGCAAGTGGGTAGAATTCATGATCCAGAAGAAGAGCTAGAAGGAGAAGTGTGGACTTGGGAACAGAAAGGCCTCATTGAATTACAGCTCTGTGGGTCAGTAATTTCTCCAAATGTAATTAAAACCTGCTAAACACAAAAATCGGAGAAGGCAATGGCACCCCACTCCAGTACCCTTGCCTGGAGAATCCCATGGACAGAGGGGCCTGGTGGGCTTCAGTCCATGGGGTCGCTGAGAGTCGGACACGACTGCATGCGACTGAGCGACTTCACTTTCACTTTTCACTTTCATGCATTGGAGAAGGAAACGGCAACCCACTCCAGTGTTCTTGCCTTGAGAATCCCAGGGATAGGGGAGCCTGGTGGGCTGCCGTCTATGGGGTCGCACAGAGTCGGACACGACTGAAGTGACTTACAGTACAGTACAGTAAACATAAGAGAGAGAGGGACTTCCTTGGTGGTTCAATGGCTAAGACTCCAAGTTCCCAATCCCTGGGTTCAATCCCTCGTTAGGGAACTAGATCACATGTGCCGCAACCAAGAGCCAGTGCAGCCAAATAAATAAAAATTTTCTTAAAAGAGAACAAAATGTTCTTAAAGTGGCTAGCACAGAATCTGGAATCAGGTTGTGCCAATAAATGTTAGTGAAGTTTTATGCCAACTGTGCCTTCCACCCTAATTTGCCTGGTTTTGTGGTTGTTATATTTCTGGGTTTTCTCCCTAATTCATTACACATTTACTGAATCCATCCATGTTGGCCACTATGTAAGCTTTGGAGACACAACACTGAGCAGAAGAAATCTTTGCCTCTGAAGATCTCATGCTCTAGTGGGGACTGCAGAGAAGCAAGCCGTCAACAACGGTACATTGTGGGAGTTGTCCAGCTCTGGATCTTAACTCAGGGTGCTGCCATCAGGGAACCAACAAGTCAGATGGCAGAGAAGCACTCGACCTTTAATTGGGCAGTGTGTAAGTAAAAACAAGAAACCAAATCAGTTGTAAACAAGAAGGACCAGGATGGGTAACAGGAAAAATGAGACCTAGCATTTGACCATTCTATGAAGTAGGAGGTGTAAACCTAGCTGTTCTTGGCTATTCTTCCAAAGAGAGAAGCCCCAATAGGGTTCCCAGGGGTTTGCCTTACGATTTTTCTAAAATGACAATAGAAATATTTGTATTGGCTTTACAAGTAGGTGGGTAGGTTGCCACCCACGTGTGTGCTCTGAGAGAAACGAGAAAGTGCCTCAGGAGAATGCCAAAATACCTCCCTGTGTCACTATTCCTGGAAGTACATCATCATAGGCAGTCCTCAAGGACACTTTTAGCCCTCAAAGTCTTCCTTTAAAAGCATCTACTCCAGAAAGAGATGTACCTTTGCTCTGGCTGTTTCTTTGCTTAGGTTGCTCTTTTCCACACACATTCAAAGCCTATTTGGAGTCATTCATGTCTAGAGCCCTTCCTTGGGGCTTCCCTTCTGGCCTGTCTTCCTCTTTGGGAGGACTCATACTGCTGGTATGAGACTTTGATCCAGCAGATTTGGTCTTGTGTGGCTTCTTGGTTGGATTCTGTGTGTGTGTGTTGTGTGTATTTGTGTGTGCGTGCTCATACACTTTGGAGAAGGCGATGGCACCCCACTCCAGTACTCTTGCCTGGAAAATCCCATGGACAGAGGAGCCTGGTAGGCTGCAGTCCATGGGGTCAGGAAGAGTTGGACACAATTGAGCGACTTCACTTTCACTTTTCACTTTTGTGCACTGGAGAAGGAAATGGCAACCCACTCCAGTGTTCTTGCCTGGAGAATCCCAGGGACAAGGGAGCCTGCTGGGCTGCCATCTATGGGGTCGCACAGAGTCAGACACAACTGAAGTGACTTAGCAGCAGCAGCAGTTCATACACTTCCTAATCTGCATGTCTGTCAATTACAGGTACCCCCACTTTTCAAAAGCTTTTACGAAGGACCTACATTAGTACCTGTTTTCATTAACCAAAAGAAATCCAAAGGGGTTTTCACTTTTATGAGAAAAGATAATTGCTCCTTCACTTTATACCATTTCTGCTTAGGAAAAGCTTTGTAGAAGCACTCTGTTTTTGGATAGTGGGGAAAACCTGTATCTATCTTGTTGCATTACAAATTATCCCAAAACTGAAAACAACTGTTTATTTACTCACAACTCTATAAAATGGGCTAGATTCAGTTGGTGGTTCTTCTGATGATCGGCTTGATGTCGCTCGCACAGATGTCATTGTCTGGAGGATCAGCTATGACGGAAACACCCACAAGGGTGTTCATTCACGTCTCTGATTCTCAGTTGAAGAGATTAGAACAGCTAGGAACTGGCTGGCCCCTCTTTCCACGTGGTGTGTTGTTTTCCAGGGCCTCTCTTTATAACCTCCTCTCCAGCAGGTCATCCTGGGCTTTCTAACGGCATGGCAGCTGAGTTCCAGAAGGCAGCATTTCCAGAAGTAGAGCCCTGCTGTGCAAGCACTTATCTAGCTGCTTCATGTTTGTTAATATCTCACAAGGAAGTCACACGACCAAACCCAGAGTCAATGAGGGAGAGGACATCAAAAGGGTATGACTCATGGGCAGTATGGTTTAGGGGGGAATGTGTCCACCTATATCTAACACAGTCTATAAACAGAGTAGAGACTGTGTTTTTTTTTTTAATGTTCACATTTACCAGCATAGTCTAGAGTATATTCGTAGATGCTCCATAAATACCTGTTGACTGACAAATGATGAACGTAGTTAACTGCAAGCAAAGCTCTGTAGGATGGGCCTTGCAGGGAGAGCTGAAGGTTGCTCCATGAAGAAAGTAGAAGCCTGAAATTTGGAAAGGTGATTGAACACCAAATACAGATGAGTGGATTTTAGTGAATTTAACTATTTCCTTCCCTAGTGATTTCAAAACCAGAAAAATCGAAGTAAGAAATATCAGAAGAAACCAAAATATGCTCAGCTCAGCACTGTGTTCAGCCTCATGGAGGAGACGAAAGAAAAGAGGGCCTTTGAGGTCACTAGAGAAACAAGAAATAAATACAGGAAAACTCAAATATCACAAAGTCTAATAATGTTTGTGTTTTGTTTATTTTATTTACTTTTGGCTGCATTGGACCTTTGTTCCTGTTCACAGGCTTTCTCTAGCTGTCTCAACCGAGGGCTGCTCTCTAGCTGCAGTACGTGGGCTTCTTACCACAGTAGCTTCTCTTGTTGTGGAGCACAGGCTTTAGTAGTTGTGGCTCATGAGCCTAGTTGCCCCATGGCATGTGGAATCTTCCGTGGGCCCTGCATTGGCAAGCATATTCTTAACCACTAGACCACCAGGAAATTCCCCTAATAATGTTTTTAGCATAGTTCATGTCACATAATAGACTCTCATGGAAAGTTGCAGGAAGAACAGGGTATGGTCAGGAAATGAAAAATAGGTTAGTCTAGGGCTCAGCAAACTACAACCCACAGGCCAAACCCTGCCCTCTGTCAGTTTTTATAAATAAAGTTTAATTTGAACAGAGCCATACCCATTGGTTATCTATGGCCATTTTTGTTCTATGACATCAGAATTAAATAGTTTCAAAAAGACCAAAAGACTTGCAAAGCCTAAGATAGGTACAGCCTGGGCCTTTACAGAAAAAGTTTGCCAACCCCAAAACTCAATAAATGCTCCCCAGACTCTGTAAAATTGGTACAACTTCCCTTGATGGAGGAGAAGGTAGATTAGTGCTCGGTTAGGTGGAAGATGAAGTACTTTATACTCAAAACTGCGAATAGCTACAGCCTGAGAGAAAACTGTACGGGGGGACCCCAGCTAGGAAGGATCTGTGTGCTGATGTGCAGCACTGTCAGGCCCTGGGCCCCGTTTAGACTAGTCCTGGCATTCTCCCCATCTCGCAACCCTGATTGTCCATCTTCCTCCACGCTTTTCTCTTGAGGATGGACAAGGTATCCAGATATTGAAGTTGGACATCAGATACACTTTCCATTTGGATATATATCTGAGTCCTTAGGAGGAAGAGAAGCATCTAACTATATAGAGAAAGGGCATGGTACCTTCAATCTCATTCCTTCAGCTCCATGGGTCTCAAAAGATCATTTTAGTCATTCCCTGGTGTCCAGACTGGACTAGTTTTAAGTCTTCTCCTTGATCTAATAAACACACACATATGCCTCACTGTACCCAACTCCCACATGCTTAAAAAGAACACAATCTCTCCCCAGGGCCAACTGATCCAAAGAGAGTAGGCTCAGTGCTAAGGGCCTGTCATATTTTAAGGACCAACACAAATATTTTAATTTCTTTTAATACTAGAAGGAAAAAAGAATGTAATAATAGTGGATATATAGAAATGATATATATATAGAGAGAGAGAGTAATGATATATATACAATACTTCAGCCACCTAATGAGAAGAACTGACTCATTGGAAAAGACCCTAATGCTGGGAAAGGTTGAAGGTAGGAGGAGAAGGGGAAAACAGAGAATGAGATAGTTGGATGGCATTACTGACTCGATGGACATGAGTTTGAGCAAACTCTGGGAGATAGTGAAGGACAGGGAAGCCTGGCGTACTGCAATCTATGGGGTCACAAAGAGTCAGACACAACTGAGCGACTGAACAACAGCATATGGTAATGAAGCCAGCCTAGATTATATTCTTTACACAAATTATATATAAAATATAATTTAAAATATATTTTAATGGAGGAAGGGGGCCACAAAGGCAAAAGTGTCAAGGGCCAGCAGAAGCCATAATGCAGCCTTGTCTTCCTTAAGTAACAGCTTTTTCAAGGTCCATAAACCTGATGGAGAATGGCTTCTTGGCAAGAGCAGAGCAGAATTCCTTTTGCGATCATGTTCTTCCTTGGCCCAGTCCTTTGGAGAATTAAACACAGCTGCCTTTGACCTTTGAGTCAGGATAAAAACAAAAAAAAGCTCTTTGGAAGGAAGTGGAGGCTGGCAGCTAGGAAAGAAAGGTGCTGGTGTTGATTCAACTGGCCCCAGGGTCTGGCAAGGCCAGACTGCCCAGCAGTGTCCTTGCCACCAGTGTGTCAGCTCTGGGCAGACCAGAACCCAGCTCAGGCCCATCATGAATAAACATTGCTTCAGGCCCAAGCGTGTTAACCGAAGAAGCTGTGGTTCCTTCACCTCTCGCTGGCTGTGCAGATTGCTCTGCGGGGGCCGCACTCCAGTTAAAAGCTCTTTGAGGAATCAGCCCAGCCTGGGATTTGCTTTCCAGCTCTGATCACTGCTGCTCAAGGGGCTCCCTTTCTCAGGAGCCAAGGATTAACCAGCTACTATAAGTCTCCTCCAAAATTCTCCAACCCTCCTCCCATCACTTCCTTTCTGCTTCATGGCGTTTCTTCTTAGAAGGATGGAAGAATAAAATTTGCTTTTCTTAAAATCAGGGTAGCTGGCGCTACTTAAAATGCAACTTAAAACTTACCTAGGTGGGACTTCTGGTGATCTAGTGATTAAGGATTCACCTACTAACGCAGGGGACTCGGGTTCAATCCCTGGTGAGGGGAACAAAGAGCCCCCTGCCATGGAGCAACTTAAGCTCACACACCACAGCTACTGAGCCCATCCGCAACGCAGGTAGAGAGCCAGCGCAGCACGATGAAAGACGCCGTGAAGACGTGTGTGCTGAAACTAAGGCCCAAGGCAGCCAACGAAATAAATAAACATTTTTTTATTTTTTTTTTAAATTAAATTTTATTTTGCTTAACTTTATAATATTGTATTGCTTTTGCCATACATCAAGATGGATCCGCCACAAGTATACATGTGTTCCCCATCCTGAACCCTCCTCCCTCCTCCCTTCCCATACCATCCCCCTGGGTCGCAGTGCACCAGCCCCAGGCATCCATTATCAGGCATCGTACCTGGACTGGTGACTCGTTTCAGATATGATATTATACATATTTCAATGCCATTCTCCCAAATCATCCCACCCTCTCCCGTTCCCAGAGTCCAAAAGTCTGTTCTATACATCAGTGTCTCTTTTGTTGTCTCGTAAACAGGGTTGATTGTTACCATCTTTCTAAATTCCATATATATGCGTTAGTATACTGTATTGGTGTTTTTCTTTCTGGCTTACTTCACTCTGTATAATAGGCTCCAGTTCCATCCACCTGATTAGAACTGATTCAAATGTATTCTTTTTAATGGCTGAGTAATACTCCATTGTGTATATGTACCACAGCTTTCTTATCCGTTCATCTGCTGGTGGACATCTAGGTTGCTTCCAAGTCCTGGCTATTGTAAACAGTGCTGCTATGAACATTGGGGTACACGTGTCTCTTTCAATTCTGGTTTTCTCAGTGTGTATGCCCAGCAGTGGGATTGCTGGATCATAAGGCAGTTCTATTCCCAGTTTTTTGAGGAATCTCCATACTGTTCTCCAAAGTGGCTGTACTAGTTTGCATTCCCACCAACAGTGTAAGAGGGTTCCCTTTTCTCCACACCCTCTCCAGCATTTATTGCTTGTGGACTTTTGGATCGCAGCCATTCTGACTGGCGTGAAATGGTACCTCATAGTGGTTTTGATTTGCATTTCTCTGATAGTGAGTGATGTTGAGCATCTTTTCATGTGTTTGTTAGCCATCTGTATGTCTTCTTTGGAGAAATGTCTACCTAGTTCTTTGGCCCATTTTTTGATTGGGTCATTTATTTTTCTGGAACTGAGCTGTAGGAGTTGCTTGTATATTTTTGAGATTAGTTGTTTGCTTCATTTGTTATTATTTTCTCCCATTCTGAAGGCTGTCTTTTCACCTTACTTATAGATTCCCTTGTTGTGCAGAAGCTTTTAAGTTTAATTAGATCCCATTTCGGAGAAGGCAATGGCACCCCACTCCAATACTCTTGCCTAGAAAATCCCATGGACAGAGGAGCCTGGTAGGCTGCAGTCCATGGGGTCGCTAAGAGTCAGACATGACTGAGCGACTTCACTTTCTCTTTTCACTTTCATGCATTGGAGAAGGAAATGGCAACCCACTCCAGTATTCTTGCCTGGAGAATCCCAGGGACAGAGGAGCCCGGTGGGCTGCCGTCTATGGGGTCACACAGAGTCGGACACGACTGAAGTGACTTAGCATAGCATAGCATAGCATCAGATCAGATCAGATCAGTCGCTCAGTCGTGTCCGACTCTTTGCGACCCCATGAATTGCAGCACGCCAGCCTCCCTGTCCATCACCAGCTGTCGGAGGTCACTCAGACTCACATCCATCGAGTCAGTGATGCCATCCAGCCATCTCATCCTCTATCGTCCCCTTCTCCTCCTGCCCCCAATCCCTCCCAGCATCAGAGTCTTCTCCAATGAGTCAACTCTTCGCATGAGGTGGCCAAAATACTGAAGTTTCAGCTTTAGCATCATTCCTTCCAAAGAAATCCCAGGGCTGATCTCCTTCAGAATGGACTGGTTGGATCTCCTTGCAGTCCAAGGGACTCTCAAGAGTCTTCTCCAACACCACAGTTCAAAAGCATCAATTCTTCAGCGCTCAGCCTTCTTCACAGTCCAGCTCTCACATCCATACATGACCACAGGAAAGACCATAGCCTTGACTAGGCGAACCTTTGTTGCCAAAGTGATGTCTCTGCTTTTGAATATGCTATCTAGGTTGGTCATAACTTTCCTTCCAAGGAGTAAGCGTCTTTTAATTTCATGGCTGCAGTCACCATCTGCAGTGATTTTGGAGCCCAGAAAAATAAAGTCTGACACTGTTTCCACTGTTTCTCCATCTATTTCCCATAGATCCCATTTATTTATTTTTGATTTTATTTCCAATATTCTGGGAGGTGGGTCATAGAGGATCCTGCTGTGATGAATGTCAGAGAGTGTTTTGCCTATGTTTTCCTCTATGAGTTTTATGGTTTCTGGTCTTACATTTAGATCTTTAATCCATTTTGAGTTTATTTTTGTGTATGGTGTTAGAAAGTGTTCTAGTTTCATCCTTTTACAAGTGTTTGACCAGTTTTCCCAGCACCACTTGTTAAAGAGATTGTCTTTAATCCATTGTATCTTCTTGCCTCCTTTGTCAAAGATAACGTGTCCATATGTGCGTGGATTTATCTCTGGGCTTTCTATTTTGTTCCATTGATCTATATTTCTGTCTTTGTGCCAGTACCATACTGTCTTGATGACTGTGGCTTTGTAGTAGAGCCTGAAGTCAGGCAGGTTGATTCCTCCAGTTCCATTCTTCTTTCTCAAGATAGCTTTGGCTATTCGAGGTTTTTTTTATATTTCCATACAAATTGAGAAATTATTTGTTCTAGTTCTGTGAAGAATACCGTTGGTAGCTTGATGGGGATTGCATTGAATCTATAAATTGCTTTGGGTAGTATACTCATTTTCACTATATTGATTCTACCGGTCCATGAACATGGTATATTTCTCCATCTATTAGTGTCCTCTTTGATTTCTTTCACCAGTGTTTTATAGTTTTCTATATATAGGTCTTTAGTTTCTTTAGGAAGATATATTCCTAAGTATTTTATTCTTTTCATTGCAATGATGAATGGAATTGTTTCCTTAATTTCTCTTTCTATTTTCTCATTATTAGTGTACAGGAATGCAAGGGGTTTCTGTGTGTTGATTTTATATCCTGCAACTTTTCTATATTCATTGATTAGTTCTAGTAATTTTCTGGTGGAGTCTTTAGGGTTTTCTACGTAGAGGATCATGTCATCTGCAAACAGTGAGAGTTTTACTTCTTCTTTTCCAATTTAGATTCCTTTTATTTCCTTTTCTGCTCTGATTGCTGTGGCCAAAACTTCCAAAACTATGTTGAATAGTAATGGTGAAAGTGGGCATCCTTGTCTTGTTCCTGACTTTAGAGGAAATGCTTACAATTTTTCACCATTGAGGATAATGTTTGCTGTGGGTTTGTCATATATAGCTTTTATTATGTTGAGGTATGTTCCTTCTATTCCTGCTTTCTGGAGAATTTTTATCATAAATGGATATTGAACTTTGTCAAAGGCTTTCTCTGCATCTATTGAGATAATCATATGGTTTTTATTTTTCAATTTGTTAATGTGGTGTATTACGTTGATTGATTTGTGGATATTGAAGAATCCTTGCATTCCTGGGATAAAGCCCACTTGGTCATGGTGTATGATCTTTTTAATGTGTTGTTGGATTCTGATTGCTAGAATTTTGTTAAGGATTTTTGCATCTATGTTCATCAGTGATATTGGCCTGTAGTTTTCTTTTTTTGTGGCATCATTGTCAGGTTTTGGTATTAGGGTGATGGTGGCCTCATAGAATGAGTTTGGAAGTTTGCCTTCCTCTGCAATTTTCTGGAACAGTTTGAGTAGGATAGGTGTTAGCTCTTCTCTAAATTTTTGGTAGAGTTCAGCTGTGAAGCCGTCTGGACCTGGGCTTTTGTTTGCTGGAAGATTTCGGATTACAGTTTTCAATTTCCGTGCTTGTGATAGGTCTGTTAAGATTTTCTATTTCTTCCTGATCCAGTTTTGGAAAGTTGTACTTTTCTAAGAATTTGTCCATTTCTTCCACGTTGTGCATTTTATTGCCATATAATTGCTGATAGTAGTCTCTTATGATCCTTTGTATTTCTGTGTTGTCTGTTGTGATCTCTCCATTTTCATTTCTAATTTTATTGATTTGATTTTTCTCCCTTTGTTTCTTGATGAGTCTGGCTAATGGTTTGTCAATTTTATTTACCCTTTCAAAGAACCAGCTTTTGGCTTTGTTGATTTTTGCTATGGTCTCTTTTGTTTCTTTTGCATTTATTTCTGCCCTAATGTTTAAGATTTCTTTCCTTCTACTAACCTTGTGGTGCTTCATTTCTTCCTTTTCCAGTTGCTTTAGGTGTAGAGTTAGGTTATTTATTTGGCTTTTTTCTTGTTTCTTGAGGTATACCTGTATTGCTATGAACTTTCCCCTTAGGACTGCTTTTACAGTGTCCCATAGGTTTTGGGTTGTTGTGTTTTCATTTTCATTCGTTTCTATGCAGATTTTGATTTATTTTTTGATTTCTTCTGTGATTTGTTGGTTATTCATCAGTGTGTTGTTCAGCCTCCATATGTTGGAATTTTTAATAGTTTTTCTCCTGTTATTGAGATCTAATCTTACTGCATTGTGGTCAGAAAAGATGCTTGGAATGATTTCAATCTTTCTGAACTTACCAAGGCTAGATTTATGGCCCAGGATGTGGTCTATCCTGGAGAAGGTTCCGTGTGCGCTTGAGACAAAGGTGAAATTCATTGTTTTGGGATGAAATGTTCTATAGATATCAGTTAGGTCTAACTGGTCTATTGTATCGTTTAAAGTTTGTGTTTCCTTGTTAATTTTCTGTTTAGTTGATCTATCCATTGGTGTGAGTGGGGTATTAAAGTCTCCCACTAGTATTGTGTTATTGTTGATTTCTCCTTTCATACTTGTTAGTATTTGTCTTACATATTGCGGTGCTCCTATGTTGGGTGCATATATATTTATAATTGTTATATCTTCTTCTTGGATTGATCCTTTGATCATTATGTAGTGACCTTCTTTGTCTCTTTTCACAGCCTTTGTTTTAAAGTCATTTTATCTGATATGCGTATTGCTACTCCTGCTTTCTTTTGGTCCCTATTTGCATGGAAAATCTTTTTCCAGCCTTTCACTTTCAGTCTGTATGTGTCCCCTGTTTTGAAGTGGGTCTCTTGTAGACAACATATGGAGGGGTCTTGTTTTTGTATCCATTCAGCCAGTCTCTGTCTTTTGGTTGGGGCATTCAACCCATTTACATTTAAGGTAATTATTGAAGGCAATGGCACCCCACTCCAGTACTTTTCCCTGGAGAATCCCATGGACGGGGGAGCCTGGTGGGCTCCAGTCTGTGGGGTCGCTAGGAGTCAGACACAACTGAGCAACTTCACTTTCACTTTTCACTTTCATGCATTGGAGAAGGAAATGGCAACCCACTCCAGTGTTCTTGCCTGGAGAATCCCAGGGACAGGGGAGCCTGGTGAGCTTCCATCTATGGGGTCGCACAGAGTTGGACACGACTGAAGCGACTTAGCAGCAGCATGATCCCGTTGCCATTTACTTTATTGTTTTGGGTTCGAATTTATATACCCTTTTTGTGTTTCCTGTCTAGAGAATGTCCTTTAGTATTTGTTGGAGAGCTGGTTTGGTGGTGCTGAATTCTCTCAGCTTTTGCTTGTCTGTAAAGGTTTTGATTTCTCCTACATATTTGAATGAGATCCTTGCTGGGTACAATAATCTGGGCTGTAGGTTATTTTCTTTCATCACTTTAAGTATGTGTTGCCATTCCCTCCTGGCTTGGAGAGTCTCTATTGAAAGATCAGCTGTGATCCTTATGGGAATTCCCTTGTGTGTTATTTGTTGTTTTTCCCTTGCTGCTTTTAATATTTGTTCTTTGTGTTTGATCTTTGTCAATTTGATTAATATGTGTCTGGGGGTGTTTCGGCTTGGGTTTATCCTGTTAGGGACTCTCTGGGTTTCTTGGACTTGAGTGATTATTTCCTTCCCCATTTTAGGGAAGTTTTCAACTATTATCTCCTCTAGTATTTTCTCATGGTCTTTCTTTTTGTCTTCTTCTTCTGGGACTCCTATGATTCGAATGTTGTGACGTTTAATATTGTCCTGGAGGTCTCTGAGATTGTCCTCATTTCTTTTAATTCATTTTTCTTTTTTCTCCTCTGCTTCATTTATTTCTAGCATTCTATCTTCTAATTCACTAATTCTATCTTCTGCCTCTGTTATTCTACTATTTGTTGCCTCCAGAGTGTTTTGGATCTCATTTATTGCATTATTCATTATATATTGACTCTTTTTTATTTCTTCTAGGTCCTTGTTAAACCTTTCTTGCATCTTCTCAATGCTTTTCTCCAGGCTATTTATCTGTGATTCCATTTTGATTTCCAGATTTTGGATTAATTTCACTATCATTATTCGGAATTATTTATCTGGTAGATTCGCTATTTCTTCCTCTTTTGTTTGGTTTGGTGGGCATTTATCCTGTTCCTTTACCTGCTGGGAATTCTTCTGTCTCTTCATCTTGTTTAAATTGCTGAGTTTGGGGTGTCCTTACTGTATTCTGGCAGTTTGTGGAGTTCTCTTTATTGTGGCATTCCCTCACTGTATGTGGGTTTGTACAGGTGGCTTGTCAAGGTTTCTTGGTGAGAGACGCTTGTGTTGGTGTTCTGGTGAATGGAGCTGGATTTCTTCTCTCTGGAGTGCAATGGAGTGTCTAGTAATGAGTTATGTGATGTCTATGATTTTGGGGTCACTTTGGGTAGCCTGTATATTGACTTGGTTTCAGTGTAGGTTTGGAGGCATTTGATGAGCTCCTGTCAATTAATGTTCCGTGGGATCAGGGTTTGGACTTAAGCCTCCTGCTTCCCGTTATCGGTCTTATTTTTACAGTAGTCTCAAAAACTTTTCCTTCTATACTGCACTCCACAACTGGACTGCTCAGAGATGTTCATGGAGTTATACAGAGGAGAAAACAGGGAGGAAGGTGACAGAGGTGGTCAGGAGGATAAAAGGAGGGAATGAAAAGGAGACAGATCCAGTCAGTAATAGGCACAAATTGATTACATATACCAGAAGGCATAGATTAAAGATCTAGATTAGAGTTTGGAGTTTCAGGAATACAATGTCAAAGAAAAGATGAAGAGATAGAAAGAGGGAGGAAAAAAAAAGAAAAAGTCACAAAAGTTATATAAAAAAAAAATGAATACGTAAAAAATTGATAGCAATTACCAATAAGCTAAACTTATGAATCTAGAGCAGAGTTTGGAGTTTCAAAAATACAACATTAAAGGAAAGAAAAAAAGAAAAAGAAAAGAAAAAGGGGGTCACAAGAGTTATAAAAAATATTCTAAAAGTGGAAATTACAGGAGTACTAGAGGATAAAAAAAAATTTTTTTTTAATAAAAAAAAATATATAAATATATATATAAAAAGAAAGAAATAATGATGGTAAAAATAGTAACAATATATATAAGACTTTCTCTGTTATTGTTGTGGGTATTGTGGGTTCAGTTCATTTTCGGCTAGTTCCTTGTTCCGGCTTAAATTTCTCAAGATCTATAGGCCCCTTTCTCTGTAGTTGGTACTAACCACAGGGTTTTAGTTTATTGCCTGTCGCTTCCACGGCGGTTCCCTCTGTTATAGCTTCTTCTGTTTGCTGGTCTCTTCAGTGTCTGATTTCCGCCCTGATACAAAGGGGGCGGTGGTGGACACCCTTTTTTTTTTTTTTTTTTTTAGGCTCACTTGTTCAGTCGCGGGGGGAGGGAGGGACGCTGCAAATAAATACCACTGGCGTGTGCTCCCAGTGGCTCAGCCACACTGGGTCTGCCCCTGCTCACAGCTCTTGTAGCCTCCCTGTCCACTCTGCTTAGGCTCTCTGTTTCCCTGCCAGAACCATCCGCAACCGGCCCTGGGCTGCTTGCCCCTCCCAGGTCTAAGCCGCTCAAGTTCAGGCACTCGGGTAGTCCTTAGAGGCCCAGGCTCAGCTGGGCCTGCGTTTTGTGCCCTTCGCAGAATCCAGCAGCGCAGGTAATGAGGCATTCAGCAAGCGTGGCTTCTGCGACTTATCGCCTCCCCACCACTCGGTCCTCCAAGTGCACCACTGGCGCACTTTCCCAGGCGGATGTTAGCCGACCAGAGCCCTAAGAAGTCTTAGTTAGCAAAGAAGCCTGCTTACAGTTTTGTGGATAATGTCTCTCTGGGGTCACCAGAGGGGGACGGACTGCAGCCGGCTATCTCTGTACAGTCTTTTGTTCTGTTCACGGGCCTGGCGGTGTCTTGGGTTAGGGCTGGCTTTTCGTGTGGTAGGTATCCCACAGTCTGGTTGGCCAACCCAAATTATTCCGCTCAGGTAGCGCTCGGGATATTCAGGCTAATGCAGCCCACGAAGAAGCGGCCCGCGAAGAAGCAGCCCATGGCGCCTCCCTGCCCAGCCCCACTTGCTAATGGCGGATGCGGGCGTTTGTGCCGTTTCTCCGCTGGGGACGTTATCGTGGGGCTCGTAGTCTGTGGGTTTTAATTGATAATTTATTTTCCTCCCTGTTATGATGGCCTCCGTGCTTCCCAGGTTCGGCACAGACTCGGCAGTGAGAGAGTTTCCTGGTGTTTGGTAACTTCTCTTTTTTTTTTTTTAAGACTCCCTTCCCCAGACAGAGGTCCGTCCCTCCCTCTTTGTCTCTTGTTTTGTGTTTTATATTTTTTCCTACCTCCTTTAGAAGGCAATGAGTTGCTTTTCTGGGTGTCTGATGTCCTCTGCCGGCATTCCGAAGTTGTTTTGTGAAATTTACTCGGCATTTAGGTGTTCTTTTGATGAATTTGTGGAGGAGAAAGTGTTTTCCCCCGTCCTATTCCTCCGCCATCTTAGCTCCTCAAATAAACATTTTTTAAAATGTACCTAGATGATATTTGTTGTGGGCTGAATTGTGTTTCCCCTGCCCCCAAAGAAAAGATATATTGAAATTCTAGTTCTCAGTGAAAGTGTTAGTCTGTCAGTCATGTCCGACTCTTTGAGACCCCATGGACTGTAGCTTGCCAGGCTCCTCTACCCATGGGATTCTCCAGGCAAGAATCCTGGAGTGGGGTGCCATCCTCCTCCAGGGCATCTTCCCAACTCAGGGATCGAACCTGGGTCTCCTGCATTGCAGGCAGTTTCTTTACCGTTTGAGCCACTAGGGACACCCTCAGTACCTCGGAAAGTGGTCTTACTGGGAAACAGTCTGTGCGGATGAACTCAATTAAGATAGGGTCAGACTGGAGGAGGATGGACCCCTCATCCAATATGGCTGGTTTCCTTACAAAAAAGAACACTGGGTGAAGAAGCAGAGACACGCAGAGTGAAGACAGCCGTGGGAAAACACAAGCAGAGAGAGGAGACAAGCTGTCAAAAGCCAAGGACGGCCTGGGGCCACCAGAAACTGGAGGAGGCGGAAAGCTCATCTCCTCGAGGCTTTGGAGGGAGCATGACCCTGCCCGCATCTTATTTCAGACCTCGCCTCCAGGACTGTGAGCGAACACATCCCCGTTGCTGTAAGCCGCTGGTTTGTGGTTTTTCATTCCAGTAGCCCTAGGAAACTAACGCAGTGTTCAAAGCAAACAGTCCACACAGCTGGAGCATCAAGAATCGACTGACAGACACAATAATCACTCCAAGCCCTTGTTTAGTGTCAAAATTTTACTTCTGTAAGTTCTTTCCTCTCCGTTATCTCATTTCAGCCTTTGTGACACAGGGCAGGTTTTATTATCCCTCATTTTATAGACGCAAAACATGAAGGCCAGGATGTAAAATCACTTACGCAGAGTCAGGCGTGCATGCCTCTCAGAAGAAAACAATGAGTAACAGAAATGCAAACTCAGCTCCGCCCTGGCGAGGTATATTCGTGAGCAGCCACTGCCGAGTAACCCAAGCCGTGGCATCCACACACTGGAATTTCAAGTACAGTCATTACCTTTCTTTTAAGAGCGTTAAAAATCACCTGCCATCTACTATCAATATCGCTTCATAGAAGAAAAGGCATTTTAACAGTAAAACAAGGCGAAACCAGAATACCAGAATAAAAGGGGTGTCTTTTAAATTAAATAACTTTGATTTATTTTTTAAATTCACTACTTTTGGATGGCATCACTGACTCAACAGACATGAGTTTGAGCAAACTCCAGGAGATGGTGAAGGACAGGGAAGCCTGGCGTGCTGCAGTCCATGGGGTTGCAAAGAGTCAGACACAATTTAGCCACTGAACAACTGTGTCCTTTTTTTTTTTTTTTTTGGCTTTTCAGAAGACTGGCAGATACCAGGATCCGTATTTGGGACCAACTTCTGAAATCTCTCTGGCCTCATTTATCAATACCTTATCAGAGGGTATTGGATTTCTCCTTAAATCCCTCCACCTCTGAACATTTAATGATTCTCTGACTCCAGCCCAGATTCTCTTTCCACTAACAGCTGGAAATAGAAACCCCTGGACTGGCAGTGTCGGCTAGAATGCCCTGGTCAGAGGAGCCAGATGCATGAGTGTCTAGGATCCATCTGAAGACACCATTCCCTGCCATATCCCGAGAGAGAGAGAGACCAGGAGATATTTCAATGGCATCACGTCAGTCATGGAAAGAACTGACTTCCTCTTAGAAAGTGACTCCTTTGTATTTGAGGCCAAACAGCTTGGGATTTGATGTGCAAACTGCAGTCTGCTTTCTCCAGTACCTCCTGCCATCAGGCTGGTTCTGGCTGGCTTGGCGTTCACCCTGCGCAGCAGGACAGCCTTCAGGCTGTCAGTACCCCTGCTGCTCCCAGTCAGAGTTGGGGAGAGCAGCCTGGAGAATCCAGTGCTTCTCACACAGGCTGCCACAAGGCAAAGCCTGAAGCTTGAATGTGCCCCCCTACTACAGTCAATGATTTTACTATCATTAATGATGAGAACAGTCTTTTGCATATCGTTTTTACATAACTTTTTAAAATCTGATATCTTTTTAGCGTAACATTGGTGCTCAGGGAAATCTCTATAAAAGAGATAGGACTGAAAGAGTACTCTGAACAGGTGAGGTACTTGAACAGGGAGTAAGGATGGGAAGGATGGGGTGGAGCCTATCTAGAGAACACTCTGGAGGTTGATGAGGAGCAGGGGAGGTGAGAGCTGAGAAGAGCCCTGCCTGAAGGGGCCACTGAATTCCCAGGAGGCAAGAGATGGGATGACCTAGGGATGGGATGGGCTTCCCAGCAACATAGAGGGCTTCCCTGACAGTCCATCCTAAAGGCAATCAGCCCTGAATATTCATTGGATAGACTGATGCTGAAGCTGAAACTCCAGTCCTTTGGCCACCTGATGCAAAGAACTGACTCATTTGAAAAGACCCTGATGCTGGGAAAGATTGAAGGCGGGAGGAGAAGGGGACGACAGAGGATGAGGTGGTTGGATGGCATCACTGATTCAATGGCCATGAGTTTGAGCAAACTCTGGGAGATGGTGATGGACAGGGAGACCTGGTATGCTGCAATCCATGGGGTCGCAAAGAGTTGGACACGACTGAGTGACTGAGCTGAACTGAGCCGGTAGTTCAGACAGTAAAGAATCTGCCTGCAATGCAGGAGACCTGGTTTCAATCCCTGAGTTGGAAAGATCCCCTGGAGGAGCTTGGCAACCCACTCCAGTATTCTTGCCTGGCAGATTCCATGGACAGAGCAGTCTGGTGGGCTACAGTCCACGTGATCACAAAGAACTGGACACGACTGAGTGATACACAGTTTCAGTTTCAGGAATGGGCCAGGTGTATGGCGATCTCACAGGCTTTTTTTTTTTGGCTGCATCAGATTTTCCTTGCATCATGTGTACCAGTTGTGGCCCATGGGCTCAACAGTTGCAGCACATGGGATCTTAGTTCCCTGACCAGGGACTGAACATGCGTCCTCTGCATTGCAAGGCGGATTCTTCACCAATGGACTACCAGGGAAGTCCCTTGCACAGCCTTCTGAGGCAGACAGACTCGGTCAAGCCCTAGCTCAACCACTTCCTAGTGTTATTATTCCCCTTCACCCTGCAGCCTCACTGGGAGGGAAAGCTCTCCAAGGCTAGAAGAGTTAAGTGGTCTCGAGGGGTGGAGAAAGGAAAGGAACAGAATGAGTCTGACAAGATTTCTGTCAAAAAGTTGTTCAAGGAAACACCAAACAACCTCCACCCTCAGTCTCTTCAACTGGTTGCTTTGGGGCCTCCTTTTCCTTGAAAGTGAAGTTCCAGGGAGATAAACATCCACGGAAACCAACAGGTCTTGAGGCAAATGTGACCCCACCAGCTGAAAAACAGGCCTTCCCGCCCTGCTCTCAGGCAGGGTCCATAATAAGGACTGAGGAAGTGACCTTTTCTCAGGAAGTGGGTGGACGAATGACCTAGAATTCAACCCTTCCCTTCGTGGAAGAAACCTATCGTCTAAAGGAGGAAAGTTGTCAAATGTGCTCCTCTCAGGGCAGAAGGAAAAGGGAGTGGCAGGAACAAGTTACTGTCCAGCAGTAGGTTTTAGAACATATTAACAGAAGAGAAACATTTTCTACAAATGGGCACCTGTTTCCTCTGAGGCGAGAACTGGCCCCTTAAAAGAGGAGCCTGAAAATTTTCTCCGGAAAATGTAGCCTCTACTTTTATAATCGTCCCAGTTGGACACCAAGAGGGATTTTTTCATATGTGATATTGATGTGCTATTTATTGACTATGTTTTGGTTTTCCATCACCTTCTATTGAAACTACTGGGATTCAGACTCAGTAGTGTGTGAAGACCCTGGACCAGACTGAGAGTGGCGAGACCGATGAGGGAGCTGACCTAAGGACTGGAGGAAGATTGGGAGCAAACAGCTAACTCAATTGTGTTTGACTTTCTATGACTTTATTTGAATTTGCAGTTTTATTATGAAACGAATATATGTACCTAGTCAACTTGGTGTTTATATTATAAAGTAATTTAAATATCCAGTATATATATTACACAATGAATATAAGAACCTTGTGTAGAGGCATTCAGGCATTCTCCCCAGATCTGTGGTGATCAACTCCTTACATAGTCTTATGAGAAAAGCATTTATGCATAGGTAACTAGTAGAGTGTATCATTTCTTTAAAAAACTCTCACAGAGCTTCCCTGGTGGCTCAGTGGTAAAGAATCCGCCTGCCAATGCAGGAGACGCAGGTTGCATCCCTGATCCAGAAAGATCCCACATGCCGAGGAACAGCTAAGCCTGTGCACCAGAATTATTGAGCCTGTGCTCTAGAGCCCGGGAGCCACAACCATCAAAGCTCACATGCCCTAGAGCCTGTGCTCTGCAACAAGAGGAGCCACCACAAGGAGAAGCCCAAGAACCACAAGCAGAGAGTAGCCCAGGCAGCAATGAAGACCCAGCACAGTCCAAAAGAAATAAATATTATTAAAACAGAAACAAAGATCTCACACAAAAACAAAAGTCTCCCACAAAGGTAGTCATGCTATGCATACTGTTATACATCTTGCCTTTCTCACCTAAAGATCTTCCTTGGCGATCATTCTTTTCATTGGAATGATTGTATGTCCCAGTTTGCCTGGGACAGTCTATCCTGTATAATTATCAACAGATTCCCACTCTCAAAGCATCCTGGTTTGGATAAGTGTCTCTATTTATCAGGTCAAATAGATTTCATGCCTTGATTTTAGTACGTTTCATAGAATGTCACACCATGGGCACCTCAAATACTAATATAACTAATCAGCCATCTTTCAGTTCAGTTCAGTCTCTCAGTCATATCTGACTCTTTGCGACCCCATAGACTGCCCCATACCAGGCTTCCCTGTTCATCACCAACTCCCAGAGCTTGCTCAAACTCATGTCCATCCAGTCGGTTATATCATCTAACCATCTCATCCTCTGTCATCCCCTTCTCCTCCAGCCTTCAATCTTTCCCAGCATCAGGGTCTTTTGCAACGAGACAGTTCTCATCAGGGGGCCAGAGTATTGGAGTTTCAGCTTCAGCATCAGCCCTTCCAGTGAATATTCAGGACTGATTTTCTTTAGAATGGACTGGTCTGATCTCCTTGCAGTCCAAGGGACTGTCAAGAGTCTTCTCCAACACCACAGTTCAAAAGCATCCAAGCATCCACCCATCTATGGACACAGGATATTTCTCATTTTACCTATTAGAAACCATTCAGCTTCCTTGTACATTCATCTTTGAACTCCTGTAAAGGTACATCTATTTCTGCTTTATTTACTATGCCAAAGCCTTTGACTGTGTGGATCACAATAAACTGTGGAAAATTCTGAAAGAGATGGGAATACCAGACCACCTGACCTGCCTCTTGAGAAACCTACATGCAGGTCAAGAAGCAGCAGTTCTAACTGGACATGGAACAACAGACTGGTTCCAAATAGGAAAAGGAGTACATCAAGGCTGTATATTGTCACCCTGCTTATTTAACTTTTATGCAGAGTACATCATGAGAAACGCTGGGCTGGAAGAAGCACAAGCTGCAATCAAGATTGCCGAGAGAAATGTCAATAACCTCAGATATGCAGATGACACCACCCTTATGGCAGAAAGTGAAGAGGAACTCAAAAGCCTCTTGATGAAAGTGAAAGTGGAGAGTGAAAAAGTTGGCTTAAAGCTCAACATCCAGAAAACGAAGATCATGGCATCTGGTCACATCGTTTCATGGGAAATAGATGGGGAAACAGTGGAAACAGTGTCAGACTTTTATTTTGTTGGGCTCCAAAATCACTGCAAATGGTGATTGCAGCCATGAAATTAAAAGACGCTTACTCCTTTGAAGGAAAGTTATGACCAACCTAGATAGCATATTCAAAAAGCAAAGACATTACTTTGCCAACAAAGGTCCATCTAGTCAAGGCTATGGTTTTTCCAGTGGTCATGTATGGATGTGAGAGTTGGACTGTGAAGAAAGATGAGTGCCGAAGAATCAGCATGAGTGCTTTTGAACTGTGGTGTTGGAGAAGACTCTTGAGAGTCCCTTGGACTGCAAGGAGATCCAACCAGTCCATCCTGAAGGAGATCAGTCCTGGGTGTTCTTTGGAAGGAATGATGCTAAAGCTGAAACTCCAGTACTTTGGTCACCTCATGTGAAGAGTTGACTCCTTGGAAAAGACTCTGATGCTGGGAGGGATTGGGGGCAGGAGGAGAAGGGGATGACAGAGGATGAGATGGCTGCATGGCATCACTGACTTGATGGACGTGAGACTGAGTGAACTCCAGGAGTTGGTGATGGACAGGGAGGCCTGGCATGCTGTGATTCATGGGGTCGCAAAGAGTCGGACACGACTGAGTGACTGAACTGAACTGAACTAAAAAGGTACATGTACAGGATAAAAATTGTGCCTTTTACATTTTGTTCTGTGAAAATAATATTTAAATTTACTTTTTAATGGAGGTATAATAGTCTGTGGTATGAATTTGCTACCAGTAATTTATCCATCTTTTACATTTTGAAAACACGAGCAAAATTCCTCTCCTAAAGGGAGAAACTGCAAGCAGAGGGACTAGCCCAGAGCGGCCCTTCGGGCGCCTCTCTCACTCTCATAGCCCAGACACCCCACACCTCTGGACTCTCGTTGGACTAGATCACTGTCCCCTCTCCCGATTACAGCAGATTCTTCTCTGACTCCTTCTCTCTCCTGTAGGTGCCCAGCCCTCTTCCTCCAGGAGGCATGGCCTGACTGCCGCCTTACCGACCGCCCCCCCAAGACTGGGCTGGGGCCTCTTTCGTGTACTCTCGCAGAGTTTGATACTTCTGTCCCTTCACTCATCACATTGAACCTAAATACCTTTTTAACTTCCATCTTCTGGGTTGAGCTCTGGATTCGTTTCCTACTGCTGCTGTCACAAATCACCACAAACAGTGACTGACAACAATACAGATTCACTGTCTTATAGTTGTGAAGATCAGAAGTCTAAAATGGATTTCACTGAAACCAAGGTGGTGGCAGGACTCGGTTCCTTTTGGAGGCTCCAGGCAGAATCTGGTTTCTTGCCTTTTCCAGTTTCTAGATGCTTAGCACATGGCTTCTTCCATCTTCGAAGCCAGCAGTGGAATTCCCTGACAGTCCAGAGGTTAGGACTATGAGCTTCCAGTGCCAGTGGCCTGGGTTCAATCCTTGGTCAGGGAATTAAGATTCCATAAGACATGTGGCAAGGCAAAAAAAACACAAAAACAAACTGAAAAGCCAGCAATGGCTGGCTGAGTCTTTCCTATGTCACATCACTCAGACACCAACTCTCTTGTTCCTTCCACATTTAAGGATTTTGCGACTACACAGATCCCACCTAAATAAGCCAGGATACCCTCCCTACTTTAGGGAATTCCCTGGTGGTCCCGTGGTTAGGACCTGGTGCTTTCATTGCTGCAACCTGGGTTTGATCCTTTGAACTAAGATCCCACAAGTCACGTGGCCTGGCCAAAAAAAGTAGGTGAGCAATCTTAACTTCCATTTGCAACCTTAATTCCCTTTGCTGGGTAGCATAGTCTGTCCACAACATCCATGGATTAAGACACGGACATTTTGGGTGCCTCTATTCTGTCTAGCACAGGCTCTAAGCTCTGCAAGGGCAGAAAGTAGATCATAGTCTCTGTTATATGCCCAGTACATGGAACATAGTAAGTGACTATTTATCAATCCACTGCTCCTTACCCTGCGTGATTCTTGCAGGTCAGATAAGAGGTGCCTGAAGGGTTCAGCCAGAAGGCATATTGTTGTCTGCTCATCAAAGTGAGCAAGAAAACCTCATGGCAGAGACTAGAGACTCCTTTTCCAACACAACTCTTTTTATCCTGAGGGAGTTGAAGACCAAGTCAGTCCTACATGTGGTTCAGAGTAGGGACCATTTCATCTGTCTGTGTGTTCCCCAACCCAGAGCCTGGCACACTTTAGAACTCAATGCATTTTTGTGGAGGGGTCGGGGTGGGCGGAAGCCCAACTGGACCAGAAAAACCGACAGCAAGGATTCCACTAGGGCATTGGTCAGAGTGGGAGGGTTAGAGGCCAGCTCGGGCGAGTGTGTGAGCACAGGTTTCCAAAGCTGACAATGCTGTGTCAGTCAGGCCCCAAGAGCCAGCGTGCAGAATGAGGTCAGGCAGGAAGTTGGACAAGGCAGTGCAACATGGACGGCAGGGGAGAGGGCAGGGGCAGGGTTGGGTTCAGGAAGCTGGGAGGAGGTGGAGGTTAAAACTGAGGGGCACATCGGAACCTGAAGGAGACCAGGAACGAACCTGACCACACCAGCTTCCTGCTCCGTCCCCAGTTTAGCGTTGTTTCTGTGATAAGAGTCAATTCAGGCTCGCCGGAGGGCCCCAGTCAGCGGATGGTGCCCCAGGTCTGGGAGCAGGAACAGCAGCTGTGAGGGGCCATAAACCAGACATGGGCAGGAGACAACAGGAAGCTGTCACAGTAGATACAAAACTGTATATGACAGTCACCACCCTTGGGAAATTAGAGTCCAGGGCAACAGTCAGGCACTGCCCAACTTTTATATAAGGTAGGAGATGAGAATGAAGGGTGATTAAACTGAAAGCTTTTTTAAAAAATCCTCTTTAACCTTCCCAGTATGTATAGTAGATGTTATTCCCTCCATTTTATAGATGAGAATTGTGAGGCTCAGAGAAGATAGGTAATTAGCCCAAGATCACACAGCTAATCAATGTAAGAGCCAGGATACAAACTCAGTATCCTGTGAATTTGTAGCCTTCTCTTACTTTTTAGAGTCCACACTTCTAAAGTCTATTCCATAAAAGCAGAGGCTGTTTTTCTCTATATCCAAGCATGTGCTTAGCAGCTCAGTAGTGTTCGACTCTTTGCGACCCCATGGGCTGTAGCCTGCCAGGATCCTCTGTCCATGGGGATTCTCCAGGCAAGAATACTGGAGTGGGTTGCCAATAATGCCAGGCATATAGTAGGCATTCAGTAAACGCTTATTAAATGAATGACACTTCTGAAGTAAATTTAATTCTTATGCTCCTTTACTTTACACACATTTCTGTTATAGCTCTGAGTTAGTACTAAGGCCTTGGTAGAATAAACACATTTCACTCATTCCAAACAGTACTTGAAATAGAATAGTTATGTGGTTCTGAGCTTGCTTTCCTGTCAGGGTGAGCTCCTGGGAGACAGGAACTGTATCCTACCAACTTTTTCACCTAGCACACAGTAGGTGTTCAGTAACTATGAGTATGAACAAGTTAAGGTTAACTTGGCAGTGTTGTAATCAATGGACTGGAGAGGGGACAAAGAGGATCTGGACTGAAATGTGGGACCCTCTTTTTCTTCCCAGTATTAGCATAGTGCCCGCACACTCAAAGTACTCATGAACATTAGTTGAGCAAATGAATGAATGAGTGAATCCGGCATTTACTCTAGTTCTAGTTGTAACAGTAGAATCCTATCCACTCCGGGTAGTTCTAGAGCCAGCAGAGATATTATATTACATTCTAGGGACCTCTCAGTCCAAAGAATTTCACACTATGTCTACAGAATACCCCTGTCTCCAAAGAAACTGCAGTTCAGTTCCAAGTAGTTGTACCACAAGCATAAACATAACCACAGAGGAACAGAAACACACCACCAGAACACGATGAGTGGGAGGCCCAGCTCCTCCCACCCAGTGGAGAGAATTTCTAAACAAAGCGGGATTACACCTGCTCTGGTTCCTGCCAAAAAAATGGAAAGCAAACCCAAGAAAATCGGACTGGCACCAAGTGAGGACCCAATGGGGCCAAATAGGAGGAAGTTTCCTGGAGGAGATTAATGTAAGATTCCAGGGATTCATGTAAGAGGTAGGAGGTTGACCTAGTTACACTGTCTTCAAGGAATGTGATTGCAAAGTCTAATGGGTTGTCCAATTCAGGCCTATTATATAATTGTAATCAGAGATAATAACAACTGACTTCCATTGAGTGATGATTATTGAATACTAGGCGCTGTGCTAAGTATTCTTTATCATTAGCTCACAGCAGCCCTGAGACCTCTAAAACCGGGCAGGGAAGTAATCAAGTCATGAGAGGGATCCAGGTAGGTGAGAGAAAAGATACAGTCCACGCAGTACCATAGTTGAGGACAGAAAATTCAGAGGTCAGCAAAGAGACCAGCACAGGTGTCTGCCTCACCTCCAGGCATTTAAGCTGATGATTCCCAAACACAAACCAGAGTCATTTGGGAAATTTTCAAATGATGGCTCTCTGGGTCTCACCCAGACTGCCTGAATCAAAATTTCTAAAAACAGGGCCCAGAAATCTGTATTTTAATCTATATTTTAAAAATCTATATTTTTAAAAAAATCACTCTGGGACTTTCCCAATGGTCCAGTGGCTAAGACTCCACACTGCCAATATAGGAGGCCCAGGTTCAATCCCTGATCAGGAACTAGATCCCATACGGTGCAACTAAGAGTTCACATGCCAGAGCTAAAGATCCTGCAAGCTGCACCTAAGACCTGGGCAAGCCAAATAAAAAAAATTGTTTTACTCACCCTGAATTCACACTCATTCATGTGTATGTATTCAACACACATGGACTCTTAAAGGAAAATGCAAGTCCTAAAATAACTCAGGACCCTGGGACGGGTGTGAGTTTGAGCACGCTCCGGGAGTTGGTGATGGACAGGGAAGCCTGGCGTGCTGCAGTCCATGGGGTCGCAAAGAGTTGGACACGACTGAGCGACTGAACTGAACTGAACGGCATTGGCTTGTTCCCAAACTGCTTCCTTATAACCCTAGATCTGTTCTCAGTCTCATGTGACTCTGTGACCCCATGGACTGTAGCCTTCCAGTCTCCTCTGTCCATGGGATTTCCCAGGCAAGAATACTGGAGTGGGTTCCTATTTCCTACTCTAGGGGATCTTCCTGACCCAGGGATCGAAACTGCACCTTTTGTGTCTCCTGCACTGGCAAGCAGATTCTTTGCCACTGAGCCACCTGGGAAGCCCCAGTCTTAAATCTACCTGGTTACAAACTCTTGGCTCTGAAATCCTAGCATTCCGGGGCCGGTGGAGCTGGTGTTTTTCTGGATGACGTTCAGTCTTTGAATCGGAATCTGTTTCTAGATCTCTCAGATTAACTTGACTCCTTTGAGATTTTGTGCCATCTGATGCTGGGAAAGACTTAAGGCAGAAGGAGGAGGGAGTAGCAGAGGAGGAGATGGTTAGATAGCATCATCAGCTCAATGGACATGAGTCTGAGCAAACTCCGGGAGATACTCCAGGAGATAGTGAAGGACAGGGAAGCCTGATATGCTGCGGTCCAATCAGTCACAAAGATTTGGGCACAACGTAGTGACCAAACAACAACAACAACAACAAAAATCTCAGGTGGTTCTTCCTCCCACCCCAGCTGTCTGCATCTGGCCAAAGCAGTGCAGAGACCCACAAGAGAGGATGGTGGTGAGGATACTTCGGACTCAGGGTACCAGCAACAAGAGCATCATACAGTAAGATGAGGGTACTACATGACCAGGCCCAACCAAAGGCTTGATATCTGCTTTCTTTCTGGAGAGGAATTCCATAGCAGTTCTGACCCCACAGATGAGGATGTGTAAGTGAGGAGAATGAGAGGTCTGAGCTTGCAGGTCAAGCTAGGATCATCTCAACAAGTTTCTCAGGTTCTGAATCCTTCTCTTGCATCAGTAGTCATCTCCACCAGTCCCTGTCTGTGTCTTTACCACAGGCAAACACCTCTGCTCAGTCTTGGCAACCGTCCACAACCCACAGACAAAAATAGCCCGGCTGGCCTCTGCAAGCACTTTGCTTTCGCTGATGAGAAACAAACGCCCATTTGGTTTACTTTCCCTTCAAAGGTCCAGGAAGCCTCTTGACAGAAGACACTGGGAAGGTTTAGTGAAGGCCAAGGGTTTAAGTTTTGAAACCTAAACCATTTGACAGTTCCTGTGAAGGTGATGAAAGCCGAGAAACTTATGGTCAATTTGAAATTCTTGCACTTTCTCATTCACTACACGTGGTAAGACATTCATCATGGTTGCTTAGATGCAGAAAGAAATCTAACTACAGTGAGGCACAGAAGAAAGAACTTTCTAGTAAAGCCTTCCATGAGATGAAGAGTTGGCCCTGGGAAGTGTGAAATCATTTCCACTGGATGTGACTCTGACTCATTATTTGTCAGCCATGTCACAGATATGAGGCTGGAGCCAGATGACCTTTGAGATAGCTTCCAATCCCTAATTCCATGACGCTGTGATTATTATCACTATAACCTTTAAAGGCTTGTGATAAAGGATAGTGGCTTGTGATAGAGAACAGCAAACATGTGAGCTCAGAAAAGGCATAGTTGAGAACCAGAACTAGTCATGTTCTAAGGGATATTCGTGCAAAGCTCTGAGGCCATAATAATTTACTAGAATATAATCCTAAGAATATTCCTGGATATTTCAGTGAGAATCCACACAGCTTCACCTCTGAGCTTTCCTGATAGCTCAGTTGGTAAAGAATCCGTCTGCAGTGAAGGAGATCCCGGTTCGATTCCTGGGTTGGTAAGATCCCCTGGAGAAGGGAAAGGCTACCCATTCCAGTATTCTGGCCTGGAGCATTCCATGGAGTATAGTCCATGGAGTCACAAAGAGTCGGACACAACTGAGCGACTTTCACTTTTCATTTTCATCTCTGAGCAGTGTCTACTAATCAGCTCTCTGTTTTAAAAATAGTCCAAATCAGTCTTACATGCACTCTTCTGTCTGAAACATTCTCACCTATTTGCATGTCTTGTTCCCTCGTCTCCTTCAAGTATTCGCTTAGCTGTCACGTTTGTGGTGAAGCTTTCCTGCTGCTGCTGCTAAATCACTTCAGTCGTGTCTGACTCTGTACGACCCCATAGATGGCCTCCTACCAGGCTCCCCCCATCCCTGGGATTCTCCAGGCAAGAACACTGGAGTGGGTTGCCATTTCCTTCTCCAATGCATGAAAGTGAAAAGTGAAAGTGAAGTCACTCAGTCGTGTCCAACTCTTTGCGACCCCATGGACTGGAGCCCACCAGGCTCCTCCATCCATGGGATTTTCTAGGCAATAGTACTGGAGTGGGATGCCATTTCCTTCTCCAGAAGCCTTCCTAGACCATTCTATTTATCCAGCCTGCCTGTTAGTTGTAGTGTTTAGACTATTTATATTTAGTGTAATTATTGACAGAACTGGCTTCTAAGTCTACTCTCTTGCTATTTATGTTCAGTTTACCCCATTTGTTCTCTGTTCCTTTTTTTTTTAATCTCTCTTCCTGCTTTCCTTTGTATAGAGCAAAAAAAACAAACATTTTTTAAAGTGTTCTATTTTGTCTTTATTGACATTTTAGCTATTTCTCATGAGATTTTTGTTTATTTTAGTGGTTGCTCTAGAAATTACAATATGCATGCTTAACATTTCACAGAGGTATCTCTTGAAGTCAAGATATTATATATTATAAATATTATATCACTTCATGTATAAGGTAAAAAACATACAGTGATATATTTTACCCCTTTTGGCTTTTGTGCTATTATAATACACTTAATTATTACTACACAGTTTATAAGCCCCATAAATTGTTTATTTGTAGTTAAAAGTCGGTTGTGTAAGTTCATGAGTTTCTATTTTATTCAATGACTTATAATCTATTACTACTATTATTTTTTATCTTTAAATTGTCCATACATATGACCAGTAGCAATTTCTTCAAGTTATCTCCTGTGTCCTTATGGTATGACTCCGTCATTCTCTGAGTATCTTGTTACTTTTAGTAATAGGATCTAGAATCATCTTATACTCCTTGCCTTGGCCCCTAAATTAGCCATTTCTCTGAGGAGGCTTGATTCCTTTTAGCAGAAGGTGATATTCATAAGTCAGGATCTGGGTATTCATTGTGTTCATTGGTACTGGAGTGTCATTTATTACTTCTAAGGCCCCCATAGTTGCAATAGACAGAGTTAGGGAAACATAAACATATATACACAAGCACATCTGTATGTCTATTTCCATGTTTGCCTACTAAAAACCAGTGTTCTCACCATTACTTCCAATTTCAACTTGGTATCACAGGGTTCATCTTAGCCTTACCCTTCTCATATTTGGAATTCCTTTCACTAACAATGAGTCACTTTCATTATCCTTAATATATTACATATATCCTTAATATATTACATATTCGCTCAATTCTCTTGAATGTAACCAATACCCTGGCTACTCTGGGACCAGTTCTTGGTTCTGCAGTCACTGATTCCCATCAGTGGGACCCTTCCCCTCTAATCCCTGCTGACCATATTGGAGCAAAAACCCAGGCCCTGATGAAGGGCTCAGTAGGCCTGACATAGAAGCAGAGGAAATGGCTAGATTAATCCAAGGCTGATGATCGATAAAGAAGAAGTGACAGGAGAATCAAGAAGCCTGGATGCTAAGAATGCCAGAGGATAGGCCGTGAATTTCAGGCAGAATATAGAAGGAAGATACACAAGGAGGTGTGTGCTGAAGTGGGAGAAAATGGAGGGGTGGAAACACCAGTTGAGTTCAATCGCTCAGTCGTATCTGATTCTTTGCGACTCCATGAATCTCAGCACACCAGACCTCCCTGTCCATCACCGTCTCCCTGAATTCACTCAAACTCATGTCCATCGAGTCGGTGATGCCATCCAGCCATCTCATTCTCTGTTGTCCCCTTTTCCTCCTGCCCCCAATCCCTCCCAGTATCCGAGTCCTTTCCAATGAGTCAACTCTTCACATGAGGTGGCCAAAGTATTGGAGTTTCAGCTTTAGCATCAGTCCTTTCAATGAACACTCAGGACTGATCTCCTTTAGAATGGACTGGTTGGATCTCCTTGCAGTGCAAGGGACTCTCAAGAGTCTTCTCCAACACCACAGTTCAAAAGCATCAATTCTTTGGCGCTCAGCTTTCTTCACAGTCCAACTTTTGCATCCATACGTGACCATTGGAAAAAACATAGCCTTGACTAGACGGACCTTTGTTGGCAAAGTAATGTCTCTGCTTTTCAATATGCTATTAGGTTGGTCATAACTTTCCTTCCAAGGAGTAAGCGTCTTTTAATTTCATGGCTGCAGTCACCATCTGCAGTGATTTTGGAGCCCAAAAAGATTAAGTCTGACACTGTTTCCACTGTTTCCCCATCTATTTCCCCTTAAGTGATGGGACCAGATGCCATGATCTTCATTTTCTGAATGTTGAGCTTTAAGCCAACTTTTTCACTCTCCTCTTTCACTTTCATCAAGAAACACCAGAGATCCCGATAAAGTCAGGGAATACATATGAGGGAGATCATTCTGAGGACCCAGTCATTTCCAGCTAGCCAGTCAAATGTCTGATTATATCTATATGTAAACTGGGCTACAGTGAGACCTGACTCCATCAGAACTCTTATTGTCAAGCGAGTCACATCCGGGAGACTAGCCATTAAGCAGACATTTTTCCAAACAGGGATTACAGGTGCTTCCCCTCCAGTAAATTAAGTCCCCAAGAGCAGAAGTGAAGGAAGCACATTTGCTCACACACAGACTGAGTATAATACTGGCCCCCAATCAAAAACCATCAGGAAGTCAGAATTCAAGGCAAGCCCCTGTCCTAAAATGACTCTTTCATGATCAGATTCCACAGGTTCTCAGAGAGAAAACGCCCACATGGAGCTTCTGCAGGTTCCTGAGCCCAGAAGCCACAGGGTCCCCAGGGACAAATCCAGGAAAAGCCACAAGTACGCCAAAACTGCGTAACACACGTGGTGTGTACACTCTCAACACTGCCTTCTCAGTTCCTCCCACTCTCTCCTTCCCCTGCTGCATCTGCAAGTCCGATCTCTAGGTCTGCATTGGCTCAAGAGGGAGGGGATATGCATGTAGTTATGACTGATTCATGCCGGTGTTGTTGTACAGCAGAAGACACTGTAAAGCAATCACCCTCCAATTAAATATATATTTTTAAAAAATAAAGTAAAAGAATACAGACCAAAAAAAAAAACAGTCTGACAGAACAGTGGGTACATCTGCTACATGGGAGCAGGTCAGGGCCAAGGCAGAGTCACATCTCTATTCAAAGCCAGGCACTTGGTACCACTTGGCAATGTCTCCACGTGTCCCTTTCCTCCTTCATTGAATGGTGGCTATTCAAGACCTCTCTTAGAAGGCAGCCTTGGGGCTTCCCAGGTGGTCCAGTGGTTAAGAATTCACCTTGCAATGCAGGGGACATGGGTTTGATCCCTGGTCTGGAAACTAAGATACCATGTGCCACGGAGCTACTAAGCCTGCACATCCAACTAGAAGCTCATGTGCCACAACGAAAGATCCACATGAGGAAATAAAGATCCTGGGTGCTGCAACTAAGACCCAACAGAGCCAAATGGATACACATTTTTAAAAAGTAGATGAAGACAGCCTTGCTGGCTATAATAGACACCAAGACTATCGGTCATGAACTTTGTCCATCTCCTCTCTCTCTCTGCACCTACAAATTATTGCATTTATACTTACTGAACACTTCTCTCCTTCCCCAGTCACAGGAAGACATGTCCTGTCCAAGACAATTCCTCAAACTGCTCTCATACTCACTTCCCTTCTCCCTCTCAGAAACATTTGCCACCGTTCTCACCCACAAACCCTTTCAGACTCTTTCCCAAAAGCCTTGAACAAGCAAACCTTGTGAGCACATGAAACCTCAGGTTCAGCTTTCCTCCTTCTCTTATCCTGTTTTCGTAGTCGCAGACTTCCTGGTCCTCAGTCCTCTGTCAGGGTCTTTACTAGTGTTTTCTCAACACTGACTGTGCCCTGGAATCATTTGCAATACGTGCCTAGAGATTGTGATTCAGACTGAGCTTCAGCATCAGTATTTTGCAAATGCTACATGTCCTCCACTCAGTCACTTTTCCTCCTTTGTTGCTCGTTTTGGGAATGGCATACCTCTTCATCCACTCATTTAATCTAGCAACCTTGCCTTCTCCTCCTCTTCCAATCAATCACTACATCCTATCAATCTACCTCCTTGGCGTGCGTGCATGTATGATCAGTCATATCTGACTCTTTGTGACCCTGTGGACTGTTGCCCACCAGCCTCCTCTGTCCACAGAATTTTCCAGGCAAGAATACTGGAGTGGGTTGCCATTTCCTACTCCAAGGGATCTTCCCAACCCAAGGATAAAACCCAAATCTCCTGCATTGGTAGGAGATTCTTTACCACTTGGGAAGGCCCAGTGTATCTCCTTACTATTTCTTACTATGTCTTTCTACATCTCTCCATCTCCAATTGTCATTACCCTCCTTCAACCCATCATCATTTCTTACTTGGATGATTGAAATGCTTTTGTAGTTGATCTTGCCTCCAATCTCACCTCACTCCAGTCTTTTTATTATTTTTGTTGTTCCACAATGAAAATGGACGTCCCCGATAGCTCAGTTGGTAAAGAATCCACCTGCAATGCAGGAGACCCTGGTTTGATTCCTGAGTTTGGAAGATCCGCTAGAGGAGGGATAGGCCACGCCCTCCAGTATTCTTGGGCTTCCCTTGTGGCTCAGCTGGTAAAGAATCTACCTGCAATGTGGGAGACCTGGGTTTGATCCCTGGATTGGGAAGAGCCCCTGAAGAAGCGAAGGGCTACCCACTCCAGTATTCTGGCCTGGAGAATTCCTACAGTCCATGGGATCACAGAGTCAGACACAACTGAGCAACTTTCACAATGAAAATAGCATTGTTGTTTTTTCCCGATTATATAAATAATACAAATCAATATAAAAATTAAAACACTCATACAAACATAAGGAAGAAAGAAATGATCACCTCAAGTCCTCCTCCCTGTGATAACCTCGTTCCCCATTAATGTTTTGATGGTCATCCCTATGGGCTCCTTTTTGTATTGATTGATCATGTGATAGAAGGGTCTAAACCTCGTCCCTGCTTGGGATTCAGATGGATGGCCCTGAGGGAGGAAAAATTTTAAGTAGAAGCAAAGAGGGCCTGGAAAGAGTGAATATACAATTGGAAACAAATGGAATTATATCATAATGCTTTGTTTTGAACAAAGGACACCTTTTATTTAGATACTTTTTTTGTACCTTCCTTCCAGTCTCTTTCTGTACTTCCTGCACCCCCACACCCACCCCAAGTAATCAATGCTAAGAAGAGTACTTTCATACTTTTTCTTCATTATAATCATAATTATATTTGGTCCTTCATTACAGTGACCAAACTACAGGCGTTTAGTCACTTGAGGTTTTATCCTTGCATGTAAAAAGTCCAGGGCTCCATAAGGTGATCAGGGAGCCAGGTTCCATCTGCCTTGTAGTCTTTCACACTTCATATCTTCAGAGCCATAAAATGACTGTAAAAATGTCAACTATCACATCCTTATTTCAAATAAGAAAAGAGGAAGACCAGGAGTAAAAATGAACTTCAGCAAACACTCCATCCCAAACTTCCACTTCTATCTCATTGGTCACTCCCATCTGCAAGGCAGGACAACACACACAAACACACGGTCTTAGGGTTGTTTTGCTCTCAGTAGCCGCCTACATATTCTACAATTGGATCAGAGTACATACACACCTTCGCATATAGCTTTCCCCACTTAATCACACTTCATGGAAATCCCTCTAAGTCAATGAGTATAATCTAACATATTCTTAAGGCTAAACAACTCCTCACAGCCTGTGTACATCGTTACGTATTCAGTCATTCCCCTAATAGTGGGATTTCACTTTGATTTCAGTGTTTTGCCAACCATAAACAATAGAGCAATAAACACTTTCCTACATGTATCCTTTGTCCTTTGCTTTTGCACTTGACACCAAACAATACAGGGATTAGAGATGCCAGTTCGCCACGCAGTCCAAAATCTGTATGTAACTGGTGCGTGTGTTAGTCTCTCAGTCCCATCCAACTCTTTGCAACCCCATGTGCTTGCTGTAGGCTGCCAGGTTCCTCCATCCACGGGATCTTCCAAGCAAGAATACTGGAGTGGATTGCCAGTTCCTTCTCTAGGGGATTTTCCCGACCCAGGGATTGAATCCGGGTCTCCCGCATCGCAGGCAGACTCTCTACCATCTGAGCCACCATACTTTGCCTGCTGTAGATATAGTTGCCTGCATGCTAAGTCGCTTAAGTCATGCCCAACTCTTTGCGACCGTATGGACTGTAGCCTGCCAGGCTCCTCTGTTCATGGGATTCTCCAGGCAAGAATACTGGAGCGGGGTGCCATTTCTTCTTTAGGGGATCCTCCCGACCTAGGGATTGAACTCAGCCTCTTATCTCTCCTGTATCAGCTGCCCGTTTCTTTACCACAAGCACCACCTGGGAAGCAGCTCCTCTCTATTTGTGGTTCTTCTGTATTTGCTGATTCAACCAACCACAGATCGTTTACTACTACAGTATTTACTACAGAAGAAAAAAAAAAAACAACCCATTAAGGATCCACAAAGTTCAAACCCGTATTGTTCAAGGGTTAACTGTGCTTCTATAGGGTCAATTAGCAGCAATGGGGTTGCTGGGATAAAGAACATATGTGTTAAATGTTTATAGTCTTTACCTGATTGCCAAAGAGTTTGTAGCAATTTATATTTCATCTAGCAATGTACAAGTGTTTCTTCTTTATTGTCACCAGTGGTAGGTGTTATCATTCTTAATTTTTACCAATCTGAAGGGTAGAAAGTAAAATTACATTATTGCTTTAATTTTCTTTAGCATATTTTACTAATATGCTAAATATCCAGCATTTACTGGATATTTAGATGTTCTCTTCCATGAGTTGCATATTCATATCATTTATCCATTTCTAACCAAGTTTGTCTTTCCTTACCAGTTTCTGAGAGCTTCGTGTATATTGTGGATCAGATCAGATCAGATCACATCAGTCGCTCAGTCGTGTCCGACTCTTTGCGACCCCGTGAATCGCAGCACGCCAGGCCTCCCTGTCCATCACCAACTCCAGAGTTCACTCAGACTCACATCCATCGAGTCAGTGATGCCATCCAGCCATCTCATCCTCTGTCGTCCCCTTCTCCTCCTGCCCCCAATCCCTCCAAACATCAGAGTCTTCTCCAGTGAGTCAACTCTTCGCATGAGGTGGCCAAAGTACTAGAGTTTCAGCTTTAGCATCATTCCTTCCAAAGAAATCCCAGGGCTGATCTCCTTCAGAATGGACTGGTTGGATCTCCTTGCAGTCCAAGGGACTCTCAAGAGTCTTCACCAACACCACAGTTCAAAAGCATCAATTCTTTGGCGCTCAGCCTTCTTCACAGTCCAACTTTCACATCCATACATGACCACAGGAAAAACCATAGCCTTTCATCATAGATGAACCTTTGTTGGCAAAGTAATGTCTCTGCTTTTTAATATGTTACCTAGGTTGGTCATAACTTTCCTTCCAAGGAGTAAGCGTCTTTTAATTTCATGGCTGCAGTCACCATCTGCAGTGATTTTGGAGCCCAGAAAAATAAAGTCTGACACTGTTTCCACTGTTTCCCCATCTATTTCCCATGAAGTGATGGGACCGGATGCCATGATCTTTGTTTTCTGAATGTTGAGCTTTAAGCCAACTTTTTCACTCTCCTCTTTCACCTTCATATTGTGGATATTAATCACTAATTAGTATAGTGCAGTTAGTATACTAATATACTACATGAAAACTTTATTGGGTCCTCTTTGCTTACAGAATAAAGTCTATGTACTTTAACAAGGCCAGGTGTGGGGACCTCCCAGATGGTCCAGTGGTTAAGACTCCATCCTTCCACTGCAGGGAGCACAGGTTCGATCCCTAGTCAGGGAACTAAGAACCATATGCAGCATGGTACGGCCAAAAAATAAAAATGAAGCACTTTCAAAAAGCCAAATGTGTTGTCTGAGCAGGAGAGGGTGTTCAGATGCCTTTGATAAGAATGGTTGGGCCATTGCCTTCCCTCCATGTATCCATTTACACCTGTTGATTGACACAGAAGTTGAACAGTACAACCTATGAGAGAGAGTCTGAACCTTATTCCTGATTGGATCAGTCACCTGATGAACTGGGGTGGCACTGAGAGAGGCATAATTATAGGTAGTGAGGCCTGAGAACTCAGCAATCATAGAGAAGAAGGGATCTGCCTCCCTGAATTCATCTAGCATTTGGGCCCAAGTGCCCAAGGAGGATTGTGTCTGGGTTCGCAGTGGACGCTAACTCTAGGTCTTATCTCCCCTAGCCGTGTTGGCAGCACATGTGGCTCCTGGAAGAAAGGAGGCTTGTACGGATGTTTAAAGAGCTAGTTCTGTGAAGCTGAGCAGCCTTGCTGTGAACCCTTATATGAATTGTAGCCAGTAAGAGCATTTTCCTTCACACTTTACTAGAGCAGTGCAATAATCTCTGGTCTTCAGATGCAGCAGTAATGCTCCAGTTTCAACATATGAAGCTCCTTAATCTGCTAGGTATTTGTTCCAGTCTTCGTTGGCACCATTGCTGAAGCACCAAGGCCCGGAACTGCAGTATGGCAGCCTGGCTAGAGATGGCAGTGAGCGATGACCTAGGTTGTTTCACTGAAGCACGGACGTACTCCCCAAAGAGTCCCCTGAATACTCGATGGGAAAGATGCTGAACTCTGACTGCCTCCAAGATCTTGACTTTCTGTGGTCAAGTTAATGGGATGGAGAGCACACAGGAGCTGGGTGTTGACACCAGTGCAATTGCTTCTATATGCACTGACTGGTACGGCCCAAAGCTGGTCACATGTAACAGAGTTTGCAACTCTCTCATCTCCTGCATTTTCTCTGCTGCTCCCTAAGTTCTGGGTGTGTTGAGCCAGTAGTAAATTCCTTCAAGCCTCATACCTGCTTTGTCAACTATAAGTCCACAAGTACTTCTTTCTTTTCCTGAAACACCCATCCCTTTAGCTGTATTATTTATTGGCTAGCTCCTGTCAACCACCATCTCCTTCAGGAAGTCCTCCTTGATTCCTCCAATCCTGGTATAAGATCTCTGCTTAATGCTCTCATAACATCCTGTGTGCTGACATACCCCACTCCTGTCAGAAGGGGAGCTAGTTTTTTCAGCACTGAGTGCAATGCCTGACATATTAATGGATGCTCAATGATGCTTGTTAAATAAGAGAATTTAAGGAATGAAAAATTAAATGTCAGTGTGTGCTTGATGCTGTACTCATTTCTTCTAAGAGAAATAAAAGGCATGTATCCCCTGCCCTCCAGTGACTGACAATCCAATTGAGGAGACAGAGGGTTTTGTGTGTGTGTGTGTGTGTTTTTTTTTTTTTTTTCTAAAAAAACTACTAAATAATTATATACATTTAAGATTAAATGTAAGAGCATAAAAGGAATCAAGATTGGGAAAGAAGAAGTAAAACTCTCACTATTTGCAGATGACATGACAGTATACATAGGAAGCCCTAAAGATGCCATCAGAAAATTACTAGAGCTAATCAATGAATAAAGTCACTGGATATAGAATTAATACAAAGAAATCCCTTGCATTTCTATGCACTAACAATGAAAAATCAGAAAGAGAAATTAAGGAAACAATCCCACTCACCATTGCAACAAAAAGAATAAAATACTTAAGAATAAATCTGCCTAGCGAGAGAAAAGACCTGTATGCAGAAAACCATAAGACACTGAGGAAAGAAATCAAAGACGGCACGGATGGAGACACACCATATTCTCGGGTTGGAACAATCAATGTTGTGAAAATGATTATACTACCCAAAGCAATCTACAGATTCAGCGCAATTCCTATCAAACAACCAATGGTATTTTTCATAGAACTAGAAGAAATAATTTCACAATTTGTATGCAAATACAAAAGACCCTTAAGGGCCAAAGCAATATTGAGAAAGAAGAAAGGAGCTGTAAGAATCAACCTTCCTGACTTCAGACTATACTATAAAGCTATAATCATCGACAGTGGGCTTCCCACATGGCACTAGTGGTAAAGAAGGAGACATAAGAGATGTGGGTTCGATCCCTGGGGCGGAAAGATCCTCTCGAGGAGGGCATGGTAACACACTATAGTATTCTTTCCTGGAGAATCCCAGGGACAGAGGAGCCTGGGGGGCTGCAGTCCATAGGGTCACACAGAGTTGGACATGACTGAAGTGACTTAGCACACATCAAAACAGTATGGTACTGGCACAAAAACAGAAATAAAGATCAATGGAACAAGATAGAAAGCCCAGAGATAAATCCACACATGTATGGGCACCTTATCTTTGACAAAGGAAGCAAGAGTATACAATGGAGAAAAGACAGGCTCTTCAGTAAGTGGTGCTGGGGAAACTGGACAGCTACATGTAAAAGAATGAAATTAGAACACTTTTAGTCAAGGCTATGGTTTTTCCAGTGGTCATGTATGGATGTGAGAGTTGGACTGTGAAGAAAGCTGAGCACCAAAGAATTGATGCTTTTGAACTGTGGTGTTGGAGAAGACTCTTGAGAGTCCCTTGGACTGCAAGGAGATCCAACCAGTCCATCCTAAAGGAGACCAGTCCTGGATGTTCATTGGAAGGACTGATGCTGAAGCTGAAACTCCAATACTTTGGCCACCTCATGCGAAGAGTTGACTCATTGGAAAAGACCCTGAAGCTGGGAGGGATTGGGGGCAAGAAGAGAAGGGGACGACAGAAGATGAGATGGCTGGATGGCATCACTGACTTGATGGACATGAGTTTGGGTGAACTCTGGGAATTGGTGATGGACAGGGAGGCCTGGCGTGCTGCGATTCATGGGGTTGCAAAGAGTTGGACACGACTGAGCGACTGAACTAACACCATACACAAAAATAAACTCAAAATGGATTGAAGACCTAAGTGTAAGACCAGAAACTATAAAACTTTTAGAGGGAAACATAGGCAGAATGCTCTTTGACATAAATCACAGCAAGATCCTCTATGACTCACCTCCAAGAATAATGGAAATAAAAACAAAAATAAACAAATGGAACCTAATTAAACTTATAAGTTTTTGCACATTAGAGGAAATTATAAAGTGAAACAACAATCCTCAGAATGAGAGAAAATAATAGCAAATGAAATAACTTACAAAAGATTAATCTCCAGAATATACAAGCAGCTCATGCAGCTCAATACCAGAAAAGCAAGCAACCCAACCAAAAAGTGGGCAGAAGACCTAGACATACATTTCTCCAAAGAAGACAAACAGATGGCTGATAAACACATGAAAAGATGCTCAACATCAGTCAGTACTAGAGAAATGCAAATCAAAACTACAATGAGGTATTACCCCACACCAGTCAGAATGGTCATCATCAAAATATCTACAAACAATAAATACTGGAGCGGGTATGGAGAAAAGGGAACCTTCTTGCACTGTTGGTGGGAATGCAAACTGATGCAGCCACTATGGAAAACAGTATGGAGATTTATTTAAAAGCTAGAAATAAAACTACCGTATGACCCAACAATCCCACTACTGGGCACATAACCTGAGGAAACCATAAATGAAAAGGACGCATGCACCCCAGTGTTCATCTCGGCACTGTTTTACAACAGCCGGGATGTGGAAGCAACCTGTATGTCCATCAACAGAGGAATGGATAAAGAAGATGCGGTGCATACATACAATGGAATGTTACTTGGCCATAAAAAGGAACTCATTTGAGTGAGTTCTAACAAGGTGGATGAACCTAGAGCCTATTATACAGAGTGAAGTAAATCAGAAAGAGAAAGATAAATATATATTAATGCATATATATGGGACTAGAAACATAGTACTGATGATCCTGTATGCAGGGCAGCAAAGGAGACGCACATACAAAAGATAGACTTTTGGACACAGTAGGGGTAGAAGAGGATGGGATGACGTAAGAGAGTAGCATGGAAACATATACATTACCATATGCAACATAGACGGCCAGTGGGAATTTGTTGTATGATGCAGGGAACCCAAATCTGGTGCTCTGTGAAAACCTAGAGGGGTGGGAAGGGGTGGGAGGTGGTAGGAAGGTCCAAGAAGGAGGGGGCATATGTATAGCTATGACTGATTCATGTTGATGTATGATAGAAACCAATACAATATTATAATAATCCTCCAATTAAAGTAAAATTTAAAAAAAAAACATAAAAGCAAGGAAAATTGAGAAAAAAGGACAAAATAGGGCTATACTCATAGCAAAAGAGAGAATACCCTATTCTGCTCGTGAACATCTCTAGATGGTTCAAAAATAACCTCTAAACTTGAATCAAATATTAAATATAGGAAGGGACTTCCCTGATGGTCCAGGGGTGAAGAATTCACTTTGTTTGCAGGGGACATGGGTTCGATCCTCACTGGGGCACTGAGATCCCACATGGTGTGGAGCAACTAAGCCCATGCACTGCAGTTACCGAGCCCAGGTGCTCTGGATCCCTTGCCCCATACCTAAGACCTGATGCAGCTCAAATAAACAAATAAATAAAAGTAAATATATGAAGACCACTGTGCAGTCACAGAAGCTTCAAAGAGGGAAAATCACTATATTAAGGATTATATTCTTTGCAGCCAAAGATGGAGAAGCTCTATACAATCAGCAAAAACAAGACCAGGAGCTGACTGTGGCTCAGACCATGAACTCCTTATTGCCAAATTCAGACTGAAATTGAAGAAAGTAGGGAAAACTACTAGACCATTCAGGTATGACCTAAATCAAATCCCTTATGATTATACAGTGGAAGTGAGAAATAGATTTAAGGGCCTAGATCTGATAGAGTGCCTGATGAACTATGGAATGAGGTTCGTGACATTGTACAAGAGACAGGGATCAAGACCATCCCCATGGAAAAGAAATGCAAAAAAGCAAAATGGCTGTCTGGGGAGGCCTTACAAATAGTTGTGAAAAGAAGAGAAGTGAAAAGCAAAGGAGAAAAGGAAAGATATAAGCATCTAAATGCAGAGTTCCAAAGAATAGCAAGAAGAGATAAGAAAGCCTTCTTCAGTGATCAATGCAAAGAAATAGAGGAAAACAACAGAATGGGAAAGACTAGGGATCTCTTCAAGAAAATCAGAGATACCAAAGGAACATTTCATGCAAAGATGGGCACGATGAAGGACAGAAATGGTATGGACCTAACAGAAGCAGAAGATATTAAGAAGAGGTGGCAAGAATACACAGAAGAACTGTACAAAAAAGAGCTTCACGACCCAGATAATCATGATGGTGTGATCACTGACCTAGAGCCAGACATCTTGGAACGTGAAGTCAAGTGGGCCTTAGAAAGCATCACTACGAACAAAGCTAGTGGAGGTGATGGAATTCCAGTAGAGCTATTCCAAATCCTGAAAGATGATGCTGTGAAAGTGCTGCACTCAATATGCCAGCAAATTTGGAAAACTCAGCAGTGGCCACAAGATTGGAAAAGGTCAGTTTTCATTCCAATCCCAAAGTAAGGCAATGCCAAAGAGTGCTCAAACTACCGAACAATTGCACTCATCTCACACGCTAGTAAAGTAATGCTCAAAATTCTCCAAGCCAGGCTTCAGCAATATGTGAACCGTGAACTTCCTGATGTTCAAGCTGGTTTTCGAAAAGGCAGAGGAACCAGAGATCAAATTGCCAACATCCGCTGGATCATGGAAAAAGCAAGAGAGTTCCAGAAAAACATCTATTTCTGCTTTATTGACTATGCCAAAGCCTTTGACTGTGTAGATCACAATCAACTGTGGAAAATTCTGAAAGAGATGGGAATACCAGACCACCTGATCTGCCTCTTGAGAAATCTGTATGCAGGTCAGGAAGCAACAGTTAGAACTGGTCATGGAACAACAGACTGGTTCCAAATAGGAAAAGGAGTATGTCAAGGCTGCATATTGTCACCATGTTTATTTAACTTCTATGCAGAATACATCATGAGAAATGCTGGACTGGAAGAAACACAAGTTGGAATCAAGATTGCTGGGAGAAATACCAATAACCTCAGATATGCAGATGACACCACTCTTATGGCAGAAAGTGAAGAGGAACTCAAAAGCCTCTTGATGAAGGTGAAAGTGGAGAGTGAAAAGGTTGGCTTAAAGCTCAACATTCAGAAAACGAAGATCATGGCATCTGGTCCCATCACTACATGGCAAATAGATGCAGAAACAGTGGAAACAGTGTCAGAATTTATTTTTCTGGGCTCCAAAATCACTGCAGATGGTGACTGCAGCCATGAAATTAAAAGACGCTTACTCCTTGGAAGGAAAGTTATGACCAACCTAGATAGCATATTCAAAAGCAGAGACATCACTTTGCCAACAAAGGTTCGCCTAGTCAAGGCTATGGTCTTTCCTGTGGTCATGTATGGATGTGAGAGCTGGACTATGAAGAAGGCTGAGCACCGAAGAATTGATGCTTTTGAAGTGTGGTGTTGGAGAAGACTCTTGAGAGTCCCTTGGACTGCAAGGAGATCCAACCAGTCCATTCTGAAGGAGATCAGTCCTGTGTGTTCGTTAGAAGGACTGATGCTAAAGCTGAAACTCCAATACTTTGGCCACCTCATGCGAAGAGTTGACTCATTGGAGAAGACTCTGATGCTGGGAGGGATTGAGGGCAGGAGGAGAAGGGGACGACAGAGGATGAGATGGCTGGATGGCATCACTGACTTGATGGGTGTGAGTCTGGGTGACCTCCGGGAGTTGGTGATGGACAGGGAGGCCTGGCATGCTGCGGTTCATGGGGTCGCAAAGAGTCGGACACGACTGAGCGACTGATCTGATCTGAAGGACTTTTTACCTAGTTGGCACCGTTTCAGATTCTATTTAGAGGTAGGCAGGGCATAGGAAATAAACAAACATGTCGCAAACATACAAATGAGTACCAAGAGTGCACTGACAGGACAGGGTTGCTACATGGAAATAAATGAAGCAAATCAGTTTTCATTTATTAAAATAGCAAGGATTAAAACAGAGATAATACATAGCTTTGGTCGGGGGGAACGGGTGCCATTATGTACTACCAGTGGAAGGGTAAATTGGTACATACTTTCTTGAAGGCAGTTTGGCAGCATAGATCAAGCAAGACTTTCAGAAATGTTCTTACTCTTTTGACCCAGTAGCTCTATTTCTAGTAATTTATATTAAGGAAATAATCAGAGACATAAGGATTTTAATAGCAGTGTTATTTTGAATGGAAAAAATTAAAACAGGCTCCATGTTGAACATTAGGGCGTCAGTTAAACAATTTGTGATTCATCTGTGTGATAGACCTCATGCAACCATTAAAAATCCTACTTTTCTGAGGATTTTAGCATTATGAGAAAATTTTCCTGTCATAACATTAAGGAAAAAAGTCCACAAAACTGTACACCCAGCACCCACATTTTGTGACTGAGGAAACACGGAAAGGAAGCACACTCAAGATGTCAGGAATTACGGAGAGTCTTTTTTTCTTCTTTATCACTTTCTTTTCTAAATTTTCTACAACAAGTGTGTATTCTCTTATGGTTAGTAAGTGGCTTTAATTTTTTAATAAAAATTGATGTGACAAGGTCGTTTCTGCTCAAAGCAAGGTGAGCAAAAGAGTAAACTCCACTCATGAAGCATGGTTGGGAATCACACTTGCTCCTTGGCTTCCTAGCTGTATGTCTACAGTCTTGTCTCTGATCATCTTTGCAGCGTGTGGGAAGGGAGAGCATGAGGAGAAAAGTAAAGGGAGAACCTGAGAGGCTGTGTTTCTTTCTTGTGGATGCAAGTGTTTGATGGAGGGTTTGTGGGTGGAGCAACTTGGAGGCCATGGCAGTCAGCACTCTGTGTACCATGAGTCTTTCTTCATCTCTTCAGTTGCCCTTGTGGAGGGAAAGGCTGGGGCAACAGGAGCTTTGAGAAGATGTGCAAGACAAGCACTGAATGGCTTCCACATTCACACCAGCAAGTTGTCACATCACCTCTGTCCCTCAGAGGAGGGGGTCCACAACCTGATACCCGTGTGCAGCCCATTAGGAACCGGGCCACACGGCAGGGGGTGAGCGGCAGGCAAGTGACCGAAGCTTCATCTGTATTTACAGCTGCTCCCTGTCACTTGTGTTTCCACCTCCTGTCAGATCGGAGGCAACAGTATGTTCTTATAGGAGTGCGAATCTTAATGTGCTTGAATCATCCCCAAAATATCCCCTCCTCCCCGGTCCATGGAAAAACTGTCTTCCATGAAACCGGTCCGTGGTCCCTGGTGCCAAAAAGGTTGGGGGTCACTGCCTGAGAGTTCTCAACGACTATTCAGCAACATGGAACAACAGACTGGTTCCAAATAGGAAAAGGAGTACGTCAAGGCTGTATATTTTCACTCTACTTATTTAACTTCTATGCAGAGTACATCATGAGAAACGCTGGGCTGGAAGAACCACAAGCTGGAATCAAGATTGCCGGGAGAAATATCAATAACCTCAGATATGCAGATGACACCACCCTTGTGGCAGAAAGTGAAGAGGAACTCAAAAGCCTCTTGACGAAAGTGAAAGTGGAGAGTGAAAAAGTTGGCTTAAAGCTCAACTTTCAGAAAATGAAGATCATGGCATCACTTCACTTCATGGTCCCCTCACTTCATGGGAAATAGATGGGGAAACAGTGTCAGACTTTATTTTTCTGGGCTCCAAAATCACTGCAGATGGTGAAAAGACGCTTACTCCTTGGAAGGAAAGTTATGACCAACCTAGATAGCATATTCAAAAGCAGAGACATTACTTTGCCAACAAAGGTCCATCTAGTCAAGGCTATGGTTTTTCCTGTGGTCATGTATGGATGTGAGAGTTGGACTGTGAAAAAGGCTGAGCGCCGAAGAATTGATGCTTTTGAACTGTGGTGTTGGAGAAGACTCCTGAGAGTCCCTTGGACTGCAAGGAGATCCAACCAGTCCATTCTGAAGGAGATCAGCCCTGGGATTTCTTTGGAAGGAATGATGTTAAAGCTGAAAGTCCAGTACTTTGGCCACCTCATGCGAAGAGTTGACTCCTTGGAAAAGACTCTGATGCTTGGAGGGATTGGGGGCAAGAGGAGAAGGGGACGACAGAGGATGAGATGGCTGGATGGCATCACTGACTCGATGGAGGTGAGACTGAGTGAACTCCTTGAGTTGGTGATGGACAGGGAGGCCTAGCGTGCTGGGATCCATGGGGTCGCAAAGAGTCGGACACGACTGAGCGACTGATCTGATCTGATCTGATCTGATTCAGCAACATCCGACCTGCCCCAGGCACGAGTCAACACTGTCTCAGTTCTTCTGACCTGATGGAGCTGTGAGACCGAATTAAGGACTGAATGTGCAGAGAAGGGGCTGGCTCAGATGTCTGCCAAGATATCACTTGATAGCCTGGAAGTCAATCTGGTAATAACAGGCACTTCAAGCAGTCAAGGAACATTCAACGTGCAACAATGAGCTTCCACTTGTATCACTTTTGCCTCCAGTTCACCAGGGGCTTTTACACTCGTTGTTTTATTTGATCCTAACCACAACTGTCTAAGAAGGCACTGCTGCTACTGCTAAGTCACTTCAGTCGTATCTGACTCTGTGCGACCCCATAGACGGCGGCCCACCAAGGCTCCCCCGTCCCTGGGATTCTCCAGGCAAGAACACTGGAGTGGGTTGCCATTTCCTTCTCCAATGCATGAAAGTGAAAAGTGAAAGTGAAGTCGCTCAGTTGTGTCCGACCCTCAGCGACCCCATGGACTGCAGCCTTCCAGGCTCCTCCACTCATGGGATTTTCCAGGCAGAAGTACTGGAGTGGGGTGCCATTGCCTTCTCTGAAGAAGGCACTAGTCTCCCCATTTTAATGAGATCACTGAGACTCAAGAAGATTAAAGGATTGGCCCAAGGTCTCTCTCAGTTAACAAAAGCTGGAGTTGGAACCCAGAACTTATTATCTCTCTTTTGGCTTGACACATTTAATACCTGGCAGACACAGTCTCATATAAGAAGATGCAAATAGGGTGCTTTCCCGGTGGCTCGGTGGTAAAGAATCTGCCCACCAATGCCTTAGACATGAGTTGGATCCCTGGTCAGGGATGATCCCACATGCCTCGGAGCAATGAAGCCCCCGTGCCACAGTGATTGAGCCTGTGCTCTAGAGCCCAGGAGCTGCAACTACTGAGCCCACATGCCACGACTACTGAAGCCCGCATACACCCGGAGCCTCTGCCCCACAGCAAAAGAAGCCACTCCAGGGAAGTCCACACACTACAACAAACAGTAGCCCCAGCTACTGAAAAGCCCAAGCAGCTATGAAGACCTAGCGCAGCCAAAGATAAATTTAAAAAATATTTTTTAAAAAACACACAAATAGGGCTGAAATTTAAAAAGAAAAATGAAAGTCTATCTACTGGCAGTTTGCCCACATGATCTTAACTTATGTTTCCCCTTTGGAAATTACTTTTCATTTCTCCGCCCTTATCGTCTCAACCAAGGAGACGCACCACAGGCTGGGCCAGTGTACCACCTTGGGCTTTAATGTGTGTTTGCGTTGTGTTGTGCAGGCAGGGCCAGAGAGTCTGGGCTTAGTGGGGGTTTCCGGGGTGACCCTGTTTGCCAAAGGCAGTGCTGAGGCACAGTTTGCACGGCTCATGTGTCCCAGGCCTGTCACAGGTCCTGCGTGGATGAGTCTCTGGAGTGACAGGCTACCATCTCGGTAAGGCGCCCTGGGCTCAGGCTGGTTCCTCTCCTCACGGCACTGCATGGGAGGCGAGCACAGTGGGGGCCCCGAGTTGGGCACAACTGTTCTCCAGCTCCTTAATCCACCTCGATCTCAGGTCCTGCTCTCCCACTGTGTTTCTGACACGCACAAGAAGCGAAATGACTGGAGCTACTTTTGGCCTAGGGCTGTATATTATCACATTTATCACATGCTCACTCCAGCCCTGTGGAGTGTTGTCCCCGTTTTATAATCAATGACTCTGTGGAATCAGAGAGATCAGCAACATAGTCAGGCAGCACTTGAACCCAGATCTTTCTGGCAACCCAAGGGCTCTCCTACATACAAGGATCCAGCCTCCTTAGGCAGTAGGAGCTCAGTAAATGTCCCCCATCCCCAGCTCACCCTGACCCATCAAGGAGATTCTATCTACCTGGATGCTTAAAAGCTGTACTGAGGCAGACCGGAACCTTTACTGCAGGGCTTGTGTTGGTGTTAGTTGCTCAGTCGTGTCCGACTCTTTGCAACCCATGGACTGTAGCCCACCAGGCTCCTCTGTCCATGGAATTCTCCAGGCAAGAATACTGGAGTGGGTTACCATGCCCTTCTCCAAGAGTTCTTTCTGACCCAGGGATCAAACCTGGGTCTCCCACATTGCGGGCAGATTCTTTACCATCTGAGCCACGAGGGGGCTTGCACCTGGACAAACATCTCCTCAAGCAACAGAATACAGGGAAAACTTTATGGCAGAAGTTCCCAGCTTTTTTGACACAGGGACCAGTTTCGTGGAAGACAATTTTTCCATGAAATAGGGTGGAGGGGGTGTGTGGCGTGATGGGTTTATGGTTTGGGGATGATTCAAGTGCCTTACATTTATTGTGCACTTTATTTCTATTATTATTACATCAGCTCTACCTCAGATCATCAGGCATTAGATGCTAGAGTTTGGGGACTCCTACAATAAGAGATGAAAAATCCCTGCATGCATGAGCTATTGGGGCAATTATGAACAAGATAGAAAAAGACCACAAACCAACTGTGAGGTGCTGGGAGCAAAAGCAGGGTACTGCATATGATCCTGCCCATAGCACCACCAAGCAGGTGAGTAGATCTAAGCCACTCCTCCAATCAGACGCACTGATCCACCCCTACCCTCACCTCAATTAAGGAACCGGCCCGCCCTCCTTAGAGATGGAATCTATCACTTGTTTTCACTCCCAACTGCTGCAGCATAAGTCCCAGTTAAAGCCTTGCCTGAACTCCTCACCTGACCTCATCAGTTTCCATTGATGAAAGAGTCCAAGGACCAGAGCTAAACAGTACTGCTGCTGCAGGTGCAGTGGGTACACACAGAGATGCATTGGCAGATCATGCAGGCACCAGGACAGTTCCTTCCCCAGAGAAGCAGATCAGAGGACCCCTCTTCTAGGACTTCCCTCATGTGGTTAAGAACCCACCTGCCAATTCAGGAGACGGAGGTCCGATTTCTGGTCCGAGAAGATCCCATATGCCGCAGAACAACTGAGCCTGCATGCTGCGACTACTGAGGGCCACCCCTAGAGCCCATGTTCCTCAACAAGAGAAGCCACTGGAGCAAGAAGCCTGCACATTGCAACTAGAGAGTAGCTCCCACTCGCTACAGTAGAGAAAGCCCATGGGCAGCACTTCAGCAGTGGCCACAGGACTGGAAAAGGTCAGTGTTCATTCCAATCCCAAAGAAAGGCAATGCCAAAGAATGCTCAAACTACCACACAATTGCATTCATCTCACACGTTAGTAAAGTAATGCTCAAAATCCTCCAAGCCAGGCTTCAGCAATATGTGAACCGTGAACTTCCAGAGGCAGAGGAACCAGAGATCAAATTGCCAACATCTGCTGGATCATCAAAAAAGCAAGAGAGTTCCAGAAAAACGTCTATTTCTGCTTTATTGACTATGCCAAAGCCTTTGACTGTGTGGATCACAATAAACTGTGGAAAATTCTGAAAGAGACCACCTGACCTGCCTCTTGAGAAACCTATATGCAGGTCAGGAAGCAACAGTTAGAATTGGACATGGAACAACAGACTGGTTCCAAATAGGAACAAGAGTACGTCAAGGCTGTATATTGTCACCCTGCTTATTTAACTTCTATGCAGAGTACATCATGAGAAATGCTGGGCTGGAAGAAACACAAGCTGGAATCAAGATTGCTGGGAGAAATATCAATAACCTCAGATATGCAGATGACACCACCCTTATGGCAGAAAGTGAAGAGGAACTAAAAAGCCTCTTGATGAAAGTGAAAGAGGAGAGTGAAAAAGTTGGCTTAAAGCTCAGCATTCAGAAAATGAAAATCATGGCATCCGGTCCCATAACTTCATGGGGAATAGATGGGGAAACAATGGAAACAGTGTCAGACTTTATTTTGTTGGGCTCCAAAATCACTGCAGATGGTGACTGCAGCCATGGAATTAAAAGACACTCCTTGGAAGAAAAGTTCTGACCAACCTAGATAGCATATTCAAAAGCAGAGACATTACTTTGCCAACAAAGGTTCGCCTAGTCAAGGCTATGGTTTTTCCTGTGTGAGAGCTGGACTGTGAAGAAGGCTGAGAGCTGAAAAATTGATGCTTTTGAAGTGTGGTGTCGGAGAAGACTCTTGAGAGTCCCTTGGACTGCAAGGAGATCCAACCAGTCCATTCTGAAGGAGATCAGACCTGGGATTTCTTTGGAAGGAATGATGCTAAAGCTGAAACTCCAGTACTTTGGCCACCTCATGCGAAGAGTTGACTCATTGGAGAAGACTCTGATGCTGGGAGGGATTGGGGGCAAGAGGAGAAGGGGACGACAGAGGATGAGATGGCTGGATGGCATCACTGACTCGATGGAGGTGAGTCTGAGTGACCTCCGGGAGTTGGTGATGGACAGGGAGGCCTGGCGTGCTGCGATTCATGGGGTCACAAAAAGTCGGACACTACTGAGCGACTGAACTGAACTGATGGGCAGCAACGAAGACCCAGTGCAGCAAAAATAATAACAGCAACAAATTAAAAAAGAAACCCCATTTTCTAGAACACCTTCCCGGCCCTGCATGAATCTGCTTAGCTTTAGAGCATCACATCTGTCCCCTCCCCTAGCTTAACTGTGTAGTGACTTGCCCTTGAGACATTTATAAGTCGTTGTCCCAGAAGCATCTCAGCTCATCCACATGGCAACCACCTGTGTGTCTGCATGGGGGACCTAACTCAGGATTTTGACCCATGGAAGTCAGGGTCCTGGGCCATCTCAATCACTGCGGCAAACCCTAAGTCAGCCCTGAGTCCCCTGTAGCCCCGCTTCTCTCACCAGCGGCCACCTTTCCAGAAGGAACACCTGAGTTGTCTCCTCCTTTAGCAGGTTCACGCCTTGGCTGAAACAGTAGCAGAATCTCTCTCCCCAGGAGGAAAGATGAGATTTTCAACCTCGAGTTTAAAAAAAAGAGCTCATTTTATGGAGTTTTGTCCTTCCAATCTGTTCCATAACCAGCTCACTGATATTTCAGCTAGAATCACCTACCTTTTCTTATACCCACACCCTCTGTCTGCGATGTCCAGTCTTCAGCTCTGCTGTCAGTGGCCTACAGAGATCATGCTCAAGGCAGACAGTCTTGACTGCATCATTGACATTTCCTGGTGCTGAGCATTTGTGTATTTTCGAAGTGAGTTTATCCAGTCTCCTCCCATAAACTCGAACCACAGAACATTAGGAATGGGCGGGACTCTAATCCACTAATCACCTCCACAGCCTGTTCCTTAAATCTGCTGGTCTTTGGCCTTTGACCCAGAACTCTCCCTGCCTCATTGCAGCAGCTCCGGGAGGAAACCCTTCTCCTTGTTTCTCGCCTGGTTTCCTCCAGAGTCTGTGATCCGGATTGCTGTCTGACAAACACTTCTAGTTCTAATCACCCTCATGGGGCCTCTTGGGCTAGCCAACAGACCTGCGGGCACCGGCGTGGCTGTTTAGCCTGCTTCCAGTGCCAAGGCATGGTGGGCACACTGCTCTAGGAGGTGGGCCACCCACAGTTCTCCTCCTTCCTGCCTCTCTGCCACCATCGTAGCCTCCCTGGACTAAACCCCCATTTGCTGTGAGCTGGGGAAGGACTCTCCAGTCTAGAGGCTCTTCTATTTTCTTGAGGAATCTTGGCCCCACACGTCCCACCTGGGAACCTCAGCAGGGCATCTGTGCCTACTAACGGCTAGCACTGGCAATGGTAATAATGTCCTAGTGAGGATTATGGCGCCTCCCAGGCCTGCGGGGTGTCTCCACCTGAGAAAGTCATCCAAGACCCAGTCTCAAAGCTGGGTCTGTCCCCACTGCGCAGCACACTCTACTGTGAGTCAAGGCTTGCAAAGGCTGGAATTACCACCACCACGTTCCTCAGGCTGACAAATTCTCCCAGACATGATCACTGTAGACTTCCTTCCACAGTAGGCTCTATACCTGTTCTGCAAGTCGGCTTAAGCCCCGGGGTTTGGGGCTTCAGGTGAGTTTCTTTTTGTGTCAGTTCTCAATTATTCTTGCTAAGGAAAGCAGCAATGGTCTGGATAATCCAAAGGGGCACATCATCTAAAAATAATTTAGATAATTTAAATGTGTCTCTGGAATATGTTAAGTGATGTATTTGTTCCAGGCAGAGCATTTACCTTCCTAACAAGACTTCATTTAGGGTAAGGAGAGAATTAGCATTCTATCCGCCCAGATTAGTCACACAGGCAGCTCTGCTGGTGGGGGAGTACCAGGGAGCTGGTAGGGCAGGTTATAAAGCAATGTGCTCAGCATTCAGTGTCCGGTGACTTGCGCTCTCACTTCCTGCACACCCTGGGGTGCAGTGGATACACGTGCAGGGATAGGGTCATGCATCTTGTCATCTTTCCATTGATGTGAAGACGCCTGCCATCTTGGGAGCAACAGAGGAGCAAATTAGGCAGAGAAGGGAGTGCTTCATGAGTTCAGGAAGTTGGGAGCTGTACCCCAAAATTAAAAAGGCTGTGCCATCATGGTCTTTTCCCATTCCCATCAAGCATGAGAAGATCCTTTAGAAAGAGAATATAGGCTTTCAGGAGTCCATGGGTGGCCAACGCCCTATTGCCCTTTTTAGGATCTTAGAAGTCTTAGCCCTGAGCAGCAGGATTTAAGAAGACTCCGGTAAGCAGAGAAAGGGACAAGGCAGGCAAATAGAGTGTGAGAACGAACAGGATGCAGATGCAGTAGAAAAGGATTGCTTCATGTTGGCTATGGGAGTGTGGGCTAGTTATTTCATTGCTCTGACCCTCAATGTACTCATCTCAATGTACTCGTCATGAAAAAGTGCAAACCACAATGATAAAGAGTAGCTGTCTTACAGATGAGTGGCAGCTAAATGTAGTATTCCTGAAATATTTTGTAAGTTATAGAGTCCTGTGTAAGTCTCAGTTATTACCATCATCCTGAAAACTGGCTCAGTGAGACCCATCCACAGTCCTGGAAAGCAGCTCTGGGACCTTGCCACCTTAGAGCTGGAAGGGTGTGTGTGTTCAGTACATGAGGGGTATGTTCCAGTGTGTACCTAATCATTGCTATTCTCATTCTGATGAGTAGAGATACCACAGGAATCCAGAGCAAGGCCAACTGCCTTCCCGCACGTAGTCTTTTCTCACTTCCCTGATGTTTGGTCCGATTTGTTAATGATTCTAGATCACAGCCTCTTCAGTTATCAGCCTCTTCAGAAATGGTTGGCAGTAGAATTGTTATCTACTTTGGAAGCCAGGTTGGCATCTGCCCAGACTCTCAATAAGAGGTGCTTCCAAACCCTCTACTGGGGTTCCCTTATCTAAGATCCTGTCTTCAAAGGATGGAGAGATGGGGGCCCAGGGAAGAGTACCAGGGTGTGTGTGTGTGTGATAGTCATTCCGTTTCCCAGGTGGCGCAGTGGTAGAGAATCTGCCTGCTCATGCAGGAGACACAGGTTCAGTCTCTATCTGGGTTAGGAAAATCCCCTGGAGAAGGAAATGGCAACCCACTCCAGTATTCTTGCCTGGAAAATCCCATGGACAGAGGAGCCTGTTAGGCTAAAGTTCATGGGGTTGCAAAGAGTCAGACATGACTGAGCACACACACCCACGTGACAGTCACTGCTGATCTTCAGTTTTCCTGTGAGACTGCCTTCTTCTCCCATAGCACAGAGGAGAACAAGAATCATGATTAAAGTGTCAGGATCCCTTAAGTTTTCCTCCCCTGGTCTGAACCCTCTTTCTCATTTCTCAATATGTCTCCTTCTTTCTCTTGACCATTGTTCCCATCCCTGGCTTCAGTGTTTCTGTTCTCTTGTCCTCTTATCTTAAAGTCACAGGGCCCCTGGGATCAAATGGCAAACTCCTGGGGGAGAATGGGAGGGTGCTCTGGGACCAGTGGGATAACCCGCAGGCTCTTGGTGTCACTGAAAGAAGGAACAAGTTCACCTGATGCTCTCAAATGACTTCCTGCTGCTGAAGATCGAGTCTGGCTCTTCCTAAGTCTTCACAGGCTTGTGCTCCTAACTCCTCCAAATCCAATGCAATCTTAATCCTCATCCCACATGGAGCCATCAGCTATCATGAGTCCTTCACCTCCAGACCTTTAGTTATCCTTCAGCTACCTATCTGCGACTTCCCAGTAATTTCTACCTTTCATGGGAACTGTGTACATTTCAAATTGCCTTCAGTGGATAGAGTTTTTCTAAAAATGGAATTTCTTCATTTTTTATATAATTTTATTTATGTATGTATACAGGACTGGAAAAGGTCAGTTTTCATTCCAATCCCAAAGAAAGGCAATGCCAAAGAATGCTCAAACTACCGCACAATTGCACTCATCTCACACGCTAGTAAAGTAATGCTCAAAATTCTCCAAGCCAGGCTTCAGCAATATGTGAACTGTGAACTTCCTGATGTTCAAGCTGGTTTTAGAAAAGGCAGAGGAACTAGACATCAAATTGCCAACATCCGCTGGATCATGGAAAAAGCAAGAGAGTTCCAGAAAAACATCTATTTCTGCTTTATTGACTATGCCAAAGCCTTTGACTGTGTGGGAAATTCTGAAAGAGATGGGAATACCAGACCACCTGATCTGCCTCTTGAGAAATCTGTATGCAGGTCAGGAAGCAACAGTTAGAACTGAACATGGAACAACAGACTGCTTCCAAATAGGAAAAGGAGTGTGTCAAGGCTGTATATTGTCACCCTGCTTATTTAACTTCTATGCAGAGTACATCATGAGAAACGCTGGACTGGAAGAAACACAAGTTGGAATCAAGATTGCCCGGAGAAATATCAATAACCTCAGATATGCAGATGACACCACCCTTATGGCAGACAGTGAAGGGGAACTCAAAAGCCTCTTGATGAAAGTGAAAGTGGAGAGTGAAAAAGTTGGCTTAAAGCTCAACATTCAGAAAACGAAGATCATGGCATCTGGTCCCATCACTACATGGGAAATAGATGGGGAAACAGTGGAAACAGTGTCAGACTTTATTTTTCTGGGCTCCAAAATCACTGCAGATGGTGACTGCAGCCATGAAATTAAAAGACGCTTACTCCTTGGAAGAAAAGTTATGACCAACCTAGATAGCATATTCAAAAGCAGAGACATTACTTTGCCAACAAAGGTCCATCTAGTCAAGGCTATGGTTTTTCCTGTGGTCATGTATGGATGTGAGAGTTGGACTGTGAAGAAGGCTGAGCACCGAAGAACTGATGCTTTTGAAGTGTGGTGTCGGAGAAGACTCTTGAGAGTCCCTTGGACTGCAAGGAGATCCAACCAGTCTATTCTGAAGGAGATCAGCCCTGGGATTTCTTTGGAATGAATTATGCTAAAGCTGAAAGTCCAGTACTTTGGCCACCTCATGTGAAGAGTTGACTCATTGGAGAAGACTCTGATGCTGGGAGGGATTGAGGGCAGGAGGAGAAAGGGACGACAGAGGATGAGATGGCTGGATGGCATCACTGACTGATGGATATGAGTCTGAGTGACCTCTGCGAGTTGGTGATGGACAGGGAGGCCTGGCGTGCTGGGATTCATGGGGTTGCAAAGAGTCGGACACGACTGAGTGACTGATCTGATCTGATCTGATTTATGTATGTGTGTATTTATTTTTGGCTGTGCTGGGTCTTCGTTGCTGGGTGGGCTTTTCTTTAGTTTGGTGAGCAGGGGCTGCTCTCTGTAGCTGTGATGCTGGAGCCTCTCACTGAGGTGGCTTCCCTTGCTGTGGAGCACAGGCTCAATACATGTGGTGCACAGGCTTAGTTGCTCCAGGGCATATGGGATCTTTCTGGATCAGGGATCGAACCTGCATCTCCTGCGTAAAATGAAAGCGAAGTTGCTCAGTCGTGTCCAACTGTTTGCAACCCCATGGGCTGTAGCCCACCAGGCTTCTCCATCCATGGGATTCTCCAGGCAAGAATGCTGGAGTGGGTTGCCATTTCCTTCTCCAGGGGATCTTCCTGACCCAGGGATCGAACCCAGGTCTCCCGCATTGCAGGCAGATGCTTTACCCTCTGAGCCACCAGGGATAAATCAGGAATCTTCAAAAAACTCATATCCTGTCTTAGATTGGGTTCTCTAGAGGAGATCCTGATGTGGGGATTCCTGTGCAGGTGACTTTTAGGGGGAGTGTTCTGGAATAAATCTGGGAGGGAGGGAGGGGGAAGCAGGGTAAGCAACAGGAAAAGCTAAGCAAGAATGTGACTTCGGGAGAATCATGGCTTTCACCTGGTCCTTTCAGGAGCTCTGGAGTGTAAATGGCACCACAGAGTTTGTCCTGCATTGAGTCAAGAAGGTGGGAGCTTTTGTATCTGCATACCAGTCAGCCACTGGCTGTAGGCTTGGAGGGGTGTCATTCCCAGGCACGTGGGGAGGTGGCTCTAGTCGTACAAAGTGTGAAGTGTCAGCAGCCCCACCGCAGCTGAGGACAGACACCCCTGAATGTAACAGGGACCCCAAGGGCACCATCAGCTCCTGCTGCTACCTCTTGACTCTTTAATTCCAGTCTTGGAATTGTGCCATATTGAAATAAGTCTAAGTATGAGGATTGTGGAGAACAAAGGTTTTAATTGCAGTGTTATTTATGATACGATGTTGTAAAATACAAAAATCTAAGTTTCACAGGACAGGAATAAGGAAGTCAATATGTAACGATAAAATTAAGTAAATACATTCTGCCTCTGTACGACATTCTTTGCCCCACAGAGCCTGGCCCCCACCTACCTCCCTGAATTCACCTAGTATCACTCTCCCGCCTGGTTCACTGTACTCTCATCAAGCCAGTCTCCTCTCTGTTCCATCAACGCACCAGGCTTCCCACTTTCCTGGGCTCAGACCCCTCCCTGCCTCGCCTGGAACACTGCACATGACGGCCCCACAGTTCCCATATCATACCTTCTGAGAGGGCTTCCCTAAATACAAATCTTCAGTACCTGCCCTTATCACTCTTTAACATACCACCCTGTTTTCTAGCTCTTATCACAGGTTTATCTTTTACCTGTCTTCTTTCCTCTAGCATAAAAGCTTTGGGAGGCTGGCGATCTTATCTCAGATCAGATCAGATCAGTCGCTCAGTCGTGTCCGACTTTTTGTGACCCCATGAATCCCAGCACGCCAGGCCTCCCTGTCCATCACCAACTCCCGGAGTTCACCCAGACTCACCTCCATCGAGTCAGTGATGCCATCCAGCCATCTCATCCTCTGTCGTCCCCTTCTCCTCTTGCCCTCAATCCCTCCCAGCATCAGAGTCTTCTCCAATGAGTCAACTCTTTGCATGAGGTGGCCAAAGTACTGGAGTTTCAGCTTTAACATCATTCCTTCCAAAGAAATCCCAAGGCTGATCTCCTTCAGAATGGACTGGTTAAATCTCCTTGCAGTCCAAGGGACTCTCAAGAGTCTTCTCCAACACCACAGTTCAGAAGCATCAATTCTTCGGCACTCACCCTTCTTCACAGTCCAACTCTCACGTCCATACATGACCACAGGAAAAACCATAGCCTTGACTAGACGGACCTTTGTTGGCAAAGTAATGTCTCTGCTTTTGAATATGCTATCTAGGTTGGTCATAACTTTTCTTCCAAGGAGTAAGCGTCTTTTAATTTCATGGCTGCAGTCACCATCTGCAGTGATTTTGGAGCCCAGAAAAATAAAGTCTGACACTGTTTCCACTGTTTCCCCATCTGTTTCCCATGAAGATGTGACCAGATGCCATGATCTTCGTTTTCTGAATGTTGAGCTTTAAGCCAACTTTTTCACTCTCCACTTTCACTTTCATCAAGAGGCTTTTGAGTTCCCCTTCACTGTCTGCCGTAAGGGTGGTGTCATCTGCATATCTGAGGTTATTGATATTTCTCCGGGCAATCTTGATTCCAACTTGTGTTTCTTCCAGTCCAGCGTTTCTCATGATGTACTCTGCATAGAAGTTAAATAAGCAGGGTGACAATATACAGCCTTGACACACTCCTTTTCCTATTTGGAAGCAGTCTGTTGTTCCATGTTCAGTTCTAACTGTTGCTTCCTGACCTGCATACAGATTTCTCAAGAGGCAGATCAGGTGGTCTGGTATTCCCATCTCTTTCAGAATTTCCCACAGTTTATTGTGATCCACACAGTCAAAGGCTTTGGCATAGTCAATAAAGCAGAAATAGATGTTTTTCTGGAACTCTCTTGCTTTTTCCATGATCCAGCGGATGTTGGCAATTTGATGTCTAGTTCCTCTGCCTTTTCTAAAACCAGCTTGAACATCAGGAAGTTCACGGATCTTATCTCAACACACTGCTTTATCCAGAGCCTGGAGCATAGTAATTACTCAACCAATGTGTTTGGTAAGTGAATGAATGTATACACAGTTTAAAATGATGTTTACCAAAATTATGCAACAAAATGGAAAAAATGACCAATATCTACTAGATAAAATCACCATGACTTTAAATGTCATATATTGTTTCATTAAATCTGCCTTGAGAGAAGTTCAACTTCTGCCATGATGAAGTAATACAGGCCCCAGAGGTTACTCTCTTACCTTAAGTAACTAAAAATCTGGACAAACTATGACACAGTGGTTTAAGACCTTGAACAATAGTCAGTACAGGACTGTGGTCCCTTAAGAACGAGAAAAAAACAAGGTCATTCCTACGATTGCTTCAGTTTATTTTTTATTTTTTCAGTCACTCAGTCATGTCCAATTCTTTGCAACCCCATGGACTGCAGCACACCAGGCTTCCCTGTCCTGCACCATCTCCTGGAGCTTGCTCAAACTCATGTCCCTTGAGTTGATGAGGCCATCCAACCATCTCATCCTCTATCATCCCTTTCTCCTGCCTTAAATCTTTCCCAGCATCAGGGTCTTTTCCAGTGAGCCACCCTCTCAGTTTCTCATCAGGTGGCCAAAGAATTAGAGCTTCAGCTTCAGCATCAGTCCTTCCAGTGAATATTCAGGATTGATTTCCTTTAAGATTGACTGGTTAGATCTCCTTGCAGTCCAAGGGACTCTAAAGAGTCTTCTCACCACAGTTCAAAAGCATCAATTCTTCGGCGCTCAGCTTTCTTTATGATCCAACTCTCACAACCATACATGACTACTAGAAAAACCATAGCTTTGATTATATGGATCTTTGTTGGCAAAGTAATGTCTCTGTTTTTAAATACACTGTCTAGGTTGGTCATAACTTTTCTTCCAAGGAGCAAGTGTCTTTTAATTTCATGGCTACAGTCACCATCTGCAATGATTTTGGAGTCCAAGAAAATAAAGTCTGTCACTGTTTCCATTTTGTCCCCATCTGTTTGCCATGATGTGATGGGACTGGATGCCATGATCTCAGTTTTTTGAATGCTGAGTTTAAAGCCAGCTTTTTCACTCTCCTCTTTCACATTTGGGTTGCTAGTTGGAGGCAGTTTCTAGGCTTCAGTCAGGGGATGGGGAAAGCAAACAAAGCCTGGTGGTCTCACTGAACTGAGAGGGTGGAATTGAGGGAAGTTGAATCACTTGTGTAGGAGAAGACCAGTGTAACAGGGGAGAGCAAGTGGATCCCAAGATCACACCTGTGAGAAAGTCTCTCTTTCAACAAGATTTCCTCATGTCTCCATCTTCTGTCCTGTCAGGCACTAGAGAGCTCGAGTCTCCTGAGACCACCATGAACATGTACATTGACTGGAGGGAAGGGCCCATGTCCATTTGCATGATACCACGGATTGGGCTTCCCCAGGGACTCAGTGGTAAAAAGAAATCCACCTGGAACGCAGCAGATGCAGGTTCGATCCCTGGGTTGGGAAGATCCCCTGGAGGAAGGCACATCAACTCCCTCCAGTATTCTTGCCTGGAGAATCCCACGGACAGAGGAGCCTGGCAGAGTCGGACACAACTGAAGCAACTTAGCCCGCAGGTGCGCATGGATTAGTCAATTAAATCAGCTAGACGATACTTTAGAACTACTAACCTGGGGAGAAAGAACTATAGAGCAGTAAGTTTTCTGCACTGAGGTAAAACCAACAATGGTGGGCAGGAAGCTGGTATCAGGAAGAGGGAATGACAGCCCGAAGACCGACACTGCTATTTCAGTTTGCCCTTGGGGACAGTCCTGTTGCATCTTAGATGGCGGTAGGATGGCTGTTCTTAAACTTTTTGAGCTGGAGGCACATCTTTGACTGCTAGAATTTAGGATAGAATATTTGAAAAAAATTATACTTCAAAACAACACCATAGTCAGCAGTGATTTCACCTGCAGTCTTTGCTGAAGTCTAACAAGCCCTTACAGTATAAACAACCAAAGAGAGTAAACTGGTTTGGGGTCCATTTATATCAACATGCTTTCCTGGTGATTCAAACAGTAAAGAACCCACTTGCAATGCTGGAGATGGCAGGTTCAATCCCTGGGTTGGGAAGATGCCCTGGAGGAAGGCATCTCTACCCACTCCAGTATTCTGGCCTGGAGAATCCCATGCACAGAGGGACCTAGCAGGCTATAGTCCATGGGGTCACAAAGAGTCAGACATGACGGAGAGGCTGAGCATGTACACACATATCAACATGCCACTGTTTGGAAAGAGCTTGTTTATTGCCCCTTAAAGCCATCTCTTACATAATCCTAAAACAACATCCTCGTGTGTTCCAGTCAACACAGAACTTTTTTTTCTGCTCTGTTTTTTGTTTTCTGGGGGTTTAGGGAGGTGGTCAGAGTGGGCGAGGTAAGCATTCTGGCTCCATTTTATACCGTTCCTCTTTCTGGAGGAAAGTTTGCATCCTCCTGTATGCCCGTGGCATGATCTGCTTGACTCAGCATTCTGACATGTCCAAATCCTCAGTTTTAGCAAAAAATTCACTTTATGTATTAACCCATATTTGGCAGTGTCCCTGGAAAGGAGCCACAGCATGTGTGCGTGATAAATCACTTCAGTCGTGTCTCACTCTTTGCGACCCTACGGACCGTAGCCCACCAGGCTCCTCTGTCCATGGGATTATCCAGGCAAGAATGCTGGAGTGGGTTACCATACCCTCCTCCAGAGGATCTTCCCCAGCCAGGGATTGAATCCGTGTCTTTTATGTCTCCTGCATTGGCAGGCAGGTTCTTTACCATTGGCTCGCCCCATGGAAGGAGCCACAAAAGCAGAGAGTAAATAGGAAACAGGTTTTCAGCCCCAGGAAGCTAACCTGGATTCAATCAAGGCTAACAACGCCTGCCACATCCAACACCCTGAGTCTGAGTGGGTTGCACAGGGTAGGCTTCTGTCACCAGCAGAAGCTCATCAGCCTTGAGCCACATCACTGGCTGCGGGCAGGGCCAGTTAAAAGTGAGGAAACCATCGTGTACGTCAGAGGTATGTTTTCTCTTTTTTTTCCCTTTGAGAAGATGTTCTTGACAGCTCTTTGCCAGGAAGTTGGTCACTTCCTGCCCCAGTGAGGAGGTTTCCGAAAGGCAGAAATAGCTTCTCTGGCCACATGGAATTGGCTGAAGACGCCTCCCCAGGTCCCAGAAGGCAGACCTCGGGGGGTGCTTCCCAGTATCAGGAAAGTGAGCACCTCCGGGAGCCTGAGGACAGGGGCAGCAGCTGCAGGACAAGCCAGGTGACTCAGAGAAGGAGGCTTGAGGGCTGAGGGCAAAGGGCAGAGGGACCCTAAAAAGTAGCAAGTCTGCTGGAATTACTACTGGAAGAAAGGTGCAGAGAGTATAGGAAAGCACATGAGAGGAAAGACTGAAATAAATGATAAGGAAAAGTAAGAAATGTTTGAAGAATCTGCAGAAAGAACAGCAAAGCTCGAAGAGAAATGCTAGTAACCAGGCAGGGAGGGACTCGGGGCCGGCCACACGCAGGAAGGGGTCAAGGACACCAGAAGGGGAAGAAAAGGACAGCTGTCAGGGTTGAAAGCTGTGACCCTTACTGGGTCCTGCTAAACTAAAGAACTCCCCGAATGGGCACTGATACTACATTCAAATGTGTATTATATCTACATGTCTGTATAGTGAAAGATACTAAGTTCTATTGGTAATTTACCCATGCTGTGCTTGTATGCTCAGACGCTTAGTTGTTTCAACCCTTTGTGACCCCATGGACTATGTAGCCCACCAGGTTCTTCTGTCCATGGAATTCTCCAGGCAAGAATACTGGAGTGGGTTGCCATTTCCCCCTTCTAAAAAAAAAAAAAAAAAAAAAAAAAACAAAAAAAAAACCAGAGGACTGAGGAACAGCACAAAGTCTTCCCAACCCAGGAGAAAATCGCATCTCTTGTGTCTCCTGCATTGGCAAGTGGGTTCTTTGCACCAGAGCCACCTGGGAAGCCCCAATTTAACCACGGGTGTGATTAAATTAATATGAATATATCATTTTTTGCCTAGGGTATTAGTCTGCAAAGGCAAGAAGGACCCCTACCTTGGACCTATACTCTAGGGCAGTGATCTCCAACATTTTGACCCAGGTACTGGTTTCATGGATGACAATTTTTTCCAGGACTAGGGGGAGAGGGGAGCTATAGTTTTGTTATGATTCAAGGTGCCTTACATAATTATTGTGCACTTTATTTCTACATTCTGTGCTGTTTTCGGACGGACTCATACTGAGCAAGGTCCATGCCTCTGTTTTCATAAATATGGAGTCCTTCCTTTTTTTCCTTTTTTTTTAAAAAAAAAGAAAATTCCAATGTTAGGGGGATGGGGAAAATTTTGGGGTGGGCCAAAAAAGCTATTCCTGTAGTTGTTAAGCTCAGAGACCCACAAATATTTCCACATAAAAAACAGTATCCACTGAAAACTGAAGTTAAAAAAGGGTTAAAACTCATCATCAAAAATTTAAAAGAACAGGGACTATTAATTCCCTGTAACAGTCCTTGCAACACTCCTATTTGGGGTATAAAGAAATCAAATAGTAAATGGAAACTAGTTCAAGATTTACAAATAATAAATGAGGCTGTAGTTCCTTTAAAAAAAAAAAAAAAAAAAAAAGAATACTGGAGTGGGTTGCCATTTCCTTCTCCAGGGGATCTTCCCAACCCAGGGATCGAACTCGCATCTCTTGTGTCTCCTGCATTGGCAAGTGGGTTCTTTGCCACCAGAGCCACCTGGGAAGCCCCAATTTAACCACGGGTGTGATTAAATTAATATGAATATATCATTTTTTGCCTAGGGTATTAGTCTGCCAAGGCAAGAAGGACCCCTACCTTGGACCTATACTCTAGGGCAGTGATCTCCAACATTTTGACCCAGGTACTGGTTTCATGGATGACAATTTTTTCCAGGACTAGGGGGAGAGGGGTATAGTTTTGTTATGATTCAAGTGCCTTACATTTATTGTGCACTTTATTTCTACATTACTACAGCAGCTCCACCTCAGATCTTTAGGCATTAGATCCCAGAGGTTGGGGAGCCCTGCTTTAGAGCTTTATTATTCAAAGTATGGTCCTTGCACCACAGCATTGGCATCACCTGGGAGCCTTTTAGACCTGTAACCTCAGCCCCCACCCAGACCCGCTAAATAAGGTCTCAGGTAATTCACATGCACGTTCAAGTCTGAGAAATGGGCTTCCTTCAGCTGCGTCTCTCCTCACTGGATGAGGAGTCCTCTGGGCCTGGGAGATGCAGCCACCAGAGCCCACCGCCCCTTCTAGACCATCCTTCAAGGAGCAGGGATGCTTCACGGACCAGAGATGCCTGAATCCTCCGTGCAGAGGGCCTTTCCTGATCCTGCCTCCAAGGCCTGTGTGACCTTTTCCCGGGACCCTGCTTCTGGCACTAACCTCTCTGTCCCTGTAAGATCTTCAGGTGGCCTTGTGGCAGCTATTTGCAAAAACTGTGGACAGAGTTTGGACCACAGGCTGAGGTAGCCATGGCCTTGCTCAGGAGGCCCCTCAGCCAGGAGCAGAAACACAAGTGGGGACTGAGCGGGGAAACAGGACCCACTCCATTTCAGCACAGAACTCCAAGGAGATCCAGAATTCTGTGCTTGAAACGGCCTCTCCAGGTCATGATGAAGGTACACTTGTCAAAGTAGGAGAATAAAACATTTTATTTAACAGTTTATTCTCTTGATTCATAACTTTAAATATTTAGATATAGGTACATGGGAGTCCATGTGGGCTTTTGCTCGTGTCCCACAAATGTTCTCATTGTTTCCAAAATACACAGATCTAGGGAGAGCCAAACAACCATGCTCACATCCTCTGGTTCCCAGGCAGGACTGTACCTGAGTAAAACCTCTCTACCTTGGAGAAGGAAATGGCAACCCACTCTGGTATTCTTGCCTAGAAAATCCCAGGGACAGAGGATCCTGGCAGGCTACAGTCCATGGGGTCGCAAAGAGTTTAACATGACTGAGAGACTAAAGCATGGCCCACCTATGCAACTGGTGATAAAAAGGAGGAAATATGCCTCAGAACTTGGAAAGGGGGGTTATGAAAGAAAAAAACAGATTGTAGAAGGCAGAGCAAAAACACAGCAGGAACCTAACATTATACAACTTGAAAAGTGAAAGTGAAAGTCACTCAGTCATGTCCTACTCTTTTTGACCCCATGGAATTCTCCAGGCCAGAATACTGGGGTGGGCAGCCTTTCCTTTCTCCAGGGGATCTTCCCAACCTAGGGATTGAACCCAGGTCTCCCACACTGCAGGCAGATTCTTTACCAGCTGAGCCACCAGGGAAGCCCAAGATTACTGGAGTGGGTAGCTTATCCCTTCTCCAGCAGATCTCCCGGACCCAGGAATCCAACCAGGGTCTGAGAAACTGTCATAGCCAAGAGGAACCTAAGGAGACTTGACAACTAAATGTAACATGACATCCTGGATGAGATACTGGAACACAAAAAGGACATCAGATGAAAACTGAGGAAATCTGAATCAAGTATGGACTTCAGTTGGAAATAATGTATTGTTTTATTAATTGTAACAAATGGGCTATATTATTTTTGCATTTTTTTCTTTTTTCATTTTTTTAAAATTAATTTTTTATCAGAGTATAGTTGCTTTGCAATGCTGTGTTAGTTTCTACTATATAGCAAAGTAGACCAGCTATACATTTTTCCCCTCTCTTTTGGATTTCCTTCCCATTTAAGTCACCACAGAGCATGGAGTAGAGTTCCCTGAGCTAAATGGTAGGATCTTATTACTTATCTATTTTATACATAATAGTGTATATATGGCACCCCACTCCAGGACTCTTGGCTGGAAAATCCCATGGACGGAGGAGCCTGGTGGGCTGCAGTCCATGGGGTCGCTAGGAGTCGGACATGACTGAGCGACTTCACTTTCTCTTTTCACTTTCATGCATTGGAGAAGGAAATGGCAATCCACTCCAGTGTTCTTGCCTGGAGAATCCCGGGGACGGGGGAGCCTGGTGGGCTGCCATCTCTGGGGTCGCACAGAGTCGGACACGACTAAAGCGACTTAGCAGCAGCAGTGTATATATGTCGATCCCAATCTCCCAGTTCACCCTACACCTCTTTTCCCCTCTTGGAATCCATCCATTTACTCTCCACATCTGTGTCTCTATTTCTGTTTTGCAAATAAGACCATCTATACCATTTTTCTAGATTTCACATATATGCATTAATTTACAATATTTGTTTTTCTCTTTCTGATTTACTTCACTATGTCTGACAGTCTCTAGGTCCATCCACATCTCTACATAATGACCCATTTTTGTTCCTTTTTATGGCTGAGTAATATTCACTTGTATATTTATACCACATCTTCCTTATCCATTCCTCTGCTGATGGACATTTTGGTTGCTTCCACGTCCTGGCTATTTTAAATAGTGCCACATACAATTTTTCTGTAAATCTAAAAGTGTTCTAAAAGCTAAACCTTATTTTTTTTAAAGACACTAAAAACGTTTATCTTTTCTCCCCTACAGTCCATTTTCCTTTAAAAATGATGTTTCTATACAAGCATGTTATGCAGAGCATACCAGCCTGCTCTGGGAGCTTAAGGGAGGCAGCAAGACTAACCAATCAGGAGTCATCTCTCATCAGGCACCCTGTGATTTCAGCATCCATTCTTATGCTGTTCCATGTTTATTGTGGCCTAAACATTTACACACCAGTCCTTAAAATTCTGTGCTGGGCATAACAAAATAGCAAATAGACTGAGTGGCTTAAGCAACAGAAATTTATTTCTCACAGTTCTAGAGGCTGGCAGTCCAAGATCAAAGTGTCAACAAGGGCCAGTTTCATTCTGAGGTCCTTTTCCATCTTATTGTAGGTGACCTCCATCTTATTGTGTGCTCACAGGACCTCTTCTTTGTGGAAAGAGAGACAGACGTTTTCTCGTGTCTCTTCTAATAAAGACAGTAATCTAGTCAGGGTTCGGGGGGTTAGGTAGGGGGGCCCACCTTCATGACCTCATGTAAACCTGCTTACCTCCCCAAGGCCCCATCTCCAAATACCGCATCACACTGAGGTTAGAACTTCAGCTTGCACGTGTTGGGGGAACGCTGTCATTCGGTTCACAGCAGCAGTTAAGGCCTCTGGACTCTGGAGTGACACTACTTTGGTTCGCACCCTGACTTTACCCCTCATTATCTCTGTGACCTTGAACAAATTACTCTGTGATTGTCTATGCTTCTGTTTCCTCAGCTGTAAAATGGGAGATATAGTCAGCCCTCAAATCCAGCATCTGAGAGGAATTGGTTCTAGGGTTGCCCATAGATATAAAAGTCGAGGGTTGCTCAACTCCATTATATATAACACAGTGTGGTATTTGCATATAATACACACATCCTCCCATATACTTTAAATAATCTCTAAAATGATACTATACCTAATACAATGTAAATGCTATGGAAATAGTTGCTGATATGCAGCAAATTCAAGTTTTGAGGGGAACTTTCTAGAATTTTTTTTTCTTGAGTATTTTCTATCCAAGGTTGGTTGAATCCTCCAATATGAAACTTGGAGGATCAGAAGGCTGATGTAGTAACAATACTTACCTTGCAGGTTTCTCTGCGGATTAAACAAGTCAATGTGTGTGAAGTGCTTAGAACAGTGTTGGCATGTAAGTATCAGTGAATGCTATCTCTTATCATCATTATGATGATGCAATTCATTAGCTCCTCCTGGTAATTTTCTCAATGTATTATACATAAAAATTGTCCTGAAATCAGACAGGTTTGAGAAACACTGCAACAAACAATGGGGAATTTTTTTTTTAAAGGGTTTTGAGCAGGGAGAATCTGCCCCCAGTGTTGTACTTTCTCTACAGATGTGCCCATCAAAGGCGCCGGCCAAAGTGGCCGTTTCCTTCCTCTGTTCCTCATTTGTTCGGCTGGAATTTTATGTTCTTGGCACATACTGACTTTTAACTTAGGGGGAAAAGGATGAAGTTACACACACATTCAGCCATATAAGACTGCAAATCTTGACTCCATCTTGCAGTCTTTTTCGAAGGGAGTGAATTATAGAAATAAAAACAGACATCTAATGAATACAGTACTTAGTTCTGCATTCAGTTCCCTGTGTGTTCCAAGTATAATAATTTGTCTTAACAAAGGCCGACCTCTATTCCATGGTTGAGTTTTTAATAGTCATTTCCTTCCTTGCCTAGCTTGTGTTATATCACAGTTATCGATTGCACTTCCCTCCAATTAAGCTAAAATCTTCACGCATCTTGCACCATAACTTGTACTCTCACATATTCCATTTTCAACTTGCTACTCATATTTTAGTGCCTGGCACCATACACAGACTGTGTGGTTGGTTGGTTTGTTTTCAGTTTTTAATTGTGGTAAAAATACAACATCAAATGCATCATCTTATTCAACATGGACTGTATTTTTGTTGTTAATGCTTGTTTTGTGGACTTGCCTGCATTTAACTTGTGGACTGTGTAAACCCACTGAATGTGTGCTCAGTTGCTAAGTCATGTCTGAATCTTTGCAACTCCATGGACGGTAGCCCACCAGGCCTCTCTGTTCATGGGATTTTCCTGGTAAGAATACTGGAGTGGGTTGCCATTTCCTCCTCCAAAGGATCTTCCCCACCCAGGGATCAAACTGGTGTCTTCTGGGTTACGTGTGGCCACCACTGAGCCACCTGGGAAGCCCCCAAACCCAATGAATATATATTTGCTTAAAAAAAAAAAAAAAGTCCTCAGAATCATGGTAACAATATCCAGAAAGAATCTGTGAAAGGTTTTTCTTTGCTTCCTTTTTTTCTTTTAATGGTCTCAGTCTGTTCCATGGAAAAGACTTGGATTTCTAAGAAAATCTTAATAATACAGATAATGGTAATTGCTGTTATAAAACTCCCTGAAGGGTTGATAATACTTTCTGTTTCCCTGATACTTTATCTTTTAAACAAAGATAAAGCCCTCTAGTTCTCTCAGCCTTCTTATTGAGGGAAGAAGTGGTTCCTGTTTGGTCCAGAAGGAAACCAGGAGGGAGTCAGCAGAAGGCGAGATGTCCAAGGGCATGCTGGGAATGGGAAGCGGGAAGGGTCCAGGCTGAGAGCTGCTTCCCTGGGCTCCTCTCTATAGCTCCTTGCTTAGCTCAGCTGGACACTGTCACTTACACAGCTCTGCCGGTAAAGGGTCTACAGCCTGGTTGCATCAAGACCATAGTTAAGTGGCAAATGAACAGTGCAGATAGTTAAGTAAGATATTCTGTGGTTGAAGGGTTAGAAAAGCTTCACGGGAGAAGTGGAATTCTTTTTTTTTAATAAGTGAAATCTTTGATGCTCCTTTAAAGAACAGATTGTTGGAGAAACGGAGGGAAAATTAAAGACCTGCTGTGCACAAAGTGTAAAAGCAGGGGAGGAAATGAATAGAAAAATCAAGAAAAATTGTATCTCTTTAAAACATCTTACTATTAATTTTCATCTTCTTTCCACCTTGAGTTGGTTGGATTGGCTTTCGCCAGTTGCAAAAGCTTTTTTTTTTTTTTTTTTTTTTTGCTTTCACCTCTTCTTGAATCCTTGATGCAACCTCTAGCATTTACCCTTTTATATTTCCATGGATGAAAAATAGGTCTATCTTTTCTGTGCTTTGGACCTTGACTTCCTGAGGGTAGAGGTCATGGCTGTGATGGGCAGCAAAGTTCCTGGGAAAAATACAAGGAGCTATTCCTTGCCTGAATCTGGCATGGACCCAAGGTTAGACTTCTCTCCTGGCAAGAGATCCTGGGAGCAGTGTTGGGGGGCAGGGCTAATTATATCTTCAGACACTTCTGGGGTGCCTGTGACCGCCTAACCTTGGGAAGGACCTCCCCCATCACGGACCTTGAGTGTCTCCTGACCAAGATCACAGATGGAATTTCCATGTTCATCCAACAGCAATATTGACCAGGTTAACGGTCAGGTCTGCTATTGATCAGAAGGTATTGATCAGCTTTGTGGTATCTCCTGACCCTCTGGGGTCTCAATTTGGTTACTCAACTTATCCTAATCATGTGGTTTAGACAAGAAGAAAGGGCTTCTGGGCAGAATGCCAATAGGAAGATTGTCACTCAGAAAACAACACACCCTTTTATTTATGGTCTTTTCCTTTTCCCCCATCAAATTAGATTTTGCTTTCTCACACTACTTAGGTGAAAGAGACAAAGACCAGCGTTTAATATGCAAAAGCTGTAGTTCACGTCCCACTTGCTAGTATCCTTGCAAAAAGATTTCTTTCAATGCTTTAAAATCCTTTAGCTATTTACTTTCATCGCGTGGGTTACATTTACCTATTTTTTGTTACAAGTTTTATATAGCATAATCACAAGGAAAGGGAAGCAGTTCTGTTCCACCTTTTTTTTTTTTTTTGTAGCTAGTCATCCCATTGAATTTTTTTTAAAGAGAAAGAAGATTCTAGATTTCATGTAAAGAAAATGCAAATAAGTATAAGATTTTATTTCAAAAATAATTTTTTATCTTACTTTTCAAAACAGAATAAAATCATGGACATAGTAAGTATAAAAGCACTATATCCTCTAAATTTCTTTTGGTTTCCTTATCTGTAAAATGAGAAGTTTACCCTGAATAAATTATTTTTAAGTTTCTTTCTGGTTTAATATTTATGATTTACAGGTAGGTATGGCACTATTTTTGTTGGAATACATCATTTAAAAAAAAGAGAGAGACAAAATTTGGCCTAGCGTAGATTGGTGATCACCACGCAAGACCCCCAGTTCTGAAAATGGTTAGAATTGGAGTGACTAGAAGGAAGTAGACCACCCTCCATGGGGTCATTGTATCTGGAGTTTAAAATTTGCAGCTAAGGATTTTGAGGCAAATAACAAAGTCTGTGAAGTGGTGGAGTGAGAGTCCAGGGGGAATGGTAGGAGCCCTGGGCAATAGAAAAGCTGCTGACCCCTACTTAAAACCGTGTAAATTAAAAATGGCATTGCCCCAAACACACAGATCTATGGCTGCATTTGGTCTATAGGCTTCTAGCTTCCCACTCTTAAATTCAAATCCAGCCAATCCCTTTATTTTTCAAGTAAAAATCAGAGGTCCAGAGAGGGGGCAGTAATTTGCCTGGAGTCACACAGCTATTTAGGGATATAGCAAGGACAAGAAGCTAGGTTTCTTGATTCCCAAATCACTGTTCTTCCCTCTGATTAGCTCCCAGCTTAGATGTATTCAGGTCTACTGATTGTCAACACAGAATGAGTTGTTATAGTCTTGCTGCCCTTGTCTGAAAATTGGTTATAACAATATCTACCTCTTAAAAATATTAAAAGGCAATCTATGTTTTAAATAGTGTTGGCCTGTTAAGTCACTATTAAATCATGAATATTCTAGAACAGCACCTTCCAACAGCCACAGAGGTAGTTTGAAATCTTCCCGTACCCACATTAACAAAAGTAAACACATATGTCAAAAATACTATCATTTCAACTTTTAATAAGAATTATTAATGAGACACTTATTCCTCCTCTTTTAATTTAATTTTACTTTATTTAACTTTACAATATTGTATTGTTTTTGCCATATATCAAAATGAATCTGCCATAGGTATACATGTGTTCCCCACCCTGAATCCTCCTCCCTCCTCCCTCCCCATACCATCCCTCTGGGTCATCCCAGCGCACCAGCCCCAAGCATCCAGTATCATGCATCAAATCTGGACTGGCGACTTGTTTCATATATGATATTATACTTATTTCAATGCCATTATCCCAAATCATCCCACCCTCTCCCTCTCCCAGAGTACAAAAGACTGTTCTATACATATTCCTCTTTTAATACAAATCTTTACAATCTGGGGTGTATTTTATACTTGCAGCATATTCTTAATTTGGACAATCACATTTCAAGGGCTCAGTAGCCACTGTGGCTACCATACTGGACAGTGAAGTTCTGGAAGCTTCTTTGGATTCCATTCTCACTCTTCTGAAAGCCAACCAGAGCAAAAGTCCCCAGAGGTTTGTGTCTTTCAAGCCTCCTATTGCTAGTTAATTAAATCCCTAAACAACAGCTGAGTCATTGTAACTGCGGAAGGCAATTTAAGAAATCTGTCTTAAAGCCAAGAACACAGCTCCCCACCTTGAAGGCGGAAGAGTCTGCATTAAATCAGGTGCTCTAGTGTGGGAGCAGAGAAGAGATGTCATTGACAAGGATTGAGGAAAGCAGAGAAATGAATCACAGGATATGAGTCACTATTTTCCTCCAAGCCACTATCAAGGAGAGTCTATAGTGCTTTACTCAGTCCTCACAGCCTATCCAGGGGTGAGTACTACATTATATCCCATTTTATGGAGGAGGAAACTGAGGCGCAGAGGTCATAGAGCTTGCCTGAAGTCCTGCAGCTAGTAGTCAGCACAGCTTGTGCCCAACACCTAGATCTGATGGACTTCAGCACCTAGTTCTTAATTGCTAGACTGTACTTGGGGGTATTCTCACACCATCTCCAAATACCCTGAAGCACCACATGGAATACTTGTATTAAAATGTGCATAATTGTTTGGTGTTTACATATAATTTATTATTGTGTGTATGACTGCATGGTCTATTTTTAGGCATCTTTTCATCTAAAATGGTATCACTGCTTCCCAATAAAGTGGTCAGTTCAGTTCAGTTCTCAGTCATGTCCGACACCTTATGACCCTACAGACTGCAGCACGCCAGGCTTCATTGTCCATCACCAACTCTCGAGCTTGCTCAAACTCATGTCCATTGAATCGGTGAGGCCATCCAACCATCTCATCCTCTGTCGCCCCCTTCTCTTCCTGCCTTCAATCTTTCCCAGCATCAGGGACTTTTCCAATGAGACAGGTCTTCTCATCAGGTGGCCAGAGTATTGGAGTTTTAGCTTCAGCATCAGTCCTTCCAATGAATATTCAGAACTTATTTCCTTTAGGATGGACTGGTTTGATCTCCTTGCAGACCAAAGGACTCTCAAGAGTCTTCTCCAACACCACACTTCAAAAGCATCAATTCTTTGATGCTCAGCTTTCTTTATAGTCCAACTCTCACATCCATACATGACTACTGGAAAAACCAAATCTTTGACTAGATGGACCTTTGTCAGCAAAGTAATGTCTCTGCTTTTCAATATGGCTTCTAGGTTGGTCACAGCTTTTCTTCCAAAGAGCAAGCATCTTTTAATTTCATGGCTGCAGTCACCATCTGCAGTTATTTTGGAGCCCCCAAAAATTAAGTCTTTCACTGTTTCCCTATCTATTTGACATGAAGTGATGAGACCAGATGCCATAATATTAATTTTTTGAATATTGAGTTTTAAGCAGCTTTTTCACTCTCCCCTTTCACTTTCATTAAGAGGCTCTTCGTTCTTCTCGTTTCTGTCATGAGGGTGGTGTCATCTACATATCTGAGGTTAATGACATTTTTCCCGGCAATCTTGATTCCAGCTTGTGCTTCATCCAGCCCAGCATTTCACATAATGTACTCTGCATAGAAGTTAAATAAGCAGGGTGACAATATACAGCCTTGACGTATTCCTTTTCCTATTTGGAACCAGTCTGTTTTTCCATGTCCAGTTCTAACTGTTGCTTCCTGACCTGCATACAGGTTTCTCAAGAGGCAGGTCAGGTGATCTGGTGTTCCCATCTCTTGAAGAATTTTCCACAGTTTATTGTGATCCACACAGTCAAAGGCTTTGGCATAGTCAATAAAACAGAAGTAGTTGTTTTTCTGGAATTCTCTTGCTTTTTCTATGATCCAACGGATGTTAGCAATTTGATCTCTGGTTCCTCTGCCTTTTCTAAATCCAGGTGGAACATTTGGAAGTTCTCAGTTCATGTACTGTTGAAGCCTGGCTTGGAGAATTCTGAGCGTTACTTTGCTAGGGTGTGAGATGAAAGCAATTGTGAGGTAGTTTGAGCATTCTTTGGCATTGCCTTTCTTTGGGATTGGAATGAAAACTGACCTTTTCCAGTCCTATGGCCACTGCTGAGTTTTCCAAAGTTGCTGGCATATTGAGTGCCACACTTACTCAGCATCATCTTTTAGGACTAAAATAAAGTGGTAGTTTTTTTAAAAATTGAAGTATAGTTACTGTACAATATAAGTGATTCACAATATTTAAAGGTTACACACCATTTTTAGTTATAAAATATTGGCTATACTCCCCATGTTGTACAATATATCCTTGTCGCTTATTTTATACCTAGTAATTTGCATCTCTTGCCCCTCTACCCTAGTATTGCCCCGCCCCTTTTCTCTTAAAGTGGCAGTTCCTTAATCATTCTCTTTGCTATTCCTTTGCACCCACCCACTGTTTCTTGTGGACTCTTGGAAGCAAAACTGCACAAAGAAGAGACACAGAGAGCAAAGAAGTAGGAAGTAGGTGCCAGGAATCAGTGGCGCTGGCTATTGGCAGAGGACTTGGCATATCTATAACCTCTGATCTGACGTGGGAGGGGAGGGAAATAGCAGCAGCTCTGTTTGTCTGTTAATTTTTCTTCCTTCAATATCTCCTATTAGAATGGATGCTGATGTTTGAAGTCATATGATGTCCATAATCCAAATGTGGCTTCAGCATAGATTATATTCAGTTATTTCTCAATATTCTCAGAGATGTGGCCCGCACTGGCAGCATCAAGAGTCATTCACAGACTCAGCCTGGGGGTTTGGGGGTGGTCCTGAAGCCGAATGGGAATATCTGGATGTTAGTTACAGCTTCAGACTCCAGAGGAGAAAAGGCTCCAGGCTGCTTTAACCCTAACTGTAACCTCTAGGACACCCCCAGGCTGAGCTCGGTCTGTGAATGGCTAGCTTCTTTGGGATCCCTTCAGAGTGCTCTCCTCACCTTGTGGACTTACTGAAACCCCCAGCCCAGTGCCCAGCACATGGTAAGTGCCTAAAACCTCTGAGCCACCACACTGAACCCACTAGTGAAACCACTTTACAAAGAGTAAAGGCTGTCACTCATACTTCTTTATAGAACATATTCGTAGAAACCTTTGTTCTTGAATTGTCAGAACCTCTTTGATTGTGGGGCAAGAAAGTAGAATCCTATATTTTCTTGGAAATCAGCAAACAAACTGAGGTTCAGAAGGCTTAAGTTAATGGTCCTTATAGTTTCGGGTATCAGATTCCACATCCCAGATGTCTCTTGTGGCCTGGAGAAGGAGCTGGAAAGCTGTTGATTCCTCTCCTCCCACCACCCCTTGTGGGCCCACTGCTCAGTCAAGCCAGCGATGGAGAGAGTCGCCCTTCTCTAAGTGAGTCTCACTTATAGGACAATAACAAGCCGCTCCCCTGGCTCAGCACCCTTGACTGGGGACCATCCTGGTGCCAGGTACTGGGCTAAGTGCTGAGAATGTAAAGACAGACAAGACAGGTGAGGAACTCACACTCCAGTAGGCGTTCCGGGAGGTTTCTACTGCACACCTGCGAGAGAAATGGGGTGCATGTGCTCTTGGAAACAGGGCAGGAGGCAGCAAAAGTCAGAGTAAAGGCAAATGTCAACAAGAGCCCCAAAGCAAGAAGAGTCACAATGTGAACATGTAAGAGACAACCGCAAAGAAAGCTGATTGACTTCTAAGCTCCCCACCCCACCCCCGTTCCCAATATTCCCTGAGAATGTCTTGTGGCTAGAAAGGTCTTGGTAAAGACTGGCCATACCTTGCACTAATTGACCCCAAGAGCAGTGGGGAACAGCTCCCATTTGAGGGCTTCCTCCTCACCTGGACAGATGGGGGAGCTACAGCTGGGGTGCCGGGGTGGGAGATGGGAGATGAGAAGGGGATGTAGTGTCTGTCATTTCTATTGACTAAGCCTCTTGTGGTTCTGGTTTGGCTGTGTATCACTGGTTTTGTGTTATAACGTGTGTGACTCTGCTTGTGAATTTAATCCTGGGAGTTAGATTATTTCATCACAAGACTGTAACTCAGGGAGCAAATGGAGGGTGGTTGGATGAAGGGGAACACCACCAACAACAACCATCACAGAGCTTGCTTTGCTCTTCAATATGGCGCCACCCAGGTGTGATGTTTTTGTTCCATTGGCATGAAGGGAATACCCTATAGGCTAATATGAAGGCTCTTAGCTTCTGGAAACGAACAGTTCAGTAAGGAAGAAGCCAGTGGCCCTCCCCACTGCCTGTCTTGGCCCTGCCCAGCTTCGCAACTACTGTAACCTCTAAGCTGTTACCCGTCATCAGTGACCCACCCACCAGGAACACTGACCAGTGACCTGGCAGATGTTCCCCGGGCAGAAAATTCAGTTCCATTTAATGCCTAAAGGCCAGCTGCATACCTGAACAGCTCCATTACTGCCGGGGATGCTCTCAGAAGCTCATCTCCCATCTTCTCAGAGGGGCTTGGTATTGAATGGTGTGAGGGCCCCATCCTGAAAAGACAAGTGATGCTGACGTTGATTGACCGCTAGGCACTGTTGGGCCTAAATGAACCCTCACCACAAGCGTAAAGAAATCTATAGAGATCTCAGGTGAGGACACTGAGGTTCAGAGAAATGAAGTACCTTGACCACAGCCACACAGCCAGCAACTGACTGGGCCTGCGTCTCCTTGGAGAGCTGCGTAACACCAAGGCCTGTGCCATCCCCACCGTGTCACGTGGCATTTTGGTCTTTTGGGCACCACACGGGTAACAGCTTAGCATTCTGGTGCAGAACTGCCAGCCAAGGCAGGAGACAACTGTGGCTTGTTTGTAGCCCCTCCCTTCTTGGGAAAGTAAATCTGCTCAGCCCCCAGGGTTTCTGCTCCAGTGCAAGACCTGCCCTGGTATTTTAATAAACTCCTGGTGGTTCCAATGGGAAATCCTGGTCAAAGACCACTGAACGAGGCCTTCTCTAAGCCCATACTGTACGCACCCTTGGATTATTGAGTACTGACTACTGTCCAGGCATTTTATATTCCTCACCTCATCTAATCCTCCTTAAAGCCCTGTCAAGTAAAGAAATTTCAGTAAACCGTGCAAGATACCACAGTGGAAAATGGCAGACCAGGGACACAGACATGGGCAACTGAGCATCAGAGGTTGCGGAATTAGCCACTATCCCGCACGGCTCAGGGCCTCCCTGGGGGCTCAGTCGGTAAATAACCTGCCTGCAATGCAGGAGACCTGGGTTCGATTACTGAGTTGGGAAGATGCTCTGGAGGAGGGAACGGCTACCCACTCCACTATTCTGGCCTGGAGAATTCCATGGAAGGAGGAGCCTAACGGGCTACAGTCCATGAGTCACAAAGAGTCAGACATGACTGAGTGACTTTCACTTAACCACATGGCTCACCACTCACTCTGCCACCTCTTAACAGGGTCTTCTGGGGAAAATATCTTCCCTCTGGGGACATGAATTGACTAGTAGGAATAACTCCCTAACCACAGGCCTGAGGTGGGTGGAATATTTTGAGACAAACATTTTTCAACATTTCCCTCCTTTTCTACTTCAGGTCAGCTGCCACAGATATGCCAGCTTTTCCGATGATGGCCAGTTCCGCTGATTCCTGGCATTTACCCCTACTTCTTTGCTCTCTGTGTCCCCACCCACCCACCCACCCATCGAACCCATACAGTTTGTTTCTGGGACCACCAGAAACAGTAAGGAAGTGAAAAGGAATAGCAAAGAGAAAGATTAAGAAGCCACCACTTTATTGGGAGCGGTGATCCTGTTTCTGATTGAAATTGGCCTGAAAAAAAATAGGCCACTGCGTCATGCTGACAATAATAAATAATGTTAGCTAATACTTGCTTTTACCCGTGGGTCACAGGCGCTATTTCAAGTAATTTACAAATATAATTTATTTAATCTTTACAAGAACCCCACTAAGGAGGGCTGTGGTTACTGTTCTCATCCTCTATGTGAGGACACTGAGGCAGGCAAGGTTTAAGTAACTTGACCCAAATCTCTCAGATTTGAATGTTGGGGCCATGGTTTGAACCCTGGCGTTCTTGCTCCAAAGAAAACTAGGTTAGCTGCTAACCTTGGGAGCAGCTAACTTTAAGATAGTGGAGGACTCTGCCCAGGAGTAGGGGAGTACGTCTGAAAGACCTCCCACTGGTCACCATCTCTTCTCCAACTTGTATCCGTATTACAGTCCATGGGCTTGCAAAGAGTCAGGCACGACTGAGTGACTACACTTTCACTTTTCATATATGTATGTATATACATGTGTGCAGCTGAGTTACAACTGTTCAACTGTTGATTCAGGTGTACAACAAAGTGATTCAGTTTTACATATATATATGTTCTTTTTCGGGCTTCCCCGGTGGCTCAGAATCTGCCTGCAGTGTGGGAGCCCAGGTTCAATCCCTGGGCTGGGAAGATCCCCTGGAGAAGGAAATGGCAACCCACCCCGGTATTCTTGCCTGGAGAATTCTATGGACAGAGGAGCCTAGTGGGCTACAGTCCACGGGGTCGCAAAGAGTCAGACACGACTGAGCACACACAATGAGCACACACAATGAGAGGACTAGGCAGATGTTACAGGTGATTCACAGGAATCCAAAGGACAACACATTTGTCAATCAGGAATATTGCAAAGAATTTGCAAATAGATACAAAACTGGTTTTTCTAGCGTGGGGAGAAGAAATGTTGTCCCACCACTGGACAGAATTCATTTGAGTGTCCATGGGTGAGCATAATTAATTTATACTGCTATCAGTTCTCTACTACCCACAGAGTTTTAAAATAAATCAAAGGCAACAAAAGGTTAGAATCAAATAATCCTAATGGGTATGCTTTAAACAGTGCACAATCTCTGTAGTCTGATTCTTCCGTTGGTTGTTTCTTTGGACTCTCATTCATGGCGTTTTAGTTCCTCGTATATTTTACCATTTGTTTTTTAAAACTGTGAGTTTTGTTTTGCTTTTGTCCATGTCAACATGGCCTGTGGGATCTTAGTTCCCCAACCAGGGATTGAACCCAGGCCCTCAGCAGTGAGAACAGAGTCCTAACCACTACCACCAGGGAATTCCTTTAAAAAAAAACTGTGAGTTTATATTTATTGGGTCTTTACCAGCTGGGATTCTCTGATACTTGGATAAGCCTGGTGTGTTCCACAAGAGAGGATTTACACTTGCTTCTTCTAGGTGCTCAGAGTCACCACCTACCCAGAAACAATTTAAATGAAATTCTCAATTTGAGGTTTTCTAGAATATGTAAGTAGAGTGAATTTGAGCCCTAAACCTGAGTCAAGAAATGGCTTATGCTGACACATATCTCAAGGGAACTTTTTGTTTTTTTTCTCTCAAACTGGGAGCAAAAGCCAAGAGAAGTAATTCCTTAAGTCCTTTTGTAGGGTACCCCACTTCCACTGCAATTTGACCCTGCAGAAGTCCAGGTTTTTATTGGAGTATATGATCCTTAAGCTTCTGTGGCCCTCTGGTTGCTAGAAACTGACAGATGTCTCTTCATAGTACCTCTGGCTTTAGCATTCACTTACCTCTCTAGATTTCTATTGCTTTGATTTTTTTGCCTTTTAGTTTGTCCTTTTCGGTGTGTGTGTATATGAGGAGGGGGGTGATATATAGGCACAGCAGCTCAGCAATACATTTTTAAAGTTTTTTTTTTTAAATTTAGGTTATTTTTAGATATTTTAGGGTTTTTTTAAGGACAGGATTTTTAAAAATGTCTGCTCCACCATATTATAGGAAATAGAAGTTATCTGCTAATGCTAAGGTGTAGATCACAACAAACTGTGGGAAATTCTTCAAGAGATGGGAATACTAGACCACTTACCTGCCTCCTGAGAAATCTGTATGCAGATCAGGAAGTAACAGTTAGAATTGGACTGGAACAACGAACTGGTTCCAAATTGAGAAAGGAGTATGGCAAAGCTATATGTTGTCACCCTGCTTATTTAACTTATCTGCAGAGTACATCATGAGAAACCCTGGGCTGGAAGAAGTACAAGCTGGAATCAAAATTGCCAGGAGAAATATCAATAACCTCAGATATGCAGATAACACCACCTTTATGGCAGAAAGTGAAGAGGAACTGAAGAGCCTCTAGATGAAAATGAAAGAGGAGAGCGAGAAAGCTGGTTTAAAACTCAGCATTCAGAAAACTAATATCATGGCATCCAGTCCCAACACTTGATGGCGAATAGATGGGGAAACAATGGAAACAGTGTCAGACTTTATTCTGGGGGGCTCCAAAATCACTGCAGATGGTGACTGCAGCCATGAAATTAAAAGATGCTTGCTCCTTGGAAGAAAAGCTGTGACCAGCCTAGACAGCATATTAAAAAGCAGAAATATTACTCTGCCGACAAAGGTTCATATAGTCAAAGCTATGCTTTTTCCAGTAGTCATATATGGATGTGAGAGCTGGACTACAAAGAAAGCTGAGCACCAAAGATTTGATGCTTTTGAAGTGTGGTGTTGGAGAACTCTTGAGAGTCCCTTGAACTGCAAGGAGATCCAACCAGTCTATCCTAAAGGAAATCAGTCCTGAATATTCGTTGGAAGGATTGATGCTGAAGCTGAAACTCTAATACTTTGGCCACCTGATGAGAAAACATGGCTCACTGGAAAAGACCCTGATGCTGGGAAAGATTAAAGGCAGGAGGAGAAGGGGATAATAGAGGATGAGATGGTTGGATGGTCTCACCGACTCAATGGACGTGAGTTTGAGCAAGCTCCAGGAGTTGGTGAGGGGCAGGAAAGTCTGGAGTGCTGCAGTCCATGGGGTCGCAAAGAGTTGGACATGACTGAGCGACTGAACTGAACTGAAAGTAGTTGTATACGGGAATAATATAAAACTGGGATTGGGGCTAGTTCATTTAGAATGGCTACTGCACTCTGGCACTGTACTAGACATTGTGGACAAAATTCTGCCCTTGGCCTCAGGTTGATGCCTGGTTCCATCTCTTTCATAAAGTTAGAACTGTATTGAATTTGTGCTATTTACCAGGTGTATTAACTTAAATACATTTCTTAAACTATAAAAAGGAGCTATGTTCTTCACAGACAATGGTGAAGACTATGTGGACTAACCTATGGATATCAGGACAATTTCTGATGCAAGTACCAGAACCTCCAATTTAATGTGGGTTAGGAGATCTTCCCGACCCAGGAATCAAACCCAGGTCTCCTGCATGGTAGGCAGACACTTTACCATCTGAGCCATCAGGGAAGTTCAAGCAATAAAAACGTTATCACATCATGAGCTAGGAAGTCCAGAGTTATCCCAGGCTTCAGGGGAGAATATCAGGACTCTTGGCTCTGCCCTCCTCTCTGTGCTGACATTTATCCTGAGGCTGATAACAGGATGCATGCAAACAATTTCAGGAATGTCATCCAAACACAATACCCAGAGAGAAAAGCTATCTCTTTCTGTGTCTCTTTCCCAGAACCCTCCCTCTCCCCTCCAAAAAGAGTTCCCTTCATGTTTTATTGGCCAGAATTACATCACATGACCCTTCCTATGCCAGTTAGTTAATATCAAGGGAAATGGAAATATTGTGATTGGTTTAGATGGATTAATATTTATCTTTGGAATCGGGGGATAGATCACCTTTCTCTAAGCCTCAAAATGAAAGAAGAGATGAACAAGACAGGGGCCCTGTCAACACGAAAGAAAGGGAGAAATGCAAGTTGAGTAGGGCACCAACAGTTTCTGCGGCAGTCTGCAAATGCCCAGGATAATGACGACCACTTAGCAGGTGCCCGTTCCAGAAATGTTAGTCACCACTGCTCTCAGCTACAGCCAAACCTAATCTATACAAGCTGGATTGAGAGCAACCTCTTAATGCACCTCTCCACTTGGAAATCAAGTCATATGTCAGTGCCAGTGAAAAATTTTCAAAAGCTTGAGATTATACAGTCTCCAGACATGGATGCCAACTCTGCACGCCTTGTTGCCTGCTGCACAGCATACCACATGGCCAAGCCAGTGTTCTTGGGTTGACCAGTTGTTCCTTCTGCTCTCCTCTGTGTTGTAGCTGAGCTTCCTTATAGCTTTTATTCCACAACTGGTAAAGAAAACCTCATCTGGATAGCAACTCCATCCTCCCTGTCCCCCACACAAATACCCTGCCTGGGAGGCATGACAGCCAGCCCTGTCCTTCTACTTCAAATAAAATACAGTAAATATGGAAGTAAAAAACCAGACAGGCAAAAAGCAGGCTTAGACTGAATAAGGAAAACACACATATCTTCACAAAAGCAAATGAGAATAAAAGGAGGCAGAGGAATGATCTCTGAAACTACTGGAGGGCTGGGAAATCTGATATTTTTTTTAACTACTTTTGAGATTTAAAGATTTATTACCATCTTCCTTTCCTAATAGCCCTCTTTTCAGCAGTTTCATTATTCATCTGGAGGCAGGAGGACAAACAAAGGATTTTTCCTCCTCGAGAAACACCATCTTCTTCCTTGCCTCCACACCCCTGTCCTAGGAATCCATGACTCCAGGAAACGTTTTCAAATAAAACAATTCCCAGTTACTGGAAAATCTTAAGGTTTTCCTCTGTGAGTCTGCTGCAGTGGCCTGGCCTCTGACTCACAAATAAAAGAGATTTACTAAGAGATGGTAACACCCTTTGTGTAATTACAAATTACTTTTTCTTTCCCGTATTGACTCCTCAATCACACAGTGATGAAGGTTGAAATGAATCAGTGGTTTTCAAACTGTGTATGTGTGTGTGCATGCATGCGTGCATGAATGTGTCTGTATTTAAACAGAAGAACATCTTTTTGAATTATGCTATTTTATGTGGAACCCCAACATGAAAACCAGATAAAAGCAGATATGTTTTGGTTGAAGGGAGAGTGGGAGTGGAAGGGTGAAATACGTGAAGACGGGGTGTCTCTAAAGGCCCCATTCTTGGCCCCAGAAGCTCTCAAAGTATTGCCCCAAGCTGGGTCTTCTCAGGACCATTTGATAACCAGAGATGTCTCTCAGATAACTTTTTTAAAGCAAAGAAATAAAACTTGGCACATAAAGGTAAATTCTCTTAATTCATCTCCTCCATTCTATTTTCTTCCTCCTCTCTTCAAACAATGGTTATCAAGACAATTTTGTTGTTGCTTAGTCGCTCAATTTTGTCTGACTTATTTGCAACCCCATAGACTGCAGCCTGCCAGGTTCTTCTGTCCATGGGATTTCCCAGGCAATGATACTGGAATGGGTTGCCATTTCCTTCTCTAGCGGATCTTCCAGACCCAGGAATCAAACCCATGGCTCCTGCTTGGCCAGTGAATTCTTTACTGCTGAACCACCAGGAAATACTGGCCTCCTAAAATTGTTTAGGTCCTAGTCCCCTAGAAGCTGTGGATATATTGCTTTACATGGCTAAAGGGAACTTACAGATGTAATTTAATTAAAGAAGTTGAGATGGGGAGATTATTCTGGATTATCCTGCTAGGCCCAGTGTAACCATAAGTATCTTTACTAGAGGGAGAGTCAGAGTCAGAAGACATGTAGTGATAAAAGCAGAAGTTGGTGTGGTGGGGCCAAGAGCCAAGGGGTGTGGGCGGCGTCTAGAAGCTGGAAAAAGGAAGGATTCTCTCCTAGAACCTCCAGAAGGAACTCAGCGCTGCAGACTTCTACCTTGAAAACTATAAGATTATAAAGTTGTATTCTTCAACGTTACTGAGTTGGTGCTAATTTGTTATAGCAGCAATAGGATACTAGCACAATGAGTTAAACATGTTTCCACCTGGTCCATGTTTTTATACTTGAACTAAGTATATAGATAGAAATAAATAGAGAAGATAATTTTGTTTTATTTATTTTCTATCCTCACTTCATGTTTTTGAGAATCTATCCATTTGATACATGAATCCCTAGTTCATCTTGTTTAACTGCTGTATAGCATTTTGTCATATGAATATATCATAGTTTATTTCGTTCTCTAACATGGGGATTAGGATGTTAAAGTTTTTTCACAGCAATAAATATCCTTGTTCATATTTCCTCACACATAGATGTCCTATACATATACATGGAAGTTTACTAGGGTATATATCTAGAATTTGCAGATTCTAGCTTTTCCCCAGTGTCCAGATTACACATAGCTCCAGCCTGCTGAACCAGAGGCTGCCTCTGAGAAAGAGAATAGGATTTGGAGGGAAGGACTGGGAGAATAACGTTCTCATTCATCTTAATTCTTTGATGTTTGTATTTTTTATGGCTATCTATTACTGCAGTAAAAACAAACGTTATTCAGATGTTTAGGACATAAAATGGAGAGCCTCGGGCTGGCTGCAGCTGGCAGACAAATTTTGTTTGGCTCGCAGAGGATTTAAAACATATTAAAATATAAACTACAATGAGGTAGCACCTCACACTGGTCTGAATGACCATCATAAAAAAGTCTACACATAATAAAAACTGGGGAGGGTGTAGAGAAAGGGGAACCCTCCTACACTGTCGGTGGGAAGGTAAATTGGTGCAGCCACTGTGGAGAACAGTATCAGATCAGATCAGTCGCTCAGTCGTGTCTGACTCTTTGCGACCCCATGAATCCCAGCACGCCAGGCCTCCCTGTCCATCACCAACTCCGGGAGTTCACTCACACATCCATTGAGTCAGTGATGCCATACAGCCATCTCATCCTCTGTCGTCCCCTTCTCCTCTTGCCCCCAATCCCTCCCAGCATCAGAGTCTTTTCCAATGAGTCAACTCTTCACATGAGGTGGCCAAAGTACTGGAGTTTCAGCTTTAGCGTCATTCCTTCCAAAGAAATCCCAGGACTGATCTCCTTCAGAATGGACTGGTTGGATCTCCTTGCAGTGCAAGAGACTCTCAAGAGTCTTCTCCAACACCACACTTCAAAAGCATCAATTCCTTGGCACTCAGCTTTCTTCACAGTCCAACTCTCACATCCATACATGACCACAGGAAAAACCATAGCCTTGACTAGACGGACCTTTGTTGGCAAAGTAATGTCTCTGCTTTTCAATATGCTATAACTTTCCTTCCAAGGAGTAAGCGTCTTTTAATTTCATGGCTGCAGTCACCATCTGCAGTGATTTTGGAGCCCAGAAAAAGAAAGTCTGACACTGTTTCCCCTGTTTCCCCATCTATTTCCCCTGAAGTGATGGGACCGGATACCATGATCTTTGTTTTCTGAATGTTGAGCTTTAAGCCAACTTTTTCACTCTCCACTTTCACCTTCATCAAGAGGCTTTTGAGTTCCTCTTCACTTTCTGCCATAAGGGTGGTGTCATCTGCATATCTGAGGTTATTGATATTTCTCCTGACAATCTTGTGTTTCTTCCAGCCCAGCATTTCTCATGATGTACTCTGCATAGAAGTTAAATAAACAGGGTGACAATATACAGCCTTGACACACTCCTTTTCCTATTTGGAACCCGTCTGTTGTTCCATGTCCACTTCTAACTGTTGCTTCCTGACCTGCATACAGATTTCTCAAGAGGCAGATCAGGTGGTCTGGTATTCCCATCTCTTTCAGAATTTTCCACAGTTTATTGTGATCCACACAGTCAAAGGCTTTGGCATAATCAATAAAGCAGAAATAGATGTTTTTCTGGAACTCTCTTGCTTTTTCCATGATCCAGCAGATGTTGGCAATTTGATCTCTGGTTCCTCTGCCTTTTCTAAAACCAGGTTGAACATCAGGAAGTTCACGGTTCACATATTGCTGAAGCCTGGCTTGGAGAATTTTGAGCACCACTTTGCTAGCGTGTGAGATGAGTGCAATTGTGCGGTAGTTTGAGCATTCTTTGGCATTGCCTTTCTTTGGGATTGGAATGAAAACTGACCTTTTCCAGTCCTGTGGCCACTGCTGAGTTTTTCAAATTTGCTGGCATATTGAGTGCAGCACTTTCACAGCATCATCTTTCAGGACTTGGAATAGCTCCACTGGAATTCCATCACCTCCACTAGCTTTGTTCGTAGTGATGCTTTCTAAGGCCCACTTGACTTCACATTCCAGGATGTCTGGCTCTAGGTCAGTGATCACACCGTTGTGATTATCTGGGTCATGAAGATCTTTTTTGTACAGTTCTTCTGTGTATTCTTGCCATCTCTTCTAAATATCTTCTGCTTCTGTTAGGTCCATACTATTTCTGTCCTTTATCAAGCCCATCTTTGCATGAAATGTTCCTTTCGTATCTCTGATTTTCTTGAAGAGATCTCTAGTCTTTCCCATTCTGTTGTTTTCCTCTATTTCTTTGCATTGATCACTGAGGAAGGCTTTCTTATCTCTCCTTGCTAGTCTTTGGAACTCTGCATTCAGATGTTTATATCTTTCCTTTTCTCCTTTGATTTTTGCTTCTCTTCTTTTCACAACTATTTGTAAGGCCTCCCCAGACAGCCAATTTGCTTTTTTGCATTTCTTTTCCATGGGGATGGTCTTGATCCCTGTCACCTGTACAGTGTCACGAACCTCATTCCATAGTTCATCAGGCACTTTATCTATCAGATCTAGGCCCTTAAATCTATTTCTCACTTCCACTGTATAATCATAAGGGATTTTATTTAAGTCGTACCTGAATGATCTCATGGTTCTCCCTACTTTCTTCAATTTCATTCTGAATTTGGCAATAAGGAGTTCATGGTCTGAGCCACAGTCAGCTCCTGGTCTTGTTTTTGCTGACTGTATAGAGCTTCTCCATCTTTAGCTGCAAAGAATATAATCGATCTGATTTTGGTGTTGACCATCTGGTGATGTCCATGTGTAGAGTCTTCTCTTGTGTTGTTGGAAGAGGGTTTTGTTATGACACCCTCTTATGAGAACAGTATGGAAGTTCTGTTGGAAGAGGGTGTTTGTTATGACATCCTCATATGAGAACAGTATGGAAGTTCCTTAAAATATTAAGAGCTGCCATACTATCCAGTAATCCCACTCCTGGGCATTTATTTGGAGAAAACTGTAATTCTATAAAATGCATGCTCCCCAGTGTTCATAGCAGCACTACTTATAATAAAATATGATGCAAATTAACTTACTTACAAAACAGAGACTCATAGACACAGAAAACAACTTTATGGTTACCAAAGGGAAAAGGGACCTCTCTGATGGCTCATTGGGTAAAGAATCTATAGGAGACACAGGAGACACTGGTTAGATCCCTGGGTTGGGAAGATCCTCTGGAGGAGCAAATGATGACCCACTCCAGTACTCTTGACTGAAAAATCCCATGAACAGAGGAACCCGGTGGGCTACAGTCTGCTGCTGCTGCTGCTAAGTCGCTTCAGTCGTGCCTGACTCTGTGCGACCCCACAGACGGAAGCCCACCAGGCTCCCCTGTCCCTGGGATTCTCCAGGCAAGAACACTGGAGTGGGTTGCCATTTCCTTCTCCAATGCATGAAAGTGAAAAGTGAAAGTGAAGTCGCTCAGTCGCATCCGACTCTTAGCGACCCCATGGACTGGAGCCTACCAGGCTCCTCCGTCCATGGGATTTTCCAGGCAAAAGTACTGGGGTGGGGTGCCATTGCAGTCTATGGGGTCGCAAAGAGTCAGATATGACTGAGCGACTAAGCACACACAGCACAAAAAGTGGAAAGGGGTTAAGTGAAGGTCACTCAGTCATGTCTGACTATGGACTATATGGTCCATGGAATTCTCTAGGCCAGAATACTGGAGTGGGTAGCCTTTCCCTTCTCCAGCCCATCTTCTCAACCCAGGAATTGAATCTGGGTTTCCTGCATTGCAGGCAATTCTTTACCAACTGAGCTATCAGGGAAGCAGGGAAGGGATAAATTAGGAGTTTGGGATTGGCAGATGTAAGGTACTGCATATGAAGTAGATAAACAACAAGGACTTACTGTATAGCACAGGGAACTACATTCAATCTCTTATAATAAACCATGGGAAAGAATATACATATATTTATATATCAATCACTTTGCTATATACCAGAAACTAGCACAACATTATGAATCAACTATACTTCAATTAGAAATATTGAAATGTTCATTTATAGGAGATTTCACATAAAATCCAAAGTTCCAACTTCCCTTGAAATGTTAGAAGAGTTGGAAACACTGGCAATAATTGGCAAGAGCAAAGTTGGGCTGCTCCCCTAAGTGGAGCAAGTGTTCCCTTGTTTTGCCGCAGTCTCCATCGCAGTCTGTCACCTGACACCCTGCTCATATTCCTCGTTCATTTCACATTCTAGCTTTCTGTAGGCATTTGAACTTGGCCACCCCAGCTACAGTTGCCAGACAAAAAAACAGAACTTCAGTTAAATTTGAACTTCAGACAATCAACAAATAAGATTTTAGTATTTGTCCCAAATAATGCTGGACATCTTGAATTTTTATTTGTTAAATCTATCAACTCTAACCCCAGGTCCCTAGCGCTTCATAACCTGGCCTCTTGATTCCAACTTTATCTCTCTGTTGATAGGAGGCCGGCGGGCAGTATGGGGTCGCAAAGAGTCGGACACGACTGAGCGACTGATCTGATCTGATCTGATCTGAATCTCTACAGAATACATCATGAGGTTTGGTAGGCTGGAAGAAGCACAAGCTGGAATCAAGATTGCCAGGAGAAATATCAGTAACCTCAGATATGCAGATGACACCACCCTTATGGCAGAAAGTGAAGAGGAACTCAAAAGCCTCTTGATGAAAGTGAAAGAGGAGAGTGAAAAAGTTGGCTTAAAGCTCAACATTCAGAAAACAAAGATCATGGCATCTGGTCCCATCACTTCATGGCAAATAGATGGGGAAACAGGGGAAACAGTGGAAACAGTGTCAGACTTTATTTTTCTGGGCTCCAAAATCACTACAGATGGTGACTACAGCCATGAAATTAAAAGACGCTTACTCCTTGAAAGGAAAGTTATGACCAACCTAGATGGCATATTAAAAAGCAGACACACTACTTTGCCAACAAAGTTTCGTCTAGTCAAGGCTATGGTTTTTTTAGTAGTCATGTATGGATGTAAGAGTTGGACTGTGAAGAAAGCTGAGTGCCGAAAAATTGATGCTTTTGAACTGTGGTGTTGGAGAAGATTCTTGAGAGACCCTTGGACTGCAAGTAGATCCAATCAGTCCATCCTAAAGGAGATCAGTCCTGGGTGTTCATTGGAAGGACTGATGTTGAAGCTGAAACTCCAGTACTTTGGCCACCCCATGTGAAGAGTTGACTCATTGGAAGAGACTCTGATGCTGGGAGGGATTGGGGGCAGGAGGAGAAGGGGACGACAGAGGATGAAATGGCTGTATGGCATCACTGACTCGATGGACATGAGTTTGAGGGAACTCCGGGAGTTGGTGATGGACAGGGAAGCCTGGCGTGCTGTGATTCATGGGGTTGCAAAAGAGTCAGACATGACTAAGCGACTGAACTGAGCTGAACCCCCCTTTACAGGCTTTAACTTCTGGCCACACCTGATTGCTCACCAGTTTTCTGAACATGTTATTTGCAATCTTCTCCTGTCTTGGAGATTCTACTTCCATTCCTCTCCGGTCATATAAGATTAAATGAACAGCCTTCTACACTAAGTGGACGTTTCCACCCCTGCAGAAAGTTTCTCTGCCTTGGGGATCACTTCTTTCTGCTAATGCTTGTAGCAGTATTGGTAGAACTCCCTCAGCATTTATCATTTTGAACTGCAGTGATACTTATTTTTTCTAGGTAGAAGAGTTCTCCAACTAGATGATAATCTTTGAGATTTTACTCATTATTGTATCCCCAGGGCCTAACAAATCTTTGGAATTAGGGGGAGTTGGTATGAGTGCATACATGTAAGATGTAAGGATGATACATCAGTTAGTTTTTCATAACAGACTACCCCTAAACTTCATGACTTAAAATAACAAGTATTTATTGTAGCTCATGATTCTGTGTGTTGGTTGGGTGGTTCCTCTGATCTGGGCTGGTTTGTTTGGGACTGGATGGTCTGGGGTGGCCTCACTTGTAGATTTGGAGCCTCAAGTGACTTGCAGGAAAACAGTGGGTATGGTCAGAGCCTCTTTGTTTGGTACCTGTCATCCCCGAGGGGAAGTGTTCACGTGGTGGCAAAGGTTTCCCACCAGAGAGAGCCTCCACTGTGTCCAATTTGCTATCATCCACTTGCCAAGGGCTTCCCTGGTGGCTCAGACAGTGAAGAACCCACCTGGAGCTTAGGCGACGCAGGCTTGATCCCTGTGTTGGGAAGATCCCCTGGAGGAGGACGTGACAACCCACTCCAGGATATTCTTGCCTGGAGAACTCCATGGACAGAGGAATCTGGCAGACTACAGTCCATGGGGTTGCAAAGAGTCAGACACGACTAAGCTACTGACACACACACACTCGCAAGAGAAGGTTGTAGAGATTCCACAGAAGCCCAGATTTATCAAATAGAGAAAGAGACCGCTGCTTTGGGGTGGAGAGGGACAAAATCACGCGACAATAAACTGGAGACAATTACTGCAAAAGTCTATCTGAGATGATAACAAGAACCCAGCTTTCATCTCAGTTAAAGAGGTATGCTTCAGTCTTGGTCTCTACGTATCAGTTGAACTGGACTTCCTGTGATATGCCACACTCCTTTCCCCAAGGATCTTTCCCTTACTGTTTGCTCTGCCTGGAATGTTCCTCCCCACCTCCTTGGCAGGATAATTGTTGCACTTCCTTCAAGTCCTTTTCTGAAGTGACTTCATGAGGGGAGGCTTTCCCTACTCTGCAGACCACATCAAGTCTGCTCTGCACACTCAGAGGACCACAGGCGCTGCTTTTGCAGGACTTGGAACCATTGTTATGAATTTCTTTGCTGTGTAGTTTTTGTTTCTTAATATATATTTTTTTAATTGCAGTATAGTTGATTTTCAGTGTTTCAGGTGCACAGCAAGGCGATTCAGTTATACATATACACACGTGTTATTTTTGAGATTATTTTCCATTATAGGTTATTACAAGATATTAACTATATTTACTTGTGCTAGATAGTAAACCTTTGTTGCTTGTTGCATATCTATTTTTTTTTAATTAGAAATCTAGCAGTCTGTTCACACTAAGTCAAACGAGTGGAATGAAAATGTCATAATTTTTTAGTTAGGCAAAAATTCATCAGTTTTCTAATGTTGTGTGCTTTTTGTGTTTAGCGTCATCTCTCCCTCTCAGCAGAAAGAGCTCCGTGACAGAGATTGGGTCTATCTTGTTTGATGCTGAATCCTCAGCATCTAGCGTCACATCCAGCACGTTGTAGGTGCTCAGATTTAGAGGAATAAATAAATAAACATATGAATGAATGGCTGATGTTATGCTCAACCATTCTGTGCTCAGAATGGAATAAGACTGTTAAGAGTACTCTGACTCTGTGGGGGTAGAAGGCCGTGGAAAACTGCAGTCTGTCGGGGACATAAGAATGGGTTGTGCAAAATTATTCAATAACAACCTCGGAGTGAATAGAAAACTAAACATCAGATCAGTTCAGTTCAGTCATTCAGTCGTGTCCGACTCTGGAACTCCATGGACTGCAGCACACCAGGCTTCCCTGTCCATCACCAACTCCCAGAGCCTGCTCAAACTCATGTCCATCAAGTCATCCTCTGTCATCCCCTTCTTCTTCTGCCTTCAATCTTTCCCTGCAATTACAGTCCAGCATCTGATGTTTCATGCTGAGAAACCCATGAAGAGTATGAAACACCAGATGCTGGACTGTAATTGCTGTGGGAGATTAGGGAGAAGAAGTCTGGATATGCCAAGTGGTTACTGAAGGCATCACCTAGGAGGTAGCACTTGAACTAGGTCCAGAGAGGAAACAGGATTTCGTTGCGATGAAATTAGGGAAGGAAGCTAGTAAGTTGAGATTGTGAGTTTGATCCGATATAACACTTATTATACTCGTGTCCTCATAAGCAGCTGATCACACAAGGAACCAGGCAGGAGAGTAAGTGGAGCCATTCCCGAGATCACTGAAGCAGCTCAAGATTGCTTCATAGGATACTGCCAAGTCCAGTGTCATCCACATAAATAAATAACAGTTCCCTCAGAGACCAGACTCCTCTGCCCCATTAAGAGAGAACAACATAAACATCTGCTTCTACTCTTCAGGAAACCTTGTAGTTCTAATGTTCTGTGTCTCCCACTCTTGTTTGTCCCCTCTTTTGTGTTTATCTATTATGAAAACTTCCAAACATACACAAAGAAAAGAGTACAAGAAACCCCACATTAAGTTCAACAAGCATCAATATTTTGCCATACTTATTTCATCTCTCTCCCTATTTTCCCCAAAAAACATTTAAAATTTTTTATTTTATTTTACTTCTGGCTGTTCTGGGTCTTCGTTGCTGTGCGGGCTTTTCTCCTGTGGCACCGAGGGAGGGCTACTCTTCGTCCAGGTGTGTGGGCTTCTCATTGCGGTGGCTTTTCTTGTTGCAGAGCACAGGCTCTTGGGCGCATGAGCATCAGTAGCTGCAGTGCCGTGGGCTTAATTGCCCAGCAGCATGTGGGGTCTTCCTGGATCAGGGATCGAACCGGTGCCTCCAGCATTACAAGGTGGATTCTTTACCACTGAGCCACCGCGAAGGCCCCTGCAAAATGTTTTAAAGCAAATCCTAGATACCATGTCCTAACATTCCGAACCATGTCAGTATGTATCTCTAAAGGAAATAAGATCATTTTCTTACATAACCACAATACCTTTTTTCACACCCAATAAAATGAAGCATTGTTCCTCAATGTCACTTAATACCCAGTCCATATTTAACATTTCCTGAATGTTTAAAACATCTTTTTGCGGTGGGTTTATTTGAATCAGGATCTAAACAAGATTCACGGATACAGTTGACACATTTTTTGTACCTCTTTTAATCTAGACAACTGTCTTATTAAACAGGGAAGTTATTAGGCAGAGGTGGCTTTTATTCTATGGCAGACTATAAAAGCAAACCAAAATCTAAGCCTGTAAATGCCTCACAATTATGAAATAAAAATGCTGAGGAGAACCAATGACAAGCAGCCAATGAGGCTTTAAGCCACAGCCAATCAAATAATTTCCTTTCTCTACTTCCTCATTTTCTCTATATAAGTCCTACCCCTGACTCCTCTTGCAGAGTGCTCCTAATCACTTCGTTTGGCACCACGGAGTTGGGAACTGACTTTTGCTCAAATAAACTTTAAATAGTAAACACGTTTCAGTTTATCTTTTAGCACTGTGGATATTCTCTTCTAATTGGGGCTTCTCTTGGCTGCCAACCACCTCAGCCTCACAGCCTTGATCTGTCCCCTGAATGGGCAGGGAGTTGAGAGTTTAGAAGATTTCAATATAGGAAGAGGACAGGTGGTTGGAGTGAGTATCAGAGTCCTCAGATCTTACAGAAAAAAAAAAAAAAAAAAATTCCTAACGGGCTTCAGGGCAAACGTTCAAATAAGAGGCTCTTAAAACTAGAATTGACCTACATAATTTCCTAGCACTTGAGAATGACAATAATTTACCGAATTGTAAGAGTCTGATTCCTACAAACGAGAGGGACGGTGACAGAAAGGAAATCTGGATGACCTGATAGACAATAGCCAAGCTCAGGTAGGACCAGTTACACAATTTGCAGAGGCCCAATGAAGGGAAAAAAAAAAAATCCCAGAGCCCTGGTTAAAAAATTATTAGTAATTTCAAGATACTATACAGATAGATAACTAATGAGAACATAGTGTAGAGCACAGAGAACTCTGCTTAATGCACCATGGTGACCTGAATGGAAGGAAGCCCAAAAGAGAGGGGATGCACATGTACATGTACATGTATGGCTGATTCGTTTTGCTGTATAGTAGAAACTAACACAGTATAACAGAGAAGGAAGTGGCAACCCACTCCAGTATTGTTTGCTGTGGGTAGAGGAGCCTGGTGGGTTGCTGTCCATAGGGTCGCACAGAGTCGGACATGACTGAAGTGACTTAGCAGCAGCAGCAGCAACACATTATAAAGGAACGATACTCCCCAAAAATTAATTTTTAAAAGATGACAACAGAAGAGCATTAGAAGAAAATGCAGGGCCCTTCTGATCACAGGGACCTAAGTGCCAGCACAATTTGCATGCCCACCCATGAAGCTGATCCTTGCACCAGTGGCAGAGTTAAGAGGCCCCAAGGAGCTGTTCTACAAGACAAAGCTTTCTCAGTCTGTCTCTCTTTTGCATTTCAGAGACATGAAAACACAGCGGGAACTGGTTCCGTGTTGGGTGGTCACTACCAGCATCTCAGGGTGGTGAATGGCTTTAGGAGCATCACAGTGACGGGCACGACACGGTTCTCAGATCACAAACAGTACTGGTTCTGGCTCCCCTAGCCTTTACACTAGTCTGTGTTAGCACAGGCCCTACAGCCAGAACGCCTGGCTCCACGTGCAGCCTCTATCACTTCCTGGGTCAATTTACCTGAACTGTCTGTCTGTGCTTATTTCCTCATCTATAATATGGAGCTAATAAAACTACCTGCCTCATAGGGTTGTTTAAAGATTAAATTCGTTACAATTTACTGGCATATGGCAAGCACTATATGTGTTTGTTAAATCCAGAGGCTAGAACCGGAAGGGCCCACACAGAACTCTAGTAACATGGTTAACAGGACGAAGACCAACTCTGCTCTTCTAGTGGAAGGAAGCTGTGCCTGGTGTGTTTATCCTGCTCCCCAGCAACTTACACAATGGTCATTCATTTCGCAAGTACTTATTGAGCATCTGCTATGTGGCAGACACTTAACGAGTAGAGAGTGAGCCAGGCATGGTCCTTGTCTTTCTGGGGCTGATTGTCTAGCAAAGGGAGAACTTTGCTGCAAAGTCAGCCCGGCCCGGGTGTGGGACCAGGCCTGATGCCTGGCAGGAGGAAGAGGAGACGCCCTGGCCTGTTTCCCACCACGCTCTGCAGTTAGTAACTTGGTTTGATTTCAGTATCCTGATTCCCTATTATCAATCCTCTTTGTAAAGTTCTATTTTGACTCAGCCCCTGCCTGATATTTCATCATCCCCGCTCTAAGATTCAACATTACTTCCTGCCCTGGAACCTAGACACCCCAGTAACTGCTGTTGAAACTCCAAGGTGCTATCATCTGCCTGACCCCCTTGGAGAGGCTCCAAGAAACTTGGGCTAGATGGAGTCCACCGTGAGGAACAACTATGTCATACTAGGCTTTCCAGGGTGAACTGAATGCACGTGTGTCCATGTCTCCATTAATTAGTCCCCACCCTCGCCCTGCTGTCCTTAATTCCTGGCCATCCCTGCCTATGAGCAGCTGTGTAGATCTGAATCTCTATCCTACCAACAGTCAAGCCCAGCATCCAAAGGATACAGGCAGGAGGGGCTGTGGGAGCCCACTGTGGGGAAGGCTCCTCCCCTGCAACTAACAAATTCTTGGCCCCCTGCCTTTGAGGGGAGTTTGTGGCAGGATGACGTGGGAGGGTAAGATCGGGTCATAGAGGTAGAGGGTGAGTGATGCGTCAAGATGTCAGCTGATTTTGAAATCTTGGGACCATTTTGAGGCTGTTCTAGAGCATCCTAGTGACAGTCTAGTTCACCACCATCCTGGCTCAAGGCCTCGAGGCAGCTGGACTCTTCAGTAGCTGGTGATAAAAAGTGGCAGGTGGGAGCCAAGGGTGAGTTTTTCTGCATATCGTCCTCCTCCCCCAGATCTGCATTTTAGAATTTCTTAAATAGTGAGGCTGAAAAAAGTTTCTCCAAAGTCACTATGAAAGAAACAGTGGCTATGAATTTCCTCTTAGGGCCACAGAAACAAAGTTATAAAATTGCAGGGCCTGTCTGTGAGGTGTTATCAGAATAGCAGAGAACCACACCCCACAAGGGTAACCCTAAGAAAGTTGGAGGGGGACTTCAGTGTGTAAATCTAGGGTCGCCTCAGAACACCTTGGCCCTGGGAAGGGAGCACAGCGCCCAGCCTTCAGGAGGCCAGGCGGCAGGACAGACAGAGGGGACAGTGCCAGGGCCCGGGGCCAGGACCTTTCCCCCCTACTAGCCCTTTGTTTTCCTGCAGCTTCCAAATTCACAGCCTCCATCCCGCAGAAACCTCGGATTCTGAATGGAGAACAGACTCAGTCTTGAGGCTAAACTTTGTAAACTAAAAGATTTGAAAACAATTGATGTTGATGTCTTAAAGGACAAGCCAGCAAAGTAATCAACATTATCTCCTAAACAAAACCGGAGGCTGGCTGGGGAAGGGAAGGAGTAAACAATGAGACTTCCCTAAAGCCTATTCTAGTTGAGCAGAAGAAACTTTTTAAATTCTAGAAAATAGTAGCAAAATATTCAGGAAGAGAGAAGTAACAATTTACAGACCATATAGGATACAGAGTTCTGCCGTGGCAGAAATCTTGCCAGTTGGGTGTCTGGGAAGACATGGACAGGGTAGAATTCGAGCCCTGGCCTCGCTGGAAAGAATCTGCCTGCAATGCGGGAGAAGTGGGTGCGATCTTGGGTCGGGAAGATCCCCTGGAGAAGGGCATGGCAACCCACTCCAGTATTCTTGCCTGGAGAATCCCAGGGACAGAGGAACCTGGTGGGCTACAGTCCGTGGGGTCGCAGAGTCGGACACGACTGAGTGACTAACACAGTTAGCACACTTGCTAGCTGGGGAGAATCTAGATTCCTTCCACATTATGAAAGACCTACTGGGTGCCAGGCACTGTGATAAAAGCCAGGAGCGTGAAGATGAGCGCTGGGTGGGCTCTGTCCTGACATTAGTGCTCCCAGCCCACGTAGGCAGCAGGTATGTGAACAGAGGGCAGGGCAGGGCCCTGGGAAGAGGTGTGATGGTTGAACGGCCAGGGAGGTAAGCTGGGAGCATGGGTGTGTGTGTGTGTGTGTGTGTGTGTGTGTGTGCGTGCGTGTGTGTGTGCACGTGTGTGCGTGTGTGTGTACTGTGCACGTGTCTGCGTGTGTGTGTGCTCTGGTATGTAGGGGGGTTTGTGTGTGTGTGTGTGTGTGTGTGTGTGTGTGCTGTGTGTGTGTGCACGTGTGTGCGTGTGTGTGTGCACGTGCACGTGTCTGCGTGTGTGTGTGTGGTCTCTGGTATGTAGAGGAAGAGAGAGTTTTGGATGAGCTCCACTGAGGATATGAGCTGAGTCTTAAAGCCTCAGTGTCGTCTGTGGACCCAGGGGAAGGAAGAAGAGCATCCTAGGAGGGGAACAGCTAGTGAGAAGGTATAGTGAGGAGCCACAGATTGGAGACAGGGTGAGAATTCAGAGAAATCTGTGTGACCGGGACAAAGGTTGCCTGTGAACATACCCCTATCCCATCATATCAGGGGAAAGGAGGCTGAAGGAGTCTTGAAGTCCTAGGTGTCAGAAAAATGATGTGCATGTTTATCATGTAAGGCATCGGGAGCCAGCCACAGCTTTTAAGCAGGAGAGGGTGGCTTCATGCTGACCTTTGCAAAGGTCATTGGGAGGAGGGACTCCTGGGGCTCAGAGAAGTCAGAGGAAGGGCACCAGGTCTGGCCATGAGCAGGTGAGGTTTGTGCAGCAGCTAATCAGACACTTACAGCCACGGGGTGCTGAGGATGGATTAAGGACAGGAGTACTATTTGAGGGGGAAATGCCCTGTGGAAAATGTTTATTTTTACAAATGTTCTCCCATTGCCACGTCCCTGCCCTGGTGCACGTTTCATTTGGGGATTGTTAAAAGAGCTGTCATTTCTATAGCTTTCTGAAGTTTGGGTGATGGTTTCCTTTCCCACTGAGTTGAAATTTCTGCTTCTCAGGAATCATGAGAGTTGACTTCAACATTTTTATTTCTGAGGGCTGCTTGAGAGTCTGTTGCCCCTGGTCTTTGGCTGAAGAAGGGTCTGTAACTATCACAATGGTGTGAATTTTCTAGAAATATCTACTGCGATCAGCTGGCATGATTGTGCTTCTTTAAAAAACAAACAAACTTGCCAGGGCAGTCCCTAGATTCTGCACAAGGCAACCCTATGCCTCCCTGCACAAGTGGTTAATCCCGTTACTCAGCACACCCCACTAGATGGAGGTTTTATAAAGTAGTTCTGCCCTCACAGGAAAAGCTGGGCTAGAAGAAAAGGGCACTGAAGGAAGCGACTTTTATTCTAATACCAAACCCCTGGGAGACTGGTGTTTGGAGTGTTTACATCCTCCTGACTTTTTACATGATTTCCCCAACTCTTACATTTCATACATCAAGAGCAAAATAGAACTTGACCCTGGTTTATTACACGGTAGGTCTGCCAGATGGCTCCGGAACAGTGGCTTTGCCGTGTGCATGGGCTGGTTAGTCAGGAGACAGGAGCAGAGGGTGAATAAGTTGAGGTTGGGGTTGAAATTCCTATAGAGGCCATTGGCCGGGCACACCCTGCCCTTAGCGCACTCTGGCCCGGGTCACCAGGGGTAACAGGGTAGGGAATGGCAGCCCAGCCCCACTCTCATAAATCGTATTGCGTGTCCTGAATGGTGGGTCAGTGAATAGGAATTTCAGGCATAATGAGACCTTGATTAAGAAGGCCTGTGGGAAGAAGGCACCATGATAGGTCTCAGCTGTGATTTTTTTCCCCCAGCTTTCATTAGTGATGTGGAGCAGTGTTGATTGTAGCAAATTCTCTACTAAACAGAAAATATTTCACTGCTCCAAAGAGAAATACCTGCCTTACAGCTTCAATTTATCCCCAAATCGTTGTCGGTACACAATGTAAGGCCACGTTTCCTTCCCAGCTTCCTCCTTCTCTGCCCTTCCCTGCTCACTGGTGGCCTCTCCTCCCCTGCAGCCCCTGGAGGCCTTTCTTCTCCTTATTAAAGCAGGACAGGCTCTTGTTTGGGCTCGCAAGCTGACAGATTGGCCTTTGGAAATGATTTCTGTCACCCTCTCTTTAACTAAATGTTGCATTTCAAAGTGTTTCCTGGGGATCGTGGCTAAGAGCTCGTGGCCTAGAACCAGATCAAAGCCAGGCTGGGATCTGGTCCTGAGGGTTACCAGTGGTGAGAGGTGGGCTGAGGGCTTCCCCTGGCGGAGCCTCAGTTTCCCCTCTCTGTGAAGGAAAGCCCACACTGATGCAGGGCTGTTTTGAGGACTGAAGGAGAGAACGCATGCTGGCTCTCAGAATTTCCCCGCACCTGGCAAGTCTCAGCTATGATTACTGGTTGGTGAACTGCTCCGTAAATGGCCTTATTCTACTGGGAACTTAGTGTAACAGCTAGTAAAGGGAGAGAGTGTTTTAAACTGATTGTATTAGGAAAAGTTTCAAACGGGTGGAAAAGCTGTAGGAATAGTACAGTTGACCCTGGAGTCCCTCTCCTTGACTCTACAATTGCTTACATTTTGCTGCATATATACATTTTTTTTTCCTGAACCATTTCAAAGTAAAATATAGACGTGACCCTAAACACTTAAACTCACACCTTTTGAGCAATAAGGGCATTTTCCTACATATTCACAATAATCTTTATTACATTTAAGAACATTAATAATAATTACCTGATTACCTAATTCCTAATCTATATAAGTGAAAGTGGAGAGTGAAAAGGTTGGCTTAAAGCTCAACATTCAGAAAACGAAGATCATGGCATCTGGTCCCATCACTGCATGGGAAATAGATGGGGAAACAGTGGAAACAGTGTCAGACTTTGTTTTTCTGGGCTCCAAAATCACTGCAGATGGTGACTGCAGCCATGAAATTAAAAGACGCTTACTCCTTGGAAGGAAAGTTATGACCAACCTAGATAGCATATTCAAAAGTAGAGACATTACTTTACCAACAAAGGTTCGCCTAGTCAAGGCTATGGTCTTTCCTGTGGTCATGTATGGATGTGAGAGCTGGACTGTGAAGAAGGCTGAGCGCCGAAGAATTGATGCTTTTGAACTGTGGTGTTGGAGAAGACTCTTGAGAGTCCCTTGGACTGCAAGAAGATCCAACCAGTCCATTCTGAAGGAGATCAATCCTGGAATTTCTTTAGAAGGAATGATGCTAAAGCTGAAACTCCAGTATTTTGGCCACCTCATGTGAAGAGTTGACTCATTGGAGAAGACTCTGATGCTGGGAGGGATTGAGGGCAGGAGGAGAAGGGGACGACAGAGGATGAGATGGCTGGATGGCATCACTGACTCGATGGATGCGAGTCTGAGTGACCTCCGGGAGCTGGTGATGGACAGGGAGGCCTGGCGTGCTGCGGTTCATGGGGTCGCAAAGAGTCGGACATGACTGAGCGACTGATCTGATCTGATCTGAATCTATATAAAGGGGGCTTCCCTTGTGCCTCAGCTGGTAAAGAATCCGCCTGCAATGTGGGAGACCTGGGTTCAACCCCTGGATTGGGAAGGTCCCCTGGAGAAGGAAAAGGCTACCCACTCCAGTATTCTGGCCTAGAGAATTCCATGGACTGTATAGTCCATGGGGTCGCAAAGAGTCAGACGTGACTGAGCGACTTTCACTTTCAATCTATACAAAGAGTTTCAAAATGTCCCCCATTAAGCCTTCTAACAGATTTAAAAAAATTTTTTTCTCAAGGCCTTGCAGAGTTTAACCTTTATTATTTATTAATGGCTATGTGGATCTTTAGTGCCTTGACCAGGGATCAGATCCGTTCTCCTTTCAGTGTAAGTTCTGAATCTTAAACAATGGACCTCTAGGAAAGTTCTAATCAGCTGACTCGCTGAGTCGTATCCAACTCTTTGTGACCCCATGAACTGCAGCATGCCAGGCCTCCCTGTCCATCACCAATTCCCGGAGTTTACCCAAACTCATGTCCATCGAGTCAGTGATGCCATCCAGCCATCTCATCCTCTGTTGTCCCCTTCTCCTCTTGCCCTCCCAGCATCAGGGTCTTTTCCTATGAGTCAACTCTGTGCATGAGGTGGCCAAAGTATTGGAGTTTCAGCTTCAGCATCAGTCCTTCTAACGAACACACAGGACTGATCTCCTTCAGAATGAACTGGTTGGATCTCCTTGCAGTCCAACATACTCTCAAGAGTCTTCTCCAACACCACACTTCAAAAGCATCAATTCTTCGGCGCTCAGCTTTCTTCACAGTCCAACTCTCACATCCATACATGACCACTGGAAAAACCATAGCCTTGACTAGACGGACCTTTGTTGGCAAAGTAGTGTCTCTGCTTTTTAATATGCTATCTAGGTTGGTCAGAACTTTCCTTCCAAGGAGTAAGCTTCTTTTAATTTCATGGCTGCAATCACCATCTGCAGTGATTTTGGAGCCCAGAAAAATAAAAGTCTGACACTGTTTCCACTGTTTCCCCACCTATTTCCCACGAAGTGATGTGACCAGATGCCATGATCTTTGTTTTCTGAATGTTGAGCTTTAAGCCAACTTTTTCACTCTCCACTTTCACTTTCATCAAGAGGCTTTTGAGTTCCTCTTCACTTTCTGCCATAAAGGTGGTGTCATCTGCATATCTGAGGTTACTGATATTTCTCCAAGCAATCTTGATTCCAACTTGTGCTTCTTCCAGCTCAGCATTTCTCATGATGTACTCTGCATAGAAGTTAAATAAGCAGGGTGACAATATACAGCCTTGATGTACTCCTTTTCCTATTTGGAACCCTTCTGTTGTTCCATGTCCAGTTCTAACAGTTGCTTCCTGACCAGCATATAGGTTTCTCAAGAGGAAGGTCAGGTGGTCTGGTATTCCCATCTCTTTCAGAATTTTCCACAGTTTGTTGTGATCCATACAGTCAAAGGCTTTGGCATAGTCAATAAAGCAAAAATAGATGTTTTTCTGGAACTCTCTTGCTTTTTCCATGATCCAGTGGATGTTGGCAATTTAATCTTTGGTTCCTCTGCCTTTTGTAAAACCATCTTGCACATCTGGAAGTTTGTGGTTCACGTATTGCTGAAGCCTGGCTTGGAGAATTTTGAGCATTACTTTACTAGTGTGTGAGATGAGTGCAATTGTGCAGTAGTTTGAGCATTCTTTGGCATTGCCAAAGTTCTAATAGATTTTTTTTTTTCCAAACAAAATCCAATCACTAGTCTGACATTGAATTTAGTTGTCTAGTCTCTTTGTTCTTTTATATTTGAAGCAGTGGAGAAACACCGAGACTGACCTTGCTCTTGAAAGGCTGCAGGTAAAAATGGCCACGGTTCCCACTGAGGTCCCCTGGGGCTGGCACCTTTCCTCACACGGGCCCTGCGGTGTACGTGCGTTGTTTGCTTTGTGGAACATGTTCACTACTGGTTTTACTGCTTGATAACTTGAGGTTAGGAACTCTTTTATTGTCTTCATATTCCCATCACCCACATGGGACTGACACATAAATGGTCAACAGAAACCAATGGAAGGAAAGCCGCCGGGGAGGGAAGGGGAAAGCAGAGGAGGGGACTGGGAAGGAGGCCGGCCTGGCCCTGAACCTGCTTCTCAGGGGGTAGGTGCCTTGGGGGACAGGGGACCTCCTGCTGTCCCGGAGGCGCTGCCCTCCTTGGATTTGGGGAGGACAACTCCCCTCTGTGGCCTGCACCTTCTTCCTTCTCAGGCTCCTTTTCCCACTTCCACCTCCCTTGCCTGAGCACTAGCTGGGCTCCCCTTGGACCCTTTGTCAACTTTCATCTCTTCCTCTCAGATAAATGTTTGACAGTATTTTTAGAAAGTAGTCCATCATAGATTATCTTGGAACATTTCATGCAAAGATGGGCTCGATAAAGGGCAGAAATGGTATGGACCTAACAGAAGCAGAAGATATTAAGAAGAGGTGGCAAGAATACACAGAAGAACTGTACAAAAAAGATCTTCACAACCCAAATAATCACGATGGTGTGATCACTGACCTAGAGCCAGACATCCTGGAATGTGAAGTCAAGTGGGACTTGGAAAGCATCACTACGAACAAAGCTAGTGGAGGTGATGGAATTCCAGTGGAGCTATTCCAAATCCTGAAAGATGATGGTGTGAAAGTGCTGCACTCAATATGCCAGCAAATTTGAAAAACTCAGCAGTGGCCACAGGACTGGAAAAGGTCAGTTTTCACTCCAATCCCAAAGAAAGGCAATGCCAAAGAATGCTCAAACTACCGCACAATTGCACTCATCTCACACGCTAGCAAAGTGGTGCTCAAAATTCTCCAAGCCAGGCTTCAGCAATATGTGAACCATGAACTTCCTGATGTGCAAGCTGGTTTTAGAAAATGCAGAGGAACTAGAGATCAAATTGCCAACATCCACTGGGTCATGGAAAAAGCAAGAGAGTTCCAGAAAAACATCTATTTCTGCTTTATTGACTATGCCAAAGCCTTTGACTGTGTGGATCACAATAAACTGTGGAAAATTCTGAAAGAGATGGGAATACCAGACCACCTGATCTGCCTCTTGAGAAACCTATATGCAGGTCAGGAAGCAACGGTTAGAACTGGACATGGAATAACAGACGTGTTCCAAATAGGAAAAGGAGTACGTCAAGGCTGTATATTGTCACCCTGCTTATTTAACTTCTATGCAGAGTACATCATGAGAAACGCCGGGCTGGAAGAATCACAAGCTGCAATCAAGATTGCCGAGAGAAATGTCAATAACCTCAGATATGCAGATGACACCACCCTTATGGCAGAAAGTGAAGAGGAACTCAAAAGCCTCTTGATGAAAGTGAAAGTGGAGAGTGAAAAAGTTGGCTTAAAGCTCAACATTCAGAAAACAAAGATCATGGTATCCGGTCCCATCACTTCAGGGGAAATAGATGGGGAAACAGTGGAAACAGTGTCAGACTTTCTTTTTCTGGGCTCCAAAATCACTGCAGATGGTGACTGCAGCCATGAAATTAAAAGACGCTTACTCCTTGGAAGGAAAGTTATGACCAACCTAGATAGCATATTAAAAAGCAGAGACATTACTTTGCCAACAAAGGTTCACCTAGTCAAGGCTATGGTTTTTCCCGTGGTCATGTATGGATGTGAGAGCTGGACTGTGAAGAAGGCTGAGCGCCAAAGAATTGATGCTTTTGAAGTGTGGTGTTGGAGAAGACTCTTGAGAGTCCCTTGCACTGCAAGGAGATCCAACCAGTCCATTCTAAAGGAGATCAGTCCTGGGATTTCTTTGGAAGGAATGATGCTAAAGCTGAAACTTCAGTATTTTGGCCACCTCATGTAAAGAGTTGACTCATTGGAGAAGACTCTGATGCTGGGAGGGATTGGGGGCAAGAGGAGACGGGGACGACAGAGGATGAGATGGCTGGATGTCATCACTGACTTGATGGAGGTGAGTCTGAGTGAACTCTGCTGGAGTTGGTGATGCACAGGGAGGCCTGGTGTGCTGCAGTTCATGGGGTCGCAAAGAGTCGGACACGACTGAGCGACTGATCTGATCTGATCTGATGTGATCTGACCACCACATTCATTATCCAGTACCCTGGGGGGTAACTGCCACGTGATTTTCAATTTCAGGAAGGAAATTCCTGACAAAAAGGGTATCCTGGGGAGCATGCACTCTTTGTCAGGAAGGTGTCAGGATACCTATGAGAGCAGAATCTGCTGAAGGGAAAGGACTTGTGCGGGTGGATGAGCCCCCAAGGCTAAGAGGAGCTGTCTCCAAACGCAACTGACACAGCTCAGGCTTCAGGGTCAAAATATTAGTCCCATTCAGTGTAGAGAGAACAAAGACTGAATTGGCTGGAACAGACCAAAGTTTGTAGACCCAACTTTCTCGTGCATGCATGCGTGCTAAGTCTCTTCAGTAGTGTCCGACTCTGTGTGACTCCATGGACTGTAGCCCACCAGGCTTCTCTGTCCATGGGTTTCTCCAGGCAAGAATACTAGAGTGGGTCGTCATGCCCTCCTCCAGGGGATCTTTATACCTAATCCCTCTGTAAAATGCTGAGCTGAACAAAGGCAGAGAAAATATAGGGGATGAAGGTTGGAAACTAAATTATCTGCATGGTGGATTGGCTAATTTCCATTCCAGGCTCACCTCATGGATATGGTTCTCCATCACCTCTCCTTGCTGAGAAGTTGACTTCCAGTCAAAGTACATAGGCCATTTAATTATTAATCTGAGCAAAACATTGTTAGGAAAGTTAAACTGTTGAGTGTGTGTGTCTGTGTGTACACACGTGGATGCTTTCTGGGTTATCTGGCCTTTTTGTTTTTTCTGTTTGCTTTTCTGGGTCCCTGTTCCTCACCATTGGTGGAGATACCTATAAGGTGATCATGACTAACAGTGAATCCCTATGAGCTGTTCCGTCCCCGGCTCCTTGGATGTGTGTGGAAATGTTTGTCAGCTGTAGAGGGCTCGGTACACCAAAAATGACTGACCCTGACCTTTGATTGGACGGTGTATCTGTGACCAGGAAAAAGTTCAGTGTTCATGTTTGATGATGGTTTTATGCCCTCCTGTCAGTAGAAAGTATTTTATAGAGCTTGATGATGGCCCAGGGCTCCAGGAACTATCATCATTATTTAGCCAATGATTTTAATGAGTCTATATAAACTCATTCTATTTTTACACTAATAACAGCAGGGGAGAAGTTGGAAGATTAAACAGAAGGGAGGATGGGTTTTAGCTTCATTGCTCAGGGCCACTGAGAAGACTTTTACAGAATTAGATTTAGTCTATTCTCATTATTTCCTTCTTCCTATGGCTGTTCTTTATTTTTCTTTCTTCCTTTCTCCTTCCCTTCTTTCTTTTCCTCTTTCTTTCTTTAATATTTTCTGCATGCTTACAACATATTACACACAGTGCTAAGTGCTGGGTATACAGAGATGAACAACACATGGCCCCAGCACTCCTGGAACGTGATTTAGTGGGGAGGCGGAGACACAGTTCATTCCAACACAGTGGGAAAGGATGGAAGTAAGCTTGGTGGAGAGGCCCTAAATCCAGCTTGGCTTGAGAGAGTGGCAGAAAGCTTCCTAGAAGAGATAACTGGATGATTGATTAGGAGTGGGCATTGGGGGGTCAAGTAGGGCCCAGAGCCTTTACCTGGGAAACCAAGTCATTCATGTGGTTCAGGAGCGCTGGACAAAGGAATTGGGATGAACTCTGGGGCTGTGGGTTTTCCATGGATGAATGACCATGGACTTTGTTGTCACTTAGTGTAGTTGGGACCACATGGACAGGTAGAAATGAGGCCTCCTTCTACTCTGGAAAAGTACAGGTGACCTACCCAGGAAGTACTGAAAATGATCCAAGGTGCCTGCTCAGATAGCTGACCCCAGGGAATCCTGGCAGACATGAGAGAGAAAGTGAGGGGAAGCTCACCACTGAAAACCAGTGCTCAGGGCTGAAGAGTTTTGTTAAGGGTAAGCAGGCAAGGTAATGAGGTATGGATAAAGATCATTGCGTACCAGGGTGGGGCAACGCGGGCCGGAGAGTCGGAGAACTCCTGGCCTCCTACCAAACAAGGTCTAACTTGCACTGCAAGTTTTATTGGGAGCTCAAGAACTCAGGAGTTCTTTGGTCAGTAGTCAGCCAAGTGGCCACAGTAGTTCTGTTCCCCAAGAACAGAGCCCTCCATGAGCTGCTTCATGAGCTATAGGAAGCAGGAGAGCTTAGATAATCTCAGGAACATAAGAAGGAGTCAGTTAAGGGAAATTTGATTCCTGCTTCTTGGAGGTCTCAGTCTGAGTAGAAAGCGCATATGAGCTAGAAAGATATAAGTAGCATGTCCAGTAATATCAACTGCAGCAATATTAATACCACCATAGTCAATGTCTCCTCTGTGGCAGAGTTTTTCATGTATATTTCATTTAACCTTCACACAACAATAGAATGACATATAATGGTAGAAGTCATTATGACTCACTCATTTCATAGGTGGGGAAATTAAAGTTTAGATGGGTCATAGGTGTGGAATCATAGAATCACTTTTTAACCCAGAACATTCTAATTCTTTCATTGGGGAAGGAAATGGCAACCCACTGCAGTGTTCTTGCCTGGAGAATCCCAGGGACGGGGGAGCCTGGTGGGCTGCCATCTATGGGGTAACACAGTCGGACACGACTGAAGTGACTTAGCATAGCATAGCATAGCATTCTAATTCTTAAGCCTCTGATCTCCTTACTGTGAATATTCAGCACCACCCATCTTTGAGGACAACAGTCCAACAAAAGTGGAGGAGTGGAGAGACCCTAGACACGGGTGAACTGCTTTTCTGTAGCACAGTTGGCTGTTATGAAGATGTATAATTTTTAAATTTCCACTGCTTTAATTACTATAGCCTTAGTACAATAAAAATATTAGCATTAACCACACATATATGATTTATTGAGAAAAATATGGATCAGAGAATGGGCTTTCTGAAGTCAATTACCTTGATAGTTATATTGTGTCCCCGAAGAATTCATCTCTTGAGATATGATCCCTGGTGTAATAGTATTTTAAGGCGGGCCCTTGGGGAGATAATTAGATTTAGAGGAGGTCATGAGGGCAGGGCTTCCATAATGGGATTATCACCCTTAAAAGAAGAGTAAAGAGATGCCAGAGTGCTTCCTTTGCCTTCTCTCTTTCCTACCCGCTACCCCTGCACACCATGTGCAGACACAGTGAGAAGGCGGCCAGCTATATATAAGCTAGGAAGACTCACCAAGAACTGAATATACCTACACCTTGATCTTGAACTTTCCTCCCTCCAGAACTTTGAGAGAATAAACCTCTCTTAAGTTACCCAATCCATAGTATTTTGCTAGAGCAGCCCCAAAAGACCAAATTAGTAGTTGATACCATCAGCAGGGTAGACACATGTGTGTATGTCTGTGAACTAGATCCCCTTGGTGAGAGGGTTGTTGCCCGTATCTTGAGACTCTCTCACTCTCCACGTGACTTCTGGATGTTCTTTGTCTCATTGATATTTATGAATAATTCTTAGCGCAATAGGCAGTGTGTCAAGTCTCATAATCTGAAGGTCCTGAGTTCGGGCCTCAGAAAAGGCAGTTTGTTTGGCTTCCCTCATAGCTCATTTGGTAAAGAATCCACCTGCAATGTGGGAGACCTGGGTTTGATCCCTGGGTTGGGAAGATCCCCTGGAGAAAGGAAAGATTACCCATTCCAGTATTCTGGCCTGGAGTGTTCCATGGACTATATAGTTCATGGGGTCGCAAAGAGTTGGACACGATTGAGGGACTTTCACTTTCGTGCAACAATGGGAAAGTATGTGAGCTGCCTTGTGACTCTTCCGCAGATGAGATGTTGACCACTGCCCGCCATCTGTGGGGCCCAGTGAATGAATGGTAGTTCATGCGGTAGTTCTCACCACTGAGGGGAGAGCTAGGGTCTGCACAAACCGCTGGACTGCCTGCCTGGCTCCTCGCTCTGGGTGTCCGTGAGCGGCCTGAGGGAGGCACAATGCAAGTGTCAATAGTATTGCGTATGCAGTCCTCTTGAACACCCCCTGGACTCGCAAGCTATGTGGTCTCCCAGGAATTTGCTACAGGGAATCTGGTGTGTGTTCAGAGGGACTGCAGCTGCGGTCCCCGTGAGGAGAAACGTGTCCTCTAAAAGCAGATGAGCAGAGAGCTGTGGCTTGGGACGGGGACAACAACCTGCCTCAGGCTTCCTTAGCAGCCCGGTACCCCTCGCAGAGAGACCACATTGCTTTTCAACAGGGGCGGCCCATCAACTCCCAGACAAGGAGGAACCTGCAAAGGTCATTCAGTCCAGTGAGTTTCACCTGGGAATTTTGTCAAAGGGGAGATCCTTACTCAGTAGGTGGAAAGTGGGGCCTCGGTGTCCTGTATCCTTAACAATTTCCCAGGTGAGGCTGACACTGCTGGTTTGCGGACCACCCTTGGAATAGCGAGGATCTACTCTTTTCCTCTGCGTCACTGTAGGCTGAACTTCAGCGACCATCTCAGTCCAATAAGAATCCGTCCTGCTGTAAAGAAGGAAGTTCTCCTGTTCAGTTTTCTTACCTTGTGGGAATTCTTACTTAGGAAGACCAAATCCCTTTAGTCAAGTCCACAGAGGCCCTTTGGCCAAGTTTTCCTCTCAGTGGAGATGGAACTGTAAAGTAGCCCTCTCTCATATAATGCTAATGCTAAGTCGCTTCAGTCGTGTCCGACTCTGTGCGACCCCGTCCCTGGGATTCTCCAGGCAAAAATACTGGAGTGGGTCTCTCATATAATAATACTTGATTATTTAAAGGCTACTAAGTCAGATCTATTTTTTAATATAACTTTATGTATTTATTTGGTAGTACTGGGTCTGGGTCCGCATTCCTGTGTAGGCTTTCTCGAGTTGCAGCAAGCACGGGCTACTCTCTAGATGCGGTGCATGGGCGTCTCGTGGCAGCTTCTCTGGTTGGGGAGTACAGTCTCTAGGGTGCATGCAGTCACTAGATGTGGCTCCCAGGATCTAGGTTCAATAGTTGTAGTACATAGGCTTAGTTGCCCCTCAGCATGTGGGATCTTCCTGGACCAGGAATCGAACCTGAGTCTCCTGCGTTGGCAGGCAGATTCTTTACCACTGAGCTACCAGAGAAGCCTGACCTATTTTATTTATTTTTTTTTTTAATATTTATTTATTTGGCTGCATCGGGATCTTCATTGCAGTGCTCAGGATCTTTAGTTATGACATGCAGGATCTATTAATGTTCCCTGATCAGGGATTGACCCTTACCCCCTTGCCTTGGGAGCGCAGAGTTTTAGCCACTGGACCAGCAGGGCCCAGACCTATGTTTAAAAGCACTGCTTCTCTTTATGTTCTTACCCCTGCATTAACCAGTTTGGTCAGGAGGAATGAAATTATTGGGATGCTTTTGGTGGAGCAATTAGCATTTGGAACATTCATGTAGCGGCTCATCCAACTGGAACATCCTCACACACTATTCACTCTGTTTTCTCTAATAAAGGGGGTGGCAGATGTTATAAAAGTCAAAACCTGAAGGGAGAAGGAAAATCTCCACTGAACCTTTAGCATCATCACTATACTTATCAGAACCTGATCATAGCATTGATCTCAGGTGACAAGGACCTACTATAGGTTTTCCTTTTCTCCCTGACTTTATATTTCTCCCAGTTGAGAGACTTGGAAACAAGGATTCAGTCATCTACCCTGGCTGAGCAAAGGAATGTGAATTACCCATCATGTGAACAAAAGTCAGTAAATTGTATTTTAAGTACCCAGTCATCTGTGACAGGTGCCTCATCACTCATGTCTGCTGTAAACTGTGTTTTCTTTCTGCCCCAGAAAGTCTGGCATCTACTTTTTGCACCTTTGTGTGTTAGTCCTTTAGTCATGTCTGACTCTTTGGAACCCCAAGGACTGTAGCCTGCCAGGCTCCTCTGTCCATGGAATTCTCCAGGCAAGAATCCTGGAGTGGGTAGCCATTCCCTTCTCCAGGGAATCTTCCCAACCAGGGATCCAAACCCTGGTCTCCCACTTTGCAGGCAGAGTCTTTACTGTTTGAACCAACAGGGAAGCTCAAGTTATATACAGCACTCTAAAGAGTGCCTGACACTTGACAGACATTTAACTAATGTTAACTGTTAGCTTCTGCCAAGAAACAACTGGTGTGGGACTAAGATTACCGATATGCTGATATGCCTGTTGTTGCCACAGTCAAATCTTCCCCTGCCCCCAGAGGTGTTAGGACTCAGCAATGCCACAGCTGGGAACTTGGCCCCAGCGGGATGGGAGCCACAGATGCTGAGCTCGGCATAAGCCTCCACCCCACTGGACAAACCTCTTCCTCACTCATTTGATCTAAATGAAGCTAGGTAATCAGTTAGTGCTTGTTGGTCAAGATAACAATGATGATACAGAATCTGTGTAAAGTGTAACTTAGATATATAGTCATTCATTTTATGAACTCAATTTTATAGTCATCATTCATTCCCACTTTAGTATGGGGAGTCACCCAGTCAGACAGCTGCACAATGAAGTAAAGTCTGGGAATGCCAAGGTATGTCACTTGTCATAGTCCCACGCTGGAAAGGGGAAAGTCAAATTGGAAAGTCAGTGATGCCTGCCTTCAGTTGATAAACTCTGCTGCCTGAGGCCTGCAGTTTCTCTGGGCCTCAGATTCTTCTGTGGGTCTCTTCCTTAGTGAAGCTTGTGGACACCTGCAGGTGCTGGTAGTTTATGGTTGGAGAGCTCACATAACTCCTTACAGACATCTGTTAAGACAATCTCACAGTGTTATCATTATATGTAGGTGAGTTTCTCAATGGATCCTATTTCTTTCTATATTCCTAGTGACCCTTCTAAGGGCTCCTTCTGTTTAGAAAAAGGCAGAGTAGGCCCCCTGCCTTCCCCAGTGAGCCTGGCTGCTGGTGGTATTAGGAGATTGGCAGGCCAAGCCGTTTTGAACAGACAGTGCCAGCCTCAGCCTCCATTGTATGATTCCGGGTAAGTCCCTAAAATAGCTCCACCGCTAGTCAGTCACTGAGCCCCATTGATAAGGGGCAAGTCTTCTTCCTCAGGTCAAGGGGAAAAGGTTTAAACATACAATGAGAGGTAGAAGTTGCTTTCATTAGCCTTGACAAGGGACATTAGATCATCTCTAAGGTTCCTTCCAGTTCTGGGATTCTAGAACCGGAACAATCTTGAGCTGAAGATAGTTTGAAGCTGAGCTGGAAAAATCCCAGTGGAAAAAAGAGAGAAGAAAAACTCCAAGATGGTTTAGAAAGAGAGTGAGAAATGCTTGAGATTTTTCCATTTGGTGACCTGGCTGCATTTAGAGTCATTTTTTCAGCTCTACTGGGTTCACCTTTCTAAAAGGCCTGCCACTCTGAGATTTAAATCAGCTCACCCATGTTGCTAATTGGTGCAGCTTGAAAGTAGCAAAAGAGCAGGTAATTCAAGGTCTGGCTCCTTTGCTGTGCTTGTGCAACCTCCAGCACACCCAGTTTGCACATCCCCTATCCTTGTGGTCCTGCAGTGGCCTCCTTCCTCTTACAAGGCCTTCTCTCTAGATCAAGATGTCATGGAGTCAGATAGGCCTGGCATGAATCCCACTGATTGCTATGTGACTTGAACATATTTAAGCTCTCTAAGCTTCAGTTTTCTTACCCATAAGATGGGATCACACTAACCTATAAGCTATTTTAGAGTTACTATGAGAATCAAAAGTGGACATCCATACATGATCATACTTAGACATTAACTGAAAAGCTTTGGAGACTTCCCTGGTGGTTCGCTGCCACCAAGTTAAGTATCTGCCTTCCAGTGTAGGGGTGGATTCAATCCCTGGTCTGGGAACTAAGATTCCAAGTGCCAGGGTCGGGGGGGCAGGCAACTAAGCCTGCATGCTGCAGTTAGAGAGCCCACAAAAAGCTCGCACTCCACAACGAAGACCCGGTGCAATCAAAAAAGGGAAAGCTTTTGATATATGTCCAAGTGTGCCATTTAGTAGCTGTGGAACCTTAAGTGAGTTACTCAATGTCTCTGTGGCTCGGTTTCCTCATTTGTAAGATGGATATAATAACACTACCTACTCCATGGGTTTGGGGTAGTGATTAAGTGAATTGATATGCATAAAGTGCCTTGAATAGTCATTTTCATGGCAAGTGCTATGTGAGTCAATATTGTTATTATTATTAATAATATTAATTATTAATATTAATCAACAATATTATTATTGTTATTATTATGCAGCATACCCAGCATAAAGATATTATACCCAGATATTATACCCAGATAGGCACAGGGTAACACTAAAAAAGTACTGCCCTGTTCCCCAATAGCTTTAGTACTAAACCTGATGCCAGGTCTCTGGGATACCTTCCTCTGTGGTTGCCCTGCTCAACCAAGCTTCTCTCCAGCTAACAGGAAGCTGGGGCTCAGGAGCCGCTTAGCAATCAGGCATTTGAGGCATGTGTTTGGTGGCACAGATAAGTCAGCAGGTGTGTCCAGAGGAGACCAAAGGGGTGGTGTTGTTCAGTTGCTCAGTCGTGTCTGACGCTTTGCGACCTCCACGGGCTGCAGCACACCAGGCTTCCCTGTCCATCATCAACTCCCAGACTTACTCAAACTCATGTCCATCAAGTCAATGATGCCATCCAACCAACTCATCTTCTGTCATCCCTTTTTCCTCCCGCCCTCAATCTTTCCCAGCAAGGGGTGAGAAGGACCAACAAATTTCACTGTCTTTATTCCATTATTTGTCTGAGGCTCTAGCCTCAGTGGGGTTCGATCCTTGGGTTGGGAAGATCCCCTGGAGGAGGGCATAGCAACTCACTCCAGTATTCTTACCTGGAGAATCCCATGGACAGAGGAGCCTGGCAGGCTACAGTTCACGGGGTCGCAAAGAGTTGGACATGACTGAAGCAACTAGCATGCACTCTAACCTCAGGGACAGAGGTTTTCCCCAGAAGGGGAAACCAGAGTGTGTGACTTAGAACATCTTTCAGGAAGCAGGCAGATGTACTGTCTTCCTGGGGGGAGGAGTCCCCAAAACAGATTGTACCCCTATAATTTGACGGCCCTTGGCACAAGCCAAAGGAGGGTCTTGGTGAGCCTTGGTGGAGATGTTTTTCTAAGCCTGCAGACTAGGATACAAGATTCTAGTCCCAAAATTTCGGCTCTGCACGCAGCACTAGGCTTCCACACGCCGGGAAACGTTCCTGGCGCTGGGCCATCCAGGGAAAACAGCTTCAGGAAGGCTGTGGTGGGGGAGGGGAGCAGACCGCCTTCGACTGCACTGGTCCAAACCAGCTGTGCTGAGGCTGCGCAGAAAGTACTGTCTCACCAGAGAGCAGAATCAGTCATGAAATCAGACACTTACCTGGCAGGCCTAACCCATGCCCTCAAGGAGGTCACAAATCCGGTGGAAGAAACAGAAGTACTTAAAAAGTAAACGAGTAATAACAAGATATCTGAAGTTATCTGCTTGTCCTTGCAGATATCAGTGACCTGTAGGACTCTTTAAATTCCTGAGATTCTAGGTAGTGCACACCCTACTAGCAGAGGCAGAATAATAATATCTGCTAGATACTGGGTACTCTTCCAAAGGCTTTTCTATATTACTTCTTTTAGTTTTCACAGTAGCCTTTTGTTGTAGGCCTTGCTGTCCTTATTTTCACACGAGGAAACTCAGGAACAGGGAGGCTAAAAGACTAGCTTAAAGTCATACAGGAAGGAGCCAGGATCCAAACCGAGGCTCTCTGGCTCCAGAAAACACACTTTCACCCTCCCAGTTAAACTACCTGGAGCTGGGCAGGGTGAACCTGGGGCCTCACACAGGAAGGGATCCTTTTCTCTGTCAGGTCGTAGGGAACCCTCTGGTTACAGTTAATGGGGTTTAACTCAGAGTTAACACCCTGCCTGCCCCTTGTACAGAAGCTGCTTTCTCACTAAGTCCCTCAGTCGTGTCCAGCTCTTTGTAACCCCGTGGTCTGGAGCCCGCCAGGCTTCTCTGTCCATGGGATTCTCCAGGCAAGAATACTAGGGCATGTTGCCATTTCCTTCTCCAGGGGATCTTCCTGACCCAGGGATCAAACTTGAGTCTCCTGCCTTGGCAGGTGGATTCTTTACCACTGTGCCACCTGGCAACAGAGGTCACTAATTCAGTCACCTTCCAGGAAAGGAATCCCTCTAAGGGCAGAGGTCTCCTGCCAGGCCCCACATAGACCTTTGGCCAGCCTCCAGAGACTGCCTTTGTTGGGGAAAGGATACCAGTCCAACCAGCTGTGACCAGGATGGTGGGAGGTCATGTGATACAGAGTTAATCAGATGGTTCCCTGCAGCCTCAAAGAGCCTGACTTACACGTGTGGATGGGCCGAATCCCAAACTGCACTGAATTGTTACTGGCTGCTCGGCAACGGCACCCCACTCCAGTACCCTTGCCTGGAAAATCCCATGGACGGAGGAGCCTGGTGGGCTGCAGTCCATGGGGTCGCTAAGAGTCGGACACGACTGAATGACTTCACTTTCACTTTTCACTTACATGCATTGGAGAAGGAAATGGCAACCCACTCCAGTGTTCTTGCCTGGAGAATCCCAGGGACGGGAGAGCCTGGTGGGGTCGCACAGAGTTGGACACGACTGAAGCAGCTTAGCAGCAGCAGCAGCAACTCACTTACAAGTCTTAAAATATATGTATATATGGGCTTCCCTGGTGGCTCAAACGGTAAAGAATCTGCCTGCAATGTGGGAGACGGGGTTCAATCCTTGGGTCAGGAAGATATCCTGCAGGAATGCATGGCAACCCACTCCAGGATTCTTGCCTGGAGAATCTGATGGACAGAGGAGCATGGCAGGCTACTATATACATACATATATATGCTCTGTGTGTGGGCTTAGTCGCTCAGTCGTGTCCAACTCTTTGCAACCCCATGGACTGTAGCCCACCAGTCCCCACTGTCCATGGAATTCTCCAGGTAAGAATACTAGAGTGGAGTCCAGAGGATCTTCCTGACCCAGGAAGTATATTTACAAGATTGTTTATAATAATGAAAAATAATACTATCTAGCTGTCCAGCCATGCTATGCTACGTCACTTCAGTTGTGTCGACTCTATGCGACCCCATAGATGGCAGCCCACCAGGCTCCCCTGTCCCTGGGATTCTCCAGGCAAGAACACTGGAGTGGGTTGCCATTTCCTTCTCCAATGCATGAAAGTGAAAAGTGAAAGTGAAGTCGCTCAGTCGTGTCTGACTCTTAGCGACCCCATGGACTGCAGCCTACCAGGCTCCTCTGTCCATGGGATTTTCCAGCCATAGGAGATTGATTAAATAAATTAAGGTGCACACAAACAACTGATTCTTGCCTGGAGAATCCCCATGGACAGAGGAGCCTGGCAGGTTACAGTCCATAGTGTTGCAAAGAGTCAGACATGACTGAGTGACTAAGCAGAGAGAAACAACAGATTAACATGTAGCTGTTAAAATCAATGCTATACAAACATATTTATTAACATAGATGGTTTTAGCATGCTACTAAATGTGACAACCCACCTAAAAAGCAAAATGGATATTCTGATCCAGTTTTCATAAGAAAAAAAGTACATATGTATATAGAAAAGTATCTCATTTGTATACACAAAATATTAATAGATGTTATCTTTGATAGGAAGGATGACAGATTGTTTAATTTCTTTCTTGTTTGCTTATTTGTATTTATATTTTTATAGTGGACATTTATTTTTTCACTAATAATTTCCATTTCGGAGAATTTATTCTGTGCCAGGCAGCACCAAGCTAAGTTATTGACCCCATTTCACAGATAAAGAGATAGGCTCAGAGAGTGGGAAGAATTTGCCCAAGATTAAGAGCTAGCAATGTGGGGAGCTGGGGTTTGAACTCAGGCAAACTTCGGAGCTAATAGATTCACATGACAGATCACTAGGAAAGGTACACAAGGGTATTCATTGCAAATCCACCCTTTTGCCCAAGTTCCCCAGCCTCACATTTCCCTCATCAGAGACATCCGCTTTCGCCATGCTGCTGATCCCTCCAGAGAAATATTTATACCCCAACATGCATGTATCACAATTTATTGACTAATCTGTCCCACTGATTTGAAATGTAACTTTTATGGTATTAGTATAATAGATTCTTATATGTATTTATATTACTCCTTTCTGAGCAGATAGTAGACATTTTAAAATATATATTTATCTATTTAGACTACACAGGTCTTAGCTGAGGCACATGGGATCGTTCATCTCTGTTACAGTGCGTGGGGTCTCTTTAGTTGCAGCACACAAACTCTTAGTTGTGGTTTGTAAAATCTAGTTCCCTGACCAGGGATCAATCCCGGGGCCCTGCATTGGGAGTACACTGCCTGAGCCTCTGGACCACCAGGAGAGCCCCTAGACATTTATTTTTATGCAGTAACTTATTTTTTAAATTTAATAGTATATTAGAAATAACCCTAATTTTATAAAAAGAATCATCTCACCTTAAATATGAGAAAGCAAAATGTTTGAACTTCTTCTCTCTTCCACTTTTGGTGGAAAGCAAATAGTATTCACTGTGGAGAATGATACTCAGCCAGTAACTTACCTTCGAATTACAGAATATAAGAGCTGGAAGGGATCTTAGAGGTCGCCTAGCCCAAGCAGAGGAGCCTGGCGTGCAGTCCATGGGGTCACAGAGTCAGACATGACTTAGCGACTGAACAACAACAACTAGCCCAATTCCCTGTTCAGCAGATGAGGAAACTGGTCTTCCAAGTGCTTGGTAGCAAAACCTTGGGTGAAATCCCAGTTCAGGGCATTTTCTGCACCATCATGCCATGCCAGTCCGCTTGCCCCATTGACACACAAAGAGGATTGGAGTCATCTAGTGTGGAGGTGACCACTCTAAGCAGAGGACAGACTTTCCTCTGATGATGGTATGTTGCATTTATCAGGTCTACTGAGAAGCAGACATGGAAATTGGGTGTCATTTACTGTAGATCTCATAGTGAGAGTTGATATCTTAATGGGAATCTCCTATCTGGAAAACTTCTACGTGATTCCACATGAAGGCAGGGACCAGACCACAGGTATTCTCCCTGTATTCCTTCATCTTCTACAGTAGTTGAGTCATAACTGCTCCTTGGGGTATTTTCAGTTGTCTTTCCACCATTTATCTTTCTGGGAAGTAGGGTAGTGACAGCAATTCAGTCACCATACTCTAAATATTCCTCTTAACCCTTTGTGAAACTAACTTTGAGAAGCTGCACTGACAACTTTTCTTGGTCAAGTTCCCTAGAGAATTCTTGGCATCTAGCCATATTAGTCGGGGAAGGCAATGGCACCCCACCCCAGTACTTTTGCCTGGAAAATCCCATGAACGGAGGATCCTGGTGGGCTTCAGTCCGTGGGGTCGCTAGGAGTCGGACACGACTGAGCGACTTCACTTTCACTTTTCACTTTCATGCATTGGGGAAGGAAATGGCAACCCACTCCAGTGTTCTTGCCTGGAGAATCCCAGGGACGGGGAGCCTGGTGGGCTTCTGTCTATGGGGTCGCACAGAGTCGGACACGACTGAAGCGACTTAGCAGTAGCAGTAGCAGCCATATTAGTCAAGGTTTTTCAGTTGCACACACCAGAAACCTCACAGGAACAAGTTTAGACAAAAAAAGGGAATATATTAGTTCATGGGATTCAAGGGAAGTTGAGTGTCTAAACTAAGCAAAGCTTCAGCCAGTTCAGTCACTCAGTCATGTCCAACTCTTTGTGACCCCATGGACTGCAGCACACCAGGCTTCCCTGTCCATCACCAACTCCTGGAGCTTGCTCAAACTCATTTCTATCAAGACAGTGATGCCATCCAACCATCTCATCTTCTTCAAAGCTTAAGGATGCATGGATTCAAGAACCACTAGAACTAAGGACTTGAGGGCCAGGCCTTTGTCTCTGCCTCTTGTCTCTCTCACGGTTGCTTCATTCTCTTTCATGGCACAGGCTGGCTCCACTTTCCATGTCCATATTTCCTTGTGATAGCCTTTTTCACCAGAGATGAACTTTCCTGATAATTTTTCCTTGTCCCAGGTTAAAAAATCCCACAGGAGGGCCCGTGTGGGTGAGCCATGACCAGGGTGCTGGGTCATGTAAGAAGATAGTGTCAGCAGGAACACACTGTCTAGAAGGAAAACCAGACATCCCTGGTGGTCCAGTGGTTAAGACTCCACTCTTCCATTGCAAGGGGGCACGGATTCAATTCCTGGTCAGGGAAATAAAATCCTACATGCCGCATGATGGGGCCAAAAAGTAAAAACAAACAAAAAATAAATAAATAAAAGGAAAAGCAGGTCCCAGAACACTGGGAGGTATTTAATGAGACAAAGATAACCTCCACCCTCTCCTTTGAGATAATGAGTTTGAAAAGAGACTGAAAAACTAGAAGGTGAGTGAGAATCTTAAAAACATCAAAATAAAAATCTGGGAAATGGGATATGCCTCACCAGGGACATTCCTTTTTATAATGACTGACATCCAGTGGAAAAAAAAAACTACGGTGAATCTTCCTTGACAAGGCCCCCAAAGAGACACACCTGGGTATTTTAGGACTTAAGTTTCAAGAGATGTGTCCTCTCGCTCTTCCCAACCTGCCTTTCAGAGACCTAAACCGTGGGGGTAACAATCCTGTAATTTTAACTGTATTTATAAATCCCTGATCCTTTGTGTAGTGCCTTTTTCTACTCAGCGCTTAGTCTGAATGTTGCTATTTTCACAGAGGAAATCAGAGGAAAGAGGCTGTAATTACAGGTCCAACAACAGCTCCGGAAGCAGCGAAGGCAACAGAGAGCCGGTGGCTCCATGCCCTCTTCCGGGTTGCAGCCTGGACGTCTCCCCACTCTTTTCCTTGGGCCTCGGTCAGCTCTTCACGGCTTTATCTCATATCTTTCTGCCTTTTGTTTGCCAGTCCAGCGTGTCACGAGACAAAAAGAGAAAGTTAGAACTGAAAGCCAAGGAATTAAAACTGCACGATGTTGGGGCAGACCTGTCTCTTGGAGATAATTCAAATGGAAAAGAAACGAGGGAAAAAAAAACAACAACAAAAAACCACGATTTCAGGTCATTGGCCTTTTTAAACAGACCGCCGGCAATATTTACTCCTCCTGAAATAGCACAGTCACATGAAATAAAACCGTGTTCTGTAATGCCTGCAAAACAAAAGGACAATTTACAGGCTGGCATGTTCACTGAGGGCCCTCTGTTTGCCGGGAATCGGGGCCTTTGCTTCCTGACTCTCCTGGCTACCTTCTGCCCAAGGCCTGCAGGTCTGTGGGGGTAAGGTCAGATTGCCTTGGAGACCCTCCCAGACATTTTTTCCTCCTCAAAAAATTTGAAAAGGTAGCCAGAGAGTTGAGAAAAGGGTTGGGCATGGCAAATGGGGCTTCCACTGCAGCCCCAGTGCCTGGGGAGCCCAGGATGTGGGATGTGCTCCTTACAGGAGCAGCTGGCAATGGGGCCCATCACCCTCCTGCACGATCCACTCTGTTCCCTCTCTTTCCTTTATCCCTACTTCTTCATCTGTTCCCTACCCACCTGTCCTCCCATCCACTTTCCCCCATTTTCCCCTCACCCTTTGTTCTATTCCTCTTTTGCCTTCTCTCCGTATTCTTAATTCTGCTGGGGCTCCTCATGGATCTTTATATTTTTTTCTTTCTTTTTTATTTTTTTAAATTATTAAAGAATGATAGCACATTTACATTTACAGAACAAAGTTACATATAGTTCCACTACATAATACAAATTATTTTTTAAGTAGATAAACTAAGATTTTTAGTTGGAGTTTCAATATCAAACTCTCAAAAACTAATAGAATGAATATACAGAAAAGTAGAAGGCTATAATAGACGTGAAAAACACTGTGAACCAACTCAACATAATTAAGATTTATACAATTTTTACCCAGTCAGATCAGATCAGATCAGTTGCTCAGTCGTGTCTGACTCTTTGTGACCCCATGAATCCCAGCACGCCAGGCCTCCCTGTTAATCACAAACTCCCGGAGTTCACTCAGACTCACATCCATCAAGTCAGTGATGCCATCCAGCCATCTCATCCTCTGTCATCCCCTTCTCCTCCTGCCCCCAATCCCTCCCAGCATTAGAGTCTTCTCCAATGAGTCAACTCTTCACATGAGGTGGCCAAAGTACTGGACTTTCAGCTTTAGCATAATTCCTTCCAAAGAAATCCCAGGGCTGATCTCCTTCAGAATGGACTGGTTGGATCTCCCTGCAGTCCAAGGGACTCTCAAGAGTCTTCTCCAAAACCACAGTTCAAAAGCATCAATTCTTCAGCACTCAGCCTTCTTCACAGTCCAACTCTCACATCCATACATGACCACAGGAAAAACCATAGCCTTGACTAGATGAACCTTTGTTGGCAAAGTAATGTCTCTGCTTTTGAATATGCCATCTAGGTTGGTCATAACTTTTCTTCCAAGGAGTAAGCGTCTTTTGATTTCATGGCTGCAGTCACCATCTGCAGTGATTTTGGAGCCCAGAAAAAGAAAGTCTGACACTGTTTCCACTGTTTCCCCATCTATTTCCCATGAAGTGATGGGACTGGACGCCATGATCTTTGTTTTCTGAATGTTGAGCTTTAAGCCAACTTTTTCACTCTCCACTTTCATGAAGAGGCGTTTTAGTTCGTCTTCACTTTCTGTCATAAGGGTGGTGTCATCTGCATATCTGAGGTTATTGATATTTCTCCCGGCAATCTTGATTCCAGCTTGTGTTTCTTCCAGCCCAGCATTTCTCATGATGTACTCTGCATAGAAGTTAAATAAACAGGGTGACAATATACAGCCTGATGTACTCCTTTTCCTATTTGGAACCAGTCTGTTGTTCCATGTCCACTTCTAACTATTGTTTCCTGACCTGCATACAAATTTATCAAGAGGCAGATCAGGTGGTCTGGTATTCCCATCTCTTTCAGAAATTTCCACAGTTTATTGTAATCCACACAGTCAAAGGCTTTGGCATAGTCAATAAAGCAGAAATAGATGTTTTTCCGGAACTCTCTTGCTTTTTCCATGATCCAGTGGATGTTGGCAATTTGATCTCTGGTTCTTCTGCCTTTTCTAAAACTAGCTTGCACATCAGGAAGTTCATGGTTCACATCTTGCTGACGCCTGGCTTGGAGAATTTTGAGCATTACTTTACTAGCCTGTGAGATGAGTGCAATTGTGCGGTAGTTTGAGCATTCTTTGGCATTGCCTTTCTTTGGGATTGGAATGAAAACTGAATTTTTCCAGTCCTGTGGCCACTGCTGAGTTTTCCAAATTTGCTGGCATATTGAGTGCAGCACTTTCACAGCATCATCTTTCAGGGCTTGGAATAACTCAACTGGAATTCCATCACCTCCACTAGCTTTGTTCGTAGTGATGCTTTCTAAGGCCCACTTGACTTCACATTCCAGGATGCCTGGCTCTAGGTCAGTGATCACACCATCTTGATTATCTGGGTCGTGAAGCTCTTTTTTGTACAGTTCTTCTGTGTATTCTTGCCACCTCTTCTTAATATCTTCTGCTTCTGTTAGGTCCATACCATTTCTGCCCTTTATCGAGCCCATCTTTGCATGAAATGTTCCTTTGGTATCTCTGATTTTCTTGAAGAGATCCCTAGTCTTTCCCATTCTGTTGTTTTCCTCTATTTCTTTGCACTGATTGTTGAAGAAGGCTTTCTTATCTCTTCTTGCTATTCTTTGGAACTCCGCATTCAGATGTTTACATCTTTCCTTTTCTCCTTTGCTTTTCACTTCTCTTCTTTTCACAGCTATTTGTAAGGCCTCCCCAGACAGCCATTTTGCTTTTTTGCATTTCTTTTCCATGGGAATGGTCTTGATCCCTGTCTCCTGTACAACGTCATGAACCTCATTCCATAGTTCATCAGGCACTCTATCTATCAGATCTAGGCCCTTAAATCTATTTTACCCAGTAGCAGGATATAAATTCTACTCAAGTTCCCATGGACTATAAACCAGGAGACACTAGAACATATCCAGGGACATAAAACAAGCTGCAAAATGTCATGGTCTAAATGTATTGAAATCACACAATCTGTTCTCTTACCACTGTGGAATTATATTAGAAATCAATATCAAAAGATATTTGAAAATAACCCACATATTTCCAAGTATAATTGGACATTTATTAAGAGAGATCTTTGACTTGGCCATTGAAAGCCTCAATAAAATTAAAAGACTGATTGTAGAGAAGAAAGTATTTACATGAGAAATTAATATCAAAATGATAAATTAATACAAAAGATGCTTTAAAAACCCTATGTATTTGAAAATTAAATGTCCACTTTTAAATGACGAGTATATCTAAGATGCCATAATAAGGAAAATTAGAAAATATTTGTAAGAATAAAAATTAAAAGAGAATTTATCAGAATTGTTGCAGTTAGCTGAAGCTGCTCAATACAACTAAATGCAAAGGGGAATTGAGTAAGGAATGAAAACAAATAATGGACATTAGCATAAAATTTTGTGAAATTTGAACAAAGTCTATACTTTAGTTAATAATACTGTAACACATGTTAATTTCTCATAGACATTTATGGATTAGCCCTGCTGGAATGTATAAACAGGCTTATGGTGGTGGGTTAATGAATGCATGGTCACATGCCAGGTCTGGGGTCATGGTAAGACTCAGACCCCACTGAGGACTCAAGGGGACATTCTTGGCCTCATTCTTTGAGACATACCCCCTTAGTTGCCCAAGATTCCCTTTTTAAAAAAGTCAAAAGCTATTTTTTTAAATAATTTTTTATATTTGTGAGTTCAGATCAGATCAGATCATCAGATCAGTCGCTCATTCGTGTCCAACTCTTTGCGACCCCATGAATCCCAGCACGCCAGGCCTCCCTGTCCATCACAAAGTCCCGGAGTTCACTCAGACTCATGTCCATCGAGTCAGTGATGCCATCCAGCCATCTCATTCTCTGTCATCCTCTTCTCCTCTTGCCCCCAATCCCTCCCAGCATTAGAGTCTTCTCCAGTGAGTCAACTCTTCACATGAGGTGGCCAAAGTACTGGAATTTCAGCTTTAGCATCATTCCTTCCAAAGAAATCTCAGGGCTGATCTCCTTCAGAATGGACTGGCTGGATCTCCTTGCAGTCCAAGGGACTCTCAAGAGTCTTCTCCACCACCACACTTCAAAAGCATCAATTCTTCGGTACTCGGCCTTCTTCACAGTCCAACTCTCACATCCATACATGACCACAAGAAAACCATAGCCTTGACTAGACGAAACTTTGTTGGCCAAGTAATGTCTCTGCTTTTGAATATGCCATCTAGGTTGGTCATAACTTTCCTCCCAAAGAGTAAGCATCTTTTAATTTCACGGCTGCAGTCACCATCTGTAGTGATTTTGGAGCCCAGAAAAATAAAGTCTGACACTGTTTCCACTGTTTCCCCATCTATTTCCCATGAAATGATGGGATCAGATGCCATGATCTTCGTTTTCTGAATGTTGAGCTTTAAGCCAACTTTTTCACTCTCCTCTTTCACTTTCATCAAGAGGCTTTTGAGTTCCTCTTCACTTTCTGCCATAAGGGTGGTGTCATCTGCATATCTGAGGTTATTGATATTTCTCCCGGCAATCTTGATTCCAGCTTGTGTTTCTTCCAGTCTAGCGTTTCTCATGATGTACTCTGCATAGAAGTTAAATAAACAGGGTGACAATATAGAGCCTTGACGAACTCCTTTTCCTATTTGGAACCAGTCTGTTGTTCCATGTCCACTTCTAACTGTCGCTTCCTGACCTGCATGTAGGTTTCTCAAGAGGCAGGTCAGGTGGTCTGGTATTCCCATCTCTATCATAATTTTCCACAGTTTATTGTAATCCACACAGTCAAAGTCTTTGGCATAGTCAATAAAGCAGAAATAGATGTTTTTCTGGAACTCTCTTGCTTTTTCCATGACCAAGTGGATGTTGGCAATTTGATCTCTGGTTCCTCTGCCCTTTCTAAAACCAGCTTGCCCATCAGGAAGTTCATGGTTCACATATTGCTGAAGCCTGGCTTGGAGAATTTTAAGCATTACTTTACTAGTGTGTGAGATGAGTGCAATTGTGCGGTAGTTTGAGCATTCTTTGGCATTTTTCTTCAAAACCTTCTATTTCCATTGATTTAGTCTTTATACCTTGGAAAAAAGGTAAGTGTTAGCTGCTCAGTTGTGTCTGACTCTCTGCAACCCCATGACCTATAGCCCTCCAGGCTCCTCTGTCCATGGGATTCTCCAGACAAGAATACTGGAGGGGGTTGCCATTCCTTCCTCCAGGGAATCCTCGGGATGTGAGCAAAGTAGCTGAGAAAATGAGAAAATAAAGATGTCTGGACTTGACATACCCGAGTCAGTCAGAGAACTCAGTCTCTGTGGCCTGTCCCTGTCAGTGCCTGGTTGAGGACTGCTGCCCAGGTGTGTAGACTGCAGGCCCTTCAGCCTGCAGAGACCCCAGGCCAAGGCCACCCTGAGGCCTGAGAGCAGCCCTTTGACATAGCAACGCAGGTACTGACTCCTGGGAGTGAAAAAACACACAGGTTCTGCTATCTTCTCTTCTTTCTTATCCTCTTTTTCCACAGACGTGTGCGTTCATGCTCAGTCGCTTCAGTCGTATCTGACTCTTTGCAACCCCATGAACTGTAGCCCACCAGGCTGCTATGTCAATGGGATTCTCCAGGCAAGAATATTGGAATGGGTTGCCATGCCCTCCTCCAGGGGATCTTCCCAACCCAGGGATTGAACGTGTGTCTCCTGCATTGCAAGTGGATTCTTTACTACTGAGCTACCAGGAAAGCTCTTCCACACATGTATCAGAACCTAGTACATGTTATCACGTAGCATGGTGTTAAGACCCCGTATTTGTTGATAAAGAAATCACATATTGATTGACTGATTAATCGATCAATAGACAGACTTCACTGAAGTCCTAAAAGTAATTGCCTTTACAGCTACTCAGTTCCCTGTTTCTTTGGCTTCTGTGCTTCAAAAAAGACAAAAGGAGACCCACTGCAGATGCCAGAGAGAGGCCCTTCCAGAATCCAGAGTAAGAAATACATTACCCTGAATCCCTGGCTTATCAAACTTGGACACTGCGTTGATCACCAACTTTGTCACCTGGAACTTCATGAAATCAATTTCCCTAAGTGTGTACATTTCTTTCCTTCACACCAACAATCCAGCAGGTACCACCTTCATTTTCTTTTGTACATACAGTAAGTGGGAAGGGCCAGAGACGTGTATACAGTGTTCCATTTCCCCAAGGCTGAACGGGATATAGCTCCAGTTCTAAGAGAGAAGGACTGATGGGAACTGAATGCTGTTTGATGCTTTAGGGGTTTCCAGTTCAAAGAACTGGAAGACAGAACCGAGGCATGGAAAACAGCATCCACACAGAGGGCAGAGGTAGCCACTGCAAGGCACTTCTCCCAAGTGGCTGCTGGAGAGCAGGTGTTCATGAGCACACAGGCACCACCGTCCAGGATGCCCAGAAGAAACTGAGAAAAGGAACAAGTACTGATGCACGCTACAGCACGGAAGAACCTCGACTGTGTGCCAAGTAAAAGACACTAGACACAAGAGGCTACGTACTGCATGACTCCCTTGACTTAAAATATCCAGAAGAGGCAAATCCACAGCAGTGAAGAGTAGATTAGTGATTGACGGGAGCTGGGAGAAGGGAATGAAGAGTGACTACTTATTGGGTATGGGCTTCCCCGGCAGCTCAGTGATAAAGAGTCCACCTGCAATGCAGGAGCCATGGGAGATGAGGGTTCGATCCCTGGCCCAGGAAGATTCCCTGGAGGAGGGCACGGCAAGCCACTCCAGTATTCTGGCTTAGAGAATGCCATGGACAGAGGAGCCTGGCAAGCTACAGTCCTCAGGGTCACAAAGAGTCAGACATGACTGACATGACTCAACGCGTGCTTACTGGGTACAGGGTTTCACGAAGAGTCGGACACGACTGAGTGACTGAACTGAACTGAACTGAACTGATGGTTGCAAAACCTTGTGAATATATTAAAAACCACTGAATTGTGTACTTTAAAGTGGTAGATATTTGTAGTATGTAAATTATATCTCAATTTTTTAAAACGGAAGGAAATAATTTGGAAACTTTGGGGTGATAGATGGATGGCCCAAGATCCTAATCCACCAGAGTTACAAACTAATAAAATTTTGGTTATTTATGTTAATGCACCTTCTTCTGTTATCGGAGTTGTTCCTCCTTAGGCTGGTGATGATTGGGATCCTGGGTTTCCATAAGTATTGAAGGAGGTCTTGCAAACTGTACAGAGGTTATGACCTCTGTGGTTGTCCATGGTGGCCCCATATCTCTGTGAACCTCTTCAACACTTAGGATCTCCACTGCCCATGACGGAGGGACGGAGATTTTTTTCTAATTGTTTCCCGAGTGTCCATTTTATTTTCCTAGCTGCAATGTAAACTTTTTGAGGGTAGAAACTGTGTCTTTTTAGAAAATTAGGAATTCTCTCATCTTCTCTGCCTTAAGCAGAGCACCCAAAGGTGGTCCTTGATCACGTGACCTTCTCATGCTGACTCTAAACTGGATATAGACCTGGAGTCTGGCAGCAGGACCCACGCTGTGTGAGCCTTCGACTCTGGACAGGGCTATATTCTATTTGCTGCTAATCTCTTCAGATTCTTCTCTGAAGGTCGGGGATGGTTCACGAAACCAGAGATTTTTCCTCATTTCTGTCCTAGTGCTTGGCATCCTTTGTTCCCTTCAACAGAAAAGCTAGAATGATCTCCACAGGTCATGTGTCACCTGCTTCTTCTGGGTCACAATATACTCCAACATGGAGCAGGCTGATTATGATAATAGATTTTATTAATAATAGATATTATTAGATAATTAGATAATAGATATTATTAATCAGATCAGATCAGATCAGATCAGTCGCTCAGTCTTGTCTGACTCTTTGCGACCCCATGAACCGCAGCACGCCAGGCCTCCCTGTCCATCACCAACTCCCGGAGGTCACCCAGACTCGCATCCATCGAGTCAGTGATGCCATCCAGCCATCTCATCCTCTGTCGTCCCCTTCTCCTCTTGCCCCCAATCCCTCCCAGCATATTATTAATAAACTCCATCAAAACTGAGGCCTAACCAACAAAGCCAGTTCAAAAGCCACTACAAGTTTTCTCTTTTTTATTATCGATATTTTTTCACTGAAATACAGTGGATCGTAAAATGTGCTAATTTCTGCTGTGCAGCAAAGTGATTCAGTTATATATAGGTACATTCTTTGTTTAATATTATTTTCTATTATGGTTTATCATAGGCTATTGGATACAGTTCTCTGTGCTATACAGTAGGACCTTTTTGTTTATCCATTCTACATATAAAATCATACATCTGCACTATGCCCATTTCCCACTCCATCAAGTTTTCTCTTCCAGTGGAAGAAAAAGGAACTTCCAATTAACGTGTTAGCGTTTATCGCCCTCCATCCAGTTCCTCCTACGTTTCCTAAACTTTCGGGAATAAAAACAAATCATTTCTGACAGCGGTGAGTTCCCCTCTGCTCCTGGAAGCCCAGTCGGGAAGGTCGTCATGTCCCAGCCGTCCTGTGAGTGCTGTGCAGCCCCCTGCCTCTCACTCCTCCAGCAGAGAAACAGACCAGCACAGCCGGGCCACCCCTTCAGGGCCTGTGCTTCAGAGTCTCCAGACACTCAGGTTGGATGTTGACTGGAAGGCTTGGATGAATAGGAATGTCACTTCCTTGTTGCAGAGCTGGCAGACTGCCCGCTGTTCCTGCTGGCGGAGAGCCAGAGTTGGCCCGAGGTCTACACGTCCTCTCTGCAGCCACATTCTCAGCCTCCCTCTGGCTGGGGCACATCTGGACCCAGCATTTCTGCCTCCCGAGGGGATACGCGTGCTTGTGTGCATCAGGATGTTTGTGGAGTTTGTATATGTTATGGGCTGGAGAGTTTGTGTGCATGTATGGGTGTGTGTATTTTGGGAGGTGAAGTTCTACATATATATAAAACTCAGTATTTATTGTAGAACAGTCTAATAATAAAAAATATAAGTGAAAAACTACTCATTATCACCTTAGTGAACATTCTCCCTTCTCTCTCTCTCTCTCTCTCCCATGACTTCATGGACTACAGCACACCAGGCTTCCCTATCCTTCACAATCTCCTGGAGTTTGCTCAGAAGTCCATTGAGTCGGTGATGCCATCCAGCCATTTCATCCTCTGTCGTCCGCTTCTCCTCCTGCCTTCAATCTTTCCCAGCATGAGGGTCTTTTCAAATGAGTCATTTTTGGCATCAGGTGGCAACTCACTCCAGTGTTCTTGCCTGGAGAATCCCAGGGACAGGGGAACCTGGTGGGCTGTCGTCTCTGGGGTCGCACAGAGTCAGACACAACTGAAGCGACTTAGCAGCAGCAGCAGCAGCCAAAGTATTGGAGCTTCAGCTTCAACATCAGTCCTTTCAATGAATATTCAGGGTTGGTTTCCTTTAGGATGGACTAGTTGGATCTCTTTGCAGTCCAAAGGACTCTCAAGAGTCTTCTCCAGCACCACAGTTTGAAAGCATCAATTCTTTGGTATATATATATATATGTAACCATTCTCTGAGGTAGGTACTATCAGTACCCCTCTTTTACAGATGAGGAGACTGTCATAGAGGTCAGCAATGTTAGCCTCCAGTCAATGGCCTCACAGCTAGTAGGGTGCAGAACCTGGATTTGGACTCTGTTCTTCACCATAGGGCCCAGCAAGGGAGTTCATTCATTCATTCAACATTTACTGAGTGCCTATCGTGTGCTATGAAGGAGATCAATCCTGAAATTTCTTTGGAAGGAATGATGCTAAAGCTGAAACTCCAGTATTTTGGCCACCTCATGCGAAGAGCTGACTCATTGGAGAAGACTCTGATGCTGGGAGGGATTGAGGGCAGGAGGAGAAGGGGACAACAGAGGATGAGATGGCTGGATGGCATCACTGACTCGATGGATGCGAGTCTGAGTGACCTCCGGGAGCTGGTGATGGACAGGGAGGCCTGGCGTGCTGCAGTTCATGGGGTCGCAAAGAGTCGGACACGACTGAGCGACTGATCTGATCTGATCTGATCTGATCATGTGCTATATCATGAGGGTAAAAATATGAACAAGACCCAGATCTTTTGAGACTCAAAGTCTTTTGAGGGAGGAAGATATGTAAATAATCATTGCAACTCAGAGTAATAAGGCAAATTATAGAGAGAACAAAGGGGAAGCCATTAATACTAGCTGGAGAATTTATGGAGGTGACATTTTAATTGTGTATCAAAAGAAAGAACAAAGAGAAACTATTTACAAGAGAGTTAGGGTGGGGGATCTTAAAGGGTAAGGCCGTTTCAGGCTGGGCAAATAGCATGTGCAAAGGTACTGGAATCTCAAGTCCATGGTGTGACTGCCGGGAGAGTAGGCAAGCCAGAGCAGGTGTGTGTGTAGGGGGCAGCTTACAGATGGGAATACAAGACTGTTGAGGGTCTGGATGCTCCACTGAGGAGTTTGGCCTTCATTATATAGGCAGGGAGGGAGCTACAAGGGTGTTTGATCATGGTGGTGTTTTAAAAGAACAGCTAGGCAGTGACTCAGATGGTAAAGTGTCTGCCTGCAACGCATGATACTTGCAGTAGTTGTGCGTTCAATCCCTGAGTCGGGAAGATCCCCTGGAGAAGGAAATGGCAACCCACTCCAATATTTTTGCCTGGAGAATCCCATGGATGGAAGAGTCTGGTGGGTTACAGTCCATGGGGTCGCAAAGAGTCGGATACAACTGAGCAACTAATACAGCGTCCTGCAGGAAGGTTCAGGGTGGAGTCGGATAGCGAGCAGAGATGGTATTAATAGTTATGTGTGAGGCAGAAAAGCAATGGTTCTCAGTCCTGACTGTCCAGGAGCACACCTGAGGAAGGAGCCTAGAACTCAAAAGAAAGATCTGGGCTGGAAAGATTTTGGGGAGCTATGAACATATAGGTGGAAAGTTGGAAGTTGTAGAAGTAGATAATGAGGTGAACTCAGGTGAGTGAAGTTGCTCAGTAGTGTCTGACTATTTGCAACCCCACAGACTGTAGCCCGCCAGGCTCCTCTATCCATGGAATTCTCCAGGCAAGAATACTGGAGTGGGTTGTGATTCCCTTCTCCAGGGGGTCTTCCTGACCCAGGAATCGAACCCAGGTCTCCTGCGTTGCAGGTGGATTCTTTACCGCTGAGCCACTAGGGAAGTAGACAATGTTTTGATACAATTAGCCTAGGGTGGGGCTGGGATAACAGGAGGCTTTAAAAACTTCCCAGATGATTCTACTATGCCCACAAGGTTGGAAGCATGTTAGCACAGGGTACTGGTTATGGTTACAAGCTCTTAGCTCCGAGGCTTACCAGCAAGCAGGGGACCTTGCACAAATTACTTAATATCTTTAAGCTTTCAGAAGTCTTCTCATCTGTAAAATGGAGATGGTAATAACTACCTCATTAGCTTGAAATAGAATCAGGTAAGGTATCTAGGAATTTGAGCACTGTTCCTGGCACATAGTAAGCATTCAATACCTAGTCATTATTTTTATATTGCTGTGATTCTTACAATTACAAGAGAATTGAAACTAAGTCAAAGGCAGGGAAGACAGCAAGAAGAATACGAATTATAAAGACATTTCAGGGGTGTAAAGATGGGGCTCAATGAGCAGTTAGATAGACGATGGGTGAGGAAAAGAGAGGTCAAGAGAATGCCCTGATTTCAAGCTTGAACAACTCGAGTGGTGCTGATGCTGTCACTGAGTCTGGCAATTCAGGAGGAATAGGGTACAAGGCAAGAGAAAAGAGAAGAAAAGTGTTGGGATGGAGGAAACAAGTCGGACTAGATATACTGAGCAGCATACTCGAGGGCCACGCAGTAGAGGCATCTAGCAGGAAGTGGAGTTACGGTCTGGAGTCAAAAGAGAGGTCTAGGCTAGGTTTTTTGGGGAGTCATGAACATATAGGTGGAAAGTTGAAACTAAAGAAGTAGATGGATTTCTCGGGGAAAGTATACATAGTGAGAAGTGATGAGAAGCCAAGTCTAGAAGTTCGAACGCCCATAGGTGAGGGGCAGGGGGTAGGGAGTCTATCCTCCAAGAATGAGGCAGAGAGTAGAAAGAACAAAGTAACAGGAATTAATATAAGGAAAACACTCAGAAATAACTGGCTGCAGGAAAAGAAACAAGCCCAGGATGGAAAGAGGTCTGGTTAAGAGTGTTGAGCAAAATAACAGATTTTTTAAATTTGGTCCGTTTGATTCAAGGGTACTCTTAAAAGACTTTCCAGTTCCCTCATTTTGCCCACTCCTTTTAAAGGGCATCTTTTCCTTTCAAATCTGGATGGCAGACCTAGGGGCAGGAGCCATGGCACAAAGCCTCAGCCACACGCAGCCCAGCTGATGTGAATCACGGTACAGAGCATCACTGCGGGCAGACATGTATGTGCAGAACCTTGCCTGAAGCTCTCAGGAACCACCCTGGGGAAAGCCCCTACCACCCAGCACTCCTCTCCAGCTCTCTGTGACTCACAGCACATACCTGACCCCTTCCTCCTCATCTCTACCCTCCGGTCAGGCATCCTCGCCTCCCCATTCTCCATCTGGAGGAGTGTTTTGAGGGTAGCTCCTCCCCAGGAAAGATTTAGAGGAATCAGCTCACTCACTGAGTCCAGAGAGAGAGACCTCAGAAGTGGACAGTGTTGGGAACCGGATCTATGCAAAGAGCCTGGCCACTGAGGACTAGTGGAAAACCTTCTGAAGCTCATGTATGATTTTGAGATCAGATCAGTCGCTCAGTCATGTTCAACTCTTTGCTACTGCATGAATCCCAGCACGCCAGGCCTCCCTGTCCATCACCAACTCCAGGACTTCACTCAGACTCACATCCATCGAGTCAGTGATGCCATACAGCCATCTCATCCTCTGTCATCCCCTTCTCCTCTTGCCCCCAACCCCTCCCAGCATCAGAGTGTTCTCCAATGAGTCAACTCTTCGCAAGAGGTGGCCAAAGCACTGGAGTTTCAGCTTTAGCATCATTCCTTCCAAAGAAATCCCAGGGCTGATCTCCTTCAGAATGGACTGGTTGGATCTCCTTGCAGTCCAAGGGACTCTCAAGAGTCTTCACCAACACCACAGTTCAAAAAGCATCAATTCTTCAGCACTCAGCCTTCTTCACAGTCCAGCTCTCACATCCATACATGACCACAGGAAAAACCATAGCCTTGACTAGACGAAACTTTGTTGGCAAAGTAATGTCTCTGCTTTTGAATATGCTATCTAGGTTGGTCATAACTTTCCTTCCAAGGAGTAAGCGTCTTTTAATTTCATGGCTGCAGTCACCATCTGCAGTGATTTTGGAGCCCAGAAAAAGAAAGTCTGACACTGTTTACACTGTTTCCCCATCTATTTCCCATGAAGTGATGGGACCGGATGCTATGATCTTCGTTTTCTGAATGTTGAGCTTTAAGCCAACTTTTTCACTCTCCACTTTCACTTTCATCAAGAGGCTTTTGAGTTCCTCTTCACTTTCTGCCATAAGGGTGGTGTCATCTGCATATCTGAGGTTATTGATATTTCTCCGGGCAATCTTGATTCCAACTTGTGTTTCTTCCAGTCCAGCGTTTCTCATGATGTACTCTACATATAAGTTAAATAAGCAGGGTGACAATATACAGCCTTGACGTACTCCTTTTCCTATTTGGAACCCGTCTGTTGTTCCATGTCCAGTTCTAACTGTTTCTTCCTGACCTGCATATAGGTTTCTCAAGAGGCAGATGAGGTGGTCTGGTATTCCCATCTCTTTCAGAATTTTTCACAGTTTATTGTAATCCACACAGTCAAAGGCTTTGGCATAGTCAATAAAGCAGAAATAGATGTTTTTCTGGAACTCTCTTGCTTTTTCCACGATCCAGTGGATGTTGGCAATTTGATCTCCGGTTCCTCTGCCTTTTCTAACACCAGCTTGAACATCAGGAAGTTCACGGTTCACATCTTGCTGAAGCCTGGCTTGGAGAATTTTGAGCATTACTTTACTAGCGTGTGAGATGAGTGCAATTGTGCGGTAGTTTGAGCATTCTTTGGGATTGGAATGAAAACTGACCTTTTCCAGTCCTGTGGCCACTGCTGAGTTTTCCAAATTTGCTGGCATATTGAGTGCAGCATTTTCACACCATCATCTTTCAGGACTTGGAATAGCTCCACTGGAATTCCATCACCTCCACTAGCTTTGTTCGTAGGGATGCTTTCTAAGGCCCACTTGATTTCACATTCCAGGATGTCTGGCTCTAGGTCAGTGATCACACCATCTTGATTATCTGGGTCGTGAAGCTCTTTTTTGTACAGTTCTTCTGTGTATTCTTGCCACCTCTTCTTAATATCTTCTGCTTCTGTTAGGTCCATACCATTTCTGTCCTTTATCGAGCTCATCTTTGCATGAAATGTTCCTTTGGTATCTCTGATTTTCTTGAAGAGATCCCTAGTCTTTCCCATTCTGTTGTTTTCCTCTATTTCTTTGCACTGATCGCTGAAGAAGGCTTTCTTATCTCTTCTTGCTATTTTTTGGAACTCTGCATTCAGATGCTTATATCTTTCCTTTTCTCCTTTGCTTTTCACTTCTCTTCTTTTCACAGCTATTTGTAAGGCCTCCCCAGACAGCCATTTTGCTTTTTTGCATTTCTTTTCCATGGGGATGGTCTTGATCCCTGTCTCCTGTACAATGTCACGAACCTCATTCCATAGTTCATCAGGCACTCTATCTCAACCGTTCAACTTCAGCTTCTTCAGCATTCCTGGTTGGGGCATAGACTTGGATTACTGTTACATTGAATGGTTTGCCTTGGAAACGAACAGAGATCATTCTGGTTTTTGAGATTGCATCCAAGTACTGCATTTCGGACTCTTTTGTTGACCATGATGGCCACTCCATTTCTTCTGAGGGATTCCTGCCCGCAGTAATAGATATAATGGTCATCTGAGTTAAATTCACCCATTCCAGTCCATTTGAGTTCGCTGATTCCTAGAATGTCGACATTCACTCTGGCCATCTCTTGTTTGACCACTTCCAATTTGCCTTGATTCATGGACCTGACATTCCAGGTTCCTATGCAATATTGCTCTTTACAGCAACGGACCATGCTTCTATCACCAGTCACATCCATGGCTGGGTATTCTTTTTGCTTTGGCTCCATCCCTTCATTCTTTCTAAGTTATTTCTCCACTGATCTCCAGTAGCATATTGGGCACCTATTGACCTGGGGAGTTCCTCTTTCAGTATCCTATCATTTTGTCTTTTCATACTGTCATGGCGTTCTCAAGGCAAGAATACTGAAGTGGTTTGCCATTCCCTTCTCCAGTGGATCACATCCTGTCAGATCTCTCCACCATGACCTGCCCATCTTGGGTTGCCCCACGGGCATGGCTTAGTTTCATTGAGTTAGACAAGGCTGTGGTCCTAGTGTGATTAGATTGACTAGTTTTCTGTGAGTATGGTTTCAGTGTGTTTGCCCTCTGATGCCTTCTTGCAACACCTATCATCTTACTTGGGTTTCTCTTACCTTGGGCATGGGGTCTGATTTTAGTGGTTCTCAAAGTTTGGACCAGCAGCATCACCTAGGGGCTTGTTAAAACTGCAGATTCTCAAGGCGGGTCCCAGACCTACGGCTTCAGGAGCTCTGGACGTGGAATCCTGCAAGTTCCTCTGGGTGGTTCTGACCCATGTTCAAGTTCCAGAGCTGCTGTCCTGCATCTTTAACAGAACTGGAAACACCAAGGTTGAGAATCTTTTCTGTCTCTCTCACCTTAGTACACAATTCTGCAGACAGAAGAGCATAATAAATGCTAATCAGCAAGTATTTATTGGGGACCTGGTATTTGAAAAATTCTTCACAACACTGAAGCTAAACACACATACATTCACACACAGACTTTATCTTTGAGAGTTCATGGTACATGCAAAAATTTGGTTGAAGACTGGGTAGCTCAAGGTGTAAGTGTTGAAATGAGTGGATTTAGACATTACTACAAGGAAACAGTTGGCCAAATCCAGAATGCAGAACACTACATGACCTTGTTTGATTTACTTATTGAGGTGATGGCATGGGGAGGGGTGGAAAATTGGACTACTCTAGTTTAGTCATATCTGACTCTTGGTGACCCCATGGACTGTGTAGCCCACCAGGCTCCTCTGTCCATGAGGTTATCCAGGCAAGAATACTGGAGTGGGTTGCCATACCCTCCTCCAGGGGATTTTCCCAACCCAGGGATCGAACCCAGGTCTCCTGCATTGCAGACAGATTCTTTACCATCTGAGCCACCAGGGAAAGATATTCTGCTTTAAAAGGAGTTAAAAGAGATCTCACAGACAAAACCAATTATGATAAGTAATCATGACCTTGTTTGGATCCTGATTAAAAAACACAGCCAACTCTAAAAATGATTTTTTTAAGAACCTGGGAAACTTGAATATAGACTGAATAATGGGTGTTAAGAAGAAATTATGATCAGTTTTATTAGATGTGATCATGGCTTTGTGGCTATGTATAAAAACATCCTTTGGGGGGATGCATGCTGAAGTGTCTGTGCATAAATTTGCACAATGTCTACAATTTTATTTAAAGTGTTCTACCTTCCCTCCCACACACAACCCCCAAAAATGTGGGTACAGGACAGATGAAATAAATATGGCAAAATTTGATGGCTGTTAAAGCTGGCTGGTGAGCTCATGAGGGTTTTATATGAATTTGGAAATCTTCATACTCCAAGTTTTTGCTTGTATGTCGGTGAGTGATGTAGACGTGAACAGTGAAGCAGTTCCGAGCTGGGTGCTAGAGGAAGGACTGGGGCCCTCAGAGAAGGATTTGTGAAGGGGATGTTGCCAAGTACTTCCTTCCTCCTTGCCTGCCTCTCTCCCTCCCTAGGAGTTAGCACCTCCCACATACCAAGTGGGGTACAGTATAGTAAAAGCAGCCCAATGGGAGCAGCGGGTGTCCTCTGGGGAGAGGGGAGGTGGTGGCAGAAGTCAGCTGCCAGACTGCAGAGGAGTGTGGGAAATGCCAGGCTGCCTGTCTGGGTGGACTTTGTGTTGTAGGCAGTGATGAGGCTTCTGTGCAGAAAATGCAGTGATGAGATCTGTGTTCTGAGTGGATTCATTTTGGCACACTAGGCAGGATGGAACAAGCTGGAGAGATCTGGAAGGCAGGGGGCTGTTACCAAGATACAGGCATGAAAACGTGATAAGGGCTTTACAGAGCGGCAGTGATGAGGGGCCAGTCGGGTGACATTCAAGATGAACCAAGAAGCAGCCAGAGCTGCTGGGGACAATTTAAGAAGGTGGCAGGTGAGAGTTTCAAAGATTCACTTGAAGGACTGGGTACATGGACGCACTGCTTAATAGAAATGACGAAACTGGGCTGATTTGGGAGATGAGGATGAAGAGTTGATTTCGAAGGTGCAAAATCTAAGGTGAGGCTAGAACTGAGCTGAGTTATATCAAACAATGCATGCATGCTTAGTCGCTCAGTCTTGCCCAACTCTTTGGGGCTCCATAGACTGTAGCCCTCCAGGCTCCTCTGTCCACAGGAGTTTTCAGGCAAGAATACTGGAGTGGGCTGCATTTCCTTCTTTGGGGTATCTTCCCAATCTAGGGATCAAATCCACATCTCCTCTGTCTCCTGCATTGCAGGCAGATTTACCCGCTGAGCCATGGGGGAATAGACTATTCCAAATAATAGGCTGATTTGAGGGGAAGTGAGGAAACTCAGAGTCAAATAAATCGCCTGGTTACATAAATAAAGCCTGATGAAAGTTTGGAGACTAGAGTCTGAAAAAGAATATGGAAAAGCGAGTGGCTGAGCAGAGATAAGAAGTGAAACTCTGGGGACAGTGGGGGAGGCAAGTGGGTGTTTCTAAGATGGTGAAGAAACCCTGCTTTTGAAACCCTGCTCTCCTGTGGCATTTGCTTCCCACAGAAACTGAAGAGGAACTCAAAAGCCTCTTGATGAAAGTGAAAGTGGAGAGTGAAAAAGTTGGCTTAAAGCTCAACATTCAGAAAACAAAGATCATGGCATCCGGTCCCATCACTTCATGGGAAATAGATGGGGAAACAGTGGAAACAGTGTCAGACTTTCTTTTGGGGGGCTCCAAAATCACTGCAGATGGTGACTGCAGCCATGAAATTAAAAGACGCTTACTCCTTGGAAGGAAAGTTATGACCAAACTAGATGGCATATTCAAAAGCAGAGACATTACTTTGCCAACAAAGATTCGCCTAGTCAAGGCTATGGTCTTTCCTGTGGTCATGTATGGATGTGAGAGTTGGACTGTGAAGAAGGCTGAGTGCCGAAGAATTGATGCTTTTGAACTGTGGTGTTGGAGAAGACTCTTGAGAGTCCCTTGGATTGCAAGGAGATCCAATCAGTCCATTCTGAAGGAGATCAGCCCTGGGATTTCTTTGGAAGGAATGATGCTGAAGCTGAAACTCCAGTACTTTGGCCACCTCATGCAAAGAGTTGACTCATTGGAGAACACTCTGATGCTGGGAGGGATTGGGGGCAAGAGGAGAAGGGGATGACAGAGGATGAGATGGCTGGATGGCATCACTGACTTGATTGATGTGAGTCTGAGTGAACTCTGGGAGTTGGTGATGGACAGGGAGGCCTGGCGTGCTGCAATTCATGGGGTCACAAAGAGTCGGACACGACTGAGCGACTGATCTGATCTGATTTGAGATAGGAGAAACTTCCTAGGCTTCCATCCATTGGGCATGGCTTGGTGGCTCAGAGAATAAAGCATCTGCCTGCAATGCGGGAGATTTGGGTTCAACCCCTGGGTCGGGAAGATCCCCTGGAGAAGGAAATGGCAACCCACTCCACTATTCTTGCCTGGGGAAGCCCACAGACGGAGGAGCCTGGTAGGCTACAGTCCACGGGGTCACAAAGAGTCACACACGACTGAGAGACTTCACTCACTCACTCACTCACTCACTCACTCACTCTAGGGGGCATCAGTCTGCACCACGCTGCATCTCAGTTGGATACTGATAGCTGAAGGACACAGGGCACCAGGCTAGAAGCTCCAGAGGGTGAGGATCACTCATTACTCCAGAAGGCAACGTGCTTTCTGGAGATGCCCTGGTAGCTGCTGCTGAGTTCCCAGCTTTGAGCTGAGAACCCCATGAACTATATGAAAAGGCAGAAAGATAGGACACTGAAAGATGAACTCCCCAGGTTGGTAGGGGCCCAATATGCTACTGGAGATCAGTGGAGAAATAACTCCAGAAAGAATGAAGGGACAGAGCCAAAGCAAAAACAATACCCAGTTGTAGATGTGACTGGTGATGGAAGCTAAGTCCGATGCTGTAAAGAGCAATACTGAATGGGAATCTGGAATGTTAGGTCCACGAATCAAGGCAAATTGGAAGTGGTCAAACAGGAGATGGCAACAGTGAACATCGACATTCTAGGAATGACAAACTAAAATGGACTGGAATGGGTGAATTTAACTCAGATGACCATTATATCTACTACTGTGGGCAAGGATCCCTTAGAAGAAATAGAAGAAATGAAGTAGCCATCATAGTCAACAAAAGAGTCCAAAATGCAGTACTTGGGTGCAATCTCAAAAACGACAGAATGATTTCTGTTTGTTTCCAAGGCAAACCATTCAATATCACAGTAATCCAAGTCTATGCCCTGACCAGGAATGCTGAAGAAGGCGAAGCTGAATGGTTCTGTGAAGACCTACAAGACCTTCTAGAACTAACACTCAAAAAAGATGTCCTTTTCATTATAGGGGACTGGAATGCAAAAGTAGGAAGTCAAGAAATACCTGGAGTAGCAGGCAAATTTGGCCTTGGAGTACAGAGTGAGGCAGGGCAAAAGCTAACAGAGTTTTCCCAAGATAACACATTGGCCATAGCAAACACCCTCTTCCAACAGCACAAGAGAAGACTCTACATATGGACATCACCAGATGGTCAATACCAAAATCAGATTGATTATAATCTTTGCAGAAAAAGATGGATAAGCTCTATACAGTCAGCAAAAACAAGACAAGGAGCTGACTGTGGCTCAGATCATGAACTCCTTATTGCTAAATTCAGACTTAAATTGAAGAAAGAAGGGAAAACCACTAGACTATTCAGGTATGACCTAAATCAAATCCCTTATGATTATACAGTGGAAGTGACAAATAGATTCAAGGGATTAGGTCTCATAGACAGAGTGCCTGAAGAACTATGGATAGAGGTTCATAACATTGTACCCGAGGCAGGGATCAAGACCATCCCCAAGGAAAAGAAATGCAAAAAGGCAAAATGGTTGTCTGAGGAGGCCCTACAGATAGCTGTGAAAAGAAGAGAAGCAAAAGGCACAGGAGAAAAGGAAAGATATACCCACTTGAATGCAGAGTTCCAAAGAATAGCAAGGAGAGATAAGAAAGCCTTCCTCCATGATAAATGCAGAGAAACAGAGGAAAACAATAGAATGGGAAAGACTAGAGATCTCTTGAAGAAAATTAGAGATACCAAGGGAACACTTCATGCAAAACGGGCACAATAAAGGACAGAAATTGCATCGACCTAACACAAGCAGAAGATAATAAGAAGAGGTGGCAAAAATACGCAGAAGAACGATACAAAAAAGATCTTCACGACCCAGATAATCACGATGGTGAAAATCCCATGGATGGAGGAGCCTGGTAGGCTGCAGTCCATGGGGTCGTTAAGTGTAGGACATGACTGAGAGACTTCACTTTCACTTTTCACTTTCCTGCATTGGAGAAGGAAATGGCAACCCACTCCAGTGTTCTTGCCTAGAGAATTCCAGGGACAGGGGAGCCTGGTGGGCTACCATCTATGGGGTTGCACAGAGTCGGACACGACTGAAGCAACTTAGCAGCAGCAGCAGTGATCACTCACCTAGAGCCAGACATCCTGGAATGCAAAGTCAAGTGGGCCTTAGGAAGCATCGAGTTGGACACGATTGAGTGACTTCACTTTCACGTTTCACTTTCATGCATTGGAGAAGGAAATGGCAACCCCCTCCAGTGTTCTTGCCTGGAGAATTCCAGGGACGGGGGAGCCTGGTGGGCTGCCGTCTATGGGGTTGCACAGAGTTGGACACGACTGAAGTGACGTAGCAGCAGCAGCAGCAGCAGCAGGAAGCATCACTATGAACAAAGCTAGTGGAGGTGAGGGAATTCCAGCTGAGCTATTTCAAATCCTAAAAGATGATGCTGTGAAAGTGCTGCACTCAATATGCCAGCAAATTTGGAAAACTCAGCAGTGGCCACAGGACTGGAAAAAATCAGTTTTCATTCCAATCCCAAAGAAAGGCAATGCCAAGAATGCTCAAACTACCGCACAGTTGCACTCATCTCACATGCTAGCAAAATAATTCTCAAAATTTTCCAAGCCAGGCTTCAACAGTACATCAGTTGTGAACTTCCAGATGTTCAAGCTGGGTTTAGAAAGGCAGGGGAACCAGAGATCAAATTGCCAATATCCGCTGGATCATCGAAAAAGCAAGAGGATTCCAGAAAAACATCTACTTCTGCTTTACTGACTATGCCAAAGCCTCTTACTGTGTGGATCACAACAAACTGAAAAATTCTGAAAGAGATAGGAATACCAGACCACCTGACCTGTCTCCTGAGAAACCTGTATGCAGATTAGGAAGCAACAGTTAGAACTGGACATGGATCAACAGAATGGTTCCAAATAAGGAAAGGAGTACCTCAAAGCTGTATATTGTCACCCTGCTTATTTAACTTATATGCAGAGTCATTGTGAGAAACGCTGGACTGGATGAAGCACTAACTGGAATCAAGATTGCTGGGAGAAATATCAATAACCTCAGATATGCAGATGACACCACCCTTATGGCAGAAAGGGAAGAAGAACTAAAGAGCTTCTTAACGAAAGTGAAAGAGGAGAGTGGAAAAGTTGGCTTAGACCTCAACATTCAGAAAACCAACATCATGGCATCTGGTCCCATCACGTCATGGCAAATAGATGGGGAAGCAATGGAAACAGTGACAGACTTTATTTTGGGGGCTCCAAAATCACTGCAGATGGTGACTGCAGCCATGAAATTAAAAGACACTTGCTCCTTGGAAGAAAAGTTATGACCAACCTAGACAGCATATTAAAAAACAGAGATATTACTTTACCAACAAAGGTTCGTCTAGTCAAAGCTATGGTTTTTCCAGTGGTCACGTATGGATTGTGAGAGTTGGACTGTGAAGAAAGCTGAGAGCTGAAAAATTGATGCTTTTGAACTGTGGTGTTGGAGAAGACTCTTGAGAGTCCCTTGGACTGCAAGGAGATCCAACTAGTCCACCCTAAAGGAAATCAGTCCTGAATATTCATTGGAAGGACTGATGCTGAAGCTGAAACTCCAATACTTTGGCCTCCTGATGTGAAGAGCTGACTCACTGGAAAAGACCCTAATGCTGGGAAAGATTGAAGACAGGAGGAGAGGGGGATGACAGAGGATGAGAAGGTTGGATGGCATCACCAACTCGATGGACATGAATTTGAGTAGAATCGGGCAGGTCGGAGGGACAGGGAGGCCTGGTGTGCTGCAGTCCATGGGATTCCAAAGAGTCGGACATGACTGAGCGACTGAACTGAGCTGAACTAGGGGACTGTTTGTCAATAATTACTGGGCTAACAAACAAGGGAAAAAAAATGTCACACGGGGCAAGATTTCAAGAGCAGAATTACTTCAGCTGCCTGTGGAAATAACACCAAGTTGTGCAACAAGGCTTTTGGGGTGAAAAGCACACATTCGATCTTGGTCGGACAGTCTGAGCATTTGTAAAGCACAGCCCATTTTCCCTTTTTTGGAGCTGCAGACAGGACAGTGGTGAGTTGCCCACCCTTCACACACACACACAAAAAAAACAAATCAAAGAGAGAAAGGCCTGATATTTAGTAACACTCTAGACGCTTTGTGTTGGGTTCTCTGATTCTTTGTTTCCGGAAAAGGACACCAAGTAGCCAATAAGACACAAGATGGGTTATTTTTTTTCTCAACTGCTTTCCTTCCTGTGGAAAACCTCTCTAGCTCTGCCCATCCCCTCTTCTTTACCCCACCCTCACCCCACAGCAAAGCCACTTCCTCCCCAGAGTCTTGCCTCTCCACTGACACCCCATTTCTCCTCTGCTCCACACTCCTCCTTTCACAGCTGCCAGCCCAGGGCTCACGCCCAGGCAGCTCGATCCTGGCCGAGATTCCACCCTCACTCAGCAGCCTGGACTGAGCTGGCATGGCCAAGTGGGGTCACCTTGGGAGAAGGCAGGCAGCGGTGACTGGGGTGGTGTCCTGAGAGCACGGCCCATCTGGGCCCTGTCTTGCTGGAGTCATTTTAAATATGACTTCCTATTATTAGCACTCGTAATATTCTCAATATATGAAGAGAAGCTACCATTGAGTGTGTACATGATTACATGCCAAGCGCCTTGCAAGACTTCTCATTTAATCTTCTAGGAAACACATAAAGTAGGTGCTGTCACTGTCCCCTTTGTATCCATTCATCCATTGATGAACACTTAGGTCCAGTATTCTTGCCTAGAAAATCCCATGGATGGAGGAGCCTGGTAGGTTTCATATAGTCCACTGGGTCGCAAAGAGCTGGACACGACTGAATGACTTTACTTTCACTAGGTCTCTTCCATGTCTTGAGTTTGGTAAACAGTGCTGCTGTGAACACAGAGGTGCATGTATTGGGTTGACCAAAGAGTTTGTTCGAGTTTTTCCATAATATCTTATGGAAAAACCCAAAAAGACATTTTGGCCATTCCAATATCTTTTCGAAGGAGAGTTTTTGTCTTTTCTGGATATATGCCCAGAAGTGGGATTACTGGATCATATGCTAACTCTAATACCATCCCCTTCTAAAACGTAAGGAGATAAGGGTCAGAGAGGTCAAGCAACCTGCCCAAGAGCAGACAGCAGCCAAGTGGCCATGCTGGGGTACAGACTCAAATATGCCTCATTCCTGATCCCCTGCTCCTAACCATCATACTACACTGCTTAAAAGGCATTTCGTTCAACTTATTCCCACCCACTGAAGTAGGGAAGACCATTTCAAACAAGAAGCTCTTTGGAAAATGAAGCTGGTCATCAGACGTCTGGGGTTATACTTAGCCCCAGAATCCACAGGGACCTGTAACTGCTCGTCTGCAGGGAACCCTGCTCTTTCTCAAGCTTGCAGTCACCAAGCTCCCGCTTTGCCAAGCCTCTCGGACCACATCCTACTTGGGCAAGTGGTAATAGGGCCAAGGTCACAAATCTGATTCCTTCGTGGTCCTGTTCACATCCATCTAACCTGTGGTCACAGATGGTACTCCTAACTTGGGCCAGCATTTCTTAAGTGTAGACCCCTGGATGGCAATGAAAGTGGCTTAATATGATCTTCTCTTTTTAAAAAATAAACAATAAACTATGAAACTAGATCAAGTGTCAAAAGTTACAACTTTATAAAGATAGTTATCTATTTGCAATAGAGACCTGGCATCTCACTGAATCCTAATCCCTGGGATTAGGAAAGGCCAAGCTCCCAAATTTACTCCTTTTTCCTTAAAAGTATGCTGAGAAATTGTAGAGGTGTTCTAACACAGGTGAGGTATCATATTTTGTTCAATTGTTCTGAGCTTGTTGAGGTCATGACATACCACCCCCTGACATCCCTGAGACAGCTGTGAAGAATCTAGCGTTCAGTAATCGGCACAGATCTGGTCTTGGGCCAGGTGAACGGCAGAAATGAACAGCTCCAGAGAAAACCATACAGGTTGGCCTCCTGGAACCATGGTTGAAGACTATGGGGCTTGCGAATTGTCCAAAACAGGCTCAAGGCCAATGAGGGAGGCGAGCTCCTCTGTGTACACAGCAGGGCAGAGGGCCTGGTGGAGAGCCAGGGCCATGTGCAGAACTTCGACCTGAATGGAGGTGGCAGGGAACACACTCATGCAGGTGAAAATAGGTGTGGAGACACGCACCCAAATACAGTACATACCATGATGAGGGGGCAGAGACACGAAGGGAAAAGAACCCCGTGGCTTTAGAAAGGGAATGGATGTCCAAAAGAGGGAGAGCATGGAGCTCAGAGCTGAACAGTTTAAGCCTAGATGGGGAGAATAATGTGTCCCTGCGTGTGGACATGGGGCCCAGGTCAGAGAAGACTTGTGGAGCTCAAGGCTTATGCCCAGGAGAGCACTGGAGATGAAACCAGCTGTTTTCTGTGGCACCATGCCAGTGCCAGATGGTTGGGATGGTTTTACCTCCAATCTATAGCCTAACTGATCAATTCATCAACATTTATTGAGCTTCAGTAAAGTGACTAGCATTGCGCAAGACAACAGAAATATGATTATGGTTAAAAGATGGTCTTACCTTCTAAGAACTTATGGTCCATAAGTCTAGTTAGGGAAATATTAAAGCAAAGAGATGATCACAGCATATGGTAATAGAGACAATGATAGAGACACGCTCTCAGGAGCTCAGAGATAACCTAGGAGGGAGACCAAGCTTGGGCGGGGGGTGTCAGGGATGGTGGCACCCGAGGCATCTTAAAGAACAAATAGAAAATAGAAGTGGTTCAGGTGAGAAAATGCATTCTCAGAGTTCAACATGGGCAATGGTATTGAAAGGAGAGAGCACATGGGGAATTAGAAGTATTTAGATGTGGCAGGGAGTGTTAAGGAAGAAGAGACAGGCAGGACTAAATGTCAAACCAAGGTTGCAATGCCAAGCACCTTGGGATTAAAGATCTTAAGTGAACGTGAACATGAAGTAGCTCAGTCATGTCTGACTCTTTGCAACCCCATGGGCAGTAGCCTGCACCAGGTTCCTCTGTCCATGGGATTTTCTAGGCAAGAGTACTGGAGTGGGTTGCCATTTCCTTCTCCAGAGAATCTTCTCGACCCAGGGATCGAACCCAGGTCTCCCTCATTATAGACAGAGCTTTACCATCTGAGCCACCAGGGAAGTCCTGAAGATCTTAACGAGGGAAATAATGGTGTTAGATTTAATCCTTCAGCGGTTGATAGTCATGGGTCTAGAGTGAGAAGAGAGAATAGTTTTATGGAGAATAATCACAGCGCCTCTCCTGAATGCCCATCATCTCTCCCAGTATCTTTACTCCCCTCCCTTAACATTTCTGTTTTCTTTTTTTGCCCTGTACTATTCAGTGCCCACACCAAGAATGTTGTGAGGATATCTTGATTCTACTCCACTAAGGAACATGAGCAGGCCTGGGGTTAAGTTCAGAGGCCTCCATGTGAATTTCTAGATTTCCTTCCAAGGTACCCTTCGAAAGTGCCCAGGAGACTGAGAAGTAATTTGGTAGGAAGATGCCTTGCGAAGTCTAGCAGATATCTCTTACCTCTGCTCCAAAATCCCAGGGTAAAGGCAGGCTCTAGGAGACGTGAACATGAACACATGTTCATGATATTTCTGATATTAGTTCAGAACAATCTGAGGATAGGGTAGATAGATGAATAGATAGACAGATGGGCAAATACTGGTATTTGTATCACAATCATATTCTGCTACCCAAGTTTCTCTTTTCAATACCTACCTTCTCTGTTGTAAGAACTTTAACCTATTTACATATAATTATTTTCTCTGTATAATGGTTTAAAATGCCCATTTAATTTCTAAGACGCAGTGAGTATTGGGGGCACGGACTAGCTTTTTAAATGGGCTGGTTTCTTTCAAAACAGGAAGCAGTACCAGCCAAGTTCATTAAAAATCATCATCAGAGAATACTTACTAAGTACTTAATTATGTAATCAGATTTTGGCTTGGGGGCTGGGTACAAAGTTAGAAAGAAAGAGAAAGAGACGGGTTGTACCTGGCTGGGTGAAAAGAGAGCGAGACTGATCCATCTGGGTCCCTCTCCACACATGCTGGCCTCTGGTGGCCCACGTCTTTGAGCCTGGGGGCCAAAGCCCCAGACCTGAGATGTCCTACTTCTCCAAGTCCGGTGATTAGGGACCCTTTCCCCTGGGGAGGATCTACCTCCTTCTGGGAATGATTGTCATCGGTGCACAGTGCCTAATGACACAGTCTAACTTTAGAATAGCAGAATGTTTTTAAAGATGTAGATGTACGTTTAACTGGAAAGATATTCCAGGGGTTAAAGCCTGCCTTTTCCCTGCCCTTGCTTTGTACTCCTTTGGACCTCCTTTGTAGGTTGATTTACCTCTTTGTCTCAATGTAGCAGTCAGCCTTTTAGAAAACATCTTCATTATATTTTTCAGATTTCATAGCATTATATCATTATACAGAATCATAGAACTTTGAGGAGGGAAGGCACCTTCTCAAACCCACATGAGTCGCCACCCAAATTCACACTGAACCTAGTGATAAAGCCTGAATCCTGTCTCTCTTATCCCTACCATGTTGCCTCCCTTTCTCCTTGCCAATTCACCATCACCGTAAAGCCACAAAAATGCAAAACAAACTTGAACTTTGTGTTGAGACCTAAGCCTATGAGTCATGGTTGAAAAACAGCTTCTTTCTCTCCACATTAGCTGTGTTTCCTCCACTGTAGTAGCCCAAACAAGAATCAACCATGCTACCATGAATGTCATTAAAACGACATTGGTTCACTCAGTGGCAACGGAGTGGCAGTCAGGGGCTCCTGTCGTGGAGCAGGCACTGTTTGGATCCTGCAGAATCCGGGTAGAAAGTTGTCTTATCCTGATGGAGTGACCAGGGGGATTTCTGAGTGTAGACGGCACCTGACCTCATTCACTTTCAGATGGTCAGCAAAGCCTCTGGTGGAGAGGAGGATTTCCAAACATCTTAAATACCTGAGGGCAGGGAAGGCTCCCAGGGCAAGAGGAAGGAATTTCTGGGAATAAGCTGTCTGAAATCAGCAAAAGAACTGATTGGAATGAGACCTTGTGTCACTTTCTAAAATTGGACGTGGCTAAAAATAGCTGTTGGAGGGACTTGGGAAAGAAGGAGCTTTGCCTTGAGTTCTAGGAATGTCCTGCAGGGTGGGTGTCCACTTTGCTTCCTGACCTCCGCTCGGTCCTTCGCTACCACCTCTGCCCCTCTCACTTCCCACATCAGCTCTGTGCTGCCTGTTCATGCTTATCTCAAACTTCTGCTAAAACCTTCCTCTCTCCAGTGATGCTCTTTGATCTTTGTAGAGGATACTTGATTCTCCCGAGTCCAAACTCAAAAAAAGACCTTCCCTCTAATGTTTTCGAATGTTCCCCACTTGTGGACCAAATATTTTTTGAGCAATTATCATGTGCTGTTGGAAAATTCACAATTTATAAAACATTCACCCTGCATGATTACTTTAAAACAATACGAAGTAATATATGGTTAAATGTCAAGGAAATGGCAACCCATTCCAGTATTCTTGCCTAGAAAATCCCATGAACAGAGGAGCCTGGTGGGCTACAGTCCATGGGGTCAGCAAGGAGTTGGACACGACTTAGGGACAACAACAACATAGACAACGTGTAGGAGGTGTTTCAGGAATTTAGAAGAGACAGAGAGAGCATGTTGGGGCTGGAGTCCACACTGAAGGCTCCACAGAAAAGCAAACCTTCAGGCTAGATGGTAAGAAGGTGGAACTGGGAAGATTCGAAATAAAGCCAAGCTTAGCAAACAAATACTCGCAGGAGGGATTTCATGGTAGAGAATAATAAAAATAATGTTTAACAACTAAATAGGACCTTATGATTTGCCATTGCTTTCACACACACACACACACACACACACTATTTGAGGGGTACCTCACCATGAAGCTTGTGGGATCTGAGTTCCCTGACCGGGGTTCGAGCCTGGGCAGTGAAAGAGCCAAGTTCTAACCACTGGACTGTCAGAGAAGTACTTCCCCTCCTCTACTATCCCTACACTATTGAATTTAAGAGCAGTGAGCTGAAACAAGGTCCTGCTGTATAGAGGGGGAACCATATCCAATCTCCTTAGGATAAACCATAATGGAAAGGAATTTTTTAAAAAAAGAATGTATATATGTGTTAAAAAAAAGAATCTGAAAGAGTGGATATGTATGTATGTTGTATATGTGTAACCAATTCACTTTGCTGTACACTGGAAGCTAATGCAATATTGTATAGTTACTCCCTTCAACAAACAAAAAAAATAAAGAGTCATGAGCTGAGCCAGGCTGCAGACACTTCTGAACACCAGCTAATACATGGAAGATTCAGCAAGTTTGTGGTGGGCACCTACCTTCTATCGAACAATTCTGCATCCCTTATCTCATTAAATTCAATAACTAAACTTGTGAGAAACAGGTTGTTATTGCTACTTTACAAATGAATAAATTAACGGTTAAGAAATTTCTCAAGGACACCTAGTTAATAATAATAATAAAACAACAGCAATAACTATTACACATAGTAATTCCAATGTGTTAGATACTATTTAAGAATTCTTATAACAACTCTTATAGTGAGGTAGGAACTATTGTTATTCCCCATGTTTTAGATGGGGAAAACTGAAGCATGGATATGTTTAGCAACTTGTCCAAGATATACAATTAAGAAGTATCAGAGTCTAGACTTGAATTTAGGCTATTTGAAGCCTAAATCTTAGTCTCTGAAGTCTCTACCCTAGAGTAGAGTTGCCAATAGAAATACAGTGCAAGATACAAATGTGAGCCACATATGTAAGTTCAAATGTTCTGGTGAAAGTGAAAGTCGCTCAGTCATGTCCGACTCTTTGGGACCCCACTGACTATACAGTCCATGGAATTCTCCAGGCCAGAATACTGGAGTGGGTAACCTTTCCCTTCTCCAGGGGATCTTCCCAACCCAGGGATCAAACCCAGGTCTCCCGCATTGCGGGCAGATTCTTTACCAGCTGAGCCACAAGGGAAGCCCAAGAATCCTGGAGTGGGTAGCCTATCCTTTCTCCAGCAGATCTTCCCAACCCAGGAATCGAACCAGGGTCTCCTGCATTACAGGTAGATTCTTTACCAACTGAGCTATCAGGGAAAATAAAAAGAGGGAATTCCCTGGTGGTCCAGTGGTTAATATTCCATCCTTCCACTGAAGGGGACACAGGCTCAAACCCTGGCCAGGAAACTTCCTGGAACCCATGTGGTACAAGCAAAAAAAATTGTTTTTAATAAATAAAAAGTAAAACGGTAAAATTAATTTTAATAACATATTTAATACCAAATATCTTCAAAATGTTATCATCTCAATATGTAATTATTATATTTATATTATATTTTATATTATATTATATTTTATATTATTACATTATATTTTATATTATTTATATTTATATTTGTGTATATTCAGTTAAGTTCAGTTGCTCAGTTGTGTCCAACTGCACTGCAGCATGCCAGGCTTCCCTGTCCTTCACTGTCTCCCAGAATTTACTCAAACTCATGTTCTTTGAGTCAGTGATGCCATCCAACCATCACATCCTCTATCGTCCCCTTTTCCTGGCTTCAATCTTTCCCAGTATCAGCATCTTTTCCATTGAGTCAGTTCTTCACATCAGGTGGCCAAAGTTTTGGATGTCACATTTTTATTTTAAGTCCAGTGTGTATTTTTAAACTTAGATCACGTTTCGATGCAAATGCTAAAATTTTCATCAGAAATATTTATCTTCTATTTCATACAATTTATAGTTTAAAATGTGGTCCACTGGAGAAGGGAATGGCAAACCACTTCAGTATTCTTGCCTTGAGAACCCCATGAACAGTATGAAAAGGCAAAATGATAGGATACTGAAAGAGGAACTCCCCAGGTCAGTAGGGGCCCAATATGCTACTGGAGATCAGTGGAGAAATAACTCCAGAAAGAATGAAGGGATGGAGCCAAAGCAAAAAGAATACCCAGCCGTGGATATGACTGGTGATAGAAGCAAGGTCGGATGCTGTTAAGAGCAATATTGCACAGGAACCTGGAATGTCAGGTCCATGAATCAAGGCAAATTGGAAGTGGTCAAACGAGAGATGGCCAGAGTGAATGTCGACATTCTAGGAATCAGCTAACTCAAATGGACTGGAATGGGTGAATTTAACTCAGATGACCATTATATCTACTACTGCGGGCAGAAATCCCTAGCAGAAATGGAGTGGCCATCATGGTCAACAAAAGAGTCCGAAATGCAGTACTTGGATGCAATCTCAAAAACCAGAATGATCTCTGTTCGTTTCCAAGGCAAACCATTCAATGTAACAGTAATCCAAGTCTATGCCCCAACCAGGAACGCTGAAGAAGCTGAAGTTGAACGGTTCTATGAAGACCTACAAGACCTTTTAGAACTAACACCCAAAAAAGATGTCCTTTTCATTATAGGGGACTGGAATGCAAAAGTAGGAAGTCAAGAAATACCTGGAGTAACAGGCAAATTTGGCCTTGGAACACGGAATGAAGCAGGGCAAAGACTAATAGAGTTTTGCCAAGAAAATGCACTGGTCATAACAAACACCCAGATGGTCAACACCGAAATCAGATCGATTATATTCTTTGCAGCCAAAGATGGAGAAGCTCTATACAGTCAGCAAAAACAAGACCAGGAGCTGACTGTGGCTCAGACCATGAACTCCTTATTGCCAAATTCAGACTGAAATTGAAGAAAGTAGGGAAAACCACTAGACCATTCAGGTATGACCTAAATCAAATCCCTTATGATTATACAGTGGAAGTGAGAAATAGATTTAAGGGCCTAGATCTGATAGACAGAGTGCCTGATGAACTATGGAATGAGGTTCGTGACATTGTACAGGAGACAGGGATCAAGACCATTCCATGGAAAAGAAATGCAAAAAAGCAAAATAGCTGTCTGGGGAGGCCTTACAAATAGCTGTGAAAAGAAGAGAAGTGAAAAGCAAAGGAGAAAAGGAAAGATATAAACATCTGAATGCAGAGTTCCAAAGAATAGCAAGAAGAGATAAGAAAGCCTTCTTCAGCGATCAGTGCAAAGAAATAGAGGATAACAACAGAATGGGAAAGACTAGGGATCTCTTCAAGAAAATCAGAGATACCAAAGGAACATTTCCTGCAAAGATGGGCTCGATAAAGGACAGAAATGGTATGGACCTAACAGAAGCAGAAGATATTAAGAAGAGGTGGCAAAAATACACAGAAGAACTGTACAAAAAAGATCTTCACGATCCAGATAATCACGATGGTGTGATCACTGACCTAGAGCCAGATATCTTGGAATGTGAAGTCAAGTGGGTCTTAGAAAGCATCACTACGAACAAAGCTAGTGGAGGTGATGGAATTTCAGTTGAGCTATTCCAAGTCCTGAAAGATGATGCTGTGAAAGTGCTGCACTCAATATGCCAGCAAATTTGGAAAACTCAGCAGTGGCCACAGGACTGGAAAAGGTCAGTGTTCATTCCAATCCTAAAGAAAGGCAATGCCAAAGAATGCTCAAACTACCACACAATTGCACTCATCTCACATGTTAGTAAAGTAATGCTCAAAATTCTCCAAGCCAGGCTTCAGCAAGATGTGAACCGTGAACTTCCTGATGTGCAAGCTGGTTTTAGAAAAGGCAGAGGAACCAGAGATCAAATTGCCAACATCCACTGGATCATGGAAAAAGCAAGAGAGTTCCAGAAAAACATCTATTTCTGCTTTATTGACTATGCCAAAGCCTTTGACTGTGTGGATCACAATAAACTGTGGAAAATTCTGATAGAGATGGGAATACCAGACCACCTGATCTGCCTCTTGAGAAACTTGTATGCAGGTCAGGAAACAACAGTTAGAACTGGTCATGGAACAACAGACGGGTTCCAAATAGGAAAAGGAGCTCGTCAAGGCTGTATATTGTCACCCTGTTTATTTAACTTATATGCAGAGTATATCATGAGAAACGCTGGGCTGGAAGAAACACAAGTTGGAATCAAGATTGCCGGGAGAAATATCAATAACCTCAGATATGCAGATGACACCACCCTTATGGCAGAAAGTGAAGAGGAACTCAAAAGCCTCTTGATGAAAGTGAAACAGGAGAGTGAAAAAGTTGGCTTAAAGCTCAACATTCAGAAAACGAAGATCATGGCATCCGCTCCCATCACTTCATGGGAAATAGATGGAGAAACAGTGGAAACAGTGTCAGACGTTGTTTTTCTGGGCTCCAAAATCACTGCAGATGGTGACTGCAGCCATGAAATCAAAAGACGCTTACTCCTTGGAAGGAAAGTTATGACCGACCTAGATAGCATATGCAAAAGCAGAGACATTACTTTACCAACAAGGGTTCATCTAGTCAAGGCTATGGTTTTTCCTGTGGTCATGTATGGATGTGAGAGCTGGACTGTGAAGAAGGCTGAGTGCTGAAGAATTGATGCTTTTCAACTGTGGTGTTGGAGAAGACTCTTGAGAGTCCCTTGCACTGCAAGGAGATCCAACCAGTCCATTCTGAAGGAGATCAGCCTTGGGATTTCTTTGGAAGGAATGATGCTAGAGCTGAAACTCCAGTACTTTGGCCACCTCATGCAAAGAGTTGACTCATTGGAGAAGACTCTGATGCTGGGAGGGATTGGGGGCAGGAGGAGAAGGGGATGACAGAGGATGAGATGGCTGGATGGCATCACTGACTCGATGGACATGAGTCTGAGTGAACTCCTGGAGTTGGTGATGGACAGGGAGGCCTGGCGTGCCGGGATTCATGGGGTCGCAAAGAGTCGGACACAACTGAGCGACTGATCTCATCTGATCTGATAGTTTAAAAGAATAGAGTTTTTTCAAATTATTTCAAGCATTCTGAAAAGTTTTCCAATGACTGAGTTGAGTTCCAAACATCACTCTTTCAATGTGGGCATCTGTATTGTCAAACTTGGTTTTCTTATTTTAGAAGAAATGACCTGACTTTGAAGCAAATTGAAATCAGTTTCAATTCCATCTAAGTTAAGTATTTCAGTAACTTTCCTGTAAAACCCAGTATTATTAATGTTCAGTTCAAAGAAGTATTGCACAAATTGAAAAGCAACTATGAATTCATCGATATTCATATTCATATAAAATATTCATATTTTTATTTCAGTTTTTGCAGCTGACTTACATAATGCTCTCGGTTACAATGAAAATCTTCTGTATATTAATTCACGTTTGAAAATATGAAAATAAATTATTGTTAATATTATTATTTTGAAATTTTTCAATTTCAATATAAATTCTTATACCTTCTTGATAGTACTGGTGCCTGTTAGGGATCCCAGCTGTAGAGTCTCTTCTAAAAGCCACAGGAGTTCAACAAGTTCTCTCCATTCTGCCTGGTTGGAACTTGAGTGTTTCCCAGCTCTGCTAAGGAGCTTGGTTAACTTTTAGCAATCTGAGTTCTCTTTCCTGAGTCCCCTAAAGTTAGTTGTACCGAATAAGTTTAGCATTCAGCTTAAGTTTCAGGGGGACTCAGGATTTCTTTTTCTTTTTTTAAAGACTCAGAATTTCTTTCTCCATATACCTCCCTGTTCTCTGCTATTCTGCCTCAAAAAATACAGCTACCTCATCCTGCCCAAACCCTGATCTTTTTGCCTCGTTTTAGCAAGACCGTTTTGTCTGCTTGGATCCCTGTTCTTGTGATCCAGAAAGTGCCTCCAGGCAGAAAGCTAAGTATATTGTACAGATACCTACTTCCTTTGTTTCTGTCCTCCCAGGAATCACAGTCCTGCACTGTGTGTTGTACGATGAAAATAGTTATTTCATGCATTTTTGCCCAAATTTCTTGTGTCCTGTGAGAGCGTTAATCCAGTTTCTGTTCATTTTCATGTCTGGAAGTGCAAGTTTTTTCATTGTGATTTCTTTTTGTACTACTAAAATAGCTCTTGCTTAAGTCAATAAAAATATTTTTCTGTACACGTCAAACTGTCTTCTAACTTTCCTCCTTGATGTCACTGACAGGCTATTACTTCCTTTCTCCCCAGGAATCTAAATCAATGCATTTCCTTTGTTTTTGTTTTTGCAACCCATCTGTTCTGGCTTTTACTCTGCTGGAGCTACTTCAGTGTCACTTTTCCTGTGGGTGGATATTCTCCAAAGTGGTGCTCAAGCTTCTCTTTCTTCCTTTATCTAGCTCGCTTTGGGGAATCCTTACTCTGCTACCTGAAGGTTGGCAGTCTGTCTGCTGGCTGGATCTAACGCACATTGCAGAGAATTCTCTCCGTGTCTGGGTTTCCCCTTCCATAAATGCCCAAGTATCAGCAGGAGGAGAAGGGGACGACAGAGGATGGGATAGTTGGATAGCATCGCTGACTCGATGGACATGAGTTTGAGCAAACTCCGGGAGTTGGTGATGGACAGGGAAGCCTGGTGTGCTGCAGTCCATGGGGTTACAAAGAGTCGGACATGACTGACCGGCTGGACTGAACTGATCAGCTCAATTTTACCATTTTTAAAATACAGTGACCTTGACCAGGGCGTTAGCTGGTGCCACCCTGCACTGGAAGCGCAGAGTCTTAACCACTGGACCACCTGGAAAGTCCCCGCTGAGCCCTATATGTGAGAGGCGAGGGCCACTTCGTCCTTCATCCCTGACTCCCCGCCACAGCGGCTGAGCCCTGCTTCTCCTACTGCAGGCCTTCTTCGAGTTTAGCCCTGGAGATCCCCGAGGCACACGGCACGCTGCACATCTTTGGCCCATTTGTTTCTGTCATTCTTTTTTTTTTCCTTAAAGAAGAAAGAGAGGTTTGTGTTGTTTGTGTAATTTCCCTCTTTGCTCTGGCCTACTCCAGGCGGCCAGCCCAGTCTAGTCTTCATCTTTCCCCCTGTTAATGTCTAGCATGTCATCACCTCTTTTTAAAAATAAAGATCCAGCTCTCCGCCTCAATGACCTTAAGAAACTCTGTTAACTCAACGTGCCTAGCCTCAGATTCATCTTTGCGTCCCCTTTCCTTCCTTCCTCTGACACTCCTTTCCTTCCCCTGCCACAAGAGAAAACTGGCTTAGCTTTTGAACTTTTGGTTAAAAGCCTCCAGTTCACATGGTCCACCGATTCAAATTCTTGGCACCATTTGTAATTCTTCCCTTTGAGTTGCCACACTCACATCCATCCCGTCTCTGGTATTTCCTTGTAATGTCTTTCATACCTGTTCTCAGGACTAATTTTAGTTAAAGCCTGTGGTCATCAAGGAAGGGGGAATGAGGCCGGACGGGGGGCGGGGAGTCCGGATTGTCATTTGGGAATTTTTTCAAAATACTGTAGAGCTTAAAAAATCTCCACAGGGGGCTGATACTCTGCTTAGCACCACTCAGCCAAGTCCTTATCCTAGACACCTATCCTCACTTCCACCTAATTTCGTTGGCTTCCATTTTCCCCACCCACCACTCTTTAAACACCTTCAGTTCAGTTCAGTTCAGTTCAGTCGCTCAGTCATGTCCGACTCTTTGTGACCCCATGAATCACAGCACGCCAGGCCTCCCTGTCCATCACCAGCTCCCGGAGTTCACTCAAACTCATGTCCATTGAGTTGGTGATGCCATCCAACCATCTCATCCTCTGTCATCCCCTTCTCCTCCTGCCCCCAATCCCTCCCAACATCAGAGTCTTTTCCAATGAGTCAGCTCTTCACATGAGGTGGCCAATGTATTGGAGTTTCAGCTTCAGCATCAATCCTTCCAATGAATACGCAGGACTGATCTCCTTTAGAAAGGACTCTCAAGAGTCTTCTCCAACACCACAGTTCAAAAGCATTGGCTCTCATTAAATACTGTCCTGAGAGAGAAGTCATTAATATCTTTTCCTGGGCTTATGCCTCATCTCTTCCCCTCGAGTTGGTGTTCCCTTAGGGTTGGGACCACAATATTTACCCACAGGCTGTGTTCGTAACAGGCCTCATAAATCGGTGATGGTGCTTGTTTGGTCCATAGGATGACCAGCCCTCCTGGTTTGCCCATCTGTGTGTGCAATTATATCATATTTCCTTTGGTGCATATTCCCTGCTCGGAGAAGGCAATGGCACCCCACTCCAGTACTCTTGCCTGGAAAATCCCATGGATGGAGGAGCCTGGTAGGCTGCAGTCCATGGGGTCGCTGAGAGTCAGATATGACTGAGCGACTTCACTTTCACTTTTCACTTTTCATGCATTGGAGAAGGAAATGGCAACCCACTCCAGTGTTCTTGCCTGGAGAATCCCAGGGACGGGGGAGCCTGGCAGGCTGCCGTCCATGGGGTGACACAGAGTCGGACACGACTGAAGTGACTTAGCAGTAGCAATATTCCCTGCTTTGTTTTCTTAGTTGAATTTTTTAAAATATTTATTCATTTATTTATTTGGCTGTGCTGAGTCTTAGTTGCAGCATGCAGGGCCTTCCATCTTTGTTGGGGCGTGTGGGATCTAGCTCCTTGACCATAGATTGAAAACCCGAATCCCTGCAATGCGAACTTGGAATCAGCCACTGGACCACCAGGGAAGTCCTCATAATTGTAATTGACGTGAGCTCTCCCCACTGATGGTGAACTCCATGAAGTCAGTCTTGTGTCACTCATAGCTACCCTCCGAGCACCTGGAATAAATCAGGGACATTATAGTTTAATGGATATTTTTTGAGTGAGTGAATAAGAAACATTGGACACCAATATATCTCTTGATAAGCTCATTTTCCCTCTAGGTAACAGTACTTCAGAGTGTCACATTTACAAATTTTTTACAGTGCTAGGCATCTTATAGCTGTGAGATTTTAACCCAGTCAATTAAATTTCTTTGTGAATGTCCCTATACAGACTGAATAAACTGAACTTGAATTTCCACTGATTTCTTTTTTTTTTTTTTTTTAACTTTTGGGTGTCGCTGTGTACAAGTTGTGAAGCTTGAAATTCTTTAGATCATCTTACAACCACAAGTAAGTAAGTGTTAGTCACTCAGTCTTGTCTGACTTTGTGTGACCCCACGGACTGTAGCCTGCCAGGCTCCTCTATCCATGGGATTCTCTAGACAAGAATACTGGAGTGGGTTTGCCATTCCCTTCTCCAGGCTCCACTGATTTCTACAAGAGAAGAATAGAGAACCCCAGAGATGCTAGAATATAAAAAAATTGTTCCTGGACATGACAGAAGTCACTGGAAACGAGGAGAATAGGAGAATCCTAGGACAATAGAGATGAGTGTCACACAGGTGAGAGAGACTTTAAATAATCTTGTTTGACCTCTTTCTGCCAGATTCGTTGTATGAATAATTCCTGGTATATAGTAGGTGTTAAATTTATGAATGTGATTATATATACCTACCCAGAGACACACACAGTTTAAAAAGAAAAAAAACAACTGTGTCCTTTGGCACAGAAGTCAGATCTTAGGATATGGAAACACTGGAGAATTTTCAGTTCAGTAATTCCTGAAAATCCTGTAATATTACTAGTACTGCTTCTTCAAAGCATAGACATCACCTGATACTGAGGATATAAGGTTAATTTCTTACATTTTCAGACTGACTATTTTTTGGAAGTTTGAGCCAAAGTAGCAAGCCCGTAAGAGAGAACACATTGCTGGCATGGGCCACTAGGTATTTTAAGACAGGCACTGCTTCAAAACTTATGCTTCCTCCAGGCAGATGAAAGAAGATCAGTTACAGGTTTGTATAAAATCTGTGTATGAGTGGAACAGTAAGTAGCCATATAGTGTTTTTATGGGCTTCCCAGGTAGTGTAGGGTAAAAAAAAAAAAATCTACCTGCCAATGCAGGAGACGCTGGAGATAGAGACATGAGTTTCATCTCTGGGTCAGGAAGATCCCCTAGAGAAGGAAATTGCTACCCACTCCAGTATTCGTACCTGGAAAATTCCATGGACAGAGGAGCCTGGAGGGCTACAGTCCATGGGGTCACAAAGAGTCAGACAGGACTGAGCAAGAATGACAACAGTTTTTTTATAATTACTGTGCTGTGAAATACAGCCAGAGAGCGGTCCTGTTTTGAATTGAATCTGCTTTTTTTTTTTCTTTTTGCCCATTCACCTCCAGGTCAAATTCTGACTCAAGGTATGGTATAATATATTCTTCTGCTGAAATGGAATTTTTTTTTTTTTTCGTAACATGTTGTGTGAAATAAGTAAATTCATTGACTGAGACATTGAAATCTTTTTTCTCAGTTCCCTGACCAGGAATTGAACCTAGGCCCGTGGCAGTGAAAACCCAGAATCCTAACAACTAAGCCACCAGGGAACTCCTTGGAAATCTTTTTAGTAATGAAGAAAGGCAGATAAATTAGTTTCTTAAATGGCAAGTATTCTTCTCTGTTGTTTTTGTACTTATCCACATAAAATTTTTGTTTTGTTTCAAGAATCACTTCAAACATTACTCTTTCTGTTACATTTTCTCTGACCCTCTTTGCAAACCAAATTTGCTCTTCTTTCCACTGTGTTTACACAGCGCTGTGAGGAACACTTAGGATATACTCTTTGATCATTTGTTTGTGCTATCCCTCCTCACTAAATTGAAAGGTCCATGCTTCATTTATTTTTTCATTCCTAGTGTCTGGCATATTGCCTGGCACATGGATGGCACTTGAAAAATACTTACGGGGTTGATTTAAAGAGTGGAGAGTTCAATATCAGTCTAATATCAGTCTTTTAAACCCCACTCTGCAAGGACGAAAGGATATGGCATGAGCTGAGCTCCTTCAAACTATTCTAGTTCCTCATCTAGTATACAGGTAAAACATTGCCCACATCAGGGGTTATCCAATATTTTCAACTCAGCCCACTTAGATGGGGCAAAAGACTTCACAGCTATGGGAAAAGGATTCAGAGATAATCATAAAGTGTAAGTGTACCAGAAAATGTTTTGGGGGAATTAGTAATACCTCTGCGGTACCAACAGCTCACACTCACTCCTTCTGCAAGTCCTCTGTAATCTTCCGCTAAGATAAATCTCCAATCTAACCATCTCTACAGCCACTGACCTTGTCTGAGTTCTTGCTTGACCAACACATTAGCCTGTACAATAGCCCACAACAAACTTATTTAATAATGACAAGCTTAACTGAAAGCAATTTATAATTGAAAGCAAAAATGGCATCAACTGAAAACCATGACCACCGATCTTGCCCTGTTAACAAAGGATACTTCCTGAAAATTGCCGAAATTCCAATTGTCTCAGTGTGCACTTGTATTTGAACAGTCGCCAGAAAGACAACACAGAATCAGAGTTCTTGTAAAAAGTCTAAAAAGTGCTGAATTTAGTTTATGAAAACCAAGTGCCAAAAATCTTTGACCACTTGGAGAGTAAGTTATTAGTCAGAAGATCTCATTGTATACAGAAACAAGTCTCCTGTAAGTCTTGAAAAAAAAAGGACTTTCCAGCTTGGATCAGTTTGAGGTCTGTGAAGAGGACCTTCTTGGTCTACCTGGGGTCAGGTAACAACTTGATCTGATTAGCATCTAAGGTCCCTTCAAATTTCATATTTATTGATTCATAGCATGCATATATAATATCTGTAACACGAGTGAATTAATAAAATAATGAAAGAATAAATGCATGCTGCTGCTACTGCTAAGTCGTTTCAGTCATGGCCGACTCTGTGCGACCCCATAGACGGCAGCCCACCAGGCTCTGCCATGCCTGGGATTCTCCAGGCAAGAACACTGGAGTGGGTTGCCATTTCCTTCTCCAATGCATGAAAGGGAAAAGTGAAAGTGAAGTAGTTCAGTTGAGTCCGACTCCCTGCGACCCCATGGACCGCAGCCTACCAGGCTCCTCCGTCCATGGGATTTTCCAGGCAAGAGTACTGGAGTGGGTTGCCATTGCCTTCTCCGAATGAATGCATAGGTATGAATAAATCTGTACGAACTTTGGAAGCTTCACGGAAGTATAGAGCAGTGGTTTTCAAACTTCTTCAGTGATGTGTGCTCAGTTGCTCAGTCGTGTCCAGCTCTGCAAGTCCATGAACTGTAGCCCACCAGGCTCCGCTGTCCACTGTCCATGGAATTTTCCTGGCAAGAATATTGGAGCAGATTGCCATTTCCTACTCCATCTTCAGTGATGAAATATCTATAACTCATGTAGCTTTTGGTGGAGCCTCTAAAAATGTTAATTTATTAAATCTTAAGAGAGTAAACTGATTCTATCTCTAGAAGCACATAAAAGAATCTGATAGCATTGATTGCCTCCCAGGAAGAGAATTTTACATAATTTAAATGTACTTAAATAAGAAGGAATGACATATTAAAAATTAATGTTTTATAATACTATCTTGATTTAGATTCAAGTACAGTAATGCAGTTGTAAGAATCAAAATTCTAAGAAAGGTACAAGGGAAAAATTTTAATTTGTTTCTGTAAATTGGGAAAAGATCACTACTATTTGATTTTCAGATAAAGCATATTTGTTTGGTGTTCTATAGGAGTACCATTTGGGAATCATGGTTCTTAAGGAAAGAGAAAAGTTGGCAGCCAAAACTTTGCTTGGACATGCTCTAGAGAATTTCACAGTGATGTGAACATAATACTGTCTCTGATGCACTCTTTAGAAAATTTTCTTCTAGTATTCTTGAAATTTAAAGCATAAATAATATGCTTAGCCATCAGAGTTGCTGGAATGCTTTTTCCTCTGATGCACACTTTAAACCATTAAAAGACCATGATTTTGCTATTGTAGGTATTGTCATCTCACTCAGTTCAGTCGCTCAGTCACGTCCGACTCTTTGCAACCCCATGGACCGCAGCACAGCAGGCTTTCCTGTCCATCACCAACTCCCAGAGCTTGCTCAAACTCATGTCCATCGAGTCGGTGATGCCATCCAACCATCTCATCCTCTGTCGTCCCCTTCTTCATCCTGCATTCAATCTTCCATCATCAAGGTCTTTCCCAGTGAGTCAGTTCTTTGCATCAGGTGACCAAAGTATTGGAGCTTCAGCTTCAGCATCAGTCCTTCTAATGAATATTCAGGACTGATTTCCTTTAGGATTGACTGGTTTGATCTCCTTGCTTATTTTCCCCAGCAAGCTAGTCATTGTGAATAAAATAATGAAATCAATAAAGAAATCAAGTCATGTGAGGATAAAGTAAAGCAAAGAATTTGCCAGAGATGAAGTTTTGGCCTCTGACTTATATATGGGTCTTCATATATGGAAAAAAACAGGAGTTCTACAGCATGGAATCATCACTGACACTCTTCCTTGTCAGGGGTACAAACAATTCAGCACTGAGATTGTGGTTTTCTGTTAGATGATTCTTAGTGACCAAATCTGTTTATGACTCAGATACCTTATTTACTGAAGACAGTGCATGGAAAAGAAATAATTAATATCAGGCACATGATAATTTTATGGACATACATATGTTCATAAAATTATCAAGTGCATGATATTCACTTTTCCAAGTGTTTGTTTTATGTATCATATTTAAAACTCATGCCAATATTGTAAAGAAGTCTAGTTACTTTTTTTTTTTTCTGATATACAAATGTGGAAACCAAGCCTCTGAGAGGGTAAGTGAGTTGATGGGACCATACTATAATTAATAAAGTCAGGCCTTTTGAGTCTTTGGCTATAGCCCTTTCCATACCACCCAAAATGTTTGGTAACTTGAATCTAGAATGCCATCTTGCTCTCTTCTTCGGTTTTGACTCACACTTTCTTTAAAATATTTCTCAAAATTCTTCTCTAAGAGGCTGTTTCAGAAAACCCAGACAGTTTTGCTGGTTCCAAGCCTCCCAAGAATTTGTTTCCAGTATCTATTTTCTATCTGTTCTATTCAGCCTCTATTTTCCATTATTTACTACGTCATATTCCAGTATGAATTTTACCTTTGTTGGTGTGCTTTCTGCTATTTATTTCCCCTTCTTAGCCTATGCAAATTCTCTTTATTACAAATTCTGGACATTTAAGATCTATTTTAAATAACATCCAAGTGACTAGAGAATAGAGTTTCAAACATTCATGTGCATAAGAATGACCTAGGAAACTTATTAAATATGTATTTCTCAGGGGCCTTCCTTGGCAGTCCAGTAGTTAAGACTCTGTGCTTCCAATGCAGGGCGCGCAGGTTCAATCTCTGCTTGGGGAACTAAGATCCCACATGCTATGCCATGTGGCAAAAAATAAAAGGTATTTTAGTGCTTTTCCCATTGGTTCTGATTCTGTGTGTCTGGGAGAACTCCGGGTGTCAGGCCCAGCAATCTGCATTTTACGTAAGTACCCCAGAGGATTCTTATGCAGGCAATCCAATGACTATACTTTTAGAAACCCTGTTCTTGAGAATTAAAAATTAGATTGGTACATACTGCATATTCATACTTTGTTCAGTAAGAGATACAAAGGTATAATGTAACTGAGTCCTTACTCTTTTTATTAATTTCTTTTTGGCTGCGCTGGGTCTTCATTGCTGCACGCAGGCTTCTGCTAGCTGCAGAAAGTGGGGGCTACTCTCTAGTTGCAGTGCTTGGGCTTCTTACTGAGGTGGCTTCTCTTGTGGCAGAGCACAGGCTCTAGGCTCGTGGGCTCAGTTATAGTGGTATCCAGGCTTAGTTGCTGTGTAGATCTTCCTGGACCAGGGGTCGAACCTATGTCCCCTGCACTGGCAGGCAGATTGTTTACCAGTGGACCACCAGGAGGTCCCCTTACTCTTTTGATGTTTACAAACAGCCAGGGAAGAAAGAGCATAGCGCCTGCAATCTCTGACCTTATATGAGGACAGTCTCTGTGAGTGGAGTAGGTGATAAATGCTCTGTGCTTAGTTGCTCAGTCACGTCCGACTCTCTGTGACCCCATGGACTGTAGCCTGCCAGGTTCCTCTGTTTATGGGGATTCTCCAAGCATGACTACTGGAGTGGGTGGCCATGTTCTCCTCCAGGGCATCTTCCTAACCCAGGGATCGAACCCAGGTCCATCGAAGGCTTTTCTTTACCATCTGAGTCACCAGGGAAGCCCAAATAAATGCTTTAGGAATTCAAAGAAGAAAGGCATCACTTTGAGCCAGATTATCATGAAAGGCTTCAGGAAAGATAGGGGTTGAGCTAAGATTTGAAGAAAAGATGGGCCTAAAAAATATGGGGTGGGGGGAGTGGATTATTTCAAGATGTTAGAGCTAGTGATGGTCAAGGAAGCTGCTTCTAGGATATCAGTATGTGGAATGAGGTGTCTAAATTGAAAAAAGAATTTGTGTAGAGACATGGCACAATTTATGCCTGGAAAGACATCCACGAGTTAGAATGAGGAGAACCTGGAATTGGGACTTTATTCCATAGGTACTGGATGGTTCTTTACACATGCCAATAAATTAAATGTGACATTTAAAAAGACTTATCTGGCAGTGAGTTTGAAAACCCTGAACTATATTTGAGGATCGGTTAAGCAAATTGTAAGGAAAGCTTGGTTTGAACGTTTGTTAAGGAAGATTCAACACAGTCTGGAGCTTGATTGGATGAGAAAGAGAAAGATGTCTAAGACACTGCTGAAGTTTCAACCTCCTTGACTAGGACGCTTGTGTACAATTTCACTACTCAGTGAATATAAGGAGGGAAATATTTTAAGGTAGCATTAGATTCTAGATCTAGAATTCAACTTCCTACCACCTTCTTTACCTGTGGATAATGTTGCTTACATATATGGCAGCTATTTTTAGCATGTTGAAAAGAAAAGATCTGGAGCTCGTTGAAGAGAAATAGAGATTGGGGTCCACTAAGCCAAAGACGGTTACTCCTTGGAAGAAAAGTTATGACCAACCTAGATAGCATATTGAAAAGCAGAGACATTACTTTGCCAACAAAGGTCCGTCTAGTCAAGGCTATGGTTTTTCCAGTGGTCATGTATGGATGTGAGTTGGACTGTGAAGAAAGCTGAGAGCTGAAAAATTGACGCTTTCGATGTGTGGTGTTGGAGAAGACAAGGAGATCTAACCAGTCCATTCTGAAGGAGATGAGCCCTGGGATTTCTTTGGAAGGAATGATGTTAAAGCTGAAACTCCAGTACTTTGGCCACCTCATGCGAAGAGTTGACTCATTGGAAAAGACGCTGATGCTGGGAGGGATTGGGGGCAGAAGGAGAAGGGGACGACAGAGGATGAGATGGCTGGATGGCATCACTGACTCGATGGAGGTGAGTCTGAGTGATCTCTGGGAGTTGGTGATGGACAGGGAGGCCTGGCGTGCTGGGATTCATGGGGTCGCAAAGAGTCGGACACGACTGAGCGACCGAACAGACTGACTGAAGCCAAAGACAAGACAAGCTGTGCAGTTCACTTATTTTTATTAGGCATCATTATACAGAAAGCACCGGACAAAAAACTAAGATGACCAGTATTTCCGGTCTTTAAGAAGTTTAAAATCTGGATGGAACCTGTAAGAGATCCTAGTAAGAGTAAACGGCCAGTCCTCAAATCTACAAACTTCTGATCAGCGAATTCATACTCGTCCTGTTGAAGCAGTTCAAGGTCTCTAGCTGAAAAAGGGAAAATTAATAGGATGTTAAATTGGGAATGAGAAACCTCTTCTTGGAGGATGTGGATTTTGGGAAAGGCTTTCAAGTAGTAGGCACCAGACAGTCCGAACTCGCGGTAAAATAGCTCTCAGGAATCGCGTTGCCAGAACCTTCAGAGAGCTGTAAATTTATCCGGTAACTTCCAGTTCAGTTCAGTCGCTCAGTCGTGTCCGACTCTGTGCGACCCCATGAATCGCAGCACGCCAGGACTCCCTGTCCATCACCAGCTCCCCGAGTAACTTCCAAGTGCGCGGCTTAGGGCCAGAGAAGGTCCAAAGCCCGCCCAAGAGTCCAGCATCTCGCTCCCATTGGACAAGCTCATTTCCTCTCCTTCCTCTGCAGGGCGACTTCAGCCATCAATCACACGGCTTGTTGCTCCACCCCTTTCCAGTGACGTAACACTTGGCACGCCTTCTCGCTCCAGACCTCAAGCTCCTCACCAGTCGCTTCAGCTCCTTATTGGCTAGCAGAGAGGGGAGGAACGGGTACGGGCCTTCTCTTTTGCTCTCTAAACTCCCTCGTCTAGTTTCCCGGTCTCCTCATAGGCTGTCCACGCACCCATAGTCTTGAGCTGTCGCGCAGGCGTGCACATACGCTCGCTGCCCCTCAAGCCTTCGAGTTATGCGGTTGTGACGTGAGAGGGGCACGCCACTAAACCGTCTTCACTTACGATTGGCTGTGGCCGAAGTCCGTCACGTAACCACGCCCCCCCTCCGCCCAACCTCCCAATTTGATAAGACCTTGCAGGAGGCCACGCCTCAGCTCGTTGGACCGCTTCGCCCTGCGACTGGCTGAGGGAGCTGGCATGCTTTCCCACCCCCCGACCCCGCAACTTCTTCCCGAGCTTCCGAGAGGCTGGCCGGACCCCGCGGAAGTTGTCAGTCAATCTCCTCCCTCCCCATCCCCTGCGAGGCCCCGCCCCCGGGCCGCGCGCCCCCAACGCGCGCGCGTACACGCGCTCGCACTCCCCCTGCCGCCGCCCGCCCCTCACCTCTCCCAGCACCTTCTCAAGTTGTAGCGGCCGCTCGCCAGGGGGTTCTCTGTGGGCGGCAGAAGGGCGCGTGGGGGAGGGGGTCCAGACCGCTGGGCGCTTCGAGGAGCGAGTGTGTGTGTGTGTGTGTGTGTGTGTGCGCGCGCGCGTGCCCAGGGCCGGGGCGGCGGGTCACCGCCCCGGGAGATGAGGGGTCGGCGCTGACAGTGAAGAGCGCCGGCGGTGGAGACAGCGGCTCGGAGGGGCCCCGCGATGGCAGCGCCTCGGGAGGAGGCTCGAGAAGAGGGGGGCTGCCCTGGCAGCGACCACTGAGGTGCTGGCGGGCCGGCCGCCCGGGGACCCGGGCCGTCAGGGACGAGAGGCGCGTTCGACGTCCGCACCCTCGCGCCCTCGCCTCAGTTGTCTGAACTTCGGGCTCCTGTCCACCCGCCCTCGGAACTCGGGAGTCAACAACTTCTTCACACACCACCCCCTCTCCGCCCCCGCCAGCCCCGGGGAGCTCGCCGAGCGGCGGGGACCGGGAACCTCCGGCCCTGAGATGTGCCCGTGAGGCGTCGGCGGGCGGCGAGGAGAGAGCTCGGCGGGCGCCCGGGAGCGGGAGGGCGGTGCGGCTGGGGGGCACGGGGTGGAGGGGCGCGAGCTCCTCGGCGCCTCTCCCCCGCCTCCTCCTCCTGGCGCTGCCCGTTCCGTGCAAGCCGCAGCGGGAGCTGCCAAGCGCCAGGGCCGCGGAGATGTCGTCGTCGTCGCCGCCGCCGCCGCCGCCGGCGGCGGGGGCTGCCAGCGCCGCCATCTCGGCCGCCGAGAAAGTGGACGGCTTCACCCGGAAATCGGTGCGCAAGGCGCAGAGGCAGAAGCGCTCGCAGGGCTCGTCGCAGTTCCGCAGCCAGTGCAGCCAGCCAGAGCTGCACCCCTTGCCCCAACTCAAAGGTAGGTAACCTCCGAGGGCGCAGCCCGGGCGAGAACGCGCGCGTTCTCCTCGGCGCCGCCGGATCCTTTGCTTTCTCGGGCGCGGGCGTGGGGGGTTCCTTCTGCCCACTTGGGGCTCGCGTTCCCCAACTTTCCTTGGCGTCCTCCCACCGTCTTTATGATTCAGACAGGTTTGATGTTAAGAGTCTTGGTTTTTCTCCCCCCTCACTTATCTGGGTTCACTTTAACTCTCTCCTCCTTGGAGGAGGCCAGCACCCCTCCCTCCCAACCTGCGCGCTCGGGTTCCTGCCCTTGGGATCGCAACTCTCCTCCTGAGTCTGGAGGGGTAGACTTTTTATTTCAGTGTTCTTCCTCGAGTCTTGCCCTTCCCCATCTTGTTGCAACAACCTGTCTTACGTTCCGACCTTCACTTTTCTGAGACTTGCCTCCTCTTTTCGGCCTCTCTTAATCTTTTGCTTCTCCGATTATAAAGCGTCTTTGCACACACTATAACTTTTACTTCCCTTTGATCTTTCCAGAGTCTTAGGACCAGGAATCCTAATGCGTGCACCAGTTAAGAATTACCTGCCTTTAGATTGATTTATAAAGAAAAAGCCTAAAAATCTGACCAGGGTAGTGTCTTACTTACTGGGTCATTAGATTTAAATGTTACTCTTTAGCCCAAAGAATGAAAAGATTTAAAATATTGTCTGAATATTTGCAATGAAATGGGAACTTAGTTCGCCAGTGATTCCAGGGACTCTGTAGGTTTGTACAGTAATTCAAATTGGTGTCCGTGCCTAACGCCTTACAAGAGAACTTGGCACTCCTTCTGGCTCACTTTTCCCACTAGGTTTAGAGGATTGGAAAAAAAAAAAAAAAGAAATTGGTTCCTGACGTTCTAGTTTATTTAATTTTATAATTTTAACGTCTTTGCTTTTTATGAGATAAGCATTGTCATGGAACAAGATGATAATGGTCCTAAACATTTGAATTTTTTTTTTTTCTACAAAAGAAACGTGATAGAAATCTAGATCATCTGTTTTGCAAGATCAGGAAATGAAAGTTTCTGTACCGAAATAGATAATGTTCAGGAGGTTTTTCGATCAATTTCAAAGAGCTCCAGCATCTGGTTCAAGGCCAACCTGGTTCTGATTTGTCTTTAGGCCTAGGAATCCAGTCTTAGTTTGGCCAGGAGTCTAAAGAAAACCCCAGATCAAATCACAGTTGACCTGCAGTAACTTTGAAGCCCCATTCACATCCTACACTACTGTCCTGCTTCTTGGGGTGCTTCTAAGCATCCCACCTCCAGAATCACACTGGCTTTTGAAAGAAAGTTTTATTTAAGATGATTAGCCTGTGGTACTGCGTTTATCATTTGCTCTTTAGTATACAAAAATTGTTCAGACATAGGCATCATAGCCTACAGTAGACCACGAATGGTAGATGTTGCCAAGACTTTAATTCTTGAGTGATGTCATAGCTATAAAACAATATTATTATCTTACTTGTTAGGACATTGAACTGCTATTCATGAATTTAAAATTTTAAACTTAACTAAAACATTGTTATTTTTACATTATTGGGTTTTTTCCACATTAAATTGGCAAATTATTTTTGCAGTTTGAAGGTTTGGTGCTAGTGTTAGTGTCTTTCTTTCATATGTCTTTACTTTGCTTTTCAGTGAGATAGTGTGGTTCTTTATATTGTCTTTTTCATCTTTTATCAATTTTTATTAGAGTATAGTTGCTTTACAATATTGTGTTAGTTTCTACTGTACAACAAAGTGAATCAGTTCCATATATATCATCTGTTTTTTAGATTTCCTTCCCGTTTAGATCACCACGAAGCACTGAGTAGAACTCCCTGCGGGTTCTCATTATCTATTTATTTATACATAGCAGTGCATATATGTCATTCCCAGTCTCCCGGTTCATCACACCAGCCTCTTCCCTGCTTGGTGTCCATACGTTTGTTCTCTACATCTGTCTCTCTATTTGTGCTTTGCAAATAAGTTTATCTTATATTGTCCTTTTATATATAATATTTATTTGTATTTAATAAAAGTAATTGAATATTAAACATATATTGATAGTTACTTCAAGCCAGGAGATGCAACTTTAATATATTTTGCTTTTAAAAGCCTATCAAAAATATACAGTCAGTAATCATCTAAGTTATAGGGTGTATATAGTTCAACAAGTTGAAGGTGCCATTAAATGTTTTATTTATAGTATTTTGCTCACTAGTAGAGAAAAAAATCTAAATTTTAGATTTAATCCATGTGTTTCACATGAAAATATAGTACTCTTTATAAGGAAATTTATGTATTCAGAATAAATTTATGTAAATTTAATTGAGGAATAAGATTCTTACTTAGATTACCCACTATTAGGAAAAATGACTTTTACTCCCAATGCCAAAATGCTTGAAAAGTGGTTTTTTAAAAATTCAGTTGCCTCACTTAGAACTTTGGCAGTGTCCTTGATACCACATGTTGTGTGCTTTTTCTGTCAGTAGTAGTTTTTTCCATTTGTGGCCTTAACAAAAACCAGTGGAAAGCCCTATAATATGTGTATGAAAGAGAATTTTTCTTCCTGCTCTGAAATACCATTTACAGTGGAGTGATTCAGATATCTGTGGGCATCCAAGATCTTTTCAGTGTTTATACCAACCTGCTTTACACTTTGTCCACATGGATCTGAGCTGGAAAGGTGCCAGCTGTTTTCCTCAAAGCATACTATGGGTAAAGATTAACAAAATAATCCTACTTTTTCATCTAAAGAAGTTTATTTGTGCAAAATAAGTAAGTGGGTTGCAGAATTTTAATGGTAAAAATGTTTAGAGAAAATTCTGTTTTATTGGAGAAAGTACTTTAAAAACAAGCCTTGTTAAAAGGAGTTTTTAAAAATGAGAAACTGTTATATAGGCCCTCAATCTGCCTTGTATAGCTTAAAAACAATTTTTTTTTCCAAAACACTTGAGATTTGTTATGTTAGTTCTGTAAGGTCTTCTGACTAAGTATGAGAAAATAAAAGTAGGGACAGTCTATCAGTCATTTCTCTATTTATATTTACATTAGTATTGTACTTAATTTTTCTACTTTAAACTTTTCCTCGAGGAAAAGTTTTTCAACAGTTAGGAAACATAACTTTAAAAAAAAATAACCTGTTAATGGGAAGGTTTTCTGTCTGTTTAACCTGTTTTGTGTCTCTGAAAGAATTGTTTTGGTAGAATAATAGATGTTATACAGTTATATAACGGCATTTATAAATTATTTTATACTTTTCTTTACATTTTAAAATTATAAGAACAATATCGATCATAATTGAAATAAGTGAAACAGTCCAGAAAGGTGTGTAATACCTAATCCCGGGTATCTGTTTCTTTTTCGCACCTACTGAGGTAATGTTGTGTGAGAATCCACTACCCTGTATTTTTACAAAAATTACATCATTGTGTCATCCCAGCAACTCTGTGCAAGACCAATATTATTCCCAGATGTGACGTTGAGACTTAGAGAGCTTAGTTTCAGGCCTGTGATTATTTCTCTGGATAGCAGTTGACACTGGTACCCAGGTTAAACGATTAGAATATATTTGCTGTTAACCTGCTTTATGAACATTTGAGCAGGATGATAATCGAGTTGGGTCATTGGGGTCAGCCCTGGGTCAAAGGTAAAAGTTTAATCTTTCTGAGTTGCTATCCTTATCTGTAAAATGGGGATAAAACCTTCTATCTCCCTAGGATTGTGGGGCTTATGTGAAATAATGTAATTGGTGCCTAAAAATAGACAAAGAATATTAGTTCCCATTCTCTTTGATATTTGAAAATCCAAATTAAAAGTATTTTTTAAATGAAGGGTTCACATAAATAGTAAAAACTTTGCTAGTGTAAAGTATAAATTATTTATAATCAGATCTCAGATATGATCTATGTGCACTGAGGTCAATCATCAGCATAAGTGTGGATATGGAAATAGGGTAGAATGACTTTTTAAATGTTGAATGCTATAGTTAGAAGTTTTTTTAATCAAGCAAAGAAATTGAATTATATAGGTGTGTGTCTCTCATAAGAGACAGACCGTAAAAGGCAAAGAACAGAATGAAATTGGAAATGAGATTAAAGTCCCTTTCAGATGAGGTAAAGAATTTCCCAAATTTCCTCAGTTTCTTGGTTGATATATTCTTAGAAGTTGGGTCCTCCTGGAAGTATTGAGGCTTGTAATAATGGTGTTCATTTGAAGTGTTCCCTTGTCTTTAGGGAACACTTTTTTTTTGTTTGTTTTTCGTGATATATGTGGTTGCAAAGAGTCGGACATGACTGAGCAACTGAACTGATGTGGTCTTTAGGGTATCTGGTACAAGAATATTGACGTGATTTGAAATTTCCTAACCAGTGACTTTTTTTGTGCTGGTGAGGAATACTACTGACTCAACTTTTAAGGCTTATAGATTTTTTTCCCCAAAGTTAATTTCATTCATCTAAACCCAAAACCCATTTTAGTAATTGGGATAGCATTAAAGGAGAGTTGAAATTCACCTGAATATGTTAAAAATGTGTTTACAAAGGAATATATAACGTTTTAGTCATTTTACAGCTATCTTCTGGCAGTATTAATAATACTATATTTCTTCTAGTCAACTTATATTTTAATTTTTAAAAACTTTTAGGATATACCTCTAGAGAAATTAATATAGTGTCATTGTTGGCCTTCATATGAAGGAAAAACTTTTCCATTTAAGTCTTAATTTAATATTTTCAGAATTCCTGTTTAGGGTCAGACTTCTTTTTCCCCCAGTTTTATTACCTCCTCTGATTCTTAATTGAACTTTGGATCCTTTTATGAAGTGCCTGTAAAGTAAGACTCCAGTTAAATGTGTTTAAGTAAAATAGTATGATCACTGGGACAGAATACTGTCCTGTAAATAGACTGAAATTGTCTTCCTGCATTATTGATGAGTCACAATCACTTGGGGCTAGTTGGTTAACCCTTCTGAACTTCAGTTAATCATTTTTACTTGTAAGAATAGTATTTTCCCTTGATACAGTCTTAAAGATGAATTAGTCTTTAGTGAGTTAAAGACTTTGGATGACAAAGACAGGTTTATCAACAAAAATGATACATTTGGGAAATAATAGATTTTTGAATATTCTTTGAATTTTAACTTTTTAAAAATTGTAAAAAGTCGGGGATGGAGACTAGCTTATTTTTATTTATATATGTTTAGCAGGGTTGTCTGGAGAAGGCAATGGCACCCTACTCCAGTACTCTTGCCTGGCAAATCCCATGGACGGAGGAGCCTGGTAGGCTGGAGTCCATGGGGTCGCTAAGAGTCGGACACGACTAAGCGACTTTCCTTTTACTTTTCACTTTCATGCATTGGAGAAGGAAATGGCAACCCACTCCAGTGTCCTTGCCTGGAGAATCCCAGGGACGGGGGAGCCTGGTGGGCTGCTGTCTGTGGGGTCACACAGAGTCGGACACGACTGAAGTGACTTAGCAGCAGCAGCAGGGTTGTCAACCCTGGCTGTACTCTTAGTTTAAAAAAAATCAGTGCCTGGGTCTTACCCTCAAGAGACTCTAAATAAATTGGTCTAATGTAGGTTGCAGGCATTTGTATTTTTGAAAGCTCTCAGAATGATTCTAATGTGCAGCCAGGGTTGAGAATCACTGGTTTGACCTTATGTATCTATTGATTTAATTCATTAAATCAGACTTTGTCCTTTTCTCTAGATTCTCATGGCTCATTACCCAGCCTGTTAACATTTCCTGCCCTCACTTCACCTGCTGCTATTTACTTTTCACTCTTAACTTTGCTGCCCGCTATGGCTAATCAGCTGCTTTCCTGAAGAGGGAGAATGCTGTTGGATTCTGGAGTTTTAGGCGTATCTTTTGTATTTTGTTGTAGTTAGTGTAATTAAAACTCCGCTGTTACCCTTTGATACAAGGTGATCAGGTTTGTTTTTTTCTGTAATTTTTGGAGCTGTGGCTGAGCTGTCAAGCAGAAGTGAGAACATAAGAAAGCAGTTTGCCTAGTTTTAATCCCATCATCCAGGGTAACATAATCCCAACCAATCTGGAATGTAAAACTGTTTGCTGTATGTTCACAGCATTGTTCCACCTCTTGAAGATTTAGAACTAATATAACTACTGTATAAATTGACTATTAGGTGTTGAACAAATGAGGTATTGTTGATCATAACTGTGTTTTTGGTAACGCCTTATATTTATTTAGCATCAAGTAATGTTTTTCTTGTGGTTGCCTTGGCAGCACATATACTAAAATTGGAACTATAGAAGATTAGTATGGCTTCTGCACAAGGATGACACATATTTGTGAAGCATTTCAGAATTTTGCAGAATAAACAGAGCATTTGAGGCAGGGGGAGAGAGAAAGAAATTTTTTTCTTCAGAGGGTTTTCACATCTGTCCTCTAAATCTTGACCATTATCTCTAACTGAAGGTAGGGCAGCAGTGACCTGGGGCCATTTACATTTTATAACCGTCTGTTGTCTTTGGCCTTTCTTCCAGCCAGTTTGAACAATACCCGTATTTGTTGATTTGTTGTTTTGAGTCAGTTTCAGTCGTTATGTAGGGAAGTCCTCTCTGCAGAATGATGGTAAGATTTTTGTGAAAGGAGAAGTCACCTGTGTTTTCATATCCTGTTATAGTACCAAAATACAGTGTTCTGTGCATAACAGGTGTGATCATGTAGACAGTCACTGTTTTGATTAAGAAATTACCTGTTAGCCCTCCCTTTACACCTTTATTCAGGGTTTTTTTAAGTAAATTAATTTTGGGTTTTTAATACCATGATAAATAGTAGATATAGTTTTGAAACAGATGATTGTTTGCTCCTGTATTTGGGGCTTTGCCAGTGACTGGTGTGATGTGTAACATTATTGCTAGGGAAGGTGTTGCGTAAGATCTGTGTGGAAAAGTTGTACTGTGTTGATGTCCAGATGTGGACAGCTGTATTTCAGATAAACTGAAATAACTAATTTCCAGTAATTTCTAAATTTAAGGTTCAGTCTTTATTTATAAGGACCTTGAAGGAGATGGAACAGATTTTAAATATATAATTACTTATAGTGCATTATTATGTAACAGGTAACCCACGTGATGTACCAAAAGAGTTTTACACGACAGACTACGTTTATGTGAAATAAGCTGTACTTGTCTGAGCAGGATATTCACTAATAAGCAGTTTCAGACCACTTTTTATGTATATGTTTTTGAACTCTTCCCTGAAGAAATTTATTCATGTGGGTTTTTGTGTGAGTAATGGTGGATTTTAGAAATCCTGCAGTTTTGATCATATTTCTTAAAGAAACCTATTAGGGTTTTCTGATAGTTTGCTGAGTATCATAGGTTCACATTATAAAATCCAGAGAACCTATTCCTAACTTGGATACTGAAGGCAAGGGATTTCTTGGGAACTCACTCCTCCTACTGGAGTGGTGATGCTAATTGCATTTACGGTTCCCTTACTGCCCTGTTGCATCTAGTTGAACCTTCCAGTGCTGAATGGGACCTCAGGAGTCATTCTGGTTTAGCTTTCATTGGGAAAGAGTTTCACTGTTCTTAAAAAAAAAAAAAAAAAAAAAAAAATCTATGCAGGAGACCTGGGTTCAATTCCTGGGTTAGGAAGATCTCCTGGAGGAGGGCATGGCAACCCCCTCCAGTATTCTTGCCTGGAGAATTCCCCATGGACAGAGGAGCCTGCCGAGCGACAGTGCATGGGGTCACAAGACTTGGACACGACTGAGTGACTAAGCACACACGCACACACACAAAATAAATATCTTATTTTTTCACCAGAAAAGTCTTCTTTAAGATAGGGAGAAAAAGTATAGAGTTTTTAAGCTCTGAGATGCTCCCTCAGAATCTGCTTAGTTAGTGAGTAAACTGCACAGACAATAACTGAAAAAATGTTAGCTGTATGACACCAGAGTTTTTTTAAAGACTGGACTTAACTTGTAGTAAAGGAGTATAAAATATTAACTCTAGCTTCAGAAATGATACATTTTCTCTGTTTGATTGGTCTTTGCCTTTGATTCGCATTCACTGATAAAGGATGTTCTAGAATTATAATTATTATCAGAAGATGATGATTATTTGAACTCATGGTTAATCCAGTGCCTTTAAATTTATAAAGTAAAAATGATGAGACAGTTTTTGTCATAAGCTCTGAATTTTGATTTAGCCAAGAGAGGTGTCTTTAAAACAATTTTCCAAACAGACTTTTCTAAAGATAAACATGTTGAAGTCATGCTGCTGCTGCTGCTAAGTCGCTTCAGTCGTGTCCGACTCTGTGCGATCCCATAGATGGCAGCCCACCAGGCTCCCCCGTCCCTGGGATTCCCCAGGCAAGAACACTGGAGTGGGTTGCCATTTCCTTCTCCAATGCATGAAAGTGAAAAGTGAAAGTGAAGTCGCTTAGTCGTGTCCGACTCCTAGCGACCCCATGGACTGCAGCCAACCAGGCCTCTCCGTCCATGGGATTTTCCAGGCAAAGTACCAGAGTGCGGTGCCATTGCTTTCTCCGGTTGAAGTCATGAGTAAAATAAAATATAACTTTTATAGGAATATATGCTTTTTTTTCACTTGTAGTACCATTCTTCTTTTAATTAGCCAGAGGAAAAATATTTTGTTTGCCTACTGTGAAACTGGAAATATGCTTTGCTTTCAAAATCTAGTACAGAAATATTTTCGTCTTTGATGTTCATAGTGCTTAAATTTTAGGTGAACCACTGTAGAGGTTAAAATTTTACTCAATAAAGTTAATAAAATGATGAATGCTTTTTCTTTTGAAATGTCTTTAGGAGCTTGTGGTCTGGTGGGGTACATCTAGACATGTAAACTGGTGGTTTGAGTTAGCGACAAGTGTTGTGATAAGAGTAAGCAGTAAAAGCCTAGAGGAGTGTGTGAGGGACCCAACTCAATTTTGTGTGTGAGGAGAAAGATCAGGGAAATCTCCCTGTAGAAAGTGACAGGTAAGCTGAGACCTGCAAGGCTAGACATGTTAGACCAAGACAGATGGGTTCTAAGAGGCCTGCCAAGGACAACATGGGCATCCTTAGGGTAAGTAAGTGGCTCTTTGCATGCCCATGGGCTGTGGCCATGGGATTCTCCAGGCAAGAATACTGAAGGGGGGTTGCCATGCCCTCCTCCAGGGGATCTTTCCCACCCAGGGATTGAACCCTGGTCTCCTGCATTGCAGGTGGGTTCTTTACCATCTGAGCCACCAGGGAAGCCTGTGACTGTGATAAAGAATATTATAATAGGGAACTGGCTAGAGAAGAGATTGGAGCAACATTTAGGGTCTAGGTAATAGCCTTGATGCTGTGTCCTGCAGTTATTCCTGACAGTAGTGTGAAGAATGTATTGAGAGATGAGAATGAAGAATCCTAGTTAATGCTGGCACAGTAATACAAACTATAGGTAATGGTCTCCTTGTCTAAGTGGGAGTGAGTGATATCACAGTAGGGACTTGGAAAGAGGGACAAATCAATGATGATATATTGCTGACTTGGGCAACTAGATGTATGGTAGCAGTTTATTGAAAGGAAAAAGAGTAGATCAGATGTGGGAGAAGATAGTGGTTCTACATGTGGGACGGGTTGAACTACCTGTGGAAATAGAAGTGAAGAGTCAAGTAGGAAATTAGATATTTGGGTCTGGGGCTAGGGTAGAAAGAGCTGCGCTAGGAATCAGCATTTAGAAAGTTTAAAGATGATTTTTGAAGAGATGCAAGTAGAAGCAACTGCCTACTGGAAATATATAGAACAAGAAAAGGGCAAAGAATATCATCATTTAGATGATGATCAGAGGAAAAGGAGCAACAGCTTGAGTGGAAGATAGGAGAGAGTAGGGACAGGAGAGAGTAGGGACAAGGTGGTCAAAGGAAGAAAATGTGTTTTTAAATAGGGGTGAGGTTGGGGCTAGTAGCAGTCAGAAGAGCTGCTGATAGGTCCAATATTTAAGAACTGAAAAGCTTCAGTTTTGGTAGTCTTCAGGCAACACTGGTGACTCTAGATGCATTTCAGAGGGTTGATGATCTTGAAACCAGAGTTCTCTAAGGTGGGGAGTGAATGGAAATGGAGAGCCAAGTCAGTAAGTATGGACATCTCTTTCAAGAAGCTTGACAATTGAAAAAGTATCATTCGAGTTGCTGGGTGGAGAATGGATTGTAGCAGAACTAGATTTTTAGGAGGAGGACCAGTCAAGAGTTTGTTTTAAAAGGCTAGATGAGATATGATATGGCTAGGGCTGGGTGGTAGCAATAAAGATGGAGAAAAAGAGATGTGTTCAAAGTACAGCTAATCTGGGACCTGTCGATGAATTGTATGGAGGAGATGGACAGACAAAGGTAGGAGTCAAAGATACTTCCCAGGTGTTTTAGCTTGGACCGCTAGCTGAGTGCATAGGTCTACCACCACTGAGAAGGAATACGTTAGAAAAAGAACCGATAAAGAGGAAAAATTCAGAGTTATAATTTAGACATTCTAAGTTTGAGATGTCTTTCGGAAACCTGGGTATAAATATCAAATACACTTTTAGATGTGTGAATCACAGAGTGCTCATTGGTAATTTCTGTAACCTCTAAACATGAATTAAAAGACGTTGAGATTGTTCATTAGAAAATGTTAGTAGTTTGAGATGCTGACCACTATATCTTTTGGCCAAAATGGGATTATCTAGCCCCATTGAGTGCAGTGTCTGTACATGACATAATATAGTGATAAGATATCCTTGGTATATGTGGAAGGTGACCACAAAATATGTTGGGACAGGTGTATGAATAGGGTAAGCTACTTAATTGACTGTTTTCTGCCTTTAGAAGTTAAATACTTTAGAACTTAAGATCCATAACTTCCTTCCCAGTATTGAGGCATTCAGTGCTTTGTTTTAATATTTATTGAGTGAAGTAATGAAGCAAATGCTATTAAATTGATTTAAAGAAAAACACCATTTTGTGCCATGCAGTAATTTACAATTTTATGATGATTTATAATTGATTGATAGTTTACATACAACTCCAAATTGAGCATTTTGTTGATGAAGAAACCAAAACATATAGGTTATATTCTTGTGCAAGTCATTTATAACTTCATCTTCTCAGTTAATTCCTTTTCTTTAATGTGAAACTGAAGATATGTATTATCTGCAGTAAAGCAAAATTAGCACTTTATTTTTAGCACTTTATGTTCTAACAGTGCAAAGGAGAAATAATTGAGAGCCTTACAAGAAAGATACTGATTTCTTATAGGACCTGGGCAGGTAGGCCAGTACTGAACATAGGTTTTTCCAAGACCCTGTAAAGCAAAAGATCTTTACGTCTTAAATTCTCCTGGTATAAAAATGCTTTTTTGATCTTTGCAGGTCTTCCTTTTAGCACAGTTCTTCCATTTTTTAAGTAACATAAAATTTTCCTGTAGAAGAAATTGGAGAATATCTGTTTTATGAATGAGTACTGAGAAGCAAGATGCAGCGAACTTTTAAATCAGTTAGCACATTTGTGTCAGCTAGATTTATAATTTGGTGTCTCTACTCAGTTAAAAGTTATAATCTGTAATTAGCAGCTTTGAGGAATTATGGAATTGTTATGGGATATCACAAACCGATTAAATTCTGTCCACTTATTTTTTCCTCTCTGTTCCCCGCTACACGTGCTATGTACAAATAGTTTTTGAAAAAAAATTTTTTAACTGTGACCACATTACATTGTACTTTCTAATCATTATTTCCCAATTCAAGGAAGGAAAATAAATTGGAGCCAGATAACTGAGGCTTGCGTATAATAAAAGTCAACTGGGTCAGTTCATCTATCACTTGACTGTTGTTATTCTCCTGCTAAATTCCCCCCAAAACTGAAATTAGACAATATGTCATCTCCTTAGGTAGCTATCTACAGACATTTGTGCTCCCAGACTAAATTTGAATCAGAAGTGGAAATAAAGTAGCAAATGTAACAATGAAATATTTTTAAGGTGCATTTAATTTTCACAGTTGTATTTTCTTCATAGGAAATTTCTATGATTCATGTCAGAGAGGTTAAAAAAATAACCCAGCTTTTACATACCTACCAGATACCTAGGCACTGATTTTGGTACTTCATATAGTTTGATAATTCTGTTTTTAATTTGTACCACCTGGGTACGCTTACACATGACATATTTTAATATTTTGAGAACTGCTTTAAAAAAAATCTAGAAAAGTAGTTTCTTCTGTGGAATAAGAATGACTATTTTAGGATACAATACTTGCAGTGAGTCATGAGTAATCTCAGTTTTCATGGTTTTCTAAAATAAACTCATTTAAAGACTATGCAGTAAGAAATGTCATATTCTTAACTTCCCTATTTCTTGTATAATGGCTTTATTATTTTTGTATAAACTTACAGACTCACTCTTAAAAAACAAGCCAAAAGAGAATCTTAAAAGATAGAAAGTAAAAATCCCCAGCCAGAAGAAACTTGTAAAATTTTGAGCATCTTCTTAGATTTTCCCATTAGTGAGATCATATAATAATGTATGTTGTTCTATAATTCATTACTTTGACCTTAATAAAATATTATAAATAGCACATTTCTGAAACAAAAAATGAAATCTATTTAGAATTGTTTCTGACTATATTTTAGTATTTTTGGAAATGCTGAGTCAAATAATTTTAAACCTTGATTATGAAAATTCATTATGTTATCCATAAAAGGAGAGAAAATAATTTCTAAGAGTAGTGGTACTTTATTTTAGGGAGATTATACATGGATCTCTTAGAAAATCTAAAGGAATCCATCATCTTCTCAGAAAATATATACAGTATTTTATATATAATTTCAAGGTCCTTGAATTGCACCACCACCACCCTGAAGCCCATCTCTGGTCAGATAGAGGAGGGAAGTGGGTAGGGTATTTTGTGGACTATCCATAGGCCTTGCTCTAGAAACTTCAACAACCTTGTTAAAGTAGGTAATCCTTTTTCTTAACACAATAGCAGATGTTTCTTAGGTGGTGCAGGTAGGGTTAGCTAAAAGACAAAACTCATCACAGCTAACAGAACCATCTATAAAAATGCTTAATACTTCTTGTTCCCAAAGCCCCCAAATGAAACAGTTCAGTTCAGTTCAATTCAGTCACTCAGTCGTGTCCGACTCTTTGTGACTCCATGAACCACAGCACTCCAGGCCTCCCAGTCCATCACCAACTCCCAGAGTCCACCCAGACTCATGCCCATTGAGTTGGTTATACCATCTAACCATCTCATCCTCTGTCGTCCCCTTCTCCTCCTGCCCTCAATCTTTCCCAGCATCAGGGTCTTTTCCAGTGAGTCAGCTCTTCGCATCAGGTGGCCAAAGAATTGGAGTTTCAGCTTTAACATCAGTCCTTCCAATGAACACCCAGGACTGATCTCCTTTAGGATGGACTGGTTGGATCTCCTTGCAGTCCAAGGGACTCTTCAACTTCAATTCTTCGGTGCTCAGCTTTCTTTATAGTCCTACTTTCACATCCATACATGACCACTGGAAAAACCATAGCCTTGACCAGATGGACCTTTGTTGACAAAGTAATGTCTCTGCTTTTTAATACGCTGTCTAGGTTGGTCATAACTTTCCTTCCAAGGAGTAAGCATCTTTTAATTTCATGGCTGCAGGCACCATCTGCAGTGATTTTGGAGCCCAGAAAAATAAAGCCAGCCACTGTTTCCACTGTTTCCCCATCTATTTGCCATGAAGTGATGGGACTGGATACCATAATCTTAGTTTTCTGAATGTTGAGCTTTAAGTCAACTTTTTCACTCTCTTCTTTCACTTTCATCAACAAGAGTGCTTCTAAAAACCTTTCCTGTATTTAATGAACAGTAGGCTTTATAATCAAATTAAGCAGATTGATAGAGATATTCTATTTATTCTCCTGGGAGCCTGTTCTTCAGTATTCCGCTTCTCAAGGTTCTACATTCCAAGAAATCCACGTAACATGCCCCACTAGCTTATCTTCATTTCTTGTTCTTATCTACTTTAAAGTGGCTTTTTAATTGAAAAAAAAATAACTTAGTGAATTTTTTGAGATAAAGATTGAGCAGTTCCTTTAACCCTTCTTTAGTGTAGTAGTTCTGGACATACTCATATTTGAATGATAGTTGAGTAAGACATGTTAATATTTGTGTTCTTTAAAGTTTTAGATAGTGTTCTAGGGGTTTTCTTAAAATGGTGTCTACAGTTGTATATTAGAATGCATTATCAGACTGGTAGGGTGCATATATTCAGATTCCTAAAATGTGATATCTACAATTTTCCCAGCATTTTCAATTTTAAGGAAATCATAGATCCTTAACTAAGTCATATTTAGTAACAATGCCATGAATCATTTGTTAATAAACATTTCCGTTGTTACTTTGTAATAGCTCGATCCTCTAAAGTTTCAAATAAAAGCTGATTTTAGATTCCTAGTTATTAATGTTCTAGGGGTATTGCCAAAAAAAGCTACATGTCCTATATTCTGTGCCAGTTTCTTAAATTAGAATCTTGGATTACATCCTCAGCGTGTCACTGTAGTGGTATTGCTGGGTTGCTATGATACGGTGCTTGTTCTATAATTTGTAGCATGAAGCTTATATGAGCGCCTACTTTAGATTTCAAATATGTGAGCAGCAGTAATTGGGAATATGTTACCTTTTTTATTTTAAGAAAAATTATACCTATAAAACTGTTATTTCTGTTATGACTTCTGATACCTAGACCTTCAAACTGTTCTTAGATGTAAAATAATGAACAACTTGAAATAATTTAGTTGTCGCTATGAAGTTTATCATATTAACTTTTATGAAAATGGACAAGAAGAGGAAGATTTTATGATAATGAATATTTTAAGATTTCAATGTTCTCAGTATTTGAGGTCTTGAAAGAAATGAATGTAGACTAGATTTTCTGATAATATTCATTTAAGACAGTACCAATAAAACTATATGATGAGGGAAAACTCCAAGTTATATTACTGTTCTGAATGTAATTATTTTACTCAGTGTACTGTTCTTAAAACCAGCCTTATTATTAAAACATGGCCATATTAATAAACTATTATTATCTCTTTTTTAAAAAATGTTATTGAAGTATAGTTTATTTGCAGTGTGTTAATTTCTGCTGTATGGCAAAGAGATTTAGTTATATATATGTATATATTAATTTTAATATTATGGTTTAATATTATATAATATTATATATTATCATTAATATTATGAGCTGTGGTCAACCTAGACAGCATATTAAAAAGCAGAGATACTGCTTTGCCAACAATGGTCCATCTAGTCAAAGCTATGGTTTTTCCAGTAGTCATGTATAGATGTGAGAGTTGAACTATAAAGAAAGCTGAGCTTTGAAGAATTGATGCTTTTGAACTGTGGTGTTGGAGAAGACTCTTGAGAGTCCCTTGGACTGCAAGGAGATCCAACCAGTCTATCCTAAAGGAAATCAGTCCTGAATACTCATTGGAAGGACTGATGCTGAAGCCGAAACTGCAATACTTTGGCCACCTGATGCAAAGAACTGACTCACTAGAAAAGACCCTGATGCTGGGAAAGATTGAAGACGGGAGAAGAAGGGAATGACAGAGGATGAAAAGGTTGGATGGCATCACTGACTCAATGGACATGAGTTTGAGTAAACTCCAGGAGTTGGTGAAGGACAGGGAAGCCTGGCGTGCTGCAGTCCATGGGGTCTCAAAGAGTCAGACTTAACTGAGCGGCTGAACTGCAACTGATTATGGTTTATCAGAATGTTGATTATAGTTCTCTGTGCTATAAAATATGACCTTGTGGTTTATCCATCCTATATATAATAGTTTGCATCTGCTAATCTCAAACTCCCAATCCTTCCCCTCCGCACTCTCCTCTTCCCCTTGGCAACTACAAGTCTGTTCTCTGTATCTGTAGCCTGTTGCATTTAATATGTTCATTTGTGTCATATTCTAGATTCCACATGTGAGTGGTATCATATGATACTTGTCTTTCCCTTTCTAATGTACTTCATTTATTATAATAATCTCTAGGTACATGTTGTTTCAAATGACATTATTTCATTCTTTTTTATGGCTAATAGTCCATTGTTTGTGTGTTTGTGTGTGCATGCATGTGTGTGTATATATAAAATACTAGTTTCTTTACCCATTCATCTGTTGGTGTGCATTTTGATTGTTTCTATGTCTTGGCTATTGTAAATAATGCTGCTATGAACATAGGTGTGCACATATCTTTTCAAATTATAGTTTTGTCTGAGTATGTACCCAGCAGGGAGTTGCTGGATCATATGGCAATTCTAGTTTTTTGAGGAAACTCCATACTGTTTTCCATAGCAGCTGTACAATTTACATTCCCATCAACAATGTAAAAGTGAAAAGTGAAGTCGCTCAGTCGTGTCCAGCTCTTTGCGACCCCATAGACTGTAGCCTACCAGGCTCCTCTATTCGTGGGATTTTCCAAGCAGTAGTACTGGAGTGTATTACCATTTCCTTCTCCAGGGGATCTTCCCAACCCAGGGCTACGAACCCGGGTCTCCCGCATTGTAGACAGATGCTTTACCATCTGAGCCAGCAGGGAGGTACTTGCAGACTTTTTGATGATGGCCATTCTGGCCTGTGTGAGGTGGTACCTCATTGTAGTTTTGATTTGCATTTCTCTAATAACTAGTGATGAGGAGCATCTTTTCATGTGCCTTTAGGCCATCTGTATGTCTTTGGGGAAAAGTCTGTTTAGGTCTTCTGCCCATTTTCCAATTGGGTTATTTGTTTGTTACTGAATTGTAGAAGCTGTTGGTTTAATATTTGTTTATTTTGGAAATTAAGTCTTTGTTCGTTGCATCATTTGCAAATATTTTCTCCCACTCCATGGGCTGTCTTTTCATTCTGTTTATGGTTTCCTTTGCTGTGCAAGAGCTTATAAGCTTGATTAGGTCCTATTTGTTTCTGCTTTTACTTCGGTTGCTTTGGGAGACTGACCAATCACTGATACTATTTCTGTCAGAAAAGAAAAGAAAATTAGTCGCTCAGTCGTGTCTGACTCTTTGCAATCCTGTAGACTGTAGCCTGCTAGGCTCCTTTGTCCATGGAATTTTCCAGGCAAGAATACTGGAGTGGGTTGCCATTTCTTTCTCCAGGGGATCTTCCCAACCCAGGGATCAAACCCCTGTCTCCTGCATTATAAGTAGATTCTTTACAGTTTGAGCCACCACGGAAGCCCCAGTAAAATTTCTTTCAGAGAATTTTTAAAAAAACTTTTTATTTTGTATTGTGGTATAGGTGGTTGAGAGTCCCTTGGACTACAAGGAGATCCAACCAGTCCATTCTGAAGATCAGCCCTGGGATTTCTTTGGAAGGAATGATGCTAAAGCTGAAACTCCAGTATTTTGGCCACCTCATGCGAAGAGTTGACTCATTGGAGAAGACTCTGATGCTGGGAGGGACTGGGGGCAGGAGGAGAAGGGGACGACAGAGGATGAGATGGCTGGATGGCATCGCTGACTCGATGGATGTGAGTCTGAGTGACCTCCGAGAGCTGGTGATGGACAGGGAGGCCTGGCGTGCTGCAGTTCATGGGGTCGCAAAGAGTCGGACACGACTGAGCGACTGATCTGATCTGATCTGATAGGTGGTTAACAAAGAGTGTTGTGATAGTTTAAAGTGAACAAGGAAGGAACTCAGCCATACTTATGTATGTATCCATTTTCCCCCAAACTCCCCTCCCATCCAGGCTTCCACAGAATGTTGAGCAGAGTTCCATGTACTATATACATAACGTAGGTCTTTGTTGATTATCCATTTTAAATGTAGCAGTGTGTACTTGTCCTTCCCAAACTCCCTTACTATCCCATCCCTCCAGCAACCATAAGTTCATTCTCCAAGTCTGTAGGTCTCTCTCTCTCTGTTCTATAAGTTCAACTGTATCATTTCTTTTTAGATTCTACATATAAGGAATGTCATACAGTATTTCTCTTTATCTGTGTAAGAGAATGTTTTGCTTGTGTTCTTATTATTAACTCTTACATGATGGTTTTTAATTTTCATTTACATGTTCCATGAAAATTTCTAATTTAGTATGCTAGATTAGAATAGGCAACATAAAGACAAAACAGGAATATTCTAAGCATCTGTTGTAAACATACATTTATGGTGGAATGAAGTTTATGTGATTATTATGTGTATATGATCTTTAAACTGTAATTTATCTTTAAACTTTTGCTATCTTTGAATAATATCTTAGGTATTTGACATAAAAGTATTTTAGAGATCAGGACTGGATTAAATTTTTTAAACATCTTTATTTAGATGATTTATGTACTGTAAAGTTCATCTTTTAAAGTATATATAGTTCAGCGGCTTTTGATATGTTCACAGATAAGTGCTACTATCACTATAGTCAATTTAGAACATTTTCATTGTCTCAGGAAGAAATGTTATACTCTTTATTACCTCCATTATCCCTTCATCGCTGCCATCCTTACACTAAGCAATCACTTATCTATGTTCTGTTTCTATAGATTTCCCTATTCTAAACATTTTGCATGAATGGAAGCATACAATTATGGACCCCCCTTTTTTTTGGTGTGCTCAGTTGTGTCTGACTCTTTGTGACCCCATGGACCGTAATCTGCCAGGCTCCTCTGTTCATGAGATTTCCCAAGCAAGAATATTGGAGTTCGTTGCCATTTCCTTCTCCAGGGAAATGGCAATAGTTGTGACAGGAAAAGAAAGTGAAAGTCGCTCAGTCTGTTGGACTGTTTGCAACCCCATGGACTATACATGAATTCTCCAGGCCAGAATACTGGAGTAGGGAGCCTTTCCTTTCTCCAGGGAATCTTCCCAACCCAGGGATCCAACCCAGGTCTCCTGCATTGCAGGCAGATTCTTTGCCAGTTGAGCCACAAGGGAAGCCCAATAATACTGGAGTAGATAGTATATCCTCCAGCAGATCTCCCTGCATTGCAGGCAGATTCTTGACCAACTGAGCGAGGACTTTTTGTCTTTTCCTGACCACAGCCTCAACTTTAAATTCCAGTGACTTTCAGCTAACTGCTATCTTGTTTTCAACAATGCAGTGGAGCATCATTGTTCAGCAATCCAATCAAATTCAGGCTCCTTTGAAGGAACAGTTCTTGATGTTAGTGTTCGATTTTGTTCTGACACCAGGAGGGCTCCTCTAAGCTGCTCCTTTATCTGGTATTGTCTTGCAAACTCTCCAGCCTAGTTTAGCCTTATATCCTTATTGAATCTACAGATCTATTACCTTTTATCACAGCTGCCACTGTCTTGAGAGATTCAGCTTAAATTTTAGCTTGAACTTTTCATGCTCCATTGAAAATGAAGCCAGTTCCTTTGGGAAGAGACAAAACAGCTGATTTATGGCTTGTTTCTTCCCCTTCCCCAGGCAAAATCTTGTGAGCCAGAGCTCTGGAGCTGGGAGTGGGGAAAATGGCATGCTTCTCTCTGAGGAACAACCCATTTTAGAAGCTGAATGTGAGGTTGAGAGGGGGCAGGCGTCTGAGGTTTTCTTGGCTTTCATCTTCCAGTATGGAACCACAACCTTATAGTCCAGGACTAAGGTAATTGGAGCCCCAGTGTTCTCAGTGGTTCTGCACCAAGAGTAGAGTCTTTGTCCCATGGATCGAGGTTGGGTAGAAGATCGGACTTCTACCCTTCTTGACAACACTGGCCTGGGAGTTGACCTCAGCAACAGGTAGCTGTGGGCAGAATGAGAACCACCAGCATTCTGCTCCACACCTGAAGAAAGCTGTCTGGGAGCTGGAGGTAGAGGGATCCTTGAGTGTACCTCCCTGGAGTGGAATTTCTGCCTAGCTGAGCTGACAGAAGAAAGGGAGAAAGCTGTCTTGGTTCAGATACTAAGACTGGCTTTTCGCTTCACATATTCATAGATACTCTTGGATAGATGATTCCTTATTTACTTTTCACCTTAGGATCATTTCCAGAGGCTTTAAAAAGTTATTTTTAAAATGATTTTCATCAGTTTCACTGGAGAACAGGTCTGTGGAGATCTTAAGCTTGTCTTGGTAAAAGTTGATCTCCCTGTGGACTAAAAGATTTAGCTTCTTTTATAGTAATAATTTGTACCTTACAATTATCTAGAAATTCATAGCTTGCAGGTATATAATAATGCCAATAAATTTGAAAACTTAGAGGAGAGGAGTTGGGAAAATCCCTTGAAATAAACAGCTTTCTCAAACTGACACAAGAAGAAACAAAAGTCTGAGTAAGTCTTACATCTATTTAACTGAGTCCTAATTAAAAACCCTGGCAAGGACAGTTCAAGAAAAGGTGATTACAGACCAATATCCCCTATGAACATAGATGGAAAAATCTCATACAGAAGATTTGTAAATTGAATTTAGCAGCAAATAGATAATACATCGTGATTATGTGGGATTTATGCCAGGAAGCTAAGGTTGGTTTACATTCAAAATGATTTGCTGAATAAATACTGATAGAATAAAAATATCCTATTATTACTTCAGTACAAATAGAAAAGTAGAAAATACCTTTTCTGTTTAGTTAGCTTCTCTCTAGTACTTTTCCATGCAAATTCCAGCCATTCAGGAGCCTTGATCTGCAATGTCTGTTTAGTTCAGCCTATATGGCTTTTGCTCTTTTGAACCTGTATTGTTTCTTCCTATACTGCAGTTACAGATAGAGCTGTTACAGTTGTGGAACTCATTCTCTTTTCCTTTTCTCAGGAATAGCAGTCCTGTGCTACCTGTTTTCCAATATCTGAAGACAATTACCTCATGTATTTTGTCCAGTTTTTAGTAGTTTACTATAGGAAGATTGGTCTGCCAGAAACAGAAGTCTTGCCCACACTTTTTGTCAACCTTATGCAATAACTATGAAATGATATATGGCATTTCATACATAAACTCATATATATAGTTTATATATATTTACATTTTTCTCCTTAACTAGTGTGGTTAAAAATCTTTTCTTCTTTATTGGTGCTTTGTGTTTCACATGCCTTTGTATAGGTTTATTTTCTTTATCTTACTGATTTATAGATTTTTTGTGTGTGTGCATGCTGGATGCCATTCAGAGTTGGTTAGAAAACTCTAAATACTTTATAATTTTCCTATTCACATTTAGATTTTTAGTTCTCTTGGAATTAAATGTATAAATAAGTGAGGGAATCTAACTTTTTAATATGAATAGCGAGTTGTACTTGCAGAATTTATTTTGAAATTCCCCACTGACTTTTTTTTTTTTAAAAAAACACCAATTTTATTGTATATTAATCTTCTATGCATGTGCACATGTTTGTAGGTGCCTTATTTCCCTGGCCAGTGGTCTTTTTGTCTATTCCTGTACAATACCATTTAGTTTTAAGTACCTTGTGTGATAAGATCACTCTTCCTTTCTTTGTCTTGAAAATCATCTTGGCTATTCTTGGTTGTTTATTTTTCCAGATGAATTGTGAGAGCAACTCTTCAAGTTCTAGCAAAACACCCTATTGTAATCCAAAATGTATCTCTGTTATTTATGTCTTTGATATATTTCCTCAGAGTTTTATAATTTTCCTCATAAAATTCATGTTTTGTTCTTTGTTAGATCTCTCAAATCACTTGCCCCTGAAACTAAGTCACCATATGATGAGGAAGCTTAAGCCATATGGAGAGGTCACGTATGGGCGTTCTGGCACTAGCCCTAACTAGTTGTTCAGCCAGAGGCCAGAATCAACTATAAGACATATGAGTGATTGAGCCTTCCTATGATTGCAGTCCCTAGTTTTCTAGTTTTTTTAGCTTTAGGCCTTAGATATCATCGAGCAAAGATAAGTTGTCTGAATCTCTGACCCAATGAAATTGTGAGAGATAATAATTATTGTTGTTTTAAGCCTCTAAAGTTTGGGATAATTTGTTTATTAAGCAGTAGAAAATTGGGCTTCCCTGGTTGCTCAGAGGTAAAGCGTCTGCCTGCAATGCGGGAGACCTGGGTTCAATCCCTGGTCCAAAAGATCCCCTGAAGAAGGAAATGACAATCCACTCCAGTATTCTTGCCTGGAGAATCCCATGGATGGAGGAGCCTGGTGGGCTACAGTCCCTGGGGTCACAAAGAGTCAGGCACGACTAAATGACTTCACTTCTTTCACTTTTAGTAGAAAATTAATACACTGGATACCATTCTGGTTATGATTTGGGTTCTCCTAAAGGTTCGCCTAGTCAAGGCTATGGTCTTTCCTGTGGTCATGTATGGATGTGAGAGCTGGACTATGAAGAAGGCTGAGCGCCGAAGAATTGATGCTTTGGAACTGTGGTGTTGGAGAAGACTCTTGAGAGTCCCTTGGACTGCAAGGAGATCCAACCAGTCCATTCTGAAGGAGATCAGCCCTGGGATTTCTTTGGAAGGAATGATGCTCAAGCTGAAACTCCAGTATTTTAGCCACCTCATGTGAAGAGTTGACTCATTGGAGAAGACTCTGATGCTGGGAGGGACTGGGGGCAGGAGGAGAAGGGGACGACAGAGGATGAGATGGCTGGATGGCATCACTGACTCGGTGAATGTGAGTCTGAGTGACCTCCGGGAGTTGGTGATGGACAGGGAGGCCTGGCGTGCTGGGATTCATGGGGTTGCAAAGAGTCGGACACGACTGAGCAACTGATCAGATCTGATCTGATAAGCAAGAGAGTTCCAGAAAAACATCTACTTCTGCTTTGTTGACTGTGCCAAAGCCTTTGTGTGGCTCACAACACTGGAAAGTTCTTCAAGAGATGGGAATACCAGACCACCTGACCTGCCTCCTGAGAAATCTATATGCAGGTCAAGAAGCAACAGTTAGAACTGGACATAGAACAACAGACTGGTTCAAAATTGGGAAAGGAGTCCGTCAAAGCTGTATATTGTCACCCTGCTTATTTAACTTATATGCAGAGTACATCATGTGAAATGCCAGGCTGGATGAAGCACAAGCTGGAATCAAGCTTGCCAGGAGAAATATCAATAACCTCAGATATGCACATGGCAGCACCCTTACGGCAGAAAGCAAAGAGGAACTAAAGAGCCTCTTGATGAAAGTGAAAGAGGAAAGTGAAAAAGCTGGCTTAAAACTCATTCAAAAAACTAAGATTATGGCATCCAGTCCCATCACTTTATGGCAAATACATGGGGAAACAATGGAAACAGTGACAGACTTTATTTTGGGGGGCTCCAAAATAACTGCAGACGATGACTGCAACCATGAAATTAAAAGACGCTTGCTTCTTAGAAGAAAAGTTATGACCAACCTAGACAGCATATTCAAAAGAAGAGACATTACTTTGTCAACAAAGATCCGCATAGTCAAAGCTGTTGTTTTTTCCAGTAGTCAGTCATGTACGGATGTGAGAGTTGGACCGTAAAGAAAGCTGAGCACTGAAGAATTGATGCTTTTGAAGTGTGGTCTTGAAGAAGACGCTTGAGAGTCCCTTGGACTGCAAGGAGATCCAGCCAGTCAATTCTAAAGGAGATCAGTCCTGAATATTCATTTGAGGGACTGATGCTGAAGCTGAAACTGCAAATACTTTAGCCACTTGATGTGAAGAACTGCCTCATTAGAAAAAACCCTGGTGCTGGGAAAGATTGAAGGTAGGAGGAGAAGGGGTGACAGAGGATGAGATGGTTGGATGGCATCCCCGACTCTTATGAACATGAGTTTGAGCAAGCTCCAGTGATAGACAGGGAAGCCTAGCACACTGCAGTCCATGGGTTCGCAAAGAGTCAGACATGACTGAATGACTGAACTGAACTGAACTGAACTGAACTGAACTGATAGGTCTGCTTAAGGTTTAACTGGGCTTCCCTGGTGGCTCAGTGGTAAAGAATCTGCCTGCCAGTGCAGGAGACGTGGGTTCAGTCCCTGGGTCGGGAAGATCCCGTGGAGGAAGAAATTGCTACCCACTCCAGTATTCTTGGCTGGGAAATCCCATGGACAGATATAGTACTTGGAATAATTTCTCATCCTAAATTAATAAATTAGCATTTGTTACTATTCATGAGCTTGGCTAATTTGTATTTTATATGATAAGAAACCATGTATCTGCATGTATAAGGCCAAGGAATAAACTCATTGAAAATTCATCATGGGCACCATGTTTCTTGAGAAACTGACCTTCTCTTGAGAATGAATTAACATACCAATGTGGTTGAGATTGGAAGTTTTCATGTATTCCATGATCCTTATATAGTCAGATACAACTTGTACTATGTTAAAAAACCTGAACTAGTCTTAAATACCTGTTAATTTGGTGGTACAGTCTTTATAGTTTTCATAAACTGACACCAAAGAATACAGTGCAAAACTTGCTTACATTTTTCTAAAGACTCTAATTTACTTCAAAAACTCCTTACAAAGTTTGCTATTATCAAATGAGTCAGGTGATCAGCTAGGTTCTGTACTTAACTACATAGGTGTTACTTTTTTCTCAAATAGTTTATTCTGTGAACCTTGAGATATCTTGTGACTCCAGCAAGAATCCACCTTGAAAGTCATGTTGCATCACTTCCTCAGTACTCACTCTGTTCCCTGGAAGCAAGTCACTTTAGTCCAGCCCACATTGACGGCAGGAGAAGTCGACTCCACCTTCTGAAGAAAGGAGTATCAAATAATTTGTGGACAAATTTTAGAACTACTGTGCTTGATAGTTTGCAGTAGTTCTGGGATTCCCTGGTGGCTCAGATGGTAAAGAATCTGCCTGTACTACAGGAGACTTGAATTCTATCCTGGGTCAGGAAGATCCCCCGGAGAAGGAAATGGCACCCCACTCCAGTATTCTTGCCTGGAGAATCCCATGGACAGAGAAGCCTGGTGGGCTGTAGTCTGTGGGGTTATAAGAGTCCAACACAACTGAGCGACTTAACACTTAACAGTCCACTTGATAAGCTTGAAATTAGTACAAAGGAAGTTTTATAAATTAATGATATTAGGCTTAACATATCCTGATTCTCTGTCTCACAATACAGGGTATAGTTGTGTTTAATGGTCCTGGTAGACTTAAAATCCTTTGACTAAAGTTTTTTACTGCAAGAGAAGAGAGTGGGATGAATTGAGAAAGCAGCACTGACATATATACAGTAACATGTTTAAAATAGGTAAAGAGTAGGAAGCTACTGTATAGCACAGGGAGCTCAGTTCAGTGCTCTTTGATGACCTAGAGGGGTGGGAGGGAGGCTCAAGAGGAAGGGGATATGTGTATACTTAGAGCTGATTCACACTGTTTGTACAGCAGAGACTAACACAGCCTTGTAAAGCAGTTATCCTCCCAATTAAAAATTTTACAGATAAAGTTTTTTACTCATTGAGTGGTGTTTGCATGGGCACTGTCTTTATTTGCTTCTAAAGAAAATGAAGAAATAATGATGGGAAAGTGCATTCCAGCCAGTACCTATGCAGACTGGCCACCTGGGGAACTTGGAACGGTCAGCATGAATGGAACTTAGGATGTAAAGGGGGAATGATGGGAAGTGAAGTTAGAAAGGTAGTGCCGCTCAGTTTTTCCTTCTCTCCTTTCTCCCTCAGCTTTACTCATCTTTACATTTTTAAGGTTAATATTTTCTATGGCCATAATTAAGTTTTATGTAAATTGTTAAGTTAATTATAAAAGTTGAAAGCCAGTGGGCAGGGTTTATGTGTGACTGCATAGGCTCCAGAGCTGCATAATATATTTCCTTTCTTATTTAGTTTTTTTAAGTATTTTCTGGAATTTCCAATTGTCTATTTTTTCCCCACCTTTAACATACTCTCAGTTTTTTCCTCCAGATCTCCATGTGATAAGATACCCTAATGAATCTGCTTTAGAGACCAGTTTCTTAGGGCCTTCTTTCCTCCTGCTCTAAACTGATCCAGTTTTTCTCTAGGTCTGCTTTTCTTGAATTTCCGTAATTCCTGGATTCCATTCCTTTCCCTTTCTCCCTATTGCTGCATCGTGTCCTCAGAATTTCCTGTAAAAGGTTCTTTGAGGGTACTGTTTTCCAAGTAGTTGCATGTCTGAAAGTACTGTTTTTGAACCTGTATCCTATTTCTGCTTTATTGACTATGCTAAAGCCTTTGACTGTGTGGATCACAATAAACTGTGGAAAATTCTGAAAGAGATGGGAATACCAGACTACCTGACCTGCCTCTTGAGAAACCTATATGCAGGTCAGGAAGCAACAGTTAGAACTGGACATGGAACAACAGACTGGTTCCAAATAGGAAAAGGAGTACGTCAAGGCTGTATATTGTCACCCTGCTTATTTAACTTCTATGCAGAGTACATCATGAGAAACGCTGGGCTGGAAGAAGCACAAGTTGGAATCAAGACTGCCGGGAGAAATATCAATAACCTCAGATATGCAGATGACACCACTCTTATGGCAAAAAGTGAAGAGGAACTCAAAAGCCTCTTGATGAAAGTGAAAGAGGAGAGTGAAAAAGTTGGCTTAAAGCTCAACATTCAGAAAATGAAGATCATGGCATCTGGTCCCATCCCTTCATGGGAACTAGATGGGGAAACAGTGTAAACAGTGTGAGACTTTATTTTTTTGGGCTCCAAAATCACTGCAGATATTTTTTTGGGCTCCAAAATCACTGCAGATGGTAATTGCAACCATGAAATTAAAAGACGCTTACTCCTTGGAAGGAAAGTTATGACCAACCTAGATAGCATATTGAAAAGCAGAGACATTACTTTGCCAACAAAGGTCTGTCTAGTCATATGGTTTTTCCAGTGGTCATGTATGGATGTGAGAGTTGGACTGTGAAGAAAGCTGAGTGCTGAAGAATTGATGTGTTTGAACTGTGGTGTTGGAGAAGACTCTTGAGAGTCCCTTGGACTGCAAGGAGATCCAACCAGTCCATCCTAAAGGAGATTGGTCCTGGGTGTTCATTGGAAGGACTGATGCTAAAGCTGAAACTCCAATACTTTGGCCACCTCATAGGAAGAGTTGACTCATTGGAAAAGACCCTGATGCTGGGAAAGATTGAGGGCAGGAGGAGAAGGGGACAACAGAGGATGAGATGGTTGGATGGCATCACTGACTTGATGGACATGAGTTTGAGTGAAGTCCAGGAGTTGGTGATGGACAGGGAGGCCTGGCGTACTGCAATTCATGGGATCGCAAAGAGACGGACACGACTGAGAGACTGAATTGACTGAACCTTGTTATCAATATCAGAGGTATTTTGAAGCAATGATGATAAGTATGAAAGTACTTATGGCAAAGTTCTACATTGCCATATTGAAACACCACTGAGTATGCTTCATTTGCAAGCATGCTTGTAATAGGGAAGCTGAAGTATAAAGTCATCAGTGTAGACACTGTCAGTACTTCTTACATTTAGTGAACAAAATTATTATACATTCTTTTTCTCACAAATTACTTTTTATTCATATTTATGAAATACAGCCAAGCTATAGTCTTATTTTTTCAGCTTATTGAGATACATTTTTTGTCTCTTTTTCTTATGAGAAAATTCTGAAAATTGATGTTTCAGAAAGATCCCTAAGAGTTGCTGCTGCTGTTGCTGCTAAGTCGCTTCAGTCGTGTCCGACTCTGTGCGACCCCATAGACGGAAGCCCACCAGGTTCCCCCGTCCCTGGGATTCTCCAGGCAAGAACACTGGAGTGGGTTGCCATTTCCTTCCCCAATGCATGAAAGTGAAAAGTGAAAGTGAAGTCGCTCAGTCGTGTCTGACTCTTAGCGACCCCATGGACTGGAGCCTACCAGGCTCCTCCGTCCATGGGATTTTCCAGGCAAAAGTACTGGGGTGGGGTGCCATTGCCCTCACCGAAGAGTTAGGCTCTATTAAACATCTATTTTATAATTTTTTAATGATGAAACTATTGATCTTTTCTTACTAGGATAACCATTATAAAAATTTGACCGATATTAAAATGTTATGTGTCTTGAACCTAGAAGTAGGCCAACCAATAGTACATGACAGGAGCATCCTCTCTTCTCTCACTTAACCTTTTACAATCTGATCAACTCTTCCACCATTGTTTTACCTTAGCTTCCAAGAGACTCAACACAGAGTGCTTAAATACAACAGTCAGATACCTTGTATAGCTTTCCTGCTTTTAATTAATCCTGATTTTATTTTTAATTGTTCTGTTTATATTCAGTCTTGTAAGCACTCTCAAATTCTTTTTGACTCAAGGTTATATATTTTAAGGTTTTATATCTTGCCTTTTCAACTTGCTTCTAAGCTCTTGAAGACAGGAAATCATCTCTAACTTTCAAAGCTAGCCTCAAAGGACTGTTTTAAAGTTAAATAAATAGACATAGGAAACACTTAGAATTGTATTTGGCATGAAGGAAATGCTAATGTTAGCAGCATTATGTTTTATTACGTTCAGACTACTCTATAGAACATGTACTTATAGGAGGTATTTAGGTAAGAAAAGATTTTTCTGTTCCTCAATACTTAACAGAAATTTGAGGACTAGACATTTGTATTTTAACTCAGTGCCAAATGAGTTGAAATGTTAACTGCTTTCTAAATATATCTAATGTTTGGTAAAATCCAAAGATGACCTCTTCCATCCAAATATTAGGTAATGCTGGGACATAATTCTGGAGGAGAAAGCAACTTGAAAGAAGTCTTTAGGCTAAATAGCACATTACGGAATTGAGAAGCTATGAAAAACATGAATTTATTCTCAGAGGAGGCTGAAGAGATAGGTGCCCAGAAAAAGAAACTTACTTTTTATATGTAACATGTTCCTGAATCTACTGTTTGCTAGTCTTGAAGATCATATTGTGTCTTCGAACATGTTAGCTGTAGGCTACTAGCCTGTCATGTAAGAGAACCCCATGGACTTTAGCCCACTAGGCTCCTCTGTCCATGGGATTTCCCAGGCAGGAATACTGGAGTGTGTTGCCATTTCCTTCTACAGGGGATCTTCCTGACCCAGGGATTCAACTCGAGATTCCTGCATTGGCCAGTGGATTCTTTAGCATTGGGGGAAAAAACCTGGGAAACCCCCTATATATCCCATGTTAGTAGTAAAAGAGATGAAAAGGAAAGCCTGCTCAGTGAATGATCCTTGCCCTTGAGGAACCGTCTCTGAGTTGGGAAGATCCCTTGGTGGAGGGCATTGGTAGGTGGTGGTGGTGGTGGTTGTTTAGTCTCTTTAAGTCATGTCTGACTCTCTTGCAACCCCATGGACTGTAGCCTGCCAGGCTCTTCTGTCCATGAAATTTTCCAGGCAAGAATACTGGAGTGGGTTGCCATTTCCTACTCCAGGAGATCTTCCCAACCAGGGATTGAACCCATGTCTCTTGAATGTCCTGTGTTAGCTGGAGGATTCTTTACCACCACATCATGTGGGAAGCCCTAGGATGTCACGGCTGTAGTCTAAATGATAAATGTGTGAGTCATTAAAGTGGCAGAGGGAGTGACAAGAAGAGGATAGATTCTAGATAAAAAATGGAATCAATAATACTTAATGATTGATTATGGTAGTGAGAGAGGAGGAACGTAAAATTTCATTCCTGGCATGAATAATGGGATTATATGGTAAATTTCTCACTAGGCTTTTGAGAGAAATTTTACTTTATGTATGTGAATCAGATCAGATCAGATCAGTCGCTCAGTCGTGTCCGACTCTTTGCGACCCCATGAACCGCAGCACGCCAGGCCTCCCTGTCCATCACCAGCTTCCAGAGGTCACTCAGACTCGCATCCATCGAGTCAGTGATGCCATCCAGCCATCTCATCCTCTGTCGTCCCCTTCTCCTTCTGCCCTCAATCCCTCCCAGCATCAGAGTCTTCTCCAATGAGTCAACTCTTCGCATGAGGTGGCCAAAATACTGGAGTTTCAGCTTGAGCATCATTCCTTCTAAAGAAATTCCAGGATTGATCTCCTTCAGAATGGACTGGTTGGATCTTCTTGCAGTCCAAGGGACTCTCAAGAGTCTTCTCCAACACCACAGTTCAAAAGCATCAATTCTTCAGCGCTCAGCCTTCTTCACAGTCCAGCTCTCACATCCATACATGACCACAGGAAAGACCATAGCCTTGACTAGGCGAACCTTTGTTGGTAAAGTAATGTCTCTGCTTTTGAATATGCTATCTAGGTTGGTCATAACTTTCCTTCCAAGGAGCAAGCGTATTTTAATTTCATGGCTGCAGTCACCATCTGCAGTGATTTTGGAGCCCAGAAAAACAAAGTCTGACACTGTTTCCACTGTTTCCCCATCTATTTCCCATGCAGTGATGGGACCAGATGCCATGATCTTCGTTTTCTGAATGTTGAGCTTTAAGCCAACCTTTTCACTCTCTACTTTCACTTTCATCAAGAGGCTTTTTAGCCCCTCTTCACTTTCTGCCATAAGAGTGGTGTCATCTGCATATCTGAGGTTATTGATATTTCTCCCAGCAATCTTGATTCCAACTTGTGTTTCTTCCAGTCCAGCATTTCTCATGATGTACTCTGCATATAAGTTAAATAAACATGGTGACAATATGCAGCCTTGACGTACTGCTTTTCCTATTTGGAACCAGTCTGTTGTTCCATGACCAGTTCTAACTGTTGCTTCCTGACCTGCATACAGATTTCTTAAGAGGCAGATCAGGTGGTCTGGTATTCCCATCTCTTTCAGAATTTTCCATAGTTTATTGTGATCCACACAGTCAAAGGCTTTGGCATAGTCAATAAAGCAGAAGTAGATGTTTTTCTGGAACTCTCTTGCTTTTTCCATGATCCAGCGGATGTTGGCAATTTGATCTCTGGTTCCTCTGCCTTTTCTAAAACCAACTTGAACATCAGGAAGTTCACGGTTCACATATTGCTGAAGCCTGGCTTGGAGAATTTTGAGCATTACTTTACTAGCATGTGAGATGAGTGCAATTGTTCGGTAGTTTGAGCACTCCTTGGCATTGCCTTTCTTTGGGATTGGGATGAAAACTGACCTTTTCCAATCTTGTGGCCACTGCTGAGTTTTCCAAATTTGCTGGCATATTGAGTGTAGCACTTTCACAGCATCATCATTCAGGACTTGGAATAGCTCCACTGGAATACCATCACCTCCACTAGCTTTGTTCCTAGTGATGCTTTCTAAGGCCCACTTGACTTCACATTCCAAGATGTCTGGCTCTAGGTCAGTGATCACATCATCATGATTATCTGGGTCTTGAAGCTCTTTTTTGTACAGTTCTTCTGTGTATTCTTGCCACCTCTTCTTAATATCTTCTGCTTCTGTTAGGTCCACACCATCTCTGTCCTTTATCGTGCCCATCTTTGCATGAAATGTTCCTTTGGTATCTCTGATTTTCTTGAAGAGATCCCTAGTCTTTCCCATTCTGTTGTTTTCCTCTATTTCTTTGCATTGATCACTGAAGAAGGCTTTCTTATCTCTTCTTGCTATTCTTTGGAACTCTGCATTTAAATGTTTATATCTTTCCTTTTCTCCTTTGCTTTTCGCTTCTCTTCTTTTCACAGCTATTTGTAAGGCCTCCCCAGACAGCCATTTTGCTTTTTTGCATTTCATTAGCATGTATGTGAATAGCTTCTGCAAAATAGTAAACATATGAAGGTAACTTCTGAGTAGGTTATTTCTAAGTTTCTCTCTGTTTTTATTTATAGATGCCACCTCAAATGAACAGCAAGAGCTTTTCTGTCAGAAGTTGCAGCAGTGTTGCATACTGTTTGATTTCATGGACTCTGTTTCAGACTTGAAGAGCAAAGAAATTAAAAGAGCAACATTGAATGAACTGGTTGAGTATGTTTCAACTAATCGTGGTGTAATTGTTGAATCAGCGTATTCTGATATAGTAAAAATGGTAAGCTTCTAGACTTTAAGTTCCTCAGATTTATATAAATTCAAGTAAGATCTGAGGTGTAATTACAATTTAATGAGATTGATTTTTAGTATATGTACAATAGTTGATGTACTCAAAAGAATGTTTTTTAAAATAGTCCATTTGAAAGATTATCCATTCCAGTGATGCTGTCATTGCTTTATGATAGTTTGGAAATTCAATAGCCACAGTGACTGGTGGCTACCACATTGGAGAGTGTGGATCTAGAACTTGGGAGAAAGATGTAAGCTCAAGATTATATGAGTTGGTAGGTAATTAATGTCATGTAGCTGAACGGAGAAAGAATAGCTAAAGGGGGAAGAAAAGACTAATGAAAAAATACGGGGCTCTCCACATCTCAGAAGTGAATAAGGGAGTCAAATATAGACCAATCTTATTTAGGACATTTTGATATCATATATGTAGCTTCTATAGCACTGAATTTTAATCAAAACTCAGGACCCTTAAATGATATAAACAAACATTTGAAATATCTGATGCGAAAAAAAAACTATTGCAGAAAGATTGTTCAGGGTACTGTTTATTAATTATTTAACCGTATACTTCAAACTATAGAAATTTGTTTAGGACATATGATTTTTGTATTTTAGTGCATAACAAAATCCAAAAAATTCATTTGGAATAATTAGAGTCACCAGGCACATAGTTTAAACTTGTGTTGGTTATAGAAGGTTCCATAGAGTCAGACATGACTGAGCTACTAACACTGAAAGTTATAGCAAGTATGATCTAAACTAAGTTATATTCTTTGCATTGGTCACTTAAGGCTTTCTTATCTCTCCTTGTCTATTCTCTGGAACTCTGCATTCAGTTGAGTATATCTTTCCCTTTCTCCTTTGCCTTTTGCTTCTCTTTTCTCAGCTATTTATTAGGCCTCCTCAGACAGCCACTTTGTCTTCTGGCATTTCTTTTTCTTGGGGATGGTTTTGGTCATCACCTCCTATACAGTGTTACAAACTTTCATTCATAGTTCTTTGTGCAGTCTGTCTACCAGATCTAGTCCCTTGTATCTATTCGTTACCTCCACTGTATAATCACAAGGGATTTGATTTAGGTCATACCTGAATGGCCTAGTGGTTTTCCTTACTTTCTTCAATTTAAGCCTAAATTTTGCAATAAGGAGCTGAAGATCTGAGCCACAGTCAGCTCCAAGTCTTGTTTTTGCTGTCCATATAGAACTTCTCTGTCTTTGGCTGCAAAAAATATAATCCATCTGATTTCGATACTGGCTATCTGGTGATGTCCATGTGTAGAGTCATCTCTTATGTTGTTGGAAGAGGGTGTTTTGCCAACATATGCTGGGTCATAGAAAAAGTAAGGGAATTCCAAAGAAAAGTCTACTTCTGCTTCATTGACTATGCTGAAGCCTTTGACTATGTGGATCACAACAAACTGTGGAATGTTCTTAATGACATGGGAATTCCAGACCATATTACCTGCCTCCAGAGAAACCTGTATGCAGGTCAAGAAGCAGCAGTTAGAACTGGACATGGAACAACGAACTGGTTCAAAATTGGGAAAAGCTGTATGTTGTCACCCTGCTTATTTAACTTATATGCAAAGTACTTCATGTGAAATGCTGGGCTGGATGAATCACAAGCTGGAATCAAGATTGCGGAGAGAAATATCAACAGCTTCAGATACGCAGATAATACCACTTTAATGGCAGAAAGTGAAGAGCAACTAAGCAGCCTCCTGATGAAGATGAAAGAGGAAAGTGAAAAGGCTGGCTTAAAACTCAGCATTCTGAAAACTAAGATTATGGCATCTGCTCCTATCACTTCATGGCAAATAGATGGGGAAACAATGCAAACAGTGACAGACTTTATTTTCTTGGGTTCCAAAATCACTGCAGATGGTGGTTAAATTGCAGCCTGAAATTAAAGGACGCTTGCTCCTTGGAAGAAAAACTATGACCAACCTAGACAGCATATTGAAAAGCAGACATTACTTTGCCAACAAAGGTCCATCTAGTCAAAGCTATGGTTTTTCCAGTAGTCATGTACAGATGTGAGAGTTGGACCATAAAGAAGGCTGAGTGTCGAAGAATTGACGCTTTTGAACTATGGTGTTGGAGCATCAAACCAGTCAATGCTATAGGAAATCAGCCCTGAATCTTCATTGGAAGGACTGATGCTGAAGTTCCAATACTTGAGCCACCTGATGTGAAGAGCTGACTCGTTGGAAAAGACCCTGATCCTGGGAAAGATTAAGGACAAGAGAAGAAAGGGGTGACAGAGGATGAGAAAGATTAAGGACAAGAGAAGAAGAGGGTGACAGAGGATGAGATGGTTAGATGGCATCACTAATAGACATGAGTTTGAGCAAGCTCCAGGAGATGCTGAAGGACAGAGAAGCCTGGTGTGCTGCAGTCCATGGGGTTGCAAAGAGTCAGACATGACTTAGCTACTGGGCAACAACAAAATAAGCTATATGTACATATTTGAGTCAAATTATTGTGTAATTTGCCATATGTTAAGAAATTCTGGGATTTAATTCATTTTCCCAAGCAAAAGGTGTGTTTTTTGTCTTAAAAAAACTTTTTAACTTCTGGATACTTCATTTCTAGTTAAGAAGCCTACTCAGTTCTTTAAAGCTTTTTGGTGTATTTGGGATACACAGTTAATTTTACTGGTGGCTACAAGTATACTTTTTCTTTTACTACCAACAATAAGAAGTATGATTTCAAAGGCAAATTATGCCCTTCTTTGGGATATATTCCCTTTTTGAGTTCGAGCTGTGACTTTCGGCCGCTTGTTGTGAAGTTGATATCTATTAAACTATCTATTGGCTCTTCTCCATATATAGGTTTTGAGTTTTAGCAAATCAAATTTTAGATTTTTACTTCGTAAGTCTTAACGGTTGTGCGTGTGTGCATGCTAAGTCAGTTTAGTTGTGTCCAACTCTTTGCAATCCTGTGGACTGTAGCCTACCAAGGTCCTCTATCCAAGGGATTCTCCAGGCAAGAATACTGGAATGGTTTCCATGCCCCCTCCAGGGTATCTTCCCAACCCAGAGATACAACCCACATCCCCTGTGTCTACGGCATTGCAGGCATATTCTTTGCTGCCGAGCCACTGGGGAAGCCCCTTATAGTAATTGACAGTTAACAGTTATTTGGCATACCATAGATGCCACTTCATAAGAATGGTTGCAAATTTGCTTATACCACCAAACAACCATAGTTCATCAGATCTAGTTCCTTAAATCAAGACAATCCTCATGAAAAAGAAATGCAAAAAAGCAAAATGGCCGTCTGAGGAGGCCTTAGAAATAGCTGTGAAAAGAAGAGAAGTGAAATGCAAAGGAGAAAAGGAAAGATATAAGCATCTGAATGCAGAGTTCCAAAGAATAGCAAGAAGAGATAAGAAAGCCTTCTTTAGCGATCAATGCAAAGAAATAGAGGAAAACAACAGAATGGGAAAGACTAAAGATCTCTTCAATACAATTAGAGATACCGAGGGAGTATTTCATGCAAAGATGGGCACGATGAAGGACAGAAATGGTATGGACCTAACAGAAGCAGAAGATATTAAGAAGAGGTGGCAAGAATACACAGAAGAACTGTACAAAAAAGATCTTCACAACCCAGATAATCACGATGGTGTGATCACTGACCTAGAGGCAGACATCCTGGAATGTGAAGTCAAGTGGGCCTTAGGAAGCATCACTACGAACAAAGCTAGTGGAGGTGATGGAATTCCAGTTGAGCTATTCCAAATCCTGAAAGATGATGGTGTGAAAGTGCTGCACTCAATATGCCAGCAAATTTGGAAAACTCAGCAGTGGCCACAGGACTGGAAAAGGTCAGTTTTCATTCCAATCCCAAAGAAAGGCAATGCTAAAGAATGCTCAAACTAGTGCACAATTGCACCCATCTCACACGCTAGTAAAGTAATGCTCAAAATTTTCTGAGCCAGGCTTCAGCAGTACTTGAACAATGAACTTCCAGATGTTCAAGCAGGTTTTAGAAAAGGCAGAGGAAGCAGAGATCAAATTGCCAACATCCGCTGGATCATGGAAAAAGCAAGAGAGTTCCAGAAAAACATCTATTTCTGCATTATTGACTATGCCAAAGCCTTTGACTGTGTGGATCACAATAAACTGTGGAAAATTCTGAAAGAGATGGGAATACCAGACCACCTGACCTGCCTCTTGAGAAACCCATATGCAGGTCAGGAAGCAACAGTTAGAACTGGACATGGAACAACAGACTGGTTCCAAATAGGAAATGGAGTATGTCAAGGCTGTATATTGTCACCCTGCTTATTTAACTTCTGTGCAGAGTACATCATGAGAAATGCTGGGCTGGAAGAAGCACAAGCTGGAATCAAGACTGCTGGGAGAAATATCAATGACCTCAGATATGCAGATGACACCACCCTTATGGCAGAAAGTGAAGAGGAACTCAAAAGCCTCTTGATGAAAGTGAAAGAGGAGAGTGAAAAAGTTGGCTTAAAGCTCAACATTCAGAAAACGAAGATCATGGCATCTGGTCCCATCCCTTCATGGGAACTAGATGGGGAAACAGTGGAAACAGTGTCAGACTTTATTTTTTTGGGCTCCAAAATCACTGCAGATGGTGACTGCAGCCATGGAATTAAAAGATGCTTACTCCTTGGAAGGAAAGTTATGACCAACCTAGATAGCATATTGAAAAGCAGAGACATTACTTTGCCAACAAAGGTCCATCTAGTCAAGGCTGTGGTTTTTCCAGTATGGATGTGGGTTGGACTGTGAAGAAAGCTGAGCGCCAGAGAAATGATGCTTTTGAACTGTGGTGTTGGAGAAGACTCTTGAGAGTCCCTTGGACTTCAAGGAGATCCAACCAGTCCATCCTAAAAGAGATCAGTCCTGGGTATTCACTGAAAGGACTGATGCTGAAGCTGAAGCTCCAATACTTTGGACACCTCATGTGAAGAGTTGACTCATAGGAAAAGACCCTGATGCTGGGAGATATTGGGGGCAGGAGGAGAAGGGGACGACAGAGGATGAGATGGCTGGATGGCATCACCGACTCTATGGACATGAGTTTGAGTGAACTCCGGGAGTTGGTGATGGACAGGGAGGCCTGGCGTGCTGCGATTCATGGGGTTGCAGAGTCGGACATGACTGAGCCACTGAACTGAACTGAACTGAACTGAACCAAACAACATTTGTCTCATCCTCTACTCCCCAAGTAATTTATCTTAAATGACCAATGCCTCAAGTATTAGGGCCTTACATTACTGAACCATTTGGTCTGTCAGTCTGTTCATCATTCTTCAAAGACTTTTGAGTTGGGCTCACAATCTATTCTTTGCTAGAGAAGGACTGTAGTGTACTTTGGTACAAAGACAGTGTGAAAGATGAGTTAGAATCTAAAATGAAGAGTCTCAAAGCATACATTTATTTCAGAGAGATTAGTATTTTTTAAAGACTCAGGGTAAATGAAATCAAACTATGTAAATGAAATCATCATCAGTTCAGTTCAGTCGCCCAGTTGCGTCCGACTCTTTGCGACCCCATGAACTGCAGCATGCCAGGCATCCCTGTCCATCACCAACTCTTGGAGTCCACCCAAACCCATATCCATTGAGTCAGTGATGCCAAATCATCACGGTGTATTATAAACTATGTCTGTAATGGCCATATACCCCCATCGTCCTCCGCTTTATAAAATGTGTGTATATAAGACTAGAGGTATTTTACCAAACTCTTTTGGGTTATAAGGTAAGTAAAAGTCTGGGTTAAAGTATGGGAGAAGTTGTGGAAAGATGAAAAGAGGAAGTTAGGGAGAGTTAAGAACTTTATGCTCCCCTCCCCCAATTTCGTCCCGTCCACTTTTTTTTTTTTTTTTAAGCAAAACTTTGAAAAAAAAAATTTCTGATTTAAAGAAGAGGAATCTGGAGGTAGTCTGTATGAAATTTGATGTCTGTAGAGGTCAGAGTTATGGGATAGAGAAAATAAATAAATGGCTGCCTTCATGTCTTGAAGAGGTTTATAGGTTTTGCGCTAAACTTATAGTTACAGCTTTTTTCTTAGTTATCTTTAAAATATTTCATTTTGCATTTTTAAATTTAACTGAACAACAGAGAAGTCTAAATTTATTTTTCTTTACAGATCAGTGCTAACATCTTCCGAACTCTTCCTCCAAGTGATAATCCAGATTTTGATCCAGAAGAGGATGAACCCACACTTGAGGCTTCTTGGCCTCACATACAAGTATGGAACATAATTTTATTTTGAAAATTTTTACATTTATGCTGTTCTGCTGAAATCGTGGAACTCTGTTTTAGATTTGAGTGTCTATTTAAAGTACTAGATTTTTAATACATTTTCTTAACATTTCCTTTTCCCAAAATATTGCTTTTCATTTTTTTAATAGTAAATTACATTTAACATTTACCTTTTAAACTGTTTTAAAGCATATTCCATAGCGTTAAGTACATTCGTAATGCTATGCAGCCATCACTATTACCTAGTGTAATAGGCACCTTTTCATTACCTTTTCATATCCACAATCTTTTCATCACCCCAGATAGAAACACCCTTGTCATTAACAGTCAGTTCCCATTCTTTACCTGCTCTCTACCTACCAGCCACTGGCAGCTATTAATCTACTCTCTGTGTCTGTGGATTTGCCTTATATGCTTACCATAGTATTTTCAGGGTTCATCAATATTGTAACATACATCAATATGTCATTCCTTTTAATGGCTGAATAATATTCCATTGTATAGACATACTACTTTTTGTTTATCCATTAATCAGTAGATGGACAGTTAGGTGGTTTCTATTTTTTGGCCTTTGTGACTAGAAGTGGTATGAATGTGTAAGTTTTTGTGTAACATGTTTCCCATAAGTTTTGACATGTTCTGTTTTTATTTTCATTCATTTCAAAGTGTTTTCTAACTTCCTCTGTGACTTATTTGGCCCATTAGTTATTTAAGAATGTTTTTAATTTCTGCGCTTCCCTTGTGGCTCAGCTTGTAAAGAGTCTGCCTGCAAGGCAGGAGACCTGGGTTTGATCCCTTGATTGGTAAGATCTCCTGGAGAAGGGAAGACTACCCACTCCAGTATTCTGGCCTGGAGAATGCCATGGACTATCGTCTATGGGGTCACAAAGAGTTGGGTACAACCGAGGGACTGGGCTTCCCTAGTAGCTCAGCTGGTAAAGAATCTGCCTGTAATGCAGGAGACCCTGGTTCAATTCCTGGGTCAGGAAGATCCACTGGAGAAGGGATAGGCTACCCATTCCAGTATTCTTGGGCTTCCTTGATGGCTCAGCTGGTAAAGAATCCACCTGCAATGCCAGAGACCTGGGTTCAATCCCTGTGTTGGGAAGATCCTTTGGAGAAGGGGGCGAATAGGCTACCCACTCCAGTATTCTGGCCTGGAGAATTCCATGGACTATATAGTCCATGGGGTCACAAAGAGTCGGACAAAACTGAGCAACTTTCACCTTAATTTCTGGCTCCCATATTTCTTTCTGTTACTGATTTATAATTTTATTCCATTGTGGTTGGTGAATATACTTTGAAGTTTTCAATCCTTTTAAATGTATTAGGCCTAGCATATAGTTTAGCATGGAGAATGTTTCATGTGTGCTTGAGAAGAATGTGAATACTGTTGTTGCTGGATGGAGTGTTGTGCTGAAATCTCTTAGATCTAGTTGGTTGTTTAAGTTTTCAGTTTCCTTATTGACCTTCTGTCTAGCTCTCTCCGCTACTGAAAATGAAATATTGAAATTTCCTACTGTTACAGTTGAATTGTCTGTTTCTCTCTTCTGTTATGTCAGTTTTTGATTCATGTATTTTGGGGTCTTATAAATCATGTTTATAATCATTTTACAGTTTTTGTGTTAAAATACATTTTGTCTGATATAGTATTCTATAACCACTATTTAAATACTATATTTATATAAATACTAATAAATTTACATATATAAATATTACATAAATTTATAGCCACTATATAAATACTATATATAGTATATTACAGCTAATTCTCTTTTGGTTACTGTTTACATGATATACGTTTTCTGTATATTGACTTCTTATCTATTTGTTTCTTTGAATCTAAATTTTATCTCTTGGAAATTCCTTGGTTGTCCAGTGGTTAGGACTTTTCAGTTTCACTGCTGAGGGCCTAAGTTCAATCCATGGTCAGAGAACAAAGATCCTGCAAGCCACACAGTGTGGCTAAAAGTGTCTCTTGTAAACAGCATGTAGTTGAAACTTGTTTTTTTTTTTTTTAATCAGTTTTGACAGTCTCTGCTTTTGACTAATGTTTAATCCATTTATATTTAATGTAATTGTTGGTAAGGTAGAATTTACGTTTGCTGTTTTGGCCTGCCCTGGTAGCTCAGTGGTAAAGAATCAGCCTGCAATGCAGGAGATGTGGGTTCTATCCTTGGGTTGCGAAGAACCCCTGGAGAAGAAAATGGCAACCCATTCCATTATTCTTGCCTGGGAAATCCCATGGACAGAGGAGCCTGGCAGGCTCCCTGGGGTCACAGAATCAAACACAATCTAGCAACTAAACAACGTTTTGCTGTTCTATGTCTTATGTCTTTCTCATTCCTCTACCCCTCCGTTACTGTGTTTTGTATTAAATACGGATTTTCTGGAGTACCATTTTTCTGGAGTACCATTTTAATTCTCTTGTTTCTTTAACTATACTTTTTTGAGTTATTTTCTTAGTACTTACCCTAGGGATTACATTTTAAAATGAACTAGTTTGGTTGAATAGTAGAAGTATTCAATTTTAGTAGTATTAGTAATTTTAGTAGTATACAAAACTTTGGTTTAGTATACCTCCATTCCCTCCCCCTTCTTCTGTGCTGTTATTGTCATACAGATTGGATCTTTATGCAGGCATTTTACTGCACTTTACTTCATTGCACTTTGCAGATACTGCATTTTTTTTACAAATTAAAGATTTGTGGCAACCTTATGTCAAGCAAGTCTATCAGCACCATTTTCTTACTTCATGTCTCAGTGTCACATTTTGATAATTCTTGTAATATTTTCAACTTATACATTGTTATATTTTTATGATGATCTATGATCAGTGATCTTTGATGTTACTATTGCAAAAAGATTACAGCCTGCTGAAGACTCAGATGATGGTTAGCATTTTTAGCAATAAAGTATTTTTAAATTAAGGTATGTACATTGTTTTTATAAAACATAATGCAATTGCATATTTAATAGACTATAATGTAAACATAACTTTTATATACTTTGGGAAGCCAGAAAAATTCATGTGACTTGCTTTAGTGCAAAATTCACTTTATTATGGTGGCCTGGAACCAAACCTGCCATATCTCGAAAGTATGCCTGTACATTGTACATCCATCAACCCAGTTTTGTAATTATTGCTTTATGTGGTTGACTTGTAAAACAAAATGAAAGAGTTATAAATAAAAATACATTTACACTCTTTCATATTTACCTATTTAGTTACCTTTACACATGCTCTTCCTTTCTTCCTATGAACTCAAGTTGCATATGGTGTCCTTTCGTCTCAGCCTGAAGGATTCCCTTTAATATTTCTTGTAAGGCAAGTCGATTAATCTGGGAATATCTTCATTTTCCCTTCATTTTTGAAGGACAGTTTGGCTGAATATAGAATTCTTGGTTAACTGCCCTCAACACTTTGAAGATCTCCCACTGATCCTCTGGTGTCCATGGTTTTCTGTCCAAGTCAGTTATTAATCTTACTAGGATCTGATGTAGGTGATACATTATCTCTTGCCGCTTTGAAAATTTTCTGTTTGTCTTTAACTTTTGTCAGTTTGATTATGTTGTCTCTAGATATGGATCTCTTTGACTTTATTCTAGTTGGAGCTCCACTGAGCTCCAGTTGAGTTCATTGTATAAATTAATACTTTTCATCAAATTTGAATTGTTTTTAGCCATTTCTTCAACTGTTATTTCTTCCTCTTTCTCCTCTCCTTCTGAGACTCCCATTATGTGTAGTATGTTGGTATGATTGATGGTATCCCACAGGTCTTTGAAACTCTGTTCATTTTGTGTTCAGTCTTTCTTTTTGCACCTCAAACTAGATAATCTCTACTGGCCTGTCTCTCTGCCATCTCAAAGTGGTTTTCAATGTTGTTGTGTTTTTTTTTTTTTTAATGGGAAAGCAAATTTACTGAAGTCCTCACTCTGCCATTGCAGAAGTCCTGTCTGAAGCACATCTTTTTAGTTGAGACTGAGGGAAGGATAGTCTTCCTGCCCTAATGCCACTGTGTGACAACTCACTCCTCATAATTATTGGAAAACTGGTAATAAAAACTTATTTTATGAGAAGGACCAATTCTTCCATTAAACCTTCTCCAGCCAATTCTTTCTAGCCCTAACTTCTTTATTCAAACATTCTCCTCAGATACATGGCTTTAGTATAGGGTCATCGGAGGTTCACCCAGTAAACTGAATCACATTGGTGCTACCACACTTAATACTCAAATAACTAGGGCTCTTTAGATAAGATTCAGAGCAGAACATATTGTAATTCTTATGCTGTATTTAAAAACTGTTACAAAGGTTCCACTATAGCTATGAAATATACTTAGGTGTGTTTAGGTTTTCTTCTGCATGCATGCATGTGGATGTGTGTGTGTGCTCAGTTGCTCAGTCATGTCCAACTCTGCAATCCCATGGACTGTAGCCCCCCCAGGCTTCTTTGTCCGTGGAATTTTTCAGGTAAGAACACTGGAGTGGGTTGCCATTTCCTTCTCTAAGGGATCTTCCCAACCCAGGGATCGAACTGGGAAGCCCTTACAGGGTTTCTTTGCACGTGTTTTTATATGGCTAGTCTTTATGATTGTTGGGTTTTTTTATTGTACACATTAGGTTTTATTTTTGCTCTCCAGAATGTCTAATTAAAATGCTCTGAGAAGACCCATATGGATGCCCTCAGTTTACAGATATTTTCTTACTTGTGAAATAAGCAAAGCTGTGAGGGAGAAAGTAAAAGGTACTCTTGCCTAATGCTTCAACTATAATGACTTTAATAATTTTTTATTGGGGTATAGTTGATTTACAATATTGTATTATTTCCAGGTGTATAAATAGTGACTCAGTATTTTTTATAAATTACATTCCATTTGTAGTTATAAAATATTGGCTATATTTCCTGTGCTATGTAATATATTCTTGTAGCTTATTTATATTATAAATAGTTGTTTATACCTTGTAGTCCCCTACCCCTTTCTTTTCTCTTCCTTCTTTCCTTTCCCCAGTGGTAACCACCCGTTTGTTCGTTATATCTGTGAGTCTGCTTCTTTTTTGTTTTATTCACTAGTCTGCTTTATTTTTTAGATTTCATGCTTGAGCGATATCATATATTTGTCTTTCTCTCATTTATTTCACTTAGCATAATACTCTCCAGTTTCATCCATGTTGTTGCAAATGGCAAAATTTCATTCTTTTTATAACTGAGTAGTATTCCCTTGTGTGTATATATATATACATACACTATATCTTTTTTATCTGTTCATCTGTTGATGGATACTTAAGTTGCTTCCATTCTATCTTGTATATTGTAAATACTGCTGCTGTGAACATTGGGATGCATGTATCTTTTCAAATTAGTGTTTCTGTTTTCTTGGATATACACCTAGGTGTGAAATTGCTGAGTCGTATGGTAATTCTGTTTTTAGTTTTTTGCAGAACCTCCATATTATTCTGCACAGTGACTTTATCAGTTTACATTTCCACCAGTAGTGCACAAGTCTTCCTTTTTTCCCATATCCTCACCAACATTTATTGTTTGTGGTCCTTTTGATGATAGCCATTCTGAAAGGATGATTTGTATATTTTTAAGATAGGGTTCAGTCAATTCAGTTCAGTTCTGTCGCTCAGTCGTGTCCGACTCTTTGTGACCCCATGAATTACAGCATACCAGGCCTCCCTGTCCATCACCGACTCCTAGAGTTCACTCAAACTCACATCCATCGAGTCGGTGATGCCATACAGCCATCTCATCCTCTGTCATCCCCTTCTCCTCCTGCCCCCAATCCCTACCAGCATCAGAGTCTTCTCCAATGAGTCAACTCTTCTCATGAGGTGGCCAAAATACTGGAGTTTCAGCTTTAGCATCATTCCTTCCAAAGAAATCCCAGGGCTGATCTCCTTCAGAATGGACTGGTTGGATCTTCTTGCAGTCCAACGGACTCTTCAAGAGTCTTCTCCAACACCACAGTTCAAAAGCATCAATTCTTCGGCGCTCAGCCTTCTTCACAGTCCAACTCTAACATCCATACATGACCACTGGAAAAACTATAGCCTTGACTAGGCGAACCTTTGTTGGCAAAGTAATGTCTCTGCTTTTGAATATGCGATCTAGGTTGGTCATAACTTCCTTCAAAGAAGTAAGCGTCTTTTAATTTGATGGTTGCAATCACCATTTGCAGTAATTTTGGAGCCCCCAAAAATAGTCTGACACTGTTTCCACTGTTTCCCCATCTAGTTCCCATGAAGTGATGGGACCAGATGCCATGATCTTCATTTTCTGAATGTTGAGCTTTAAGCCAACTTTTTCACTCTCCTCTTTCACTTTCATCAAGAGGCTTTTGAGTTCATCTTCACTTTCTGCCATAAGGGTGGTGTCATCTGCGTATCTGAGGTTATTGATATTTCTCCCGGCAGTCTTGATTCCAGCTTGTGCTTCTTCCAGCCCAGCGTTTCTCATGATGTACTCTGCATATAAGTTAAATAAGCAGGGTGACAATATATAGCCTTGACATACTCCTTTTCCTATTTGGAACCAGTCTGTTGTTCCATGTCCAGTTCTAACTGTTGCTTCCTGACCTGTATACACATTTCTCAAGAGGCAGATCAGGTCATCTGGTATTCCCATCTCTTTAAGAATTTTCCACAGTTTGTTGTGATCCACACAGTCAAAGGCTTTGGCATAGTCAATAAAGCAGAAATAGATGTTTTTCTAGAACTCTCTTGCTTTTTCTTCATCTTCTTTTTCTCTTCATCTTCTCATGATCATCCGCTCATGATCCAGCGGATGTTGGCAATTTGATCTCTGGTTCCTCTGCCTTTTCTAAAACCAGCTTGAACATCAGGAAGTTCACGGTTCATGTATTGCTGAAGCCTGGCTTGGAGAATTTTGAGCATTACTTTACTAGTGTGTGAGATGAGTGCAATTGTGCGGTAGTTTGAGCATTCTTTGGCATTGCCTTTCTTTGGGATTGGAATGAAAACTGACCTTTTCCAGTCCTGTGGCCACTGCCGAGTTTTCCATATTTGCTGGCATATTGAGTGCAGCACTTTCACAGCATCATTTTTCAGGACTTGGAATAGCTCCACTGGAATTCCATCACCTCCACTAGCTTTGTTTGTAGTGATGCTTTCTAAGGCCCACTTGACTTCACATTCCAGAATGTCTGGCTCTAGGTCAGTGATCACACCATAGTGATTATCTGGGTCGTGAAGATCTTTTTTTGTACAGTTCTTCTGTGTATTCTTGCAACCTAGTCTTAATATCTTCTGCTTCTGTTAGGTCCATACCATTTCTGTCCTTTATCGAGCACATCTTTGCATGAAATGTTCCTTTGGTATCTCTGGTTTTCTTGAAGAGATCCCTAGTCTTTCCCATTCTGTTGTTTTCCTCTATTTCTTTGCATTGATCGCTAAAGAAGGCTTTCTTATCTCTTCTTGCTATTCTTTGGAACTCTGCATTTAGATGCTTATATCTTTCCTTTTCTCCTTTGCTTTTCACTTCTCTTCTTTTCACAGCTATTTGTAAGGCCTCCCCAGACAGCCATTTTGCTTTTTTGCATTTCTTTTCCATGGGGACGGTCTTGATCCCTGTCTCCTGTACAATGTCACGAACCTCATTCCATAGTTCATCAGGCACTCTATCTATCAGATCTGGGCCCTTAAATCTATTTCTCACTTCCACTGTATAATCATAAAGGATTTGATTTAGGTCCTACCTGAATGGTCTCGTGGTTTTCCCTACTTTCTTCAATTTCAGTCTGAATTTGGCAATAAGGAGTTCATGGTCTGAGCCACAGTCAGCTCCTGGTCTTGTTTTTGCTGACTGTATAGAGCGTCTCCATCTTTGGCTGCAAAGAATATAATCGATCTGATTTCGGTGTTGACCATCTGGTGATGTCCATGTATAGAGTCTTCTCTTGTGTTGTTGGAAGAGGGTGTTTGTTATGACTAGTGCATTTTCTTGGCCAAACTCTATTTGTCTTTGCCCTGCTTCATTCTGTATTCCAAGGCCAAATTTGCCTGTTACTCCAGGTGTTTCTTGACTTCCTACTTTTGCATTCCAGTCCCCTGTAATGAAAAGGACATCTTTTTGGGGTGTTAGTTCTAAAAGTTCTTGTAGGTCTTCATAGAACCGTTCAACTTCAGCTTCTTTAGCATTACTGGTTGGGGCATATAGACTTGGATTACTGTGACATTGAATGGTTTGCCTTGGAAACGAACAGAGATCATTCTGTCGTTTTTGAGATTGCATCCAAGTACTGCATTTCGGACTCTTTTGTTGACCATGATGGCCACTCCATTTCTTCTGAGGGATTCCTGCCCACAGTAGTAGATATAATGGTCCTCTGGAACCATTATATCTGGACTCATTCCAGTCCATTTGAGTTTGCTGATTCTTAGAATGTCGACATTCACTCTGGCCATCTCTTGTTTGACCACTTCCAATTTGCCTTGATTCATGGACCTGGTTCCATGAACATGGAACATTGGACATTCCAGGTTCCGGTGCAGTATTGCTCTTTACAGCAACGGACCATGCTTCTATCACCAGTCACATCCACAGCTGGGTATTCTTTTTGCTTTGGCTCCATCCCTTCATTCTTTCTGGAGTTATTTCTCCACTGATCTCTAGTACCATATTGGGCCCCTACTCACCTGGGGAATTTCTCTTTCAGTATCCTATCACTTTGCCTGTTCATACTGTTCATGGGGTTCTCAAGGCAAGAATACTGAAGTGGTTTGCCATTCCCTTCTCCAATGGACCACATCCTGTCAGATCTCTCTACCATGACCTGCCCGTCCTGGGTTGCCCCACGGGCATGCCTTAGTTTCATTGAGTTAGACAAGGCTGTGGTCCTAGTGTGATTAAATTGAGTAGTTTTCTGTGAGTATGGTTTCAGTATATTTGCCCTCTGATGCCTTCTTGCAACACCTACTGTCTTACTTGGGTTTCTCTTACCTTGGGCGTGGGGTATCTCTTCATGGCTACTCCAGCAAAGCGCAGCCATCACACCTTACCTTGGACAAGGGGTCTCTCCTCACCGCCGACCTTCCTGACCTTCAACGTGGGATAGCTCCTCTAGGCCCTCCTGCGCCCACGCAGCCACGGCTCCTTGGACATGGGGTTGGTCCTCCCGGCCACCGCCTCTGGCCTCGAGCGTGGGATTGTTCCTCCCTAGCTGCCGCCCCTGGCCTCAGGCTTAGGGGTGTGAGGTAGCTCCTCCCGCCTGCCACCCCTGGCCTCTGGCTTGGGGCGTGGGGTACCTCCTCCGAGCCACCGCCCCTGACCTCAGACACAGGGTAACTCCTCTCGTCGCCGCCCCTGACCTCGGATGCAGGGTAACTTCTCTGGTCGCTGCCCCTGACCTCAGACGTGGGGTAACTCCTCTGGTCACTGCCCCTGACCTCGGACGTGGGGTAACTCCTCTCGTCGCCACCACATGTAGTTGGATAATCTCAAAAGAATCTCTTCAGTCTTTGAATTTTGAAAAATAGTTTTTCCATTAAGATATTTTTATATGCCCTTGAGAATTAACTTTAAAATTTCAGCCATACATACAGTGTGCTTTCTGTTTTTCACTGGTGTGATTTGAGATTTCACTTAAATTTGCTGAAACTAGTGGTTCTTAAATTTTAGGGGATGGTGAGTTACTTTCAAAATATGATTTTTAAAAATGGGTGTTCTCTGAGACAAATTCACAGAGACACACAAGAAATATTATATACATCCATAGTCTTCTGATTAAAAGTCTCTAGTCTGTATATACATGTTTATAGTTTAAAATATTTCTAGTAATTAAATTTGGTATATAGTTTTTAAATCTGGCGGTCAGATGGCCTGCTAAATATGAAGTGAACTGATTGGTAGGATTTGTTACTATTTAGTCATCATATTTTCTCTACAATAAAATGTTAAAGCTGTTCTGATAAATGAAATTATAGTGTAGCACTGAGGAAATTTGCTCAATTAAAATTTCTGTCCTGTTTGTTAATATTATTTGAATCAATTCACCTGAAATTTTTTGTTTGGTACTAAGTTTGCATTTTATTAATACATTTAGCGTATTGGATCTTTGCTGCTAGAAATTAACTTGGTAGGGTGAAAAATAAACATTAAATTTAGTCAGTGAGGGGAATAATTTCAAATAATTTCAAAACCTTTCAAAATTTTGTTTCTTCAACCTTTTCATGAGTTTTCTTAAAATGTGCTAATTTACAATTTCTTTTTACTTTTTTTTTTCACACTGTAATGGAAATACTAATGAACAATGGAATAAAGAAACACAGAAGAAAAGAACAAAAGAAAGGCCATTTCAGTGCTAGAGGATTGGTGGATTGGTCATATCTTTTAATTTACTAAATATTATATGATAATTATTATTGTCCTAAATATTACTGCTTTATATTTATTGAAGACCAAAAAGATAGTAATTTTCTATGTACCTAGTTTTAGATAATTAGAGAGGCATGACTGCTCTACTAGCCTGGAATACAGGCAGATTATATAGTATTTTTGTTTTCTTTTATCAATTTTCTTTTTGGCACACATAATTAAGATGCAATTATGTAGGATACTGAATAGAACACAGACCTTTTTAAGATAACTTGGCTTTAGGGACTAGAGGCTCTTCTTTATGATCTGTATAAGTAGAAATTTAAACTGGGGACATATATATTTTATAATGTACACTTTCATGTTCAAATACTTCTTGACCAGATACTATATTTTAAATATTTGCATGTTCTAAGAATCTAAAATTATAGAGACCATAGCTTAATGTACTAACACTTATATACAGAAATAGAAAAGAAACATCTTTTATCCTTATTTAAGATTGATAAACATTTTTATTACTTTAACCTTTTTATCATAGTTATTTGTTATTAATTATGAACCAGAGATCAAATTGCCAACATCTGCTGGATCATGGAAAAAGCAAGAGAGTTCCAGAAAAACATCTACTTCTGCTTTATTGACTATGCCAAAGCCTTTTACTGTGTGGATCACGATAAACTGTGGAAAATTCTGAAAGAGATGGGAATACCAGACCACCTGATCTGTCTCTTGAGAAATTTGTATGCAGGTCAGGAAGCAACAGTTAGAACTGGACATGGAACAACAGACTGGTTCCAAATAGGAAAAGGAGTTCGTCAAGGCTATATATTGTCACCCTGTTTATTTAACTTCTATGCAGAGTACATCATGAAGAACGCTGGACTAGAAGAAACACAAGCTGGAATCAAGACTGCTGGGAGAAATATCAATAACCTCAGATATGCAGATGACACCACCCTTACGGCAGAAAGTGAAGAGGAACTAAAAGCCTCTTGATGAAAGTGAAAGAGGAGAGTGAAAAAGTTGGCTTAAAGCTCAACATTCAGAAAACGAAGATCATGGCATCCGGTCCCATCACTTCTTGGGAAATAGATGGGGAAACTGTGTCAGACTTTATTTTTCTGGGCTCCAAAATCACTGCAGATGGTGACTGCAGCCATAAAATTAAAAGACGCTTACTCCTTGGAAGGAAAGTTAGGACCAACCTAGATAGCGTATTCAAAAGCAGAGACATTACTTTGCCAACAAAGGTTCGCCTAGTCAAGGCTATGGTCTTTCCTGTGGTCATGTATGGATGTGAGAGCTGGACTGTGAAGAAGGCTGAGCGCCGAAGAATTGATGCTTTTGAACTGTGGTGTTGGAGAAGACTCTTGAGAGTCCCTTGGACTGCAAGGAGATCCAACCAGTCCCTTCTGAAGGAGATCAGCCCTGGGATTTCTTTGGAAGGAATGATGCTCAAGCTGAAACTCCAGTATTTTGGCCACCTCATGGGAAGAGTTGACTCATTGGAGAAGACTCTGATGCTGGGAGGGATTGGGGTCAGGAGGAGAAGGGGACGACAGAGGATGAGATGGCTGGATGGCGTCACTGACTCGATGGACATGAGTTTGAGTGAAGTCCAGGAGTTGTTGATGGACAGGGAGGTCTGGCGTGCTGGGATTCATGGGGTCACAAAGAGTTGGACACGACTCAGTGACTGATCTGATCTGTTCAATTATTATAGTTTAAAAAAGAGCAGGAGGGAAAACAGGTTGATCCTATATAGGCTATTCAGGGTTCACGCAGAATATATCTTATTTTTAAAAGGATTACAGAGGGGAGAAAAAGATTCTTACAGAACTAAGATTTTATTAGTGTTTGCTATGTCCTAGGCAGTAGGTGGCACTAGCGGTAAAGAACCTGCCTGCCAATGCAGGAGACGTAAGAGATGTGGGTTTGATCCCTGGGTCAGGAAGATCCCCTGGGTTGCATGGCACTCCAGTATTCTTGCCTGGAGAATCTCATGGACAGAGAAGCCTGGTTGGCTACAGTCCATAGAGTTGCACAGAATTGGACTTGACTGAAGCGACTTAGCATGCATGCGAGCAATGTTCTAGGCCCTTACTATCTCTCATTTAGCTTAGTATATGTTAATTCTTATATAAATTCTTTCAAATATCAGATGAATTTTTAAAACTCCATTTAAGTTAGCTTCCTCTTAATAGAGGTTGGAAAACATTCAGTCAACATATTCTTTGAAAAAGAGCCTTTTGTATATTTGTAAATCATTAAAGTTGCTTTTAAATCTTTACATTCTAGGTCAAACATTTCTAGTTCCTTTAGCTTTTGGTATAGGTCTTATTTTCAAATACAGTAATACATTACAAATACATTAATAATCTTTGCTGTTTTGTGTTGTACCTTCTAAAATCTTTTATTGGTAAAGACCAGAATTTTATATATTTTACCTACCATAGGAAAGACACAGTCAGTACTGAGTAGAAAGGAAAGATTATCCTTCATTCCTTACAGTTTTTAGTTATCTTAGTTATCATTTTTAGGGTGCTTTTTGGCTTATAGGAATAGGAAGACCAGCCATACACCGCTCGTGCATGAAGTTTGCCATTTTATTAGAGAATTAAACTCACTGCTGAAAGTATCTGTTGTCCTTTGCAGCTTGGTTTCTGAGGTCCTTGGGGCAAATCAATTTTTCATGTGGAAGAAGATAGAGAAACTTTAATACAGAAATACAATTTTTCAACAACTGTGGTATTTCATTCAGCAAATATTTATTGGGCATCTGTTGTCTTTAGGCATTATTCTAAATCTTGGGGGTTAAGTATTGACCTAATAAGCAAACTATCTTACATTCTTGGGGGAAAGAATAACTAATACTATGTCAGGGTGTGATAGATACAATAATAAAAAAAACAATAGTGCAGGATAAAGGGTATAGAGAATGTGACTGTGGAGAGAGGATGTAGTTTTATAGAAATGCAGTCTTAGTTGTGCCACATTGAAGATTTTTAGCTCTGTAGATCACTCGTGTTTATTCTGTCCCTATTTGGGATTACTCAACATGTATTTAACTTTTTGTCATCATCTCTTCAGTGGTGCTAAGTTGGTAGCATAAAAGCAATTCGCTGCTAATCCTGACTGGTCACTTAATTAATGATCACTGTGTCAGGTAAACAGTGCTGATGAAAGCTCTGTAAGAAATAACATGTCATGTCTGTGATAGGTGCAGGTTTCAACTGGGTATGTGATTTAGAGGGTGCATTTTGATCTGGAGCTTGATGTCATGTAAGTTTCCCAGAAGACATGCTATTGCTGTTAAAATTAATAAGCCTTAAGCCCTCCATTTCTGATGCACATCCTAAGAGGTAATGCATGCCAAACTTGACTCAGGGTTGACTTGGTCCCACCTTACCATGGCTTTTAACTCGGGATCTGCATAAAGATTCCATGTCTCTGATTCCATACCCACTAGCTTCTACCCTATGCTGTCTTCTTCTTGAGACAGGTTCTACTTATCTTATAAAAGCCCTCCTCTTTCTTCTTGTCCAAAATTAAATCTAATGCAGGGCTCAAATTGTGTGTCCTCCTTAAAACTCGTCCTGTTGACCTTATCCCACAGTGATATAGCCCTTTTCTAAATATCTCCTGCACTCATAGTTTTGTCATATAGTTCTTGTGTATATACCATTTTATATGTTTTTATTTTTGTCTTACTTCCCCAATAAGTGAATGAGCTTTACAGTGCCTACTATCTATTAATACTAAACTTAGCTAAAGGAAGACTTGTTTTTTCTACCCCAAACATTGATAAGCTAAGTCGCTTCAGTCGTGTCCAACTCTGTGTGACCACATGGACTGCAGCCTACCAGGCTTCTCTGTCCCTGGGATTCTCCAGGCAAGAACACTGGAGTGGGTTGCCATTTCCTTCTCCAATGCATGAAAGTGGAAAGTGAAAGTGAAGTCTCTCAGTCGTGTCCAACTCTTAGCAACCCGATGGACTGCAGCCCACCAGGCTCCTCCATCCCTGGGATTTTCCAGGCAAGAGTACTGGAGTGGGGTCCCATTGCCTTCTCCATACCCCCAACATTTCTGATGCCAAATACATAGATTTTCTACACCAAGAAATTCTCCAATTCTCACTGTGTGTCCTACAGTTTATTCGTTCTGACACTAACTACCCACAGTTAGCAAGGACCTCTAGGGTGAAGGGCTCAGTCCATCAAGACTGTTCCTCACTGCAGATGATAGTCATGAATATGGAGTTACCATGACCCACTTTTTTTTTTAAATTTTATTTTACTTAACTTTACAGTATTGTATTGGTTTTGCCATACATCAAAATGAATCCGCCACAGGTATACATGTGTTCCCCATCCTGAACCCTCCTCCCTCCCCATACCATCCCTCTGGGTTGTCCCAGTGCACCAGCCCCAGGCATCTGGTATCAGGCATCGAACCTGGACTGGCGACTCGTTTCAAACATGATATTATACGTATTTCAATGCCATTCTCCCAAATCATCCCACCCTCTCCTTTTCCCAGAGTCCAAAAGACTGTTCTATATATCAGTGTCTCCTTTGCTGTCTCGTATACAGGGTTATTGTTACCATCTTTCTAAATTCCATATATATGTGTTAGTATACTATATTGGTGTTTTTCTTTCTGGCTTACTTCACTCTGTATAATAGGCTCCAGTTCCATCCACCTCATTAGAACTGATTCAAATGTATTCTTTTTAATGGCTGAGTAATATTCCATTGTGTATATGTACCATAGCTTTCTTATCCATTCATCTGCTGATGGACATCTAGGTTGCTTCCAAGTCCTGGCTATTATAAACAGTGCTGCGATGAACATTGGGGTACATGTGTCTCTTTCAATTCTGGTTTTCTCAGTGTGTATGCCCAGCAGTGGGATTGCTGGATCATAAGGCAGTTCTATTCCCAGTTTTTTGAGGAATCTCCATACTGTTCTCCATAGTGGCTGTACTAGTTTGCATTCCCACCAACAGTGTAAGAGGGTTCCCTTTTCTCCACACCCTCTCCAGCATTTATTGCTTGTAGACTTTTGGATCGCAGCCATTCTGACTGGCGTGAAATGGTACCTCATAGTGGTTTTGATTTGCATTTCTCTGATAGTGAGTGATGTTGAGCATCTTTTCATGTGTTTGTTAGCCATCTGTATGTCTTCTTTGGAGAAATGTCTATTTAGTTCTTTGGCCCATTTTTTGATTGAGTCATTTATTTTTCTGGAATTAAGCTGTAGGAGTTGCTTGTATATTTTTGAGAATAGCTGCTTGTCAATTGCTTCATTTGCTATTATTTTCTCCCATTCTGAAGGCTGTCTTTTCACCTTGGTTATAGTTTCCTTTGTTCTGCAGAAGCTTTTAAGTTTAATTAGGTCCCATTTGTTTATTTTTTATTTTATTTCCAGTATTCTGGGAGGTGGGTCATAGAGGATCCTGCTGTGATGTATGTCAGAGAGTGTTTTGCCTATGTTTTCCTCTAGGAGTTTTATGGTTTCTGGTCTTACATTTAGATCTTTAATCCATTTTGAGTTTATTTTTGTGTATGGTGTTAGAAAGTGCTCTATGCTAAGTCGCTTCAGTCGTGTCCGACTCTGTGCGACCCCATAGACGGAAGCTCACCAGGCTCCCCCGTCCCTGGGATTCTCCAGGCAAGAATACTGGAGTGGGTTGCCATTTCCTTCTCCAATGCATGAAAGTGAAAAGTGAAAGTGAAGTCGCTCAGTCGTGTCAGACTCTTAGCGACCCCATGGACTGGAGCCTACCAGGATCCTCTGTCCATGGGATTTTCCAGGCAAAAGTACTGGGGTGGGGTGCCATTCTAGTTTCATTCTTTTACAAGTTTTTGACCAGTTTTCCCAGCACCACTTGTTAAAGAGATTGTCTTTAATCCATTGTATATTCTTGCCTCCTTTGTCAAAGATAAGGTGACCATATGTGCGTGGATTTATCTCTGGGCTTTCTATTTTGTTCCATTGATCTAAATTTCTGTCTTTGTGCCAGTACCATACTGTCTTGATGACTGTGGCTTTGTAGTAGAGCCAGAAGTCAGGCAGGTTGGTTCCTCCAGTTCCATTCTTCTTTCTCAAGATAGCTTTGGCTATTAGAGGTTTTTTGTGTTTCCATACAAATTGAGAAATTATTTGTTCTAGCTCTGTGAAGAATACCATTGTTGGTAGCTTGATGGGGATTGCATTGAATCTATAAATTGCTTTGGGTAGTATACTCATTTTCTCTATATTGATTCTGCCAATCCATGAACATGGTATATTTCTCCATCTATTAGTGTCCTCTTTGATTTCTTTCACCAGTGTTTTATAGTTTTCGATATATAGGTCTTTAGTTTCTTTAGGTAGATACATCCCTAAGTATTTCATTCTTTTCATTGCAATGGTGAATGGAATTGTTTCTTTAATTTCTCTTTCTATTTTCTCATTATTAGTGTACAGGAATGCAAGGGATTTCTGTGTGTTGATTTTATATCCTGCAACTTTACTATATTCATTGATTAGTTCTAGTAATTTTCTGGTGGAGTCTTTAGGGTTTTCTATGTAGAGGATCATGTCATCTGCAAACAGTGAGAGTTTTACTTCTTCTTTTCCAATTTGGATTCCTTTTATTTCTTTTTCTGCTCTGATTGCTGTGGCCAAAACTTCCAAAACTATGTTGAATAGTAATGGTGAAAGTGGGCACCCTTGTCTTGTTCCTGACTTTAGTGGAAATGCTTTCAATTTTTCACCATTGAGAATAATGTTTGCTGTGGGTTTGTCATATATAGCTTTTATTATGTTGAGGTATGTTCCTTCTATTCCTGCTTTCTCGAGTTTTTATCATAAATGGATGTTGAACTTTGTCAAAGGCTTTCTCTGCATCTGTTGAGATAATCATATGGTTTTTATTTTTCAATTTGTTAATATGGTGTATTACGTTGATTGATTTGCGGATATTGAAGAATCCTTGCATTCCTGGGATAAAGCCCACTTGGTCTCCATGACCCACTTTCCCAGTTCAGTAATTTGTCATAAGAGCTCACAGAACTCAAGGAATCACTTTACATAGTGTTACCAGTTTATTATAAAGGATAAAACTCAGAAACAGCCAAATAGAAGAGAGGCATGCAGTAAGGTGCAGCAAAGGGCTCGGGTTTTCTATGTGCCACCCTGTTAGCACTTTGATGTGTTCACCAGCCCAGAAGTTCTTCAAACCCCTTTGCTTCGGGTTTCTGATGGTCCCATCAGGTGGTGGTGATTGTTGTTCGGTCCCTAAGTCGTGTCCCACTCTACCTCTGGCAGCAAGTTGACTGTTATGGCATTGCAATACTTGTCTTCAAGTAACCCGGATTTGGGGCTAAAGAATGCACCTGCCAGCGCAGGAGTTTGATCCCTGGCTTGAAAAGATCCCTTGGAAAAGGAAGCGGCAACCCACTCTAATATTCTTGCCTGGGAAATCCCATGGACAGAGGAGCCTGGCAGGCTACTGTCCATGGGTCGCAAAAGAGCTGGACACAACTTTGCGACTAAACAGCAACAGCCTTTAGAGATGCCAGAGAGAAGCTGTGAAGTGCTTTAAGGAAAAGGTAAAAGTTCTCAACTGGATAAGGAAAGAAAAAAAGAATATGCTGATGTTGCGATCTGTGGTAATAAATCTTCTATCTGTGAAATTCTGAGGAACGAAAAAAAAAATCACGCTGGTTTTGCTGTTACACCTCAGACTACAAAAGCTATGGCCACAGTGCGTGGTAAGTGCTCAGTTAAGCTGGAAAAGGCATTAAATTTGTGGATGGAAACCATGAACAGAAAAGGGTCCAGTGCCATTCAGTCATGGGGAGGTGGTGCTTAGAACTAAGCGCTCGAGGTTAAGAGGGCAGTACTGTATTTTTAAGATGCTTAGCACTTTTTAAGTAGAGGTTTATTAGGGCTTTTAGTTTATTCACTGTGGTGCACAGACATTTATTTCTGAGCCCTGCACTTATATGATTTGGTTAATTATTTCTAAAGTGTAGATAAGATATCCTGGTTTCGATTTAGTTACTTTTTTCCCCACTGTAGTTTTATAGAAGGACTTGAAGTTTTTCTCTTTTTTAAAACTTGATACTGATACACTGTCCCTTACAATTCAGTTTATTCTTATCTGGAGGTTTCTGATCCTGCATTTAATATGGAGTGCAAAGTCTTCTAACTTAAATATTTTATAGGCATCGTCTTTGTTTTCTGGCTCCTGTAAGGTAATATTTTCAGTGAATGATGCAAAGCAGTAAATCCAAAATGTACTAACTTGGGAGACCAAATTGTGCATATATATTTAGTTCTGAAAAAAATGTTACCAATTCATCACATTTTATAATGAGATCTGAAATCTCATTACTAAGTTGTTAAGGGAGGTATGTTTTTGATATGAATTTCACATAGGGTAAAATTTTATAGGCTTCATCTTGGCTGTTATTTCATTTTGTCCTACAGTTGGTGTATGAATTCTTCTTGAGATTTTTGGAGAGCCCTGATTTCCAGCCTAGCATTGCAAAGCGATACATTGATCAGAAATTTGTACAACAGGTAAGGAATTCTTCTGTCTTAAATTTCCTTATATTCATTTCAGCAATGATTTATTAACTTGTAATTAAAATAGTCTTTCAAAAGTTTAAGGATTTCTTTTTAACAGTACCTAATATTCTTGCCAGATGATGAGAACTAAAAGTAAAGTAGCTTTGAGAATACAGGAGTATTTTTAATCAAAGTTTGCCTTCTGTTATATCAATTAAATTATCCTGTCTAAATCCTAAATTTTCATAGTTGTTTTATAAAGACCAGAAAAGCAAGCCTTGTTGAAATATCTAACTTAGAAAATTTGGTATAACTAAGGGAAACCATTAAAAAATTTTTGAGTCTTTGAGCTTGAACTTGACATATAGTTCTAAGCACTGTGACAGGGGGAAAATAAATAAGGAATTATTTTTAGAAGTTTGGGCTTTATGTCACTACCTTTTCTCCCCTACTCCTTCCCACCTTAGGAATTCTAGCCACCCAGTTCCTAAACCACAGATAATATATTTAAGAAGGAAAGGAGCTAAATATATGTGATACCTTTTTTCTTTTTATAAATTGATTGTTAGCTGGGGATTTTTTATTTTGGAATCTAATATTTAAAATTAGTTTCTTAGAATGTGTTCATTTTTATTTTCAAAATCTTTTCAATAACTTAAAGGCATCTTTCAAATACAAAGGACTTTACTGGCCCTAGACAAGATTGTGAAGTAGACCAAACTTCTCTGGGTCCATTTTCTCTTTTTAAGTACTTAGCTGTGAGTTAGGTCTCATTAGGAATTTGATACTCTCCTTTTCTAAAGTAATTAGCATTTTAAAGAAAGGCAGAGGATGAGTGGAAGGGTAGTAATGAAGTGCTGAGGCCAGGATTAAAGATCATTACAAGGACCTTTGCTGCCTTCTTCCCACCATTATGTGTCCGTAGGATAAAGTTCATGAGCTCCACACATTGGAATTAATTTCTGGTCATCTGCTGTAGCTACCACGTAAAGTATTTTCACTAGTGCTGTGAAGGATTGATAACATTGTCATTGTCCTTTAACCTTTCAAGTAGTTCTTCATAAACTATGACGAAATACTAGGTGTGTGTTAACTGTAAAATGTTAATTTCATTTCAGTACCAAGTTAGAAGCAGTCATTAAATGGAGCTCTATTATTTTGGTATTAGAGATGAATGCATGTTTCCTTCTGTAGCTCTCATGTGCTATAGAAGAAATACAGTGTATTAAGGAACTTTAGTAATGCTGTGTTAAATTGTATTTAAGATAATAACAGGTTGAGTGGAACAATTGCTGTAGGGCTTCTTCACCCTGGAGTCTGAGTTATTTTGGCTGCTGGATTATTCAGTGGGTTTGGGGGGAGCAGGAAGAATACTGGTAGGATAGGACCCATTTTCTGCCGTCTACTCTAAATGCCTGAACTATCCGAGAAGCCAAGGCCCCATAATTTGTTTCTAGCAGTTTACATCACTGTGCTTTCACAGATCACTACTCTGAGGTATTCTTAGTGTGTTGCTTCAATAAATACCACTAAGACATTTCTCAGCTTTTATATTTTGAAATTATTTAATTAGGTGGTAAGTTTAAGACGTAGAGGTACAGGAGAAAAATCTGAAGTATAAATTTGGACGTTTGTTATCGCAAGAGAAGAAAACAAGTATATAATTCCAGGTTGTGCTCAAATCATTTCCTGAAGGAGGAAGCTAAGAATTATTTAGTGCTTTTTATGTGCCAGGCACTGTCCTTATCTGCTGTTACATAAAGAGCTAGATCATGTCCAAATTTACAGAGTTAGAAGATGGCACAATCAGGATTTAATTATATAAAAATAGATTATAAATGTGATTATATAAAACAAATTATTTTATTTAGATTATAATATTTCACAATATTTACTTAAATAGATTTTCTACCTAGCTAACAACTGTTCTCTAATATTTCACATTGACCCCAAGGATCAACTTGTATTACATTATATTTGTTCTTGAATTAGACATAGTGACCTGAATAATTAAGGATTGCTTTTATTAATTTTAAAGCATATATTCCAAGTAAACTCAACATCAGAAACTTGTATTTGGGTGTCTTAAGTGAATAGTTTAGCTATTTTAATTAGAATAATTTGAAGTGACTTAATTAGGTATAATAATACAAATTCTCATGCTTTATGGATATTTTTAGCCAGAGCCTCATGCAGTACTTAATAATCTGGCAAACACCAAATGCAGACAATAAGCAAGGCACTTTAGGATTATAACTGAAGTCATCACTATTCTCAAAGAATACCCACTCTTGTAGATCAGATCAGATCAGTCGCTCAGTCGTGTCCCACTCTTAGTGACCCCATGAATCGCAGCATGCCAGGCCTCCCTGTCCATCACCAATTCCCGGAGGTCACTGAGACTCACATCCATCGAGTCAGTGATGCCATCCAGCCATCTCATCCTCTGTCGTCCCCTTCTCCTCCTGCCCCCAATCCCTCCCAGCATCAGAGTCTTCTCCAATGAGTCAACTCTTCCCATGAGGTGGCCAAAATACTGGAGTTTCAGCTTGAGCATCATTCCTTCCAAAGAAATCCCAGGGCTGATCTCCTTCAGAAGGGACTGGTTGGATCTCCTTGCAGTCCAAGGGACTCTCAAGAGTCTTCTCCAACACCACAGTTCAAAAGCATCAATTTTTTTGGCGCTCAGCCTTCTTCACAGTCCAGCTCTCACATCCATACATGACCACAGGAAAGACCATAGCCTTGACTAGGCGAACCTTTGTTGGCAAAGTAATGACAACTTTTGAATATGCGATCTAGGTTGGTCATAACTTTCCTTCCAAGGAGTAAGCGTCTTTTAATTTCATGGCTGCAGTCACCATCTGTAGTGATTTTGGAGCCCAGAAAAATAAAGTCTGACACTGTTTCCACTGTTTCTCCATCTATTTCCCATGTAGTGATGGGACCAGATGCCATGATCTTCATTTTCTGAATGTTGAGCTTTAAGCCAACCTTTTCACGCTCCACTTTCACTTTGATCAAGAGGCTTTTGAGTTCCTCTTCACTTTCTGCCATAAGGGTGGTGTCATCTGCATATCTGAGGTTATTGATATTTCTCCCAGCAGTCTTGATTCCAACTTGTGTTTCTTCCAGTCCAGCGTTTCTCATGATGTACTCTGCATAGAAGTTAAATAAACAGTGTGACAACATACAGCCTTAACATACTCCATTTCCTATTTGGAACCAGTCTGTTGTTCCATGTCCAGTTCTAACTGTTGCTTCCTGACCTGCATACAAATTTCTCAAGAGGCAGATCAGGTGGTCTGGTATTCCCATCTCTTTCAGAATTTCCCACAGTTTATTGTGATCTACACAGTCAAAGGCTTTGGCATAGTCAGTAAAGCAGAAATAGATGTTTTTCTGGAACTCTCTTGCTTTTTTCCATGATCCAGCGGATGTTGGCAATTTGATCTCTGGTTCCTCTGCCTTTTCTAAAACCAGCTTGAACATCAGGAAGTTCACGGTTCACATATTGCTGAAGCCTGGCTTGGAGAATTTTGCGCATTACTTTACTAGCGTGGATGTGCCTGGTGATAGAAGCAAAGTCCGATGCTGTAAAGAGCAATATTGCATAGGAACCTGGAATGTCAGGTCCATGAATCAAGGCAAATTGGAGTGGTCAAACAAGAGATGGCAAGAGTGAATGTCGACATTCTAGCAATTAGCGAACAGGACTGGAACGGGTGAATTTAACTCAGAGGACCATTATATCTACTACTGCGGGCAGGAATGCCTCAGAAGAAATGGAGTGGCCATCACGGTCAACAAAAGAGTCCGAAATGCAGTACTTGGATGCAATCTCAAAAATGACAGAATGATCTCTGTTCCTTTCCAAGGCAAACCATTCAGTGTCACAGTAATCTCAAGTCTGTGCCCCAACCAGGAACGCTGAAGAAACTGAAGTTGAACGGTTCTATGAAGACCTACAAGACCTTTTAGAACTAACACCCAAAAAAGATGTCCTTTTCATTATAGGGGACTGGAATGCAAAAGTAGGAAGTCAAGAAACACCTGGAGTAACAGGCAAATTTGGCCTTGGAACACGGAATGAAGCAGGGCAAAGACTAATAGAGTTTTGCCAAGAAAATGCACTGGTCATAACCCTCTTCCAACAAGACAGAGAACTCTATACATGGAATCACCAGAGGTCAACACCGAAATCAGATCGATTATATTCTTTGCAGCCAAAGATGGAGAAGCTCTATACAGTCAGCAAAAACAAGACCAGGAGCTGACTGTGGCTCAGACCATGAACTCCTTATTGCCAAATTCAGACTGAAATTGAAGAAAGTAGGGAAAACCACTAGACCATTCAGGTATGACCTAAATCAAATCCCTTATGATTATACAGTGGAAGTGAGAAATAGATTTAAGGGCCTAGATCTGATAGATAGAGTGCCTGATGAACTATGGAATGAGGTTCGTGACATTGTACAAGAGACAGGGATCAAGACCATCCCCATGGAAAAGAAATGCAAAAAAGCAAAATGGCTGTCTGGGGAGGCCTTACAAATAGCTGTGAAAAGAAGAGAAGCGAAAAGCAAAGGAGAAAAGGAAAGATGTAAACATCTAAATGCAGAGTTCCAAAGAATAGCAAGAAGAGATAAGAAAGCCTTCTTCAGCAATCAATGCAAAGAAATAGAGGAAAACAACAGAATGGGAAAGACTAGGGATCTCTTCAAGAATATCAGAGATACCAAAGGAACATTTCATGCAAAGATGGGCTTGATAAAGGACAGAAATGGTATGGACCTAACAGAAGCAGAAGATATTAAGAAGAGGTGGCCAGAATACACAGAAGAACTGTACAAAAAAGATCTTAACGACCCAGATAATCACGATGGTGTGATCACTGACCTAGAGCCAGACATCCTGAAATGTGAAGTCAAGTGGGCCTTAGAAAGCATCACTACAAACAAAGCTAGTGGAGGTGATGGAATTCCAGTGGAGCTGTTCCAAATCCTGAAAGATGATGGTGTGAAAGTGCTGCACTCAATATGCCAGCAAATTTGGAAAACTCAGCAGTGGCCACAAGATTGGGAAAGGTCAGTTTTCATCCCAATCCCAAAGAAAGGCAATGGTCATCAGTGGTTGTAGTTTAAAATCCACTTTTCATCATACGTCAACAATCCAATCAAGAAATGGTTCTTTGACATATTATGGAATAAGGGAAGACAACATTTCAAAATGATGATCTCTTTGATTGTGGTTGGCTTACGAGGGACCACTTACCGAGCTTTTTCACCTTTCCAATTTCCTTCAAATGCCAAATGACTGTATGATGGTCAATGTTGAGTTCTTCAGCAACTTCTCATGTCATTGTAAAAAGATCCATTTCAATATTGCTCTCAACTGGTCATTGTTAGTTTCCAGTGGCCAGCCACTGTCTTTGTCATCTTCAAGGCTATTATCTCCTTTGCGAAACTTTTTGAACCACCACGGCCTGTACATCTGTTAGCAGTTCCTGGGCCAAATGCATTGTTGGTGCTGTGAATTGTCTCTGCTGCTTTACGACCCATTTTGAACTCAAATAGAAAAATCGCTCGAGTTTGCTTTTTGTCTGTCATTTCCATAGTCTGAAATAAATATGAAATAAACAGCAAGTAATAAATCATTGGGCTTTTATTAGCAAAAAACATAAAGTGAGAAACACACATTAAAATGATGTATAGCATAACCACATTTACTTAAAAATATATTCCAATGTCAAACAGCAGGTTTCAACAGTGCAAAACAGATTACTTTTGCACCAATCTAATAACAATCCCAAAGTACAGAACATGAAATTCCTTGATGACATCATAGGTAATTGTATTTTATAAATAGATTTATATTTTTTCCTAAGAAAATCCAACTTTTTATTTAAAACACAGTAATATAAACTTATTTAACAATTTGCAGTCTACAAGCTTAAGATTCTAAAAGCATTAAAAAAATTCTCAGATTTCAACAGTTTAAAATTATAAGCTATGTTTAGTAGTCAAGAGTAGGACTGAATTTTAAAATGAATCGGAAGGCAAAAAAAAAAATTACATTTTTTTTTGAAGTGTTTATTTGATTTATTGTGAATTCTTTTTCAAAATGAAATAAAAGAAATACTCCTTAAGCTTTAGTGCCACTTCTTTAGTGCCATTATTTAGCAATAATAAAGTCAATCTGATAAGGCACAGTCTTTTTTAAAAATTTAAAGATTTTATGGGTTATCTTAAAATCAAAATTAGAATAGAGTGAAGTGTTAGCTCGATTATTTTTAAAAAGTAATTTCTCAGATTTTTTTAAAGCTCCTGGAGCTTTTTGATAGTGAAGATCCCAGAGAACGTGACTTCCTGAAGACTGTTCTACATCGAATTTATGGGAAATTTCTTGGATTAAGAGCATTCATCAGAAAACAAATTAACAACATTTTCCTCAGGTATATTATTTGTATATTCATGTATAGCACTTTTTTTCCCTTCCATATTTTTATTCCAGTTTCTTTAGGTTAGTTTTTAATGTCTGAAACTTATGAACGTAACTGATAGTGAAGTGAAGTGAAGTTGCTCAGTCGTGTCTGACTCTTTGCGACCCCATGGACTGTAGCCTACCAGGCTCTTCAGTCCATGGAATTTTGCAGGCTGGAGTCCTGCAGTGGGTTGCCATTTCCTTCTCCAGGGGATAGTAGTTGAGTCATTTCTAGCCTATTTTGTGGATATCATTTGATTGCATCTAACTTTTTCTTGTAACTTCTCATCTAAGTGGATAGTACTAATGACAGTTTTTAATAGATAATACAAATGTTATTCATAGTTAAATTTTATTGAGAGAAGAATTTGTCTGTTTGAGCACTTGTTTTAAAAAATCCTGTATAAATACTGTTTAAATCAATAGCTCTTAAAGTATTTTCAGTTGATGTTCTGACAAAGCTAATTAAAGGTATATGGGCCCTATCTTGACTACTTTATAAATGAAATCATTAAGTAGGTGCTTCAGATTAGGGGGTTTTTCTTTAATCTTTGTACCTTCCTGCATCTTTCATTCAGTTTAGTTTTCTGATGTTTTTCTTTATATCTTTGTTTTAAATTCAGGTTTATATATGAAACAGAACATTTCAATGGTGTTGCTGAACTCCTTGAAATTTTAGGAAGGTAAGTCAGTTTTTTTTTCTTTTTAAGAATTAAGTAACTTTGAATGTTTTATGTATTAAAATATTAGCTGGGATTAGAGAAATTATTTCACATTTTAGAATTTGAATATACAGTATAAGGCATAGTTTCTCAACTGAATTCTTACAGTAGCTTTTTAGGGGGTCAGCATATTAAAGTAGTGCCACACAAAGCATCTGTTTCAGAGTGGATTTCCTGCTTTTGAAACTGTGGCATATTTTATGCCTGATCTTGCCAGACCGCCTCGGAAATTTACAGGATCTGACTGGGAAGGGATGAAATAAGCTATAGTGAATCTTTGATGAAGTTACAGTTCTTGTTCCAATGTTGATGGACCATTCCCGTACATCTGTTCTTTTTAGAAGAATCTATAGCCTTCGATTTTAGTTCTGTGAACTTTGTTGCCTCCTTATTCACCACATAGCAGTATTAACCTGAGAGTTTAGACCCTCTAAAGAATGCTTTTAATCTCCTCTGTTAATATTTAGGGCATGATTACAGAGAGAACTGTTCTTAATTTGAGAACTTTCAATAAAGTAAGAGAAACTACCCATTTACTTCAGAATATATTGAAAATTCTAACAATATTGTGATACTGACTCTCCTGTACTTTAGAGAAGAAAAATAAAGGCATCAGTAAGTGATAGGCTTTATAGAAAACGTAAAATTTCTTGGTGGGACATTAAATTGGTAGTTCTCATTTTCTTTTGGGACCACTGCGTGACTTAGAGGAACAGGCTACCAAGTGATAGTCTGTCTATATTAGGTTGCAGATAAGTAAGTCATTCAACACCAGGCCTGAAGCAGAGCAGTTCCTATGTACTTGGGGATGTAACAACTTAGAAATAAAGTAGTAACTACGTACGTAACCCTTCCCCTGCCTTTTTTTCCCCCTCCAGTATTATCAATGGCTTTGCATTGCCACTGAAAGCAGAACATAAACAATTTCTAATGAAGGTTCTTATTCCTATGCATACTGCAAAAGGATTAGCTTTGTTTCATGCTCAGGTAAGTAGCAGATTTCAGGTGAAATGAACATTGTTTCAAAAACCAATATAAAGGCAGAGAAACTGAGAAATACTGAGGTGGCAATTTTAAGTATAATTAAGCAATTTGTAAGTTGCCCAAAGCAAATTTTTAATTATATCATAATTTTTAAAGCATGATGATATTTAGTATTCTTAAATAAGCTCAATGCATTTTAAGTATAGATATAGGAAAAATCAAGTTCTTTTCTAGTCCAGGCCTTGACCTAATTAACTGTCTGACTTTGAATACATCCCACATATTTGCAGAATGTTCTGTCTAGCCTGCATGACCTACTTAGAGAATGATTTTGGTTTCTTCTATTAACACTCAGAGAATATCATATCAGCACAGGCATACATGTTAGAAACATGCTAAAAAACTAAAATGCTAGCGCTAGTCTTATTTCATTCAGATTTATTTATCTATCTGTTTATTTAGTGGGCTATGGTTACATTTCTGATTTATAAGACAAAGATAGTTAATTTTAATTCCCCAAAGAACTGGTCTACCACCTCAATGATATCGAAAGATTGATATGCCCAACTACATTTTCTTTAATATTTCAGTTAACTTAATATTCAGAAGTTAATACTGAAAAAAGGACATCTTTTTTAAGTAGAAGTTATTTACATAATTATGGGTATATTTATTTTTATATATTGCCATAAACTGAAGTTTATTAAAATGAAGTAGTTTTGTTAGCTAAATATAAAAATCCTGCATTACTAAATGTTATTTCATTCAGTAATATTTATAAACTGTCCCTTGCATTTTAGCTAGCCTACTGTGTTGTACAGTTCCTGGAGAAAGATACAACACTAACAGAACCTGTAAGTGTTTTACTTATTTTTATGTTTTTGGTCTAAATCATAGCATTTTATTTTAGCTTCCTTTATACTCTTAAAGCTCTACCAAACGGTTGTAGTAATATATTTTAAATTAAAATCATTTGGAAGAAAAGTGAGGTTAATCTGTATTTAAAGAATAAGAATGAGATGGCAAGTTCTCATGAATTGTGTATTTTAACTTAAATATAGGTTAAAATTAATATATAGTAGTTAAGGTGTGTGACAACAGGCTCAAATGACTACAGTGAAATCATTACACATTTATTATCTTCGGTGTGGTCTTTTTCATCTTCATTCACCTTTTAAAATTAAAACAGTAAAACATACTGTAAGGATTCCAAAACTGTTTCCTTGAATTTTGTTTTATCTTTAGGAATAGGATTTTCCCTCTTATTTATCATGAACCATGTGATAGGGATTGAAAACATTTCCTTGTCTTTGGTGACTGAGCTATAATCTTGGAGTAAAGATTATTTACTTTATGAATCAGCATAGCAATTCAGTCTTAGAATTCTCCTGCTTACTAATTATCTATTAATACAAAGATTCAAGAGAATAAAAATATTACCATGAAAATTGACTGAAGATTGAAGAAAAACAAAAGATAAGTTTAGGGAGAAACAGAAAAGGATAAACACTTAGAAAACAATGTTTTAACCTTGGTGAAATAAGTATTGAGAGAGTGTTTTCTATGTATTCTAAATCTAAATAGTTAAAGAGTTCTTGACGAATAGCACAGGGTTTGAAGGATTTAAATTATATGATTTTCTTCATATTAGAACTTTCTGAGGCTAGGGGCACTTGCAAAAATTACATACTTCGTCTTCCTTTGACTTGAGTTTTGTGTGTGTAAAGGAACAAAAGGTATTTTTCCACTCGCTCATATTTAGAGGTTTAGACTTTTTAGATTTGCAGTTTTTTCTGAAATAGCTAAAAACAGTTTTTAAAGACAAATAGAATTAGAAACCCAGTACTTACATGAAACCGTTACATTAACCTCTAAAGTGGATTAAAACTTAATAGAAATCCATGATAACTTATTAGAATTTAGAGAAAGAAAGCCCATAATATGGTTTATGCTTGGTGGCTAATAAACAGATATACATTAAATCAGATCAGATCAGATCAGTCGCTCAAGTCGTGTCTGACTCTTTGCGACCCCATGAATCGCAGCACGCCAGGCCTCCCTGTCCATCACCAACTCCTGGAGGTCACTGAGACTCACATCCATCGAGTCAGTGATGCCATCCAGCCATCTTATGCATTAAATATGGTTAAGTTAATATGGAGTGGATTTGGGAGATAGCTGATTTCTTTTTAAAGAGTGAAAGCTTAGGGAGAGGGATGAGGGCCAGACATTTGAGTTAGGTGAATTGAGTTAATAGCAATAGGAGCTGCATGAGGAGGTAAAATGTCCAAGTTGACAAAGGAAAATATTTTTCAATTCATTAAGATCTGCAGATAATAGAGATCTTGTAATTACTATTCTAGGCCATCCTAGCACCAAAATTATGGCCATAATACTTGGGTTTGCGCCCTAATAATCATTTTCTAGAAGACTGGCTTTCATATCAAAGCGTCCTACAAATTGTAAATAAGTCAGAGGTTTGGCTGGTTTGTTACATTCTTCGTGTTCCTAGATCTTGTATTGAAATTATTTTATTTTCCAGAATGGAAATGACTTTATTGTTACATCCATTTATCAAAGTAGTGTGTTAATTTGATTCACATAAGACAGAACCATAAAGGATAATGTGAAGGAATTCCTTGAAATTCCCCTAAAGATAACCATACAAATTGGTGAATACATTTCTATAAATTTTTTCTGCATGTATATTTATGTGTAAAGTTAAACAGTGGGAAATGCTGACTGGGTTTTTTTCACCTCTCAGTATAACATGGATATCTTGCCATATTTGTCTGCTTCATATTTTCATTGGTAGCATCAAATTCCATTGTATGGATTGACATAACATATTTAATTCATCCTCAATTCATGGACACTTGAGTTATTGGAGTTTTTGCCGGGTATGGGGATGTTTTAGTGTGTTGGAATTATTCTTTGTCCTGTCTATAATGTTGCTTACCAAAAAAATCTTAATGTATGTATTAAATTAGCCTCAGAACTGTACACCAAAAAAAGATAAGGTTTACTGTATGTAACATCTTTAATAAACCAAGTTACTGAAATTAAAACCTGTTTCTGGGTCAGAGTACAATGTGTGATGGTGCCTGTTTCTCCACATCAGCCGGTACTGAATATTTTAAATTTTTGCCAGTCCAATAGGTATGAAATATTTTAATTGGATTTTTTAAATTATCACAGCCATTCTCTTATAATGTTATTGGTCATTTATATTTCTGTGTCCTTTCCCTACTTATAAGCCTTTGCCTATTGTGTTTTGCAAGTATTTTTTTTAACCATTTGGAGTTTTCCTTTTAACTTTGAATATACTGTTTTTAATATTTGCCTTTTTAAAGAACTAAAAAAAATTTTTAATGTTGGGAAATCAATTCATCATTATAGCTTCTGGCTTTGGTGTCATGCTAAGTAAAATCCTTCTACCTTTTGAGATTATAAAAACACTCTCTAGTATCATGTTTTAGTTATTTAATGGATTTAGTTTTTACATGTAAAAACTTTATTCCATCTATAATGTTTTTCTAGAGCTGCCATGACAAATTACCACTATCTTGGTGGTTTAAAATGACAGAAATGTGTTCTCTCACAGTTCTGAAGGCCAGAGTCCAAAATCAAGGTGTCAGCAGGGCTGCGCTCCCTCCAGGCACTCTAGGGGTGATTCGGTTCCTTGCCTTTTCCAGTTTCTGGTGTCTCCAGGCGTTCTGGTTTGTGGCTGCATCTCTCCAGTATCACATTGCTGCCCCTTCTTCTGTCTCTACTCCAATGTTATCTCTCATAAGAATACTTGTCATTTTGGATTTAGGGCCCATCCAGATAACCCAGAATGATTTCACATTGAGATCCTTAACTTAATTATATCTGTAAAGATCCATTTTCCAAATAAGTCACATTCATAGATTTCATAGAAATTAGGACATGAACATATCTGATTGCAGGACATCATTCAACCCACCACACTGTTGGAAACTGAAATTTTCATGTGACAAGGGTAAGAAATTGTATTTGTTTTCTATTACTGCATAACAAATTGTCACAAAGTTTAGTGGCTTGAAACAACAAGCATTTATTATTGGATAGTATCTGTGAGTCAGGAATCCAGGCACAACTTAGCTGGATCCTCTGCCTCAGGGTCTCTCATAAGACTGCAGTCAAGGCGTTGGCCGGGTAAAATCTCAGATGAGGGAGGAGCTGCTTCTGATGTGATCATTGGTGGTAGCATCCAGTTCTTCACATGCTGTTGGACTGCTGTTCCTAACTGGAAGTTGGCGAGCAGCCACCCTCCGTTCCTTGGTACTTGGGCCTGTCTGGCTTCCCAGGTGGCGTCAGTGGTAAAGAACATGCCTGCCAGTGCAGCCGATGTAAGAGACATGGGTTTGATCTCTGGGTTGGGAAGATTCCCTGGAGAAGGGCAGCACAGCCCACTCCAGTATCCTTGCCTGGAGAATCCCGTGGACAGAGGAGCCTGGCTGGGTACAGTCCATGGGGTCGCACAGAGTTGGACATGACTGAAGCAACTTCGCATGATGGGCCTCTCCAGCATAGCAACTTGCTCTATCAAACCTTGCAAGACAAGAAGGCCCAGGAGAATCTGTTCATAAGGTGGAAGTCACAATCTTTTGTAACTTTCCCATGGAAATGACATTGTCCCTTTTGCCACATTCTGTTGGTTAGAAGCAAGTCCCCAGGCCAGTGCACACTTAAGGGCTCGACTACACAAGAGGGTGAGTTCAGGAAATCAGGACCATAGGACATTCTTTCAGGCATCTGCCTCTCACAGGAGCTACGTTTTTTTCTAACTGGTGACCCACCAGTTCTAGTACCACCAATTTATTGACTAATTTAGCTGTTTTCCAGAACTGAAATGCCACCTTTATCATATATTAAGTATATTGTTTATACTTGAGTCTGTCTAGACACTCCTCTATGTCATATCTTTTCTGTCAGTTTCCATGATAATACCTTATTGTTTTAATTATTATCTGATTATTATAACTGATATTTTGTTTTAAAGGTATTGATTTTTATATATTTATCTTTTATCTAACCACATACTGAATTTTCCTATTCATTTTAGTACTTTTTCAGTTCTTTTAATATTTATACACTTAGGCAAGTAAGTATAATCCAACATTATTTATCAAATTCTTACTGGATTGGCTCCAGAACAGTGTTCTTCCTCGGTTTTAATTTGAATGAGTGTTCATTACTGGATGAGACCAATAACTATACTTACTTAAAAGGCTGTCAAAGATTTACCTCTGCCAAAGCACCCAAATGGTTTACTGCCTATTTCCAGGAATCATAAGTTGATTGCTAATGGTTTCTGATAAATTCTTAGTTTAAGGTTACAAAATTGTTATCAAAATATATAGTCAATCAAACAACTGTTCAAAATCTTTTGAGATGATCATATAGTTTTTGGGGTTTTTTCCATCCCTTTTAACCTATCATGAGTTGAATCATTCTGGAATTTCTGGAATAACTTATGGGGTAGATAGTATTATTCTATTAATATACTGTTCAGTCACTCAGTTGTGTCTGACTCTTTGGGACCCCATGAACCACAGCACGCTAGACCTCCCTGTCCATCACCAACTCCAGAGTCTACCCAAACTCATGGCCGTTGAGTCAGTGATGCCAATCAACCAGCTCATCCTCTGTTGTCCCCTTCTCCTCCTGCCCTCAATCTTTCCCAGCATCAGGGTCTTTTCAAATGAGTCACCTCTTTGCATCAGGTGGCCAAAATATTGGAGTTTCACCTTCAATATCAGTCCTTCCAATGAACACCCAGGACTGATTTCCTTTAGGATGGACTGGTTGGATCTACTTGTAGTCCAAGGGACTCCCAAGAGTCTTCTCCAACACCACAGTTCAAAAGCATCAATTCTTCGTAGACCAACTCTCACATCCATACATGACTACTGAAAAACCATAGCTTTGACTAGACAAACCTTTGTTGACAAATTAATGTCTCTGCTTTTGAATATGCTGTCTAGGTTGGTCATAACTTTCCTTCCAAGGAGTAAGCATCTATTAATTTCATAGCTGCAAATCACCATCTGCAGTGATTTTGGAGCCCCAAAAAGTAAAGTCAGCCACTGTTTGCCCATCTATTTGCCATAAAGTGATGGGACTGGATGCCATGATCTTCATTTTCTGAATGTTGAGCTTTTAAGCCAACTTTTTCACTCTCCTCTTTCACTTTCAAGAGGCTCTTTAGTTCTTCTTCACTTTCTGCCATAAGGGTGGTGTCATCTGCATATCTGAGGTTATTGATATTTCTCCGGGCAGTCTTGATTCCAGCTTGTGCTTCTTCCAGCCCAGCATTTCTAATGATGTACTCTGCATATAAGTTAAATAAGCAGGGTGACAATACATACTCTTTTTCCTATATACTGTTATATTCAGTTTAATACAGATTTTTACAACTATGTTTACTTGAATTCATGACCTCTTGTCTCACTGTATTTGGCTTATCAGAACTGTGCTAGCCATGAAATAAATTTGGAAGCTTTTTGGCTTTTGGGGGGTGCTTCATGATGGTTTAAAAAATAGAAATTATCTGTCCCCACGAAGTCATTATCTCATACTTAGTAGGAAGTAGCCCTTACTACTATTAAAATTACTTTATTTATAAGTTTAATTGCTAACTAAGTCAGTCTTCCTGCTTCATGAAAATCAGGGACCATCTTCGTCTTGTTCATCAGTGTGCCCCTGATCTAGAGCAGTATCTGGTACAAAGGTACTCAACAAGTATCTGTTGAATGGGTAAAAGCCTAAATAAAGCTGAGCAGAGTAAGGGGAGATGCAGAGGTATTGAATAATACTCTCTTTTACTTCAGAATGAATATTGATATTATCACAGTTATTTAAAATTTCCTGAGGTTAGCCAGCTTCATTGCTTGATTCATGCCAAATTTTTCCCTTTTTTGCAGGTGATCAGAGGATTGCTGAAATTTTGGCCAAAAACATGCAGTCAGAAAGAGGTGAGTTTTGTTTAACAAAAACAGTGCATTTTATTAGAACTTTTCAATCTCAGGGCTATAAACCGTGCTTCCTTGGGTTGCGGGTATCACCACCACTACCTACCAAGTGGACACTGTTCTGTGGGGTTTAGAGAAACTTGGTGGAAGAGCTGTCCGTTATGGTAAGTTGCATATACTGTCAAGGTATTTTTTGTCCACTCTTAACCTTCTCATTTGTTTTCTATATTAACATCATATAATATGTCATATTATGTTTCTTAAAAGAAAATTTTTTTAACCTAGGTGATGTTTTTAGGAGAAATTGAAGAAATCTTAGATGTCATTGAACCAACACAATTCAAAAAAATTGAAGAGCCCCTTTTTAAGCAGATATCCAAGTGTGTATCCAGTTCTCATTTTCAGGTATGGTGTTTTCAGTGAAGCCATTTTTATTTTACACTATTACTTTTCTTAGTTTTGATGTTTCTGAATGTCTTTTTTAGGTTGCAGAAAGGGCACTGTACTTCTGGAACAATGAGTATATTCTTAGTTTGATTGAGGAGAATATTGATAAAATTCTGCCTATTATGTTTGGCAGTTTGTACAAAATCTCCAAAGAACACTGGAATCCGTAAGTATCTTTTATGTTGATCGTGTCATTTTTGTTTTTCTAACGTCTTTGTCATTTGATCTCATAACCCATACATAGGAAACCTATACAGATTTGGAACTCCCAAGGTTAACATCACAGGGTTCTATTCTGCAATGAGTTTTATGAAGTTGTATGTATATGTGGGTCTGTATGTTTGTTTGTAGCAGAGAAAGGTTTATTGCAGGGCCAAATGAAAAGAATGGGGTGGCTTATCCTTAAAAACTCTGGACTCCTGCATGTTCTTAATTTCAGTTTAGGATTGCAAATCTAAGGACTGTCTGGTATGACATTCTGCCAGTATCCAGGCTCACATCTCAGCTGGCTTAGCCCAGGGAGAAGCGTCAGTGCTCAGGGTCACATCAGTGATGTTTAGATTGCATATATTCTAAATTCTGTAACATCCTTATCCTGTTGTCTACTTTTCTTCTTACAAGTCATAGTAATTGCATCTTTTTCAGCTGCTTTTAATACTGTTATTCAGGATTTGTGACAGTAGACTCTAGAGTAGTCCCTGTGTTCCCTCATAGCTCAGTTGGTAAAGAATCTGCCTGCAGTGCTGGAGACCTGTGTTTGATTCCTGGGTTGGGAAGATACCCTGGAGAAGGAAATGGCAACCTACTCCAGTACTCTTGCCTGGAGAATCCCATGGATAGAGGAGCCTGGCAGGCTACAGTCCATGGGGTCGCAAGAGTCAGACACGACTTGCTGACTAAATCATCAAATCAGACTCTAGAGCAAACAGGAAGCTGGCCATAACATTTTTAGGGTTTAACCCACGCATGACATGGTGAGAAAGATGTGAATTTTGGAATCAGATAGACCATCTCTGCTACCACTGGCTGGGTGACCTTGAACAAATTATTGAACTTCTTGAGCTTCAGTTTATCCTCACTAGTGGATTGACTGAGTCAATGTCAAAGCCATTTCAGAAATGATAGTGATACATTTCCCATCTGTTAGTAGCATCAGTAACCCAGCACTGGCTTGTTTTCCTTTTAGGACCATTGTAGCACTGGTGTACAATGTGCTGAAAACCCTCATGGAGATGAACGGCAAGCTTTTCGATGACCTTACTAGCTCATACAAAGCTGAAAGACAAAGGTATTTGACATTTTTAATTACAAAGTTAACTGTACATTTTAGATTACTTGAATGTGATTCAGTCCAATAAGGTATTCTAAGTTAAAATTCTGTTTAAAAAGCCAATTACATCAGCCATTACAATTTGAACATCTCAGGTGGTATTATGGTTTAGAACCTGCCCACCAATGCAGGAGACGCAAGAGACACGGGTTCAAGCCCTGGGTCAGGAAGATCCCCTGGATGAGGAAATGGCAACCCACTCCAGTATTCTTGCCTGGAGAGAATCCCATGGACAGAGGAGCCTGGTGGGCTACAGTCCGTAGGGTCACAAAGAGTCGGACATGACTGAAGTGGCTTAGCATAATAAACACTTTATGGGCTTCCCCTGTGGCTCAGGGTAAAGATTCCGCCTGCCACTGCATATGAACAGAGGAGCCTGGCAGTCCAGGGGTTGCAGAGTTGGACTTAGAGATTAAACAGTAACAACAATAATGATAAATATATGCAGGTAAACTCCTAATGGTTAGATGGTTTTAATGTGGATCATAAATTCTGATCTCATTGTGAGCCTTAGACTTCATCAGTCTTGGTAACATCTACAATGTGAAATACATTTTATACTAAATTTTAAATACTGTTTTACTTTTATTTTTACATTTATGAGAATTGATTTTGTCCACGTGGGCTTCCACAGTGAACTTATTATTTAACTGTTCCTTGCACAATATTTAAACTTAAGATGGACAATAACTGATGTACCTGAAGATGGACAATAACTGATGTACCTGAGCCCATTTATTTCTAATAATTGTATCACCTAGTATGTTTGGAAAAACTGATCTACTTTGTAAGTTCCTAGTCCTGGTTTTCTGGTGTCAAGTAGAGACAAGGATCTCTCTTCTTCAAGGTCATCCTAGTCCATCAATAACTAACTCAATGCATTCTTTCTTTTAAATACCACCTTTCAGGCAGGAATACAAATTAGGAGCCCCGGAAGCAATAGGAAGAAGAGATGACTGGGATCATATGAAACTTACATTGAAAAATGCGTATCTCATTATCTGCATAAATCAGCACTTTTGTCCCCTTAAAGCATATGTAACTGTGGAACTGTAAGCCTGTGGGTTTTTTCACAAATTTATATAGCCCTTCAGAATAGTTTGATCCTCATTATTCAAAAATGTTCTCTTTAGAACTGAAATTAAGTATTAATAGTTGAAGCAACATGTTTTGAGTTTTGTGGGGTTAAGAGATTATTCAGAGTGTAAAGTTTCCATCTGACATGCAAGAGATAAGAGATGGTAAGACACAGACTGGTTGGTAGCTTAGAGATGGGATGCCACCAGGAAATGGCCCCAGACCGACTCGCGGCCAGCCTGTTGGTCTGTTGGCAAAAGAGCAATCGTGACGATACAGCCACTGCACAGGGTTTACGTGGCTGAGTCCACGTCGAGGGGTTTGTCAACCATGAAGCACTAACACAGTGGCCATGGCGATGCTGATACATCTCTCTGGTGCAGGAGATGCCCGGACACGGTTAATCACACAGAGGAGGGTACTGGCGAATAGTGCAGTGCCCTAGGTAAACCTGACTCTCAGACGCTTTGGGTGGAGGGTGTAAGTGAAATGTGAGTCAGTAAGTCTATTTTCCAGCAAACTGCCAAACAGCATGTTTCTCCAAGCTATGAAATAAGTTTCTAACTACAAAATTCTTGCTTTGTTTACAGGGAGAAAAAGAAGGAATTGGAACGAGAAGAATTATGGAAAAAATTGGAGGAGCTAAAGCTAAAGAAAGTTCTAGAAAAGCAGAACAGTGCTTACAACATGCACAGTATTCTCAGCAATACAAATGATGGATAAGAAAAAAAAGTCTGCCACCTCTGTTGGCTAGGCAGTTTTGTACACTTTTTTGAAATATGTAAAAATTATGAAACAAACCTCATCAGTATAATATAATTAAATAGCCAAATTTTTTCCTGGCAACTGTAAATGAAAAAATATATGGACTAAACATAGCCCTGTGCTGTATCATGGCCACAGTATATTGTAACCCTTGTCTAATCATTGATTTGTGTCACTTCTGAAGTTTCACAGAAATGAATGAACTTTCTCATCGATGTGATGAGTGAGATAATTATGGGAGTGGTAGGAATCGTGGCTTGAATCCTGGCTTTGGTTGTGTTGCACACAGGCGTAGTGGTCTACTCTGTATATTCCCTTTGATAATGTGCTTTTCACATCGCTGCAGACCTTAGTTATGGCCTAGGAAAAAGACTTATTTCCTAAACTAAAACTAAGGTGTAATTCTTATCCTTTCCTTCATCTCTTCCAGAAGTATGATGGAGGGAACTACTTGCCCTAAGCCTTCCTTTTGATATATTACTGTACTCTGGAATTTGAGCAAAAACTTAATTTCCAGGCTTTTAAAAGCACAAATTATAAATAAAAGCTGGGAAAGTAAACCAGATTTCAGATCAGTCCTTACGCACCTCCCCCCTTCATCTGCAACTCCCCAGGGTGATGAGCACAGCCTAGTGGAGGCAGCACAGTGAACACAGCCTGCCTTTCAGTCCATTCCTCCTCTTCCTCCCAAAGGCTGAAGGCAGGGCCTTCCGAGTCCTCACAGCCTGCCCTTCTCCGGCCCCTCCCGACAGGGACGGAGGCTTCGATTCCCACGGTGTGGTGGTGCAGAGGGCGCGTGGTCACTGCCTGGCTTTACGTAAAGGAAATGCAGTAGGCTTCCTCTGTAGGGTTCTGAAAAGGCGGCCTATAGGAAGTCATGTATGTTTTTACTTGGTCAAGTATTTCTCACATTTTATTATCAGAGTACCATTCCAATCTCTTAACTTGCAGTTGTGTGGAAAACTGTTTTGTAATGAAAGATCTTTATTGGGGGATTGAGCAGCATTTAATAAAGTCTATGTTTGTATTTTGCCTCATGTCACCTTTGCTTTTTTCAGCACTGAGTTGAGACATCCAGAAGCCCGCCCCCTCCATTCATTCATATATATGTATATACATAAGTACATCCAAGTATACAGAGAAAACCTGTCAGGCAAACTGCAGGTTGTAAGCCAGTTAAATAGGCAGACTGTGTGCCAGAGTCGAGTGTTCCAGCCATTTACCGAAGTTCTCTATTTTATGGAATTTGTACATAAAATTCTAATTTGAGGGTATCTCTCCATCTTCCTTCATGTCCCTTTATGTTCACAGGATGGGTTTAACTTACCTTAAATTGTACAAATACACAGACAGTGTTAATTAAAACAGACCCAGGAGCAAAATCTCAAAATATGTAAGTAATGGCACTGTTTTTTGTGGGGGTAGGGAGATTGTGGCAGAATCAAAAATTGTTACCACGCTTTCAACTACTGATACCTGCTTCTGTTCTTTCACAACTATAGAAAACTCTAGCAAAAATTCTAGCACACTATTCCTAGGTCACTGCGAAAGCAGCTCATTCCACTCACTGAGGCCCCAGGAGAAACTTCCTTTCGGGATATGGCTCATATTTTACAGTTTCCAAGTGGCTGCCTTACCACAACCATCCAGACCCAGTGTTCTTGCCCAACGCTCCACACTAACCTGAGGCTAGAGGATTACTGACAGCTAGGGGCAGCACACGCAGAAGAAAAGGGATCCTACTGCTGAACACCACAAAAGGCAAACCCAGCCCCCCTAGAAGTGAAGGCTGGGTCTAAATGTCTTGTCGGTCTAAGCATATATCCTTTACTAAGAGCAGCTAGAGCAGGTTTTGACAGGCTGAGGTTAATAGCTGTTAAAGAGAAACGCTCACTTCCGACCTAGGTACTCACTCTAAAGCATATTCAAGAGGCCTCTCAACTTCCTAAAATAACAGGAAGTGCAGTTTCAGTATGTTCATTGGAGCCAATTTTGTGAGATACTTAATATGAAAATGGTGTGTCAACTTTAGAAATCTTTAAAAACACACACACTTGTTTTTTAGTACTGTTAATGTAAGCTTCTGTACCAGACTCTGCATTTGCCTTCCAGAAAGGTGTTACATCGGTTAAAGTTCGTATGCCTGCTTCAGTGGCACAGAAAAACAGCACAGAATACTTCCTTACACAAGTTCACTTTTAATAATTCAACCAAAAACCACAGTTTCTTGCTAAGTTAGACATGAGATTAAAATTGGCCTCCTCATACATTGAGATTTTCTCTTTGAATTACCTAAAACCAAATTATGAAATTGAAGAAGCGCTACCCAAGTCCTCTCTCGATGCAAAGGTCATGTAAACAGTTTAGAACTCCCAAAAATAATTTCCAAAGCCATCAGTCAATGGCTACCATGTGAAAAATACCCAGACGGTTCTCCTTTCAGGCTAGGCTGAAAGCTCTGGGGGGTCCATGCTTGCGGGTGCCTTTCTCAGATGGGTGGGCTGCAGGACAGAAGAGTTAACACAGCTTATTCACGGAGCTTCACCGCCACTTCCTGCCCACCCTGCCCTTCCCTGCAGGTGCTTGTGACATACCTTGGGAGTCCAGGCTCACACCCCCTTTTATTTGGAGGTCACGGGATAAAAGCGTACCAGTGCCTACTGATGTAGCAGATGCATACACTGGCTCACTGACTTCCTTCTGTATTAACCTAACTTTTATTCACCTGTTAATGAAATCAGAACACACTGAGGAGGGACCTACTCTGCACACACATTCCAGCGCTGGTGCATGTTAATCACGCCAAACTCATACACGTATCAGTCAATATTCTAGCCAGACAGGTAGGTAGGTGGCTGCTCAGCCCACAAGCGATGCTAAATACTATAGTTTCCACAGTAGTTTTAAAAAAGCACTCTAATTTAATATTTAACACATGAGTGAGTGCATCAGAGATTCGCACATGTCACCAGAGATATGAGGGGTTTTGTGTTTCTCATGAATAGCACACTGGTTCCACACTGTGACCTCCACTGCCGGAGAGTCACCAGTGGGGGAGAAGAAAGTCACACTTAATGTTCATTTAAAAAAAAATCTCAAGGAGAAAACCTACGATCAGAACCTTAATCATCCTGTTAAGACCTTAACTATACACCGAACCAAGGAGGAAGGAAGACCGCTTCCACAAACCTTCAGAAAACTGGATTCTATCTGAGTCCATCTTCCATTTGACATATTCATGTCATATGTCAAAAAATGTTCATTAATAATTTAAATACTTAAATAACGTTTAGGTCATCCACTGGATCTGTTCCACTGGGCCCTAAGACAGTCTCGTTGGGGGGCCAGGTTAGAAGCTGCAGTGTGACAGGCTAGGCCCCCGGGGCAAAGCCCATTTTCTTCAAGTAAGGACTGGATCGTTGGCAGCTTGGTTTACCAAAGTGGAAGATGAGAACTTCCATCAACTCGGGCAGTTTCTACAAAGAACACTGGCAACTTCAGCTTATGTGGTTTGTTGCCTGACCTCTTTTCTTAAGGTATCGTCTCCGAATTTTGATCATCCATTTCACACTCAGTTTGGCAAATTCTGCAGCTTTAAATAATGCCAAGAAGGCCCCACAGAGAAGAGCAATTGTGTTCCAAGGATTGGCCGTGATTATCTGTGAAATGGAAACAAACACAAGTTTCTCAGTTGGCTTCCATTTTTGATTCTCAGTGTATTGTCAAGGAGCCCCCCAAATTACTGGCACAAGAAAAACAACTGGTTTTGAAGACCGCCATAACTTGGGACTTTAGTCCAGTGGTTAGGACTCCGTGCTTCCCCAGCAGGGTGCACGGGTTCGCTCTCTGGTCAGGAAACTAAGATTCGGCATGCCACCTGGTGCAGCCAAAAAATTATTAAATTGCCATAACGCTATACTTTGTTCATAGCTCCAGTTTGAGGAGAAAAATATTAGTCCCTCTTGATAATAAAGTGATCCTGAAAGAAGAAAAAAAAAGAATTTTTCAAAAAAGCTCTGCACAAATAAGATAATCAGTGCTGAGTTTTAAATTTCTGGCCTAATTCACAATGCGACCTTGCTTCCAAACAACACTGACGGCCTGCAGGCCAGGGCCCTCCGACTTCTCTGCCCTGGCTGCTTCCCCGAGTCACTGATCCTTCCAGGCCCTTCACAGCTCCCACTGACCACTAAGCCAAACCTTCTCAATGTAAGCAGAGAGATTTCTCCCACAACCTCCCCTGGCAGTTCCTCACGGTCTGCAATTACTTCCTTTACGGCTTAGGCAGTCCAGTGACCCACTGAAACTCCTTCAAGGCCGAGGTCATGGCTTGTACGTCTGAATTCCCCGCTTGGTCAACACACAGCACTTCTAAGTCCCAGTTCAGCAGGGGGACCTCGGGCTCATCTATGAAAGGGGTTTCTCCACCACCACCATTCAGGATGGCTGCGAACCTGATGGACGACTTAAATCAAGGGACCTTGAGCTCAGGGCTTTATGTGGCCCGTGATAGAACTTGAAACACTGAACACAGCAGGTTAGAAAATGCCTGATCACACACTTCCCCCGTGTAACTAAAGGCGTTCATTCTTGTATGTGGCGTCTTTTATTCAGGAGGTCCACACATGTGTGGACTTCATGTGTGCACAGCCCAGCCAGGCCCACAGCTAACAGCGAGGTGGGATCATGCACCACGTCATAGAGACGTTCCGGGTTTGAGCCTCAGCTCTGCGATGTCTTCCCCCAGCCCACAACCACATCAAGATACTTTATGATGATCTTAAAATAAACATTGCTTATCAGATACGGGACTAGCTCTGGTGGATGGCGTCTCAGGAACGTTCTGGCAAAGCTGTCCCATTACTCCTCCCCTTCTGAGATGGTGAGTCTAGAATCTGACGTTAATTGATGCTCTCTTTAATTTCTGATTAGTATCTTTCCTTTCTTTTCTCTTTCTGGCCCCACACCACAGGGCAGGTGGGATCGTAATTCCCCGACCAGGGATCAAACCGGCGCCCCTTGCATTGGAAGCATGGAGTCTTAACTACACTGGACTGCCAGGGAAGTGCCCTGAAAAGTACCTTTCTACTTTGACTTATGACAAATTAAAGATTCTTATTCTACAGAGAAGCAATAAAAAAAAAAAACAGCTTCCAGCAGCAGTAACTAGATGATTAACTTCATGCTTTCTACTCCACTCACTCACTACCAGTGCCGAGTGGCTACTCCAGACTAACCACCGTGCTGCACACTTAACCGGTGAACAAAGACGAAGCCCCCACGTTCACAGGGAAGACAGTCCACCGCTGAAGACGAGATTAAACACAAATGAGAGAGAACACGCATGTCATAAATACAAGCGGCAGATCAGTGCCACGGAAGGAGATGAAGGCGGCCCGCGGGGATGAGCCTAAATGGCTCCGGTAGGAAGCTCACGGCCAAGACCTTAGGAGATACTCACATCCTGGACTTTCTGGATGAAGGGGTCTTTCCATTCAAAGACCACAAAAAACAACTGAGCGCTTTTCTCGGCAGCAGGTCTCTGGTCAATGTAGTTAACCACACTGGTCTAGGTACAGAGGAGAGAAAGCAGTGTCAGCACCTGTGTCCCGCCCTGGCCTGGGCTGCAGGGGAGGAAAGGGCAGTTTGGGGCATCTGACACCCTGGCTCCCCTCGCTCCATCTTTTGGAGGCAGAGAGACAAAAATCTCCTCTACACGACGTCCTGAGACTGGTCCCAGAGCCCAGGCTTCAGCCTGGTTCCCAAAGGATCTGGAGCACACAGTGGGTGTCTTGGACTGTCACCAAAACCTGTCACTAGATACCTGTGCGTGCTGTCACTTCCACTGTGTCCGACTCTGTGTGACCCCATGGACCATAGCCCACCCAGGCTCCTCTGTCCATGGGATTCTCCAGGCAAGAATACTGGAGTGGGTTGCCATGCCCTCCTCTAGGGGATCTTCCCAACCCAGGGATCGAACCTGTGTCTCATGTCTCTGGCACTGGCAGGCGGGTTTCTTTACCACTAGCGCTTCTTGGGAAGCCAGATATCTGTACTCCTGATTAAATCATTTTCAAAGTACTGTGTAAGACTCAACTCACAACATAAAAGTCTCACATTTCAAAATACTTGACCTGAAGAGCTGAAGTGTTACAACCCTTCCAGTCTTCCAGGACCAAGCGCAGCCTCACAGACTGGCCCAGCTGAGAACTCCCTGTAGACAGTTAGCAGGCGTGCTTGGTGAGGCCTGGTTACAGCTACTGCAGAGGCTGGGAGGTGAGGTGGAGAGCAGACAGGTCCCAGGGGCAGAGGCCTGGCTGTGCCGTCCTCTGCTCTGAGCCTCTCCTTTGCACTCATCCGTTCAGTTCAGTTCAGTTGCTCAGTTGTGTCTGACTCTTTGTGACCCATGGATTGCAGCACACCAGGCCTCCCTGTCCATCACCAACTCCTGGAGTTTACTCAAACTCATGTCCACTGAGTCAGTGATGCCATCCAACCATCTCATCCTCTGCCGTCCCCTTCTCCTCCCACCTTCAATTTTTCCCAGCATCAGGATCTTTTCAAATGAGCCTCCTCTGCACTCATAAACAGGACAAAACACCCATCTCACTGAGCTGTAGCGAGGCTCTCGTAAAACAACACACAGGAAAAGCATTTTGAACTTAACAACATGATATAAAAACATTAAGAAAATAATTTTTAAAACATTTTTGTTCAAAGGAGTGTTCACATCCCCTACCAAAGACTTTCCATGCACACAATGCTGAAAGGCACATGCACCTTCCACAGCGCACAGGCTCAAGGGTGAGGGGGCTGGCCCCCTGGTTTCAGATCACAGCCAGGGCTCCCAGGGGAGCCAGGGAGGCCTGTGAAGATCTAACTGTAAGGTGGACACACTGAGTCTCCTTTCTCAGCTGATTTGGGGGCCAGATAAGAACTTGTGGAGTTCTTGGCAGAAAAGCGTGGTGTACAAACCCAGGCGATGACAACTATCTTGCAAAAAAGAAATATTTTAAGGACCTACTGCCAGGGGGTCGTCACCACCTATGGCAGGAAAAAAAAAAAAGCTTGTCTCTTAAAGAAAACTGGCTTCAAGCCTTTCCCAAAGGCCTCCCACCTGGAGAAGTCCTAGGAGCGTGGTGCAGGCAGGGACAGACCCAGAAGAGGCCCTGAGTGACTGGCTTCCGTCAGCCCATCTGTCAGCTGGAGTGGGTCCTCCTACTTCAACCCGGCCCCTTCCTAACGCTGCCCCTCGGAGCCCAGCCCAAATGGAACTCCTCCACAGCGGAGCAGAGGATCCGAGAACAGAGCCGTCTTCTCCACGCCCCTGCAGGGCCCCAGCCACTGACACACGGCACATGGGGTGGTTGGGCCCTGGGCATGCATGCCAGTGGAAGGACTGAGCCCCCACAGGGGCTGAAGCCGAGGCAACTCCAGGGTCCCCTCCCTCCACCCCGGATCCACGCCTTTATCAAGGAGCCTCTCACTCTCCTGCCTGGATCACGGCATACTTCCTGGCCTCAGGTCAGAGGGCTGAGAGCTTTCGTATCACACTTTCCATTAGCAAAGCGTTCTGAGCATGTACCCAACACATGCATCACTCTTACAAGTGGCATTACTGTTACTATCCTAATGGTACCTGCGTTTTAAAACACTCAAAAAGACAAAAAGAATGAGATTTTTTTTTTAAACCAAACAGATTAGAATGAGATTTTAAAAATATAAAAATATATTTTCCTCCTGTGTCCCAATGGGTCACCATGCACCTAACACTTCAGAGGCCACTCCCTACATCTAAACTCTGCCCTGAGAATAGTCTTTTTTTTTTTTTTTTCAAATGCAGCTGCCAGCTATGTGGGAGGGAGTGGAGCAGAGCTACAAAACAGCTCAGATCAGCTGGACCAGGCACGGCTCTGTGAAATGCTCCACCGTGTGCACTCTGGGAGCCTCTGGGACAAAAGCAAAGCGTCTGGGGCGGGCCGGGCCTGCAGAAGAAATACACAGCGGACCCCCCAGCAGTGGGCCCACTCGCTTCCTGTCGAACATCCACTCACCCTTAAGACCCCAGGGCAAAGCTGACCCCTCCGAGAGGCTTCCCTGCACCCGAGACTCAAGGGTGGACCCAGGGAAAGTGCGAGGCGAGCCCAGTGCCACCTACCTCCTGCCGGAACTCCACTGCCTCCCGCCCGTCCTCCTCCTTGGTCTCCACCAGGGACATCTTGACCCAGGTGCGGAAGCCCCCGGAGAACTTCCAGCTGGAATAGGCGCTCTCGCAGGCCTGCATGAAGCCGGCCCTGTCTGGGCTTGGAGGGCAGAGAAGGAAGGTCTGCATTAATCAGGCAGGGCTCGAACTTAACCAGACTCAAACTCCAGCCCCTACGGCCAGCAGCTCCTCTGCTGGTACTGGTAGGATGTGGCCCACCCCTTCCTTCCTCACGGCTGGAGGGGAAGCTGTCACCTGCCTCAAGGCCAAAGCGTGGTCCCTGGAGCTCCCAGCAGAAGCCCCCCACCCCACCCCCGTCCCTGTTGTCTCCACCACCTGCTCCCAGCAAAGAGGCCTGCAGACTGGCCTGGGCCCCACAGAACCCTGGAGAACTCAGCTTCAGCAGCCCTGGGGTGCCCTCACTGGCCATCAGCCTCCCTAAAGGCCCAGAGAGAGGAGGAGGGTTCCCTTGGGAGCTCTCAGCCAGATGAGGCATCCGCAGTGCCCGCCCAAGGGTCACAGAGCGCCCACAGCCAAGAGGAAACCGCAGTGCACCACTGAGAATGCTCAGAGGGGCAGGGAGGCGCTGGGCAAGGAGGGGACACGGCCCACGCCCGCAGGGAAGGGAGGGGAGCTCCAGCTGGAAGAAGGGGCAGAAGAGTCCGAGGCAGAAGCCCCGAGCCCCAGAATGGGGCCACGGGTATGACCAGCGGAGGCAGCTCACGGCCACGTCAGCCCGGAGGTGGCGGGGGCAGGTGGCCTCCCTTCAGCCGCGGCTGCCGCCCTGCTTCCTTAAAACAGAGCCGCTGGACCTGGAGGACCTGAATTACCGCCCCCTCAGGTCCCCCTGCAGGACACGCTCCCTCCGCCCATGACCACTTGACCGTTGTCAAGAACCCCACTCTGGGTCCAAGAGATGGTGCAAAAGGGGTGTCCCAAGATGAACAGGAACTTGCACCCTCCTGCTAGAAACGAGTGGCAAGCGGGCACCAGGCCCTCCCTTAGGGCTGGCCCCCATCCCTGGACATCGGGGGGAATGCAGCCCAGGGCAGAGGCTGGCCGCTGGGGGCCTCACAGAACCCAGGCAGCGCCATCAGGGAGCGGGGGACCCAAGTGCCCATCCTCCGGGGCACAGCCAGCTCTGCGTGCGGGGTCAGTACACCCCCTAGGCTGCCCGGACTCTCTCAGGGGGCCCTCCGTGTGCCGGGCGGCTGCCTAGCGTCCCAATTCCCCGCATCTGCCCCCTGCCCCCAGCCCAGGGATGCACACAGCTAGAGTGAGATCCCAGGGGTCAAGCAGGCTCTGAAGGGCACCTCTGCAGGAACTCCTGGAAGGACGAGAAGAGCAGGTAATCGATGGCGCTGAAGTCCTCACTGCTCTGGTTCAGGCGGAACTGGAGGAAGACCAGCTCCCGCTTCTGCACCTCCCGCGGCCCCCGCACAATCAGGGCGGACTTCTGCGGAGACAGAGAGACCAGAGTGCCAGCCTGGGGAGCCAGGCACATGCGCCTGCCCACCGAGGCGGGCTCCTCAGTGGACCAGGCCCGGGCGACCCAGGATGCAGGAATCTCTGCCAAGGGGCGGCCCCCACCCCACCTCGACCATCCCCCTAGAGCCGAGGCAGGACACATCTCACAGGTCCCACCCCGGGGGCGTCACCGGACCTCAGCAGGCAGCTATGCCTCTCAGGGGAGCTCCACGGCTCCACCTGGTGAGGGGAGGGACGCAGGGCCCGGGGACCAGGTGCCTCCTCTCTAGTCCACGGCCGTGGACACAAGGACCCACCTGGGGCTGGAGGCAGTGACTGCAGTCGACTGCGGTCTACACGGAAACGACTCTCCTTTTGAGCCCTCATTTCATGAATTTTTATGATGCTCAGTTAAACTCTAACTATTATAACAAATACAACCGGCCTGGACGGGTGTGGGCCACAGTGACTCCTGGTAAGCGTCCCACTCAGAGGGGACCCAAGAGGAAGGCAGGCCGGGGAGCCTGTATCTGCAGAGCCATTTAAGTGGGCACGGGCTGGTACCCAGGGAACTAAGAGAGCGGGGCGTCTGGACGGTGTCTGCACTGTACTATCCAGCTCCTCATTCAAATTTCTTTACAGTTCTTTTCATTTAAATTAGCTCCCATTTCCTGGAGTGAATTCTGTCTGTTCCTCTCCAGCCTTTTGTGCTGTTGGTCTCCCGGCGACCCTGAATTCTCCATTCTCAGTGTGGGGTAGGGCTGACTAGCGAGGGTCTGGGGTGTGGGCTTCCTCCTAAGTGGGGTGCTTGCAGGCTCGCCCCAGCCTAGGGCTGACAGGGAGGACGCCCTGAGGCAGTGGGCCATGAGGGCCAGCAGGCCAGGCTCTCCGCGCCCTCTTCTCCCGTGAAGAGTCCTTTCCCCCAGTGCTCTCCTCCTGCCACCAACGTCCTGTCTCCTCTCAGCTCCATGGGGGCTGCAAGCTGGGCCACTAGGCCCGGAGCCAGGATCCTAACTTGTCCAACAGGCAGCCTGGCTCTTCGTGATGAAACAGAGCTGGGAGCGGGAGGAAAGCCTTCACCACGACAGCAGGGACTCCGTGCCACCTGCTTTCGGGCACGGGCTTTCCCTGGCCCTGCTCCATCGATCTGATCCAACAGGCTGTTTATACTTTACACCAGTTCCTCAAAATCTCTGGTCCTCCTATCCATTCTTGGTTGGCAGGGTTATTATCAATATTGTACCTTACTCTATCGTGTGCAGGAGTGGGAATCATTGCAGCAGGATTTCAGGAAGAGGTCTAGAATACATATTAACAAAAAGTCTCAGAGGAATTCTTTCATCTCAAGGTCCGCCTGGGGCCTCCCTATCACCCAAGGGGCAGGTCCTGCTCTGTACTTGACATGCGAGCTGCCTCGTCCAGCCGGCCCTTCTGTCCACAGCTTTGCCATCTGCTGCCCTTTGGGGGCCTCTGGCTCTCCAGAGACACCCACCTGTGGAATTTTGCTCAGAGGCACAAACAAGCATGCCGCTGCCTCCCTTTATGTTTTGGTGCAGAGTTCCTCTGCCTAGAAACCCTTTCCTTCCTTGTTTTGAGCTGGAAAACTTAACACAGCCCTGTCCTTTTGGAAACAAGGATATGGGATGCAAAGGAGAAGATGTAAATATACACAGAATTCCTTCCTTGTCCAGAACCCTCATCGTCCACTCCCCTGCTGAGCAGAGCCTCCATGATGGCCGGGCCAGGGTCCTTGTTCCCGGACCAGCGCTCCTTCTCACACTGGCCCCCATTACTCCAGAACACGGATTCCCAGGCCCCAACCCCAGGAACCACGATTCCAGTGGGCCCAAGTGGAACCCAGAATCTGTATTATCAGAAACGATCCTGGCAGTTCTGTCCAGCACTCGGGTATGGGGCCTGCCTGGCAACATCACACCAGCTCCACTCTGCAGCCCTGCCTCCTTCCATCCAGGACCGTGAGTCTCATCACCCTGACGAGAATCGCAGAGAGTCACTCAGAGAAGGCTGAGGCCCCATTGCTGCCCTGGATGCAGGCGAGCCAGCCACAACCAGACCCCAGAGGATAGCCTCACGTCTGCCGTGGGTGAGGGCCCACACCAAGGGCAAGGGAGGCTAGCCGGCAGAAAGAAGACAGGGACCCTGGGCACACTGCCCAGCCCCAGCCCAGGAGACGAGCGTTACCAGGGTCTGATTGGAGAAGGGATCCGTGTAGTTGATCCTCTGGGTGGTGCAGTTCACGTCTCCAGGCTGCCCGGGGCTCCTCAGAGGAGGGATGACCTCGTAATAGTGCTTACAGCTGAGCAGCTGGGCCTGACCAGGGTACAGGGCGATGCCTGGAGGGGGATCAGGGAGAAGTGAACACACCCCTAAAACCATGTCATGCGTATTTTTTCACACTCATCAATCACCTAAGTCCAGGACTCCCAGGGTGACTGCAGAGGAGGAAAAAAAGGGCTATTTACAGAGGGTGGGGAGCCCCGTGCCCTGCCCTCAGAAAGCTCCGCTCTCATGGAGGCAGCCAGGGCCTTCTCAGCCCCTCTCCTGGCCAGGGACACAGCCTCCCCGGTGCCTACAGCAACACCCATCCCATTCAGAGCCCTGCAGCACGTGCTCCCAGGGGGCACCCGAAACCGAGCCAGGAGGCCAGGCCCCCAGGACCGCCACCCACCTGCACGCTCACCGGGCGGCCCTCGGCGGTGGGACTCCCCGACTAGGAGCTCCACGTGTACAAGTCACAACTCCAAAGTCCCTCCCCTTCCCCAGCCAAGGCGCCGCGCTCCAAGCTGCGAGGACGGCAGCTGTTCTAACCACACTGAGAGCTGCACGTGGACCCAGGATACCGGCAACGTCAGAGAGAGAGTAAAACCCACAGAAAGACCACAGCGGACAGAGAGAGAGGAGGGACAATCATGAAACGGGCGAAGACACTGGGACCAGTACACGTTGTCAAGACACCCCCGGGAGGGAGGACCCGAGACTCCAGTTTTGTGCTGTGAGCAGTCCGTCCGGAGCGTCACTCGGGAGTGTCCCGTGGGGAGAGAAGGGCGGGGCACAGGCCGGGCGGGCAGAGCCCAAGCCCCCAGACCTCATGCTGCCCCCCACCGTCCCGTTCACACCACGCTACCACAACCCAGCACCAGCACCACCACCCTGGAGCAGACAGTCCCCTCTTCGGCAGAGATGGCTCCCGGTGGGTGATGTGGCCTGGGGGTCCCCTCTCCAGGCAGGCCCCAGCCACCTCTGGATGGCCACACCTCCCCTGGCCCCTGGAACTCCCACTTCCCCTGGTCACTGGCCCCTGGCTCCAACCAGGCTAGACTCATCTCCCCAAAGAAGCCCTGTCTCCCTAAGTTCATCTCCGCTCCTATGGACCCGCCTCCCAGAGAAACTCTGAATGAAGCCTTCGGTGCCCACGCCAGCCCTGCAGCCAGCACTCCAGGCTCGGTCCGCCTCCCTCCTCGGCACACGACCCTCTGGCTGGGTACCAACGGCAGCTCGTAGGGTGGGGCAACCCACACCCAGACTATCTCAGACTCCCGTGCCCTGCCCGTGGTGCCCAGCACTGTGCCAGGAATGCAACGGCAGCTCAGCGGGTATTTAGAAGTCGCTGCCTGAGACCCGATGCCTGTCCCGGGACAGGCGCTACCTGGGGCATCGTAGCGATCCACCTCCTTGTAAGACACCGACATGACAGGGTGCTTGAGCTTCTCGCGGAAGTCCATGATGGTCTGGTAGACCAGGAAGACGGCCACGGCCATGAGCAGCAGGTAGATGAAGATGAGCAGGACTGAGAAGACATTCTTCAGGCACGCCTTGCTGAAACGGATGCTGCTGGAGGCCGACTCGCTGTCCAGGGCTGAGTGACAACAACACACACATGACCCAGAGGGCGTCTCCAGGCCCTTGACCTGCTTCACCCCAGAGGCGAGGCTGTCTGCACACCTAACCCCCCACCCCAAAGCCCAACACCCGGCACCCGTCAACACACACCACACCTGCTCTGCCTGGACGGGGACCCGAGCTGGAGGAGACTCCCCCAAGAGACGCTTTCAATCCAGCGTGGGCGCTGCCCACCCCCGAGCAGCCCTATCAGTGCGCCCTCCTCTGCCCCGAAGCCCATCTCACCCCAAGCCTGGCCTGGAGCACTGTTCTCCCAACGGCTGCCTCCTAACTCATCCTTTGGGTTTCCGTTTAGAAAGGCATGTCCTCAAGGAAGCCTCCCCTGACCCTGTAACTTGACTGGCACCCCATCCTCAGTGCTCCCAGGACAACCTATGGCCCTTGTCATCACTCTGCAATGTCACCATCTACATGTCTTTTTATCCCCCAGGCTGTGAGCTCCAGGCACCCCAGCCCTTCCGGGGGTGCCTGGAATACAGCGGGTCTTCAGTAACTACATGGTGTGTCCTGAGGTCATCCCCTCTCCAAAAGCCCTAAGGTGAAGACTTAAGACAGGGTGAGTGTTTGGAGCAGGGCGGTCAAGGAGCTAAGGAAATTAAAGAAGGTCATAAGAATGGGCCCTAATCTAATAGCAGAAATGTCTATAAAGAAGAGGAAGAGCCCAGTGGCATTTTTCACAGAAACAGAACAAAACATTTTCAATTTGTATGGACACACAAAACACCCTGAACAGTCAAAACAATCTTGAGAAAGAACAGAGCTGAAGGAATCATGCCCCTGACTTGAGACTATCAGTTCAGTTCAGTAGCTCAGTCGTGTCCGACTGTTTGCGATCCCAGGGACTGCAGCACGCCAGGCCTCCCTGTCCATCACCAACTCCTGGAGTTTACTCAAACTCATGTCCATTGAGTCGGTGATGCCATCCAACCATCTCATCCTCTGTCGTCCCCTTCTCCTCCCTTCTTCCATCTTTCCTAGCAACTTGAGACTATGCTACAAGGTGATCAAAACAGTATGGTATGGGCACAAATACAGAAACACAGGTCAAAAGAACAGAATATCAAGCCCAGAAATAAACCCACACACTCATGGCTAATTAATCCATGACAAAGGAGGCAAGAACATACAAAAGAAAAAAGAAAGTCTTTTCAGTAAGCGGTGTTGGGAAAACGGGACAGCTACGTGTGAAAGAGTAAAATTAGAACATTCTCTAACAATATACACAAAAAGAAACTCAAAATGGATAAAAGACCTAAACGTAAGACCAAATACTATAAAACTTCCAGAGGAAAACATAGGCAGAACACTCTCTGATATAAATCGCAGCAGTGTTTTTTGAAATCCACCTTCTAAAGTAATGAAAATAAAAATGAAAGTAAACAATTGGGACTGAATTAAAATAAAAAGCTTAAAAACGAAAAGACAATCTTATGGTCTAGGAGAAAATATTTTCAAACTACAAGACTGACAAGGGATTAATTGCCAAAACATAGAAATAGCTCATATAGTTTAATATCAAAGAAAACAAAAAACAATTCAATCAAAAAACAGGCAGAAGACCTAAACAGACATTTTCCCAAGGAAGACATACAGTTGGCTAACAAACACATGAAAAGATGCTAACATCACTAACTATTAGAGAAACACAGATCAAACCACAACGACATAATCACCTCACACCCGTAGAGAATGAGCATCATTGTAAGAGGTCTACAGATAATAAATGCTGAAGAGGGTGTGGAGAAAAGGGAGGGCCTGCACTACTGGTAGGCATGAAAACTGGTATAGCCACCATGGAGATCGCTACGGAAGGGCCTCAGAAAACTAAAAACAGAATTCTACACGATCCTGCAATCCTACTCCTGGGCCCGTATCTGGAGAAAACTCTGATTTGAAAAGATAGCATGCACCCCAGTGCTTGCTGCAGTGCTGTTTATAACAGCCAAGACACAGAAGCAACCTAAGTCTACCAACAGGTGAATGCATAAAGAAGATGTGGTGCACACACACAGCGGAACACTGCTCATCTATTAAAAAGGGAGAAATAATGCCATTTCCAGCAACATGGATGAACACACAGATGATCATATTAAGTGAAATCAGAGAAAGATAATCATCATTAATACATGGAATCTTAAAAAAATGATACAAATGAACTTATTCACAAAACAGAAATAGACTCACACACTTAGAAAACAAATTTATACCAAAGGAGATAGCAGGAGGGAGTGTGGGGAGAGGGAAATTAGGGTGTGGGATGAACATATACATGCTACTACATAAAAACAGGTAAACAGCAAGGACCTGCTGCACAGCATGGGGAACTGTACTCGGCACCATGGAATAATCTATACTGGAAAAGACTAGAAAAGACCATATGTGCATAACTGATTCACTTTGCTGTGTGCTTGAAACTAACAAAACACGGTAAATTAACCATACTTTGAAGAGGGATAGACACGAGGGTGCAGACACTCAGAGAAAAAGTCACACATGAGAACACATGGACGGAAAGCCAAAGGAAAGGGGCCTCGGGAGACTCCAGACCTCCCGACACCGGGACCCTGAACTTCCAGCCTCCGTAACTGAGAAAAACATGTCTGTTGCTTCAGCCACCAGCCTGAGGTACTTGGTTAGGACAGGCCGAGCTGAGACCCTTCCACAGTGCTCCTGGAGGGTCTCTGCTCCTGAAACCACGGGCTCCCTGAGGAAAAGCCTGTCTCCTCCCCAGCAGCTGAGCACAAGGCTGAGGAGGAAGCAGGGTTGGAATGGAAGCCCCAGAAGGTACGTGCTCGGCTCCTGGCTTCCAACAGTGACAAGGCTGCGTGGTCACACCACCCTTCTACAGAACACAATTACAAACTTGGACGAAATAATTTAAAATTCTTTGAAGGCACCGGAAAATGATCAAAAGCAAGCTGAAACTAAAAGAGAATCTGCCCCTTTTGGAAAAAAAAAAAACAAAACTGCGTCTGGTGAGACTTGTAAACTTGCAGCTTTTGCCTGGGGGCACTGAACAGCCTCTATAGGTGTGGTGCATGGAGACAGTGGACAAAGTCCAAGAATGGGGAAGCAGCCAGAAAGTCAGGGGGAAACTGAAAGGGAGGGAGCCACATCGGGGAATGAACTCGCAAGTCTGCAAACAACACATGCTCCAGTTCTTGCTGAAGACCCCAGGAGGGCCAGGAAAAAGCAGCAGCTGGAAACTGCAAGATTGAGAATAGAGTTCAGCTGCTCTTTATGCAAGGAATACAGGCGTTTATAACTTGAGTCTTGCTAGTTTATCTACTTGCTAAAAAAAATCCTTCACAGGATCATAAGAGAATTCAGAACCTCTATTATGTGTCACTGAAAATGTCTAGTGTTCAATAAAATAAATCATTAGACATTTATTGCAAAGAAACAAGAAAATGTGACCCACACCCGAGGAAAAGAGTAGTACTTACAAACCAGCACTACAATGACCCCAAATGTTGCGATTCGCAGATAGGAATTTTACAGCATCTTAAGGACTTAAAAGAAAATGTATGGATAAGGAATGCACAGAGCAGAAATACAGCAACTATAACAAAAGAACCAATGGGAATTCTAGAGTTGAAAAGAAAAATAAATAAAATGAAAAACTCACTGTGTAGTCTTTAACAGCAAAAGATGGCAGGAAAAACAAAAAAACAGTGTAGTTGAAGTTAAATGAACAGAAATTATCCAATCTAAGAAAAGAAAGATTGAAGAGAAATCTAACAGAGCCTAGATAACTGTGTGACAATATCTAGCAGTCTAACAAAAGGTAACTGGAGAGATAAAATAGATCGCAAAAAATATTTGAAAAAAGAATGGCCCAAACTTCCCAAAAACTGGAGAAAAAAATTTTGAATCAATTTATAGATTCAAGAAGCCCAATACATGCCAAGCAGGATAAGTAATAAACCAATTCTAAGCAAATCATCCTGAAACTGCCAATGCAAAGATTAAAAAAAATCTTGAAGGCACCCAGGAAAAAAAGGGGGAGCATATTACATACTGGAAATTAAATCTAACAACAGGTTAATGTTTGATCAGAAGTAATGAAGGCCGAAAGACAATGGGGGCTTCCCTGCAGCTCAGATGGTAAAGAATCTGCCTGCAGTGCAGGAGACCCGGGTTTGATCCCCAGGCTAGGAAGATCCCCTGGACAAGGGAATGGCAACCCCACTCCAGTATTCTTGCCTGGAGAATCCCACGGACAAGAGGAGCCTGGTGGGCTACAGTCCACGGGGTCGCAGAGTCAGACATGACTGAGCGCCTAACACTACTACTACAAGACAACAGAACATCTTTAAAGTATTGAAAGAAAAAAAAATTCCATCAACTCAAGAATTTTTAAATTCCAGCAAAGTAACCTGTAAAAATGAAGGGGACATATAGGTATTTTCAAACAGAAAAGCAGAGAGAATTCTCTACCAACAGATCTGCACTAGAATGCATGCTAAAGAAAACTCTGAAACGACACTAGATGGTAACTCTCAGATGTACACGAAGCAATAAAGATCCCTGGGAATGTTAAATATGTGGATAAATACAAAAAGCTATTTATATAATTTTAAAAATTTAAGGCTATCTAACGGAAAAATTATACAACAATACTGCAAATTTTCTAACTTTCAGGAAAGAAGAGACAGAGAAACAACAAACATATGAGAGAAACAGAGAACAATAAAATGGTAGAACCATGCAACCGTATCAACACTTACAGTAAACAGACTAAACACCAGTGCAAAGGTAGAGACTATCAGTCTGGATTAAACACAAGACCCAACCAAATGCTGCAATTAAGAGATGGATTTTAAATACAAAGACACAAGAGTATTTGCTCTTCACTATCTCATTTTCTTTTATTTAAAAAGCACAAAAGCAAGAGAGGCACAGAACTATAAAGTGTCCCAGGTGGTCAGAAAGAAGGAAATCATTCACTTTACGTCTACAAACAAACACTGCATACCAACTTTGTAACACTTTGTGCTTCATGCTTCAGGGAGATACCGAGAGAGGATCCCAAGAGAGGATCCCAAGAGAGAAGGATTGATGGTTTGTGCTACAAGTGCACCAGAACTCCGAAGGCTGTGACGATGTAAACTGTGATATTTCCTTTCCTCAGAGGGATGGAGGGGAGTCAGGGAGCAGGGCAGAGGTCAGCAGAGGCTTTGTGGAGGAGACTGAGTCAGCTCGGGACTAAAGCACTGGGAGGATTCTGAGAAGACATCATCTGGTGTTCGTTATTCACGTGTTGGTGAACTGAAGACCAGATCTCTAGCCCAGAGGCACAGCAGGAGCACGGGCTGCAAACCCAGCTCTGCTGCTGACTATGACTACTCTGTGGCCCACAGCAAGCTATCTGGGGCTCCTAGGGCTCACTTGCTGCATGTGAAAAGGAAATCATTTCACTTTTCTAGCATTTCTGAGAGAAGCAAATGACAAATCTGCTTCAAATGCATGAGAGTACCTGCCCAATGAATTACTGTCACTGGAGAGATAGAATGTATCCTCTACCCCTCAAAAAATAAAGCCCTCAGCAATGAAGATAACAAAGATGAAGACCATGAAACAACAATCTCATAATTAATGAGAAAAAATACATGAAGATAAAATGGAGGTGGGACAGAACACAGTCTCACATAGTAGGCATGTAATGTTTTCATGTCTGTTAAATGGATGAACAGCCCAAAAAACAGATAAACTAAGTTGTGCAATGCCAACTTAGCTACCTCTTAATTGGTCAGTACATTTCAGGCACATATACTAATTGATGTGCCTTATTATTAACAACAAAAAGTTTAAAAATTCTTCCTTTACAGGAATGCCAATTCGCAGAAGTGTTTGTGTGGTTCCTTCAGGTCGTGAAGAGCAGGTTACTCTAGACAATGGATGTTTAAGAGGAAGCAGGAAGCCCCAAGGAAACCCCTTGGGTAGCTGAGAGTGAAGCCAAGGTACACAGCAGCCAGTTCTCCAAAAGGAATTAACGCAACTCATGTTTTCAACCTCCGCTGTCTCTGATTCTACTTCTGCTGCTTATTGTTACGAGGGACTGTGTCAATTTCTCCTCCCTCACAGCTTTCCACCTGCCTTCTCGCCGTGTCTCTCTCTTAACTCTGCTCCATTTTACTCTCAAAGTCTTTCTCTCAGTCTCGCATTCAGACCTTCTCCTGAAGAGTATCCTGTTTAGGACAGGGTTCCCCATTAGGCATGTCACAGACATGGCCCTTCTTCACACTCAACCGCAGAAGGCTTCCTTTCGCTCAGGTGCTGATCCCTGATCGGTCACCGGAAGTACGCTGGTCGGTGCACTGGGGCCTGCCCACAGCCGTTTTGCTTGGAAGGCACTCCCAGTCCCTACGGTCCACGTGGGACCACAGGCTCACTTCAGAACAAGGCAGGCCAAGGCACACTCACTGTCTGAGTGGCTGGTAACTGCAGTGGCCACAGGAGTCACGGTGCTACATCCTAAGATCACAAGACGAGAGGGAGGGAACTCTGAATGGCTGAATTGGTGCATAACATCTGAATAGAATCTTCTAAGAGTTGTTAGGGACCTAAAAGGCCTTCTGGTCCAACTCCACACCTTGTGCAGCGATGCTGGCCCCACAGTCAGCAATGGACATCGAATGAGGGTCCTGGAATACTGACTCCTAGACTCCAAATTTGGGGAAGGCAATGGCACCCCACCCCAGTACTTTTGCCTGGAAAATCCCATGGACGGAAGATCCTGGTAGGCTCCAGTCCATGGGGTCGCTAAGAGTCGGACACGACTGAGCGACTTCACTTTCACTTTTCACTTTCATGCACTGGAGAAGGAAATGGCAACCCACTCCAGTGTTCTTGCCTGGAGAATCCCAGGGACAGGGGAGCCTGGTGAGCTTCCGTCTATGGGGTCGCACAGAGTCGGACACGACTGAAGCGACTTAGCAGCAGTAGCAGTAGCAGACTCCAAATTTAACTTCTTTACAGGGCTTTCACCAATCTACCAATTGGCATGTAATGTAAATAAAAAACCGTAGAACTGTTTATCGTCCACACATGCTATATGTGACACTCCAATGCCTCCTGAGAAATCTGTATGCCGGTCAAGAAGCAACAGTTAGAACCAGACATGAAACAAAGGACTGGTTCCAAATTGGGAAAGGAGTACGTCAAGGCTGTATACTGTCACTCTGCATATCATACGAAATGCCAGGCTAGATGAAGCACAAGCTGGAATCAAGACTGCCAGGAAAAATATCAACAACCTCAGATATGCAGATAACACCACCCTTACGGCAGAAAGTGAAGAGGAACTAAAGTTCATCCTGATGAAAGTGATAAAGTGAAAGTGATGAAGTCACTCGATGAAAGTCAAAGAGAAGAGTGAAAAAGCTGGCTTAAAACTCAACATTCAAAAAACTAAGATGATAGCATCCAATCTCATCACTTCACGGCAAACAGATGGGGAAACAATGCAAACAGTGACAGGCTTTATTTTCTTGGGCTCCAAAATCACCGCAGATGGTGACTGCAGCCATGAAATTAAAAGAGGCTTGCTCCTTGGAAGAAAAGTTATGACCAACCTAGACAGCATATTCGGAGAAGGCAATGGCACCCTACTCCAGTACTCTTGCCTAGAGAATCCCATGGACGGAGAAGCCTGGTAGGCTGCAGTCCATGGGGTCATGAAGAGTCAGACACAACTGAGCGACTTCACTTTCACTTTTATGTATTGAAGAAGGAAATGGCAACCCACTCCAGTGTTCTTGCCTGGAGAATCCCAGGGACAGAGGAGCCTGTTGGGCTGCCGTCTATGGGGTCGCAGAGTCGGACACGACTGACGTGACTTAGCAGTAGCAGTAGCAGCAGCAGCAGCAGCAGCAGCAGCAGCAGCAGCAGGAGACAGTGTTGGGAGCCAGCTTGGATCACTGCCCCACCCATGACAAAGGTCATGAGGAAGGAGGCTCGGCATACGCAAAGGTGGGCATACGCAAAGGTGGAATCGGCATACGCAAAGGTGGGATCTAGCCTCATGAGCCCCCCTGGAAATAATCAAGTATCGACCCCCAAAAAACCAGAGTCTGCCTACTTTCTGCTTTGTGCTCTCACCTACACCTCTGACTTTACGGGGAGTTGTCCTTTACTACCTCTCTCTGAAAAAAGAGTTAACTCACAGCTCCAGTTAATAATTCCTGGGTGTGACAGTGTTTCAACCTACAAACTCTTTTGGAAATCCTCTAGCCTGCCTGAATAGGTTTTTCCAGCCACATGTGATTGTTCAGAGCCTCCCAACTGTGAGAGGCATGAGATGTTCTAAACTGTCTAAATACAGATTCCATTGAGCAGTTAAAAGATTGATTAGAAATTGTATTGGTGAAGGGTTTTTCACTTGTTGGGCCAATGTTTGCTGCTAAGTCTCCATATCCCTTACCTACTGTGTCCCTGGCAGTGTATTGATTGATATAATTGGTTTATAGAAATGTAAGTAGTAGCTTTAATGTTTGTTACCTTGGACCCCTGAGTTAATTCTTTGTCTTGTTACAACCCACCACACCTTTGCCCTATAGAAATGCAACTCCAATGCCTTTGGAGGGTGGCGCCTGACTAATCACCTTTAGAGAAAAATAAGTTTTCTGAAGAAAGGGTCTTAAAATGTTGACAGGCCTCCGGGCCAGAAGATGATGCAAATCACCTAAACTTTTGCATATGATAAGTTTGCAGGAAGAAAGCCTGGCTTACTGCATGACTCTACCCCTTCCCCCATTATCCTCTATGCATAACTTAAGGTATAAAAACTACTTTGAAAAATAAAGTGTGGGGCCTTGTTCACCGAAACTTGGTCTCCCCATGTCGTTCTTTCTCTTACCTTCTGGCTGAATTATTCAGCCTCCTCTCTCCACAAAATGTTCTCACTGAGCTATCCTTATTTCATCCACTTTTCTTCACTGAATTGCCTCACTGAGCTATCTTCATTTTTATTACCCTTTATGTCTTTAATTAACTCCTAATTAATCATTTCCTGACCCCCGCCGACGCCATCTCCCCTTCGAATTCCCTGGATCCACCGGGGCTGGACCCCGCCAAGACAGCATATTAAAAAGCAGAGACATTACTTTGCCAACAAAGGTCTGCATAGACAAAGCTATTTTCATGGATGTGAGAATTGGACCATAAAGAAAGCTGAGCGCCGAAGAATTGATGCTTTTGAACTGTGGTCTTGGAGAAGACTATTGAGAGTCCCTGGGACTGCAAGGAGATCAAACCAGTCCATCCTAAAGGAAATCAGTCCTGAATATTCATTGGAAGGACTGAATGCTGAAGCTCCAATACTTTGGCCACTTGATGCGAAGAGCTGACTCATTAGAAAAGAACCTGATGCTGGGAAAGACTGAAGGCAGGAGAAGGGGACGAGAGAGAATGAGGTGGTTGGATGGCATCACTGACTCAATGGACACGAGTCTGAGCAAGCTCTGGGAGTTGGTGATGGACAGGGAAGCTTGGTGTGCTCCAGTCCACGGGGTTGCAAAGAGTCTGACACAACTGAGTGACTGAACTCACTGAATGCTACAAGTAGACACTGTTACATTTTACCATTATTTTTAAAAAGGTGCTAGATATTCGATAAAATGTCCCATGTACTCTTCAGTCAGAAAAACCAAACACTGGCTATTCTGTGGCAAGTTGGATGAATGATTTTCAAAAGTATGTGTGCCTGTGCTAAGTCGCTTCAGTCATGCCCAACTCTCTGTGATGCTATGGACTGTAGCCTGCCTGGCTCCAGGCAAGAGTACTGGAGTGGGTTGCCATGCCCTCCTCCATGGGATCTTCCTGACCCAGGGATTGAACCCATGCCTCTTAGGTCTCCTGCATCGGCAGGTGGGTTCTTTACCACTAGCACCACCTGGGAAGCCCATACATCCTTTATATATATGCAAACTCACAGTAGTGGAAAGACAAAAAGAATGCACAAGACTTTCTTGAGAAAAGTAATTTATGAGTTTTGTAAAACCCATAACAGAACTGTTTCAAAAGCCAAACGTGTCCCAGAATGTATTGGTAAGTCAGTCCATTAAGAAGACGTGTGATGAGCAACTCAATTTCTGAAGACATCGTTGAGACCTTTATTTACAGGAAAGGAAACTGGCTGACTACCATAACCTGGCAAAACTCTGCCTTGCAGACAACACTGGGCTAAGATGCATTCAGATTGCGAAGAAGAAATGAATTCTTTGTTTATCCTTTTCTTCTTTTTAGTGATGTGATGGGTTTGTTGTTTTAATTTCATTTTGTTTTGAGATATAATTTATATTCCATAAAATGGACCTTTATAAAGTGAATATACTTAGTAGTTTTTAAAATATTCACAAAGTGTACAGTCACAACCACTATCTAATTACAGAACATTGTCATTACACAAAAAGAAATTCTATACCCATTAGCAGTCACCCCATCTTTATCTTAGTCCCTGGCAACTAACAGTCCACTTTCTGTTGCTATGGACTTACCTATTCCAGGCAAGCCTCATAAGTGGAATCATACTATATGTGACCTTTTGTGTCTGACTTCTTTCACGTGACAGAATGTTTTGAAGATTCATCCATGTCGTAACATGTATCAGTTCTCCATTCCTATTTATTGCACAGTAATATTCCGTTGTGTGAACACAGCATTTTATTTATCCATTCATCAGTGGATGGACATTCGTATTGTTTCTACTTTTTGTCTATTATGATCCTGCTATAAACATTCATTACAAGTTTTTGTGTAGACATACAGTTTTCATTTCCCTTGGATATACAGCTAAGAGTGGAACCACTAGGTCATATGCTAACTCTATATTTAAACCTTTTGAGGAACTGCCGGACTATTTTCCACAGTAGCTGCACCATTTTATTAATACATTTTCATCAGCAACGTCTGGGATTTCTAATTTCTCTACATCCTCACCAAAGCTTGCTTATCATCATCTTTTTGAAATTACACCTCATTGTGGTTTAGATTGGCATTTCCCCAAGGACTAACAATGTTGAGCATCTATTCATGTGTTTATCTGTCATTTGTATGCCTTCTTTAGAGAAACATTCACATTCTTTGTCCACTTTTAATTAGGTTGTCTTTTATTACTGAGTTATAAGAGTTCTTTATAATTGCTAAATACAAGTCCTTTATCAGATATACGATTTGAAAATTTCTCCCATCCTGTGGGCTATCTTTTCACTTTCATGATAATATCCTTTGATGTGCAAGCTTTTCATTTTGATGAGGTTCAATTTACCTTATTTTTTCTTTGGTTGCTTATCTTTGTCTGTTCTATTAATACACAGTTTCCGTGGAGAACTAACCAAATGTTCTCAATTTGATTACATCCCTAATACCATAAACTGCTTATTCAGTTATCACATCCCATCTCATCTTTTCCTTTGAAAAGAATAAGCAGTTGTGCTTCCCCCGATAGAGAGGAAATGAACAGACTGAGGCTTTAACCACATTATGGCATGGAATTACTTCCCTCAGAGAGTAACACTGGGAACACAGTGCTGAACGCCGGGTGCTTAACTCGAACCTCGGCTGCTAAACACTCAGCATCCCTGTACTGTCTTCCTGTCTTGCTACCTCGAGCTCCAGCCCAGCTCCTCTTCTGGCCTCCAAATGAGGACCCTTCCCGTGCTCATGGCCCTTCCCTGCTTATTCCACATTCTGTGTCCTGGCTTTCTTCCAGGCCCCTAAACCTCCCGCTGTGGGTCCAGTCCTCACCTCTCTCCTGTCAATCCTGTAGCTCTCACTGCCTCTGGGCCAATTCCAACAGACACCATACCCACTGAAGCTTGTCTTCTCGTCCAGCCACTTGCCCCTCTGGACTGTATCTCTGTATGTTATTCTCCTCCTCACCTGGCTTCAAACCTCAGAATCTTCTTTGATTCTTGCTTCTCCCTCTCCCCCACATCAAAGCAGCCTATCATATCAGCCTCCAGCCTCTGACACGGCACAGCTGCCTTCAGTTCGGTTCAGTTGCTTAGTCATGTCTGACCCCATGAACTGCAGCACACCAGGCTTCCCTATCCATCATCAACTCCCTCAGCTTGCTCAAACTCATGTCCATTGAGTCAGCGATGCCATCCTATCATCTGACCCTCTGTTGTCCCCTTTTCCTCCTGCCTTCAATCTTTCCCAGCATAAGGCTCTTTTCCAAGGAGTCAGTTCTTCATATCAGGTGGCCAAAGTATTGGAGCTTCAGCTTCAGCATCAGTCTTTCCAATGAATATTCAAGGACTGATTTCCTTTAGGATTGACTGGTTTGATATCCTTGAGGCCCAAGTGACTCTTAAGAGTCTTCTTCAACGACACAGTACAAAAACATCAATTCTCTGGCGCTCAGCTTTCTTTATAGTCCAACTCTCACATCCATAGATGACTACTGGAAAAACCATAGCTTTGACTAGATGGACCTTTGTTGGCAAAGTAATGTCTTGCTTTTTAATATGCTGTCTAGGTCATAACTTTTCTTCCAAGAAGCAAGCTTTCATGGCTGCAAGTCACCATCTGCAGTGATTTTGGAGCCCCAAAAAATAAAGTCTGACACTGTTTCCACTGTTTCCCCATCTATTTCCCATGAAGTGATGGGACCGGATGCCATGATCTTCATTTTCTTTTTTTTTTTTTTTTGGGGGGGGGGGGAGGGGCAGAAGACCTAAACAGACATTTCTCTAACATGATCTTCATTTTCTGAATGTTGAGCTTTAAGCCAACTTTTTCACTCTCCTTGTTCACTTTCATCAAGAGGCTCTTTAGTTCCTCTTTGCTTTCTGCCATAAGGGTGGTGTCATTTGCATATCTGAGGTTATTGATATTTCTCCTGGCAATCTTGATTCCAGCTGTGCTTCGTCCAGCCCAGCATTTCATATGATATAACCAGTCCATTCTGAAGGAGATCAATCCTGGAATTTCTTTAGAAGGAATGATGCTAAAGCTGAAACTCCAATATTTTGGCCACCTCATGCGAAGAGTTGACTCATTGGAGAAGACTCTGATGCTGGGAGGGATTGAGGGCAGGAGGAGAAGGGGACGACAGAGGATGAGATGGCTGGATGGCATCACTGACTCGATGGATGCGAGTCTGAGTGACCTCCGGGAGCTGGTGATGGACAGGGAGGCCTGGCGTGCTGCGGTTCATGGGGTCGCAAAGAGTCGGACACGACTGAGCGACTGATCTGATCTGATCTGACTCTGGATATAAGTTAAATAAGGAGGGTGACAATATACAGCCTTGATGGACTCCTTTCCTGATTTTGAGCCAGACTGTTATTCCATGTCCAGTTCTAACTGTTGTTTCTTGACCTGCATACAGATTTCTCAAGAGGCAGGTAATGTGGTCTGGTATTCCCATCTCTTTAAGAATTTTCCACAGTTGGCTTGCTTCAACTTAATCCAGCCCCACACCCTGCCACACTCACCTTCCTTAAATGCCTACTTCATTCCTTACTGTTCTGTTCTAATTCCTTTAAATACTGCTGCTCCCTAGAGAAAGCCCAAACCGCCAATGCTGAAACCCCAGCCCCAGTCTGACCCAGCCAGGCTTTCCCACCTCACCTCCCTCTGCTTCTCTCATCAACCCTGTTCCAACCACTGTGCTTCCCACTGATTCTGAAACGTTCTATTTTCATTCCCACCTCTGTGTGTTTGCACATGCCACCCCTCCTCCCTGGCCAGCCCTTCTTTTCCACCCATACATCACCCTCAGATTAATCCCACTTCCTTCAGCAACTAGCACTTGCTCATTCATTCCTGAAGCCCCTGTCTCTAGCATTTCTTTGGCCTTCATTCACTCATTCATTCAAGTTGGCTCAGATATGATGCTTTTCTGCTCTAAATCCCTACCTCCCTCTCCCAGAGCACTGATATACATGGGGCTCCTACAGAGGGCCAGGCTACTAGCACTGGAATTACCGTGAGTAGAGGGGACAAGCCTTCATGCCCTCAGAACTCCAGGGCAGGCCCAAGGGGCTGACACAACTGAAGAATTACAGTCAGTAAATGTGCCCTCTCAGCTGTGCTACTTGCTACAAAAGAAGCGTGACGAATGCTAGGGAAGCAGGCGACAGGGAGAAAGAGACCCCATTCGGTTGTCCAGGGCAGGCTCTGTAGAAGGAGGGTTACATTCTTCTCGGGGTAACTTGCCTTCTCTCTCCACACGGCCTGAGCTCCTGGAAGCAGGCCATGTCTCACTCCCCTTCTTTGTGGTTTTGGCATTTGGCGAAAAGATGAAGGAGTCCATGAGTGCCTCTGGAGGATGTCGGGCAGGAGTTTGGGACAAGAAAGCCCCTCATCCAGGAACAACTGAGCCAGAGTCAGAATACATTCAGAGAGATGGGCCAGGGTTCATCGGAAGCCCTGCCATTCATTCAGTTGGAGCACAGTACTCCTCTGTGCCCCTGATTTGTCTATCAACTAGAACTAAACACCTCCCTCAAAAAGTGGCTAGGAGGATTATAAAGCAGTGATAAAGTCTATACAGAAAGCCCACCCAGGCCTGGTACAGGGAAGCACCTAGCCAGTCTGGCTGTTGTCATCAGACCATTAGTTTTATTACCGTGAGGGGACTCAGAGCCACGCCACGAGCTCGGAACGTTGTACCCCACATGGTCAAAGTCACTACTGAGACCGGCTGAAGGGACTTCTGAGCACCGGACTGTCTACGGTCTAAACAGGACACGCATCCAGCCAAGTTTCCCCAAGTCAGGGAAGGCTCCTGCCGGCCAACGAACTACCCAAAATCCGCTCTGCCTGGGGGCTGGCTTCCTGCTCTGACTCATCTCAGGCTTTGAGGCCCCAGGAATCTGAGGCAGAAGGAGAGGCTGCTAAGGTTGAAGGTCATCATGGCCATGTCCTCGTTCGCCTGGCATTTATCTCCGAAAGGAAGCACAACGGGAAACTTCGTCTTTCCAAGCCTGGCCTCCATCCTCTTCCTGCTGCCTCCATCCATCCTCTTCTGCCTTGGGGAAAGAGGGCCGCACAAGGTGCAGCAGGCAAAATAATGACCCACCACAGGTGTCCACGTCCTCAAGCTTGAAACCTATAATTATGTCAAGTTACAGGGCAAAGATGGGCTTATAGTTGCTGATTATCTGACCTTAAAATGGGAAATGGGACTTTCCATTCAGTGGCTAAGAGTCCACCTGCAAGTGCATGGGACATGGGTTCAATCCCTGGTCCAGGAAGAACCCACGTGCCTCGGAGCACCTGAGTCTGTGCGCCACAACTACTGAAGCCCATGTGCTCTGGGGCCTACAAGCCGCCAACTACAAAAGCTCATGCACCTAGAGCCTGTGCTCAAAAACAAGAGAAGCCACCGCAGAGAAGCCTGAGCCTGCCAGTGCAATAAACAGCAGCCCCTACTCGCCACGACTAGACAAAGTCCACATGCAGCAACGAACACCCAGCACAACCAAAAAATACATAGATAACTAATTTAAAAAAGACAACAGCAGGGAAGGGATTCTGGATTACCTGGATGGGCCCAGTATAATCACAAGGGCTCTTTAAACACGGAAGAGGGAGGCAGAAGTCAGTGTCAGAACGAGCAGATCTGAGAAAGACCTGAAGGCGGAAGAAGGGACATGAGCTGAGAAAGGCAGGCAGCCTTGAGACGCTGAAAAAGGCACTAAAACAGATGCTTCTCTGGAGCCTCCAGAAAGGAACTGAGGCCTGCTGACACCTTAACTTTAGCCCAGGGAGACTCATTTTGGACTTCTGACCTCCAGGACTGTCAGATAATAAATCTGAGCTGTTTTAAGTCACTAAGTTTGTGGTAATTTGTTACCTACTAATACACAAGGCTTTCAAAACCTTCTCCCTAGGACCTCAGGGCATTGTCTCCCTCAGAGGCAATGTCCAGAGTCAGAGTCAGCGCAGTCCTGCTACAACCTTTAGCACATTGGAATTTAATAGAAGGATGCGTAAGTTATTTTTTTTTTTTTTTAAAATCACAGGTGCAGTAGAAAGCATCTGGGGTCAGACAGAACCTGATGCAGTCTGCAGGCCAGCTTCAAGATTCTCCCACAATACGCTTAATCTCCCTGAGCCTTGGGGCCTCAAGTGGAATCAAGAGGATGACCACCTCACAGGGCTGTCATGAGAATTAGATGGGCCATGGGGATGACAGAGCCTGGCCCAGGGGAAGCAGTCAGTAAACGTTAGCCACCCTTCCTGCCTCTTTCCTTCTACAAAGTCTTCTCTAAGGATTAGGCACAATCACAGAATTTCTGGTCCCATCCCCACCCCTCCAAATATGGGAGTCCAAAGGAGCAGAATCCCACCTCCCTCAATCCACCCAAGAAGCTGGAGTCAGGAAGGACTCCACTCACTCACTCAGGCATTCATTAGACAAATCCTTATTACACGGCCAGGGCTGAGTAGGGAAGCAAAAGGGACTGGTCTCTACCTTGGTGGGGTTTATAGTCTAGTAGAGTACACAGACATTAACCCAACAGTCAGGCAAACTCTTACACCATTCCATCAGCGACAGTTGCAAGCCAGAGACGCAGAGGTTACCAGTGACAGTGGACATGATCTAGCCAGGCAGTCAGACAAGGCTTTGCAGGAAAAAAAAAAAGAGTGAGCTGACAGCTGAAAGATGATTATGCATTAACTAAATGACAGACAGAAGAGAACTCCAGGCAGAGGAATAAAACAACAAAAAAGCCCGGAGCAAGGCCTGAAGAAAAACGCCAGCAGGGTCAAGGGGCAGTGAAAACGGGGAAGCAGGGAAGGAAGGAAAAAAGAATGACTCTTGGGTCCAACTGGGTGGTGATGGCATTGTCCCTGGAAACAGGAAACACTGGGAGAGGGTCAAGCTGGCAGTGAGGAAGCCATGAGGTCAATTGTGGACATGTGGAGTTCGGGGGAATGTTGGGACATCTAGGCAGAGCCATCAACTGGGAATCAGGGTATACAGCATATGTAAAAAGGCACCTCTGGGCCAGAGATAAAACCACGGCAGACACGTGTGTGCAAACAGTGACTGAAGCAGAGGAGGGGCCTGGGCGAGGCCACCCACCAGAAACTGAGAGAAGGGGGCCTCTGACAACGATTTAACACCCAAGAGCGGGAGGGTGACTGCAAAAGAGACTGCAAGGAGTGGTCTGAGAAGTACAGTGTCGTACTATGGAAGCTAAGGGAGCACAGTGTAGGCAGGAGAAAGAGGTGGTGGAGGTACCAGACGTTGTCACTGCCAGGCTCTGCAGGATGCCACCTTACTGATAGGACCAGCTAGCTGGGCAATGAAACTGGAGAGGCTCTTGTTGGAGACGTGAGCCTACCAGATAATCTCCCAGAGGGCCCTGGGAAGTGACCCAGGTATGAGGCTCAACTGCCAACAGCTTCCCAGCAAAAAAGAAACAGAAAAGCAGAGATGCAAAGTCTCTGCCATTGCATCCAATATGTATGGCTGGAAAACGACGGTGACACTGGAGACCCCACACCGGGCAGGACTACCCCTCTGACACAGGTGTCCAGCTGGACTGGGGCCTGCAGCCACAGCAACGGCTCAGCACCGGGCACGTCGGCCCCCAGCGTGGAATCCACTCACCTGGTAAGATCCCTGGACCCTGGACCTTGATCGTCTCCTTGTCCCGCTCGTCCGCCTGCTCTGAGTTCTCAACCACCTGATCCAGCTCCTCACTCAGCTAAAGGGAGGAACAAAGAGCACAGAGAAGTCAGCTACATCAGCTCTGCCTTTCTAGACTAAAATAAGAAAGCAGAGGCTGCTTCTCATTTAATTATCACCAAAAAAAAAAAAATCATACATTGTAGGGTATGTGCATGAGTGCACGTGAAGTCGCTTCAGTCCTGTCTGACTCTTTGCAACCCCATGGACGAGCTCCTCTCTCCATGGGATTTTCCAGGCAAGAAGACTGCAGTAGGTTGCCAGGCCCTCTGCTGGGGGACCTTCCCAACCCAGGGATTGAACCGTGTCTCTTTACGTCTCCTGAATACCCAGGAATAGAACCATGTCTCTTTACGTCTCCTGAATGGGGCAGGTGGGTTCTTTACCACTACCACCACCGGGGAAGCCAATGATGCAGGGTATGTTATACCAGCTCTACAGATGAACACAACGAAGTTCAGGAATTTCAAATAACTTCTTACATGTTAGTCTTCCAGGGCTACCATAACAAAGCACCACAAACTAGCTGGCTGAAAACAACAGGAATTTATCCCCTCATAGTTATGGAGGCGAGCAAGCTGAAGTCAAGGTGACGGCAGGGCTGGTTCCTTCTGAAGGCTGTGACGGAGAACCTCTTCCATGCCCCTCTTCTAGCTCCAGGTAATGCCAGCAATTCCTCGTGCTCCTTGGCTCTTAGATGCACCCACTCTCCAAACCGTCTCCATCTTTACATGGAGTCTGTGCCTCCACACGGTCATTCTTCTAATAAGAACACCAAGCAGGCTGATTGAGGGCCATTCTCCTCCAGTACAACCTCGTCTTAACTATGTACATCTGCAATACCGCTCTTTCCAAATAAGGTCACTCTCTGAGGTGCTGGGGGTAAAGACGTCAATGTATCTTTTCAGGGAACACAATTCAACTCACAAGACTTTCCATGGCCACAGAGACAGGAGCCAAATCCAAGTTAGTCTAGTTCCAAAACCCACGCTCTTAATCACTTTCCGGAAGAGGAGGAAATGCAAGCTTAGCGTCTGCTGAGGCAGAGGATGGAACAGTGAAGTCGGTGTCAGAGCTAAAGTCCACCAACTCAGGCTGCAAATGCAGAACAAAGTGGGGAGGGCAGGCCACCCCAGAGACAGGTGCTAATTAGCAGCCTGATAGCAGGCAACCTCCACCTCACTTCCTCAGTGTTCTCACCTGTCAAATGGGGACAATGATACAGTGATAACCGACAAGATCCACACTATTAAGGAGAAGAGCAAGAAACAGCAAGACCAGAGTGTCTCACTCCAGGTAGCAGCCAGCAATCCCCTGGACTGGAAGGGTGCGGGCAGGGATAGATTTTCCCAGTATTTTCTTAGGTTCCCAGTGTCAACACTCAAGGTCTCAAGATTTTATCTTTTTTAAAAATATTTTTCCCATTTTTTCAAAAATAATTTTACTTCTTTATTTATTTCTGGCTGCGCTGGGACTTCACTGCTGCTCAGGCTTTTTCTCCGGTTGAAACAAGTGGGGGCTACTCTCTAGTGGTGCATGAGCTTCTCACTGCAGTGGCTTTTCTTGTTCTAGATCACAGGCTCCAGGCGCACTGGCTTAGTAGTCGCAGTGCACGGGATTAGCTGCTCCATGACATGTGGGATCCTCCCAGACCAAGGATCGAACCTGTGTCTCCTGCACTGGCACGTGGATTCTTAACCTCTGGTCCACCAGGGAAGTCCCTCAAGACATTTTCATTCAAAATTCATCTCTAGGAGACTTGAGCTAAAATAAAGCTCTTAGGTACCTAATACTCTTCCATCTCCTCCTCCACACCTGCCCTTTTAGAATCAGGGAAAACTTCTAGTTTAAAGCCTTCCAAGCCCAAGAGAAAAAGGAAAACCAATACGTGAAAGAGGGTTAGAAGCTTAAAGAAGATACCAAGAGACCCGGGCCCCCAGTGGGAACACAGACCAAAAGAGCCCCAGGGCTCTCGCTGGCCAAAGGAAAAGGGAGGTACAAGTCCTGGAAAGGCCCAGCACTCTCGCTTCACAAAGGTTCAGCCTATAACCCTAACAGGCTCCCAACCCAGCTCCCCTCCTGACTACCTGAAGCCATAATAAACCCACCTCCTTGCCCGGCCCTGGCCAAGTTCTCCAGCATGACGCCTGCAAGAAAGAGTCAGGAGGCCTCCTTCTTCTGAAGGTGAGATACAGGACCTTCAGAACGGGCCACTGAGGAAGCCAAGGGGAGGGGTCCTTCTAGTGTCTCCCACTATGGGGAAACAGAAACTGAATCCACCCGTGGCCTTGACCCTGCAAGCAGGATAACTGCCTATGTTTTAGCAAACATATTAGGAGCCCTGCTTGAGAAAAGGATAGTAGAGTTTATGTGCGCATGATGAGAGACAGGGTCCTGTAAACCAGGACCCCAATGCTTCCCAGAAGCAGGAGCTGCCCACATCCTGTTAACAAGAACTAGCATTCACTGAGGGGCCACTACTGCCAGGCACTGAGCTAATCACCCTACATACCAACTCAGCTAATCCTCACAGCCCCATGAGATAAGGACTACCATTACCTTCATTTTACAGATGAACTGGAGGCTCAGAGAAGTGACTTGACAAAAGTCACACAAACGGCAAGAGGCAAGGCAAGGATAGGAACTCAGGCTTTTTGCCTTAAAAGTCCTAGTATTTGGGGATTCCCTGGTGGCTCAGTGGGTGGTGCCAACGCACGGGTGCAACCCCTGGTTGGAGAAGATTCCACGTGCCAGGGAACAACTAAGCCCATGCACTACTGCTGAGCCTGTGCTCTAGAGCCCAGGAGCCACAACCACTGAGCCTACACAGCCTAGAGCCTGTGCTCAGCAACGAGAGAGAGCCCCCGCAATGAGCAGCCTGTGTACTGCAACGAACAGTAGCCCCTACTCACCGCAACTAGAAAAAGCCCGCGTAGCAACGACACAGCAGAGCCAAAAATAAAGAAATCAAAAAAATTTTTAAGTTGTGGTATTTATCCATTATGCTCTATTCCCTATAAACCTGAAAACTTGCAGACTCAGGAAAAGACACAACTTATTCCCCAGGATTCTTCCACTGCCGTGGGTACAAAATCTAGGGGCCACAAAAATCCCAAGCACTGGCTAAAATCCAACAGGCTCCTTTGGGATAAAGGAAATGGTAGGAGAAACACAGAAATTTGTCCCAAAGTCAGATTCTAGCTCGGATCCTGCATTAAAAAATGGCAAACCTCAGGTAAATATATCATCTGTTTTCAACTTGACTTTCCTTTCTACTATAGGGCGAAGCCATCTGCTTTACAGACTCCACACAGTATTATTTACAAAGGGTGAAATGTACATGAGTATTGATTAGTATTGCTCAAGGCAGCAGCGGCTCATATGAGAGGGACTGATAGAAACTTCAGACTAGTCTGGAAAGTCAGACCGCATGGAGCACTTGAGATTTGAGATCCCTCCTTGTAAAATAAGGGAATTTTAACCAAAGGACTTGAAGAAGCAGTGTGAGCACAAGCATAGCAGGGGCACATTTTGAAACGAGTTTTCAGTGTGGTCAGAATCTAGGTGGGTGAGGAGATGACGACGGGATACGGCTGCAGGGCTGTCAGAGCTTGCTAAGAAGTCTGGACTGTTCTGGGCAGACCAGTGGCAGCATCAGGTGTATGTATAAAGGGATGCTCTGGAATCCGGGTAGTGAAGTGCAAGTCGCTCAGTTGTGTCCAACTCTTTGTGACCACACGGACCATACAGTCCATGGAGTTCTCCAGGCCAGAATACTGGAGTGGGTAGTCGTTCCCTCCTCCAGGGCATCTTCCCAACCCAGGGATCGAACCCAGGTCTCCCACATTGCAGGCGGATTCTTTACCAGCTGAGCCACAAGGGAAGCCCAGGATCAAGGGAGGACCCTGAACAAATGTGCACAGCATGGGAGACACCAAACAGGGAGAGGTGATCAGGGCAGAATCAGGGACTCAAACCTGAGGATGGAAGCTGCCTGAACTTGCCAAGAGAGGAGGGCACAGTGAGGGGAGAGCACCGGAGATGACCAGGGTTTGGGACCCTCTAGGAGGAACAGGAGAGCTGGAGTCAGGAGGAGAAGCTGGTCTGGGGAAAGAGCTGGAACCGCTCGTCGGTAGCTCAGGACAAGCAAGAAAAGAGACAAAGAACTGAAAAGTGAGACTTACAGTCGTGGGAGGAGGTGAAACGGGGGAGAGAAACGGAGCGGAGCGAGAAGCAGCTCTGTGGGGGAAAGCACACTTTCGCTTGCTAGCCATCCAGATGGGCTGTGATAATCGCTACCGCTAGCAGCTGAGGGGCCACGAGGCCCTGGGCGTGGAGGTGGGCTGCCGCCCAACGCGCCTCTACTCCGGCCGGGGAGAAAGAAGGGCGCGGGTGCTTCCACTTGTTGCAAAGAACCCGACGGTCCTCGAGGCGCCCCGGGGAGCTGCCCGGCGGGCCGCGCTGCCGCCCGGGTCCGGACAAGGCTTTCAATCAGTCACCGGCTGGTTACGGGTCGCGGCTCCAGGGCCCCGGGGCTCCATCCTTCGGCCCAGCCACGGCCGCGTCCGGAGGAGGCTCCGCGCCCCGCTTCCTTCCTGCTCCGCCGCAGCTCGGCACGAGGGGGGACCCCTCCCCCGACCGCTCCTCGGCGGCGCGCTCTGCCCACCCAGACGCCCCCCACCCCGGGCACCCCAGAAAACGCCCGGACCCCCGAGACCCGCTCCGCCTCGCGGCAAACTGTGCTGTAGCACCCTCCCCGCCACTGCGGTGCCTGTACCTCTTGGTAGGATGTGGAGAGCTCCTGGCGGATCATGGCCTTGACCGGAGTTAAGGCACACCTGAGCCCGCTCGAGTTCGCGAGAAGTAGCTCCCCGAGAACCGCCGCCGCAGCCCGAGATCCACCGGCTCTCCGCGGCAACGCGAAACCTGCTCGGAGGGAGGAGCGGCTTCGTGACCAAGGCGGGGGCCGCACTCGGCGCATGCGCCTCGCGCCCCACAGCGCCGGGGCCGCAAAAGGCCTGCTGGAAAATGTAGTTCTGGGCGGGGGACGGTTCCATTCAGTCGCTCAGTCGTGTCCGACTCTGCGACCCCATCGACCGCAGCACGCCAGGCCTCCCTGTCCATCACCAGCTCCCAGAGTTTACCCAAACTCATGTCCATTGAGTTGGTGATGCCATCCAACCATCTCATGCTCTGTCGTCCCCTTCTCCTCCTGCCTTCAATCTCTCCCAGCTTCAGGGTCTTTTCCATTGAGTCAGCTCTTCGCATCAGGTGGCCAAAGTATTGGAGTTTCAGCTTTAGCATCAGTCCTTCCAACGAATATTCAGGACTGATTTCCTTTAGGATGGACTGGTTGGATCTCCTTGCAGTCCAAGAGACTCTCAAGTCTTCTCCAACACCAAAGTTCAAAAGCCTCAATTCTTCGGCTCTTAGCTTTCTTTATAATCCAACTCTCACATCCGTACATGACTACTGGAAAAACTATAACTTTGACTAGACGAACCTTTGTTGGCAAAGTAATGTCTCTGCTTTTTATTTTATTTATTTATTTATTTATTTTTTGAGAGGAAAGCTGATCTTTCTTTTCATCTTTATAACTGCTGGTTTTCATAGCAGCTAATATAGCCCTTAGTTCTTGATAGGTATATATGGGCTCTTTATTTTCATTTTCTTTTTTATCAGGTACCGTTTCATTTTTATTGTCTATTTCAACAGGTACCTTCTCAGGCTCACTCTCTTTTTTAACAAGTACTTTTTCATTTTTACTTTCCTTTTTGGCAAGTCCCTTTCCAGATTCAAGAGCGGGATCTAAAACATTTCTAATCATATTCCACAGAGAAAAGGTGTTAGTAGGAATTTTCTCTGGGCCGTGCTGAGCACAATAATTTCTTAGTTGTTTTCCTGCTAAGTTGCTGCTGCTAAGTCACTTCAGTCGTGTCCGACTCTGTGTGACCCCGTAGACGGCAGCCCACCAGGCTCCCTCATCCCTGGGATTCTCCAGGCAAGAACACCAGAGTGGGTTGTCATTTCCTTCTCCTGTCTCTGCTTTTTAATAAAGCAGGTTGGTCATAACATTTTTTCCAAGGAGCAAGCGTCTTTTAATTTCCTAGCTGCAATCACTATCTGGAGTGATTTTGGAGCCCCCAAAATAAAGTCTGTCACTGTTTCCATTGTTTCCCCATCTATTTGCCATGAAGTGATGGAACCAGATGCAGGGGACCACGCTCCGCTTTCCTTGGACAGCAAAGCCTGGGGGTTACCCAGAGCCACGCATTCACCCGGGTGTTAGGTGCACATGCTTTCCTCATCTCTTACTTCCTCTCTTTATTGGAGGGGGACGGAGAAGATGAGTGGAAAGTGGAACAAGGGGGCCAAGTCAGATGGGTAGGAGATCCTAATCTATAATTGCAAGAGGAAGCGTGGCCTGGTGCTTTATAACTGTTGTAAATATCTGCAAAGCAATTTGTTACCGAGCAAGTTCAGTATTACGCCTTTTATCCCGCGAGGAACCCTATGAGGGCATTTTTCTTTCTGTTTTACAGATGAGGAAACTGAGGTACCTTGTTTCAGAAAGGATTGGGAGAAGGCCATGAACAAATGAAGATTATTTAACCCAGGAACAAGCAACAGAACCCAGTTCTTTCATCATTCCTGGGCCAAACCCTTGGAGTTAGGACCTCTAGATTCTCATCCTGGCTCTCTGCCCCTCTCCCACAGGTCTGAGCTGTCCTCTGTTCGCCTTAGAAGGCAACTGCTAAACGCTACCTGCTTCCTAGATCCTTTGAATCAAAATAGGTCATGCAGCAAAACCCAAAGATGCTGTTTGCAGCAGCAAAAGCCTCCTGCCCTGAATGTGGTGGAAAATTGGGTGTTTGCCCTGTAGCGGGGCGGACTCACATCTTCCCCTCCTCCCACTGCCGGAACAGCTGTTCTGTGTGGTGCCCTCGGCTGCTCAGTGGTGCAGCAGATAGAGGTTGCTTATGCCTTGGTGAATGCTTGCTCTGTGTTCCGCGCAGCTGCAACTCTACAAACCCCCGCACGCAGCCACTCAGGGCCTCTTCCCTCCTCAGTGGCAACCACCGTAGCACCAGCCACATCAGAGCACCCTGAATCTCCAGAGTGTTCCTAGTGGGAGGCCTCCAGCACCTCTTCTGACCACTCCACCCCAGCCTAGGCCCTCTCAGTTCAGTTCAGTCGCTTAGTTGTGTCTGACTCTTTGAGACCCCATGGACTGCAGCATGCCAGGCTTCCCTGTCCATCACCAACTCCCCTCTCACATCATTAAATGGGACAATATATATAGCACCTAACACATAGTAAGCAATCAGCAAAAACGTGTTAAGTTTATGAATGGAACACTTATTCCAGCCATTTCATTTAACAGTTGCTTACCAAAACAAATAGACAATAATAAACAACTCATTAAATGCCCTACATTACTACAAGGGAGGTTGATAGAACAAGTCATGCAATCATAGAAATTTAGAACTAGAAGGAACCAGAGAAGTCTAGTTCAGCCTTATCATTTCTCTCTACTCTGTTGGTATGACCAAATTGGAAAGTGATGGGTTCCTGCATTTGAAGGAGATACTGATTAATACAATATTTGACATGGCTGAAACACAGTGTGGTCAGCACTGGGATATAGACATGAATAAGGTACTCCAAAGCCCTTGCTCTCGTGGCTCTTCCATGCTAGAGTCGAGAAACAGGCTGTGTGCATGAAAATGGAATTTTCTATCCTTGATGTCCCTGAGTCCTCTCCTCCCATTTCCACATGAGCACACACCAATCAGGCTTTTATGTTCTCCACTCTGCTGAGAGGGTGCTGATTAAGGTTTGACCTCTGAGTTGTCAAATCAGATGGCCATTTTCCCACCCTCCTCTCTCTTGATCTATCGACTGCATTGGCCTAGCTCTTCCTCCTTCCTCCTTGTACACTTTCTTCCTCTGCCTTCAGGACACCACGTACTCCATTTTGCTTCCCACCTCACTTGCTGCTCCTTCTCCAGACTCCTTTTTGCTGATTTCGCCTCATCCCATCAACTCTGCAGGGTGGCCTTCCTCAAGCTAGGTCTTTGATCTTTCTTCTCACTCCCGAGGAACTAATAAAGTGGTCTCTTGTAGTCTCATGGCTTGAATTACTACCTATACCCTGCGAATTCCTGTTATGGGTCAAATTGTGTTCCCCCCCAAAAGTACGTGGAAGTCCTAACCCCTGGTATCCCAGAATGTAACCTTACTTGGAAATAGGATTGTGGCAGATGTCATTAGTCAAGACGAGGTCATGCTAAGCAAGGCAATCCCTTCATCTATTATAACCCGTGACCTTACAAGAAGATGGAAGAGGATATTACGATACACATACCGGGAGAATGCCCAATGCAGCTATAGTCCATGGTGAGCTGTAATTCACCTGCTGGTGCATGGTTCAGGAGGCCAGACTCCATCCCTAGCCTGGCAATGGGCAGTATTCCAAGGATTGCCAGCCACCACCAGAGGCTAAGAAGAGGCAATTAAGGATTCTATCTAGAGTCTTGGAGGGACCTAGCTTACACCTTGATTTCGGACTTCTAGCCTCCAGAAGGAGAAGGCAATGGCACCCCACTCCAGTACTCTCGCCTGGAAAATCCCATGGGCAGAGGAGCCTGGTGGGCTGCAGTCCATGGGGTCGCGAAGAGTTGGACACGACTGAGTGACTTCACTTTCACTTTTCACTTTCATGCATTGGAGAAGGAAATGGCAACCCACTCCAGTGTTCTTGCCTGGAGAATCCCAGGGACGGGGGAGCCTGTTGGGCTGCCGTCTATGGGGTCGCACAGAGTCAGACACGACTGAAGTGACTTAGCAGCAGCAGCCTCCAGAATCGTGATAGGATACATTTTTGTTATTTTAAGCAATCAAGTCTGTGGCATTTTGATATAGCAGGCTTAGGAATAGAGCACAATTCTAGCGTGAATTTTGTATTCCAAGTGAATTCAAATGCATATCTCCAGCCTCCAGCTCTCCCCTGAGCCCAGGCTCACCCGTCCGGGTGCCTAAGCAACTTCTCCACTGGATGTCCACCTGGCAACAGCAGAGGGTATCTGTGACCAAACTGCCTGGTTCTAAGTCTTGGTTCTGCCACTTACTGAATGGGAACTTTATTTAATCTCTCTGTGCATCCGTTACCTGCCATGAAAAATAGCAATATTACTACCTATCCCTACAGCTCTGAGAAGATTAACTGAGTCATCAGCTGTAAAGTGCTTGGAATGCCACCAGGCACACTGTAAGGATATGGTGTAGTAGTGTCAGTGGTTACAACAGGCTTTAAGTGCAACTACTGATCTTCCTATCCCAAACCCACTCCCCTCTCAGGTTTCCTCAGTGTCATAAACTCCATCTTCCCATTTGCTTTGGTCAAACTCTGGAGTCATCCTTGGTTCTTTTCTTCCTCTTACACTCCACATCTAAATCAGCAAATCCTGCTGACTCTACTGTATTCAGAATCTGGCCCCTTTTCATCACCTCTATCATCACCATCGTGGTACAAACCACCAGCATTTCTCGTAGTTTATTTTCAGTTGCCTCCTAGCTGGTCCTCTCTATTTCTACCCTGGCTACAACCATGGCCAATTCCCAACACAGCAGTCAGGGAGAGCCTGCTAGACAAAGGCAGATCATGTCACTCCTCTGCTTTGCCTCCTCCAAAGCCAGAGTCCTGACAGGGACCTATCAGGCACTATAAGATCTGTCCTGCAATGCCTACCTTGTCTGTTTTTCCTCCCTTCCCTCTCTCTCTCCTCACCTTAACATGCTGAGCGTAAGAGACTTGCAGTGGCTGTTCCTGTTCTCAGATCAGAGATCAGATCAGTTGCTCAGTCGTGTCCAACTCTTTGCAACCCCATGAATCGCAGCACGCCAGGCCTCCCTGTCCATCACCAACTCCTGAAGGTCACTCAGACTCACATCCATCGAGTCAGTGATGCCATCCAGCCATCTCATCCTCTGTCGTCCCCTTCTCCTCTTACCCCCAATCCTTCTCAGCATCAAAGTCTTCTCCAATGAGTCAAGTCTTCCCATGAGGTGGCCAAAGTACTGGAGTTTCAGCTTTAGCATCATTCCTTCCAAAGAAATCCCAGGGCTGATCTCCTTCAGAATGTTCTGGGAATTGCTCTAATCCTGGAGATACCAAAGGAACATTTCATGCCAAGATGGGCACAATAAAGGACAGAGATGGTGTGGACCTAACAGAAGCAGAAGATATTAAGAAGAGGTGGCAAGAATACACAGAAGAACTGTACAAAAAAGAGCTTCATGACCCAGATAATCATGATGATGTGATCACTGACCTAGAGCCAGACATCTTGGAATGTGAAGTCAAATGGGCCTTAGAAAGCATCACTACGAACAAAGCTAGTGGAGGTGATGGAATTCCAGTGGAGCTATTCCAAGTCCTGAAAGATGATGCTGTGAAAGTGCTGCACTCAATATGCCAGCAAATTTGGAAAACTCAGCAGTGGCCACAAGATTGGAAAAGGTCAGTTTTCATCCCAATCCCAAAGAAAGGCAATGCCAAAGAATGCTCAAACTACTGAACAATTGCACTCATCTCACACGCTAGTAAAGTAATGCTCAAAATTCTCCAAGCCAGGCTTCAGCAATATGTGAACCGTGAACTTCCTGATGTTCAAGCTGGTTTTAGAAAAGGCAGAGGAACCAGAGATCAAATTGCCAACATCCGCTGGATCATGGAAAAAGCAAGAGAGTTCCAGAAAAACATCTATTTCTGCTTTATTGACTATGCCAAAGCCTTTGACTGTGTAGATCACATTAAACTATGGAAAATTCTGAAAGAGATGGGAATACCAGACCACCTGATCTGCCTCTTAAGAAATCTGTATGCAGGTCAGGAAGCAACAGTTAGAACTGGTCATGGAACAACAGACTGGTTCCAAATAGGAAAAGGAGTACGTCAAGGCTGCATATTGTCACCATGTTTATTTAACTTATATGCAGAGTACATCATGAGAAATGCTGGACTGAAAGAAACACAAGTTGGAATCAAGATTGCCGGGAGAAATATCAATAACCTCAGATATGCAGATGACACCACTCTTATGGCAGAAAGTGAAGAGGGCCTAAAAAGCCTCTTGATGAAAGTGAAAGTAGAGAGTGAAAAGGTTGGCTTAAAGCTCAACATTCAGAAAACGAAGATCATGGCATCTGGTCCCATCACTGCATGGGAAATAGATGGGGAAACAGTGGAAACAGTGTCAGACTTTGTTTTTCTGGGCTCCAAAATCAGTGCAGATGGTGACTGCAGCCATGAAATTAAAAGACGCTTACTCCTTGGAAGGAAAGTTATGACCAACCTAGATAGCATATTCAAAAGCAGAGACATTACTTTACCAACAAAGGTTCGCCTAGTCAAGGCTATGGTCTTTCCTGTGGTCATGTATGGATGTGAGAGCTGGACTGTGAGGAAGGCTGAGTGCCGAAGAATTGATGCTTTTGAACTGTGGTGTTGGAGGAGACTCTTGAGAGTCCCTTGGACTGCAAGAAGATCCAACCAGTCCATTCTGAAGGAGATCAATCCTGGAATTTCTTTAGAAGGAATGATGCTAAAGCTGAAACTCCAGTATTTTGGCCACCTCATGCGAAGAGTTGACTCATTGGAGAAGACTCTGATGCTGGGAGGGATTGAGGGCAGGAGGAGAAGGGGACGACAGAGGATGAGATGGCTGGATGGCATCACTGACTTGATGGGTGTGAGTCTGGGTGACCTCTGGGAGCTGGTGATGGACAGGGAGGCCTGGCGTGCTGCGGTTCATGGGGTCGCAAAGAGTCGGACACGACTGAGCGACTGATCTGATCTGATCTGATCTGGGAGTTCTATGTCTCACTTCCTCACTGCCTTCATGTCTTTCTCCCAGTATCTCCTTATCTATATCAGTATCACCTCCTCTGAGCATCCTGTTAAAACAGCAAACCTCACTGCCAGCTCATCCCCCTACGCAACTTTACTTTTTGCCCTAGTATGTACCACCTTCTGAGTTTCTTATATTGGGTTTGAAAAGTTGAATATTTCCTGCTGTATCAGTAAACAAGAATGCAAGGATGTCATGCTGCTGCTGCTAAGTCACTTCAGTCGTGTCCGACTCTGTGTGACCCCATAGACGGCAGCCACCAGGCTCCCCCGTCCCTGGGATTCTCCAAGCAAGAACACTGGAGTGGGTTGCCATTTCCTTCTCCAATGCAGGAAAGTGAAAAGTGAAAGTGAAGTCACTCAGTCGTGTCCGACTCTCAGTGACCCCATGGACTGCAGCCTACCAGGCTCCTCCATTCATGGGATTTTCCAGGCAAGAGTACTGGAGTTGGGTGCCATTGCCTTCTCCGCAAGGATGTCATAGTTATCAGCCATTCCAGCTCTGCCAAATGAGCCAGTGAGCCCTAAGGGAACTCAGGAAAGAGAAGAATGTCTGCCATCTAGCAGCCATCACACTGCAGCCTCTTCCTGCAGTAAACCTTGTGGAAAGAAAGCACAGGACGTAAAAATACCGAAACTGGCCCCAGATAGCTGAGGGGCATATGAAAGTAATGATTTCAGTGAGCCCAGATCTTGCATCTTCCCATACACAGAAAAGAGCTATATTCCTTAATTGGGTTATCTGGGTTTCTTTAATTAACAATCATCTTTTGATGTTCACCACCTGCCCTTTGTTGCAAAACTTCCACATAACCTGGCTCCTCCCCTCTCCTCCTCAAAGCAGCTATTCCAGGGTCACTTGAGATGCTATCTCCTGGGCTGGAAGTCCTAAAAAGTCCCACCGAATAAAATATAACTCTCACCTTTTAGGTTGTGAGTACTTTTAAGTCGAAAGGATTTTTCTGTAGCAGCTTCCGGAAAAAACCCGTACGAACTTTTTGGCTACCAATATTTTCAGCCTCTTTGTACTGTTTCAGCTCCTTGAAGATGAGGTGCTTATGTGTTTGGCTCATTTCTGTATCCCAGGGCCTCCGACAAGGGTATGATTGGCAGTTGCTGGTACCCAGAGTAGTTGAATAAAGAAATGAACAAAGTAATTTCACATAGTGACCAGAGCTCTAAATAAAGGAAAAGAGAAAATGGGATAGCATAGCGAGTGCCAGGGCGGCTATGGGAGGAGGTGCTGATCATGGGGAGTCCAGAAAGGCCTCAGGATGGTAGATTCCTGTGAGTTGAGACTTGAGTGACAAGAGGGTCATGATGACCTGTGCCCCAGGCCCATGAGGACTTGTACCCAAGTACAGAGGCCCAGGCTGGGACCCAAACAGAAGGTGATGTGGCTGGAGCGGGTTAATGGAGGGGCCCTTAGGGACAGTCAGATGGTTGCAGGAAGGCAGCCGATTCTGACTCTAAACTGTTTCTTTGACTTGCTTTTTTTTTTTGCTTTTGCTATTATAATTATACTTCCTGGAGGACCCTGTCCCCTCGGCCTGACTGTAAACTAAAGCACCTTTGTTCAGCTCCTAGAGTGACGGTTGTTTGTCCCTGCCCACCTGTGAATAGAAGAGATTAACACACCCCTTCCAAAGGCTAGCCATTCCCTTGGAGATGTTTGGCAAGACTGTAGACCCTTTCACTTTACTTCCCCACTGCCTCTCCCTCTCTGCTCTGCCTTTTGACTTTAGTTCCTCATTGCTTCTTTCTGTCAGATAGTTAGAATAGAAAACAGGAGTCCAAAATGGCGGTGGCTAAAAGACAAGTACCGGAAAAGCCTGCGAAAATAGAACAAAGGAAGGTCCAAGGACCTGAGTGAGGACTTCAGGTAGAAGAGCACTCCTGGCTAAGCCCAATTTGCATAGTGCAGGCCCAGGAGGAAGAAAATGATATATCAGATCAGATCAGTTGCTCAGTCGTGTCCGACTCTTTGCGACCCCATGAACCGCAGCACGCCAGGCCTCCCTGTCCATCGCCAGCTCCTGGAGGTCACCCAGACTCGCATCCATCGAGTCAGTGATGCCATCCAGCCATCTCATCCTCTGTCGTCCCCTTCTCCTCCTGCCCTCAATCCCTCCCAGCATCAGAGTCTTCTCCAATGAGTCAACTCTTCGCATGAGGTGGCCAAAATACTGGAGTTTCAGCTTTAGCATCATTCCTTCCAAAGAAATTCCAGGATGGATCTCCTTCAGAATGGACTGGTTGGATCTTCTTGCAGTCCAAGGGACTCTCAAGAGTCTCCTCCAACACCACAGTTCAAAAGCATCAATTCTTCGGCACTCAGCCTTCTTCACAGTCCAGCTCTCACATCCATACATGACCACAGGAAAGACCATAGCCTTGACTAGGCGAACCTTTGTTGGTAAAGTAATGTCTCTGCTTTTGAATATGCTATCTAGGTTGGTCATAACTTTCCTTCCAAGGAGTAAGCGTCTTTTAATTTCATGGCTGCAGTCACCATCTGCAGTGATTTTGGAGCCCAGAAAAACAAAGTCTGACACTGTTTCCACTGTTTCCCCATCTATTTCCCATGCAGTGATGGGACCAGATGCCATGATCTTCGTTTTCTGAATGTTGAGCTTTAAGCCAACCTTTTCACTCTCCACTTTCACTTTCATCAAGAGGCTTTTTAGGCCCTCTTCACTTTCTGCCATAAGAGTCGTGTCATCTGCATATCTGAGGTTATTGATATTTCTCCCGGCAATCTTGATTCCAACTTGTGTTTCTTTCAGTCCAGCATTTCTCATGATGTACTCTGCATATAAGTTAAATAAACATGGTGACAATATGCAGCCTTGACGTACTCCTTTTCCTATTTGGAACCAGTCTGTTGTTCCATGACCAGTTCTAACTGTTGCTTCCTGACCTGCATACAGATTTCTTAAGAGGCAGATCAGGTGGTCTGGTATTCCCATCTCTTTCAGAATTTTCCATAGTTTATTGTGATCTACACAGTCAAAGGCTTTGGCATAGTCAATAAAGCAGAAATAGAAGTTTTTCTGGAACTCTCTTGCTTTTTCCATGATCCAGCGGATATTGGCAATTTGATCTCTGGTTCCTTTGCCTTTTCTAAAACCAGCTTGAACATCAGGAAGTTCACGGTTCACATATTGCTGAAGCCTGGCTTGGAGAATTTTGAGCATTACTTTACTAGCGTGTGAGATGAGTGCAATTGTTCGGTAGTTTGAGCATTCTTTGGCATTGCCTTTCTTTGGGATTGGGATGAAAACTGACCTTTTCCAATCTTGTGGCCACTGCTGAGTTTTCCAAGAGCCAAAGGGCTCTCTCTCTCTCTCTCCCCACTCCCGGCAACCCGCCCCCCCACCCCCACCCCCCGCCACCTAACCCTGCGTGCCTGTGCTCTCTCTCTCTCTCTCTCTTAACTCTCTTTCTCCTGCGCACTGGGGTGTTCTTCTCTTCGCGTCTTTGGATCGACGTGCCCTCATGCCTCAAAGATGGATTTTCCTGCTATTATCTAAATAAAATAGAGCTGTAACACGGAGCTGTAACATTGATTTGTCTAAAAGCTATAACACGGACTGTCCAAGACCTGAGAGCTGTGACACGCCGAGGGGAGCTTTAATGTCCGTCATTCCAAATCTTTGTTGTGATGAGACAGAACCGAGCAGCATACACTAGCCTGACATTTCTCTGATCTACAAAAGAACCTGGCATCCAGACCCCAATAAGATGGTTGTCTTGAGGTGCTAGCCTGCCATCTTCTTGGTCTGCTGACTCCCCGATTAAAGTCTCTAACATGCCTCAACCTCTGGTCTCAGATTCACTGGCCTGTCATGCGGTGAGCCAAGAGAATTTGGACTTGGTAACAAGATGAGCACGTAGAAGCCAGGTCGGTGGAGGCTGGGTTGGGCTGATCCTGGGCTTGTTTGCTCTCAGATCCCATTCTTGCCTCTCCTGCTCTGGGTTACAGGAACTGGTCCTGAAGGCTGGGTTTCCACTGGGCTCAGCCAAGAGGAAGCTCTGCTGGAAGCCTGGAGCAGAACTGGGCAAACGGGAAGCCAGGATTTTTCTTTTCCTTGTGCTCTGCCCCAGCAGCTTCCCTTCCACAGCTCTAGTCCCGATACAAACATTGTGTGTGTGTGTGTGTGTGTGTGTGTGTGTGTGTGTGTTTCTAGCTTCAGTCACGTGACCCAGGCTCCTAAGCTCTAAAACACTCCCGGATGTTACAAATTTTGGCTCCCTCAGGGTTGCTTCTGAGCCTCTTCCATCACCTATATAACCAACTCCCTACAGTACAGCCGTAGAATAGTTTCTGTTTTCCTTGATGGTAACTGGCTGATTCATTTGGGAAAACAAATCTGGAGAAGTAGAAATCTCTTCAATCTGGAGAGAGCAATCATGAGGATGCCTGGAGAAATTCAAGGGCATGTGAACATGCTATGCCATTATAGACTCACACTCAGCGTCTCTGGGACGGGGAATCTGATCAGTAGAAATTATAGGGAGTTTCCTTGGGCGCAAAGCAGTTCCTAACAATACAATTGTAGGGAGAGAAAAGGGCTCAAGCAGAGATGCTGCACCCTGTATGCCAAGGAACAGGATGCATCAGGAAAGGGGTGATATTCTAAGGGCTTAGCAGGGCCTCTTCTAATCGGGAGACCTGGTGACACGGTGTAACATGGATATTGCACAGCTTACACAACTTTTCACATCTGTATCACTTTTAGTTTCAGCACAGTCCTACCTAGGAGGTAGGCTGGTATGTTACGGATGTGGAAATTAAGATTCAGATGGTTTGTGGACAGGTCCTGTTTAGGTTGCTCTGTAATCAAAGCCCACTCTTGAAGAAGTACAGGGCTGAAAACTTCGCACAATCAAAGAAGGGAAGTATAGACTGGTGGTCGGGGCAGACTCTGGGCCATGGGGCCCGTGCTTGAATCTTGGCTCTTCCACCTACTGTGTGACACTGAGCAAGGCACTTAAGGTCTGTGCAGTTCAGTTTCATCATTTGTAAAATGGGTGATAATAACAGATCTTACTTACTACGTGGAATGGGATTCCCTCGTAGCTCAGTCGGTAAAGAATCTGCTGCAATGCAGGAAATCCTGGTTTGATTCCTGGATCTGGAAGATGCCCTGGAGGAGAAAATGGCAACCCACTCTAGTATTCTTGCCTGAGAAATCCCGTGGACAGGGGAGCTTCACAGAGTTACTGCTGCTGCTGCTGCTAAGTCACTTCAGTCGTGTCCGACTCTGTGTGACCCCATAGATGGCAGCCCACCAGGTTCCCCTGTCCCTGGGATTCTCCAGGTAAGAACACTAGAGTGGGTTTCCTTCTCCAATTCATGGAAGTGAAAAGTGAAAGTCAAGTCGCTCAGCTGTGTCCTACACTTCGCGACCCCATGGACTGCAGCCTTCCAGGCTCCGCCATCCATGGGATTTTCCAGGCAAGAGTACTGGAGTGGGGTGCCATGAGCTAATACATGTAAAAGTGCTTAGTACACAGCAAGCCCATCTTTGGTGGCCAGTTCTCCTAACCACAAAATCTTGGCGAGCCTCAAGAACTCAGTCCTCAGTCCTCCTCCTTTCAATCTACATGCCCTTCCTGATGATCTCATCCATTCGGTGGCTTTAAATACAAACTAAATGCCAAAGTTTCCAAATTTTCTCTCTCTAGCCTGAGCTCTCCCTTCAATTCCAGACTCATACAGCCAACTGTCTATTTGATACTTCCACCTGGCTGTCTAAGTGTTCTCAGAGTGAACAAGCCTGATCTTGATCCTCACCCAAACCTGCTCCTCCTACTGTCTCTCCTTATCTCAGTAAGTGGAGACTCCATCCTTCAGCTGTCCAGGCCAAAAACCCTCGGGGTCATCCCTGGCTCCTCTCTGTCTCTCAGACCCCATGTCTCATCTGTCAGCAAATCCTGTGAGCCACACATGCAAACCAAATCCGTGATCCACCCACTTCTCATCACCTCCCTTGCTATGGACCAGAGCCAAAGCACCATCATCTCTCGCCTGGATTATAACAGTAGCTCCCACTTCTGTCTCTTCTCCACACAGGAGCCAAAGTCATTCCATGAACATTTTAACTCATTCCTCTGTTCCATTCACTCAGCCTAAAAGCCAAAGTCATTAAAAAAAAAAAAAAGCTGTGAGGCCCCATAAGATCTGCCCCTTGCCTCCAGCCCCCGTACCCCCTTACCCGCCAACCACACCGCCTACCCTTCTTCCCTCCTTGCTGTACCTCCAACAAGCAGGACACTCTCCTTCCTCAGCTTTTCTGCAGTTTTCCCTTTGCAAGGATTGCTCCCCGCACCCCCAAGCTACCTCCCTCATTTCCCATTGGGCGTATGTGTGTTCCTCACTCAGTTGTGTCTGACCCTTTGCAACCCCATGGACTGTAGCCTGCCAGGCTCCTCTGTCCATGGAACTCTCCAGGTAAGAATACTGGAGTGGGTTGCCATTTCCTTGCCAGGGGATTTTCCCCACCCAGGGATCAAACCCGGGTCTCCTGCATTGCAGGCGGATTCTTTACCATCTGAGCATATTTCCTCTAGACGTTTATATAAATAGTGTCTTCCCTGGGGCTTTCCCCCGACAGCCTATTTAAAATTCCAATTCCCAATGCTCCCTATTCAGTGCCTATTTCCCCGCCCTCTCTAGCATTCCTCACCACCTAAGTGTACTCCTTTTGTCTATTTCACCCATAGAAGGTAGACTCGGTTGGGGGTGGATCTGCCTTCTTCAGCCATGTGTCTCCAGTGGCCTGGTATGTAGAAACCCCAAAAAGCATTTTCTGAATAATGAAGACATCCTTGCACAAATGTTAGCTATTATTATTTCAGGGTATGTCTTTGATGTACCCCACTTTTGCAAAAATCCTTTGGCGACCCGAAATTTAAACACAACTGGGAAAAAAAAAATCAGCCCAAAGTAAAAATGAATTAAGAAAGTTGGGGTCCTAGGTTATAAATACATCTTCCCCAGGTGCTGGAATGCTGGGCTGAGTCAACTCTGTAATCTTAACACAAGGGACTGTTGTGACACGTGCCACTCTTAGGCGAAATTTTCAGTCTGTAGTTTGTAGACCCGCAGCATCCCAGCTCCAAGTTTCCGATCTCGGGGTCCGGGTGGCCGAGCGTGGGACGCCGCGCGCGGGAGGCACGGAGTCCGGCTCTCGGCTTCCGGCTCGCGGGCCTCCGGGCGCTGGGCCGGCGCGCGCGGGGCGGGGCTCCGGGGCCGCTGGGCGGGCGCGCTCGGGCTCCGCCGCCCAGGCCGCCCCTGACCCGGCTCGGCTCGCTCACCATGGCGGGCCCAGCGCCCGGGCGGCGGCTGGTCGCGCTGGCCCTGATCGTCGCGCTGGCCGCGGGGCTCCCCGCAGCCGGGGCCGGGCAGGCGCCGCGTCCTGCCGAGCGGGGTCCCCCGGTGCGGCTCTTCACGGAGGAGGAGCTGGCCCGCTACGGCGGGGAGGAGGTGAGCGCGGGCCCGGGGACTGGGCCGAGTCCCGCCAAGCGGAGACGGGGGCGGAGACCCCCGGGAGGCCGCGGCGCGCGGGAGAGATCTCGGGGTGCGGGGGGGGGCGGGGCAGGCGCAGGCCTCGGGGGGCGGCCCCTCCGGGAGTCCCGGCCCCGAGCGGGGCGCGAGGCCTGCCCGGCCCCTCTGTCCAAGCCTGATCGCCGCCTGGGGGCACGGGGAGGTCCCCAGCCGGCGGGCGCCCGGCTCCCCGCTTCCCGGGCCAAAACACCCACCCCGAGCCTCTCCCTCTCTCTTCCCTGGAGCTGTTTCCTTGAGACGCGTTTTGACTCGCAGTCAGTACCGGAAACGGAGAAACTTTTGTTTTCAGTGTGAGCATCAGCTGGGGACAGACACTTGTGCCTCCTCCGGGGAAGGCACAGAGGGCAGCAAGGCCTGCTCCCTGGGCTAGGCGGGCGTGGGGGCAGGCCCAGGGGTGCGCCAGTCTCTCCCTGCTCTTCTGTCTTCCGGCCTCCGTATCCCCCCGACTCCTCAAACTGGCTTTTAGTACCTATGCTCTTGGGGCCAGACCAGAGCTGGGGGAGCCGGCAGAGGGGGGAGATCGGAGGTTGGAAACAGAGCTATCCCACCCTTCTCAGCCGGTCAGCACTCCAGGATACCGCTCAGAGTCACCTGACCGTTCTGGTTGGTGGGGCCCAGTGTGATGGCTGCGGAGCCTGAGAACAGGGTGCTGCCCAGGAGAAGGACCATGAGGGCTGAAATTAGGTCAGGAGATGGGGAAGAGTTAGGTGTGGAAATCAGGGAAGGATAGCATTTCAGAGTAGATAGGAATCCTGCTTTTATACTGTGAGCAAACGGAGGCATGCCACAGGGTAGTGGGAGGAGAAGGAAGGAACCTAATATTCTCTCGTTAAAACCCTCTGCTGTGGGCTTCCTAACCCCCAAGTTTAGTGGCCTTAGCGGGCCTAGGTTCACAAGAGGGACTTAGAAACCTGGGCCCTAGGCAGTGGCGCTACTTTGGATTTCACTGTACATAGAGGTTGGTTAGAAGCCTGAGTCACTGAGAACGCGAAAGGAGGGTGACAGAGATGTGGCAGGATTTGGAGCAGCAGGGAATCTGTGCAGGGAAGAGTTAACATTGCAGGCCTGCCGTCCTTAGATAGGCCCGCTTGCAAGAGTGGCTCTTGGCTTGGTGTCTGGATTTCCAGGGTGTTCCACACTTCCCTAACAGATAAAGGGGCCTCTTTGTACAAACTGTGTTCATATTGAACAGTGCTGGGCAGAGCTTGCATGGCTGGCCCCCAGTAAAGACCTTGGGCTCTGAAGCTCTCTGGGGCTTCCCTGGGCAGAAACATCATACATGAGTTGCTGCATTTTGTTGCGGAGAGAGAACACGCTCTGTTGACCCCCTCTTGGGAGGGCGAGAGCCTAACAAAGTCCACAGGTGGATTCCTCTAGGCTTCTCCTGTGTCCTTTCCCCTTAAGATCCAGCTGTGTATCCTTGCTACATTGCTGTAATAAACTAGCTCTGAGTCCAACTCTGCCAAATTCTCTGAGTCCTCCTCATGAATCTCCAAATCTAGGGGTGATCCTAGGGACCCCCAGCACAGAACCCAAGGGAAGAAAGAGTTCTAAGTGGCAGTCATATCCAGCAGCCACGCCGAGGCTGCAAGATAAAGATCCTTGGTTTTTTATGCAGGTATTATTGATGGATGCTCAGCTGCGGGAAGGAGAGAGGGAAACTTAAGATGGAAGCAGGTTAAGGGAAAAATTGTTTCCGGGTATGGAGTCCAGAGGATGTCTGTAGTAAGAGGGGAAAGAGGCAGTTCGGTGCAGCTGGTTTTAACTGCTTTGTGCTGAGGTTTGCCCTGGGTGGTTCTGGTTTCTGCCTGTTGTCCCAGGATAATTATTAATAGCATCCCCTTTCACTCTCAGAAGTGTTAACTGTTTGTATAAAGCTCATTAGAGCATTAGACGTTTGAATCATATCTGGGTTTGGGCCGTTTGAGCAAATAGCGAAAATCTCAATTTTTTTTTTTTAAATCTGTGTTACTTGTTATCAGTCAGGGTTCCACCAGAAACAGAACCAGTTAAAAAAATATATATATATGTATGTGTGTGTATATATTATGTATATATGTATATACACTGGCTGCACCACGTGGCATGCATGATCTTAGTTCCCCAACCAGGGAGCAAATCCATGCCCCCTGCAGTGGAAGCTTGGATTCTTAACCACTGGACCACCGAGGAAATCCCTATATATATATATATATTTTTTTTTTTTTTTTAATTGCAAGAATTGGTTTATGTGATTGTGCAGGCTGGCTAGGTAAGTCTGAATTGAGTAGGTCACGCTGTCAGAAAGGGCTGGCGAGAAACCTCTGGGCAGGAACAGATCCTGCAGTCCACTGGTGGTATATTTCTTTCTCTTCAAGGAAACCTCAAAGGCTTTTAAGGCCTTTCAACTGATAGTATCAGGCTCACATAGATTATCCAGGATAATCTGTACACAAAGCCAACAGTTGTAGATATTAATCGCATCTACATTAATACCTCTGTACAATACCTAGATAAGTGCTGAATAAGGACACTGTCACCAATTCAAATTGACACAATAAACTGGCCATCATACTGGCTATAATAAGAGTTCCTACTCTGTGTGGGTGTTTTGTGAGAATTAAATGAGATGGTGATGTGCAAACTGCTTAGCTGAAGCCTCAAGTAGTCTTAGCACAGTAAACCTTAGGCAATCTTAGCTGGTATTAATATTATTTTTATTAGTTTATTATTAAAGATACAAACAAGAGGCAGTATAACAGACCTGTAATCCTCTTACACAGTTCAGAAATTGAAGAAAAGAAGCTTTGAAAAGCAGAAGGTTTTTTTTTTTAATATCATTTGACACCAAAACCCTGCCTGATCTGAACGCCTTTGGTAATGGAACCTTGTTGGAGCTACGCAAGTCTATTTATAGACTTTATTTATCCTACCTAGTGTGACTATTCAGAGAAGGCAGTGGCACCCCACTCCAGTACTCTTGCCTGGAAAATCCCATGGATGGAGGAGCGTGGTAGGCTGCAGTGCGTGGGGTCGCTTAGAGTTGGACACGACTGAGCGACTTCACTTTCACTTTTCACTTTCATGCTTTGGAGAAGGAAATGGCAACCCACTCCAGTGTTCTTGCCTGGAGAATCCCAGGGACGGAGGAGCCTAGTGGGCTGCCATCTATGAGGTCACACAGAGTCAGACACGACTGAAGCGACTTAGCAGCAGCAGCAGCAGCAGTGTGACTATTCACCTTTATGCTTTACTGTGAAATACTGGTATCCTTGATGACCGGGTGCCTCCTCAACCCCCGTAGGTGTTCTGATATGTGCCTCATGACACTTTTCTAACTCTGACAAGTTCTGAATTGCAAAACACATCTGACCCCCAAGAGTTTCTGCTGTGGGATTGTGGACCTTGTAAACAAGTCACTCTGAAACACCTAGCAATGAGGTCTCATTTGTATGATAATCATTTTGGATGAGCGCCAGGGCAGACCCTCCTGTCCCAAACTCTGCAGTGCACTTTGTGCTGAGAGCTCGGACCCCCAGCTGGGAGCTGCACAGAATCTTTGGTGGATGCTTCAGATTAGAGATCATGAAAGACAGGGGTCCCGGCTACTGGGGTCTTTCACAGAACCTACTGTGTTCTGGGAGCTTCCCAAGTGGCGCTAGTGGTAAATAACTGGCCTGCCAATGCAGGAAACGCAAGAGATGCGGGTTCGATCCCTGGGTCAGGAAGATCCCCTGGAGGAGGGCATACAACCCACTCCAGTATTCTTGCCTGCAGAATCCTCATCAACAGAGGAGCCTGGCAGGCTACAGTCCAAAGGGATGCAGAGTCGGACACGACTAAAGAGACTTATCATGCTCCATTTTTCTAGATTCCACATATATGTGTTAACATACAATATCTGTTTTTAACTTAAAATTCCTCCAGAGTCCTTACCTGTCACTTAGGAACTACATTTTATTTTCTGTCCTTCCTTTTGAATACCCACAAATATAGCAAAAAGTAAAATGTAAAACCCATGGTTACAGCTGGAAGGAAACGGCATTGCTTGTATATTTCTAGCACCATAGATGGCTTTTTGAAGGACAAACTGGTAAAATATAAAAAGTGATTAAAAAAAAAAGTGATTATGTCATTCATCCACTTGGGCCCCAGAATTCGATATATTGAAATAGGCCTCAAGGAAATAGCTCAACACATTAGAAAGTAACTTGAAAGGTATTCGTAATGCTGCCATTGTGGTTCTAAGGAATTGGAAACCATCCAGGTAAGCCAAAATAGGAGAATAATAAACAAACAGGCACAGCACAACTAAAATATGACAGAGCTGTTTAAGTCACAGCTGTTTTGGTTATTTCAACACATGACAATGTTTGTATGAACTAATATTACCTATAAGAAGCAAAACACATCATAGATCATTTGCACTGATTACATCCATGTGTGGTGAAAATGAAAGGAAATTTAAACCGATTTAAGTAACCTCAATATTCTTTTGAATTTGTATCTGAATAGAGCTGCTTCAGCTCCTGATTTTTCTTTAAAAGAAAGGTATTGCCGCAGACTTGTCATGAAGCTTCGTAACTTTTCCCAGGTTTTGTGAGTAGGCATGATTCTGCAGGTAGGGTCATATGTCGGCTGAGGATGGACTGACAGCGGCTGCTTTGTAACTTCACCCACCACCCCCTGCACTGCCCTTGATGGGAAGAGATTTTACTAACTTGAGCCAAAAGAGCAGGGCTCTCTGCTTCCTCCTCACACCTTCCCTCTTGCTTTCTAGGAAGATCAGCCCATCTACATGGCAGTCAAGGGGGTGGTGTTCGATGTCACTTCTGGAAAGGGTAAGTGGCTTGCTTTCGTGAACCCTTAGCTCTGGGGGCCGTGGTGGCCAAAGTGGGCGCTCTAAGCGTGAGGGAGCAGAGGGAACATGAGCAAGTCCTTTCCCTCCAGAGTGAGTTCATTTTTTTTTTTTTTTTTTTTTTTTTGGTTATGCTGTGTGGCCTGCAAAATCTCAAATCCCCACCCAGGGATCAAAGCCTTGCTAGACTGCCCGGGAAGTCCCTGAGCTCATTGCCTTCGTCAGTGCTGTCCTTCAGCAGTGTGTTTCTAATAACATGCTCCTGCTCAAAAGTCTTCTATGGCTCCCTGTTGCCTGTAGAGTCGGAGTCAACTGGATGATTTAAATTACCCTTCACTTAGCAAAGGGCTGAGATCATAGAACATTGTAGAACTTTTTAATGCCCTTTTGTGTTTTCTGTAATGGAAACTGTAGCTGATATCATGGACGCTGTCTTGTAATGGTTCGTTGTTTATTTGATACCAAACCAAAGATGTATGGAAATAGACTTGGCTTCCATGAGCCTTTAGGCAGACAGGACATTCCTCTCGTTTACATTTTAGATATTTTTAAGAGATTCTTTTCATCTTATATTTTTTAAAAAAGTCACCTGTCGGCCCAGCATGTATGACTTATTCCATATTCTGAACTGTGGGACTCAAGCAGATGGCTGGGGTGGCTTGTTGGACTTCCCCACCTCACTGCCAACCCTCCCCTCAGGCCGGAGTCTCTCCAGGATTGGGGCGGGTCTCGGAAGCCCCCCTACACCTCCTGCTAGCTGCTCTGTGCACACCCGCTCATATCCTTTTCCGTCCTCCCCACTGCAGAGTTTTATGGACGAGGAGCCCCCTACAATGCCTTGACCGGGAAGGACTCCACCAGAGGGGTGGCCAAGATGTCCCTGGACCCTGCAGACCTCACCCATGACACCGTGAGCCAGATTTTGAGCTTTTGTCAGAGTGCCCCACCTCCTTGGCCGTGGCTTTCCCCCTGACACACACACACCCCTGGGCAATAGCAAAGCCTCCTAACTAGTCTGTTTACATTCCAGTCCATTCCCTGTAATAGCTGGTTGTTTTCTTAAAGTAGAGATCTCACTGTTAACACTCCTGCTCAAAAATCCTCCATGGCTCCCCACTGCCTGCAGACTCAAGGCCAGACTCTTGGGCATTTGTGATCAAGCTCAGTGATCTTACAGTCTGGCTCCTGCCTGCCTTGGCAGTGCCGTCCCCCTTACATTCTGCCCCTGCCACCCCCAAGCCCTGGGTGCTTTGCTCTTCGTCTCTGAGACCCACTTCCCAAGCCACTCCTAGTCGCTTGGGATGAAGCAGAGGCTCCCCCATGCTCATATTTCTGTGAAGGAGACAACAGCCTTAACAAAGACCATTTCAGGGTCATCTCAATCATCCTAACAGAAAGGCTGGCATTCACTCCAGTGTCACTCAGATGAGTGAAACTCTTGAGTGACAACATTACAGAAACAAATAAAGAAATTGTGGAGCGGGGAGGGTGTGCAGATCTATAATGGGGGGAGGGTAGAGAGTGGTGGGAGTCATTCCGGGTAGGAGGTGGCTGCAGACCGCACAGGGCGCCGCAAGGCCTGGGAGCTCTCTGGACCCTTTCATTCCCATGTCAATCAAACCCCGCAACCTGATGTGGCCCCTGCTCCCCCCATCTCCTCCCCCACAGCACTCCTGAGCACACAGGGTGGCCTCTTAAAAAGTCAGCTGTCTGCCAGTTGATTTTCGAGAGATTTTTTTTCTCTTGCCTGAAGGATATGGGGAGAATAAAGCAGGGAGGAGGTGTGAGAGGCCAGGGCCAAGTCCAATTCATTCATTCCCAACCCTGGGTTTCTCGGGCTTTTCTCCCCAAGACGGGCCTCACAGCCGAGGAGCTGGAATCTCTGGACGACGTCTTCACCAGAGTGTACAAAGCCAAATACCCAATTGTCGGCTACACGGCCCGAAGAATCCTCAATGAGGACGGCAGCCCCAACCTAGACTTCAAGCCTGAAGACCAGCCCCACTTCGACATAAAGGACGAGTTCTGATGAGCAGGAGCTTGACTCTGGGAAGGCGAGGCGGGGAGACCCTCCAACGCAAGATCTCCTGCAAAACAGGCGTTCAGAGCCTCTGGTCACCACCGGCTCTGAATAGAGCACGCGTCTCACCTGGAACACTGAGTGGCTCTCGTTACCCTCGGCCAAGTGTTCTGTTCACCCGGGTGTCCTGCCTGCACACCAGCAGTGGCCGACGGGGGACGCCTCCTAGGTGTCAGCGGGGGCTTCGTGGGCAGTGGAATTGCAAGTGGCCTTTATATCTTCTTTATATTGTTCTATATTTGTCAGATTTTCTACTGTGGCCGTATATACTTTAAGCACCAAAATAAACTTCCTATTTTCGCGAAAGGAGAATTCTTCCCCACAGGGCATTTCTTGGAGCCTCATTAGCACCACTTGTCTCTGCTGGTCTGCTTTCTGTCTCCCTGGCAAGCCAGGGGGCCAGGTGGCAGAGGCATCCTGAGATGTGGCAGAAAGGGGGTGCGTCAGGTGGAAGGGTGGAGAAGGGGAAGCTGAAACTGTTAGTCGCTCAGTGGTGTCCAACTCTTTGCGACCCCATGGACTTTCCCGCCAAGTTCCTCTGTCCATGGGATATTCCAGGCAAGAACACTGGAGTGGATTGCCGTGCCCTTCTCCAGGGGATCTTCCCGACCCAGGGATTGAACCCAGGTCTCCCCCATTGCAGGCGTATACTTTATCATCTGAGCCACCAGGGAACAAGCCACAAAGGAGAAGGGGAAAGGGAGCTATTAAAGGGCCTGGCTCCTCGCCACAACCAGGAGAACGAGGATGTGAACTGGCTTCAGCTCCACCTGCAGCTGAAAAGTGGTGAGGAGGGTGGGCGTTCCATGTGCGCAGGGCCTGGCCCGGAGGTCATTCCAACGACGGTGAAGGACATGCAACACACTGAACTCAGCACAGATTTCATAAGGAAAGACTCTTTTGAGGGCAGGAATTTTCCCTTTAGGGACTTCTGGCAGTGTCTGTAGCTGTTTTGAAATGTTTGGTTGTTAAAACTGTAGGATGCTATTGGTACCTAGTGTGTGGGGATGTTTTTAAACATCCTAGAAGGCACAGGACAGTGCCCAGAACAAAGAGTTGTCTGGTCCAAAATGCCAGTTGTGCCCAGGTTAAGAAATTCTGCGTTAGACCCATCCTGGAAATTTTATAGCAGAGACGAATTTCTTTGACACAAAACTTTGTCTTTTATTAAAACAAATAGCACTTACCTCTCAAGAGAGAATTTTATACTAAGCAGAAGACTCTCCTAGGGTGACTGTTGAAGATGCTGATTCCTGTATCCTACCCCCAAGGCTTAGCATTTAGTATTTCTGGAATGCCGCCTGGGAACTGCATTTGTAAGGAGCTCCCTTAGAGACTGTGATACACTCGGGCCCAGATGGACTTTCAGGAGCACTACCTCACCAGTCACCTCGGGGAGGACTCATCCCCATCCTTACTCAGGTCCAGGTTTGACCTTTGCTTTACTCTTTGGTGTGTCCAGACTAATGGCGGACTCCTGGGTCCCATCCAAGAAGCTGGGAGCTTACTGGCCATCCAAGAGGAGTGGGTCTAGATCTTCTCAGGCAGGACTCTGTGGCCTGGAATTCAAGAAGTTGTTCGTGTTGCCATGGCAGTCTCTACTGGGACATTTTGCCCTGAAACAGATGATGTGTGAATGAATACTAATGGTTACAAGTCCTTGGGGACCCCTGAGAGATGACTTTCCTTTAATTACGTGCCACCAACCGCCAACATCACCAAGCAATGGAAGGGTTAAGATTCCATTCCTTAGAGCCCCATCTCTGCAGGGTGAGCGAGGTCTCCAAGCCCAGTCCCTGGGGACTTTTCAGGACTCCTGTTTCCCCCACTTCTCTCTTCTCCCCTTCCCTCCATCACAGTACAGTTTCCCATCAGGGTCTTAGGATCCCCACTGCTGGGGCAATTCTGCCTCTTGCCCTGCTCTGCACTTCAAAGACTGCCTCCCACACCCCAGCAAGGGTCTTCTCTGAATAAGACTGTCTCTCATCACCAGATTCCAAGTAAGCCTCCGTCAGGGCTGAGCACACGGAAGTCTGGGCACCCCAGATGGGCCCTAGTGGTGGGGGTGGGGAGAGGTGCAGCTGGGAGACAGGATGCAGGCTGGCCTGAGGATTTGCATCACTGACATCTACAGGACACACACATCCCTGGAGCCCAAGGCCTGCTGCCCCATTTATCCCTTCTCCCACATTTGCTTGTCATGTCTTCTCCGCTTAAAAGTTTTATATCCTCTTATAAGACTCAGCCGGGATGCACCTCTGCCAAGAAGCCTTCCCTTCTGGGGTCCCGTAGAGCTTAGCGCACACCTTGTAACTGCCGGGTTTTTAAAAACATTTTTATGGTACTTATTTGGCTGCACTAAGTCTCAGTTGGGGCATGCAGGATCTTTGATCTCCGTTTCAGCACTAAGGATCCTTCACTTGTGGTATGTGGCGTCTAGTTGCCGGACCAAGGATCGAACCTGCAACCCTCTCCCCTCCCCCCGCCCCCCCGCCGTGCATTGGGAACTCAGTCTTAATCTTCCACTGGACCACCAGGGAAGCCCCTGTAATTGCCTTTTGATGAGATTGTCTCCTCCAAACATGAAAACATCTAGGGTGGCCAAACTTGCCGGACTTTTTGGGTTTTACGCTGAAACTCTTGCATCCCAGGAAACCCCTCAGTCCTAAGCAGACCTGGGGGACAGAGCTGCACCAGCCTCTGAGGCGAGAACCCCTCCCAGCGGAGGACCCCGGGTCTAGTGTGGAGGTCACACATCACCCTGGAATGAAGCGGGAGGAAAGGAGCCATGACCTATATACACAGGAGTGTGAAAATGAAAAGTGTTAGTCGCTCAGTCATGTCTGACTCTGTGACCCCGTGGACTGTAGCCCACCAGGCTTCTCTGTCCATGGGATTCTCCAGGCAACGATACTGGAGTGGGTTGCCATTCCCTTCTCCAGGGGATCTTCCCAACCCAGGAGCTGAAATGGGGTCTCCTGTATTGCTGTTGGATTCTTTACTGTCTGAGCCACCAGGGAAGCAAGCCTTAGAAGTGAAGGTAAAGGAAAGGTGATGGGAGAGTGGATGGGGGCTGGGTTCTTAAGCACACAGGTTCAAGTTCAACCTCTCAGAGGGGACACTCAGTTCCTGGCCTATGCTAGGTGGTGGTGGTGTAATTCGTGAAGTCCTTCCCCAAATCCAAGTTCCTCCAGCGAGCTGCAGCCCCTCCACACTCCCCCAGGGGAAGCACAGTCAGGTCCTCCTCCCTCCGCGTGCTCCCGGCTGCCCAGGCCTCCCCTGCAGGTGGTGCGGAGCTGGCTCTCGGCCCATAACCCGGACGAAGAGGCTTAAAGCTGGACAGGCCAGAAGCAAGGCCCTGGAGCAGAGAAATTCATTCTCCATTTGGAAGACCATTAAGTATTGAATGTCCCATAACGGAGATCAGTGGAGCTGACCGGCCCACAGAGGAGCTGGCGGAGGGGTGATCAGCAAGCCAGCTCCCAGAGGTGGGGTTGTGCAGAGGGCACCTTGCCCTGGTCCAAGCCTGGACCGATGACCCCCAGAATCACACACCCCATGTCCTTCAGGCTTCTGCTCACCACTTCATAAGCTTCCTGGAGAAAAACTAAGGGTCTGGATAAAGCAGCCTCACCCTCTACACTGACTTCCTTCAAAAAGCCGCTCCTCAAAGCCCCAGGCTCTGGCAAGCATGGCCTGCTGGGGCTCTGTCAGCAGAAAGAAGCTTCTGGGGGACAGCGGCTTCCAGGCCTCGCGCAGGCCTGCAGCTGCACAGGCGAGCAGCCTGCTCCACGGCCGGTGGGGAAGCTGTCCAGGCAGGGGTTGGTCCTGCTGGCCTCCGTCCAGGGCAGCGGAGGTAGTCACTGCCTTGAGGCTGCAGCGTGCTGTTCACTTCTCATGCTTTGCTTCACAGTCTGTCAGCTCAGCACACGTGGTGTAAGCTCTCAGTGCGGACTCAGCTCTCTCCCCTCAGCTCTCATCCAGGCAAGCTGCTCCGAGCCATTCCCAACAGCGAGTGCAAGGACTTAACATCCGGGGGGCAGCCCTCCACCAACAGGGCTGACACCAGTAGACCAATCCTACCCGCTGAGGCCCATCCTTCAGGGGTCCTAGGACGTGCTGAGCCCCAGCTGTGCACAGTGGGAATCCACTCTATAGTACTTTTTTTTTTTTATCTGCCGCACCGTGAAGCATCCCGGACCTTAGTTCCCTGACTAGGGATCAAACCCATGCTTCCACTGCCAGAAGTCCAGTCTTAACCACTGGACCGCTATGAAAGTCCCCCATAACACATCCTTGAACTGTCCGAACCCATGGATCATTTCCAAAACGTGGGTCACTGGACACAAGCCCCTGCTCCATTCTTGCTTTTGTGGGAGAACCCTGGTTAAGACAAAATTTACTTCCTAAGATGCTGACACAATCCCCTTATGCCAAACTTAGGTTTACTAACTACATCTGACTGTTGTATAGGTCTTTACAGTTTATGAACCTCTCATTCCAGTGACCAGGGCTTACAAATCACTCCCAGAACTTAGTGGCACGAACTGGCTATTTTTGGTGCTCAGAGATTGTGTGTGAGGAACTCTGACAGAGCACAGTGGGAACCACAGGGATCAGGATGTCCTGATCCAACATCGAGGTCGTAAACCCTATTGTCAATATGGACTCTTGAATAGGATTGCGCTGTTATCCCTAGGGTAACTTGTTCCGTTGATCAAGTTTTTGGATCAATAAGCGATAGAGTGATTTGACTTGTGGGTCTACTCTTTAAAATCGTTCGGAGGATTTTTTATTCTCCGAGGTCACCCCAACCAAAACTGTCAGTCCATGGAGGGTGTTGTTATTCCCTGGTGGTCTAATTCGTTTTCTTTGGGCTGGTTAGTTAAAGCTCCATAGGGTCTTCTCGTCTTATTTATTCCCGCCTCTTCACAGGAAGGTCGGTTTCACTGATTGGAAGTAAGAGACAGTAAAACCCTCGTGTGGCCATTCATATTTAGAATGTCCTTATTTAGAGAACAAATGATCAGGATACCTTTGCACGGTCAGGATACCGCGGCCGTTTAACGATTGTCACTGGGCAGGCAGTGCCTCCAATACTGGGGATGCTGGAGGTGATGTTTTTGGTAAACGGGGGGTTTGTGTTTGCCGAGTTCCTTTTACTTCTTTTAATCTTTCCTTAAGTGCATTCCTGTGTTGGAGTAACAGTGTAATTAATAAATTATTTATTATTGGATTGTTTTTATTAACTGTTAATAGGGTATTATCAGCTACTGACTTAAACTCATGCAGGGAGAAAATGTTTCTTGTTACTCATATTAACATTATTACTTCTATTTTGTAATAGATTGGTCCAGTATTAGGGCTAGGAGTTGGTCATTTGTTTTGGGGATTTTTATTGTCTTTATTGTTGAGCTTTAATGCTTTCTTAATTGGTAGCTGCTTTTAGGCCTACTATGGTGTTGTTAGATCTTACTCTCTAGTTAAGGCTGTACCCTTTTCTAAAAGGCTGTACCTTTTTAGATTAACTTTTAAAGATACAGGGGGATTTGTTTGAATTTTTGGTATCTTTAAAACTGAACTGAGATTCATTTTCTGGACAACCAGCTATCACCAGGCTCGTTAGGCGTGTGACCTCTACTTGCAAATCTTCTCACTATTTTGCCACATAGATGAGTTGATTCTCGATAAACTGTTTGCGAGTAGCTCGTCTGGTTTCGGGTTACTTAGCTAAAATTCGTTTTGTTAAGTTTTGTGCTAGTTAATTCATTATGCAAAAGGTACAAGGGGTAATCTTTGCTTTTTTGTACTTTGATTTTTTCTTTCATTGTTCCCTTGAGGTACTTTCTCTATAGCGCCGTATTTAAAATTTCTATCTCCTATACTTTAAATTGAAGGGTAAATGTTTTGTTTTATTTTATCTTGGTTGTTTAGTTGGGTGGGGGTCTTCGGGCTAGATTTAGTTCAAGATATTCATGGTGTGTAAAATCCTCTAGGTGTAAACTAGATGCTTTGTTTAAGCTGTATCTTGGTTTATCCAAGCACACTTTCCAGTATGCTTACCTTGTTACGACTTGTCTCCTCTCTTATGATCGGAGCTTTTGAATAAGTTTAGGAGCGTTGTGCTTATTTGAGGAGGGTGACGGGCGGTGTGTGCGTGCTTCATGGCCTAGTTCAACTCAGCACTCTGTTCTTAGTTTACTACTAAATCTTCCTTTGGTTATTAGTTTCATAATAACTTTTGTCTTGAATTTTCTTAGTTTAGAAAATGTAGCCCATTTCTTCCCACTTCATAGGTTACGCCTTGACCTAACGTTTTTATGTATTATGATTACGCTTACTTTTGTTCCTTTTTAGGGTTTGCTGAAGATGGCGGTATATAGACTGTATTAGCAAGAACTGGTGAGGTTTATTGGGGTTTATCGATTATAGAACAGGCTCCTCTAGAAGGGTATGAAGCACTGCCAAGTCCTTTGAGTTTTAAGCTGTTGCCCGTAGTACTCTGGGGAATAATTTTGTTTATATAATTATCTGTGTTTAGGGCTGAGCATAGTGGGGTATCTAATCCCAGTTTGGGTCTTAGCTATAGGGTATCAGCTCCTGTAGAGTTACTTTCGTCGTTTATTTTTATTATAATTATGGCTTTTTACAGCTTAATTAGAATTTAACTCTATTTGGTGTGGTGCTTTAACACATTTTACGCCGTGTTCCTGTTAGCTTGGGTTAATCGTATGGCCGCGGTGGCTGGCACGAAATTTACCAACCCTAATTAACATAACTTAGTCAAACTTTCGTTCATGGCTTAATTTTTGTCACTGCTGTTTCCCGTGGGGGTGTGGTTAAGCAAGGTGTCGTGAGCTACGGGTGTGTGCTTAATACCAGCTCCTCTTAGTTTTGTTGACCTAGAGGGCATTCTCACTGGGGCGTAGATGCTTGCATGTGTAAGTTTGTTAAAAGACAACAGGAAGGCTGGGACCAAACCTATGTGTTTATGGAGTTGGTACACTCATCTAGGCATCTTCAGTGCCTTGCTTTGGTTTCAAGCTACATTAACCGTATGTCTATGGGCCCAGGCACTTATATACTTACTTTAATTGGATTGCTAATTTGAGTATTGAAAATGTAATAAATTTAAATAAGTAACTAGGGAGAAGCATGTTAAAAATGGTGGTGAGTATATAAGGGGGAGGGGGGGATATATTATATAGTTTTATGTCCTGCTGCCATTGACTGTAATGCCGGTGCCTACCGTTATGGTGGTGCTCAAGATGCAATTATGTCCAGCTACAATCAGTGCTCCGGGTCAGGGCCTTAGACGGCCATAGCTGAGTCCAAGCATCCCCAAAAATAAAAAATACCAAATGCATGACATGACAGTTATGTGTGAGCATAGGCTGATTAGCCATTGGTCCATTGAGATGTCTTATTTAAGAGGAAAGAATGGGCGATTCTAGGTGAGATGGCCCTGAAGAAAGAACCAGATGTCTGATAAAATTCATTAAATAGCTACCCCCACGAGTCATGGGCCCCGAGCGAGAAGAGAGGTCCTTGCCGAGCGGCGGGTTGTTGGTCTCATGCGGCATGGTGATCAAGCTCGTGATCTAATGGAAGGGATATGCATGTTGTCAAGGACGGATTTGACCTGAATGTACTATGTACGATCAATGACTACATGTACTATGTACTATTAATAGGTAATATGTACTTGCTTATATGCATGGGGCATTTAATATAATGTACTATATACATATCATGTCCTTATTACATTAATATTATGTACTACCCCCCTGAAATGTATGTAGCATATTATGCACCACGTACATATATGTATGTTGCTGGTTAGTATTGGTTTGTAATATTGGGCTGGGGTGCAAAGTTTGTGTTAAGTTATCGAAAGTTTTAGTAAATTTAATACTGGTGGGGCTCTTCGGGTTTGTAGTGCTAAATTAATAGTGTTCAGGGAATAGTTTAAATAGAACTTCAGCTTTGGGTGTTGATAGTGGGGCTATAGCTTCTTCCTTGAGTCTTAGGGACGTTGGTTGTTCTCCTTCTCTGGTTTACGAGACCAGTGTATTTAGTGTACTACAAAGACTTATCTTCATTTTAAGAGATTGTTTTCGATTGAGCTAGCTGTTGGTATTAGTACCAGGATAAGAAGGAAGTATATGATAGAGGCTAGTTGTCCAATGATAATATATGGGTGCGCAACTGGTTGTCCTCCAATTCATGTGAGTGTTGGTAGATCTGCTACTAAAATTCAGAACAGGCATTGGCTTAATGGTCGGAATATTATGCTTCGTGTGAACCAGCTATTCTTAGAGCTCAGAGGTTGAGTGTGAGGAACTCTGAGAGGGCCCAGTGGGAACCACAGGGCCATTGGTGAGCCTGGCTGCTGGCAGGAGCTCCAGTCCTCTCCATGTGTAACTTCTCCCAGTGCGGTGGCCAGGTTATGCCTCCTTTTATTACCCAGCCTTAGCACCAGACGGTGTGACTTCTACTTGCCAAGGCAGACACAGAGTTCCACCCTGGCTCCAGGGGGCAATGGGCCATTTTGGGAAAACACAATCTGCGATCATCCCTCCCATGTGATCTCATTAGATTCTCAGAGATGAGATGGTGTCTGCATTTTGGGTTGCAGTACTTAGCTTGGTGCCTGGCAAGCAGCTGTAAGTTCATTGTAGAGTAAATCATCTCGTGGGGAGATAGGATTTAGCATCAGACTGACCTGGTTTGAATCCTGATTTCATGACTTCCTACCTGTATGATCCTGGAGGAGTTATTCAGCTTTTCTGAGCCTCAGTTTCCTAACCTTTAAAATGGGGGTGGGGGGTGGGGTGGGGTCCAAGGCTTTCACAAGTCTTCTAGGATTAGGCTCGGTTGCATATGTGCATGAGATGTGCACGTATGTGAGAGTGAACTCCTGACACTGGGTGGTGTCACTTTGTCTCCCCGTATCCATCCCCTTCTACCCCCACCTTAAGGACGATGGCCTCTTGGACTTTCTGGAAGGATCATGGACCGAGGTGAGAGCAACCTTTAACTGTGTGTCTGGGGTCTTGGGAATAGGCTGGGGTTGAAGAAGTCAGGCTGACCAGCTATGGCACTTTCTGTCTCTCTGTCTCCCCTTTCCCGGGACGCTAGTTGCTCAGCCCAGAACTATGAGCAGTAACCCAGCTCCACTGGTGGAATCTGCCTCCAAGAGCTCAGACTGTGGTTCCCCGGAAGCCCTGGAGATTCTCCCAGAGTCCAAAGGCAAGGGGGAGTCGTGCCCCTCCTCACCCGCTCCTGCCAGGGCATTGTGTGGACTCCAGGCTTGCTGCCAGAGGCCTGATGTCAGGTGTGCCTGGGGGTACCTGCTGCGGTGCAGCTGTCCCGCCCCACCTCCACCTGATGCTCTGGGGCCCTGCCCAGCTTCCACCCTCGCCCACACTGCCGAAGTTAAGTGACTTCAGTTCTCAAAGTTGCCTCACTCACAGTCTTCCCTGGCCCCTTGCCCATGCTGGTCCCTCTGCTTGGAATGCTCTTACCCCTTGTCCACATCACCTGCAAAGCCTTATCCTGGCTGAGATGTCCTATCATCAAGTGAGTTCCCTGGATCCCTCTCTGCCAAGATGGTACCCATGGTACCCCGTGGAAGCATCTGTGTTTAGTTTGTCTATCTCTCTACCAGGCTGAGATGCACTCGCCCCATTCTCAGCTCACTCCCCGACCTGGCCCACCACACAGTGAACGGGTGAGAGAATGGATTGGTGTTCCCACATCTGGGGCACCCCTCCCTTGGCATGCCCCTCCCCCAGGGATGTAGATCTGAATCCTGGACCCACTCCTGAGGCCTCACTACAGCTCCTACCTCCCATCAAGGTCTCCAGAGCCCACTGGGCATTGCTGCTTCCCAGGTCTCTCCTCGACACACCACGCCTGCACCTGTCCACAGGCTTGTCATGTGGGAACATGTAAAAATAGTAAGTGGTTCCCCTGGCAACCACCGCAGCAGATGGAAACCAGCGTGGACAGTCTCAGAAAGCCTGAGGGTGGAGGGAAGAAGCCGGGCCCTGAGTGTTGGTGTCCAGTGCGGGCTGGCAGGGCCCATCGAGCTACCCCTCCTCTCAGGGCTTCCTGGGGACCACCCGCTCTGATGCCCAAAGGGAAGAAATGCATAAAGGAGCTGCCCCTCTGCCCAGACTACCCACCCCTGTCTGTCCCCATGCGACTGCCCTGTCCCTGCCCCTGGGTCACTGGGGGTCCTCCATCGGCCATGCCCCCACCCCCGTCCAGGACCTTACATGGGAGACTGCCCGCAGGAGACCCAGTCCTGAGGCCGGAGGCCTAAGATTATATGTGCCCATCATGTGCTGAGCTCACCCCAGGCCTCACCCGCACTGTTCGGGTCTCTGCCCAGGACTTCAAAGCCCACCCTCCAGCCAGGTCCACGACCTTGTTCTTGCCCAAACCTCTTCCTGGCTCTGTCTAGGCCCTGCCTGTGACCCCACCGCTCTCAGGTGACCTCTCCAGGTGGACTAGAGGACTTGGGGCTCCTGCAGACTTGAGGTTCTGGAAGCCCCTGGGGTGTGGGAGGCAAAGGCAGGAGATGCAGAGGGTGCCAGGAAAGATCTGGAAAAGCACGGCCAAAGGGTGAAGCAGCCTGTGTGGCAGACCAACAGAGGCAAGCTGGGCTGCGGTGGAACCAAGAGAGGGAAGAAGAGGGGCAGCTGAGAGGGGAGGGTGAGACGCAGAGCCTGGAGTGTGGCCGGAGGTGGGAAAGCGGACGCTCTCAGCCTGGGAGGTGCGCTGGGGTGTGTGGCCTGTCAATCACGCTGCTCCCCTTCTTCCCACTCCTGAGCATGACTCCCCCACTCTCCTTTCCCCTCCCTCCTGGGGTACTGAGTTTTCTGCATCTTCTGGGCTTCGGTCACCTCCAGGCAGACACGCCCACCCTATGCACACTCCTCCTGGCTGGACCCGGCCTCGAGCCTTCTCTGCACACTCATCCCGTTGGTCACTAATGCTGGGGTCCCACGCGCCTCTTGTTCACTGCTGTGTCGGTGACAATCGTGAGTGGCACTTCACTGAGCCAGGCATGAGCTATGCGCTGGGTATTCGCGTCTTCGTCTGATCCTCTGCAAGGAGGTAGTAACATGTCCTGGGTGATGAACTGGGTCTCAGGAAGGCTAAGGAAACTGTCAGGGAAACCACACCTCTGACAGTCAAGTAACGGGTGGAGAACTGGGATTCCATCGCAAGTCCTATTTCCACCCTACGCTCTTTCCACGCAGCCTCAATCTACCTGAAAATCAAGTCTTCCAGAGGAGGCTGACCTCCGGGCAGGTAGAATTAGAATGCAAAATGCTAGGCTGGGGGCGTCCCAGTTGGCTCAGTGGGTAAAGAATCCGCCTGCAACGCAGGAGATGATGGTTCATCTCTGCGTCAGGAAGCTCCCCAGGAGGAGGGCATGGCAACCCACTCCAGTATTCTTACCTGGAGAATCCTGTGGACAGAGAAGCCTGGCGGGCTACTGTCCACAGGGTCACAAAGAGTCGGACACAAGTGAGTGACTTAGCATGCACACACATGATTGGCTACAGGCAGATATTCTCAAATCCTTGAGGGTCTCTTGAATGAGACTTGTGGACTACTGACATATGTTACAGATTCAGGGTGCTGAGCCCTGGGGCTTCAACCAGAGGGAGACAGCGGGGGCCAGGCCACCTGCGGAAGCTCCCAGCCTGATGGTGGCTGCTACAAACCACTCCAAAGACAAAAGAGGCTGACGATGGTCGTGGGGCCAGTGATGCCCACCTGGAAGTCAGCTAAGCCGTGCTGGGCTGCTTGGGTTCATCACCCCTGAATCCTGGTGCTGCTGCCCGGGGCTCTGAGGTAAGGATTCGAGCTGGGCAGTGAGCAGTCTGTCATTATCGGATCTCTGAGCTACCTCTGTTGACTCCTTGCCTAAGCCTTCCACCCTGTTTTCCCAAATAGCCATGACCCTCCCCCTAACCATCAGCCGTAACCCTCTCTCTGATCCATATCACTCCACACTCTCACCATTCCCACAGGGCATAGGCAATTTCCTTTCCACAGTTTATTAATGACACTGGACTTCACATATCCATCTACCAACCAACAGTTCAGTTCGGTTCAGTCACTCAGTTGTGTCCAACTCTTTGTAACCCCATGGACTGCAGCACACCAGGACTCCCTGTCCATCACCAACTCCTGGAGTTCACCCAAACTCATGTCCATTGAGTCGGTGATACCATCCAACCATCTCATCCTCTGTTGTTCCCTTCTCTTCCCGCCTTCAATCTTTCCCAGCATCAGGGTCTTTTCAAATGAGTCAGTTCTTCGCATCAGGTGGTAAAACACATGCCTGCTATGTGTCCAGGGCCTGGAGATAGGCTGGGGGCAGGGTGAGGTGCCGGAAAGAAGCCAGGAAAACAGGTGAGACCCTGCTCTTACAGGTCCCCGAGGAGAGCAGTGGGCTGAGTTGCAAAGAGGACCAGGAATGCGTGATCTTCCGGGACGCTAGCCACCGCGTCCTGAACAGGACAGGCTGGGGCATGAGGCTGTGCTGAGATGTTGGGCTTCTTGTACACAAGTTATGGCCCAACCACCCACCACTTGCATGGGATCGTAGTGCCCCCTGGCGGTTGATTCGTGGAATTCTCCAGCAGCTGTTTTGCAAAGCCCTGAGGATTAAGCTCCCCTCAAGAACATCTATTTTTGGTTCCCAATTTTTCCATAATGAAATGCTAACAGGAGCAGCCAAAGGGCTTCCCAAAGGACTCAGAGGCTGCCTGCTGAAGCCCCACATTCTCTGACTGCCTGCTCCCCGGGGGTCAGAGCTGTCCTTCATTCCCAGGTCCAGTTTCTCCCTTCTGTTCAGTTTGACTCAAGGGTCCTGGGCTTGACTCAAGCGGCCATATGTCCACTTTGCCGAGTGTGAGCCTGGCCTCAGGGGGAAGACCGTGTGCACATTCAGAGTGACGTGTTGGAAAGAACACTGGATCCGGGATCAGAAGGCTTGGATGCTCGCCCCACGTCAGTCGCTAACTGGTGATGAGATAAGACAATAATAGCTACATTTATTCAGTATTTACTGACTCAGGTGTTGCACCAAGAGCTTTATGTACATAGCTGACTGATCCGTGCAGCAAACCTCTGAGGTTGGGATTATTACTATTTCCATTTTACAAGTGAATAAATCACGGCACAGAGAGGTTAATTAACTTCCCCAAGCTCTCAGAGTGTGCAGCAGAGTTAGGACTTAAGCTCTTGGTAGGATCCACAAGTTGGTCTTTTTATTTTATTTACTTTTTTTATTAACTGATATTTTTGATGTGGGCCATTTTTAGTCTTTATTGGATTTGTTATAATACTGCTTCTGTTTTATGTCCTGGTTTTTTTGGCCATGAGGCATGTGGGATCTTAGTTCCCCAACCAGGGATTGAGCCTGGAGCCCCTGTGTTGGAAGGTGACGTCTTAACTTCAGGACCAGCAGGGCAGGTCCCAGAGTGGTGTTCTTAAATGTCCCCCAAGTAGTTGTGTTGGGGAGCTGTCTTCGGAATCTATGGGGTCCCATCAGTTCTCACATTCAAGGAGTCCAATGTCTTTGGAGGCTCAGGAGGTGAGGCGGTGATTCAGAAGAAGCCTAGGCTAGGCCCTCATCCCCCTGCGCGTACAGATGTACCACAAGCCTGGCAGAAATGCCGCAGAGGGCAGGACAGTCCTCGGCCCACCGTCCTCTCAGTTTGGAAATGGTCTGTGGAAGAGGAGAGGAACTGCCTCTCGAGACAGTCTTCTCGGAATTGGCGATGCCACTCACGCCGCTAATTCATAGATACATCATCCATCAGTTCATCACGGTTCATCTAGAACCACTTGATATTGTGAAGTCGAGTCATTTGACAGACACTTACAGAGACCTACTACGTGCCGGGCACTGGGCCAGATCCTGAGTCTGCAGAGGTGAAGGGGCTGACATGACCCTGCCTTTGGGGGTCTGCTGTCTAGAGGAGGAGACCGGCAACACACCTCCAAAAACAGAACTCCCCCCAGGACAGGTGCTCCGAAGGGGATGGAGAGCAGTAGGGCGGCAGAGGGACCCATCAGATGGAACAGGCTGGGGAGGCCTCCACGAGGAGGCGATGTTTAAACAGAGTCCAGAACACTTTTAGCCTATACCTCCTATTGGCAGGGGCTTCCCTGATAGCTCAGTAGGTAATCTGCCTCCAATGCAGGAGACCCCAGTTCAATTCCTGGGTCGGGAAGATCCACTGGAGAAAGAATAGGCTACCCATTCCAGCATTCTTGGGCTTCCCCTGTGGCTCAGCTGGTAAAGAATCCACATGCAATGCAGGAGTCCTGGGTGGGATCCCTGGGTTGGGAAGATCCCCTGAGAAGGGAAAGGCTCCCCACCTCAGTATTCTGGCCTGAAGAATTCCATGGACAGTATAGTCCATGCAAAGAATCAGACATGACTGAGTGCTTTCACTTTCTGTTGGTAGAGGAGTCTCACTGTGTTTCCTGTGTAATAAGCAATTTAAATGCAGAGGATTCTCTCCCCGGGGCAGGGGTAGGTACTTCCGCACCACCGACCAAGATGTCCCTCCAGAGATGGAAATGTTGAGCTTCCTTTTAATACAGGATCTCAAACCAGGGGGGCTCTTTGGGGCTGGGAAGGTAATGGGTCCAGGGGCAGATAGTTTAGAATCAGAAAACTACCCCCCACCTCAGTCAAGGGCATGAGGTTGGCTGACTTAGTTCTGACACTCAAGGGGCATGACCCACAATCCAGCCTGCAGGGAGGGAGCTTGCAGTTTCAGTGTGTGTGTATCTGTGTGGTATGTACCTATATGTGTGTATTTGTGTATCTGTGTATGTATGTACACAGCTCTGTGTGTGGTGTGTATCTGTGTTTGTGGTGAGTGTATATGTGTGTGTGTATTGGTGTGTCTGTGTCTGTGTACATGTGTATGTGTACATCTGTGTGTGTGTGACGTGAGTGCCTGTGTGTACCTGTTGTATCTGTGAGTATGTATATATCTCTGTGTATACTGTGTGTATCTGTGTGTGTTGTGTGTGTGTACATCTGTGTGTGTGACATGTGTGCCTGTGTGTACCTGTCTGTATCTATGTGTATGTATATATCTCTGTGTATAGTGTATGCATATCAGTATGTGTAGTGTGTGTGTATATCTATGTATGTATCTCTGTGTGGTGTGTGTATATGTGCATATCTGTGTGTATATCTACATGTGTAGCTGGGTTCATGTATATCTATGTGTGTATCTATGTATGTGGTGTGGGTATATCTGCATATCTGTGTATATCTCTCTGTGTGTGCATATCTGTGTGTGTATCTATGTGCGTAGCTGTGTGCATGTATATCTATGCTTGTATCTCTGAGTGGTGTGTGTATATGTGCATATCTGTGTGTATCTACATGTGTAGCTGGGTGCATGTATATCTATGCGTGTATCTATGTGTGTGGTGTGCGTGTATAACGATGTGTGCACACCCACACGTGCAGGAGAACAGGTTTCCCCTCTAGGTTCACTGGTTTTCTCTCTGTCTCCCTTCTGAGGCGCGGAGTCTGGGACTGGCACGCAGCTTCTGGCTTTGGCGGCGGCTCGCGATTCGCCTCTCTCTGCGGGTAGGAGGCGCTGGAAGCGGCCCGACGCGCTGGAGGGAGCCCGGCGCCTGGCTTCCCGTCCTAGCTGCGAACCGCGCGGCTGCCCCGCCTTCTCCCCGTGGAAGCGGGGCTCCTCCCCGCCGCCGCAGCGAGTCCAGGCTGCAGGACCACCGTCGTCGCCCTGCCCGCCACCCCAGAGAAGGCCCACCAGCCGACCCGCCCCACCTCAGACTTCTGGGCCCAACCCTGCCCGGGCACCCCTGTTCCTGGGTTCTAACGATTCCGTACGCTGCCCTCCCTCGGCTTCCCGCGGCCGCCACCTCCCCGATACGTGGTTAGGTTCTCCTCACCGGGCTCAGGTGACCCCGCCCCTGTCCTGGCCTCTGGGGGCCTTTCGGGCCCTGGAGAGATAAAAAGCAGGTGCCCATGCAGGTGGTTATTAATTGCTCCCTGTTGAGAAAGAGGGGCCAGCTTGTCCCGGAGAGGTCACCGGGTCCGTTCTCAGCTCCTCCCTGCGAGGACCTCCACGTGTTGGGGGGAAGGACAGGGAGGAGAGAGGGGACACGTGCCACCCCCGCTCCAACCTCTCACACACCCACCCCATCCCACCCTCCTGCCCGCTGGCTGTTCCGCCCAGAACGCTCTGGGGGGCCGGGCTCCTCCCGAAAGTCCCCGTGTCCCTCCACCTGGGTGGGAGGACCTTTGCAGGACAGAGGAACAGGGTGGCCGCCGGCCCCGCGGGGTCACCCACCCCTGTGGCTGACCCATAGGGCTGGCCAGCCAGCAACTGTGTCCCGACCAGGTAGAGAACCATCTGTTTCTGCCTTGGAAAATTCCAGAAGGCTAGCTGAGGGCCCTGCCAGGAGCACTCCTGAGATAACCTCCAAGTGTGAGGGAACCGGGGTGGAAGCTAGGCAGAGTGGGGTGGGGGCAGGGCGCTTCGATGCCTTTGAGGGACGGACAGAGACTGGCTCCTGGGATCCTGGGCCTTTCTGTTTCCTTTTCCAGGAAAGCCTTTCTTTCCCAGAAAACCTCTTTTGCTGCAGTTACTTGGCTGAGTCTTTGTTTCTTGCTCCCAACCTAAGGAGGTGGAACCTAAGGGGAAGAGAAGAGGAACTTCCCTGGGGGTCCAGGGGCTAAGACTCCACGCTCCCCATGCAGGGGGTCCACGTTCAATCCCTGGTTGGGGAACTAATCTCACATGCTGCACCTAAAGCTCCCGCACAGGGAGATGCAGGTCAAATATCCTGCGTGCTGCAACAAACACCCGGAGCAGCCACCTAAATAAATAAAAATAAATACTAAAAAACGACAAGACACCCAACATGTGCAGAGGACCTCTCTGTGATGGGCAGCGTGCTGGGGGCCTGGGCCCACGTGTGACACCTGAGGTCTGCTTAGCATCTCCAGCCGGTGGCGGGGAGCGGAGCACAGTCTCAGAAGACGGGGTGGCCCCGAGCCAGACGCCAGAGCCTCACAGAATGGGTGGGACGGGTGGCAGGATGCTGGGCCACAGGCAGGAGCAGCTGTCTGCCCTCGTGTATTTTCTCCTTTGGTCTAGTTCTTCCAGCTTTGAAGCCTGGGGAAATGCAGTTTCTCAACCAGAAGTAAATGAAGAAGCACTGCTCAAAATATAACTCTGTGGACAGAAAGACCAGGTGGTGTGGCATGAGGCTTCTAAGAGGGTGGGGACATCCGGGCACGCCGCTCCCGCCAGGCCGGGAACCTTTGCCGCTACAAGAAATACAGGCAGCGCTGTAACTGGCACCTGACCAAAGCTTGTCTGAAGTGAAAGTTGCTCAGTCATGTCCGACTCTCTGCGACCTACAGTCCATGGAATTCTCTAGGCCAGAATACTGCAGTGGGTAGCCTTTCCCTTCTCCAGGGGATCTTCCCAACCCAGGGATTGAACCCAGGTCTCTCATGTTGCAGGAGGATTTTTACCAGCTGAGCTGTCAGGGAAGCAAGCTTCTCTAGTGCCCATCTTTCCTCTGTAAAGCCCGTCACAGCCCTCTTATGCTTAGGAACACCTGCTGGCACGTCAGCAGCATCCTCGAGAAATCATCAACACAAAAGCACAAAAACTCTAAAAACATGACGCTGATGAGACACTAAAAGGATACTTGTTTCCAGTTTGGGGGTTGAAATGAGAAGGCAGAGCGTCTCCTTGTGACGTCAGCTGGGAATGTCCCCGTCGGGCAGTTCCAATTTTCACCACTTTGCATGTGTTCGTGAAGGACCACAAAAGAGCCCTGAGTATTGATTTGGGGGGAAACATGTTTCAGAGAGTAGGTGAATTTGCAAGTGATCAATCTATAAGTAGTGAGGATCGATCATGTTTTCAAAGTTCTGTTGGCCCAGCGAGACGCAGGATCTCTTGGTGACCTGCAGTGGAAGTTGGGAGTGGCGGGAGGCACAGAGCATGCATACTGAGGGTGAGGGTGCAGCCCTGGGGCATGGGGAGAGCAGCGTGGGCCGGTGCCCATGGAGGGCAGGTACCCTGGGCCTGGGCTGTGGCTCTCGCCCTCCGCTCGGCACCCAAGTCACCGTGAAGCCTGAACTTTTGCGCCTCCGCATGGTGGTTTGGTATTCAGAACTGGTTTCCCTATAGGAATCCCTTTTTGCTGGGCTGCTTCTGAGCCGGAGTCACAGAGGCCCACTTCACACCTAATTAGACAAAGTGGTGGCTTTGTGGGCCCAGGCCCAGGCCCCCACCTCAGCCCCCAGACACCCCAAGAAGCCTCCCCACAGGGCTCAGGGCTTTGGGCTGTAAGAAAAGGGGGGCCCTGAAATGGAGGGGGTCTTCAAGGGTGGTCTCAGGTAGAGGGCCAGGACAGTGCACTGGGCAGGTGGTGGAGACGTCCGCCTTGTGTGAGGCGGGGTAACAGCCAGGGATGGTGTTTTCAGAGGGGAAGGGGGGTGGACAGGGGCACAGGCCAGGGAAGGGGTGTTCTGCAGCCACCAGCTCCCCGCCACTGTCGTGGACATGTTCCCAGGTCACAGGCCCAGCGGTTCTGCAGAAGGTGCCTAGTGTTCCAAGAGGTAACTGTGGTTAGGCCCGTGATGGGCCTGAAGCTGAGGTCTCAGCGCGGGTTCCGTGGGGCCCCCCACCTCCCACCTGGGACCGACACATGACAGAACACGCATGTCTGCCTCAGACACTCTGGGTGGCTGCGTCCCCCAGGTCCAGCTGAAGCAGGGGTGGGTGTGAGCAGAAGGCGTGCAGGCACCGGGTTGGGCCCAGGAGATACCGATAAACACTCCGTCTTGTTCTCTGTGAGGAGGAAGCTTATCTCGCGCACGTATTCTTCCCACATCACAGCCCTCGTGTGCTCAGGCCACCCACCTGCCCTGCCCCTTGCTCACCGCCTGACACGGACAGGGTGGAGGCCTGACCAGCCAGTTCAGGAAGAGTTCACGCTTGAACCTGCTCACTCCCTTGGAGCTCTGAGTCCAGGCTCCAAGGAGGATGTGGGTCCTGGCCAGGCAGTGCTGGGGAGTGGCCTCAGGTGGCTCCAGGGGCCGAGGGGATGAGCAGGATGTGAGGGTTGGAGGCTCTTGGAGCCAAGCTTGGGTTCTGAGATGAGGTGTGAGTCAGGCCTGCCCCACAGACCCCTGGGCCCCAGCTGGGCCTTGGCGGGAGGCTCAGGCTCCGGACCACCTCTCAGTGGGGGGCAGTGGGGTGGCTGTTCTGGGAAGCCCTTGTCAGTGGGTTGCTGCAGCTCCAGAGGGTTGAGGGGGTCTCAGTGGTGGAGTTTTTACTCAGAACTTCTCAGGAAACTCTTTAATTTCATCTCTCCTGGAGTTCGTGTCACTGCTTCAACTGCTTCTTTTCAGAGGGTTTTAATGTTTGCAAGCTATGACCAACCTGCTGCTGCTAAGTCACTTCAGTCGTGTCCGACTCTTTGCGACCCCATGGACTGCAGCCCACCAGGCTCCTCCATCCATGGGTACTCTTTCCAGGTAAGAGTACTGGAGTGGGGTGCCATGACCAACCTAGACAGCATATTAAAAAGCAGACATTGCTTTGCCAACAAAGGTCTGTCTAGTCAAAGCTATAGTTTTTCCAGTGGTCATGTATGGATGTGAGAGTTGGACTGTAAAGAAAGCTGAATCCTGAAGAATTGATGCTTTTGAACTGTGGTGTTGGAGAAGACTCTTGAGAGTCCCTTGGACTGCAAGGAGATCCAACCAGTCCATCCTAAAGGAGATCAGCCCTGGGTGTTCATTCGAAGGACTGATGCTGAAGCTGAAGCTTCAATACTGTGGCCACATGATGGGAAGAACTGACTCATTGGGAAAGACCTTGATGCTGGGAAAGATTAAAGGCAGCAGGAGAAGGGGACGACAGAGGATGAGATGGCTGGATGGCATCACTGACTCGATGGACATGAGTTTGAGTAAACTCTGGGAGTTGGTGATGGACAGGGAGGCCTGGCGGGCTGCAGTCCATGGGGTCGCAAAGAGTCAGACACGACTGAGTGACTGAACTGAACTGAATGTTTACAAGCTTGAAAGCAATTCTTCAGTAGAAAATAATTCGCACCGATGACTGTCTTATTTCTTGTCCTTCCTCAGTAACTAGAATGATCCAGCTAAATGGATCCATTCATTCCATCTCCTTCCCTCTTCCCTCCTTCCGTACCAAGGCTGAGTGCAAGCCGATTCCTCCCCCAACTGATGCCTTTGCTGTGGGTCCCCTCAGACTGGCTGCCCCACCCCCACTGTGCCTCTCACTCGCCCCCACCGACCTCCCCAGCTCAGGGGACACCTAGGAGAAGTGTCCTCCTCTCACCCCGGGCGCCAAGCACAGGCTGCCTGGCATTCTCCTCCTGGCTGAGGAGTGTGACCCCACTGGCCTGAGGGCTCTCCCTTTCTCCCCCTAGGCCTCCTGTAGGAGGACTTTTCATTGCCTCACGGGGTCTCTGCCCTGCCTTCACTCCAGCGGCCCCTCACTGACGTGTGCGACTGCATGCCCAGAGGAGCCCGGGTTTGTGGGATTTCTCTTTTAGACTTGCCTCTGCACCGGTGTGTGTTTGTATCCTCTACACACTCCCCAGCCGACTGGGAGCTCCCCCACCCAAGGGCAGAATCCTTTCTTTCCTTCCTTCCTTTGGACCTTAGGGCTTCAGGTAGCATTTCTAGGGGAGAAGAATCCCAAAGCTGTCCTTTCCTCCTTGTGACCCTCCCCTGCAGCCTGGCACACCCAAGGGAGGTCACCCCGGATGGGTTTCTGGGACTCTGGTGGGCAGAGAGGTGGGTTTCGTTGAACTAGAACAGGCAAGGCTTCCCCAAGGCAGGGTGCATGCAACCAGGAGGGCTCTGGGCTGGTGTTTAAACCCGTGCGATGTGAGCTACATGTTCCTGGCAGATGGCCCCAGGGCCTGGGGAACAAGGGGAGGCCTGGGTAAGGTGGGGGAGGCAGGACCCGGCCTCCTGGCAGTCAGTGTAGGTCCTCTGGTTTTAATGGGCTTGTACTTGAAGAACATGCTTCTGCAGTCTCAAAACTTGGCAAACCTTCTGCCTATCCTAAGCTCACAGCTCTCCTCTGTTCAAATGACCTTTGAGGTCCTCAACCAGGGCTGTAGGCCGGAGGCAGGTGCCCACAGTGGCCACGTCACAGCATGACTGCAGCCCTGAGCCTACCGCGTGTGGTCAGCTGGAGAGGGCAGTGCCCAGGGAGGTCAGAGCTGCATGCACAGTGTCCTGAGTGCCAGATCAGAAGGGTGAGGAGACGTGGATCAGGCTTCCCCGGCCATCAGACACTGGGGGTGTTGGGGGTCCCAGGAGCACCCCATACCCCGGGGAAGTGCTGCTTTCTGAGGGAAAGAGCCCTTGCTGAGGAGTCCAAAGGTATGGGCTCCGGTCCCACTCGGCAGCCTGGGACCCTGGGGCCTCAGGTAAGTGACTCAGCCCCCTCACCTGTACAGATGGAAGTGGCGCCTCTGAGTGTTCTTTCTTGTGGGGTTACATGTGGAGCTCAGGGTGTTTTGAACATTGTCTGGTGTTGTTCACATACAAGGTGCTTCTGTGCCTCTGAGTGCTGTCCCCAGGTGAGAATGAAGGCTAGGGGTGTCCTGGGACGTTAGGGTCACCACCACCCCAGGCTGGTCTTCCTAAGCTGAGTTTGACAGTAAACCGGGGAGTCACCAGCTCAATTGTGGGCAAGGGTTTATTTGGGAGGTCACAGCCAGACCCACCGTGCTTGTTACAGTGTGAGTTTCAGGGCTTTTGTCAGGAAGGGAGTGGGTGTCCCTGGCCACCCTGAGGGGCTTTGGGAACAGCAGGGTTTTTCTGTTGGGCATAGCCCTGGGTCTTCCAGAGTCAGCCCCAGGACATGGATCCCTTTATCTCAACCCTCCAACCTGAGATGCTAACCCACCTGCCTGTCCTAATCCAGGGTGGGTATGAGACCCAGCCTTCATCCCAGGGGAGGTGGGGGCGGGATGTGGGCTGCCTGACCAGTACTGACAGCTGAGCTGGAGGCTGGAAATTTCGGGGAAGCTTGGACACAGGTGGGGTGGGAAAGACACGGGTGTGGGTCCAGGAGCCGCATAGGGCAGTTTGAGTAGCTGCCAAAAGAATGCAAGATAACAGGTTTGCAGCCCAGAAAGGGAGCTGCAGACGTGCAAATCCTTTTGTAGCCTGTTCCTCTGCCCATGCCAGCTCGCATCCTCACCGGCCCACTCAGAGAAGGCCTGTCAACCTTACACAGAACCAGGGAGGCAGGAGAGCAGAGAGTCCCGAGCTGCACGTGTCCCCAGGGCTGCCTGGACCGCCAGGCGTCTTGGAAACATTTTTGTGTTACAGAGGTCATTGGTGCTCGCACGAAAAAACCATGCAAGGGATAAACAAATTATATGAAGAAAAGGAAAGCTTTTCCTCCCTGCCTGCCAAAGGCTCCTAGCCCCCTTTTGAAGCTAGGCCCAATAAAGTAATTCCTAACTTGACAAAACCAAGTATACGCATTGACCTGTCTATATTCCTGTGAGTGTGTCCGTTGACATGTCCTTCTGTGTGACAGTCCCCAGTTCTAACTCCAAGCATGTATCACAACAAACTTGGAACGTGGTTTTTCACACAAGTGGGCATCAATGACTGAAGCAACCCAAAGCAACGGGTCATCTCAAGCCAGTTCTCTTCAGTGTGGGCTGCATATTTGGCTTTATAAATTTGTGCTTGCTGCAGAGTTTGCCTTCTAGAAGTACCTAGTTCTGGTGACATGGAGTCCACTTGGGAATAACTGAGCCCGAATCAATCAGTGGAGTTGGGTGGATGACCTGAACCCAGAAGTGTTTTCTGAGGGGTGGGGGGAATTAGCAGAGTAGTTGGAGTGGAGACTCAGAAGTATGAAATGATTTGAAAGTCAAAAGGCCAAACTCTCCTCAGGTGTCTGCCACTATCAGATATCTATCTCCTCCTTGCAGTCAACAAGAACCAGCATAGAGCCAGCTCTGGGCTTCCCAGGTGGTTCAGTGGTAAAGAATCTGCCTGCAATTCAGGAGACGTGGGTTTGATCCCTGGGTCAGGAAGATCCCCTGGAGAAGGAAATGGCAACCCACTGCAGTATTCTTGCCTGGAGAATCCCATGGACAGAGGAGCCCAGCGGGCTACAGTCCATGCGGTTGCAGAAGAGTTGAATGTGACTTAGCAACTAAGCAACAACAACAGCCAGTTCTGCACAGACTGTATGACCTCAGGGAAGATGCTGGGCTGTTCGCCACTGGCCCTTCCAGCTCTGTGCCCCGGAAGCTGGCCTAAAGCTGCACTGGTGGGCTCCCTCACCCTCTGGCTTCAGCTAAACGAGAGGAGAATGTGGCCTGGATGCCCTCCCTGCTGGACTGGGGCTTGGCAGTGGCAGATGTCTCTCCCAGAGGCCTTCAGCTCCTCATGGGCAGCCGTCTGCTCCTGTCACAGCACACACCAGACCCCAGAGGCCTAGAGCGGCAACAGCCCCTTGCTTTGCAGGCTCTGGGTGCCCCAACTCTGCTCACACATCTGTACACTGTCTTTTCATCGAGCCCATTCAGCCCCTGTTTGTCTGTGTCTTCTGCCTCTGAACTGCCTGCAATATCACTGAACACTCTGAGCTTGTTTCCCCATCCTTACGCTGGGGACCATGATGACATCTGCCTCTAGAAGCTGGAAGAGACGAGGAAATGGATTCTTTCCTAGAGCGACGCAAGGAACGCTGCTTTGTAGACACCTTGGTTTAGCCCAGACACTGATTTTGGCGATCTGACCTCCGGCCTGTAAGATGATAAACTTCCTTTGTTTTAAGCCGCTGCGTCTGTGGTCATTTGTTACAGCGGCCACAGGATACTGCTACACGGGTCCAGGCCCCAGATAAGCAGTGACTGTAATAAGTTCTGGGCTCTTCCCCAGCTCCAGCTGAACATTCCAGGAGCAGCTGCTCAGGGGCAACCTGACCGTGACCTCCCAGCACCTCAGTGTCTTCATTTTGGCCTAGGAGGCACATGTATTTTTTTTTTTTTTTTTTCCGCCTGGGTGAATTGCTGACAACAAATTATGTCTCACGAGTTTCAGACTCCAGTGTTATCAAGAGCCTGAGTAACATGGCAACTCACCTGAGTGAGTGGGATGGTGTGAAGCAGTGGGGAGTGGTGGGCCTGTGGCAAACTGGAGAACTCACACCTTGCTTAAAGACATCAATTTTAGGACTTCCCCAGCTTCCCTGGTGGCTCAGATGGTAAAGTGTCTGCCTGCAATGAGAGAGACCTGGGTTCGATCCCTGGGTGGAGAAGATGCCCTGGAGAAGGAAATGGAAACCCACCCCAGTACTCTTGCCTGGAAAATTCCATGGGTGGAGGAGCCTGGTAGGCTACAGTCCATGGGGTTGCAGAGAGTCAGACATGACTGAGTGACTTCACTTTCACTTTAGGACTTCCCTGGTGGTCCAGTGGTTGAGAATCCACCTGCCAATGGAGTGGACATGGGTTCGATCCCCGGTCAGGGAAGACCTGTGAGGCAGCTGGCCTGTGCACCACAACCACTGAGCGCACGCTCTGGAGCCTGAGAGTTTCAACGACAGGTCTGCTTGCTCGAGAGCCCACGCACCAAAATTAGAGAGAGCCCACGCACAACAAAGACCCAGCATGGCCAGATAAATAATTAATTAAAAGAAAAGATATCCACTTTAAGTGACAGGAAGAGCAATAAATCCAGCCAAACAAAATCAACATCTTATCTGTCCACGTGGCTCATGGACTAGGACTTTGGGATCCCGTGTTCACCTTCTAGTTTCATGGTGACTCCAAGGGGAGGTGCTCCACAGGGAGGGAGAGGCCCTGAATGTGATGAGGGTGTGCCCTGGCTGCCCCTCAGAGTCACCCTTCCCCTACCCCAGACCTCTACCACATCTAGCCTCTGTTTCCTAAAAGGGGATTTTGATAGAGAGTCTGGTGAGAGCCACTGGGCTCGCTGGCTCCCTGGCATCGCCGCACCTCCATCATCCTTCCCCACCCCCACAAAACTCTCACAGTGCCCCCTGGAGAAGTCGGTCCTTTAGCCCTGGGGCACCACCTCTCTCCTTCCTCTCCAACATGGGGGGACCTTGTGTGGAATAACCAAAAGTCTACTACTGTTGGGTCAAGCTCTAACCAATCCAAACCACACGTCGGGGAGTAGGAGACAGAGAAAAGAGAGGCACTGTCCCCCCAAAAGATGTCCTGGTAGAGACCATGAGTTTTGGAGTCAGACAGACCTGGGTGAGTCCCCACTTCACCATATACCAGCTGTGTGGCTTCAGGAAACATATTTGACCACTCTGAGCCTCAGTTGTCACATCTTTAAAATTGGAATAACATTAATAATACTTCTTTGCATTATTGCTGTGAGAATTAAATCAAATAATGTATGTGAGGGGTGGTCCCTGGCTTACAGGAGGGACCCTGCTCAGACTCTGGACCCAGACAACTTGGGTTAGAGCTCCCTTTAGTGCTTGCGTGACCGTGGCACCTTACTTCATGTCCTGTGTGGCATTCTCATCTCCCACGTGGATTCACTGGTGTCCTCACAGGGCTATCAGGAGGATGAGGTCAAGGATGGAGACCTTGCCTGGACTTTGTAAGGACTCCGTGAGCCCATGAATTATTTACTAGGTGTGTTCTGACATTGGTGGGTATTTGTCTCCCGTACCCGGTGGGCCCTGGCATGTGTTTCTGGGATGTGAAGTCAGAGCCTGTTTCCTGGTTGTCGGGAGAGGCTGACCACATTCTACCTACACCTGCCTGTCTAGTTCCTTCCCCCATTCCTCACCCCACCTCCAAATCTTCCACCCTCTTCATCTCCTGTCCCCCAGCTGCTGTCTGTGACTTTCCCCAGACACCTCTCTGGTAGCCCCCGAGCCGGGGGGTTGCAGGGCTCCTGGGCTCTGTGGTGCTGGGAGGGACCTGGGGCTGCCCTCTGAGTAGCCCCGTTGTCACCGGAGAAGGCAAGCATTGCGCTGCTCTCGCTCCAACGCGTGTGCACATGCCAGGCAGTCTCGGATGAATCATGTCCACACCGTGCTATTACTAGGCTTGTAACAGAAGCCCTGTGTGCTGGCTTGGTGTATAGTGTTTCTTTCCATTCCATGATTCAGAAAACATCAGTCACTCAGCCATGTGATTCCCTCATCTTCCGCCAAGGAGCTGAGCACAGAGGTTTGCTGGGAAACCCTCAAAGGACAGGGGAGGGCAGCTGTGGTTGCCAGAAAGGGGACTGAGCTGAGAGAACTGGAAACAGGAACTGGAGAGACTGTCATCAGGAAAAGAGCATCAGGAGACTCAGGTGTGATGAGGCCAGAGCCCTGCCCACGAGAGCAGCTGCTGGCAGATGAAGGGACCTCACTCAGCTATACACTACCCCAGCCCCAGAAAAAATAATGATTCTTGGGCCTGATTATAAATGTAAAGTTTACTTATGCAAAAATTCTGATCAGCATAGAAAGTTGTAAAAAAGAAAGGACATACCTCTCACATGTTGCTTGCTACCAGACACAGTTTTAATCCGTTGGCACGAATCTCTGTGCTTGGAACTGCCAGGTTCTGGGCCTCCAAGCTACTGGCCAGCTGGGGTCTGATCCAGGCTCCTGCCCCAGTCCTGGGACACTGAGCTCCAAATGCCCTGGGAGATGGGCCGAGTCTGGGCTCTGGCATCTGGGTTCTAGTCCCAACTTGGTTGTGTGCCCTTAGGCAAGTCTCTCTGAGTCCTATTTGTGTGGTTACAAATGGAATAATAGGGGCTTCCCAGATGGCCCACTGGGTAAGACTCCACGCTCCCAAGGCAGGGAGCCTGGTTCAATCCCTGGTCAGGGCACTGAGACCCCACATGCCACAACTAAGACCCAGGAAAGTGAAAAAGTGAAAGTCGCTCAGTTGTGTCTGATTCTTTGCTATCCCATGGACTTTACTGTCCATGGAATTCTCCAGACCAGAACACTGGACTGGGTAGCCTTTTCCTTCTCCAGGGGATCTTCCCAATCCTGAGATTGAACCCAGGTCTCCTGCACTGCAGGCAGAGTCTAGACCCAGGGCAGCCGATAAGTGAATAAAACAAATATTTTTTAAAAATAGGATAAGAATTGGGCTGGTTTGTCCAGAGGATGAAGCGTATGAGGGGATATGAAAACTGTAAACCCGCAGAATCTCTTCAAACAGAAGGGGAGGGCTGCATGACACCCATTCTCTTGGGGAGGCTCCTTAATCCAGGGGCAGCCTTGAGCCAGCTCTCCTGCTCCACAGCAGAAACTGGTCTGCCCACGTTGACCAAAGGGCTTCCCTCCACCCCGGACTGGCTCAGAGCAGGGAAGCCTCAGTTTGGGATCCCCTGTCATGACAGTACCACCTCTGAACACCAGTTGAGCATCAGAGTGGGCAGGCACCGGGTTCAGAAAGCTTTAAAACCTTGTTGTGTTGCCAGCTTTGCAGCCAGATAACTCTCTTCCTTTATCTCCCTCACAGATACTGTCACCCCAGCGGGGCCCATTCTCAGAGCCACCGCTGCTCAGAAGCCTCGTTTGATTTCAGGGACCTTTGTGAATGCCCTGTGTGTTGTATCAGTTTACACCGTAGTGATTGGTAGTAAATCCTTGTGTTCTTATGGAGGGACAGTAATGACAATATAAGACCATTAGATCGGCTATTTCCAAACTTTTTTTTTAAGATGTTTATTTATTTGGCTGCGCTGGGTCCTTCTTCACTGCTATACTTGGGCACCTCTGCTCACAGACGATCTCCAGGAAGATTCTGGAGATGGTGACCTTGGGTGTACATCCAAGTTTTTCCACAAAAACAAGACCTTCCCAGTTCATGTGTCTGGGCGTTGACCTCAGTTCCCCTACGGAGGCCCTGTTCCCACGGTGGGTCCCCTGACCCTTTCAAGCTCCCTTGAGCCCCATCCAGGAGGTGGCAGGGACTGACCACCTGCCTCCAGTCCACTCCCTCCCTGAGGCAGGGTTCCTTCTGTCTGCTGGATGCCCTGCAGCCGGGAGCCCTCGTCACACATACTCGGCCCTGGGCCTTCCCTGACCAGCGGGACCCTCCCTATTGGCAGAGTCTCAGACTCAAGACCTCTCTCCAGCCCATTCTGACTTACTTGAACCAAACAGCCATGCTTCCTGACTGGAAGTAGCAAAGCAAGGACTCGAACCCAGGCTCTCACAACCACCCCCCACATTGTCTTGTGCAGACCACAGAAAGACAGAGGAGCCAGCATCTCTCAGAGCTGTGCGGGGTGTGGAGGGAGGGGAGCTGGGAGGTGGGTGTGGGCCACCAAGAGGTGAGAAAGCATTGGAGAACAAGGGGCCCTGTGCGAAGCGAGAGGCTTATAGTGGGAAAGTCACTGGGTGACCAAGTAACAGATAGTGGGAATTAACCAGGAGTGGCCTGTGTGGCTCTCAGACGCACAGCTGCCCTGAGGCTGCCCGGAAGACTACTGTGGCAATCATAACCATTACGGTAATGGCAGACAGCATACAGTGAGCACTGACTGTTTGCTAAGCATGGGGCTCAAATGCCTTACCTGTGTGACGTCATTTTACCCTCCCAGCAACATGATGAAACAGGTGCTATTCGCAGCCTCTGTCTCAAAGGTGTGGCCGCTGAACATTGGTTTGGTTGAACTACGTGCCCAAAGGCATTATCTCATCGGTGGAAGATCTGAGAGGAGCATCCCAGCTGTCTGATTTCATGTTCTAACTTTGATACCGATCCACCCTGCCCAGAAGGTGGGTCAGGACTGTCAGTTTGTTGAGAGAAGGATTGTCTGAATGCATGACAGACGCGTGTGAGCACTTATCTGGCTTCAGCACGGGGAATCCCAGTGACCCCAGGGTTTGGGCACCCTATAGGAGAAGGCTGTCTTCCCTGAATAAAGACCCAGTTTCAGGGCCCCACAGTGCAGCGGCGTGGGGGCTTAGCAGGGTGGGGCAGGGGCAGGGGAGGGGCCTCCGAGAAGCAGCCAAAGCAGGCCTGCTGAACCCAGGCTGGCTGGACCACCCTTCTGTCCACTCATCTGTGGGTGTCTCTGCCTGCCTGGGACATAAGGAGGAAGTCCTACAAATGGGTCAGGACTGGTTGATGAGAAGCAGGGGAGACTAAATGATAAATTCATACACTGGGTTTTTAAAATATGGATCTTATAGTAGGATTTTAGGACTCCCCTGTAGCTCAGGGAAGGTAAAGGATCTGCCTGTGGTGCAGGAGACCCAGCTTCTGTCCCTGGGTCGGGAAGATTCTCTGGAGAAGGGAATGGCAATCCACTCCAGGATTTTAACGACAAATATGCACTAGGAAAATATAGCTTAAGTTTGGCTCCAAACAAGCTGTATTAATTCAAACAATTACTGGGCTCACAGGCCTCAGAGTTTTGATGAGGCTCTGGTGAGTGAAGTTAAGCAGGTGAGGTGCTGGGTCACCATCTGAGGGGCACTTCTGGAGGCCGAGGGGCACAACCCAGTTCTGTGGCCAACAGTTTCCCTCCACAGGCTCGTTGGCAACCACCCCCACCCTGCCTCCCATCTATTATGTGGTGTAGACTGGCTGATGGGAACTCACTTTCATATTAACTCGAGCAAAACATGGGTTGTAAAACTCTTGTAAACAAGTATTGTGAAACTAGAGGAGAAAAATGTTTGGTAATATATACGTGGTTCTTAAACGTTTTTGACTGAACTCACAGTAAGAAACACATTTTAGGAATTTCCCTCACCTTTCTAAGTAGGGGGTGTGGGTTCAATCCCTGGTCGGAGAGCTAAGATCTCGCATGCCTCAGGGCCAAAAAAAAAAAAACACAGAACATACACAATAGAAGCGATATTATAACAAATTCAATAAAGACTTTAAAAATGGTCCACATCAAAAAATCTTTTAAAAGAAAGAATATATTTTATATCGTAGTCAAGCGTGTGCATGCCTTCATACACAGATATGCTATGCTATGCTAAGTCACTTCAGTCGTGTCCAACTCTGTGTGACCCCATAGACGGCAGCCCACCAGGCTCCACCGTCCCTGGGATTCTCCAGGCAAGAACACTGGAGTGGGTTGCCATTTCCTTCTCCAATGCATGAAAGTGAAAAGTGAAAGTGAAGTCGCTCCGTCATATCTGACTCTTAGTGACCCCATGGACTGCAGCCTACCAGGCTCCTTCGTCCATGGGATTTTCCAGGCAAGAGTACTGGAGTGGGGTGCCATTGCCTTCTCCGTCATACACAGAAACACAGAACTAAAACAAAATTTCCCAAGACAACACTTAACCATACCACATGGAATGCACATGCATTATAAACTGTTATTTCAGTTCAGTTCAGTCGCTCAGTCGTGTCCAGCTCTTTGCGACCCCATGGCCTGCAGCACACCAGGTCTCCCTGATAATTTCATTTAAATATAGCATGACCTGAGACGAGCTAAATTGTTGTCATGATTCACTAATGTGCAGCCACTCATGCTTTATAAAACACTAGCTCACCATGCTGATAGTGAGCAAAAGCACCAAACTGAATAGTTCATCCACCTCGACTCTGAACATAAGTCTCCCGGGTCAGAGGCTGTGTCCTCCCATTAATCCCCCTGGGAAGTCAGCACCCACGAACCTTCTGCAAACACTGGGACTCGGAGCAGAAGGGAAGGTTTCAGGGGAGAAGGTTCAGGTGTTTCTCGTCTAGTTAATATTTCATTAGGATTCACTTAGCCATTAAATAACCTCCAGGGAGTGGGAAACAGGTTGAACGAGGGTGGAGAACAGGAAAGAAGACAGTTAAAGGCAAAATGCTCCTCAGTGTGGTTCTGCGTGTCCCTGGGCGACCAGCACAAGGATGGTTAAAGGGCAAGCGGTTCAGAGCAGAGCCTCAGGAGCCAGACTCCCACTTCTGGCTCTGTCATGGCAGCTGTGTGACTGTGGCTGAGTCCCTCTGCCTCTCTGTGCCTTGATTTCCTCATCTGTAAAATGAGAACAGAACAGTATTTAGTCGTTAGGGTTGTGACCTAATCAATACACCAGTGTTGATGCTACACAGGAAGGCAGCTGCCTCAGCCTCCCAAATTAGGCTCCAACTCCAGCCAGCTTCTCTGGTGGTTCAGTGTGAAAGAATCTGCTCGCCAAGCAGGAGATGCAGGTTCAAGCCCTGGGTCAGGAAGAACCCCTGGAGGAGGAAAGGCAACCCACTCCCATATTCTTGCCTGGGAAATCCCATGGACAGAGGAGCCTGGCGGGCTATATCCACTGGGTCACCAAAGAGTCGGACACAACTCAGTGAGTAAACAACAACTAAACAATGACAAAAGCCATCAGCTGCAACAGGCAGTAGGAAGCAGAGAGCAACTCCTATTAAGTGGAGGATAACGGAAGGCGAGTGTTAAAACCCTAGCGAGGCCACAGGGCAACAAAGAGCTCTGCACCAAGAAAGATCAAAGGGGGAATTCAAAACGCTCCCACCCAGAGTCAGCAGGCTGGTCCTCAGGCTCAACAGCACTCAACAGATTAATATAAGGCCTGTCATTGTCCAGGGCAGGGGTGCCCACCTCCGGGACCTAATGCCTGATGATCTGAGGAGGAGCTGATGTAATGATCATAGAAATAAAGGGCACAATAAATGTACTGCTCTTGAATCATCCCGAAACCACTCCTCCCATAGTCCCCTCTTAGGAGGATGTATTCCAGGGCACCTACCACCCCCTGCCCCAGGTCTGCGGAGAAATTGTCTTCCCCCAAATTGGTCCCTGGTGCCAAAATAGGGGACTGCGGCTCTAGAGCACGTTTCTGCTCGGTCCCCAGTTTCCGTGCTTATCTTCACAAGTTAACTGTCTTTCAGTTCTCTGTCGCTTTTGCACGTCTCCAGTCCTGTAAGCCCCTAGGAGAGAGCACAGCGGGTGAAGGGGTGGACAGCAAAGAGCTTCAGATGGAGGGTTCTCGAGCCTCGCTGTGCGTTCTGTCCTCCACTAACTCCACTACAACCATCCCAGATTCCACACCTTTGCTACAATGATGGTCTAAAGGGCAGACTTGAAGATGTTCCCTCCCTTCATCCCTGTATCACTGCTGCTGCTCAGTCGTTTCAGTCGTGTACGACTCTGTGCGACTCCATAGATGGCAGCCCACCAGGCTCCCCCGTCCCTGGGATTCTCCAGGCAAGAACACTGGAGTGGGTTGCCATTTCCTTCTCCAATGCATGAAACTGAAAAGTGAGAGTGAAGTCGCTCAGTCGTGTCCCACGCTCGCGACCCCATGGACTGCAGCCTACCAGGCTCCTCTGTCCATGGGATTAGCCAGGCAAGAGTACTGGAGTGGGGTGCGGTTGCCTTCTCCCTCCCTGTATCACACCCCTGCTCAAACCCTTGCACACCTTGCCATCTCATCTTCTACCACCCTTTTCTCCTTTTGCCTTCAATATTTCCCAGCATCAGGGTCTTTTTCAGTGAGTTGGTTGTGTATAAATACATACATACACTGTGTATGATGCGTTTCAAACCCTCCTGGAGGTACAGCCTTGATTCCCCTCCCCAGTCTTACCTTTCCCCAACCTGTAGGAGCCTGCGTGCCATCCTACCAAATGCTTTGCGTTCCCGAATGATGCATATAGGCTCAAACTATATCCTTCCTTATCCCCTGTCAGGGCCCTAACAGCTGGACTGGCCCCTTTATAAAGAATCACCAGACTCAGTGGAAGCATCGTGTCCTCTGGGAGGCTTCCCCTGGCACCGGAGCGCCGGAGGGCTCCTCCTGCGCGCTCCCATCATGCTCTGACCCCAACCTTGTCTAGGCGGCAGTTCGGAAAGGCTTGACTGGCTTACCGGCTTTGGCCACTAGAGGGCAGTCGAGTGTAGCGAGCGTCTGCTCCCTTATGCACAGGACTGCCCAGGCTGCCTTCTTAAACCACTCATTTTATCACCCTTTCTCGGCCCCCAACCACCCCACCCTCCCTCAAGAACACTCAGTAGCTCATTAATTCTATATTAACCCCAAATTGGCCATCTTGGGTTTCTTTTGTTTTTTAAAGCGTTGAAACTTCAATAACAATTTTAAAAAATAAGAAAGAAAAAATTCCTAAGTCCATCCCTCAATTTTCTTATTTTTGGTTTCTTTTTCTCTGTATTATATAAATACAAGTTGCTCTGATTGTTCAGTCACTAAGTTGTGTCCGACTCTTTGTGACCCCATGGACAGCCGCACCCTGTCCCTCACTATCTCCTGGAGTTTGGCCAAGTTCATATTCACTGAATCAGTGATGCTATCCAACCATCTCATCTTCTACCGGCATTTTCTCCTTTTGCCTTCAATCTTTCCCAGTGTCAGGGTCTTTTCCAATGAGTTGGCTGTATATAAATATATATACAAATGCAAATGGGTCTTCCAGGTGCTGCCTCCCAGTGCTGGAGAAGTAAGAGGCCTGGGTTCGATCTCTGGGTCAGGAAGATCCCCTGGAAGAGGGCATAGCAACTCATTCCAGTATTCTTGCCTGGAGAATCCTATAGAGAGAGGAGCCTGAGCGGGCTACAGTCGAAAGGGTCACAAAGAGTTGGACACAACTGAAGTGACTTAGCACGCCTTATACAAATATATATGTGTGTGTGTGTGTGTGTGTGTGTGTGTATACACACAATATATATATTTGTGGTTGTGGTCAGGGCAAAGATACAATTTTGAATTTAACTATTTTGGCTTATTTTGAAATCAGAGACACTTTTTCAAATTACCATTCTGGCTTTATAAAATGTTGCTATGAAGGAATGTCAGCTTGGGTTTCCAGGCCAAGTTTGCCAGCCCTCCTGTTCCATTCAGGATCCCCAGCACAGACTTGGCTGCTTTTCTGTGCTGGAGAACCTGCCAGTCCCCCATCCTGGGGTCCTCACCTTTCCCAGTCCCTTTCTGAACCCTGCCCCCTCCTCTACTAAGCTGCATGGCAGATCCCCTCAGACCTCTGCTCAAACCTGCCCTCCACCAGAGCTCGTTTCCCCAGCAGTCAGCCCAGCTCTGCAAGCCTTGCTCCTTCTGCCCGGCCCTCTCTGGTGCAGCCCCATTTTCCCTCGGGAGACTGGAAGCTCCCTGAGGATTCGTGGGCACTGTCTGTCCACAGACAGCTGTAACAAAGTGCCACAGACTCACTGGCTTCAAGCAACAGTCATGCATTCTCTCACTGTTCTGGAAGCCAGAAGTCCAGAGTCACGGTATCCCCGGGGCCACATCCTCTTCCAGTGTTCTAGGAGAGAATCATTCCTTGCTTGTCTTGCTTCTGGTGGCAGCCGGCATTCCTTGGCTGTAGCTGCATCACGGCACTCTCTGCCTGTCTCACAGGACCTTCTCTCTCCTTGTCTTAAATCTCCCCCCGCCTCCGCCTCATAAGGACACTTGTCCTACTTGTTGGATAATCTTCCCTTTCAAGATTCTTAACTACATCTACAAAGATGTTTCTTTGAAATAATGTAACCTTCACAGTTTCCAGGGATTAGAGCGTAGCTATATATTAGGGGGCTGCCACTCAAGTCACTATAGTTCAGAGCTGTGCCTTGGGGTCAGTGTGGAGTGAAGTGGGGGTCCCCAAACCTGGCTGATCTCCAAAATCATGCCTGTGAGTGGGACTTGGAAAAATGCCTCAGTGTGGGCTCCCTTGGTGATTGAGATTCGGGAGGTTTGGGACATTGGCCATCAGTCAGGATCGGAGAGGTTACGCTACAGTAAAAAACACCCCCAACCTCTCACTGGCTTGATGCAACAAACGTTTCTTTTGTGTTTACTCCAAAAGGTCATCTGGAGTTATTTAGGCCTCCTCTCTGAGTGGTCCTCATGCCAGGACCCAGGCTGATGGAGTGGCTACCATCTGGAAAGCTGCTGGCTCCTGTGACAGAAGCGGGAAGCATGGTGAATTAGGAACTGGATTTTAATGCCATTTCCACCCAGAAGTGACACTCATGACTTCTGCCCCCATTTTCGCCCGTGTCTCTATTTTCAGAAAGCACTGCATGTTTGGGAAGCATGGGGCCAAAGAGCTGCAGAGGGACATCCGGTGATGTCCTAAATGATGCTAAAGCATCACTTCTAACTGCCCTTCTGTCCCCCGAGGGTCAAGGCCCCAAGACAGAGCATCCCATGGGCCGAATCTGGGTCACACCAGGGCTGGAGGACTGTCTGCCCCACACCAAGGCCACTCGCTGGACTAGCTACCTGAGAAGAGGGCTCAAGGTGGGCAAGCAAAATTCAGCAGGCGGCATCCACTGAGGTCCTCCTATTCCCTCTCCAGAGCGAGCTAGTTCCGGAAGGCTTTCAGGAGTTCACATGACTCTGCAGGAGCCCCTTTACTCTTTTTTTTTTTTTTAGGAAAGGGTGTTGCTGAAGAGAGGGAAGTGCACCATTTCCTCAGCTCTGCTCTGGGCTCCCAAAGGCCACCAGTGTCCGCCTGGCAGAACCGGGGTGACGGGTTTGGATGTGGTGGCCTCTCTGTTCACCCAGGAAGGAGCTGGCCGGGGGCAAGAAGCGGGAAGTGGAACCACCCCAGCTTCATCGTGTGCCTTCCCAGATCAGGCGGCAGGGTCTCAGGGCAAGTCAGGATCTGGGTGAAAACCTGGGGTGCAGAAATCTCTGTTGGGCTCGGAACAGTCGTATGAGCTGGCTTCGCTGTTTGTCGCTAGCATTGTGTGCCTCTGACGCTTCAGGAAACTGAGCCTACTTTTAGAGCAGTCTTTTGTCACAGCCCAGGGCCACAGAGACACCTGGACTGCAGGCAGAGGGGCTGGGAAGGAGACGTCGGCCCTGCTCAGAGGGAGAGGAGCTCCAGACGCGGGAGAAGGATAGAAGCATGAGAGAAAGACAGTGTTTGCTAACACGGGGTCCTCAACCAGCCTGCATAGCCCCAGGGCGCCCTTAGGTATGCACGGCCTGAGTGGAGGACCACCAGTCACAACCACGGCACCCTGTTAAGTCTGAACATCAGACAAACAACAAACGAAAAAAAAATTTTTTTAGTGTAAGTATGCCCCATGCAATATTTGGGATATACCTATCCTTTTGAAGTTATTTATTTTTCTGAGTTTCAATCTTAACTGTATATCTGTCATCTCTATTTGTTAGACCTGGAAAAGTTATTTGGGTATCCTGCTTTGCTTTTATTTTGGGGGGCTTAGGTTAGATTTTTTGTTTTGGAATCCAAGTATTCAATGCTAAAAAAGTAAGTTTAGAAAGCCACAGCTAACTCTTTAATTTTTTTAAACACCATTAAACTAAGCTTTGATGAATGTTTAATGCATTCTTTCACCCCAGACATATTTCATGGAGAGTTTTGCAAACTCTGGTACAGCCAGTGGGGACAACATGAGGTAAATAAGACAGAGCCGTGCTCTCGAGTTATTGAGGGAGAGAGTCAACCACTGACCACCTGTGACTGGAAGTGCAGGACATGGAGAGGGAGTTAGCACCACGGGGACCATGACAGAGCTGTGAAGAATAAAGAGACACAGTAAAGGGATGCTTATTAAAGAGCAGAAATGTTACTTTGCCAACCAAGTCCCATCTAGTCAAAGCTATGGTTTTTCCAGTAGTCATGTATGGATATGAGTGTTAGACCATAAAGAAAGCTCAGCACTGAAGAACTGATGCTTTTGAATGGTGGTGTTGGAGAAGACTCTTGAGAGTCCCTTGGACTGCAAGGAGATCCAACCAGTCCATCCTAAAGGAGATCAGTCCTGGGTGTTCATTGGAAGGACTGATGCTGAAGCTGAAGCTCCAATACTTTGGCCATCTGATGCGAAGAACTGACTCATTAGAAAAGACCCCGATTCTGAGAAAGATTGAGGGCAGGAGGAGAAGGGGATGACCGAGGACAAGATGGTTGGATGGCCTCACCGACTCAGTGGACATGAGTTTGAGCAAGTTCCAGGAGTTGGTGATGGACAGGGAGGCCTGGCGTGCTGCAGTCCATGGGGTCGCAAAGAGTCGCACATGACTGAGCGACTGAACTGAACTGAAAGGGATGCTAATCAGGCATTTCCTCTGGCCCGCTGCTTTCCACAGGTCATGGTCCAAACTGATGAGCATCATGCTGGGAAAGCCCTGATCCTCTTGGACCTTCCTTCCTTTTCCTCTAACTTATGGTTTAACAATGACTCAGTTAGGACTGATATCAAGCAACCACTTTCTGTTTGGTTGACTTAAAAGGATGACATTGGCAAGCCATTTCCTTGGGGAGGTGCTTTCAGGATCTCACACTAGGGTCTGGCCCAAGATCCTGCTGGTTTGGGCAGGCACCACCTTCACTGTGTTCTTGAGACTCCGGTCCATCCTTGACCGGTTCTAGGAACGTGGCTGAGGGAAATGAAATTCTGAAGGAGGGGGACTGTTCAAAGGGCAAAATGCTCTCTACCTTATTAACTCTCAAGTAAACACCTTAGCTCCGTGTGTTGATGAGTAAGCTGGGAGGGACCCAGGTCTGGGAAGGCAGAGTGGCTTTCTATTGCCTAAGGAAACAGCAAGGGCGAGGTGAGAGTTCTCTGTTATTATAGACAGTGTTGTCATTAAAAAAAAAAAATCATTAGAGGAAACTATTTTCTTTCCGGAAGAGTCTGTCTGCTGGGAACCAGGTACCCAAAGGTAGGTGTCAGGCAAGCTCCTGGGGGATGGGCTAGGGGTCAGGAGACTCAGCCTTGGAGTCTGGTCACACTTGGCGATGACAGCGTGAAGTCCCCGGCATGTGACCCCACCATGTGGCTCAGCGTGTGACACCCCCAGCGGTGTGGCCCGTGGAAGTGAGGCTCAGAGGCAGTTTTGTGTGAGTCCAGAACAACCACATGGAGCTGAGGAGCAGCGAGCCAACCACAGGCGTGTGGAAAGCAAGACGACCATTGTCTCCTGCTCCCACGGGAGCCAGAAATAGAACTCTGCCCTTTGGCCTTGAGGGGCTGAGGCCACTGCCAGGCGTGGGTGTCCCGACCACAGGGCCCTCTGTTCCTCTGTCCCTGCCATGCCTCTCACCCACCCCCTTCCTCCCCCGTGACCTTTGCCCCAGCCTGTGGACGCTGTGCTCAGCTTCACTGCTGGGCATCTCCCAATCTGGCACGTTCAGGGGGTGGGGAGCAGGTGTGGTCCCAGTTGCAGCGAAGAACAGGGCAACCCGTTTCTCATGGGTCTTAGCTGCCACCCAGAGCCCGGAGAAACCTCTCACCTCTTCCTGGAAGTGATGCTTCCAGGGTCTTTGAGACTCATTCCCTGAGACTCACAGTCAGAAGTGCTGTGCATCTCACACCGCACCCCGTGCATGCCCTGTGTCCTGGCTTCTTCCACACGTGGGCCAGGTCCGTGGCTGCTGGCCCTCAGGCTTTGCTGAGTCCAGCTGGTGGACCGCCCAGCAGGAGCTGGGGAGGAGGCAGGGCAGTGAGGCTAAGTACTCATTCCCCATCGACTGTCGCAGGCTGGCTGGCCTTCTCTCTGGGCCAGTGACCACAGCTCCTGTCTGAGCCTTCGCCACACCACTCTCTCTGTCTCCAAGTCCTGGAACCACCTCTGCCTTAAAGCCTAAACGTGATGCCTTCAAGTCTGAGGGTGATAACCAAGCTCCACAACTCTTAGATCTGGCCCCACATTACCTCTTATGACTTCCCTACATCCTACCCACATCTTTATAAATTGTTCCTTTATTAAATGCCCACAAGTGACCCAGTCAGAATGTGCCATCTTTCTATTGCTGTATCCCTGTAGCACATGTGTGTTCATACACACAACACACATGTACACAATGGTCATTTAATAACACTCATCCTGACTCCCCATGAGGCATTCTGACACATGTGACCAGATTCCGGCTAATTATTAAGGATGTTCATCTCACCCACTCAATTCATTCCATGACTCATTTATGGTCTTGCTCCCCAGTTTGGAAAGCCTTGTGTAGGGCCAGCCCAGGGGAGGCAGCTGTCAGCTGGCCTGGCTGTGGCACCTGGCAGAGGTCAGCGTGGAATATGCCAAGGAAGGGGGGCCGTCAGATGACTCTGCAGAGTGGGTGTCTTATGGGACTCCCCGGGGGGAAGGCTGCATGCTTCTCGGGTAGTAGTTCCTTTCTGTGGTCATCCCATTCCAAGGGCTGAATTTCCACTTTGTAAGCTAGAAATCTGTCCTGGTGAGACATTGCGAGGTGACAGGGCTCAGGGCTGACCTGCATGCCATGGCGAGCATAGATAAATATGACCGACGTCCTGACTCAGCCTCTCCCAGAGAGGACACAACCATCCAGGGGGGCCCGAGAGCCATGTTCACCCATCGACACCTTTTCTCTGGAGGGAAATTCTATCCAGAAGGCCAGGCTGTCATCAGAAGGCTCCTGGCCAGCACGGCCTCAGAGCGAGGGCATTCTTCGAAGACTGGAGTGGGTCTGGGTGCCCAGAGCACCGTCTCTCTGGGGTGCCTGCCTCGTGGCTCCTCCTTTGTCCCCACACCCTTGCTGACCCATCCCCTCTGGCTCACCCACTCACTTTCTTGTTCTGTTCCCTTCTGGGTCTAAGCTAGTGAAGCTGCTCATTCCAGTCCTTGGTGGGGGTGAATGGAGGCGGCTGCACCCATGGCTGTGTGATGGGGGGCGCTGGTACCTGTTTTCAGGGAATCGGGGTGCTTCCTCTGCCTCGCCCTCCAGGTGGTCCCGAGATGTGCGGCCAGCATCTGGCCGATCAGCAGTAGGAAAAGTGTATGTTTCTTGATTCCTTTGTGGAAACTAGGCTGGTCTGGAGGACTTTGAAAGTGAAAGTGAAGTCACTCGGTCGTGACCGACTCTTTGCGACTGCATGGACCGCAGCCCACCAGGCTCCTCCATCCATGGCATTCTCCAGGCAAGAATACTGGAGTGGGTTGCCATTGCCTTCTCCAGGGGATCTTCCCAACACAGGATCTTCCTGGATCTTCCAGACCCAGGGATAGAACCTGGGTCTCCCGCACTGCAGGCAGACTCCTTACCACCTGAGCTACCAGGGGCTCCTAGAGGACTTTAAGTCCCGGAGGGCTTGAAGCTGTCTCATTTCTCTCCCCTATCAACCCATGAGCAAGAACCTGCTTCCCCATCTGGTAAAGGAGACTGAGGCATGAAGCAACCAGGCAACTCGGCTAAGGTTGTGATGTAAATCAACTCCTAGGTGGCCCTAGAAACTGTAAATACACACACATGCTCTATAAGAACAGGGAATGTGTCCCCAGCCCCATGAGCTCTCACTGTGGAGGGCAGGACTCTTCCTCGTTCAGTAAATTCCCTCTCTCTACCCCTGCTAGTCACCGCGGTGCCCAAGGCAGGACTCAGCACGCCAGGGTGCCCAGTTACCCACGCTTGCTGACACATGCAGATGGGGGACCAGCCTCTTGCCAAAGCCAGAAGGCCAGCGGGCGCCTCAGACCACAGGGAGGTGACTCCGTGGACTCACCAGACCGTGGTAGTGACTCAGCTGCCTGGCTGATGGACGGCACACCGACGTCAAACCTCGCTGTGGCCCTTCCCTTTTTTACCCCTGGAACAATAACAAATCCGGGTTGTGTGGATTCGGTTGCCATAGGAACCAGAAAACATTTGATAATGCAAGAGACTCTGGGACAGGTGGGCTGAGCGGATCTGGATGAAAACAACCCTTTCCTGTCCCTTCACCTCGAACCCCCCCAGGGAATCTCATCTGTTTGGAGCAGATTAGGTAAACAGGCGGCAGGGAGCTGCAGGCCCGCCTGGACCCGCCCGGACCGAGGGCCCGAGTCCAACCAGGAAGTCTGCGGCAGTCACAGGTCTGCGTGACCGTGAGGTCGAGCCCCAATTCCTGCCGGGAAGAAATGGGATCTGGGACACCCCCTGCCCACCGGAGAGACGGAGTGTCACCCGCCTGCCACCCTGGCATACGTGGGCCTGTCCCGGACAGGGAACAGGAAGAGGGGAGGCATAGGTCCCCCCGCTCAGAGACCTCCCCGTCTGCGGGTGGCAGGACACGCACCTGGACGTCCTGCCAGGTCCCAGCCCGCATTATTCCTGGTTATTTCCAGGAATCACCAGGAAACAGCGAGCGAAAGGGGGCTTCCGTGGTGGGGGATGGGGTTTGGTAATGAGAACCAGAGTTGTGCGTCCCCAGCAGGACCCGCTGAGTGTGACCCTCACACACTGGTTCACGGTGACAGCGGGGGCAGGGGGCTGGGTGCCCCCCAGAGGCTCAGCCTCCCCGCCCTTCCTCTCTGCCCTTCCGTGAGCATCGGGCACTTAGCACGGGGCGCGTGGCTCAGAAATCCTACCCGCAATGTCCCTCCCCCCCACCCCAAGACTCAGCCGTATCCACGCCCACCCCCTCCTCACGTCCCGACACTAAAACACCCGCATTGTCCCAGGTTCAGTGACATTCTGTGTCCTCACCAATGACCCTCTCGAGGGCATCCCCTTTCCTGCCCCAGGGCCGCCCTGCACATGACCGCTGTAGAAACCCCTAGAGGTTTTCTTCGTCCCATTTGGGCTTGGAGTCTGTGCTCCTCAGGGGCTTGACCTCTGCCCTAATTTCCAGCGTTTTCAGCCTCTTGTTGGCCATCACCCCACAAAATTCAGACTCAAAATGGCTGAGACAGAACTCGAGCCCTGCCCTCCCCACAGACCTTATATTTCTATTTTAAAATGTGTTTGTCTTTGGTTGCGCTGGGGCTGCATTCCTGCACGCGGGCTTTCTCTCGTCGTGGCGAGCAGGGGTCGCTCTCTAGTCACGGTGTGAGGGCTTCTCGCTGCGGTGGTTTCTCTTACTGCGGAGCGCGGGCTCCAGGGCCAGCGGGCTGCAGTATGCAGTTTCTGGAGCGGTTGCAGCTCGTAGGCTTTAGTTGCTCCGAGGCATCTTCCCGGACCAGGGATCGAACCTGTGTTCCCTGGGTGGGCAGGCAGATTCTTATCCACTGTACCGCCAGGGAAGTCCCCTTCTCTTAGTTGGGAGTGCCCCAGCCTCCTCACGTCTTCCAGCCTCCTGGCTCTGTCTGCCTCCATTCTCCTCCAGGCAGGGGTCAGAATCCACTTTCTAACACACAGCTCTTCACGCACTGCGTGGTCTCCTCACTGCCTAGGAGTGATGCCCAGGTCCCCTGGGAGGGTGGGTGAAGGCCCCCAGTCTTTCTTTTTGGCCTCACCTCCAAGCTCGCTGTCTTTCCCTGCCTCTTCCCCCTCCCGCCCTCTCTGTTTCTGTCTGTGGTCTCTGTATCTCTGTCTGTCTGTCTCTCTGTCACACACAGCCCACAGCTCCGGCTACACCACCCTGCTGTTCCCCGTGCCTGGCTCTTTTCCAGCTTCAACCCCTGTGTCATGCTGACTCCTCAGCCTGAAAGCCCCTCTTCCTCAACCCAGGGAACCCGCACGCCTCCCCAAGGCGCCCAGCCCAGCCCACATATCTTTCCAGCCCCCCTGCACCCCAGGTCCGGGGCAGAGTTCACCACGCCCTCCCCTGTGCACCCACAGAATTGGAGCGTGTTCCATACTGGGAGCAGGGGTTCCTGTTTGCAGCCTCATCCGCGGGCCCACGGCTCCCCTTCATGCCCTGACATCTAGCTCCAGCTGGGTGCCCACCACCCTTCTTTCCCCCGACCTGGCCCAGCATCTGCCTTGACCCCCCGTCCCATCCCCAGCCACCCTCACAAGGCCGCCGGACCCTCCTGTGGGAAGGTCGGAAGGTCTGCACCCCCTTGCCTGACCGCCCTTTGCTCTCTGACCGGAATCTCTCCCTCCCTGTCTGTCCCCTTGCCTGTCTTCTCCACCAGGCAGCGAACGCCCCTTATTCACTCTCTCAGGTGTGCACACCCCAGCCCCTCCTCGGAGATGACCTCTCCAGTCAGGACTGAACTCCCTGCTTCCCCGACAGCCCCTGAACGCAGCCCATCTGGCCTTCTTTCACTGCTGTTCACCACATCTTGTTTTCTTCCCCTGCACGGGGTCCCTGGAGGGCAGGAAGCCCACCTCACTTGTCTCTGTCCCCCGGAGGTGCTGTGCACCTAGCAGCTATCCTCAGAATGCTTGTGGAAGTGCTGAAACTGGCCATTCCCTGTACACAGCCCCGCAGTGGCTCCCGGGGGGCCTGTGACAGGCTGGCCAACTCAGGCACACAGGGCAGCAGGTGACCTGTCCGCCTCCCAGATCAGCAGGGCTGCTGGGATTCCTGCCACCACAGCAGGATTCCCTCAGGCTTCCAGTCAGCCTCCCATGCCTGCTGGTGGCCAGAGATGGCTGGAAACTTCCTCAGCTCCCTCCCGGCCCCTCAGTCCTCTGCCTCCCTCACCGTGCCTTCCTTCCATCATTTCCATCAGCCCAAATTCCTGGAGCTGGGCACCCAAGTGCCTCCTAACTGCCCCCACTTCTGCCTCCTGATACATACACCCCTGACCCTGTCTTGAATCTTATATTCCTGTCTTTAAAGTATAGCCTCTGGTTGATCCAGGCCTTTTCTCCTGCGTACTCGACAGGCAATTATGGCTGCAATTCCCCTTCCCCCAAGCACCTCCCTGCTCTTTTCCACTGAACCGAATCCTCCCCACTGCAGGCCCGGCTCTGGTCTCCCTACTCCGTGAAGTCTCTGATGAAGAACTGGCTCTGTGAGCTACATTACAGTCCTGTTGCAATCAGCACGCACCACACCAGTTAATGTTTAATCGTCCTCCACAATTTTATTTAACGCACATCCATTTTCTTTGCCCACCTAGACGATAAGCTCTCAACAGTAAAACTAGTTCTTAAGTTGCTGGAGAAGGCAGGTGAGTGTAGGCTTTCTCTAAACTCTGGTAGCTTCTTGTATACCCAACTTCAGTAGACTCATCTATTAAAGTCCTAATGTCTAACCGATAAAAAATCTTGGGCAGCCCTGAGAATAGATCACAGATTACACAGAAGCCTCACACCATAGACTTCCTGGGCTGGGAATTTAATGGACTAGCAACCCAACTTCAGCATTCAGTCCAGCTGGTTGGGAGAGCTTCCCCAGGGGTTAGAGAGACTAGGGTTTCCACACTGTGGGAGAAATTGTAGCCTGCCTTTGCGGTCACTGGGGAATGACGTCTGTGATTGGGGCAACGCTGTGATGGGACCCATGCCCAAGGGAGGTGAGCCACCCGGCCCTCTGGCTGGCCTCACACAGGAGGCTGCCTGGAGCCAGGGGGCGAAGCCAAGGGCCTTGTGACTTCCTACCCTGCTCTGGGCACCGTGACCATTCCCTCTCCAGGGCCTTCAAGCGGGGCTGGCTTTAGAGAGGGGTTTTAGCAAGCTGAGATGAGAAGGGAGGTACAAGTCACTCAGTCGTGTCCGACTCTTTGTGACCCCATAGATTATAGGCTGCCAGGCTCCTCTGTCCATGGGATTTTCCAGGCAAGAATACTGGAGTGGGTAGCCATTCCCTTCTGCAGGGGATGTTCCCGTGAATGTTCCCAATTCATGGATAGAACCCAGGTCTTTTCATTGCAGGCGGACTCTACTGTCTGAGCCACCAGGGAAATCCAAGGTGAAGTTAGTGGTAAAGAACCTTCCTGCCAATGCTGGAGATGTAAGAAACACAGGTTTGATCCCTGGTTGGAAAAATTCCCTGGAGGAAGAAATGGCAACCTACTCCAGTAAAATTCCATGGAAAATTCCATGGACAGAATTTTCAGCCTGGCGGGTTACAGTTCATAGGGTGGCACAGAGTCGGATATGACTGCAGCGAGTTAGCACACACACAGCATACACAGCAGGCCGAGTAGGTTGGCAAGGGAGCCCCTGGAGAACTGTATTTGCAGCAACTTGCCAGCAGCTTCCTTTAGGTTAGGTTACAGGGGACTTCCTTCAAGTTAGACACATGTGTCCATCCTGTGGCGGAGCCACCAGCAAGTCCGCGAGTGCTGGGGCCTGAGCCTCCAGGGAGCACTCACTGTGTGAGCCCAGGGTCTAGGAAGGGGAGTCCAGGGCCCAGGGCTCAAGTTCCTCTGTCCCCTCCAGATGCTGTGCTTCTATCCCCTACTCTTTATGTTGTCTCCTTTCTGCCGACTTCGTTTTCTGCAACCTGCAGCTTCTTTTCCTGGAGAGAGAGCTCTCTATCTGATTGCCTCATAGGCAGATTCCTCAGTGGCCTCTGCCTGGCCCATTTCAGGGCTGCCTTCCCCTCTTCCTCTGCTCTCTTCCCTTCTGGAAAACTTGCTTTTCTGGAGGGTCACCGTGGACGATGGTGATGGCCCCTGAGTTTCTGGAGCCCACTTTTCTCCGGTCACCACATGAACTGAAATACCTGTTGAGCACGTACAGTGTGGAAGCTGGGGACACCGGGGCCGGCCCCCTGGCCTCTGCACTTGAGAACTTGCGTGGTGGTGGAGGAGGTGGGCACACCAGCAGCGTATTGCGAAGGCTGTGATGCTAGGGAGGTGAACAAGGCTGAGCGGTCCAGGGTGGGGTGGGCAAACAGGGTCACACTGGGGAAATATGGCCCAGGGAAAACGACATCAGAGGATGTAGCTTGAAGGAGGCTTGAAGAACGGTGGTAGTTGGCTGTAGCCTTGGGGAAATTCTGTTTTACGCAGAGGGAAGTCAGAGAGAGCATGAGGGTCTTAGGGAACTGCCAGTGGATCTTATCACTCAGCGTCCAGGCGTGAGAGTGGAGGTGGGACTGGGAGATGCAGGCAGCAGCTCCATGGCAGGAAAGGCGGCTAGACGAGCCCCGGAAGGTGCTGAAGGGCCTTAAGCAGGGGATGAGTAGGTGATGCGATGACTAGGTGATGCTGGGAATATTCATTTCTATTCACACAATGGGGAAAATGCAGAAGGAGGCTTGCTGCCACCCAGGTTCAATAGATGGAAGAAGAGAGGCCTTGAGCTCTGCCAAGGGCCCATGGTGGGCAGGGCCGAGCTGGCGCTGGGCCCCATGCCTGGGCTGGGACAGGTGCGGGCGTACAGAGAGGGCAGTGAGGGGAGAAGTTGGGACTCTCAGGTTCAACTAACAGAAGCCACCTTCATCTGATTTAAGCTACAGTGGACCCTGGCTGAGAGGATACAGGACCATGAACCTTAGCTGAGAGGATACAGGCTCAGGGCAAGATGAGAGAACTTGCAGAGGAGCCTTAGTTCAGAAGCGGGTGTCCCCAGGACTCTTTCCCCACCTCACTCCCGTGCCTGCTTCCTCCCACCTGCTCTACCCTTCTCTTTGCAGCCTCAGGCTCTCTGGCTGCAGGCACAGCCTGCTTGCCCCACTGACCTTGAGGTGGTGAGTTATGGGCCAGCTCTGGGTTCCAGATCCAAGTTCCCAGGAAAGAGCGCTTCTGTTTTAAGCAGCTGTGGCCCAGGGTGTCGCATGCACAAAGCCAGGGGCTGGGTGGGGCTCACTGTGTGCAGTGGGGGGGGTCCCCAGAGAAGGAGGACCGTGTGCCAGCAGGCCACAAGTCTGTGAAGTCTTGAATGGCATGGTTTCCACCCCTCCCAGGTGTACAGTTATACAGAACTTTATAATCTTGTAGGGACAAAGGACAGATTCCTTATAATCCAAAGCATTGTAACAGTAATAATAGCTAATGTTTTTGAGCACTTACTCTATGCTGAGTACTTTGCTAAGTGATTCATAGTTATTTTCTTGCTTCATTCTTTTTATTTTATTTTATTTTTCAACTTTACAATATTGTATTGGTTTTGCCATATATCAAAATGAATCCACCACAGGTATACATGTGTTCCCTATCCTGAATCTTGCTTCATTCTTATGACCCAGTGAGATAGATGTTGTTATTTCCAATTTACAGAAAATGAAAGGGAGGCACAAAGAGTTCTAATTGAGTTTTCCTGTCCTGTTTCTGAGTCACAGCATGCCAGTCTTGGAGCAAAGAGGAGGAGAAAGACTGCCCTCTTACCCAGTGGTGCCCCAGTAAATGTTTATTAACCAGATCCATGTCAAAAAACAAAACAAAACAAAGCAAACTCTGGTCTGTAGCATTTACTGATTTTCAAGGTGTCAATACTCCCATCATGGCTGCTTTCAAGCCGCCAGCTTCCTCAGACAGTTTGAGAGGCTCCCACACATGTATGTGTTACTCAGCTGTTTCCGACTCTTTGCGATCCCATGGACTGTAGTCTACCAGGCTCCTCTGTCCATGGGATTTCCCAGGCAAGAATACTGGAGTGGGTTGCCATTTCCTTCTCCAGGGGATCTTCCCAACCTAGGGATTGCACTCCGGTCTCCTGCCTTGTAGGCAGATTCTTTACCGCCTGAGCTACCAGGGAAGCCCCTTCACATATATGGCCTCTCTTTTGGGTGAGTTCTGGAGATTTAGAGCAGTGCTTCTCAAAGTGTGGTCTCTGAACCAGCTGCATCGGCTTTGCCTAAAAATGTGCAAATTTTCTGATCTCATTCCAGACCTACCTACTGACTCGGAATCCCTGGGATAGAGGGGGAGGAACAGCTCTCTGTTTTCAAGCCCTCTGGGGGTTCGTATGCACATTCAAGTTTGAGAACCTCTGGAGTGATGGGGTAACATGCCCTCCTGCAAACCCAGCTCGTCCCGGTCTTCATTTTCTGGTTGGAAGAATGGGGCTTGTTTCCCACTCCTCAGCAGATGGGCAAACTGAGGCCAGTGAGGTGAAAGCTGCTGAAAATGGGTGGGTGAGAAAAATGGATTAAGAAACCCTCCAGCCTGGGTCTCCTCCCCCATAAGGTAACCAGGGAGGGGGTCTCTGCAGAGTCCCTCAGCCCTGGCCCTCCGCTGGTCTGAAGGGATTGCCCATGGATTGCCCAAGGTTAGTGGGAGGGGGGTTCCAGGTAAAAGCCTGAGCGGAGAGGAGAGAAACCCAGAGGAAGTGAGGAAATAGCCATGGAAAATCCTAGGGTTCAGAAATGCCTGGCCCTAGGTCTTGGAGGTTGGTGCACAGAGGTCCCCAAACTTCAGTAAGTCCCAGGACGCAGTGTCCGGATCACAATCTCTGGGCTTCAGGCAGGGCCGGGAAGACCGTGATGACTCCCAGCGTGGGGGAGGGGCAGGGGGGCTGGAGGTCCCGGCGCCGCCAGGCTTTTGTGAGACAGTTTACCGTCTGGTCGTCTCAACAACTTCCCTCGACCCCAATCCAGATTTACCATTAACCAAAGACAAACAAATTGGGAGCCAAGCATCAGACGTGATGCAAATTCCGTGTCAGCCCTGGGAGGCCCTGAAACACCTGGGCAATCAGCAAGGCCATGATGTCACCTGGAGAAATGCTTGGCTCTCGGGGCAGCCGTGGTCACGTGACACGGCCCAAGTGCACCCCGGTCACACGGGCGGGATGGGGAGGGGCTCCCTTCTTAGCTCAGAGCCACCGCCAGAGAACCAAAACACAAACAGAAAGTGTCCTGTCAGGGCGAAATCCGTAAGTCATGTGATGGGGCTGTTTTTCCACCTCCAAGTTCGAGTCACAGAAGCGAAGATTCAGAGCCAGCGTTACTTAGCAAAATCAGGCCCTGCTGGGCTGCTGGCCTGGTTTGCTTGGGCTGGAAAACTGGGTCCCCTGGAATTCCGCTCACTCTCCTTTCAGGAAAGAAGCTCTGTAAGAAGGAGTTTCCTCAGAGGCACCTGCTCTAGAATTTCTTTAGCAGAAACCCTGGACCCAACATCCGCCTTCCCTACTGGATGGTCCCCTCCCAGTGGGGTCTCACCCCGACTCAGCCTCCAGGTCGTCGGTCGGTCCGTCCCCAGGGATACACAAGTGGCCTGGGCAGCCTCTCCTCCCTCCCACCCCAGAGTGGCCCACAGATGCTGAGTGAATGCCGGGGGCAAGTTGAATTTCTTAGGCCGTAGGGAGGTATGAGAGGTTGGGTGCCAAGGGGCAACAGCCTGCTTCCTTCTCTTGTCCCCTGTCTTCCGGGCTCCTGCTCTTTGAAAAGCAACTGTTGACCACCTGGATCCTGACACTAGGCAATGGTATGGGCAGTATGTAAGTGGGCAGCCAGGTCACTGCCCTCAAGGGGCTCACGTTCTACTTAGGAAGACAAAGCTCTCATAGCTCAACAAGCGACAGGCAACAGTATGTGACTTACGACAGACGTTGTGCCGGAACGCTAGGTAGGAACTGTTTGGATGGTCTCTGTGTCGGACACACTGCATCTGAATTCTAACCTGGCCACTCACCAGCTGCTGTGTGACCTTGGGCAAGTTGCTTACATTCTCTGAGCCCTAGTCCACACATCTATAAAATGGAGATAAAAATGTCCAACTCATAGGGCTGTTGTGAAAAATGAAATAACGGCTGCAAAACAGCTGGTAAAATGCTTGGCATGTAGTGCTCAGTCACTAGGTCATGTTTGACTCGTTGCGACCAGGCTCCTCTGTCCATGGGATTTTCCAGGCAAGAAAACTGGAGTGGGTTGCCATCCTCCAGGGGGTCTTCTTGACCCAGGGATTGAACCTGCCTCTCCTGTGTCTCCTGCATTGGTGGATTCTTTACCACTAAGCCACCTGGGTGGCTATCCAAGCCCCATAATAGGTATTTGATAAATTGTAATATTTCCCATATCTGGACTGAGATGAGCTGTGAAAGATGAATCATTTGTGCCTAGTCTCCAAACTTAGAGGAGATTAAAAGGAATAAAGTGAAAGCTCTAGATCAGATCAGATCAGATCAGTCGCTCAGTCGTGTCCGACTCTTCGTGACTCCATGAATCGCGGCTCAAAAAGAGAAGGGAAAATCAGCACACGAAAGCCTGACAGTGACAGAATCCTAGAAAAAGTATAAATGCAGGTGTGAAAATACAGTGGTGCCCAGGAACCACAAGGGTGAAATAAACAGCCACCCTTACTCCACAGTCTCCAGTTCAGTTCAGTCGTTCAGTTGTGTATGACTCTTTGCAACCCCATGGACTTCCGCACGCCAGGCCTCTGTGTCCATCACCAACTCCTAGAGCTTGTTCAAACTCACGTCCATCGAGTCGGTGCTGCCATCCAACCATCTCATCCTTTGTTGTCCCCTTCTTCTCCTGCCTTCAATATTTCCCAACATCAGGGTCTTTTCCAGGGAGTCACTTCTTCGCATCAGGTGGACAAAGTATTGGAGCTTCAGCATCAGTCTTTCCAATGAATATCTAGGGCTGAATTCCTTTAGGATTGACTGGTTTGTTTTCCTTGCAGTCCAAGGGACTCTCAAGAGTCTTCTCCAAAACCACAGTTCAAAAACATCAATTCTTCAGTGCTCAGCTTTCTTTATGGTTTGACTCTCACATCCATACATGACTACTGGAAAAACCATAACTTTGACTAGACAGACCTTTGTGGGCAAAGTAATGTCTCTGCTTTTTAATATGCTGTCTAGGTTGAACATAACTTTACTTCCAAGGAGCAAGGATCTTTTAATTTCATGGCTGTGGTCACCGTCTGCAGTGATTTTGGAGCCCGAGAAAATAAAGCCTGTCACTGTTTGCAATGCTTCCCCATCTATTTACCATGAAGTGATGGGACTGGATGCCATGATCTTAGTTGTTTGTATGTTGGGTTTTAAGCCAGCTTTTTCACTCTCCTCTTTCACCTTCATCAAGAGGCTCTTTAGTTCCTCTTTACTTTCTGCCATGAGGGTGGTGTCATCCGCATATCTGAGGTTAATGATATTTCTCCTGGCAATCTTGATTCCAGCCCGGCATTTCACATGATGTCCTCTGCATATAAGTTAAATAAACAGGGTGACAATATACAGTCTTGATGTACTCAGTCTGGAACCAGTCCATTGTTCCATGTATGGTTCTAACTGTTGCTTCTTGACCTGCATACAGATTTCTCAGGACGCAGGTAAGGTGATCTGGTATTCCCATCTCTTGAAAAATTTTCCAGTTTGTTGTGATCCACACAGTCAAAGGCTTTGGCATAGTCAATAAAGCAGAAGTAGGTGTTTTTCTGGAACTCTCTTGCTTTCTCTATGATCCAGTGGATCCAGGGTCGTCATCATATCACAGGACAACGGAACACACAATGGAGTACTGAGAGTATTGAGTATTGAGAGTATTCCTAGAGAGTATTGAGTACTCTCTAGGAAGCCAGAGATGAGCACAGTGCGCTTAAAAAATATTCTCATCAAAATATTTAACATTTTTTTTTAATATAAAAGTGCTTGAAGTGTGTGAGGCTGGTAAATTTTTAGGTGTCCTGAAAATTCACCTTCCACAACTTCTCGATGATTGGATTAGCTGAGTTTTCACTCTACTTTTTATACATTTGTCAGAGAGCTTAGAACTATGCTGAGCACATCATGGGGGCTTACCAGGCCCCTGTTTACTGATTAATTCATATAGTGTTGGAATTTTTTTTTCCCTGCATTTTCAGCCCTTCTATGCATTCACTGAAGCAAGGGATGGGAACTATCTTCTTTTTGAAAGGGCAGTAACTGATCACCTCTCCTGCCACCCCCATCAACCTGTCCCTCTTTCTGTATTTCAGGTTTTAGGCAGCAATAATAATTACATTAATGAAATTAGTAGGTTACATGCGTGTTGTTACAAGGCTATGTATTGATACAACACTTTGTCTTTTTCCTCCCTTAAGTCCCACAAGGTAAGATTATTTTGGTTCTCAGATGCAAAAGGTGAGAGTCAGAGAAGTCAAGTAATTGGCTTCAGGCCACCCAGCTCCTAAGGAGCCCCAGACACGTCTGACTTCTTCACCCTGTGTGCAGTCCCAGGTCCTGCCCAGAGGGGGCGCTCGAGCACAGCCACTGCCAGGCCCCACCCGGCAGGCTCTAACATCAGGGGCCCAAATCTGGGGTGAAACCCGAGGCTCGCTTTCCCTGGTCTAGAGACACCTCTGTGGAAGAGGAGGGGGTCGAGTTTCCTTTCCACTTGTTGAGCCTCGTAGGGGACTGGGGGGACAAGAATGAGGCCACCCTGCGTGTCACTGCTGGCCGCCAGCCCCAGGCAAGAACGTTGCCAGGACTCACCTCCCCAGGTCCTGGCAGATGGCAGGAGGGACTCGGCGAGAGCAGAGACCCACTCCCCCACCCCCGCCCCGCTGGTCCTCCCACTCTCTCCCTGACCCTGTCTCTGGGATCCCAGCGAAAGGTGCTCTCATCTCCCCCGCGTCTCCTCAGTTTGCCATTTGACTTGATTTTTATTTCATGCTAATACTTTTTTTTTTTTTTAAGTGTAAAACAGATTCAACTATTCTGGCAATTAGCCCATAGATAAGATAACCCCTATGTTTGGAAATACCCACTTGGAGCAATCTGGGCCTCTCCACTCCCTTTTCCTGTCCGAGTTCTGTTCTGGAAAAACACCGAGAGCCTCCCCATCCCCGAAGCCCCTTCTTTCCTTCCTCTCACATAGGCACGGAGCCTGGCAGGGACAAGGGAGCCAGGCACATTCTGGATTTTGAATCTGAACTGCCATTTCCTTGACCCTGGGTGAGCTATTGAACAGCTTTAGCTTTCATTTTCCTTATCTCTAAAAGGGAAACTGGAACTGTTCCCTCCCACGGGAAGATAACAGAAGCCTCCCCTCCCCCACCTGTACTTGAAGTGCCTGGCAGGAGATGCGTTCTCATTGGATCCTACTGTGGCCCATTTCTTCCAGGAAGTCTTCCTCGATTGTCCCAATTTTGGCAGAGAGAGCTAACTCCCAACCCCATCTCTACTTCCCCCTTTTTCATTACTAACAAAACCCCAAGTTTATTTGGGGGAGCAAAATGCCGAGCTAATAAACTACGTTTTGAAGTGATGGTGTGCATGGCACACAGGTATGGCCAAGGAGAGGTATTGGGTTGGCCAAAAACTTCCTTCAGTTTTAAAGTAAAAATAAAAGACACATTTTTTTTTTTCTTTTTCACCAAGAACTTTATTGAACAAATGTATTCACTATTTTGTTCCACTACCTTCGGCCAGTTTTCAAGCAGTTTCATAATTCCGTCTTCCCCAAATGTTTTATCTTTTTTTTTTGAGCAAAAAACTGTTCCTAGGTGCCTTTTACAATCTTCCAGGGGATTTAAATTTTTTTCCATTAAGATAATTTTGTAAAGACCAAAATAAATGTAATATCCGAGGGTGCAATGGCTGGTAAATACAGAGGATGAATCAGAACTTCCCAGCCAAGCTGCAACAGTTTTTGCCTGGTCATCAAAGAAACATGCGGCCTTGTGTTATCCTGGTGGAAGACTGTTTTCTGTTGACTAATTCTGGATGCTTGTCATCAAGTGCTGCTTTCAGTTGGTCTGGTTGGGAGTGGTACTTGTTGGCATCAATCATTTGGTTCTCCAGGAGGAGCTCATAATAGAGGACTCGTTCCAATCCCACCATATACATAACATCACCTTCACTGGATGAAGACCGGACTTTGGTATGGTTGGTAGTGATTCATTTCACTTGCCTCATGATCTCTTCTATTCCACATTATTATACAGTATCCACTTTTCATCACCCGTCACAATTTGTTTTAAAAATGGAATGTTTTTGTTACATTTAAGTAGAGAACTGTATATGGAGACACAATCAAGACGCTTTTTTCCGCTTATGTTGACTCCAAATATTAAAGCAATTAACATAACCAAGCTGGTGTAAATGGTTTTCAGTGCTTGATTGGATATTCTGAGTATGTTGGCTATCTCCTTCATGGTGTATTGCGGTTGACTGTTTTCAACTAATGCCTCGATTTGATCACTATCAACTCCAGCAGATCTACCAGACTGTGGAGCATCATCCAGCAAGAAAACTTCAGCACGAAACTTTGCAAATCACTTTTGACACTTTTGATGAGTTACAGTACATTCTCCATACACTGAACACATTTTTTGCATTTCCATTGCATTTTTACCTTTCTTGAAGTAATAAAGATAATATGCCAAAAATGTTGTTTTTCTTCCATCTTCAGTGTTAAAATGGCTACACAAAAATTGACCAATGTTGATTTTTTAAAAATGCATGCTAATATGAAAGCTATCACAATATAGTGTAATGAAATTGTTCCGAATGAAGTTAAAGACAACTAAATGTTACCCGAGCCATCTTACCAAAAAAAAAAAGAACTTTTTGGGCAGTCCAATAAGTGAAAGTTGCTTGAAGGGGGTCTGAGAAAGCTCTTTAAAGGAAGTTGACTCAACTGTGCCACTTTGCCCCTTGCCCACTTTCTCCTTTCTCTTGTCTGGAGTGAGTGATATCTGGAGCCACAGTGATCACATTATGACCATACGGCAACTTTAAAGATGGAAGTCACATCTCATGGCAGAGCAGAAGAGCAGAAAGAGCCTGGGCCATGGAGGGCATGGTCCTCAAGACCTCAGGATTTATGTTACATGAGGGCAGAAGAAGCCAGGTATTTAGGATTTCTATTACCTGTAACCCAACATGGTCTCCATAGATATGTGGCTTGGTGACCTTGCTCTCTTTGAGCTCCAGTCACACACACGGTCACAACTGTATTCGGAGAGATTTTTGGTTATAAGCAAAGTAGGCTACCAATCTATTTTTTGGAGCCCCGTTATGTGAGGAGTAGAAGGTTCCTGATTCATGTCGGGTATCTGCACCCCAAAGCTACTGAGATCCTACACGCAGCTGGGTTCTCTTTCATCTGGTTCTTATCTTATGGGAGGAATGAAAGACAGTTGGATGCTGATTGCAAAGCAAACACTGTTCGCAGGACTGTTGTTTAGTTGTTGGTGGTCAGTTACTAAGTCGTGTCCCACTCTTTTGTGACCCCATGGACAATAGTCCGGCCAAGCTCCTCTGTCCATGGGATTTCCCAGGCAGGAATACTGGAGTAGGTTGCCGTTTCCTCCTCCAGGGGATCTTCCGAACCAGAAATGAAACCTGCATCTCCAGCACTGGCAGGCAGATTCTTCACCACTGAGCCACCAGGAAAGACCTTGCAAGACTGTAGAATCTGTTGCATCAAAGGCAGAATGACAGGGAATGAATCAGCAGAAGCCTGCAGGTCTCCAACCTGCCTGTGGGGTTTGGGGAAAACTTGGTGCCCACTGATTATACGAATGTGACTTCTAGACCATGGAGAAGTAATGAGTCTTACCATGGGCAGCATAAGTATTTCTTCATATGTCCACATTCTGCATCCCCAATGAATTCAAGTTTGCAATTAAATTTAAAGGCATTTATATACTCCCACATGCAGGTTTCTGTGCTAAGTGCTACAGGGAACTTGGAGATGAATAAGATCCTAGCTTTGCCCTCAGGTAGTTGGCAGTCGAGTTTGAGGGATGGCAAAAGCATATACGATTCTCACACAAATGCAGGAGGCTGTGGAAAGGCAATCATACAAGTTGAGAAGGAAGGGGAAATATAAGAGAGGAGGAGACCGAGGCCTTGAAAGGAAAATGCCTCTGAGCTGGGCTTTGCAAAACAGATAGCATTTCAACAGGGAGCAGGGTGGGGAGGGCTTGCCCAGCCTGAAGGAACAGCAGGGATAAAATCCAGAAAGGTCACAGGGCGTGGGGTGAGTTCAAATGGCCACAATCTAGTAGGGCTACAGAGCTGGGAGCCTGAGGAGGTGAAACGTGGGTGCTGAGTGTGGGAGAGAAAGCTATGACTGAGTTTAAAAATAAGACAATGACACAGCACACACTGTGTGTGTAATATGTGCCAGCCACGGTTCTAAAGTGCTTTCTGTGGATTAATTCACAACCACCCTCGAAGGTGAGGACTATTGCTCTGCCCATTTCACTGGTCAGAAAACTGAGCTTTCACCAAGGACAAGTTTGTTTGCTCAAAGTCAGACCTCTGAGAAGAGCCAGGATTGAGCCCAGTCTGGCTCCAAGGTCTACTCTCTTAGGCGCTAAGCTGTCGTGTGGTGGGGTGCTTAGTCGCTCAGTCATGTTTGACTCTTTGCAACCCCATGGACTGCAGCCCTCCAGGCTCCTCTGTCCATGGGGATTCTCCAGGCAAGAATACTAGAGTGGGTTGCCATGCCCTTCTCCAGGGAATCTTCCCAACCCAGGTCTCCTGCATTGCAGGCAGATTCTTTACCATCTGAGCCACTAGGGAAGCTGTCATAGGAAGGGTCAGACCATGGGTGGGGTGGTGGTGTTAAATGCCCCTCTAAGGGTTGTGGCTTTTCTTGCACAGTGGACGCTGGCCTCCCTTGGAGAAGCCAACGAGAAGTCATCAGAAATAGACTGGTGACTTTGATTCATCCCCCGGGGCCTCCCTGAGGAAGGGCTGGAGCAGTGACAGAGTCAAGTCAGGATCCCACTAGGAGTCCAAAGTTCAGGTGAGAACTACGTCAGGGACTGGCCGGGGGCAGGGCCAAGTGATTAGAGCATCACTGCAGAAACATGCCAGGGTTCGAGCTTGTGAAGCTCTGAGTATTTGTGATGTTAACTGATTAGTACTCAGGGAGCAAGATGAATAATAAAGAGAGGAGGAAAGGGGTGGAGGTGCCTGGGAGGTGTAGAAAGCTTGTTCAGATTTGATCAAACTTGTCCCCAGATGTATCCTACAGAGGAGTCACCTGTATCTGGCATGATGTATGGGCAGGTGTCTACACCGCAGTATTTTCTGTAATAGCAAAGGCCTGGAACTAGGCTGAAAGTCCACCAACAGGATAGTGTTTGAATATGTTATGGTTTAATCTGAACATTGAAATACTACATTCTTGTATTGCATGTGAGGTAACATAGTTTACACGTTTCTAAATGCTTGGAAAAGATGAAGAATAATGTTTTGTGATATGTGAAAATTACATGATATTCAAATTTCAGGGTCCATAAATGAAGCTTCATTGGAACACAGCCACATATATTCATTTCTGTGTCATCTGTGTCTGCTTTCCCACTGATGGCAGAGTTGAAAGAGGCCCTATGACCTGCAAAGCCAAAGATATTTTACTATCTGATCTTTTAGAGAAAAAGTTTGTTAACCTGACAAAGGTCTCTGGAAAGTTGCACAAGAGACGAACCACAGTGACAGCCCTGGGGAGGGGAAGTCCAAAGGGCAGAGTTGGAAAGGAGACTTCTTGCAGTATGATGTTTGTAGTTTTTGAATTTTGAGTCATGTGAATGTTTAACCTATCTTAAAGCTTTTAATTTGAAATTTAAAGGAGGGAAAAGATGCTTCCCATCCTGAAGGAAGAGAAGGGAGGGAAGGAAGAAATGGTACCCAGATTCTAGCCCTTTGGCGATGGGTCTGGGTGCGGTCATGGGCCTCCAGCCGAGAGAGACTGTCAAGTGAGTTTGGCTTTGACTTGCTAAACCACCCAGGACAGCTCCCCTTCCCTGGGGGTGAAGGGTCAGTGCATCTCACCTGCCAAGAGGCCCTGCCACAGAAGGGCCTGGAAGACTGGTCTCTATCTCTTTGCCTGCCGTGATAACAAGGGAAACAGACAAGGAAACCCAGGCTGTGGCCTTGTCAGTCATCGATAAACAATAAACCGGTGGATCGGGAGTGTGCAGCGGTGAGAAGGACACAGGGATTCCGGACACAGTCCCGGTCGTGCCTAGCCCCCCACTGCCCCCGTGACCTTTGATAAACCATTTCCCTTTGGGGCCCAGCTCCATCTTTGTCAACTGGGGCCTGGACCAGACTGATGGAAATCCAATTGCCACTCCCCCACCCCCTTTGCTGGCTCCCACCTACTTTATCTATTGGGCATCCCCCGCAAGACTTTACCGAGGCCCTGGGTTGAAAAAAAATAACAGCAAGCCAGTCCAGATGATAGCCAGTCTCGCTTAAATGGTCTCCAGGCCAAGGGGTTCGTCACTCCATAGCTCTGAGGTCAAGCCACCTCCCCGGATACAATCCCTTCAGGTAGGGAGATCAAAGGAACACCCTTCAGTCATGGGCTGAGTAGTGGGGATCCTCAGAGCTCTGGGTGATGGCTTTTCTGACAAAGCAGCGTCGGGCAGGAAGTGGCTGCTGGGAGGGTGGTGTCAGTGCACACGGTGGATGGCTTCTCTGGAGCAGATCCAGGCAGATGCCTTAACAGCCCAAGAGCTGCAGCCTGCTGGTTGGTCCCTGGGGAGGTCCTGCTAGAGGAAGGGCACCTTCAATGGAGGTCGTTCCCCCTGAGCAAGGCATGTGGCTGTATCTTCCTGGCCCTCGTGGTCAAGAACAGCCAGCCCAGAGGCTGGCCAGCATCCTCAGAGAGGACTGGGTGTAGAGCCCAGGGCTGCCCTCCAGGCTGGGAAGCCTTTCCTCTCCCTTCTCCTTCTGCGTCCCTGTCATAACTTTGTCCTAAGTTTTGCTCCAAAATTTTCCTCTTGAACACAGAAGCCAACTTGGAGGGGCTCCTGATTCCCAAACTTGAGATTGAGCAACAACAAAAATGATCACAATAGATTATAACTTATAGAATAAGAGGAAAAAAATAGGAAATAATACGTCTGTAATGATATAGTAAATATTTGAGTAAACAAATAAGGGAAAAGGGAGAGCCTTCTTACAGAAAAAATTCTGACTGTTGAACATTCGAAGGCGTGAAGGAAATAGAAAACCACCCCTTGGCAGACACCCACGGTCGTGATTGTTTTAAGCAAGACTCATCAGCGGAAACAAATATTTGTGGGTGAAAATAAGATGAGAAACAGGATGTTTACATCATCTCAAAGTAGTTCCCCATGAGATGCCTATTAACTCAACGGGAAAAAGAATAACTTTACAGTGGAAAAACCTGCAGATCCCACCTGACTCGGGTGATCAGAATCAACAAATAACAGCTTATTGGCCTCGTGTGCTGCCTGATATGATGTACTGAGAAGTGCACAGCATCACTTCTGAGGTGTTCTTGTCAAAATGCATAACCCCGGGCTTCCCTGGTGGCTCAGTGGTAAAGAATTTTGCCTGCTAATGCAGGAGATACGGGTTTGATCCCTGGTCTGGGAAGATCCCACGTGCCTCGCAGCAACCGAGCCCGTGTGCCACAACTACAGAGCCTGGACGCTGCAACTCCTGAAGTCTATGAGCCCTATGGCAAACGAGAGAAGCCACTGCAATGAAAAGCCCGCACGTCGCAACTAGAGAGCAGACCCCACTGGCCACAACTAGAGAAAAGCCCATGTGGCAAAAAGATCCAGCGCAACCAAAAATAAAAAATAAATAAATTTGGGGAAAAGAATGCACAACCTGAGGACACAGCAGACAAACTCCCATGGAGGCACATTCTACAAAACCGCTGGCTAGCACTCAAGAGCATGGAGGCCATGGCCGAGCAAGATGAAGGTGCTGTCCCAGCTGGAGAGACTAAGGAAACATGCGCTACGGGTGATCCTGGACTGGCTCTGGACCAGATGGGGAACTTGATGAAATCTGAATGAGGTTTGTAGCTAATGCTAATTTCCTGGTTTGGATGACTGTACCGTAAATTTGTAGTGTTAACATGTGTGGAAACTAGGTGAAGAGTATTTGGGAATTCTTTGTACTGTTTTGGCAATGTTTGTAGAAGTCTGAAGTTATTCTGAAAAAAGTAAAACAGAAACTTTTTCCTGAAAAAGTAAAACAGAAACCTTTTCCTCTGTTGGCCCACTTCCCTGGTCACTCCTAGCTGTGCATAACCAGCTGCTGGATGTGGTGTATGCGTATGATTTATTTATGTGTCTGCCTCCTTCAAACCCTGAGTTCTAGGAGGAGGTCCATGTCTCATTAATCTTTGCTTTGGTCTCATCTTATAAATCTTATCTGGGTGGGAGCTGACTGGCTATTTCTCATCAAGAAACTCCGTCCTCTATCCACTCCCCGCTGTAAAAAGCACCACGGTCCTTTCGGCTGCTTAGATGCCAGAGTCCTAGGGGTTGTCTTCCATATGTCCCTTTTTCTCTCGCCCCAGGACGGACAAGTCCTGTTGGAGTTCTCCAAAGTTCAGCACGAACCAGAGCACTTCTCCCCTCTCCTCTGTCAGTGCTCTCAACCAGGGGTTCTCACTTCTCCTCTGAACGTGAACCTCGCTCTCCTAACTGGTCTCCCCTTGCCTGATCCTCAAACTTATTTTCCACAGAGCAGCTGGAGGGATCTTTTAAAGGGAAAAGTCAGGTCTCATGTCACTCCAATGAGTGGTTTCCTGTTGCAGTTGGTGTAAAACCCCAATTTCCAGCCCGTTCCATGAAGGTTCTATTCTCTCTGCCCTCGCTTGCCCTGCTCTAGCCACACGGGTCTTTCCATAGATATGCCGAGTTAATTCCCGTGTCTGGGGTGTGGGTCTTCTGCCGATTTTTCGTCTCAACATTCAGGCTTCAGCCCAGTTGTTACCTCCTCAGATAGACCTACACTGATCTGTTAGCTAAATTAATCCTTTTTGTGTGTTAAGCTTGTTGAAAGTGAAAGTGTTAGTCACTCAGGCCCGTCCAACTCTTTGAGATCCCATGGACTGTAGCCCACCAGGCTCCTCTGTCTATGGGATTCTCCAGGCAAGAATACTGGAGTAGGTTGCCATTTTCCTCCTCTAGGGGATCTTCTGGACCCGGGGATCGAACCCAGGTCTCCAATTTCATTATCTTGTTTTATTGCAGGTGGTAATTATTGCACGCTTTACCATCTGAGCCACCAGGGAAGCCCATTAGTTTGTTAGGGCTTCCATTACAGAGCACCACAGACCGGTGACTTAAACAGCAGACATTTACTGTCTCCTATTCTGGAGGCTAGAAGTGTCTGAGATCAAGGTGCCGGCAGAGTTGGTTCCTCCTGAGGGCTCTGGGGAGAACTTGCTCCATGCTTTCTCCGAGCTTCCAAAGGATGGAGCCATCTTTGGTGTTCTTGACTCTGAGCTCTCTTCCTCTTCGCAAGGCATGCTCCTGGTGTGCCTGTCTCCACATTTTCCCTCTTATAAGGATACCAGTCATATTGGATCAGAGTCCACCCTAAGGATCTCTTTTTAATGCAATTACCTCCATAAAGACTTTACCTCCAAATAAGGTCATACTCTGGGGCTTAGGATGTCAACAGCTTTTGGGGGAACACAGCTCAACCCATAACCATTCCCATTACCTTGTTTTATTTTGGTTAGCCCCTTTATAACCATCTTAGTGATCTCATTTGTTTGCGGTCATTGTCCGTGTCCCTCCATTACAACATAAGCCACATGAGGGCAAGGATCTACCCCCACTTTGGTGTTCCGTCCTTTTCCAGCCTTGCAGAGGGACGCTAGCCCCTATTTCCATAACCATGTCACCCTGCCGAGTGGTTTCCCGTTACAGCTACTGTAAATCTGTTTCCAGCATGTTCCATGAAGGTTCTGGATCCGTCCCTCGGCTTCTCCCAGATAAAAGGAACAGACTTACCCTCATTCCTTTTCATAAGCAACTGCTGTGCTTAAAGACCACTTAGCTCAAAGACCAGTCAAAGATCTGCAGCATCAATACCTAGATCAGCCACGAATCTCAGAGCCCCAGAAGTGCTCTCCCTCCAGCCAGTGCAGCTTAGCCTGAGGGCTGTGGAACTAGATGGCTTGGCTCCACCACTTAAGCTGAGACCTGGGTGATACATCACTTACCCACACTTTGCCTCAGTTTCTCCAACTGTAAAATGGAGAGAATTTTTTTTTTTTTTAACTGTAGACAATTTTACGAGTACCTCCCTAGTAAGTTGTTGTATAAAATGAGATCCATACGTGATGAACAGAATGTTCGTCCACTAGGAAGTGCTTTATGCTAATCTAGGTCTTGTCTTTTATATCTGGTCTGAGGTCTTAGGAAGTCCTGGTGGACAAAGGGACCAGAGCCCAGGAGGCCTCTGTGGTCAGCTGGGCACACAGAGGCTACAGGTTACTGCTCAGTCTCCCCCTTTGAATCCCCATCTGCCCCCAAGATGGCAAGCCAGCACTGGGGAGACTTTGACCTTAAGATGCCCAGTGGGCCTTGGAGTTTCACTGGTAACTTCTGGCTGATTGAGAAGAAGAAAAAGGAGGATCTGACCCCTCAGAGTCTTTCTGAGCACCCCATGTGAGGTATGCAGCTTCCAGATGACTCAGCAGGCCCAGTTTCCTTGGAATCGGCCACTCTGGCTGGAAACTGATCGTGTGGTCACAGACCCACTCAGCCACCCCCAGAAAAGCTGACCCACCACTCAACTGACTTCCTGATTTAGCCACTATATATAGCCATATGGGTAGACCTTTCTATATGTGTGCACTTAGAAACCAGCAAGCCTAAAAATACCCCTGCCCCATAGCTCATTTCTTTTGTTTTCTGTAGGTTCCTTGTTCTAATTTTACCACTCAGGAGACTGGAAATTGCTGTCAGAATGGAGTGACCTCCGTGGGTGGCAGAAGGGCCAGAGGACAGGCTCTGTTTGAGAGCTGAGGGTAGCCGTTCCCAGCCCAGCTCTAAAACCAGTGTGCTGTGATGCTTGGAATATCCGCCTCCTTGCTAGAGCTCAGCGTCCTTCAACTGGAGGAAGACCTGAACTTGACGGTCTAAGGGGTTTTCTTGCTCTTCCTTTCATTGGCTCAGTGCAAAAGCTGACACAGACACATCAGAACAATTGATTCCTATTCATTCACTCAGTTGACAAATATTTGTTGAGCACGTAACTGTGTGTCTGGTAAAAATCTCTAACCTTAGGGACTTAAATTCCCATTCGTTCTCAGTCACGTTCAGTCTCCTCTGACTCTTTGAGATCCCCTGGACTATAGTCCTCCAGGCTCCTCTGTCCATGGGATTTTCCAGGCAAGAGTACTGGAGTGCATTGCCATTTCCTTCTCCAGGGGATCTTCCCGACCCAGGGATCAAACCCATGTCTACTACATTGCAGGCGGATTCTTTAACACTGATTGCCCAGTAGGGGTGACAAATAGTAAACCAAATAAATTAAGATTATACGGCTTCCCCGGTGGTCCAGTGGTTAAGACTCCACCTTCTAACGCAGGAGGTGAGAGTTCGATCCCTGGTCGGGGAGCTAAGACCCCACATACCTTGGGACCAAAAGCGTAGACCAGAAATAACATTGTAACAAATTCAATAAAGACTTTATTAAAAAAATAAAGACATAGAAATATTTAAAAGTTTATAAAAGATAAAACAAATAAATATTATAGTATGTTTGGTGATAGGTATCATGCAGAAAAAGCAAGTGATCTCAGGACAGAAATCGGAGGAGGGTGGTGCAAGGACGCTGGGGAAGACCTCACCGAAAAGGAAGTTTTTGTACAAAGACAGAAATGAGGCTGTGCCCAGGAGGAGAGGCAGTGAGCATGTGGAAACCCGGAAAGGTGTCCAGGCTGAGGAGCTGCAAACCCCAACCCCTCAGGTTGGGAGCATGCCTGGTGAGTTTGAGGCCCCTGTGGCTGGAGGGGTGTGAGAGGGGGAGCAAACCCTAGGAACGCAGGCGGAGAGGTAGCATGGACCACTGCTCCAGACAGCATGGGGCCCCGCTGAAGGCCACTGCCCTGACCCCTGTCTTCACAGGATGGTCTACCTCCTGGGATGTTCACAACAGACTCCAGGGCACAAGAGTGGAGGCAGGGAGACCATTGAGGAGACTACTGCAAACCAGGCAAGTGCCGACGGCGGCTTGGGGCAGGGTGAGGGAGACATGGGGAGAAGCAGTCAGAATCTGCACGTGTGTGAAAGGCTTTGCTGATGGAGTGGGTGCGAGTATGAGAGAGACAGAAGTCAGGAGTGACACCAAGGTTTTCAGCTTGAACAATGATGGAACTGTCATGAATTCAAGTGAAGAAGACTATGGGAGGAGAAAAGATCAAGGACTTCCTAGTTTTGGACCCGTGAGGAGAGAGATGCCTATTACACAGCCCAGTAGAGGAGCTGAGTGGGCAACTGAGTCTGTGTCTGGAGGGCGATTTATTGTTGCTTAGTTGCTCAGTCATGTCCGACTCATTCACGAGCCCGTGGACTGTAGCCAGCCAGGCTCCTCTGTCCATGGGATTCTCCAGGCAAAGAATACTGGAGTAGGTTGCCATTTCCTTCTCCAGGGGATCTTCCCGACCCAGGGGTGGAGCTGCATCTCCTGCCTGGCAAGCGGATTCTTTACCACTGAGCTACCTGGGAAGCCCTCCACTCTGGTACCTGTGCTTATAAGATGCAGGATGGAGCTGTGCTTGGATCACAGCAGGAAACCCTTTCCCAGCTGTTGTCCAGTATGCAGGTGGAATCCAGGCTCCTACCTGAGCTGCCACTGGCCTGAGGTCTTCTGCAGGGGGCCTGAGGCAGCTGGTCCCAGTGCGGGGTGGGGCTGGGGAGGCTGTCAGCCCTGCCCCAGCAAGCCTTCTGCAGGCCCTGCCCAGAGAAGGAGGGCCAGAGGTCCTCAGTGGGCTGGAGAAGTGGTGGCTGGCTTTATTCTTCCAGTGGTTTTCCTTTTGTGGGCAAAGAGAAGCTTGACTTTCCTCTGTGATAGATGCTAACAGGGGAATAAGTGCTTGGAATACTAATAACATACACGATTTTGAGAAAAGGGAGCGTGGTTCCTAATTGACATCTCTGTGATCTTCCAGTTATCTCTTGGGAACTTGAAAAACATTTCTTTCCTGCCTGCCCAGAGGTAATGGCCAAGTCTGCATTTTTCCTGGCATCTCTAGGATCTAACAGAACCAGCTCTGGAAGCAGCTGGGGTGTGGGGATCCCTGGCCTTGAAGAGTGTAGGCTCAGCATCCTAGACAGACTCTGACCTTCACACACCTCCAGCCAGCCCCCAGGTCCTTTTTCAGTGAGCCTGCACATAGCCCAGTGGGGGAGCTCTTGTTTTACTACTGCTAGGCACCTTCACGCACCCTACTCCAGTACTCCTGCCTGGAAAATCCCATGGACGGAGGAGTCTAGTAGGCTGCAGTCCAAGGGGTCGCTAAGAGTAGTGTCACTTTCCCTTTTCCCTTTCATCCATTGGAGAAGGAAATGGCAACCCACTCCAGCATTCTTGCCTGGAGACTCCCAGGGATGGAGGAGCCTGGTGGGCTGCCGTCTGTGGGGTCACACAGAGTTGGACACGACTGAAGCGACTCAGCAGCAGCAGCAGCAGCAGCAGGCACTTCCACTGCACGCTACTTTGTTTAGCATTTTGTATATGTTAACATGGGCTTCCCAGGTGGCTCAGTGGTAAAGAATATGCCTGCCTATACAGGAGACATAAGAGATGAGATGCTGGTTTGATCCCTGGATCGGGAAGATCCCCTGGAAGAGAAAATGGCAACCTGCTCCAGTATTCTTGCCTGGAAAATCCCATGGACAGAGGAGCCTGGGGACTCTGAACGGTGGGATTTGAAGTGATTTTCATTTCTTCTTGCTTATCTATATGTTTCAAATTTGGTAAAAACCTCATACATTCCCTTTGTAGTTTTAATTAATAATGATTAATAAAGAACAAGGTGATGAATCCCTGAAAGCCCCTGGCCTGCCACGGTCCTGGGCTCAGAGCCCCCAGTCCCTACAGTTTATGGGGTCACAAAGTGTTGGAGGCAACTGTGTGCGCACCACACACACACACACACACACACACACACACACACACACATTAAGGCATTTAGGAAGAGGAAAGAACTTGAAAGAAGGCATGGAGACAAAATTCCAAGGAAGTAGCAACTTTGGGTCATGTATGGGAGACAGAAAATCATGCTGTTTGACTGGAGAAACTAAGCTTGGATGACAAGCAACCCTCTCTCATGAGGTCTCTCTGGGGATTCAGTGAGTTCTAGCATAGACAGCCCCTGGCACAGATTGCAGCTTACTGAAGCTTTAGCTGTTTTCTGCCCACCCTCACCCCCTGCCCCAACATCGGCACCTCTGCCAAGTGAGGGTCTCTGAATTCTTGGAACACGGACTGGCAGAGGACCGGCACTTTCTCCACTGTTACCAGTCTCTCTGGCTGAAGGCCCTCGGTCCCTAGTTTTAGGGGCCATGGAATTTCCCTCCTCGTGTACCCACTCCCTTTCAGGGATTCATCACCTCCTTCTTTATTATCATCATTATTAATTAAAACTACAAAAGGGAATGTATGAACTTTTTTCACCAAAGTTGAAACATAGAGAAACAAGAACAAATGAAAATCACTTCAAATCCCACCACTCAGAGAGAACTCTGGTTAATATGTTAGGGTATCTGTTTCCTCTGGACTTTGCCCCATTCATATGCTTGTTTAAATAAGTGTGTATATATATTTGGGCCAAGGAGTCAGCATCTTCATTCCCAGGCCCTCATTGGAGGCCCCTTTAGTTGGGCAGGGCCCCAGATCACCGTGGGGCTCTGAGCCTGGGACCCTGCAGTGTGCTCCCCTCCCCCAGCCGAGCCTGGAGCTGCCTTCTCCCTGCCCTGCACCAATGCCCCATCTTGGAGCTGCTTTTTGACCCCTCCCACAGAGACAGCTTGTGTGTGGGACGATTGCGTCAGAAGGAAAGCCTGCAAGCAGGGCCCTAGAAATGAATTGGGCCTTTATGTGAAAAGCCACTTTCTGCTGCATGTCCAGCGCCTCCTAAGTCACTCTGCAAGGTAGGACATCACTAATGACCAGGATAGGAAGTGGGTGGGGTGGGAGCAGCTTTACAACAGCTGGAGAACTTACTGGCAAATGCAAGGATGATACTGGTCAGGCTTTCTCAATACCTCCCATATCTGGGGTGGCGGAGTTTGCTTTCACTCTACCATGGAATTTCTCAGCAGTCTTAAAAATCATACTGGCTGTGATTTATTGAGCATATGTTCTGTGCCAGGCCCTTTGCAGAAAGTATGTTTAACCCTTGCCTCAATCTTACAAAGTAGATAAGGAAACAGGAAGGCCAGTGGCTTGAACCAGGCCCTGCCACCAGTAAGAGAGTGAACAGAGGTCTGAACCTCGGCAATCGGACTCTAGAGCCCAAGCTGTTTATTTTTGCATAAAAAGTAACATTTATTAAAGTGACTTGTTCCCATAGTTTAAAGAATCAAATGGGGCTAAAAGGTATAGTGGAATCCAGAGGCCCGTAGCTCGGCCCTCTCTGTTGCTCTGCCCTGCTCCCCAACTTGGTGCACAATGCCTTCGTGCTCAGTCGTGTCCGACTCCTTGTGATCCCCTGGACTGTAGGCTTCTCTGTCCGTGGAATTCTCCAGGCAAGCATACTGGAGTGGGTAGCCATTTCCTTCTCCAGGGGATCGTCCTGACCCAGGGATTGAACCTGCGTCTCTGGCATCTCCTGCATTGGCAAGTGGACTCTATCACTGAGCCACCTGGGAAGCACCCTCCCCCCTACTCAGTAGCTGCTTTTTTTCCTTCTCTTCACTCTAGATTAAAATGTTCACCTAAATGCCTTTTATAATACATTTTTTTCAAGAACAAATAATCTAGGACTTCCCTGATGGCCCAGTGGCTAAGACTCCTAAAGCAGGGGTCCAGGTTCCTTTCCTGGTCAGGGACCTAGGTCCCACATGCTGCAACTAAGATCCAACGCAGCCAGATAAGTAAATAAAAATATTTTTTAAAGAAAGGATAAATAACCCCCCCCCTTTCCCATTTCTCAGTTTCTTCTACTTATACCAACTTCCCCCAGTTCCTTCAATGACTCTATCAGCCCCTAGCAGTAATTTGCCTGCTGCCCCACAGTGCTGTATAGCCAGTCCTTGCCCTGTGTCCCTCACTCTGGAAACTTCCTTTCCCTGTGCAGTTTCCACTGCTCAGTCTGGGCTGGCTCCTTGCTCTTGGTGCGGAGACTTCCCTCTGTCTTTTCCTTTGCTGGAGTCTTGGGCTTCGCTGGTGGCTTAGCTGTAAAGAACCCCCCTGCCAATGTGGGAGACATGGGTTTGATTCCTGGGTTGGGAAATCCCCTGGAGAAGGGAATGACAACCCACTCCAGTATTCTTGCCTGGAGAATCCCATGGACAGCGGAGCCTGGTGGGCTACAGTCCATGGGGTCGGGAAGAGTCAGCCATGACTGAGCACGCATGCATGCCTGGGTGCCATGTCTCCCTCTTTTATGATGAGCCCAGGTTTTGAGAGTTGCTTGTCAAAAAACATCTTTACTTTCCTCACATTTGATTGATCACTGGGGTGATAATAAAATTCTGGGTGGAAAATCATTTTCCTTCAGAGTTTTAAAGGTATTTTTCTATTATGTTCTATTCAGTGTATCTGGAGAGAATTCTGATACCCTTCTAATTACCACTCCTTTGTCTGTTAGGGGTTTTTCTCTTTCTGGGGCTTTCTTTTATTTTCATCAAAAAAAATTTATTGAGGTATGGTTGCTTTACAATGGTGTGGTATTTTCTGTACAACAAAGTGCATCAGCTGTATGTATACACATATCCCTTCCCTCTGGATCTCAGGGTAATGTTCCAAAAGATTCAAGGCAGAAGCTGCAAGGTCTCCTAAGGCCAAGTTTTAGAAGTCACGCAGAATTCCACCGAATTCTACTGGTCAAAACAAGTCAACCCAAATTCAAGACCTTTTCTCTTGATGAGAAGAGTGGTGAAGTTGCATTGTAAAGCGACATGTACTCAGGAATAGGAAAAATTGTTGTAGCCATCTTTACAAGAGGAAAAAAATCTATGATTGAGGGAGAGAAAAATAAATGCAGGAGATCAAGCCTCTGTGTTTTACTGGAAGTGATACAAGTATCACCCACACCACCAGGGTCTGTGTCCTGGACATAAACAACATCTTTTCGGAACTTCGCTAAACAAACCTCCATCGGTCCAGGTATGTGTGAGCATGCGCACTGTAACCCCAACCTGGAGAGGGGAGTGGGGCACAATGCGCTCAGTCACGTTCCCTTCTTTGTGATTCTGTGGACTGTAGCCGCCAGGCTCCTCTGTCCATGGGGGTTCTCCAGGCAAGAATACTGGATTGGGTTGCTGTTTTCCTCCTTCAGGGGATCTTCCCGACCCAGGGATTGAACCCATGTCTCCTGCATTGGCAGGCAGATTCTTTACCACTAGCTCCACCTGGGAGCCCATAGAGCACAATAACTGCTATCGAAGGCTTCCAGTTCAGTTCAGTCGCTCAGTCATGTCCAACTCCTTGTGACCCCATGAACCACACCATGCCAGGCCTCCCTGTCCATCACCAACTCCCGGAGTCCACCCAAACCCATGTCCATTGAGTTGGTGATGCCATCCAACCATCTCATTCTCTGTCATCCCCTTCTACTCCTGCCCTCAATCTTTCCCAGCATCAGGGTCTTTTCCAGTGAGCCAGTTCTTTGCATCAGGTGGTCCAAGTATTGGAGTTTCAGCTTAAGCATCAGTCCTTCAGTCCTTCCAATGAATATTCAGGACTGATTTCCTTTAGGATGGATTGGTTGGATCTCCTTGCAGTCCAAGGGACTCTCAAGAGTCTTCTCCAACACCACAGTTCAAAAGCATCAATTCTTCGGCGCTCAGCTTTCTTTACAGTCCAACTCTCACATCCATACATGACCACTGGAAAAACCATAGCCTTGACTAAATGAACCTTTGTTGGCAAAGTAATGTCTGCTTTTGCATATGCTATCTAGGTTTGTCATAACTTTCCTTCTAAGGAGTAAGTGTCTTAATTCCATGGCTGCAATCACCATCTGCAGTGATTTTGGAGCCCAGAAAAATAAATTCAGCCACTGTTTCCCCATCTATTTGCCGTGAAGTTTCAAAGGGTTTAGAAATGGAGAAACTTGGATCAGATCCCGTTCCACTGCTTACACCCTGTTACTTCTGGCACATCACTTAGTCTCTCTGAACCTGAATTTCCTCATCTGTAAAGTGTGGTTTGTGTAAAATAAATGAATACATGGGAAATCCATTCTTAGCACAATATTTGACACAAAGCAAGTGTTCAATAGTACCAGGGAGTGTTTTTTCTCCTGGGAAGATATTACCTTTCTAGTAATTTAACCACTGGAGATGGAATTTGAGAAAAGAGTTTAAGTCCAGGCTCTTAGAGAAACACCTTCCAGGGCTTTTGCAAGGATTCAATGTATTAAAGCACCAGAAGAGTGCCTGACACATCATTTCTAAACCCTTTGATAGCAATTATTGTGCTCAACCAGTGTTTACGTGCATCCCTGCTTGCTTAGGTGGACAGGTCAAGCATACCTGGGCTCTGACACGGCTGCTGGGAGGACCATCCCCACCTGTCAGGGACGAGGGTGCTTGTTCCATCAGGTTTAACCTGCCGACAGCAGGTTAAAGTCGCTGCTTCTGCTCTCCAGGGTCCGAGCGGTCAGCTCACAGATCTGCCCAGTCTCTCTGGCAGGGGTTCTTAATCTGGGTGTTGTGATTGAGCCTCAGGGGCTAAGAGCCACCTGATATGGTACAGAATGCACAGGGTGTGAAAGCCTCTTTCTGGGGTGAGCGTTCACAGGTTAGATCCTCAGAGAGGTCACTCACCCTCAAAATACTGAACATCTCACTCTAGAGGCTCTTCTATCTTTCTAGTTTATCTCCTCCTCGTGAGGTTTGGACTGAGAGAGAAAGGTGTTTACTGTGTTAGCATTATGATTAAAGTAGGAGTCAACAGTACCTGAAAAGGCCTTCTGGGCTCTCCTTCTGCAGAGGGGGTGAGCCTCACGATGAACAACCCTATCACTTTTTGCTGCCCAGTGGTCTGCTTTTGCATCCTGGCCTTTAGCTGTTTGCGAAATGTGGATGACCACACAAGTGGCCACCCACGAAGCAAGCTGGTTTTCACCAGGTCCATGCTGGGTCTGCAGACCACGGATTCTGGGCCCCGTGTGCGTGCTCTATCCTAACCTGTGGGTTTGGGCGCATCAAAGAAGTTCTCATGCTGCACCCAGGAGCAGACAGGGGAGGGTCAGCCTTGTCTGGTGACCTCCAGTGACATCTGCCTAAGGAGATCACCTGATCTTCCTCGACAGACGTTTTCTCATGCTGGTCCTTCTAACAGTCACATGTACGACCCAAAACATTGATGTTTAAGGGTGGGACTTCCCTCATGAACATGGCTGTGTGTAGTCTTTAAAGGAAAAAAAAAATCCCAACAGAACTGCAATCACTAAGCTAAATCTTCCTCTCAAGTTTAATTTTTTAATCTTGAGAATCAGATTTTTTAATAATTTTTTAATCAGAAAAGAGGATTCACCCAAACTGTGAAATATTCCCTGGCTGATCCAGTTCTAGGAGGGTTATGCAAGACCCTTGGAAAGAACTCAGGGAGTGACCCGGAGCCTGACTTGACAATACCCTAGGAAATGCGGTGGCAGGCAGAAAGTGAATTCTGGAGCCCTTTGGGTTGTGTACAGATTCACCATGGGGCATCGACTTTGCCCAGCTGAAGGCTGTCTCCCTCTGCTCCCTGCTCACAAGCTCACGGGACAGCACTCAGCCTCTGGCTGGGGCCTGGGGAGGCCGCCAAGCCCGGGGCAGCTGGGACCAGGGTGAGTTAGCCTGTGTCTGCAGACGGCCCTTCCCCCGTGCCTCTCACCAAAGGGATTCAGTGACTCACTCTGAATAAGGCACCATAAATTTCTTCCTAAGAACACACTTGTCACTGAACCATTCCAACAATCTGGCAGGACTGGAGATCTGGCTCAGGGCAGTGGGGCCAATAGGTAATCCCCTGTTTATAAAGTGTTTCCCTCTCAGGGCTGGAGAGGGGCGAGGACCCTCCAGTCAATGTCACACATTCCATTTAGAGCTGGAATGCTCACACCCATGTCACAGATGAGGGCTGGAGTGACTCGGGCCCTCAGGCAGCACTGGGGAGGCCCTGCAGGTGAAGGACCACAGTGGAGGGGGAGTGTATCTCACCTCTGTGTGTTCCAAGCTGGGCAATGACCTCAGGCAGCTTCTTAATCTCTCTGGCCTCTCTTTTCCTCATCTGTGAAATGGGATACTACTTGACTCAAGAGGCTTTTGTGAAGGTATGGTGAGGCATGTTGGGTTCAGAGCTTTAAGAACAGCCAGCAGGCAGTAAGGGCTGCGGAGATTAGGATTCTGTGCTGACCCGGGCCAGGTGCAACATGCCTTCCTCAGCCCACACCTCCGTCTGGCTTCCTGCCCTTCTCTCCTTTGGCACTCCGTTCTCTCATTCTTTTCTTTTTAAATTTCTACCCCCACCCCCACCCCGTATTTATATTTATTTATTTGACCGTGCCGGCTTTAGTTGACGCTCACAGGATGTTCCATCTTCACTGTGACCTGTGGACTCTTTAGTCACAGCATGAGGGATCTTGTTCCCTGACCAGGGATCGAGCCTGGGGACCCCCGTGTTGGAAGCGCAGAGTCTTAGCCTCTGGACCACCAGGGAAGTCCCTCATTCTTTCTTTAGAGTGAATAAAGGTGGCCGCTCCTCCCTTGATACTCGCAACTGGTATTATCCTCAGTGAACAGAGGTTGGAAACTGAGGCTGGGCGAGTGCAGGTGACTTCCCCAAGTCCACCACTAGGGGCGCGGCAGAGCGGGCAACACAGGGCACCGCAGCTCACGGGGGAGGGCGGCCCAGGACCTGAGAGCAGCGGCCAGCAGGGACGCTCGGACGCGGCCGAGTATTTCTGTCACTGCATTCTTCCCAGGCAGCTCACTCTTGGGACTCTGGACAGTCGCCAAGGAGGTGTGCACGAGAGGGCAACTCTTGGGACTCTGGACAGTCGCCAAGGAGGTGTGCACGAGAGGGCAGAAGGAAGACTTCCTGCGGAGACGGCAGGGGGCAACGGAGCTGCAATTTACCGAGCCCTTGCCGTGTGCCCTCCGCGCTGACAGGGTGCATCTTTGACCCGCACCCGCTCCTGTGAGCCAGGCCCGGTGCAGTCCCTACTCCACAGCCTGCACCTGGGTGTCCTGCTGTGCTGCTCATCTCTCCCCCCGGGGCCTCCCATAGGTGTGGCACCGAGTTCGGCCAGAGCAGTCCATTTTGGAAACCACATCAGGCTCAATGACCTCCACCTGCCACCAGGGGCAGAAATGGTGGACCTGGTGTTCCTTCAGGGGCCCCTAGGCCTCTCACTAAGATCCTTGAGTGTGAGTGTGTGTGTGTGTGTGTATGGATGTGTGTGCATGTGAGTGTGTGCATGTATGGGTGGATGTGTGTGTGTATGTGTATCTAAGGATGTGTACGTGTGGATTGTGTGGATGTGTGTGCGTGAGTGTGTATGGATGTGTGTGTATGGATGTGTGAGTGTATATATGTGTGGTTGGATGGAGTGTGGATGGGTATGTGTGTGGATGGATGTGTGAGTGTGAGTGAGGGACGACTCCTCCTGTTTCCATGCTTCCCGGGATGTGGGGGCAGCAGGGGCCAGAGGGGGCATTGGCTAGGCAGTCTCCTCAGGACTGCCCCCTTGAAGCTGGACTGCAGTGGAGTGTCTGCGGTGGAGCTGGACTTGATTAAACAACGAGGCAGTCATGGAGCCCACGGGTCCTCTGCCTCTTTCTGCAGTAAACTGCCCAGGTTCCCACGAGGACGGGAGCGAGCCATCTGAGAGCCGAGCCCTGCCTTCTTCACCTCTGCATCTCCATCACCCGGAACAGTGCCCCACCCTCGACAGGCCTTTGATGACTGACCAATGATGATCCGATAGACGAAAACCAGCCAGCCCCCAGTGATAAACAGGAGCCAGCGTGGCAGGAACGTGCTGGGCCACTGAAGGCTGATGGGGTTCACAGGGCTCCCTGGGCAGCCGCAGTGTGGAGAGCTGAGGCAGGCTGGATGGAAGGAGCGTGAGGGGGACTCCAGAAAGCACGGCTTCAAACTGGCCGAGGCTGCTGTCGACGGGAGGAGTCGACAGCCTGGTGGGGGGCGGCGGTCTGGGAGTCAAGGGCTGCCTGGCCACGCACTGGGCCTATGTCATGAGACATCAGGCTGCTAAAGGACTCCTGTTCCCAGCACTGCCTCCTCTGTCTCTGACCCAGAGGAAGGGGCTGTGGGGTCCCGGAAGCCCTCTGGACTGGGAGTTACAAGATCTGGGTTTGCAATCTCTCTGCTAGCTGCTCCTGGTGACCCTGGGCCTGTCCCTCTGTCTGTCCATCGTAGCTCCCCAGGACGGTGGTGGATCCAATAGGCTTGAATCTGAGAAGGCCCTGGACCCCACTTTGCCCCTGTCTGTCACAGCTGAAGGCAGTTACCCCACCAAGGCACCACGTCCCTCGGGTGCCTCCTCTAGCGTGAACTGTCCACATCCCAGCTCAGAGCACCGAGCCTCTCCAGGCCTGGTACCCACTCCTCGGCATCCTGTACCTGGCCTGGCCCCCCTTCTTGTCCTAGAAGCCCGGCCTCCCTGTGGAGCAGTCCTGACACACCAAAGGAAATCATTAGCATAATCACCAGCTCAATTCTCTCTCCTCACTTCTCTGTGAAAACCATTTGCCGGAGGCAGGGCTTCTCCGGCAGCCAGCAGGCCCAGCGGTGGTGAGGTTTGGGAATTGTGGAATCCCGCACTAATTAAGTGGAAGTGATACTCCCAGGCTCGCGTTCCAGCTGCTCTGAACACAGCACATCAAACGCAAAAGCGGCCCCTGGAAATCACGGGGAAGGCCCCGAGGAATGTGAAGGACAAAGATGGTTCAGATCAGATCAGATCAGTCGCTCAGTCGTGTCCGACTCTTTGCGACCCCATGAACCGCAGCACGCCAGGCCTCCCTGTCCATCACCAGCTCCCGGAGGTCACTCAGACTCGCATCCATCGAGTCAGTGATGCCATCCAGCCATCTCATCCTCTGTCGTCCCCTTCTCCTCCTGCCCTCAATTCCTCCCAGCATCAGAGTCTTCTCCAATGAGTCAACTCTTCGCATGAGGTGGCCAAAATACTGGAGTTTCAGCTTTAGCATCATTCCTTCTAAAGAAATTCCAGGATTGATCTCCTTCAGAATGGACTGGTTGGATCTCCTTGCAGTCCAAGGGACTCTCAAGAGTCTTCTCCAACACCACACTTCAAAAGCATCAATTCTTTGGCGCTCAGCCTTCTTCACAGTCCAGCTCTCACATCCATACATGACCACAGGAAAGACCATAGCCTTGACTAGGCGAACCTTTGTTGGTAAAGTAATGTCTCTGCTTTTGAATATGCTATCTAGGTTGGTCATAACTTTCCTTCCAAGGAGCAAGCGTCTTTTAATTTCATGGCTGCAGTCACCATCTGCAGTGATTTTGGAGCCCAGAAAAACAAAGTCTGACACTGTTTCCACTGTTTCCCCATCTATTTCCCATGCAGTGATGGGACCAGATGCCATGATCTTCGTTTTCTGAATGTTGGTTAGAGGGCTGGGAAATGAGATGGATGTGGGATGAAAGGTTAAGGCAATTGAAGTATTTGGCCTGAAGGGAAGAGGAATGAAGGGCAGGCCGCTTAATCATTCCCTCATCTGTTGTAGAAACACGATTCCCCTTGATTCTGTCCCTCCTCCGAGCCGGGTTCTCTTGTGCTCGCTCTGAATCTCCTCCATCTCTGTGCTCTGTTCACTTGTCCATTTGTTTTGCCGTCTATGGAGCATCGACTCTGTATCAGACACTTTGCTAGGTTCTGGAGATGAAAACAGAGTCTCTGCCTTGAATGTCAAGTGGGAGAAGTGGGGCCATAACCCCAAGCTATAGGACTGGTTGGGCTAGAGGGCTTCAAGTCCCGTTTCCACTCTCAGAGGAGGGAAGGCCCAAGTGTCAGGTGCAAAGGGAGCTCGTGATCCAAGTGGGTCCTCAGTCCTGTCTGGACATCAGGGAAGGCTTCCTGCAGGGGGTGACCCCCAAGTGCAGTCTTTACCATCTGAGCCACCAGGGAAGCCTCTCCAAGTGCATCTTGAAGAAGGACTCAGTGAGCCAGATGCTGAAACCGGGAAGGGTTCATTTTCAATTTACACTGGATCTGCTTCTGTACCCTTGACCCTTTTTTGTTTTTATAAACATACCTAACGGACCGCCTCAGGGAGATAACCTGAGCATCCAATGTGTGAAGGACTGTAAGGAGGGGAAACTGACACATCCCCCTGCCTGAGGCTCGTCCTTCTAAGGGACACTTGCAAGGACTGAAGAGTTTTTGTATTTGATTTCCTCACCTTCCCCCGCACCCAACCCCATCTCGGATCCATGCAAGAACCTGGCAACCAGGCCCTGACAAGGTGGTTATTTTGAGGCACTAGCCTGCCATCTTCTCCATCTGTCAGCTCCTGAATAAAGTCCCTTCCTGATCCCAGCACCTTGGATTCATTGACTTGTCTTGTGGCAAGCAGAACGAGCTTGGACTCAGCAACAGCGAGGACAGTGGGGAGGGCATTCAGACAGTTGGAGTAGCCCAAGCAAAGGGCCGGGACATTCAATGCAGAGTGGATATAGGCTGGTGCAAACTGTAGAGACCGCGGTGGTGTGGGGTATGGCCGGAGGGCCATACAGGGCCCAGATCCCAAGACCCTGACCCTGTAGTAGGGAATGTGGGCTTCAGATGGATGCACCACTTTCCAGAGTGTTCGGAATAACCCAATTTTGTGCGGTGTTCAGACTCCTCCCCAGATAAAAGGTGCTTCTAGGTCCACTAAGTTGACTGATGTTGAGTTAAGCTAGTGGTTCTCAAGTGAAGGGCGATTGGTGAGAGGGAACATTTCTTTCCTTTACTGTAACTGTTTTTGAGGCCTGGGACGCTGCTGGCCATGCTGTAACACACAGGACAGCCCTTACAGAAAGCTCTGCCCTGGCCCTGCATAGGCTGGATCTCCAGGTCTCTAGATGGCTGTGATCTGTTTGTTATCAATGATCTCTCCACCAGTCCCTACACTAGATCTCCTCTAGATTATGCATGTCTGAATGGCTGAGTTCAGATAGCCAGTATCTGTGTTACCGAGTCGAAGCTTGCTCTGCTCACCAGGTTACATTTGGGGGAGGGAAGAAAAAAAAAATCCAGGAGAAGAGGACATCCTGGCTGGGGTGGGTGGAGAGGGCAGCACTGGGTGGAGTCTAGCTCCTGGGGGATACTCTTGCCAGCAGGAGGCCATTCTAGAAGGTTCTTCCATCCTAGCAGCCCCCATCGACCGCAGCTAGGGGATGTGGGAGTCAGACCCAGCCCAGCAGAGCTGGGCAGATCAGTCAGAGACCCACTGCGTGCTGAACGCATATGGGAGCTGAGAAGAGCATCCCCTGTGGCCAGATTCTTCTTGCCTGCTTTAATTTTCTTCTAGCATCCTTTAACAGCTATTTTAAGGTTTGTTTGCCTGGCTCTGCTGTTCACTCCCCTTCCCACCCCAGAATGTTGGCCCCATAAGGCAGGAACTTTCATCTGTATTGTTCACTGCTTTATTCCCAGGGTCTAGAACAGTGCTAGAATTGATGGAGAAGACTCTTGAGAGTCTCTTAGACTGCAAGGAAATCAAACCAGTCAATCCTAAAGGAAATCAGTCCTGAATATTCACTGGAAGGACTGATTCTGAAGCTCAAACTCCAATACTTTATCCACCTGATGCGAAGAACTGACTCATTGGAAAAGACCCTGATGCTGGGAAAGATTGAAGGCTGGAGGAGGAGGAGATGACAGAGGATGAGATGGTTGGATGGCATCACCAACTCAATAGACATGAGTTTGAGCAAGCTCTGGGAGTCGGTGATGGACAGGGGAGCCTGGCGTGCTGCAGTCCATGGGGTCTCAAAGAGTTGGGCATGACTGAGTGACTGAATTGAACTGAGAACAGTGCAGACATGTAATATGTGTTTCATTAAAATGGGTTGAAGCAACAACTGGTGAAACCTCCCGCCCCACCCCAAATACAACACTTTCTGGGACAGACCCAAGTGCCTGGGTGCTAGGCCAAATTCTGCCACACATGGTCCTTCTCCTCTGCACCAACCAACAGGAGAGGTTTCCCCAGGAGCCGCCCACCTAAACCATGCAGCATTTGTTCATTGTCTAGATAGTGCCAGAGCTGATTTAGGAAAAGACACAGCAACTTGACCCACACACCCCAAATCTTCCCTGAAAAATCTGGGATGATGCAAAACTAACCACTAGCTGAGGGAGGAGAGAGTGGGGATGATGCAAAAAGCCAAGAAGACTGGCAGCCAAATGAACTGTAGCCCATTGACATGATGGTGGCATGAACAAAGGCCCTCGCTGCCTCCCAGAACCATTGCCAAGCATTGTGACACTTGGGCTAATTGCATCTGTTGCAGTGCGCTGTTGCAGACAAGGGCCCACAGGCTGGCAAGGCTTCAGTTACTGCCCGCTTGTCCAAGGAAGCCCATTCATCACGGTATGAGGCCAACAGGGCGCTCCCAATTCCATGGGGCGAGGGGACCAAAGAGAGGAGCGCAAGTGCCTACTGGTCCCCTTGAAAACAAATGCAAGAACATAAAAACCCTTGGGTCGAAGCAGGTGCCCAGGTCTAGCCAGGGTTGCCAAGGAGTTTTGTGTCAATGTGGGGGAGGAGGGTCTGTGTACTCACAAGGCTGCAGCCCAGAGGGCTTTTGTTAAGCTTGGGCTCATGGCCCAGGCTGTGGGCAGCAAGGATGTTAGAAATCTGGGTTCAAATCCCAGCTGATCCTTCAGGCTGGTGGTTCCAGGCTGCAGAGGAGCAGTTTTCCTGAGCTTTGTGGCCTCAGGCAGTTCAGTTCAGTTCAGTCGCTCAGTCGTGTCTGATTTTTTGCGACCCCATGAATCACAGCACGCCAGTCCTCCCTGTCCATCACCAACTTCTAGAGTTCACTCAAACTCATGTCCATCGAGTTGGTGATGCCATCCAGCCATCTCATCCTCTGTTGTCCCCTTCTCCTCCTGCCCCCAATCCCTCCCAGCATCAGGGTCTTTTCCAATGAGTCAACTCTTCGCATGAGGTGGCCAAAGTACTGCAGTTTCAGCTTTAGCATCAGTCCTTCCAAAGAACACCCAGGACTGATCTCCTTCAGAATGGACTGGCTGGATCTCCTTGCAGTCCAAGGGATTCTCAAGAGTCTTCTCCAACACCACAGTTCAAAAGCATCAATTCTTCGGCGCTCAGCTTTCTTCACAGTCCAACTCTCACATGCATACATGACCACTGGAAACACCACAGCCTTGACCAGACCTCAGGCAAGTCATCCATAAAAAGCGCGTGTGGGTGAAGGAAGGTTTACTGGGAGAATAAATGAGTAGAAGGGCCTTGGGAACCTATTCTCCCAGTAAAGCCTGGAGTGCCTCTAGGCGTGCGGGGATGCCACTGGGCCCTCTCAGGGACGGGGGGTGCATAGGGAACCAAGGCAGGGGGCGGGTGGCCTTCGGGTACCTGTGGAAACCAACTGCTGTTCATATGGCACACCCCTCACCTGCGGGAAATGCCTTCTCACATCTTGAGGTGATTCTTGGAATCGCTTTTAAAGTCTCTTAATGAACAACCCCATGGAGGTCTAGAGATATACAATTCATCTGGGCTATTATGAACAATTCCTTTAGGCAGATAAATTTATGGTTGGCTCATAGTCACATGGGACTCTCCCTTTGGTAAAGTTCATATAAACTTAATCCTTAAATAACACCAAAAGATAGACATTAATATACTCATTTTACAGGATGTAATTTTAGAGACTCAGGGAGGTTGGGTGAGTTTCTCCAGGTCACACAGCCCATTTGTAGCAGAGACAGGCTTTGAATCAAGGGCTCTGATTACTGGGCTTCCCAGGTGGCACTAGTGGTAAAGAACCTGCCTGCTAATGCAAGAAATGTAAGAGACGCGGGTTTGATACCTGGGTCGGGAAGATCCTCTGGAGGATGGCACGGCAACCCACTCCAGTATTCTTGTCTGGAGAATCCCATGGGCAGAAGAGCCTGCCAGGCTACAGAGGTCCACAGAGTCGCAGAGTTGGACACAACTCAAGCGACTTAGCATAGAACTAACACCCAAAAAAGATGTCCTTTTTATTATAGGGGACTGGAATGCAAAAGTAGGAAGTCAAGAAACACCTGGAGTAACAGGCAAATTTGGCCTTGGAGTACAGAATGAGGCAGGGCAAAGGCTAATAGAGTTTTGCCAAGACAGCACACTGGTCATAGCAAACACCCTCTTCCAACAACACAAGAGAAGACTCTACACATGGACATCACCAGATGGCCAACACCGAAATCAGATTGATTGTATTTTTTGCAGCCAAAGATGGAGAAGCTCTATACAGTCAGCAAAAACAAGACTGGGAGCTGACTGTGGCTCAGATAATGAACTCCTTATTGCAAAATTCAGACTTAAACTGAAGAAAGTGGGGAAAACCACTAGACCATTCAGGTATGACCTAAATCAAATCCCTTATGATTATACAGTGGAAGTGAGAAATAGATTTAAGGGACTAGATCTGATAGACTAGATTTGATAGATCTGATGAACTATGGACAGGTTCATGACATTGTACAGGAGACAAGGAGCAAGACCATCCCCAAGAAAAAGAAATGCAAAAAAGCAAAATGGCTGTCTGAGGAGGCCTTACAAATAGCTGTGAAAAGAAGAGAAGCGAAAAGGACAGGAGAAAAGGAAAGATATACCCATTTCAATGCAGAGTTCCAAAGAATAGCAAAGAGAGATAAGAAAGCCTTTCTCAGTGATCAGTGCAAAAAGAAATAGAGGAAAATATTAGAATGGGAAAGACTAGAGATCTCTTCAAGAAAATTAGAGATATCAAGGGAAAATTTCACGAAGAGATGGGCTCAATAAAGGACAGAAATGGTATGGACCTAACAGAAGCAGAAGATATTAAGAAGAGGTGGCAAGAATACACAGAAGAACTGTACAAAAAAGATCTTCACGACCCAGATAATCATGATGGTGTGATCACTGACCTAGAGCCAGACATCGTAGAATGTGAAGGCAAGTGGGCCTTAGGAAGCATCACTATGGACAAAGCTAGTGGAGGTGATAGAATTCCAGTTGAGCTATTCCAAACCCTGAAAGATGATGCTGTGAAAGTGCTGCACTCAATATGGCAGCAAATTTGGAAAACTCAGCAGTGGCCACAGGACTGGAAAAGGTCAGTTTTCATTCCAGTCCCAACGAATGCTCAAACTACCGCACAATTGCACTCATCTCACACGCTAGCAAAGTAATGCTCAAAATTCTCCAAGGCAGGCTTCAGCAATATGTGAACCATGAACTTCCAGATGTCCAAGCTGGTTTTAGAAAAGGCAGAGGAACCAGAGATCAATTTGCCAACATTCATTGGATCATGGAAAAAGCAAGAGAATTCCAGAAAAATATATATTTCTGCTTTATTGACTATGCCAAAGCCTTTGACTGTGTGGATCACAACAAACTGTGGAAAATTCTTCAACAGATGGAATACCAGACCACCTGACCTGCCTCTTGAGAAACCTGTATGCAGGTCAGGAAGCAACAGTTAGAACTGGTCATGGAACAACAGACTGGTTCCAAATAGGAAAAGGAATATGTCAAGGCTGTATATTGTCACCCTGCTTATGTAACTTATATGCAGAGTACATCATGAGAAATGCTGGGCTGGAGGAAGCACAAGTTGGAATCAAGATTGCTGGGAGAAATATCAATAACCTCACATATGCAGATGACACCACCCTTGTGGCAGAAAGTGAGGAAGAACTAAGGAGCCTCTTGATGAAGGTGAAAGAGGAGAGTGAAAAAGCTGGCTTAAAGCTCAACATTCAGAAGACTAAGATCATTGCATCTGGTCCCATCACTTCATGGCAAATAGATGGGGAAACAGTGGAAACAGTGGCTGACTTTATTTTTGAGGGGTCCAAAATCACTGCAGATGGTGACGGCAGCCATGAAGTTAAAAGATGCTTACTCCTTGGAAGGAAAGTTATGACCAACCTAGACAGCATATTAAAAAGCAGAGACATTACTTTGCTAACAAAGGTCTGTCTAGTCAAGGCTATGGTTTTTTCAGTAGTCATGTATGGATGTGAGAGTTGGACTGTAAAGAAAGCCTTGTGCCAAAAAATTGATGCTTTTGAACTGTGGTGTTGGAGAGAAGACTTTTGAGAGTCCCTTGGACTACAAGGAGATCCAACCAGTCCATCCTAAAGGAGATCAGTCCTGAGTGTTCATTGGAAGGACTGGTATTGAAGCTGAAACTCCAATACTTTGGCCATCTGATGCGAAGAGCTGACTCATTTGAAAAGACCCTGATGCTGGGAAAGATTGAGGGCAGGAGAAGGGGATGACAGAGGATGAGATGGTTAGATGGCATCACCCACTCAGTGGACATGAGTTTTTGAGTAAACTCCAGGAGTTGGTGATGGACAGGGAGGCCTGGCATGCTGCAGTCCATGGGGTCGCAAAGAGTCGGACACAACTGAGCAACTAAACTGAACTGAACTGAGCATGCAGGGACTCTGATAACTGGTTGGATTCTTGCTGGTTGTGTAGATGTGACTATCTCTCCTTCCAGAGTCCCCTTCTCCCGTTCTCTTTTAGGATCTTAGGTTTGGGGCCCACTTTTGTTGTTTGCATTTTGTAACCACCTTCGCTGACAAATCTAAGCAGAGCTCTCTGAAGAGGACAGCTGGCAATAGGGAATTCTCCCTGAAAAGAGCTAGTGTTTCAAATCTCTGAGCATGGTGGGGCAGCTCCCATGGCATGCAGCATGCCTGCCTGAGGACCTGCGGTCCTGAGGGAGGTAGACACAACTATCCCAACATCTACGGGGGTCTGAGAAGGTGGTTGCAGTAGATCTCCTAGATAGAAGATGAAGGACCTCTTTCTCCTTAACATCAGTACAGTTCACTTCCCTGTGGAGAGCTTGTGTCTGGATTGTGAATGCTGAGAATGAAACAGAAGGGTGAGAACTTTCATTTGTAATAAAGTTAAAAGTGCTCTCTAAGTTTTAAATGACACTTCACATATTACCAATCATGTTCACATTAATGACCCCCTTTAATCCTTACAATAGACTTGTGAGAGCAGTTGTAATCCTGTGAGGTATTATCATTCCCATTTTAAAGATGGGGAAACTGAGGTTTAAAAAATGTATAGGTGATTTGTCCAACGTCATAAGGCTGATACATAGTGGAGATGGAACAAAGACCTGCTTCTTCTATCTGCAAGTTCAGGGGGCTTCACAGATGACATTTTTTACTTTCCATGGGTGAGATGTTAATTAACAGTAAATTCGAAGGTTGATTAGAACTAGAGACTTCTAGTGGGAATCCCCTTACATTCCTGGTAGCATCATTATTTACCTCTTCTCCGAGAATCATAAACCCAGGCTAACAGCATCTAATTTGTTCTCAGCACAACACTGTAAGCCGATATCATAGCAGATGATGAATGAAGATGGAAGAGATATATTAAAAGACTCACTGGGGATGATTTGAAGTTAGGGATACGGGAACTGCCTTTCCAGGCCTCCAGGGTTGCTTCAATCAGCATTTATGGAGCAGCCCCAGGTTTCTTGCCCAGATACACAGAGAAATTTCAAAGTAAGTATAAATCATAGTCCCTGTCTTCTAGGACTTTACAATTTGGTAGGAAGCTGAGACCTGTTATGGACTTTTTAAATGACAATGTACAAAAACAAAATGGAATTAAGTGCCTGTCTCTTCAGTGTATAATCCTGGAAGGCTTTGTGAAGGAAGCAAATCTCGAGTGGGTTGAGAATGGGTAGAACTTGGAGAAGGAGGAAGGGGAAAGAGTTTACTTCTGGTGGAGGAGGTATGAGCAGCAGGCAGGATGTGGGGGTGCATGTTTCCCAGCACCCTGGTCATTCTGGGCACATTCCCTGATTCCTGGTATAGCCAGGTTTTAGTGAATCTTGAAGACTTGTATGCACTATGTCCTCTTCCGGAAAGAACCTCCCTTTCCTGCTTCCATGTCCCCTGGTCTCTGGTGCCCTGTCTACCTGTCAGCACCTGTCGGTTCGGCTTCACTTCTGCTGTGAGCCTGTCTTTGATTCCCGGCAGGGCAGACCTTCCTCCTCATGGCACTGGCCATGTGACATGACGATGTGTTCGTCAGTCTCTGTTCTCCACCCCATCACGACCCTTGAGGACAGGGCCTCCCTTCTGTTCATTGTTTCATGGCCATCCGTTGAGTAAAGACAAATGAGAGATGGAAGTGCAGACTGACTGCACGAACCAATCTGCAGAAAGAGACATATGCCCTGGCACCTAGAACCGGGGCTGCCCTGGGCCTCTAGATGTACTATGTCTCATAAATCTGAGCAGAATGAATGATTCTTGGATGGATGAATGGTTGATGGAGTGACCAGGTCACTATGTACATGATAAGGAAAACCCAGGATCATTATATAGCTAACTAGGTTGACTTTTTACATCTTAGCCTTATTTGTTGAATGCTGGTAAGGCTGAGACCTGAAGGACCCACAGGAGTCAGTGCTGCAGGGGAGGGTGCCCGGCATCCAGAAGAGCCCTGTGAGGCCTGGAGGTAAGGGAGGGTGGGTGCCGGAGGTGAGGGGCTCAGGACCAACTTATGGGTGATGGGCAGTGTCTGCAAAGGCGAGCGAGGGGCTGAAGAGCAGCCGGAGCCAGGTTGAGAAGGGGATTGAACAATTTCCTGAGAATAACGGAACACAAGTGGACCTGTAAGTGGGGTGTGTGGCAAGACTGTTTTTTTTTCCCCCTTTTTTAAAGCAAAAGGACCCTGACTGAAATGGAGAGAATGGATCAAGGTAGAGCAAGACCGAGAAGGCGGGAGCCTGTTTGTAAGGATGTTCCCAAAATTGGGGCATGAAATGTGCGGTGGAACGTGGTAAGTCACTTCAGTCATGTCCGACTCTGTGCGACTCTATGGACTGTAGCCCACCAGGCTCATCTGTCCGTGGGATTCTCCAGGCAAGGATACTGGAGTGAGTATTCTGGACCCTGTCCTCAAGGGTCATGATGGGGTGGAGAACATAGACTCACAAATACATCGTCATGTCACATGGCCAGTGCCTTGAAGAGGAAGCACTGCCCTGCCAGGGATCAAAGACAGGCGCACGTGCCCTCCCCCAGGGGCTCTTCCAGACCCAGGGGTCGAATCCAGGTCTCCTATGTCTCCTGCACTAGCGGGTGGGTTCTTGACCACTAGCAAGGAGATGTGAGAGAGCTAAAGAGAAGAACAGACAGGACGCACTGAGAGCTGGGACTGACAGGCAGCCAACTGTGCTGGTGGTGGGGTTGGTGCAAAAAGAGCGGAGGACAAGAACGCTGAGGAGCCTGGCTTGGGAAACTGGCGCACCCGGACTGAGATGAACAAACCTTGGGGGAGAGGTACAATTGAGCTAAGAGAGAAAGGAAAAAATGAGTTATTTCCAGAAATTGCTCTATACATAGATTTTGTAATGAGAATCTTAATTATATGGTACACATCAGATTAGATCAGATCAGATCAGTCGCTCAGTCGTGTCCGACTCTTTGCGACCCCATGAACCGCAGCACGCCAGGCCTCCTTGTCCATCACCAACTCCCGGAGGTCACTCAGACTCACATTCATCGAGTCAGTGATGCCATCCAGCCATCTCATCCTCTGTCGTCCCCTTCTCCTCCTGCCCCCAATCCCTCCCAGCATCAGAGTCTTCTCCAATGAGTCAACTCTTCGCATGAGGTGGCCAAAATACTGGAGTTTCAGCTTTAGCATCATTCCTTCCAAAGAAATCCCAGGGCTGATCTCCTTCAGAATGGACTGGTTGGATCTCCTTGCAGTCCAAGGGACTCTCAAGAGTCTTCTCCAACACCACAGTTCAAAAGCATCAATTCTTCGGCGCTCAGCCTTCTTCACAGTCCAGCTCTCACATCCATACATGACCACAGGAAAGACCATAGCCTTGACTAGGCGAACCTTTGTTGGCAAAGTGATGTCTCTGCTTTTGAATATGCTATCTAGGTTGGTCATAACTTTCCTTCCAAGGAGTAAGCATCTTTTAATTTCATGGCTGCAGTCACCATCTGCAGTGATTTTGGAGCCCCCAAAAATAAAGTCTGACACTGTTTCCACTGTTTCTCCATCTATTTCCCATGTAGTGATGGGACCAGATGCCATGATCTTCGTTTTCTGAATGTTGAGCTTTAAGCCAACCTTTTCACTCTCCACTTTCACTTTCATCAAGAGGTTTTTTTAGTTCCTCTTCACTTTCTGCCATAAGGGTGGTGTCATCCGCATATCTGAGGTTGTTGATATTTCTCCCAGCAATCTTGATTCCAACTTGTGTTTCTTCCAGTCCAGCATTTCTCATGATGTACTCTGCATATAAGTTAAATAAACATGGTGACAATATACAGCCTTGACGTACTCCTTTTCCTATTTGGAACCAGTCTGTTGTTCCATGACCAGTTCTAACTGTTGCTTCCTGACCTGCATACAGATTTCTCAAGAGGCAGATCAGGTGGTCTGGTATTCCCATCTCTTTCAGAATTTTCCACAGTTTATTGTGATCTACACAGTCAAAGGCTTTGGCATAGTCAATAAAGCAGAAATAGATGTTTTTCTCGGGGAAGGCAATGGCACCCCACCCCAGTACTTTTGCCTAGAAAATCCCATGGACTGAGGAGCCTGGTAGGCTCCAGTCCATGGGGTCGCTAGGAGTCAGACATGACTGAGCGACTTCACTTTCACTTTTCACTTTCATGCATGGGAGAAGGAAACGGCAACCCACTCCAGTGTTCTTGCCTGGAGAATCCCAGGGACAGGGGAGCCTGGTGAGCTTCCGTCTATGGGGTTGCACAGAGTCAGACACGACTGAAGCGACTTAGCAGCAGCAGCAGCAGATGTTTTTCTGGAACTCTCTTGCTTTTTCCATGATCCAGCGGATGTTGGCAATTTGATCTCTGGTTCCTCTGCCTTTTCTAAATCCAGCTTGAACATCAGGAAGTTCACGGTTCACATATTGTTGAAGCCTGGCTTGGAGGATTTTGAGCATTACTTTACTAGTGTGTGAGATGAGTGCAATTGTGCGGTAGTTTGAGCACTCTTTGGCATTGCCTTTCTTTGGGATTGGGATGAAAACTGACCTTTTCCAATCTTGTGGCCACTTCTGAGTTTTCCAAATTTGCTGGCATATTGAGTGCAGCACTTTCACAGCATCATCTTTCAGGATTTGGAATAGCTCCACTCGAATTCCATCACCTCCACTGGCTTTGTTCATAGTGATGCTTTCTAAGGCCCACTTGACTTCACATTCCAGGATGTCTGGCTCTAGGTCAGTGATCACACCATCATGATAATCTGGGTCGCATAGATGTAGGTATACATAGATATAGATATATTATGATTGTTCAATGAATATGATAATATCTTCCCGTTATATTACAGACTCTTCATAGGCAAAACTTTTAGTAAGGGACAAACTATAAACAGATATGCAAACCATCAGAGAAAATGAGTCAGATATGCTGATTGAAGAGGGTATTTCATAGGCCACACGTGTGCAAGAGTAGGTTGGCCAGCCAGTGGGCCCATCAACAGCATCTTCAGAGCATCTTTCTGGGAGAGACTTGTTCCTGGTGAAGTGAGTGATACAAAGAATATATGAAGAGCCTATGGTTGTACCCAGGAGGACTCAGGATACTCAGTACCAGCCAGGGTATGAGAGACCCAGAAGGAAGTCTTGGCCTCTGGGAAAGGGGAAGGGCGTGGGTAGGGTTGAGGGGATGAGGAGGAAGTAAGATCTGCCAAAAGCTGTGACTATGAACGGAATCTAAAGAAAACTCCCCTAATCAGCTGGAAAGAAAAAAAAAAGAGAGAGAGAGACTGTGCCTTTGAAAGTATTTTGTAATTTCTAAAGCTGAATACAAATTTAAGGGGCTATTCGTTATGGTTCACATTGAAAACCATCAATTTAAAACTGATGGAAGCTTTTCTAACATTCATCTATAAAGCAACAGGGGTGGAAAGGAGACTTTTTATGACATTCCCCTTTGTACCTTTTGAATCATTCAACAATCATTTAAACAACATCTTTTAATCTATGTAAACCAATTCTCTCTTATCCATTAACAGTAGTGATGGAGAAATAAGTCAAATCACCAGGATTTTTTGACTTGTCCAGAAAGAAACCGTAAAGAGAAGGCAATGCTGTGTCTCACAGTGACTTCATTCATTCAAAAAGAATGTTGCCCACTCCTGAATAACATTAAGTGATCACAAATTGAGTTAAAAGAAAATGAGCTAGAGTGGCTATGGGGGAAAAGGAAATATGGCATTAATGTACAGGACGTGGATTCCAGGTGGGCTAAAGTTCTTGGTGTTAGTGGTATTAGTTGCTCAGTCAGGTCCAACTCTGTGCGACCCCATTGACTCTAGCCTGCCAGGTTTCTCTGTCCATGGGATTTTCCAGGCAAGAATACTGGAGTGGGTTGCCAGTTCCTTCTCTAGGGGATCTTCCAAACCCAGGGATCGAACCCGAGTCTCCTGCATTGCAGGCAGACAGTTTACCATCTGAGCTACCAGGTGCCTCTGTTTTTTCATCTGTAAAATGGGTATAACAAAACCTACCATGAAAGATCATTGTAAAACTCAATTGAGATAAGCTCTGTGAAGGCAGGTAGTGTTGCTTTCTTCGATGCAAAAGAATTCGGAGACAAAGCAGAGAGGTTAAAAAAATAAAGTGGAAGGTTATTTAAGCAAGGACACACTCTCAGAGGGAGGGAGAGCAGGCGGCAGGCAGGTGAAGAGCTGCCCTGCTGAGCTTCTTTGGCTAGCTGGGTATGAGGGATATGCATGGCTGATTCAATGGACATGAGTTTGAGCAAACTATGGGAGGTGGTGAAGGACAGGGAAACCTGGTGTGCTGCAGTCCACAGGGTCACAAAGACTGGGACATGACTGAGCGACCGAACAACAAATGAAGGGCCAGAATATTCGCTGGGGAAGGAGGAGTTTGGGGGTCGACTCTCCTGAGTTTCATCCCAGCTCCATTTTCCCAATGGGAGGAGGGATTTCTGTCCCCATTTAGCTTAGATCAGAAGTGTCTCGCATCCAGCATGGTGGAGTATTTATCTGTAAGACTAATCTTATCTAATGAGAGCACAGTGAGCAAAAGGTTACTTTGGACACAGGAGATTGCCTCCTTCCCCCAACTTTCTTTGTCTGCTGCTCAGACCCTTATCACCCAGAATGTGTAGTTTCCTGCTGGTCTGAAGATGCCTGCTTTCCTTTGTCTGCCAGGGACCCCTGCTGTTTACAAGATGCCTGACTTCCTGCCATCTGGTCCTTGCCCCATTTCTCTGCTCATGCCTAGCTGCCCGCCTGCTGTAACACTAGCACTCAATGACCTGCAACTCTGTATGTCTGCTTGCTGAATCTTAGAAATTCCAACTTTTACGTGCATCCACAGGAATGCTTTCAACTACAAATGGTGGCTACGGTAGAGTCTGCCCACAATTTCTGAGACCCAGGTTCAATCCCTGGGTCAGGAAGATCCCCTGGAGAAGGAAACGGCAACCCACTCCAGTATGCTTGCCTGGAAAATCTCAGGGACGGAGGAGCCTGGAGGGCTACAGTCCGTGGGGTTGCAAAGAGTCGGACATGATCAAGTGACTAACACGCTCAAATGACAGAAAAACTTGACTACAATGTCTGTGGTAAACAGGACTCATTTTTCTCACTGTATAATAAGAAATCTCTGGAAATAAGCAGTTCAGGGTGTCAGGCGAGTGTATGTTCCTCGGTTCTTTGTCTCGTCACAACAAACATTCGGAGTGACGGACATTAAAGCCCCCTCGGCGTGTCACAGCTCTCGGGTCTTGGACAGACTGTGTTGTAGCTCTCAGGTCTCGAACGGACCATGGTATAGCTCTTAGACAAATCAGTGTTACAGCTCTATTTTATTTAGAAGATAGCAGGACAATGCATCTTCGAGGCGTGAGGGCACATGGATCCAAAGATGTGAAGAGAAGAGTGCCCCGGTGAGTGGGGCAGAGAGGGGCACCTTTGGCTCCTCTTTTTATATGTTTTTTTCCTTTCCCCTGGGCCTGCCCTACGCACATTGGGCTTAGTCAGGAGTGCTGTTCTACCTGAAGTCCTCACTCTGGTCCTCGGACCTTCCTTTGACCTTCCTCTGCTCCATTTTTGTGGGCTTTCCCGTTCCTTGTCTTTTAGCCATCGCCATTTTGGACTCATTTTCCCTATTCTATCTACCTAACAAGGGCTCGGATAGACTAGGATAGGTGACCAAAGTCCATATTTGTCCAGAACCATTTCTGTTTCAGCGTCTAAAGTCCTGCATTTCTAGATACCTCTCAGTCCCAAACAAGCCATGAGGTTGGTTCCTCCAGGAATAATGGTCATCAGTGATGCTGTTATTGCAGGAAGGGGGACCCCTTTTAGGGCCCGAGAGTGGGCTTTTGTCAAACACATGGAAATGAATTGTCTAAGGAGACACATATGCTGACAAAGCAAGAGACTTAATTGGGAAGGGGTGCCCAGGTGGAGAGCAGGAAGGTAAGGGAGCCCAGGAGAACTGCTCTGCCACGTGGCCCGCAGTCCCGGGTTTTATGGTGATGGGATTAGTTTCTGGGTTGTCTCTGGCCAATCCTTCGGACTCAGGGTCCTTCCTGGTGGTGGTGCACGCATTGCTCAGCCAAGATGGATGCCAGCGAGGAGGATTCTGGGAAGTGTAAGGACATCTGGCATCTCCTTTTGATGTTTCCTGAACTCTCCCAGTTGGTGGTGGCTTGTTAGTTCCATGTTCCTTCTCAGGACCTCCTGTTGTAAAATAACTCACGCAAATGGTTACAATGGTGCCTGGCCAGGGTGGGTGGTTTCAGTCAACGTGTTTCACATAACAATACCATCAAGAACCACACGGTACATTATTCTTTGTCACTTGGCCATTCTGACTGTTGCTTGCTGCATCATGGTTGCAAGATGGCTATTGAGCCTCCAGGCATCATGTCTTCATTCCAGGTAGGAAGAAAACGGAAGGGCAAAAGGATCAAAGGCTTTCTCTTAGAGAGGTGTGCCTCTTATCCGGGAAAGTCTCCCTTGAAGACTTGCCCTTACACCTCATTGAACTGTTTCACTTAGCCACCCCTAGCTGTCAGAGTAGCTGGGAAAATTGAGTATGTATTTTATTTCCAACTCCTCAGTAGAGAACACAAGGGGAGAAGATCATGAAAGGCATGTGGGTGGCCAGGCCACAGTGTCTGGAACGCTCCCTCCCTCCTTATTTTCGCCCAGCAGCTATCAAGCGCCTGTGCTAGGGTCTGCAGAGGGCAGATGAAGGGTGGGATGCAATCCCCATGCCAGGTAAGCTCATGGGGCAGTCCCAGGCTGACCCGACACAGAGGTGATTATGTCAGAGGCAGTTAGGAGAGGGGGGAGAGTGCTTTGTCAGCAAATCTTGCCTAAGACGCTGGTGGGAATGACAGGGTGGTGGGTTATCCACGTAACAATGAGCACGGTGTCCTTTCCAAGTAAAGGTAAACCCAGAGACGTGAGGGCAGGGCTTGGCCATGAGAAAGCTCCAGGAAGAAGAGCCAGAAGGTATGAGAAGCAGGCATGCCTGTGTAGTAAGGGCCTCTCATCTCTGCAGATTAGTTGCCTCAGGTCATTGCGACGCCATTAGGAAGCCATTTCTGAAAACAGTGTGTGCGAAGGAGGAGGTCTGAGGAGCCTTTGAGCACACCCAGCAAAGAGCTGCACCAACTCTTCACGGAGACAGGTCACCTCAAGTAAATGAGATCCCTAATGTGCCCTTGAGAAGGAGAAACCCAAATGTATATCCTCTGCCTTGAGGATCCTGTTGGGTGGCCACACCGTCCCCTTACTCCAGCTTCCTACCCCTCTGGGCCAGCTTTTGTCTCCCCCAGCCCATCGCTGGATCCTTCTCCAGACTGCACTGACCAGCCTCTGAGCCAGGCGGTGCAGAGGCTGCGACCTCCGCTGCCAACCAGAGCTGATGCCGGTGCCGGAGACCTGCCTCGGTTCCTGGGCGAGTGGCAGCATGCCCTGCCCGGTGCTAGCCTCGGTCCCAGCTCCCGCTTTAATCTGTGTTCAGGCTGCCACCAGCCACGGGAGCAGACCTGTAACGGTCTTTCACAGGCTTTCCATCATCTCATGGAAACATCTGAAAACAGCCCTCCAAGGTGTGGGAGTCCTGCCCAAGGAGCCAGGGACGAAGTGAGGCCAGGAAGGTTAGGCAAACTCCCCTGGATCACCTCGTCACTTAGTGATGGAGGTGGGATTCAAACCTGGGTTGGACTCCAAGGCTCCTGCCTTCCCCACTGACCCCATTTCTCTGCACACAGCTGAGCTCTCTCCCCGAGCCTCTTTCCCTGCAAGCCGTTCTGTGCCCTGAAGACCACCCCAGGCCTTGAAGGCATCCTCTGATGGAGGTTCTTGCTCTCCAGAGACCATGATGAAGTTTCATTTATTCCTCCACTCAACAGATATTTGCAGAATATCCCGTATCTGTCAGGCATTGCGCTGGGTTGTGGTGTTATTTTCTGGTTTCCTGATTCTGCCCACAGCCCACAGCCAGACCTCCAAGGATCACTGGCCGCCAGAGCCTGCTCTGTCCTCAGGGTACCATGGCAGAGCTGCCTGCAGCCAACTCAGAACAGCCCCAGTGCACAGCTGAACCCTTCTCCATTCCCCCTGCACGTTAATGGCCCCTCATGGCCCACTTCTTGTTCTTTTCTGTCACATCTGTTTGCAGTTTGAGACTGGCCTGGTTACCTCTGCGCCTGTTCCAGTTATGGCATCTTAGTCACTGCTGTGCCCAAAGTCAGGCTGTCAGAGGATGGAAAAGAAATGAAACAGCCCTTAGATCCTTTTGATTCGTGATAAACAATATGGTGAAAGTGGAGATCACAGGAGACTATATTTTGATGGGGAGAAGCTGCCAATGATTGCACTCTCTCCACTGGGCTCGGAGGAAGGGGGCCTACGCAGGTGCCATTGGAGGTACGAGAAATGGAGACTTGGAGAAGTAAAATGACCAACCAAGTTCTCATACTGTCATTACGTCTTTTTTTTTTCTTTTTGTAAAAGTAATACATGTTCATTGTGGAATATTTGAAAATACCAAATAGTGAAAAGAAAAATAAAAAATAAAAACACTCTCCAGTACTCTTACCCAGAGATGATAACCACTGCTGACATTTTGTGTTTCCTTCTAGATTTTTCTTCTATGCACACATATGGGTTTAATCTGTACATACTGTTTTATATTCATCTTTTATCACTTAACATTATTTGGTACCATTTCCCCCTTGACACCAAGTGTTTTATTAAAATGTCATTTTCTGTGGCTGTATAATATTCCACGATATACCGTAATTTGCTCAACCTATACTCTTGGCTATTTGGGTTGTTCCACTCTTCTGTTTTGTCCTATATAAATAATACTGAGATGAACATCTTTGTAATAATACATAAATATTTGTGCCCGTACTTGATCTTTTCACTGGTCTGAATTCTGAGGGACAAACCACGCATGAGAACGCTGATGGCTGGGAAGCCCATCCCCCAGATTCTGACTGAGTAGATCTGGGGTGGGACTGAGAGCTTGCATTCCTCCTGTGTTCCCCAGGGATGCTGATCCAGGAACCACGCTTTGAGACCCTCTGCTGGAGTACAGCGGGCCGGTGGGGGCAGGGCAGACCCCCTCCAAGATGGCCACCACGCCCCGGTTTCTGGGTGAATTCTCCCCTCTCATTGTAATCCTGCATGGTGGTGCCAGGGCAAGAATGTTACCACTTCCTGTAAAAAAGGAGAGGCCTCCCCAAGAAAGGCCCCAGATGTGGACAAGGTCGTGTTGGCCTTTCCCTCCCCCTCAGGGCCTTTTTTTTTTTTTTTCTGAAAATTGACTCAATTCTGAGGAAGTTCTCTCACAGCCCAACTTTCTTCCCTCTGACTGTTACCTACATGCCAAGCTGTGGCTAAGGTATTTTCTCCCCCTCAGGCCACTCATTCCAAAGGCTCCTCGGTTCCGGTACTGGTCAGGCAGAGATTGCTAGGGGTGTCGGGCCAGAGCACGCTGCAGGGCGTGGCTGCACTGAGCAGGGGCCCAGGCCCGGCGCTGGGTTGTTGGGAGGCTCAGCAGACCGTGACTCCAAGAGGCAGCTAACAGGGCCAACTTACATCCGCTCTGATGCCCCAGGTTAGCTCACGCTCTGGTGGAAACAATGAAGTGACATTCTTGGCAGGTCCTACAAGATTATAATAGAAGAAGAACCGAGGTGTATTGTGCTCCTACTTGTGCAGGCAGCAAGGGCCTCCTGTGGATCACCCGACTGAATCCTCCCTAAAAACCTACAACTGCAGCGATCGGTACCACTCTTCCCAAAACACGTATGAAGAAGTGGAGGCACAGAGAGCTGAGATTACTTGCTCAGGCTCTTAACACTGCTGTATAGCTGCTTCTGGGAGAAGCTTGATAACCGAAAAAGGGCAGAGGGGAGGGAACTGACACATAAACTCTTTTATTCGATCATTATCTTAACACTCTATAAAGTTATTCTCATTTTATAGGTGAGGAGACTGAAGCTTAGTTAACAAGCTTCCCAAGGTCACACGACTGGTAAGCAATACTGGGTCATAGCCCACATATGGAGCCCAGGTTGGCAGTCCCCAAAGCCCAAACTCTTCCCACTCTGCCACTCTGCCTCCCTGGGAGGGATTAAGGATACGTGGGGAAAGGGGCTGGCTTCAGAGTAGGTGGTATCGGAACTAAACAGTAATGTAAGGGCTCAGGGCACATGGATGGGCAGGCTGGATACACCTGCAGGAACTAACTCCTAAGACTTGAGAGTACATGACCCATCTGGCAATAGAAGAATGACTGAGGGGTAGAGTGGGGCGGGTGGAAGGGAAGCTCAACAGGGAAGGGGTATATGTATCAGTTCAGTTCAGTTCAGTCACTCAGTCGTGTCCGACTCTTTGCGACCCTATGTCTCGCAGCACGCCAGGCCTGCCTGTCCATCACCATCTCCTGGAGTTCACTCAAACTCATGTCCATAGAGTTGGTGATGCTATCCACCCATCTCATCCCATGTGGTCCCCTTCCCCTCCTGCCCCCAATCCCTTCCAGCATCAGAGTCTTTTCCAATGAGTCAACTTTTCGCATGAGGTGGCCAAAGTACTGGAGTTTCAGCTTTAGCATCATTCCTTCATATACATATAGCTAATTCACATTGTTGCACGGCAGAAACTAATACAACATTGTAAAGCAATTACACTCCAATTAAAAAAAATCAAATTAAAAAATAGAAGAATGGCACATACTTTTAACAGATTTCTAACACAACAATTAGAGAAGGAAGTGAAAACCCACTCCAGTGTTCTTGCCTGGAGAATCCCATGGACAGGGGAGACTGGCGGGCTACAGTCCACGGGCTCGAAAAGAGTCAGATACGACTGAGCAACTAAACAACAGAACAATAAAATACCACATTTGAAAATTCTGACATGTGAAGTGATTACAAAATAAACATACACTGAAAACTCAGGATATGAAACACTTTACAGTAAGATTCCAACATACTATATCTTTATGTCTATATCTAGAGAGATATGATACCCCGGAAGAAAATACTCCACCTTGTTAAATAGACACTTTAGGATGGCAGGATTATGGATGATTTTTATTTTCTTATTTTTTACTTTGTGTGCTTTACAATGATGTGGTGCTACTTTCATGGCCATTAAAATAAATATTTTTTCTTTACACAGATGCAAGGGCACAGCTTCTTTCCTGACACCATCACCAGGGAGCAGAGGAAACTCCTTATCCCATTCTGATCCTCTTCTTCTCCTGCCTTCCTACTTCACAGGTTGATTTCCCAAGACTTTTCCTTTGTGAGCGCTTGATGACTCATGCACCTGTGAGTGAGGGTGGGCGAGATGGTATTCAACGGGATCTTTGAAGATGTCAGTTCAGTTCAGTTGCTCAGTCGTGTCCGACTCTTTGTGACCCCATGAATCACAGCACACCAGGCCTCCCTGTCCATCACCAACTCCTGGAGGTCACTCAGAATAACATCCATTGAGTCAGTGATGCCATCCAGCCATCTCATCCTCTGTCGTCCCCTTCTCCTCCTGCCCCCAATCCCTCCCAGCATCAGAGTCTTTTCCAATGAGTCAACTCTTCCCATGAGGTGGCCAAAGTGCTGGAGTTTCAGCTTTAGCATCATTCCTTCCAAAGAAATCCCAGGGCTGATCTCCTTTAGAATGGACTGGTTGGATCTCCTTGCAGTCCAAGGCACTCTCAAGAGTCTTCTCCAACACCACAGTTCAAAAGCATCAATTCTTTGGCGCTCAGCCTTCTTCACAGCCCAGCTCTCACATCCATACATGACCACGGGAAAGACCATAGCCTTGACTAGGCGAACCTTTGTTGGCAAAGTGATGTCTCTGCTTTTGAATATGCTATCTAGGTTGGTCATAACTTTCCTTCCAAGGAGTAAGTGCTTTTTAATTTCATGGCTGCAATCACCATCTGGAGTGATTGTGGAGTCCCCCAAAATAAAGTCTGACACTGTTTCCACTGTTTCCCCATCTATTTCCCATGAAGTGATAGCAACAGACTGGTTCCAAATAGGAAAAGGAGTACGTCAAGGCTGTATATTGTCACCCTGCTTATTTAACTTCTATGCAGAGTACATCATGAGAAATGCTGGTCTGGAAGAAGCACAAGCCGGAATCAAGATTGCCGGGAGAAATATCAATCACCTCAGATATGCAGATGACACCACCCTTATGGAAGAAAGTGAAGAGGAACTACAAAGCCTCTTGATGAAAGTGAAAGTGGAGAGTGAAAAAGTTGGCTTAAAGCTCAACATTCAGAAAACGAAGATCATGGCATCTGGCTCTAATCTAGCCACACCTGGAAGGCCTGCTTTTCTTAGAGCATTTCTCATCTAACCAGACTGTGGTGTGGTTCCCCTGAAATCCTCAGCAGACTTGTGAGCGCGTAACTTTTAAGACTCCTCTTGCTGTCTCTACACATTTACACTTCTGCCTTTACACCATTGCCTGTGTAAAAAGCAAACCCTCAAACTGAAGTTAAGTTTCTATGATCCTTAAAATTGTTTTAAATTCAAAACAACCTCGAACTTAGTGATGTGTAAGGATAAAGTTGACTCCACTTATTTTTCTTTTTATGATTTCATTTTCATACATTTCCATTTGTATTTGAAGGAGTTTAACACATATGGGAAAGTATTATTTTCAGAATTCTAGATCTAAGTATAAAGAAACTTTATACAAAGAATGGTAACCCAAAAAAGTAGCTTCAACTTAAAAACCAGTCCTTAGTTAGACTTATAAGAAAATTCAAGCATTTCTCTTACACAGATTTGAGAAGTACCTCTCTGCCTCCTCTCTGTATAATTTCTTAAAGGTCTAGGGTTCCATTTTCAAAATAAGTTCTATATTTTTAAGGGTGACACATACCAAGTAACCAGAAACTGGTCTTGGCTTGGGAAACCTCCCAGTTCTCATAAACGTACAATCACTAGTTCCTTTCGGGAGGATTGACACTATTGATTGGCTCAGACCAGCCTGTGACCCAGCAGTGGGATCAGACATTGGCTATAAAACATCTCCTCATGAATTTTTCATTGGCTTGAGTGTCTGGGCAGCTGCCTCCCTGAGGGCTCATTCTCCCTGCTCGTCCTCCTCCCCCATCCCTGTGCCCCAGGGCTGATGATGCCATTCTGCAGGGCAGCATTATTGGATCAGAGCGATTTGCTGTACAGCCTGATTTTCTGAGTCAAATCCAATTTCTTTTTCAGGTACCACGGGCTTACGAGTAGTCATGTGCTTTTTGTTTTGCGATGGCATCACAGCATTACTAGAAGATGCAGTAAACTGAAGTCATTTCCCATTAATCGTGTTCCTCATGATACTAAGAGAATGTGTCACTCTAACTTGTATCCTCGGGCAGTTTTCAGGAGAAAGAGTGCTTTCAGCAGCTCAAAGGAAAGCTGACAAAAGCCAAAGTCTTAAGAAGCACTGTGTCAGGCACTTTCCAATATCTTAGCTCAAGATTCTCATAACAACCCTGAGAGAAGAGGAACATTATTCACCCCTCTTACCCTGGTAGTAACTGAATACCTGAGACACACGGTCATCTCTCAGAATTCATGCGGATTTATCAAGCTCACGCTGAAATACGTGGCAAGGTGAAACCCCGGAACTCCAGACTTGATCAGGTGGCTGGAGCAAACCTGAGAGTTGCTAGGGGAAGCTCAGTCAGAGCAAAGCTCTGCGTCTCCACTGGCCCTCATGTTCTAGATCTGGATGGAGGGAAAGACCCACATCCTCAAGTCCAGAAACAGGGCTTTAGTCCCATCGATATTTGTGTCCAAGTGAAACTGAATTAATATAAGCCTCATGCACCAATTTGGAGGAGAAAATAAACAACCCAAAGGTCAGCAGGTAGGCTGCAATGGGAGGGGTAATGTCTGAAGCGGTGACTGCTTTCTCTGTAAAGCATGGAGAGAGAGAGCCCGTGAGAAACCTGTACCGTATGGTGAGGGAGAGCTCTGAGTCTCTACACTGTGGCTTTGTTATTCTTGTTCAGTCTCGAAGTCATGTCCGACTCTTTGCGACCCCATGGACTGCAGCATACCTGGCTTCCCTGTCCTTCACCATCACCTGGAGTTTGCTCAAACTCATGTCCATTGAGTCAATGATGCCATCCAACCATCTCATCCTCTATCACCTCCTTCTCCCCCTGCCCCCAATCTTTCCCAGCATCAGGGTTTTTTTCCAGTGAGTCGGCTCTTCGTATCAGGTGGCCAAAGGACATAAAAGAAGAAAGAAAAAAAAAATTAAAGGAATCAGGAAACGTCCCACTGTAAATGAAAGTGAGAATTCTTCCTGGCTTCAGCCTCTGCTAAGGGAATCTAGATGCTACTCACAGAGACTGCTTTTCACAAAGTGTATGGTTTTGGTTAATCTCGTTGACAACAACCTGAATAACTGGTCCATGAGCCAAGAGCTGCCAGAAACAGCAATGCCAAAAGAAATCTCTTCCTGTGTCTATCTCTGGGGTGCTCATCACCATAGCACAATGGCACCATTTGCTTTTGAGTCTTTGATACAAATTTTTAGGTAAAACTTGAAGACCAGAAACACATGCTCACCTAGCTGGTCCCTTCTCCAGAGTTGAGATGCTTAAGCTCAGATGCCTAAGAAGATTTTGTTGTTTTTGCTCTTGGGCAGTAGGTCTTTTCCTAAATTCACCCCCTTGAGTTTATACACTAAAAGCCCCAGGTGACCCCGGAGAAATTCTAAAATTTAGTTATCTGATCCATATTGAATAGAAATGTCATACTGTGGAATCTTCCAAACTCATTAACCCAGTACCTTTGTGGAGATGGCTGTGATTTTCTTGACAATAGCTGTTAGTACATCCATGATATTAAGGACTCATTGGATGACAGGATTCTTTGCCACTCTTCACTGAGTATCTCATACTAATTCCACAGTTTCCAAGCCTTCAGAACTTTCCAGAAAATTTGGGTTTATTGGTAAACTTTTAACCAAAGAAGATGTGTACAATATTGCATTAAGCTCAAGGATGTCATTCTGGAGTACCAGAGATGAAAGAACTCCCATTAGATCAGATCAGATCAGATCAGTCACTCAGTCGTGTCCGACTCTTTGCGACCCCATGAATCACAGCACGCCAGGCCTCCCTGTCCATCACCAACTCCCGAAGTTCACTCAGACTCACGTCCATTGAGTCGGTGATGCCATCCAGCCATTGCATCCTCTGTCGTCCCCTTCTCCTCTTGCCCCCAATCCCTCCCAGCATCAGAGTCTTCTCCAATGAGTCAACTCTTTGCATGAGGTGGCCAAAGTACTGGAGTTTCAGCTTCAGCATCATTTCTTCCAAAGAAATCCCAGGGCTGATCTCCTTCAGAATGGACTGGTTAGATCTCCTTGCAGTCCAAGGGACTCTCAAGAGTCTTCTCCAACACCACACTTCAAAAGCATCAATTCTTCAGCGCTCAGCCTTCTTCACAGTCCAACTCTCACATCCATACATGACCACAGGAAAAACCATAGCCTTGACTAGATGGACTTTTGTTGGCAAAGTAATGTCTCTGCTTTTGAATATGCTATCTAGGTTGGTCATAACTTTCCTTCCAAGGAGTAAGCGTCTTTTAATTTCATGGCTGCATTCACCATCTGCAGTGATTTTGGAGCCCAGAAAAAGAAAGTCTGACACTGTTTCCACTGTTTCCCCATCTATTTCCCATGAAGTGATGGGACCAGATGCCATGATCTTCATTTTCTGAATGTTGAGCTTTAAGCCAACTTTTTCACTCTCCACTTTCACTTTCATCAAGAGGTTTTGTAGTTCCTCTTCACTTTCTGCCATAAGGGTGGTGTCATCTGCATATGTGAGGTTATTGATATTTCTCCTGGCAATCTTGATTCCGGCTTGTGTTTCTTCCAGTCCAGCGTTTCTCATGATGTACTCTGCATATAAGTTAAATAAACAGGGTGACAATATACAGCCTTGACGAATTCCTTTTCCTATTTGGAACCAGTGAGTTCACTCAATTACTGCCTAGACCCACAGTCTTCAGTCTTCAGTGAAGATCTCTGTTTCCCATTTATCCTGAGGAAACAGGGGCCTGTGGTCGAACATTATACAGTCACTTCCTTACAACCATGTTCTCCTGAATTTTGGAAGCCCTATGTCCCTGTATTTGAGACTTTCCTTAGTGAAATAAGTGAGCTAATAGTGTCCCCTACCCCCAAGAGAGTTCACCGGCTAACTCCCACCTTGCAATGTCTTTTAAACTTAGAAGGGATCTTAGAGGTTAGTTTGCTTAATTAAGCCTGATATGAAAAATGAAATGGTTTTTAAGAGAAAGGCCAGATATCAAGTGGTATTAAGAAGGGTGAAGTTCAACCAGCTTTTCTGAATCAAATGGATTCTTCCAGAAGCACAGTCTTGGTCTCATGACAAAGATGACACGATGACAGGGCATCTGGGGAGGCTGCTGTGTTCTCCTTGCAGTCTGTGGGTAAAGAGTGGGTTGGTTCTGATGACTACGGTGAGGTCGTCCTCCTTCCTATTCCAGAAAGGTGAGTAGACAATCATTGTCTGGTCTTGAAAGGGAATTTCATGTGAAAATCAGAGATCGGGAACATGTATTTATTTTTGATTTTGGCAGAAAATGTTTTTCCTAATCAGTGGTGTGATCGTGACACAGAAGAATAGTTCTGCTTTCAACTCAGAGAAATAGTGGTGGAGTGGCCAAAAATCAAGCAGAAAAAAACAATTTTTTTTTTCTTCAGGCTTTAAGGAGGGGTAGCTACCTCCATGATTGATGAATAGCTCTCAGGATCACCTTTGTGATCTTATTCGCCCTTAAACCCTCCGCATCCACTGTAGTTGGAGGGAATTACGCTGGCTCACAGGGAGGCTTCCCAGGTGGTGCTAGTGGTAAGGAAGCTGCCCGCTAATGCGGGAGACCTAAGAGACACAGGTTCAATCCCTGGGTGGGGAAGATCCCCTGGAGGAGGGCATGGCAGCCCACTCCAGTCTTCTTGCCTGGAGAATCCCATGGACAGAGGAGCCTGGAAGTCTACAGCCCATAATCGCAGAGTCAGACACGACTGAACCAACCTGGCACGCACACACAGGCAGGCAATCCTTGAGCTGGTGTCACTCAGGTTGAAGGTTGCCTTCTCTTCCCCCTCTGACTCATAAAATCCAGCCAGCTGGGGACATCTCTCCTGCTGTTCCAGCCCCACAATATTCCAGGCTGGAAGCTACTAGTAGACATCCCACCATGAAGCAGAGGCCATACTCACCCTCCACAGTCATCCCTCTACCAGCTCCCAGTGGCTGGCACAGAACAGGGTGGTACAATGACGTCACAGAACCAAGCTGATTACTTCCGGCTCTGTGCTTTGTGTGATTCTTTGCTGCTTCACAGTAGTTTCTCTCAACCAGCTGTCTCTTGCTGTCCTTATATTTACACTTCTGCATATTCTTCCACAGAACCCAGTCCATGCTGCTGCTCCACAAGGCCAGCAGGAACTATTTGTTGGCAATGTAATATATCATGAGTCTTTATAGACAGACCCTGGACTGCAAGGAGATCCAACCAGTCCATTCTGAAGGAGATCAGCCCTGGGATTTCTTTGGAAGGAATGATGCTAAAGCTGAAACTCCAGTACTTTGGCCACCTCATGTGAAGAGTTGACTCATTGGAGAAGACTCTGATGCTGGGAGGGATTGGGGGCAGGAGGAGAAGGGGACGACAGAGGATGAGATGGCTGGATGGCCTCACTGACTCAATGGATGTGAGTCTGGGTGACCTCCGGGAGTTGGTGATGGACAGGGAGGCCTGGCGTGCTGCAATTCATGGGGTCGCAAAGAGTCGGACACAACTGAGCGACTGATTTGATCTGAAATAGCACTGGTGTATAATTTGAAAATTTGGGCAAGTTATCCACTTAATGGTGAGACATTTACAAAGAAACTAGTCAGATACCTCTGTCTTTTCTCTTTGTTCCCTCCCAATTCAGTTCAGTTCATTCACTTGGTCATGTCCGACTCTTTTCGACCCCATGGACTGAAGCACACCAGGCTTCCCTGTCCATCACCAACTCCCAGAGCTTGCTCAAACTCATGCCATCAAGTCGGTGATGCCATCCAACCATCTCATCCTCTGTTATCCCCTTCTCCTCCTGCCTTCAATCTTTCCCAGCAACAGGATCTTTTCCAGTGAGTCGGTTCTTCGCATCAGGTGGCCAAACTACTGGAGTTTCAGCTTCAGCATCAATCCTTCCAATGAATATTCAGGACTGATTTCCTTCAGGATGGACTGGTTGGATCTCCTTGCTATCCAAGGGACTCTCAAGAGTCTTCTCCAACACCACAGTTCAAAAGCATCAATTCTTCGGTGCTCAGCTTTCTTTATAGTCCAACTCTCACATCCATACATGACTACTGGAAAAACTATCGCTTTGACTAGACGGATCTTTGTTGGCAAAGTAATGTCTCTGCTTCTTAATATGCTGTCTAGGTTGGTTCTCCCTCCCTTTCCCACTGAATTTCTTGAGAGAATAACCTTTATTTTCTTTATCTCATACCTTGTCCATTCAAATCTGACTTCCCTTCCTAAATTCCCTCCACACATATGCTGCTGCTGCTATGCTGCTAAGTCACTTCAGTCATGTCTAATTCTGTGCGATCCCATAGACATATGCAAACTCTGAAATGCTCACTCTAACTGCCAGATGCGTTGGGTTGGCCAATAAGTTCGATCACTTTTTTCCCATAAGATGACTCTAGTAGCGCTTTATTGTCTTTAACTTCATTTGAAACAATTTTGTTAGACATATTGTGACAGTTTTCATATTGTGCATTTTTTAAAAACTCAAAAGGAGTGAATTTTTGTGTAGCCATTTGAATGTTGACGATGGAAGAAAAAAGCAAACTTTTTGGCATATTATGCTTTATTATTTTAGGAAAGGTAAGAACGCAACTGAAATGTACAAAGTGTTTTGTGCAGTGTATGGAGAAGGTGCTATGACTAATCAAATATGTCAAAAGTGGTTTGTGAAGTTTCAGGCTGAAGGTTTCTAAATGGACGGTACTCCACAGTTGGGTAGACTTGTTGAAGTTGACAGCAATCAAATCAAGATGTTATACCACACAGGAGATAACCAACATACTCAGAATATCCAAGTTAAGCACTGAAAATCATTTGCACCAGCTTGGTTATGTTAATCACTTTGACATTTGGGTTCCATATAAGTGAAAAAAAAAAAAAACCTGCTTGACTATTTCTGCATGTGATTCTCTACTTAAACATAACAAAAACATTCTGTTTTTAAAACAAATTGTGACCGGCGATGAAAACTGGATACTATAGAGTAATGTGGAATGGAAGAGATCATTGAGCAAATGAAATGAACCACCACCAACCACACCAAAGGCCGGTCTTCATCCAAAGAAGGTGAGATTGTGTAAATGGTGGGATTGGAAGGGAGTCCTCTATTATGAGGTCCTTTCAGAAAACCAAACGATTAATTCCAATAGTATTGCTTTCATTTAGACCAACTAAAAGTACCACTCGACAAAAAGCATCCAGAATTAGTCAATGGAAAACAGAAAAATCAGTCAACAGAAAAATCTTCCATCAGGATAATGCAAGACTGCATGTTTCTCTGATGACTAGGCAAAAATTGTCTAGTCAGTTTGGCTGGGAAGTTCTGATTCATCCCCCATATTTACCAGACATTGCAGCTTCAGATTTCCATTTACTTGGGTCTTTACAAAATTCTCTTAATGGAAAACATTTCAATTCCCTGGAAGACTATAAGAAATACCTGAAACAGACCTTTGCTCAAAAAGATAGTTTTAGGAATAAATTATGAGGTTGTCTGAAAAATTGCAGAAGGTAGTAGAACAAAATGATGAATACACTGTTCAATAAAGTTCTTGGTGAAAATTTTTTAAATGCATCTTTTATTTTTACTTAATAAGAAGGAACTCATTGGTGAACCTAGTAATAGCTTCCCTTGAATTCTAGCCTCACTTATTTTCCTAATGAATTTGATGCAGCTGTGCACTACTTTCTTGAAACTTTTCTTCCCTTCCCTTTGGAGTTACTGGAATACTTTGCCTCCCAACTCTAACTTACTTCTGTCTCCTCAATTGGCTCCTCTTTTGTTGCATTTAAAACACAGGTATGTCCCAAAATTTCTCCTCAATTCAGTTTCTATTCATTTTCTATTCTTCCTTTCTGATAGTCTCAAATTATCCTAGTGTTTAAATTAACATCTCTATGCAGATAGTCCCAGATCCAACTTACCTGCAGAGTTCTATCTTCATATTTTCAACCATCTTCTGGGTCGCATCATGTAGATAATTCTCCTAGTCTTTCAAATGTATTGGTTCAGTTCAGTCACTCAGTCATGTCCGACTCTTTGCGACCCCATGGACTGCAGCATGCCAGACTTCCCTGTCCATCACCAACTCCCAGAGTTTACTCAGACTCATGTCCATTGAGTCAGTGATGCCATCCAACCATCTCATCCTCTGTCATCCCCTTCTCCTCCTTCCTTCAATCCTTCCCAGCATCAGTCTTTTCAAATGAGTCAGTTCTTCACATCAGATGGCCAAAGTATTGGAGTTCTGGCTTCAGTGTCAGTCCTTCCAATGAATATTCAGGACTGATTTCCTTTAGGATGGACTGGTTACATCTCCTTGCAGTCCAAGGGACTCTCAAGAGTCTTCTCCACATTTCAAAAACATCAATTCTTCAGCGCTCAGCTTTCTGTGTAGTCCAATTCTCACTACCATACATGACTACTGGAAAAACCATAGCTTTGACTAGACAGACTTTTGTCAGCAAATTAATGTCTCTGCTTTTTAGCATACTGTCTAGCTTGGTCATAGCTTTTCTTCCAAGGAGCAAGCATCTTTTAATTTCATGGCTGCAGTCACCATCTGCAGTGATTTTGGAGCCCCCGAAATAAAGTTTCTCACTGTTTCCATTGCTTCCCCATCTATTTGCCATGAAGTAATGGGACCAGATGCCATGATCTTAGTCTTCCGAATGTTGAGTTTAAAGCCAATGTTTTCACTCTCCTCTTTCACTTTCATCAAGAGGCTCTTTAGTTCTTCACTTTCTGCCATAAGGGTCATGTTATCTGCGTGTCTGAGCTTATTGATATTTCTACCGGCAATCTTGATTCCAGCTTGTGCTTTATCCAGCCCAGCTTTTCTCATGATGTACTCTGCATATAAGCTAAATAAGCAGGGTGACAATATACAGCCTTGATGGACTCCTTTCCTGATTTAGAACCAGTCTGTTGTTCCACGTCCACTTCTAACTGTTGCTTCTTGACCTGCATACAGATTTCTCAGGAGGCAGGTCAGGTGGTCTGGTATTCCATCTCTTGAAGAATTTTCCATGGTTTATTGTGATCCACACAGTCAAAGGCTTTGGCATAGTCCATAAAGCAGAAGTAGATGTTTTTCTGGAACTCTCTGCTTTTTCGATGATCTAACAGATGTTGGCAATTTGATCTCTGGTTCCTCTGCCTTTTCTAAATCCAGCTTGAACATTTGGAAGTTCTTGGTTCATGTACTGTTGAAGCCTGTCTTGGAGAATTTTGAGCATTACTTTGCTAGTGTGTAAGATGAGTACAATTGTGCGGTAGTTTGAGCATTCTTTGGCATTGCCTTTCTTTGGGATTGGAATGAAAACTGACCTTTTCCAGTCCTGTGGCCACTGCTGAGTTTTCCAGATTTGCTGGCATATTGAGCACTTTCACAGCATCATCTTTTAGGATTTGAAATAGCTCAACTGGAATTCCATCACCTTCACTAGCTTTGTTCGTAGTGATGCTTCCTAAGGCCCACTTGACTTCACATTCCAGGATGTCTGGCTCTAGGGGAGTGATCGCACCATCGTGCTTCAGTTCAAAAGTTAATCATCTCCCCCAAACTAGCCCCCTAGTTTGGGGGAGATAAGCTCCTAACTTCCTTATGAATATTTGTGAAATAAAACATGCCTCTTACACTGGAAAAAGTTCAAACGTGAATAATTCTGCACTCCTCTCTCTCTCAATCCCACACCCAATGAAGTGACTTTCACTGAAGACACAGCTCTAAGGAGGTGACATCTTTAATGAGGGGACATTCATTGAATGGCAGACTCTGGGGATGTAGTATGGAAAAAATAAAGGGGGAAGAGAGAAAGAGAGGAAAGGGACAGGAAGGGAAGGGAAGGGGAGAGGAGATTAGTCTTATCCGTGGGAACTTACATGGGAGGACAGCAAAACTTTCATTTGCTGAATTTTTATCGTATACCTATTAAAAGCCAGCCACTGTTCTGGGTGCCACAGTCCTCCAACGTCACCTTTGTAATGTCTCTCAAAACTACTCCACACTAATTCAGGTCTGGTTAGAACTTCCAGATCAATATTTTTCAAACGAGAAAAATGGGCTTCTTGCCTTTAATATTGTATTTTTTTTTCCTGCTAGTAATTATCACGTTAGCTGTTAGTTTAGAGTAGATACTTTAAAGACGTGTTTCAGTTCAGTTCAGTTCAGTCGCTCAGTCATGTCCGACTCTTTGTGACCCCATGAACCGCAGCACACCAGGCCTCCCTGTCCATCACCAGCTCCCAGAGTTCACCCAAACCCATGTCCATTGAGTTGGTGATGCCATCCAACCATCTCATCCTTTGTCGTCCCCTTCTCCTCCTGCATTCAATCTTTCCCAGCATCAGGGTCTTTTCAAATGAGTCAGCTCTTCGCATCAGGTGGCCCAAGTATTGGAATTTCAGCTTCAACATCAGTCCTTCCAATGAACACCCAGGGCTGATCTCCTTTAGGATGCACTGGTTGGCTCTCCTTGCAGGTTTGCCTATCTTAAATCATATGACTAACTTTCCCTTCATATGTGAACATTTCATTTGTTCTTTTATTTTTCCAAAGCTTCCTAACAGACCTTCCATCCTCTGTCTCTTCATCCTTGGACTCAACCCATGTGCTGGCATCAGACAAATATTGCTAAAACTAAGCTATAAGGTCCTTTCTTATTTTTTAAATATTTATTTATATATCAGGTCTTAGTTGCAGCACGCAGGATCTTCGTTGTGGAGCACAGACTCTCTAGTTGTGGCACGTAGGCTCTATAGTCGCGATGCACAGGCTCCAGAGTGAATGGGCTTCAGTAGTTGCAACACATGGGCTTCAGACTGTGCGGTCTCAGAAGCTGCACCTCACGGATGTAGTCGCTCCATGACACGTGAGATCTCAGCTCTCTGACCCGGAACCGAGCCTGTGTCCCTGCATTGCATGGTGGATTCTTAACCACTGGACCACCAGGGAAGTCCCAATCTCCCTTATTTTGAAATGTCTGAAGGCTCAAAAATTATAATCTAAACTCTGTAATTGTGACTGCAAGAACCCCCTGGCCCCCATCCTGAAACCTGGGCTCCAATCTCTCCTTCTGGTCTTACCTCCCAGTGCCTTTCTTGTATACATGTCTTCCAGTCAAGCAGGACTACTCAGCATTCACAAACATGTCCTAAATGTTCTCTTCTTACCCAAAGTCATGCCCTCCACTTGGAATGCCATCTGTTCTATCTCCATCACTGAAAGCCTTTCTCTTTCCAGGTTCAGCTTAATTGCTTTATCAATATAAAGATTTATGCCTTATTCCTTCTAATGGCTTGCAAGATGGCAATGATTGAGTTCTAATCATATTTATGGTAAGTCTTCCCACTATTCCACATACAACTTGTAAAAAGATCTCTTCATTATAGATGCTGAATGAATATTTACTAAATAAATGTTAGCAGAAGCAATTTTCTAATAATTTCACATGCATACATTCTTTCTTTCCAACCTGATTATAAAGTCTTCAATAGCAGGGACCATGTTTTCTTCCTTTTCTTTTGTTTTCTACAGAGTTCTTAAACTCTTATTTACAAAATTATAGAGTAGAAGTATAAATGTTAGCAGAATGAACAAGTGATATTATGCTTTTTCATAGGAAAACACAATATTATATTAAAACCCACAGTCATATTCTACAGTCTAAGATTAATACCATGTTTGGACACTAGGAAAAGGAAAAAAAAACTCTAGTCTATTTGCACCTATAACATTCTTTAGCTATTTTTTCTTCATGTTTTCTAAATAATATTTCTGATTATAATTTCTTAACTGTACCTCACTAAACTCCATTATTATTTCCTTTAGAAAACTAGCTTAAGTTTTCCTGGTAGATAATTATTATCTATAAAGATAGTTTTGTCTTTACTTTAAAATAGCTATATCATTTATTTCCTTTTCTTATCTTTCCAATTGGTTGGAACTTCCATATCAATATTTTAGAAATGAAAAAAGATGGACCTTTTGTTTTTAGTGGTTTTTTTTTCCCTACAAATAATAATCAGGCTAGCTGTTGATTTAAATTAGATATTTGTACTTTAAGAAGTTTTGGGAATTCCCTGGTGGTCCAGTGGTTAAGACTTCAAGCCTCCACTGCAGGAGGCATGGATTTGGTCCCTGGTCAGGGAACTGAGATCCTACGTGCCACATAGAAGAAGGAAAAAAGAAGTCTTTATCCTGTTCTAAATCACTACATCTAACCTTTCCTTTTATATTAAAATTTTATTTGTGTTCTTATCTGATTGCTCTCTCTGACTGAGCAATATAACTTCAGTGAAGTAGAGATGTGGCAACCACAGGTAGCCATGCCAGAAAACTTACATCATGAGTCATTTGACCTATATTTATTGATACAATTATCAAGAGAATCAAGGAAAGTACTTTAGCCTTTGTGCCATCTTGTCATGAACTCTGTGGGATAAGGGTCACAAAATATGAAAACGCTGGGGAATCCTTCTATCCTTTCATTCATCCGTTTGTTCAACAGATATTTGTTGAGCGCGGCTATGTGCCAGACGCTGTTTCAGTGCTGGGCTGTAGGAACGAACGAGACAGACTCCCGGTTCTCATAGGGCTTTCATTATCGAGAAGGTAAACTGTACGTTAACAAGTAAGTGAGCGAGATCTTTGTAGATGTTCTGTGAAGACAGCAAGACCAGGCGAGGCACTAGAGAGTGACTCATAGGGATGGGTTTATTTAGCCAAGGTGGTCAGGGAAGGCTGCTCCAAGGAATGATATTCAATAGAGACTTAAGTACCAAGGAGCCATCTATGTACGGATGATACTGAGGGTACTGCTGGTGGAGGAAATAGCAAATGCAAAGTTTGTGAGGTGAGAAGGACCTTGACGTTTTGGAAGAACAAAGAGAAGGCCGAGGGGCAGTGAATGGAACGGGAACGCTAGGATGCACATCTGCAGTGGGAGGAGGACCAGACGATGGTGAAGAATCAGGGAAATCACTTTCAAGGATGAAGGTGAAGCTGCTCAGTCGTGTCTAACTCTTTACGATCCCATGGACTGTAGCCTACCGTGCTCCTCCATCCATGGAGGAAAGAGCACTGGAACGGGTGGCCGTTTCATTCTCCAGGGGATCTTCCCGACCCAGGGATCAAACCAGGGTCTCCCATACGCAGGCAGACACTTTACAATCTGAGAGATTAATATAACACGTTCACTAAAATGAAGCATTTAGGAGATTTATAAGACAAATTATAAACACTTAGACAACTAATTCACATCTTGAATCTGAAATAAGCCTAAATAAGGGAAATAAGCTTTCTACTACATTCTGTTCCACACTGACAGTCTCATTTACTTGTACCTTCTCACCTTGAGTGGCAACAAAAATCTTGGACTGATAAATACATATTCCTGGGAGCAAAAATTTTTTATGCAACAGATTGTGAGCTGAGATCTTTTTTGGCAGTTTACTGAGGCCAGAGAGACACATCATCGCAACCAATTAGCCGTGGGCTTTGCAAAACTGAGGAATCATATCATCTATACTGGTTGCAACCTTCATGCTAAGTTAAACAAAACCACATAACTTAGTTCCTTTCTTCGTCCTCTTATTTGGAGAGGAAAAAGCAGCAAGTGAAACACTTTCAGTACCCACTGAAGTTATCCAAAAATAAAGTATGTAACAAATGGGTCTGGCTGACTCAGGGGGGGTCACTCGCCATGTATCTTGATTTAGATTATGGGGCTATTTTTGGTTCGTCACAACGGTCTGGCTGTTGTGGTTTCAGACCAGGCCGGGTACCCTCGTCAAAGCAGTGCTTTATCACAGCACAGATGCTTGTGGCAAAAAATGGGGTTAACTTTCTGTCCCTTTGTGAAAGAACTTACAATCCTAGTTGTGGCTAGATCCCGCTACAACAGCCTCCCAAGAGCTGCTCAAGTCTTTGTTACGTTGGAGTTTTAAAATTTCATGTGGAGATCATGTTTTTGGAAAGAGCTCACCAGTGAGATCTTTCTGGTTGTCCTGGTTCATGGTGAATAGAATGAGAAGGCAGCACCCTCCTCTACTCAATCATCAGAAGGTCATCTCTCCTTAGCATAGGGTCTGGGGCACAGTGACCTCTCAATAAATGTCATCTGATTAGGTTTGTATTTTACATTAGTGTGTGTGTGTGTGTGTGTGTGTGTGCGCACGCGCGTGCGTGTGCTCAGTCACTTTGGTTGTGTCCAACTCTTCGCAACCCCATGGACTGTAGCCCACCAGGCTCCTGTGTCATGGGATTCTGCAGGCAAGAATAGTGGAGTGGGTTGCCGTCTCCTCCTCTAGGAGATCTTCCTGACCCAGGGATCGAACACGTGTCTCCTTCGTCTCCTGTATTGCAGGTGGATTCTTTTACTGCTGAGTCACTGGGGAAGCTATTTTACATTTTTTTGGCCCCAAAATGATTCTGGGGAAGTCTCTGGAGCATATCTCAGAGACAAGTCCACAGAACTAGACCAGTCCATTTTTACTGGTCTAACAAAATGAGGAAAATTTTAAGGTTATCATTTATCATTTATTGTTGATTGCCTTTACTCTGATGTTTTTGTCCTGCCTACTAGGTTTTTCTTAAAGTTCACACTTTTTAGTAAAGAATGGTAGTAGTTGTTTTAAATGTTCTTACTTGGCAAATTAGATGGTGGCATCTTGATGACCGTCCCTTCAATTTTGTGAAAATTTACTGAGCCCAGAACTCTAAATCTGGGAACCCCAATTCTGGATGGATACCACCTTTAGTTGTCTGGCTTCCCTGGTCTCCACTATAGTATTTGGGATAGATAAATGCTCACTCAGTAGACCGATCATCAGTTTACATCCTTCTTCTATGTAATGTCTTATAACTGAAAGTCAGAGACTTGCAAGGGAGGGAAAGTGTAAGGAAAAAGGAAGAAGATTAGCTATTAACATCACTAGTATTTATATTAGTATATTTGAGGGGCAGAAAATAAGGCCAAATAAATAAAACATATACATTTCTAGGGTATGGATGATCAGGAGGTTTTTCTAATGAGTGTATCAACTTGTGAAATTTTTATAGTAATATTTTTGTTATCAGTTCAGTTCAGTTCAGTCACTCAGTCGTGTCTGACTCTTTGCAACCCCATGAATCGCAGCACGCCAGGCCTCCCTGTCCATCACCAACTCCCGGAGGTCACCCAGACCCACATCCATCGAGTCAGTGATGCCATCCAGCCATCTTATCCTCTGTCGTCCCCTTCTCCTCCTGCGCCCAATCCCTCCCAGCATCAGAGTCTTCTCCAATGAGTCAACTCTTTGCATGAGGTGGCCAAAATACTGGAGTTTCAGCTTTAGCATCATTCCTTCCAAAGAAATCCCAGGGCTGATCTCCTTCAGAATGGACTGGTTGGATCTCCTTGCAGTCCAAGGGACTCTCAAGAGTCTTCTCCAACATCACAGTTCAAAAGCATCAGTTCTTCAGTGCTCAGCTTTCTTCAGAGTCCAACTTTCACATCCATACATGACCACAGGAAAAACCATAGCCTTGACTAGACAAACCTTTGTTGGCAAAGTAATGTCTCTGCTTTTGAATATGCTATCTAGGTTGGTCATAACTTTCCTTCCAAGGAGCAAGCGTCTTTTAATTTCATGGCTGCAATCACCATCTGGAGTGATTTTGGAGCCCCAAAAAATAAAGTCTGACACTGTTTCCCCATCTATTTCCCATGAAGTGATGGGACCAGATGCCATGATCTTCATTTTCTGAATGTTCAGCTTTAAGCCAACTTTTTCACTCTCCTCTTTCACTTTCATCAAGAGGCTTTGTAGTTCCTTTTCACTTTCTGCCATAAGGGTGGTGTCATCTGCATATCTGAGGTGATTGATATTTCTCCTGGCAATCTTGATTCCGGCTTGTGCTTCTTCCAGCCCAGCATTTCTCATGATGTACTCTGCATAGAAGTTAAATAAACAGGGTGACAATATACAGCCTTGACGAACTCCTTTTCTTATTTGGACCCAGTCTGTTGTTCCATGTCCAGTTCTAACTGTTGCTTCCTGACCTGCATACAAATTTCTCAAGAGGCAGATCAGGTGGTCTGGTATTCCCATCTCTTTCAGAATTTTCCAGTTTCTTGTGATCCACACAGTCAAAGGCTTTGGCATAGTCAATAAAGCAGAAATAGATGTTTTTCTGGAACTCTCTTGCTTTTTCCATGATCCAGCACATATTGGCAATTTGATCTCTGGTTCCTCTGCCTTTTCTAAAACCAGCTTGAACATCTGGAAGTTCACGGTTCACATGTTGCTGAAGCCTGGCCTGAAGAATTTTGAGCATTACTTTACTAGCGTGTGAGATGAGTGCAATTGTGCAGTAGTTTGAGCATTCTTTGGCATTGCCTTTCTTCGGGATTGGAATGAAAACTGACCTTTTCCAGTCCTGTGGCCACTGCTGAGTTTTCCAAATTTGCTGGCATATTGAGTGCAACACTTTCACAGCATCATCTTTCAGGTATAATATGTAGAAATTATTTATTAAAGGCTTCTGTACCTTCAATGCTTGCTGTCCTCATTTTGCAAATATAAATGGTGCTTTAGGCGTTCCTTTTAAGAAGTATTTATGACAAATGTGATCCTGTCCTAAATAGTATATTGTGGTAGAGATAGACCTACCAATACAAAATACCAGGATGTGCCTAAAGATGAGGACACCCAAACTGGACTTTTTGTTTCCTGAACTTTTCATTTCGAGAACGGGCCTCCTAATATAGGATGAATTCAACATGATTTTTTTAAAGTGTTCTTTGTGATTGAAGGCAGAAAGCCATTGGTTAAGAAATTGCATGTACCCCTCCCCACCATCACTCCCCTTCTTTCTTCCCATTTCCCTCCCACCCTCATTGATCCTTTCCTTTGTCCATTTTCCCCTGTAAAAAAAAAAAAAAAAAAAAGAAGTATTTAATACTGAAAAGCAAATGTAGATTTCTTTCTACAAATTAAATCAGTCTAAATCATTGTTGAGATTATGTTTTTTGATATTTGTTATAAATAAGAATGTAAAATAACTAAGTAGCTATTTTTGTCTTAGCAGGACATCCTGGGTAGAGAACAGGACTCAGAAGTGTAGGTCTTGTCTTCAGATAAGCCACTTGTTTACTGTTATCACGTTGGTAATACTGCTTAAGCTGCTTCTGTTTTGTTATTATAAATTTGAGTTAGTAAAATTTGTCACTAATGGTCCATTGTCAAGGGGAGTGCTGATGAAAACACATTACAAATGATGACCTGGAAGGGTAGTTACTTATATATTTCAAGGTCATATAACTACCAGACTATTATCTGTAACAAATAATCATATAAAGAAAGAGTAACATTTGGAGAAGTAAGTTTGGAATGATGGTAATAGCAGCTACCACACAGCCCGTGTTTACTAGGAACCAGTATTATGCTTAGTGCTTTATGAACATTGTCTGAACTAATCTTTTAGGAACCACTGTTACTAACTTCAACTCACAATTCAGGAAATTGGGGCTTTTGGAGATAATTCCCCTTGAGCAACAAATGCCAGGCTGGAGGCCTCTTGGGAGCCAGCGGCCGGCCTGTTCCCATGGAGCAGCCCTGACTCCCTCGGAGTCTCTGTGTGGATGGGCTGGTGAGTGTGCGTCTTCCCCCTACAACACCGAATAAGGTAATATTTTCCTTTTTATTCCTCTAGTTCCTTATATAAAGAATTCTTAATTTCCCTTTGTCTTTGGTCACTTGACTTTCATTTCCTGTTTTGGGTTTTCTGCTTTTATCACTCTGAGCCTTCAGCATTGGTCTGCCTCACTCCCCTTCTAGGAGGATTTAACTTAAGTTCCAGTTTTTGGTGCTTTTTCCTTTGTGTTTCAGTTCCCTCCACAGTCTGTGTTTCGCAAATGAAGTTACCTTTTATGGCTTCCAACTCTTTTTTTTTTCCACTGGAAGTTTTGCAGTTTTCCTGTATTTTTGGATATGTATATGTTTATCTTCAAGAGATTTCCTTTGGAGCCCTCTATATTAAACTTCAAACAGAATTTTCTGATTTAAGTGCTGTGATATATTAGAACATTTTGTTGAAAAGGGTTCTGTATGTCTACAGGTTTTTTGTTTGCCTTTTTTTTTTTTTTTTTTTTTAATAAAGAAAGAATAAACAGTGACTGAAAGAAGAGGGATGGAAGAATTTGAATGTCAACTTGTTGAAAGAGAGAGAAATTGATGGTCCTCTAGTCAGAGAATTCTGGACTATTCATATGATTCAATACCTAGAATAATAGAACTCAGAAACAGAAAAGATCATCACAACATTAGGTACTTTGTTAGGTAAATTTTGTTTTATTTTGCTTAGAAAAAAGGCCATTTTTCTATCCAATATGCTTTTGATCCTTAATTTTGGGAGTCCAGGTTCAAAATGGGCTTTCCTGGTGGCTCAGTGGTAAAGAATCTGGCTGCAACTCAGGAGACCCAGGTCCAATTCTTTGTGACCCCATGGACTGTAGCCCACCAGGCTCCTCTGTCCATGGAATTCTCCAGGCAAGAATACTGGAGTGGGTTATCATTTCCTTCTTCTGTGGATCTTCCCAACCCAGGGATCGAACCCGGGCTCCTGGGATTGATCCCGGAGGGGGCCCAGGTTCGATCCCTGGGTTGGGAAGATCCACAGAAGAAGGAAATGATAACCCACTCCAGTATTCTTGCCTGGAGAATTCCATGGACAGAGGAGCCTGGTGGGCTACAGTCCATGGGGTCACAAAGAGTTGGACGTGACAAAGAGACTAACACTTTCACTTCAAGTCCAAAATTGTTTAATGAACTGGCCATGCCTCTGTAGCATATGGAACAAATACTAGACTGGGAGTAGAAGACCAGTGATCTAGTCTTGGTTTCACTAGTAACTAGCTAGTAACTAGCTAGTGATTCCTCTCCGAGTATGTTTCCTTACTAGTACAATGAGTTGAAAGGATTAGGGGACCTACCATTAAGGTCTTTTCATACTTTACAGTTCATAGTACAACACAATTGTTTTCCCCATTCCTGTACAAATTAGGAAAATTCTCATTACTAAAAAAAGCTCTCTGAGGTAGCGAAGACCATCAGTAATTCCAGCCTTTCCATTGTTCAGATCAGATCAGATCAATCACTCAGTCGTGTCCGACTCTTTGTGACCCCATGAACTGCAGCACGCCAGGCCTCCCTGTCCATCACTAACTCCCGGAGGTCACCCAGACTCACATCCATCGAGTCAGTGATGCCATCCAGCCATCTCATCCTCTGTCGTCCCCTTCTCCTCCTGCCCTCAATCCCTCCCAGCATCAGAGTCTTCTCCAATGAGTCAACTCTTCGCATGAGGTGGCCAAAATACTGGAGTTTCAGCTTTAGCATCATTCCTTCCAAAGAAATCCCAGGGCTGATCTCCTTTAGAATGGACTGGTTGGATCTCCTTGCAGTCCAAGGGACTCTCAAGAGTCTTCTCCAACACCACGCTTCAAAAGCATCAATTCTTCGGCGCTCAGCCTTCTTCACAGTCCAGCTCTCACATCCATACATGACCACAGGAAAGACCATAGCCTTGACTAGGCGAACCTTTGTTGGCAAAGTAATGTCTCTGCTTTTGAATATGCTATCTAGGTTGGTCATAACTTTCCTTCCACGGAGTAAGCGCCTTTTAATTTCATGGCTGCAATCACCATCCGCAGTGATTTTGGAGCCCAGAAAGATAAAGCGTGACACTGTTTCCACTGTTTCTCCATCTATTTCCCATGAAGTGATGGGACCAGATGCCATGATCTTCGTTTTCTGAATGTTGAGCTTTAAGCCAACCTTTTCACTCTCCACTTTCACTTTCATCAAGAGGCTTTTGAGTTCCTCTTCACTTTCTGCCATAAGGGTGGTGTCATCTGCATATCTGAGGTTATTGATATTTCTCCCAGCAATCTTGATTCCAACTTGTGTTTCTTCCAATCCAGCATTTCTCATGATGTACTCTGCATATAAGTTAAATAAACATGGTGACAATATACAGCCTTGATGTACTCCTTTTCCTATTTGGAACCAGTCTGTTGTTCCATGACCAGTTCTAACTGTTGCTTCCTGACCTGCATACAGATTTCTCAAGAGGCAGATCAGGTGGTCTGGTATTCCCATCTCTTTCAGAATTTTCCACAGTTTCTTGTGATCCACACAGTCAAAGGCTTTGGCATAGTCAATAAAGCAGAAATAGATGTTTTTCTGAAAGTCTCTTGCTTTTTCCATGATCCAGCGGATGTTGGCAATTTGACCTCTGGTTCCTCTGCCTTTTCTAAAACCAGCTTGAACATCAGGAAGTTCACGGTTCACATATGTTGAAGCCTGGCTTGGAGAATTTTGATCATTACTTTACTAGCGTGTGAGATGAGTGCAATTGTGCGGTAGTCTGAGCATTCTTTGGCATTGCCTTTCTTTGGGATTGGGATGAAAACTGACCTTTTCCAATCCTGTGGCCACTGCTGAGTTTTCCAAATTTGCTGGCATATTGAGTGCAGCACTTTCACAGCATCATCTTTCAGGATTTGGAATAGCTCCACTCGAATTCCATCACCTCCACTAGCTTTGTTTGTAGTGATGCTTTCTAAGGCCCACTTGACTTCACATTCCAGGATGTCTGGCTCTAGGTCAGTGATCACACCATCATGATTATCTGGGTCGTGAAGCTCTTTTTTGTACAGTTCTTCTGTGTATTCTTGCCATCTCTTGTTAATATCTTCTGCTTCTGTTAGGTCCATACCATTTCTGTCCTTTATCGAGCCCATCTTTGCATGAAATGTTCCTTTGGTATCTCTGATTTTCTTGAAGAGATCTCTAGTCTTTCCCATTCTGTTGTTTTCCTCTATTTCTTTGCATTGATCGCTGAAGAAGGCTTTCTTATCTCTTCTTGCTATTCTTTGGAACTCTGCATTCAGATGTTTATATCTTTCCTTTTCTCCTTTGCTTTTCGCTTCTCTTCTTTTCACAGCTATTTGTAAGGCCTCCCCAGACAGCCATTTTGCTTTTTTGCATTTCTTTTCCATGGGGATGGTCTTGATCCCTGTCTCCTGTACAATGTCACGAACCTCATTCCATAGTTCATCAGGCACTCTATCTATCAGATCTAGGCCCTTAAATCTATTTCTCACTTCCACTATATAATCATAAGGGATTTGATTTAGGTCATACCTGAATGGTCTAGTGGTTTTTCCTACTTTCTTCAATTTCAGTCTGAATTTGGCAATAAGGAGTTCATGGTCTGAGCCACAGTCAGCTCCTGGTCTTGTTTTTGCTGATTGTATAGAGCTTCTCCATCTTTGGCTGCAAAGAACATAATCGATCTGATTTCGGTGTTGACCATCTGGTGATGTCCATGTATAGAGTCTTCTCTTGTGTTGTCGGAAGAGTGTGTTTGTTACAACCAGTGCATTTTCTTGGCAAAACTCTATTAGTCTTTGCCCTGCTTCATTCCGTATTCCAAGGCCAAATTTGCCTGTTACTCCAGGTGTTTCTTGACTTCCTACTTTTGCATTCCAGTCCCCTCTAATGAAAAGGACATCTTTTTTGTGTGTTAGTTCTTGCTAAATAATACCTTCAAGTTCCCCACATATGTGTTTATGAGCTATTTTCTGGAGAATGGTATTTTCTGTTGTAATGTCCTCTCATGATGGTGACTTTATCAGAAGCAAATACCTTATTTAGATGTTAGATATCTGAGGTACCCTTACAGAAAGCAATGCATTTTGCTTTGTTTTTATTAAGCCACGGTTTTACTATTTAACCTGAAATATCTGATGCCAAAAATCTTCTTGTCTTTGAAAGCACATGCAACTCAAAAACTGTGGCTGACATTAAGCCAAATGTTCTGAAGAAACTAACAATCATAGAAAAACTTCTCTGATTTCAGCATTAAAAAGCTAATGTTTTTGAAAAGATATAGCTAAGGAAGAGAGCCTGTATTTCTATAAAAAAAGACTCTGTGAAGGATTTTAAAGTCGGGAGGGGTCTTGGCAATCAACTAGTTAACCTTCTACTGTGTGGGCATCAATTCCCAACATTTCTGCCATTTAGTCTGCTTTAATAGGTCCTGTGATAAGGAGTTTGAAAGTGAAGGTGTTAGTTGCTCAGTCACGTTCGACTCTTTGTCACCCATGGGCTATAACTCGCCAGGCTCCTCTGTCCATGGAAATTCTCCAGGCAAGAATACTGGAATGGGTTGCCATTCCCTTTTCCGGGAATCTTCCCATCCAGGGACTGAACCCAGGTCTCCAACATTGCAGGTGGATTCTTAACCAAAATCTGAGCTACCAGGAAGCCCCAACAGGGAGTTTGGGGCTGCATAATATAGCTCATCCCATTGAAAGACAACTTTATTCATTGACAAATTCTTCTGGAAATACCCCTTGGGTTTGATGAAAGCCACTCTTAGCCACAAATTGTAGCATATTCTTTGTTTCAGGCCTGTTTGTTACTTTTGTATGGTCAAGGTCAAAAGTATAAATGGAGAACCACAAGCCATATGTCTAAGTATCTAAATTAAGCTAAAAAACTGTTAAGTAAAGCATGTTCTATGTTTCTACCTCGACAAATACACCTTCATACATCGCACCTGTGATGGACTGAATTGTATCCCCTACTAAATTCACATTTTGAAGCACTAACCCTCAGTATGACTGTATTTGGAGATAGGGCTTTTAAGGAGGTAATTAAACAGGTCAAGAGAATGAGGTCCTAATCTAAGAATGGTGTGCTTATAAGAAGAGACACCAGAAATCTTTCTGCATGTGCACGGAAGAAAGGCCATGTGAGGACACAGCAAGAAGGCAGCTATCTGCAAACCAAGAAGAGAAGCCTCCTCAGAAACCAACCCCATGGCACCTTGACCTTAGACTTTCAGCCTCCAAAACCAGGAGAAAATAAGCGTTGTCTAAGCCACCTAGTCTGTGGTATCTTATGACAATCCAAGCTGACTAATACAACATCCAAGTTGAAAAAGTAGGTGAAAGCTGTGGTTTTCATATGGGCAAAGTATGAAAGACAACAGAATTTCCTGATTAGGGATATACCTAGGTGTTCTGTTGATGAGCTAACAATGCTGGATGAGTAATAAAGACATACAGTCATCCCTCAGTATCCACGCTCACGGGTTCCAGGGCTGCCCATAGATACCAAAATTCGTGGATATTATGTGGTGTAGTATTTGCATACAACCTATGTATATCCTCCCATGTTCTTTACATCATCTCAAGATTACTTATAATAACAACTACAATATAAACACTATGTAAATGGTTGTATATGGCTTATATGAAAAAGAGGAATTGTGGCAAAAACTCAAAAGCATTACCTCTGGAAAGAAGGATTCAGGATCTGGAGTGGAAAGAAAGAGAATTTTTTCTGCAAGAATCTATTGTAGGCACTTCCCTAGTGGTCTGATGATCAAGAATCCACTTTCCAAAGCAGGGGTTGCGGGTTTGACTCCTGGTAAGGGAACTAAGATTCCACATGCCTCAGAGCTACTAAGCCCACGTGTGCTGTAACTGCTGAGTCTGTATGCTCTGGAGCCCGGGCACTGCAACTAGAGAAAGCCCGAGTACTGAAACGAAGACCCAGTGCAGCCAAAAAAACCCAAACTATTGTATTCATGATATTTGAGAAGGATTTGACAAGTGAATTTCTTTTCTATTACCTAATGAATTTACTGCTTGTGCTCAAATCTCCTCATACTCAACTGAATATCTGGCTCCAATGTTCGGGGCAGTAACTGACAAAATTTCTAGCAGGAGATGCAACGAGGTGTTTCCCTGGGATTGTGTTGGTCACTAGAGCAGATATGTAGGGTTATGTAGGGTTAACAGTAGGTCATGCTGAGCACCAGATATTGAGATAGAGGTGCTCAGGTATTCATTAGCACAGTGTGCATTTGCAACACCCTCTGACTTCCCTGGTGGTTCAGACGGTAAAGCATCTGTCTACAATGCGGGAGACCTGGGTTCCATCCCTGGGTCGGGGAGATTCCTTGGAGAAGGAAATGGCAACCCACTCCAGTACTCTTGCCTAGAAAATCCCACAGATGGAGGAGCCTGGTGCAGGCTACTGTCCACGGGGACACGACTGAGCAACTTCACTTTCACTTTCACTGAAACCTAGGATCCAGGGCAGAGGCCTATCTTAGCTAGGACTAAGGAGGGAGTGTGTTTTATTTAAACCAAAACCTGTAAACATACTACATCTCTTAGACAACTCTGTATTTGGATTATTGGCTTCAGTTCAGTTCAGTTCAGTTTCTCAGTTGTGTCTGACTCTTTGTGACCCCATGGACTGCAGCACAGCCAGGCCTCCCTGTCTATCACCAACTCTCGGAGTTTACTCAAAATCACGTCCATTGAGGTGGTGATGCCATCCAACCATCTCATCCTCTGTCATTCCCTTCTCCTCCTGTCTTCGATCTTTCCCAGAATTAGGGCCTTTTCAATGGGTCAGTTCTTTGCATCAGGTGGCCAAAGTATTGGAGTTTCAGCTTTAGCATCAGTCCTTCCAATGAATACTCAGGACTGGTCTCCTTTAGGATGGACTGGTTGCATCTCCTTGCTATCCAAGGGACTCTCAAGAGTCTTCTCCACCACCACAGTTTAAAAGCATCAATTCTTTGGTGCTCAGCTTTCTTTATAGTCCAACTCTCACATCCATTCATGACTACTGAAAAACCATAGCTTTGACTAGATGGACCTTTGTTAGCAAATTAATGTCTTTGCTTTTTAACACGCTGTCTAGCTCAATCATAGCTTTTCTTCCAAGGAGCAAACATCTTTTAATTTCATGGTTGCAGTCACCATCTGCAGTGATTTTGGAGCCCCCCAAAATAAAGTTTCTCACTGTTTCCATTGCTTCCCCATCTATTTGCCATGAAGTAATGGGACCAAATGCTATGATCTTAGTCTTCCGAATGTTGAGCTTTAAGCCAACTTTTTCACTCTCCTCCTTCACCTTCATCAAGAGGCTCTTTAGTTCTTCTTCACTTTCTGCCATAAGGGTGGTATCATCTGCGTGTCTGAGGTTATTGATATTTCTCCCAGCAATCTTGATTCCAGCTTGTGCTTCCTCCAGCCCAGCATTTCTCATGATGTACTCTGCATAGAAGTTAAATAAGCAAGGTGACAATATACAATATACAACTTTGATGGACTCCTTTCCTGATTTGGAACCAATTTGTTGTTTCATGTCCAGTTCTAACTTTTGCTTCTTGACCTGCATACAGATTTCTCAGGAGGCAGGTCAGATGGTCTGGTATTCCATCTCTTGAAGAATTTTCCATGGTTTGTTGTGATCCACACAGTCAAAGGCTTTGGCATAGTCAATAAAGCAGAAATAGATGTTTTTTCTGGAACTCTCTTGCTTTTTCCATGATGCAACGAATGTTGGCAATTTGATCTCTGGTTCCTCTGCCTTTTCTAAATGCAGCTTGAACATTGGGAAGTTCACCATTCACGTATTGTTGAAGCCTGGCTTGGAGAATTTTGAGCATTACTTCGCTAGCGTGTGAGATGAGTGCAATTGTGCAGTAGTTTGAGCATTCTTTGGCATTGCCTTTCTTTGGGAATGAAAACTGACCTTTTCCAGTCCTGCGGCCATGGCTGAGTTTTCCAAACTTGCTGGCATATTGAGTGCAGCATTTTCACAGCATCATCTTTCAGGATTTGAAATAGCTCAACTGGAATTCCATCACCCCCACTAGCTTTGATCATAGTGATGCTTCCTAAGGCCCACTTGACTTTGAATTCCAGGATGTCTGGCTCCAGGGGAGTGATCATACCATCATGGTTATCTGGGTCATGAAGATCTTGTTTGTACAGATCTTCTGTGTATTGTTGCCACCTCTTGTTAATATCTTCTGCTTCTGTTAGGTCTATATCATTTCTGTCCTTTATTATGCCCATCTTTTCATGGAATGTTCCCTTGGTAGCTCTAATTTTCTTGAAGAGATCTCTAGTCTTTCCCATTCTATTGTTTTCCTCTATTTCTTTGCACTGATCACTGAGGAAGACTTTCTTATCTCTCCTTGCTATTCTTTGGAACTCTGCATTCAAATGGGTATATCTTTCCTTTACTCCTTTGCCTTTTGCTTCTTTTCTCAGCTATTTGTAAGGCCTCCTCAGATAACCATTTTGCCTTTTTGCATTTCTTCTTCTTGGGGATGGTCTCTATCACTGCCTCCTGTACAGTGTCATGAATTTCTGCCCATAAGTTCTTTAGGCACCCTTTCAGATCTAATCGCTTGAGTCTATTTGTCACTTCCACTGTATAATCATAAGGGAATTGATTTAGGTAATACCTGAATTGTCTAATGGTTTTCCCTACTTTCTTCATTTTAAGTCTGAATTTGACAATAAGTAGTTCATGATCTGAGCCACAGTCAGCTCCCAGTCTTGTTTTTGCTGACTGTATAGTGCTTCTCCATCTTTGGCTGCAAAGAATATAATCAATCTGATTTTTGTGTTGGCCATCTGGTGATGTCCATGTATAGAGTCTTCTCTTGTGTTGTTTGAAGAGGGTGTTTGCTATGACCAGTGCGTTCTCTTGGAAAAACTCTGTAGCCTTTGACCTGCTTTGTTTTGTACTCCAAGGCCAAATTTGCCTGTTACTCCAGATGTTTCTTGACTTCTTATGTTTTCATTCCAGTCCCCTATAATGAAAAGGACATCTTCTTTGGGTGTTAGTTCTAGAAGGTCTTGTAGGTGTTCATAGAACCATTCAACTTCAGCTTCACTTGCATTACTGGTTGGGGCATAGGCTTGGATTACCATGATACTGAATGGTTTGCCTTGGAAACGAACAGAGATCATTCTGTCATTTTTGAGACTGCATCCAAGACTGCAGTTTGGACTCTTTTGTTGACCATGATGGCTACTCCATTTCTTCTAAGGGATTCTTGTCCACAGTAGCAGATATAATGGTCATCTGAGTTAAATTCATCCGTTCCAGTCCATTTTAGTTCGTTGATTCCTAAAATATCAATGTTTATTCTTGCCATCTCCTGTTTGACCACTTCCAATTTGCTTTGATTCATGGACCTAACATTCCAAGTTCCTATACAATATTGCTCTTTACAGCATCAGATTTTATTTCCATCACCGGTCACATCCACAACCGGGTGTTGTTTTTGCTTTGGCTCCATCCCTTCATTCTTTCTGTAGTTATTTCTCGACTGATCTCCAGTAGCATATTGGGCACCTACCAGCCTGGGGAGTTCCTCTTTCAGTATCCTATCATTTTGCCTTTGCATACTGTTCATGGGGTTCTCAAGGCAAGAATACCAAAGTGGTTTGCCGTTCCCCCTTTCAGCGGACCACATTTTGTTGCAACTTGTTTGACTCCAAGATGTCAGAGTAGAAGGATGTGCACTCATCTTCTCCTGTGAGAACTCCAAAATTACAGCTCACTGCTGAACAACCAGAGACAGGAGAATGTTGGACCCCACCAAAAAAAAAAAAATGCCCCATGTCCAAAAGCAAAGAAGAAGCCCCAGCAAGACGGTAGAGTGGTGAAATCACATTTAGAATCAAATCCCATACCTGCCAGAGACAGTCAGAGGGCTCAAACAAACCGTGTGTGCACCAGGACCCAGAGACCCCACCGAGACTGAGACAGAACTGTGTTTGAGTGTCTCCTGAGGAGGTACAGCTCAGCAGTGGCCTGCTGCAGGGGCAGGGGCTCTGGGTGCAGCAGCCCTGGGTATGGCATAATCCCTCTTGGAGGAAGTTGCCATTAACCCCACCAAAGAGCAGCCAGAACTTACACAAGACTGGGGAAACAGACTCTTGGAGGGCACAAACAAAACCATGTGCACACGAGGACCCAGGAGAAAGGAGCAGTGACCCCACAAGAGAGTGACCCAGACTTGCCCACGAGTGTCCAGGACTCTCTGGGGAGGCGTAGGTCGGTAGTGGCCTGCTGTAGGGCTGGGGGCACTGAGTGCAGCAGCGCGTGCCTGGAACCTTTTGAAGGAGGTCCCCATTATCCTCATTACCTCCACCATAGTTTGGCCCCAGGTAAACAACAGGGAGGGAACACAGCTCTGCCATCAACAGAAAATTGGATTAAAGATTTACTGAGCATGGCCCTGCCCATCAGAACAGGAACCAGTTTCCGCCTCAGTCAGTCTCTCCCATCAGGAAGCTTCCATAAGCCTCTTATCCTTCCCCATCAGAGGGCACACAGACTGAAAACCACGATCACAGAAAACTAACCAATCTGATCACATGGACCATAGCTTTGTCTAACTCACTGAAACTATGAGCCATGCGGTGTAGAGCCACCCAAGACGGACAGGTCATGGTGGAGAGTTCTGACAAAATGTGGTCCACTGGAGAAGAGAATGGCAAACCACTTCAGTATTCTTGCCTTGAGAACCCCATGAATGGTCCATCCCTCAAAACTTTTAAAATGCTAACAGAAGGAGTAGTGATCCAGTGTTTAGGGTGGAGAAAGTGAAAGTCGCTCAGTCATGTCTGACTCTTTGATACCCATGGTCTATATATCCCATGGAATTCTCCAGGCCGGAATACTGGAGTGGGTAGGCTTTCCCTTCTTCAGGGGATCTTCCCAATCCAAGGATGGAACCCAGGTCTCCTGCATTGCAAGTGGATTCTTTACCAGTTGAGCCACAAGAGAAGCCAAAGAATACTGGAATGGGTAGCCTATTCCTTCTCCAGCGGATCTTCCTGACCCAGGAATTGAACCAGTGTCTCCTGCATTGCAGGCGGATTCAGGGCGGAGAAGGAGTAGGTAAACTTTAAGAATCTAGAAGAGTGCTCTAATATTGGTGAGGGGGCAAAACTGGGGAGTTCCTTGTGAAAAGGGGGATTATGATAGGAACTCATCCTATGAAGCATGCATGGGGATTTTCACTTGGCAGTTGTTCTAGAGATCACTGCAAATAACAGAGGCTGGTGGGGGAACTGTGAAAAGTGGGGTTACTCAATTTAATGTGACTGGAAAAGCTAGGGGATAGCTGATGAGACCAACGTAACAGTGGTATAGAATAAGCTCTCTTGTCTTGAAGAGACTAGATTGTTTTTCTCTTAAACAGCTGATGATCTAAGGAAGCTGTCTAAAATGAGGTTAGGCAATCTATCATATGACCCAAAGTCACCCGGCTCAGACTCCCATTTGAAAAATGGAAATTCTGAAAACTCATGTTTACATCACAACGATGTGGTGAAGGCACAATAGAACAAAACAAAAAAGGCTTAAGGCTTAAGTTTTGGCAATTCAAGTACTCTGTTATTTAAAAGTCACGTGACACATGGAACCACAGAATTGGAAGGAATCTTAAAGGTCACCGAGCCCCCTCATTTTCCAGATGAGGACACAAACAAGGACCCAGGGACCAGTACAGTTCTCCCAGCTAGTCAGAGGGGCAGCAGGCCTAGAACCCAGGTTTCCCAAGTCCATGCTCAGGCTGTGTTCCTGCCTCGACTTCCGTAGAATGTTTATTGTTGGTGGTCTGATGTTTGCCTATCCTATGCCACTGCCCTCTTTTTTTTTAAGAAATCATTTTAACTTCTTTATTTTTGACTGAGCTGGGTCTTCTTTGCTGCCTGCATAATTTCTCTCTGCAGTGAGCAAGGCCTACTCTGGTTGCTGTGCGTGGGATTCTCACCGCAATGGCTTCTCTTGCTGCAGAGCACAGGCTCTGGACATAGACGCTCCGTAGTTGTGGCGTACGGGCTTAACTGCCCTGCAGAATGTGGAATCCTCCTGGACCAGGGATCGAACCCATGTCCCCTGCATTGGCAGGTATATCCTTAACCACTTTAGGGGAGTCCCACCAATGCCCTCTTTTACAAGTACTTTCATGTTTATCTTTTCCCTCTACTAATTAATTGTATGAAATCATAAATTCAATATAAAGGAATCATATATCCTGAGGAAAATATTTAATGGACATATAAATTATGTAAAACACTACCCTTATGGAAGGTGCAGGAAACTTATGACTGCCTTTTACATCTTCCTGATCCTAAACTAGAGACAGAAGAGAAGGCAAGGTTGTAAGGTGCATCAGATCAGATCAGATCAGTCGCTCAGTCGTGTCCGACTCTTTGCAACCCCATGAACTGCAGCACGCCAGGCCTCCCTGTCCATCACCAACTCCCGGAGGTCACTCAGACTCACATCCATCGAGTCAGTAATGCCATCCAGCCATCTCATCCTCTGTCGTCCCCTTCTCCTCCTGCCCCCAATCCCTCCCAGCATCAGTCTTCTCCAATGAGTCAACTCTTCCCATGAGGTGGCCAAAATACTGGAGTTTCAGCTTTAGCATCATTCCTTCCAAAGAAATCCCAGGGCTGATCTCCTTCAGAATGGACTGGTTGGATCTCCTTGAAGTCCAAGGGACTCTCAAGAGTCTTCTCCAACACCACGCTTCAAAAGCATCAATTCTTCGGCGCTCAGCCTTCTTCACAGTCCAGCTCTCACATCCATACATGACCACAGGAAAAACTATAGCCTTGACTAGGTGAACCTTTGTTGGCAAAGTGATGTCTCTGCTTTTGAATATGCTATCTAGGTTGGTCATAACCTTCCTTCCAAGGAGTAAGCGTCTTTTAATTTCATGGCTGCAGTCACCATCTGTAGTGATTTTGGAGCTCAGAAAAATAAAGTCTGACACTGTTTCCACTGTTTCCCCATCTATTTCCCATGAAGTGATGGGACCAGATGCCATGATCTTCGTTTTCTGAATGTTGAGCTTTAAGCCAACCTTTTCACTCTCCACTTTCACTTTCATCAAGAGGCTTTTGAGTTCCTCTTCACTTTCTGCCATAAGGGTGGTGTCATCTGCATATCTGAGGTTATTGATATTTCTCCCAGCAATCTTGATTCCAACTTGTGTTTCTTCCAGTCCAGCATTTCTCATGATGTACTCTGCATAGAAGTTAAATAAACATGATGACAATATACAGCCTTGATGTACTCCTTTTCCTATTTGGAACCAGTCTGTTGTTCTATGACCAGTTCTAACTGTTGCTTCCTGTCCTGCATACAGATTTCTCAAGAGGCAGATCAGGTGGTCTGGTATTCCCATCTCTTTCAGAATTTTCCACAGTTTATTGTGATCTACACAGTCAAAGGCTTTGGCATAGTCAATAAAGCAGAAATAGATGTTTTTCTGGAACTCTCTTGCTTTTTCCATGATCCAGGGATGTTGGCATTTGATCTCTGGTTCCTCTGCCTTTTCTAAAATACCCCACGGAAATATTCATACTATATACACACACACACCAAGCATATAGGCAAAATCAAACTATGCTTATTCAAGGGTGTGAAGTAGACATTGTAGGAGAGAGGATAGGAGTAGACAAACTTACTTAATTGACTTCAAAATACTGGTGATAATAATTCACTTTTGTATCTATTTGCTAGTCATTCAAATTCACTCAAGAATTTAATGGGTGCTGTCTTTGTTTTGTAAGGTCTAAGGTTTCAGATAGGAAATGACACAGTTTCTCACTGATGGAGCTCAGCATCTGCAAGAGAAGTGGAAGCAGCAAGCAGAATTGGTTTCACATGCTAACATTTCAGTTAGCTGGTCAGTTTATTTTTAGAAAGCAGAGATCTAGAAAAAGCATTGGACTTGAACAGCTTTTCTATTTGTCAGTTTCTAAAGTGTTTAGGAATATTTTATTTCTACTCTATTCAGAAAATGAATTTAACACTGAGAAGCTTCAGTCAGTTCAACAAAGACTATTATTGGTTCTGCTCATAAGTAGATGACACACAGCAGAGCCTTTAGCTAGTTTAACTGAAGTTTTAATATATGTTTTTGAATTTGATCGAATTGGGGAGAGCAATGAATCACAGTTATTAGCTATAAGCTCCTATGGCTATAGATTTTCTCGTCATATCCAAGTTAACTACTTTTTCTATTGATTTAAGTGCTATTCTTAGACAGCAGAGAGCTTCAGAACTTTTGGATGGAGAAAGTACAAGATTCCAACAACTGAAAATTACATTTAAAAAGTCGTTTCGGGCTTCCCTGGTGGCTCAGTGGTAAAGAATTTGTCTGCCAGTGCAAGAGACGCGAGTTCAAGCCCTGGGTCGGGAGGATCCCAAGGGCCTCAGAGCACCTAAGCCCGTTTGCCACAACTGTTGAGTCTGTGCTCTAGAGCCTGGGAGCCACAACCAGAGACGCCACCACAGTGAGCAGCTTTCAGACTGTAACTAGGGAGGAGTCTCCTCTCTCCACAACTGGAGAAAGCCCTCACGCAGCAAGATAGACCTGGCACAGCCAAAAAAACAACTGATTTAACAGTTTTGATGGTGGCCAGAACACAACATTGGGGAAGGCAATGGCACCCCACCCCAGTACTTTTGCCTGGAAAATCCCATGGACGGAGGAGCCTGGTAGGCTCCAGTCCATGGGGTCGCTAAGAGTCGGACACGACTGAGCGACTTCACTTTCACTTTTCACTTTCACGCAATGGAGAAGGCAATGACAACCCACTCCAGTGTTCTTGCCTGGAGAATCCCAGGGACAGGGGAGCCTGGTGAGCTTCCGTCTATGGGGTCACACAGAGTCGGACACGACTGAAGTGACTTAGCAGCAGTAGCAGTAGCAGCAGAACACAACATGAAACCTGTGCTCTTAATAAAAGTCTAAGCATACATTATTAATGACTATAGATCCAATGCTGTTCCGTCAGTCAGTTCAGTCACTCAGTCGTGTCTGACTCTTTGCGACCCCAAGGACTGCAGCACGCCAGGCCTCCCTGTCCATCATCAACTCCCGGAGTTCACTCAAACTCAAGTCCATTGAGTTGGTGATGCCATCCAACCATCTCATCCTCTGTCGTCCCCTTCTCCCCCTGCCTTCAATCTTTCCCAGCATCAGGGTCTTTTCCAATGAGTCAGTTCTTTTTATTGGACAGCGGATTTCTAAAATCTATTAATCTTGTTTAACCCACTTTATGCCTGTTGATACATAACTTCTCACTTTCCCTTATTCCAACCGTCACTCCACTCTTTGATTCTGCAAGTATGACTATTTTAGATACCTCATATTAATGAAGGTCACACAGTATTTGTCTTTCTGTGACTGACGTTTCACTCAGCATGGTGTTCTAAGGTTCATCCATGCTGTTGCAGATTGCAGAAAATTTCTCTCAAGGTTGAACAGTATTCCATTACGTAGGTATATGGGGCACATTTTCTTTATCCAGTCATCTGTCTATGAGCAAAGTTAGGTTGTTTCCACATCTTGATTACTGTGAATAGTTCTCTAGTGAACATAGGAGTGCTAATAGCTCGTTGAGATCCTGATTTCGATTTTTTAGGAGACCCAGAGTGGGACTGCTGGATCATATGGTAGTTCTATTGTGATTTTTTCGAGGAACCTCTGTGCTGTTCTCCATAGCAACTGTACCATTTGGCATTCCTACCAACAGTATGCAAAAGTTTCATTTATCCCACATCCTCACCAATATTTGTCTTTTCTAAAAAAATAATAACCATTCAGAAAGACATGAGGGGATAGCAAGTTTCAATTTGTATTTCCTTAATGGTTAGTGATATTGAGCATTTTTTCGTATCTGTTAGCTATTTTTATGTCTTCTTTAGAAGAATGTTTATTTAAATCCTTAGCCTACTTTTTAATCAGGTTATTAGTTTTTTTAACATTGAGTTTTAGGAATTCTTTATATGTTGTATTAGGATTCTCCAAGGAAACAGCACCAATAGACATAAAGATAAGTATATAAGAGGAGATTTATTATACGAATTGACTCACATGGTTATGGAAGCCAAGAAGTCTCACAATCTGCCATCTGCAAGTTGGAGAACCAGTAAAGTTGGTGTATGATTCACTCTAAGTTCAAAGGTCTGAGAACCAGGAGCTCTGAAGTCCAAAGGCAGGAGAAAATGGATGTCCCAGCTCAAGAAGAGACAGAAGTCACTCTTCCATATTTTTGATCTAATCAGGCCCTCCATGGATTGGATGATGCCTGCCCAGAATTTTCTTTACTCACTCTACTGATTATAATACTAATTTCTCCCAGAAACACTCACAGACACACCCAGAAAATGACATTATAGCAGTTATCTAGGCATCTCTTAGCCCAGTCAAGTGGACACAATTAAATATCACACATATTTTACAGATTAACCTCTTATCAGATGTATGGTTTGCAGATATTTTCCCCCATGCTGCAGTTTGCCTTTTTACTCTCTTGATGGTTTCCTTTGCTGTGAAGGAGCTTTGTAGTTTGACGTAGTTGTGTATATATATATGGATGTTTTTGCTGCCTGTGCTTCTGGTGTCATATCCATTCAATCACTGCCAAAACTGATGTCATGAAGCTTACCCACTCTGTTTTCTTCTAGGTGGTTTACAGTTTAGGGTCTTAGGCTTACATATTTATTTCCTTTGGAGTTGATGTGGGGTTGGTCCTCTTGACTACTGCTGCTGACCTTGGATGTGGGGTAGCTCCTCTTGGCTGCTCCCAGCTCCAGCACCTCTTGGCCACGAAGCTCGTTCAAATCCTAAAAGGTGATGTTGTGAGAGTGCTGCACTCAATATGCCAGCAAATTTGGAAAACTCAGCAGTGGCCACAGGACTGGAAAAGGTCAGTTTTCACTCCAATCTCAAAGAAAGACAACGCCAAAGAATGCTCAAAGTACAACACAATTGCACTCATCTCACATGCTAGTAAAGTAATGCTCAAAATTCTCCAAGCCAGGCTTCAGCAATACAGGAACTGTGAACTTCCAGATGTTTAAGCTGGTTTTAGAAAAGGCAGAGGAACCAGAGATCAAATTGCCAACATCCATTGGATCATGGAAAAAGCAAGAGAGTTCTAGAAAAACATCTATTTCTGCTTTATTGACTATGCCAAAGCCTTTGACTGTGTGGATCAAAATAAACTGTGGAAAATTCTGAAAGAGACAGGAATACCAGACCACCTGACCTGACTCTTGAGAAACCTTCCTGCAGGTGAGGAAGCAAGTTAGAACTGGACATGAAACAACAGACTAGTTCCAAATCGGGAAAGGAGTCTGTCAATGCTGTATATTGTCACCCTGCTTATTTAACTTATATGCAGAGTACATCATGAGAAATGCTGGGCTGGAGGAAGCACAAGATGAAATCAAGATTGCCAGGAGAAATATCAGTAACCTTAGATATGCAGATGACACCTCCCTTATGGCAGAAAGCGAAGAACTAACAAGCCTCTTGATGAAAGTGAAAGAGGAGAGTGAAAAAAAAAGTTGGCTTAAAGCTCAACATTCAGAAAACTAAGATCATGGCATCTGGTCCCATCACTTTATGGTAAATAGATGGGGAAACAGTGGCTGACTTCATTTTGGGGGGCTCTAAAATCACTGTAGATGGTGACTGCAGCCATGAAATTAAAAGAAGCTTGCTCCTTGGAAGAAAAGTTACGACCAACCTAGACAGTATATTAAAAAGCAGAGACATTACTTTGCCAACAAAGGTCCATCTAGTCAAGGCTATGGTTTTTTCGGTAGTCATGTATGGATGTGTAAGTTGGACTGTGAAGAAAGCTGAGCGCCGAAGAATTGATGGTTTTGAACTGTGGTGTTGGAGAAGACTCTTGAGATTCCCTTGGACTGCAAGGAGATCCAACCAGTCCATCCTAAAGAAGATCAGTCCTGGGTGTTCATTGGAAGGATTGATGTTGAAGCTAAAACTCTGATACTTTGGTCACCTGATGTGAAGAGCTGACTCATTGGAAAAGACCCTGATGCTGGGACAGAGTGAGGGCAGGAGGAGAAGGGGATGACAGAGGATGAGATGGTTGGATGGCATCACTGACTCAATGGATGTGGGTTTGGGTAAACTCCGGGAGTTGGTGGTGGACAGGGAGGCCTGGCGTGCTGCAGTTCATGGGGTTGCAAAGAGTTGGCCACATCTGAGCGACTGAACTGACTGAACTGAACTTGGAGTTGATTTCTATGTATGGGGTAAGAGACAGGTCCAGTTTCATTCTTTCCCAGGTAGATATCCAGTTTCCCCAGCATCATTTATTGGAGGGACTATCCCTTTGCTATTGTCTATTCTTGGCATTCTTGTGAAAGTTCAGTTCACTGTATATGCGTCAATGTATTTTTTTGCTGCTGGATCTGATTTGTTAGTATTTTATTGAGGATTTTTTGCATCTATATTTATTAGGAAATTTTCATTTAGTTTTGTTTTTCTTGTGGTGTCTTCATCTGGCTTTGGCATCAGGGTAATGCTCACCTCATAAAATGAGTTTGGAAATGTTCCCTAACCTTCAGTTTTTGGGAGAGTTTGAAAAGGATTGGTACTCATTTCTTTAAATGTTTGGTAGAATTCACCAGTGAAATCAAACTTTTTAGGAGATTTCTGATTATTGATTCAGTCTCCATACCATTCATAAGTTTGTTCAGACTTTCTATTTTTTCATGATGTAGTCTTGGTATATTGTCCATTTCCAGGAATTTATCCATGTCTTCTAGGTAATCCAGTTTGCTGGCATATAATTGTCCCGAGTAGTCTCTCATAGTTCTTTTATTTCTGTAGCATGAGTTATAACATTTCTTTCATTTTTTATTTTATCTTTTTAAAAAACAGATCTATTTGAGTTTTCTTTTTTTTTTTCCTGGGCTTCCCTGGTGGCTCAGATGATAAAGAATCCTCCTGCACTGTGGGAGACCTGATTCAATCCTTAGGTTGGGAAGACCCCCTGGAGAAGGGAATGGCTACCCACTCTAGTATTCTGGTCTGGAGAATTCCATGGATTGTATAGTCCATGGGGTCACAAAGAATCGGACACGACTGAGTGACTCTCACTTTCACCTTTTTTTTTTTTTTTTTTTTAATTTTTGCAGGGGAAAATGGACAAAGGAAAGGATCAATGAGGGTGGGAGGGAAATGGGAAGAAAGAAGGGGAGTGATGGTGGGGAGGAGTATATGTAATTTCTTAACCAATGGCTTTCTGTTTTTAATCACAAAGAACACTTAAAAAAATCATGGTGAGTTCATCTTATATTAGGAGGTTTGTTCTCGAAATGAAAAGTCCAGAAAACAAAAAGTCCCGTTTGGGTGTCCTCATCTTTAGGCACATCTTGGTATTTTGTATTGGTAAATCTATCTTTACCACAATATATTATTTAGGACAGGATCACATTTGTCACCTCTTCCTCCCTACTACCCAAAGTGGTACCAAACCCACAAAATAGTCAATAAACCTCTACAGAGTGAGCAAATAAGTCTTTTTTTTTTTTTTTTTAAATTCTCCTGAGTGAACTGAATTTTTTGAGGCTCATAAGTAAATATGTTTTCCTCTTTACTTTGTCTATTACAGCCAGATTATATGAGTGGGGTGTTAAAGTCTCCCACTATTATTGTATTGCTCTAGAGAATGTCCTTTAGTTTTTGTTGGAGAAATGGTTTAGTGATGCAAAATTCTCTCAACTTTTGCTTATCTGTGAAGCTTTTGATTTCTCCTTCATATTTGAATGAGATCCTTGCTGGATACAATAATCTAGGCTGTAAGTTATTTTCCTTCATCACTTTAATTACGTCTTGCCATTCCCTCCTGGCTTGGAGAGTTTCTATTGAAAGATCAGCTGTTATCCTTATGGGAATTCCCTTGTGAGTTATTTGATGTTTTTCCCTTGCTGCTTTTAATATTTGTTCTTTATATTTAATCTTTGTTAATTTGACTAATATGTGTCTTGGGGTGTTTCGCCTTGGGTTTATCCTGTTAGGGACTCTCTGGATTTCTTGAACTTGAGTGGTTATTTCCTTCTCCATTTTAGGGAAGTTTTCAACTATTATCTCCTCAAGTATTTCCTCATGATCTTTCTTTTTATCTTCTTCTTCTGGAACTCCTATGATTCGAATGTTGTAGCGTTTGATGTTATCCTGGAGGTTTCTGAAATTGTCCTCATTTCTTTTGATACGTTTTTCTTTTTTCTCGTCTGATTCATTTATTTCTAGGATTCTATCTTCTAGTTCACTAATCCTATCTTCTGCCTCTGTTATTCTACTATTTGTTGCCTCCAGAGTGTTTTGGATCTCATTTATTGCATTATTCATTATGTGTTGACTCTTTTTTATTTCTTCTAGGTCCTTGTTAAACCTTTCTTGCATCTTCTCAATCCTTGTCTCCAGACTCTTTAACTGTGATTCTATTTTGATTTCGAGATTTTGAATTAATTTCGCTATCATTATTCGGAATTCTTTATCAGGTAGATTCCCTATCTCTTCCTCTTTGGTTTGGTTTGGTGGAGATCTATCCTGTTCCTTTAGCTGCTGGGTATTCTTTTGTCTCTTCATTTTGTTAAAATTGCCAAATTTAGAGTGTCCTTACTATATTCTGGTAGTTTGTTGAATTCTCTTTATTGAGGCGGTTTACAGGTCTTTTCAATATCTGATCTCTGCCTTGTTACAGAGGGGGCGGAGATGAACACCCAAATCTAAACCGGCCAGGTTCAGGCACTCAGATAATCCTCAGAAGCACAGACTTGGTTGAGTCTGCGTTTTATGCCCTTCCCAGATCTGAGTAGCGCAGGTGATGGAATGTTCAGCGAGCGCAGGTGCTGCGACTTATCGCCTCTCCGCCGCTCAGTTTTCTGGGTATACAAACAGCGCACTTTCTCAGGCAGATGATGACCATCCAGAGCCCCAAGAAGCGTGAGTCAGCACAGAGACCTACTCACAGTTCCGTTAGACAGTGTCCCTCTAGGGCTATAATTGCCCGCCTCTGGCCCTGGCTGCCTGTCACGGGAGTGGGACGGCCTGCAGCCGGCCAACTCAGTGCAGCCCTTTGTTCCGTAGGTAGTCCTGGTGGTGTCTTAAGTTAGGGCTGGCTTTTGATGTAGTAGATAACCGACAGTCTGGTTATTTCGCTCAGATAGCGCCCGAGATAGCCAGGCCAAATCCTTTCTCAAAGCAATGCAGGCCTCGCTGCTCCTCCTAGCCCAGCCCCCACTTGCCAATAGCAAATGCTGGTGTCCGCGCCAGTTCTCCGCAAAAGGAGTTACCGCAGGGCTCGTTTTCTTGTTTTGAAGACAATGAGCTGTCTTTCTAAGTGCCTGATGTCCTCTGCCGGCATTCAGAAGTTGTTTTATCGAGTTTATTCAGCATTCAAATGTTCTTTTAGTGGATTTGTGGAGGAGAAAGTATTCTCCCCGTCTTACTCATCGGCCATCTTAGCTCCTCCCCCTTTTTTTTTTTTTTTTTTTTAGTCTAAGGATTCATCAGTTTTATCTTTAAAAAAAAAATCAATCCTCATTTTCATGATTTTTATCTTTCCCCCTATTTTCTATTTTGTTTACTTCTGCTAAAAGTTTTGTCAATCCCTTCTTTATGTAAACTTTGGGCTTAGTCTGTTATCTTTCTAGCTCCTTGAAGTATAAAGCTAGATCATTTATTTGAGATCTTTCTGCTTTTTTAATGTAAGTATTTGCTGCTATGAATTTCTCTCAGTATTGATTTTGCTGCAGCCCATAAGATTTGGTATATTATTTTCATTTTTACCTTAAGGTATTTCTTTCTCTCTTTTTTGGCCATCCTGTGAAGCATGTGGGATCTTACTTCCCCAGTTCAGTTCAGTTCAGTCACTCAGTTGTGTCCAACTCTCGAAAACCCCATGGACTGCAGCACATTAGTTCTCCAACCAGGGATCAAACCTATGCCACCTGCATTGGGAGCATGGTGTTTTAACCACTGGACCCCTCAGGGAAGTCTCTATCTTAAGGTATTTCTAATTTCCTTTTTAGATTTCTTCTTTGGCCAAATGGATGTTCAAAATTGTGTTGTTTAATTTCCACATACTGGTATCCCCTACTTTTTGAAAGTTTGCTTTACACAATTTTGCTTTTATTAAAGACCTACATTAGTACTTGTTTTTTACTAACCTAAAGAACTCCAAAGGGCATTTTCATTTTTACCAAAAAAAAAGATAAAAAATAAAAATAGCATTCAGCACTTGTTTTGCAATGAGCCATCACAACCCAGATAATCACAATGGTGTGATCACTGACCTACAGCCAGACATCCTGGAATGTGAAGTCAAGTGGGCCTTAGAAAGCATCACTACAAACAAAGCTAGTGGAGGTGATGGAATTCCAGTGGAGCTATTTCAAATCCTGAAAGATGATGCTGTGAAAATGCTGCACTCAATATGCCAGCAAATTTGGAAAACTCAGCAGTGGCCACAGGACTGGAAAAGGTCAGTTTTCATTCCAATCCCAAAAAAAGGCAATGTCAAAGAATGCTCAAACTACCGCACAATTGCACTCATCTCACACGCTAGTAAAGTAATGCTCAAAATTCTCCAAGCCAGGTTTCAGCAATATGTGAACTATGAACTTCCTGATGTTCAAGCTGGTTTTAGAAAAGGCAGAGGAACCAGAGATCAAATTGCCAACATCTGCTGGATCATGGAAAAAGCAAGAGAGTTCCAGAAAAACATCTATTTCTGCTTTATTGACTATGCCAAAGCCTTTGACTGTGTGGATCACAAGAAACTGTGGAAAATTCTGAAAGAGATGGGAATACCAGACCACCTGACCTGCCTCTTGAGAAATCTGTATGCAGGTCAGGAAGCAACAGTTAGAACTGAACATGGAACAACAGACTGGTTCCAAATTGGGAAAGGAGTTCGTCAAGGCTGTATATTGTCACCCTGTTTATTTAACTTATATGCAGAGTACATCATGAGAAATGCTGGACTGGAAGAAACACAAACTGGAATCAAGATTGCTGGGAGAAATATCAGTAACCTCAGATATGCAGATGACACCACCCTTATGGCAGAAAGTGAAGAGGAACTCAAAAGCCTCTTGGTGAAAGTGGAGAGTGAAAAAGTTGGCTTAAAGCTCAACATTCAGAAAATGAAGATCATGGCATCTGGTCCCATCACTTCATGGGAAATAGATGGGGAAAGAGTGGAAACAGTGTCAGACTATTTTTGGGGGCTCCAAAATCACTACAGATGGTGACTGCAGCCAGGAAATTAAAAGACGCTTACTCCTTGGAAGGAAAGTTATGACCAACCTAGATAGCATATTCAAAAGCAGAGACATTACTTTGCCAACAAAGGTTCGTATAGTCAAGGCTATGGTTTTTCCAGTGGTCATGTATGGATGTGAGAGCTGGACTGTGAAGAAGGCTGAGCGCCGAAGAATTGATGCTTTTGAACTGTGGTGTTGGAGAAGACTCTTGAGAGTCCCTTGGACTGCAAGAAGATCCAACCAGTCCATTCTGAAGGAGATCAGCCCTGGGATTTCTTTGGAAGGAATGATGCTGAAGCTGAAACTCCAGTACTTTGGCCACCTGATGGGAAGAGTTGACTCATTGGAGAAGACTCTGATGCTGGGAGGGACTGGGGGCAGGAGGAGAAGGGGACGAGAGAGGATGAGATGGCTGGATGGCATCACTGACTCGATGTATGTGAGTCTGAGTGAACTTCGGGAGTTGGCGATGGACTGCGATTCATGGGGTCACAAAGAGCCAGTCACCACTGAGCGACTGATCTGATCTAATTATATAGACAGAGTGCTTGAAGAACTATGGATGGAGGTTTGTAACATTGTACAGGAGGTAGTGACCAAAGCCATCTCAAAGAAAAAGAAATGCAGGAAGACAAAGCAGTTGTTTGAGAAGGCTTTACAAATAGTTGGTAAAAAAAGAGAAGCAAAAGGCAAGGGAGAAAAGGGAAAGATATACCCATCTGAATACAGAGTTCCAAAGAAGAGCGAAAAAATAAAAACTTGGCTTAAAACTCAACATTAAGAAAACTAAGATTATGGCATCTGGTCCCATCACTTCATAGCAAATAGATGGGGAAACAGTGGAAACAGTGACAGACTATTTTGGGGGGCTCCAAAATCACTGCAATGGTGACTGTAGCCATGAAATTAAAAGAAGCTTTCTCCTTGGAAGAAAAGTTACGACCAACCTAGACAGCATATTAAAAAGTAGAGACATTACGTTGCCAACAAAAGTCCATCTAGTCAAGGCTATGGTTTTTCCAGTGGTCATGTATGGATGTGAGAGTTGGACTAAAAAGAAAGCTGAGCACCAAAGAATGGATGCTTTTGAACTGTGGTGTTGGAGAAGACTCTTGAGAGTCCCTTGGACTGCAAGGAGATCCAACCAGTCCATCCTAAAGGTAATCAGTCCTGAATATTCATTGGAAGGACTGATGCTGAGCTGAAACTCCAATACTTTGGCCACCTGATGCAAAGAAGTGACTCCTTGGAAAGGCCCTGATGCTGGGGAAAAAATGAAGGCAGGAGGAGAAGGGGACAACAGAGGATGAGATGGCTGGATGGCATCACCGATGTAATGTACATGAGTTTGAGTAGATCCAGGAGTTGGTGATGGACAGGGAAGCCTGGCATGCTGCATTCCATGGGGTCACAAAGAGCTGGACACAACTGAGTGACTGAGCTGAACTGAAAGAATAGCAAGGAGGGATAAGAAAGCCTTCCTCAGTGAACAATGCAAAGAAAAAGAGGAAAACAATAAAATGGGGAAAGACTAGAGATCTCTTCAAGAAAATTAGAGATACCAAGGGAACATTTCATGGAAAGATGGGCACAATACAGGACAGAAACAGTAAGGATCTAACAGAAACAGAAGAGATAAGAAGAGGTGGCAAGAATACACAGAAGAACTATATAAAAAAGATCTTAATGACCTGGATAACCACAATGGTATGATCACTCACATAGGCTCAGACATCCTAGAATGTGAAGCCAAGTGGGTCTTAGGAAACATCACTACAAACAAAGCTAGTTGAGGTGAGGGAATTCCAGCTGAGCTATTTCAAATCCTAAAAGACAATGCTGTTAAAATGCTGCACTCAATATGCCAGCAAATTTGGAAAACTCAGCAGTGGCTACAGGTCAGTTTTCATTCCTATCTCAAAGAAAAGTGAAAGTCACTCAGTCGTGTCCGTGCTGGAAATTTTTGAGAGTCCCTTGGACAGCAAGGAGATCAAACCAGTCAATCCTAAAGGAAGCCAATCCTGAATATTCATTGGAAGGACTGATGCTGACTGAAGTTGAAGCTCCAATTCTTTGGCCAGCTGATGTGAAGAGTTGACTCATTAGAAAAGACCCTAATGCTGGGAAAGATTGAGGGCAGATGGAGAAGGGGGCGGCAGAGGACGAGATGATTGCAGAGTATCATTGACTCAATGGACATAAGTTTGAGCAAACTCTGAGAGACAATGAAGGAGAGGGAATCCTGGCGGGCTGCAATCCATGGGGTCGCAAAGAGTCAGAAACGACTGAGAGGCTGAACAACAACAACAACAACAGGAAATCTAAAATATGATACAAATGAACTTATGTATAAAACAGAAATTGACTCACAGACATAGAAAATAAATTTATGGTTAGCAATGGGGAAAGAAGGGGATAAATTAGGAGTTTGGGATGGGCAGATGTAAAGTACTATGTAAAAATAAACAGTGAGGTCCTACTATATAGCACAGGGAACTATTTTCAGTATCTTATAATAAACTATAAAGGAAAAGAATATGAAAGAGAAAATATGTATACATGTATATATGTGAATATGTGTGTGTATATAATAACTGAATCATTTTGCTGTGCACCAGAAACTAACACATTGTAAAGTAACTATACTTTAGGGCCTTCTCAGACGGCACAGCGGTAAAGAATCCGCCTGCCAATACAGGAGACACAGGTTTGATCCCTGGGTCGAGAAGATCCCCCTGGAGTAAGAAATGGCAAGCCAGTCCAATATTCTTGCCTGGAAAATTCCATGGACAGAGGAGCCTGGCGAGATACAGTCCATGGAGTAGCAAAGAGTCAGGTACGACTGAGCACAAAGATAAAATAAAATAAATAAAAAATATATTTCTTCCTAACGTTTAGTCGACAACTAGTGAACTATAGGTTAAAGAAAGGCAATCACTGGATCTTCCAGTGATTGGAAGAAATTGGTGGCTCAGCGGTAAAGAATCTGACTGCCAACACAGGGGACACTGTTCGATCCCTGGTCCAGGAAGATTCCACGTGCCAGGGAGCAACTAAGCCCATGCGCCACAACTACTGAAGCCTGAGTGCCCTGGTGCCCACACACCTCAACTTCTGAGCCTGTGAGCTGCAACAACTAAAGCCTGTGTGCCTGGAGTCTGTGCTCAGTGATAAGAGAAGTCACCACAGTGAGAAGCCTGTGCACCACGGCAGACAGTAGCCCCCGCTCGCCACAACTAGAGAAAGCCCTGGCGGAGCACAGAAGACTCAGCGCAACCAAAAATAAAATAAATAAATAATTTTTTAAAAATACCAGCAATCACTCAATGCATTATAAAAATGACACTTGATTTTTCATTAAGAAAGATCATTAATGGAAAATATATCAAATGAAAAGATAAAGGGTTAAATTCTTCCAAATCAAGAACAATACAGGTGGTACAGTAAATTCTCATAAGCAGTTAGGGGATAATATGTGACAGTTAACTGAAAATTTTAGTTACTTGTTCAAACTTTGGAGAAGGCAATGGCACCCCACTCCAGTACTCTTGCCTGGAAAATCCCATGGATAGAGGGGCCTGGTGGGCTGCAGTCCATGGGGTCGTTAGAGTCGGACACGACTGAGCGACTTCCCTTTCACTTTTCACTTTCATGCGTTGGAGAAGGAAATGGCAACCCACTCCAGTTTTCTTGCCTGGAGAATCCCAGGGACAGGGGAGCCTGGTGGGCTGCCGTCTATAGGGTCACACAGAGTTGGACACGACTGAAGTGACTTAGCAGCAGCAGTTCAAACTTTGTAGCTTCTAACTAAATGCAATCTTAATATAAGCCCCAGCTACAGGAAATAAATGCTTAAATAAATAAATGGAAGATTGCTTGAGAGATATAATAACCTGAATATTACCTGTTGCAGGAACAGGGCCATCAGAAAATTTTCTATCTAGATTGTCTTTAGAGTCAGATTGACGGGAGGGCCAGAAGATCCAGTCTAAAGGTTCTAAGACATTATTGGGAATGTGATGCATTAGAGAAAACTGTATTCACCAAAATTTTGCTCAGAAAATAAGGTAGAAGGTATATGTTGAAGAACCATTTGAGGTGGGACATGAACTCCAAATGAATGTGCTCTAGTAACCAGATACTTGCTAAATGGCCTCTGAAGGAGGGCAAGTGAAGTTAAAAGAATGTATTTTGCATCGAGGAGGCAGTGCAGGCCAAGAGTTAAATTGTTCAGGATAAAAGAGCTAACAAACTAACCTGCCAAGTTCCTTCTAGCCTCCCAGGAAGTTTAACAGGGAACCAATTAATAATAACCTGATGAGCCGTTCACATGCCCTTGGTTCACCTCAAAAAGCATTATTTAGCCCTTCCAGAATTGTCTTTATTTAATAACTGTTTGGAGCCACAGGTATACTATAAGAAACAGTCACAGGAAACATACTACTCTATTGCAAAATTAAGAGCAAAGGATCCTTTCATAAGATCCGCAATCAGTCACTTGGGAAACAACTGCTTTTTTCTCACCTTAAAGACATTACGCAACTTGCAGCTAAGCACGTTTTCCCCTTGGCTTTCCTCTCTCTCTGGGGGAAAAAAAAAAAAAAGAAGGCCTGTAATTAACCAAAATTCAGTCCAGTTTAGTCGCTCAGTTGTGTCCGACTCTTTACGACCCCATGGACCACAGCACACCAGGCTTCCCTGTCCATCACCAATTTCTAAATCTTGCAAAAGACAAATTTGGAGAGTAACTATTCCCTCGAGCCCATAGGCCAGCTCCAGCCACCTGCATCTGCGTTCTTAAAGACAACTGTCTCCTCTACATGTGGGCCCAACATTGCTAATTATTAAGAGAAATGCAAGTCAAAACTATGTGTGGTATCACCTCACACCAGTCAGAATGGCCATCATCAAAAAGTTTACAAACAGTTAAGTCCTGGAGAGGGTGTGGGGAAAGGGACCCTCCTACACTGTTGGTGGGAATGTAAATTGGTATAGTCACTACGGAAAACAGTATGGAGATTAACTAAAAAACTAAAAATAGAGTTGCTATATGATCCAGCAATCCCACTCCTGGGCATATATCCAGAAAAGACATAAACTCTAATTTGAAAAGATACATGCACTCCCAGTGTTTATAGCAGCCATGTCCATAGCCAAATCATGGAAGCAACCTAAATGCCCATCAACAGATGAATGGATAAAGAAGACATGATATATATAAGTATACACATACTCACATATGCACATAGGGGCTTCCCTGGTGGTTCAGCTGGTAAAGAATCTGTCTGCAATGTGGGAGACCTGGGTTCAACCCCTGGGTTGGGAAGATTCCCTGAAGAAGGGAATGACTACCCACTCCAGTATTCTTGCTGGAAAATTCCATGGACAGAGGAGCCTGATGGGCTACTGTCCATGGGATCACAGTCAGACATGACTGAGTGACTAATACTATACGCACATATACACAATGGAATATTACTCAGCTGTAAGAATAATGAAATAGTGTCATTTGCAGCAACATGGATGAACCTAGAGATAATCATACTAAGTGAAGTAAGTCAGACAAAGACCACATGATATCACTTATATGTGGAATTTAAAATGATACAAATGAACTTCTTTAAAAACAGAAATAGACTCACATAGAAAACAAATATGGTTACACAGAGAAAGGTGGGTGAGGGATAATTTAGAGGAGTTTGGGACTAACAGATACTGCTGCTGCTGCTGCTAAGTCACTTCAGTTGTGTCCGACTCTGTGCGACCCCAGAGACGGCACAGAGCCCACCAGCCTCCCCCATCCCTGGGATTCTCCAGGCAAGAACACTGGAGTACCACATATAAAATAGATAATCAACAAATACCTACTATATAACAGAGGGAACTGTATTCAATATCTTGTAATAACCTATAATGGGAAAGAATTTGAAAAAGAATCTGAAAAGTATATATATATTTGCTTCCCTGGTGGCTCAGATGGTACAGAATCCACTGGCAATGCAGGAAAACCAGGTTTGATCCCTGGGTCAGAAAGATACCCTGAAGAAGGGAATAGCTACCCACTCCAGTGTTCTTGCCTGGGGAATTCCATGGACAGAGGACCCTGGCAGGCTACAGTCTAAACAGTTGCAAATAGTCAGACACAACTGCGCGTCTTTCAGTTTTTCATATATATATATATATATATATATATATATACACACACACACATATGAAAGCTATATCTATACATCAGATCAGATCAGATCAGTCGCTCAGTCGTGTCCGACTCTTTGCAACCCCATTAATTGCAGCATGCCAGGCCTCCCTGTCCATCACCAACTCGCAGAGTTCACTGAGACTCACATCCATTGAGTCAGTGATGCCATCCAGCCATCTCATCCTCTGTCGTCCCCTTCTCCTCTTGCTCTCAATCCCTCCCAGCATCAGAGTCTTCTCCAATGAGTCAACTCTTCGCATGAGGTGGCCAAAGTACTGGAGTTTCAGCTTTAGCATCATTCCTTCCAAAGAAATCCCAGGGCTGATCTCCTTCAGAATGGACTGGTTGGATCTCCTTGCAGTCCAAGGGACTCTCAAGAGTCTTCTCCAACATCACACTTCAAAAGCATCAATTCTTCGGTGCTCAGCCTTCTTCACAGTCCAACTCTCACATCCATACATGACCACTGGAAAAACCATAGCCTTGACTACACGAACCTTTGTCGGCAAAGTAATGTCTTTGCTTTTGAATATTCGATCTAGGTTGGTCATAACTTTTTTTCCAAGGAGAAAGCGTCTTTTAATTTCATGGCTGCAGTCACCATCTGTAGTGATTTTGGAGCCCAGAAAAACAAAGTCTGACACTGTTTCCACTGTTTCCCCATCTATTTCCCATGAAGTGATGGGACCAGATGCCATGATCTTTGTTTTCTGAATGTTGAGCTTTAAGCCAACTTTTTCACTCTCCTCTTTCACTTTCATCAAGAGGCTTTTGAGTTCCTCTTCACTTTGTGCCATAAGGGTGTTGTCATTTGCATATCTGAAGTTATTGATATTTCTCCCGGCAATCTTGATTCCAACTTGTGTTTCTTCCAGTCCAGCATTTCTCATGATGTACTCTGCATATAAGTTAAATAAACAGAGTGAATATACAGCCTTGACGTACTCCTTTTCCTATTTGGAACCAGTCTGTTGTTCCGTGTCCAGTTCTAACAGTTGCTTCCTGACCTGCATACAGATTTCTCAAGAGGCAGATCAGGTGGTCTGGTATTCCCATCTCTTTCAGAATTTTCCACAGTTTCTTGTGATCCACACAGTCAAAGGCTTTGGCATAGTCAATAAAGCAGAAATAGATGTTTTTCTGAAACTCTCTTGCTTTTTCCATGATCCAGCGGATGTTGGCAATTTGATCTCTGGTTCCTCTGCCTTTTCTAAAACCAGCTTGAACATCAGGAAGTTCATGGTTCACGTATTGCTGAAACCTGGCTTGGAGAATTTTGAGCATTACTTCACTAGCGTGTGAAATGAGTGCAATTGTGCAGTAGTTTGAGCATTCTTTGGCATTGCCTTTCTTTGGAATTGGGATGAAAACTGACCTTTTCCAGTCCTGTGGCCACTGCTGAGTTTTCCAAATTTGCTGGCATATTGAGTGCAGCACTTTCACACCATCATCTTTCAGGGTTTGGAATAGCTCCACTGGAATTCCATCACCTCCACTAGCTTTGTTCGTAGTGATGCTTTCTAAGGCCCACTTGACTTCACATTCCAGGATGTCTGGCTCTAGGTCAGTGATCACACCATTGTGATTATCTGGGTCGTGAAGATCTTTTTTGTACAGTTCTGTGTATTCTTGCCACCTCTTCTTAATATCTTCTGCTTCTGTTAGGTCCATACCATTTCTGTCCTTTATCAAGCCCATCTTTGCATGAAATGTTCCTTTGATATCTCTGATTTTCTTGAAGAGATCCCTAGTCTTTCCCCTTCTGTTGTTTACCTCTATTTCTTTGCATTGATCGCTGAAGAAGGCTTTCTTATCTCTTCTTGCTATTCTTTGGAACTCTGCATTCAGATGCGTATATCTTTCCTTTTCTCCTTTGCTTTTTGCTTCTCTTCTTTTCACAGCTATTTGTAAGGCCTCCCCAGACAGCCATTTTGCTTTTTTGCATTTCTTTTCCATGGGGATGGTCTTGGTCCCTGTCTCCTGTACAATGTCACAAACCTCATTCCATAGTTCATCAGGCACTCTATCAGATCTAGGCCCTTAAATCTATTTCTCACTTCCACTGTATAATCATAAGGGATTTGATTTAGGTCATACCTGAATGGTCTAGCGGTTTTCCCTACTTTCTTCAATTTAAGTCTGAATTTGGCAATAAGGAGTTCATGGTCTGAGCCACAGTCAGCTCCTGGTCTTGTTTTTGCTGACTGTATAGAGCTTCTCCTATACATACATACATATATATATAGAGAGAGAGAGAGAGAGAAAGAGAGAGAGCTGAATCTCTCATTGTACACCTGCTGCTGCTGCTGCTGAGTCGCTTCAGTCATGTCCGACTCTGCGACCCCATGGATGGCAGCCCACCAGGCTCCCCTGTCCCTGGGATTCTCCAGGCAAGAATATTGGAGTGGGTTGCCATTTCCTCCTCTGATTGTACACCTGAAACTGACACAATTTTGTAAAATTTACATAAAAAACTTTTTTAAAGACTTGCGCTCATTATGAGTGAGACACTGTGCTAAGGGTTTTAATCTCAAGTTCCTCCTCATAGAGTTCTAATGAGACATGTATTTTGTTTCATTTTTTATTGTGATTTTTGTAGACAGAAAAACTGATATGAGAAATGAATTTGCTTGAAATTTTACAGTTAAATAATAAAGGCATTTTATTCAAATTTAGATCCAACTCTATTACCTATGTTTTTAGCTGAGTTTTACATTTTAACCTTGTATTAACAATCCTTTAATATTTACTTGAGAAAATCCAAGTCATTCTCAGATCACTCTCTGCTCAGCTTGAAATCATCCAAGTTAAAGGAAAATTTCATTAACCATTTAACAAATATTTCAGCTTCTTTTCTATGGAAGAGATGGGAATAAACAAATGAAGATGACATGGTCCTTGCCAATAAGTTGTAAACAAATAAATTTCAGGAGAACAGAAATAATATTCCACTTCTAATATTCATTGAATAGACTGAAACACAAGCTAGCAAGAGAAAATGCCTTAAGGATTGCGGCATAGTGAGACATTTGGGGAGATGGACAGAGGGTGAAGAAAGTCAGCACACATCAGGGAGATGAATAAAACACAAGAAAATCAATCTTTGGCTTTATGTTTTGTTTGGAACACTTCTAGCCAATCACTTTAGAGTCATATATTCAAAATTTGGTTTATTCCAATTACATCTTCCTTCCCACTAAAGTTATTATCCAGTTACAATAATAATGGCCCCCAAACCAGTGTACCAGGTATGTTTTTTTAAAAGTCTTGTTCCATTAATTTAATATAAAATTCTATTTTCAGGGAAATGATTGTCTACAAAGAGGCACAAGTGAGCTTTCTAGAGTACTGGAAATGTCATGCCTTTACTGTGGAAATGATTAAATGACTGTGTTTTACAAAATTCTTATAATTTCATACCTAAAAGGATAAATTTTACTGCATGTAAATTACCTCAGTACACCTGATTTTTTTTTAAAGGTTGAACTCTTAACTATCCGGCTAAAATAAAATAAAATTTAAAGTACAATTTACAATATAGGTACAAAATCAATTTTATAAGTGAAGGAGAGCTAGTAGCTTTTAGGTATTTATTTATAATGCTAATAATCCAATATAATTAAATAAATATACCAGTATTTTAAAATGGGATATTAAAATATTATATTTTTAAAATATAAGGATTTGGATTGCAAAACATTTATTATAACCATAATGTTGTTAAAGCAATGCTATTAAAAAAAATCTCAGAAAATAACAATCTGTTAAAAACTTCAATGATTTAAACTTCTAGAATACTACATAAATTCTGCTTATATAGTATGCTGAAAACCCCTCATATAATAGTTAAGGACAAAGAATTATCAGCTAGCTTCATTCCTTGATAGATTTAATTGCATTCTAAAACATAATGGTAGCTCAGCTTCCAAGAAAGGCAAAGAAAAGAAATGATTATTTCCAAACAAAACTGGGTTAAAAAGAAAAGCACAAAAACCAAACACTATTAAGAACACAGGAGGGACTTCCCTGATGGTCCAGTGGCTAAGACTGTGCTCCCAAGGCAGGGGACCGGGTTCAATCCCTGGTCAGGGAACTTGAGCCCACATACTGCACCTGAAGATCCTGCATGCTGCAATGAAGACGGAAGACCCTGTGCGCCGTAACTAAGACTTGGCTCAACTAACTAAACAAATATTAAAAAAAAAAACCCACAAGAATGGGTAAATAAGTGACGTTTCTTCTTTAGTAAGGCTTCAGTAGAAACAAATATATCCAAGAAACCATTTACAAAGGACCCAGCCTCAGAATTGTTTTAGAGACCAAAGTCACTCCCTTGCCACTGGAATTTGCTTGTGAAATAGTACAAAATTGCACATCTGACTTCTCAGAGTTTTATGATTCCTACTTTAATACCCTCTGTTTTTTTTTTAAGTTTATAATATTTATTTATTTAATTTTATTTTGCTTAACTTTACAATATTGTATTGCTTTTGCCGTTCATCAAAATGAATCTGCCACAAGTATACATGTGTTCCCCATCCTGAACCCTCCTCCCTCCTCCCTCCCCATACCATCCCTCTGGTTCTTCCCAGTGAGCCAGCCCCAGGCATCCGTTATCAGGCATTGTGCCTGGACTGTCCACTCGTTTCAGAAATGATATTATACATATTTCAATGCTGTTCTCCCAAATCATCCCATCCTCTCCCTCTCCCAGAGTAATACCCTCTGTTTTTATTCTCCCAGACACACCAAAGACCACCAAGTCAATTTAAATTAGGAAAGTGAAAGTGAAGTCACTCAGTCGTGTCGGACTCTTTGCGACCCCATGGACTGTAGCCTATCAGGCTCCTCCGTCCATGGGATTTTCCAGGCAAGAGTGCTGGAGTGGATTGCCATTTCCTTCTCCAGTGGAGTAGCGTACTTCCAAGCTCTGGAAACCCTAGAGTAGACTGTAATAGGGAGAGGAATTCTCTTACCTTGATTAAAGTAATATACTTGTGGCAGATGTCATTTGTCAATCAAAAAACACAAAGTTGATTTTTTTCTAATATGGCAGAAGGATGTATCAATATTTTTATTTGTGGCTTTGATACAAATACCCTTTAAGTGTATAGTGCTTGGTCAATTAACTTTTGGAAGAATGAACTATCCCTTAAGTGAAAATACATGACAACTATCTGTTAACAAGTGTCCTCTCTCAAAGCAGCTCATCTTCCAAAATCTATCTTAAAATTTTCAGTTTTTAAAAATTTGTCAGGCTTGACTATAACTCTTGAATATCAATAAAAATCTGATTTTTTCCATTAAACATGTTTTCTAATGTTTTTATCTTGAATAACAATGAAAAACAGCATAAATATCTCTGAGATAGTACTACTTTTTAAGAATGACCATGCTCTGTATATTAAAGGACCATTAACTTGCTAAAAACAAATGCTCTGACTAGCAAGTGTTGGTAAGGACATGGAGAAATTAGAACCTCAAATACTTCTGGTGGGATTATAAGCTAGTACAGCCACTTTAGAAAGCAGCTGCCCACAGCTGGAGGGTTTAGAGAGAATGGGTACAAGATTTTTTGATTCAGTGATAGAAATGTACTAAAATTAATGAATCCTGGTGACTGTTGCTCAACTCTATGAATGTACTATTAACTCCTACCCTTTAAATGTGGATAAGTTGAAAGGTATGTGAATTATATTTGAATAAAGCTGATGCAAAACTAAAAAAAAAAACAAACCCAAACATAGACTGTTCATGAAAAAATGATGGAGAACTAGCATAATGATATCCATGAAAACTGCATAAAGTGTCCTAGGATGCAGCAGAATAGTGCCAATCAGGCAAAAATTAATGTTTTTATTTTTTTCAGTATGATAACCAACAAATGTTATAAACAGTATTTATTAAAAGTACATATAACAGATGATGGAAATACTTTTAAATAACCAACCTGTGGGCTGTGGGTTCACACGACTGAACTCGACCAAGTGAAACCCCTGCAGTGACAGTGCCTTGTTTTGGGGGGAGGGGGTAGAGAGGTTAGAGAACCAGAATGACAGTAACAGTGATGGTGGTCAAGAGTAAGCGGTAAGAAAGGTTGGTAAGGAGGTGGCTGAGAGAAGGGAAGCACTCAAGGGCTCGCTGGGCTCTACCACCAGGGCCTGGTGTCTTCAAAGATGCCAAGGAAGAGGATGAACCTAGAGTCAGGTAAGACTTGCTAGTGCGGAGGGAGTTAGTTCAAAGGTTACGTGCAGAGAGAATCAGAAAGCTTGAAGCGTAATTCGAAGGCTGGGAAGTTATTCTAAGGAAGCAAATGGTTGAGTTGCATGTGCTCTTCAGAAAAGGATTGAGTTGGTGACTGATATTCAAACACCTGCACTAATTAGGTGTGTTTATCTAGCAAAGAGGGGCAGGGATTTTGACAGGTACTCCAGGTGAGGGGGGAAAGACTCAGGGTTAAAGCAACTTTGTGAAAGCTAGAATGGGAGGGTGACATTGTGAAAGAACATTAAAAGTAAGGGCTTCGGAAATCAGATGGATCTGAATGACAATTTATTAACCAGCTATTTGATCAAATACTATCCTGAGTGTTTCCTTGAGGGGGGTTTGGGAAGAGATTGACCCTTAAATTGGTAGATGAGTAAAGCAGATTGCCCGTGATGTAGATGGCCCTCAGCCAGTTGAAGGCCTGAAGAAACAAAAGGCTGCCCTGCCTCAGAGTAAAAGGGAATTCTCCTGCCTCATGGCCTTCAAACTGTAACATCAGCTTTTTCCTGCCTTTTGGACCCAGAATGGAATGATACTTTTGGCTTTCTTGGGTCTCCAGATTGCCAACTCACCCTGCAGATTTGGGGACTTGCCATGAGCCAATTCCTTATATCCTTATACTAAATCTCTCAATATATGTATATGTTATATATATTACCTGGGCTTCCCAGGTGGTGCTAAGAACCCATCTGCCAATGTAGGAGACATAAAGAGGCACAGGTTTGATCCCTGGGTAGGGAAGATCCTCTGGAGGAGGGCACGGAAACCCACTCCAGTATTCTTGCCTGGAGAATCCCATGGACAGAGGACCCTGGCGGGCTACAGTCTAAAGGGTCGCAAAGAGTCGAACATAACTGAAGTGACTCTGCACATGCACATATATCACACATGTATGTTTGGGGAAGACTCTTGAGAGTCCCTTGGACTGCAAGGAGCTCAAATCAGTCAATTTTAAAGGAAATCAACCCTGAAAATTCATTGGAAGGACTGACATGAAAGCTCCAATACTTCAGCCACCTGATGTGAAGAGCTGACTCACTGAAAAGACTCTGATACTGGGAAAGATTGAAGGCAAGAGAAGGGAATGGCAGAGGATGAGATGGTTAGATAGCATCCAAATCAATGGACACAAGTATGAGCAAAGTCCAGGAGACAGCGGAGGACAGGGAAGCCTGGCATGCTGCAGTCCATAGGGTTGCAGAGTTGAACACGACTTATCAATTGACCAACAACGTATATTACATACACACATGCACATTTCCTGTTGGTTCTGTTTCTTCAAAGAACCCTAACACAACCTCGGTTCAAATCACAGCCGTTTCTTAATAGCTATATGACCTTAAGCAAGCCCTTTAACCTCCCTGAGCCTATAAAATGGAAATAATTAAACATCCCTATAGCATAGAATTGTAACAAAGATTAGCTGAAATAACTTCATGAAACACTGAGCACAGTGTCTGACACACAGTGTCTGCTCAGTAACTGGAAGTTGTCCATTTTATTTTTATTACTATTACAGAAGACTCTCTTTTGAGGAAAAAAAAATACAAGTAAAACAGGGCCTGAAGATGAGAAGGTGAGAAGGATGGTAGGAAAGTGAGTAGGAATTGTAAAAATTTTACCTAGTCACCAGCAAAGAGTCCCTTCTTCTCTTCTGTTTTCAAAAAAAGCTACTTTTCTGTTTCATCCCTCTCATGTAACTCTTTGTATGGCAGAATTCAGCTGAACCACTTTCTAAAACCTAATTAAAATCTTGTTAGAAAATCTTCCAAATATACATCACCCTTTCTTGACTTCAACATAGTGGGTGTAAAAATGTGGGCCATTTGATTTCGAATGTTGCAGAGGTACTGAGTTATTACAGAAAATATTAGTAATCACTGTTATGTACTGTGTATGTATTTTCAAAATGAAATCTCCGATAGCAACTTATTTTGCTGTCAGCCTTCTATAAAATTCAGTGTCTGACATCAATTCCAGTTTGCTCAGAGTTTTGGCTAGTAAAACTTTACTGTAAAAATCCCCTCCCTTTGACCAGTTTAAGGCAGAGAATAAGTACATTATCTTCATTTTATATTCTTAAATCCTTTCTCAGGGTAAGCATTAAGCATCATTGTGCAGAAACCCATTCTATTCCAAATGTAAACATTCCATTCACCAACCAGTCTTAACTGTCCACAGTCACAGTAGAGGTCCTAAAATTTCCATTTTTTTAAGAGTAAAGACTGGCAAACTCCTCTGTGAAAAGAACCTGACTAATGCCAGTGTGTGGATTAGTTCTGGCAGGGACAGCCAAGGTTCTATCATCTTGACTCTAAAAGTACAGCATACTATTGAGATCCCAAAATAATGTAGAGTCTGGTTGTTGGTTTTATTGTCCCTGGCTTCTTGCTCGTGGGTGGTAGTGGTGGTACTGGGGGACAGCAGACCTGGAAAAGAAAGGAACTGATTGCTCTACAACAGCAATACAGGTCCATCCTCTCGGCTATTAAAAAACAAAACCAAACCAAACCTCCCTTCCCAACATGTGCGATTTGATTTGGAACACTCACCTTTATTCAATGAAACAAAACACCACCAAAGTAGCTCTTACTACATGCCAGCCCTGTTCTAGATGCCACAGATACAAAGACAGACACTAGTTCATGGGCCCAAGAATTTAGTCTAGAGGGAGAAACAAACCAGTAAGTGAACAATCAGGGCACAGGGAACAACTGAAGAACAGATGACTCAAAGAAAGCAGGGACAACGTGGGGGCAGGGAAGACCTCACAGCAACACTCACGGGCTGTCTTCAGGATGCACGTGGCCCATTTCAAGGTGAAGTATTCTAAAAGCAAGAACTCAGTTTCCGGACTAAAAACGTTAACTTCTGAACGTGAAAAACTTGACGTTCAGGTTCTTATATATTATATATACACACAACAATAACCTTACACAAAGGGAAATTAGCTCAGTCTGAGACCATGATTCATCAACACTGACATCTGCTCAACTGAAGTCCCAAACAGGCACCACTGAGGAATATGTGGTAGCAACCATCCAAAATCAGGACAAAGAGCCTTCTGTTGCTAGAAGAACAATATAAAACACTATGCATACCTCTGGATGTAGCCAGCTTTGAAGACTCTAAACTTCTAGTCCTTTCTAAACTGTTAAGATGGATACTGAATGGGGAATAAACACTCTTGCAGTTTCCACATTTATATCTGAAAAAAATCTCCAATTTACCAAAGGCAATGCAGTATTTCTTGGGGAGAAAAAAATGAAAATTATGTATTTGATTTACAGATTTGTCATTCATTCATGTCACAGTCCTCAAGGGCTACCTTTATTCCACAACTAATTTTCCACCATTTCTTTCTAAGGACATACGTAAAGTTGTTTTGTTTTTTTTTTAAGGTTACAGCCTTCAACAACTTGAAATGTAAATTTGAATGGGCCAACAATTAGAAAAAGTTACCCTACCACCATTTGACATTCCGTTTATCATTCTATTTAATATTATTTTGTAACATCTAACACCCTTCACCTTTAAGATCAAAGGAACCTTTTATAAGCTGCCTACAAACTCCGGGAGATGGTGAAGGATGCAGGAAAGCCTGGCCTGCTGCACTCCACGGGGTCTCAAAGAGTCAGACACGACTTCCGATCGAACAAGACAATCTCTGTGAAATCTGAGGATGCCACGCCAACAAGAATGCAGGTCCACTTGTTGGAGGGATAGCAGACCACTCGGTAAAGTCAAAATTGCTGTTCACTTTATGATCACAGAGCCTCTTTCCAGAACTACCCCCCAGTTCAGTTCAGACGCTCAGTCATGTCCGACTCTGCGACCAAATGGACTGCAGCACGCCAGGCTTCTTCGTCCATCACCAACTCCTAGAGCCTACTCAAACTCATGTCCATCGCATCGGTCCCCCACCTCCCAAAGAACAGGAGTATCGATTTCACAAGGTGCCGGGCACTGCTTTCTTTAAAATGAAGCTTTCATCTGACTCCTGGAAGATCACCTGGGTAACTCCCAGGGCTCGGGATGGAGCGTCTGGGTTTTTGAGCATCTCTGCTGCCTCCTCAACTTGAGGCCTCTGTACTTAGCCCGACCCCTGGACGGCCACCACACCACTGAGGGCATCGTCCCTACCACTGTCACTGACTCGGGCGTGGCTGCTCACCGAGGGTCCCGGCCGCCTTCCCTCCCCCGCTCACCACCCCCACAGCTCCCAGCTGTGGGCCGCACCGGCCAATCCCGGGGTCCACTCAGGGAGGCCAGGCGATCGGCCGGGGAGGTCATCGAGGGCGGACGCCCGAGCCCTGCTACGCTCTGACTTCAGCCCCTAGGGAACTTTTCAGAACCCTGGCCCTCTCTGGGAAGCCCCGCATCGCCTCCAGGAGGGAACCCCGATTCTGTTTATTCAGCGCCTACGCCAAGCTCAGGAGGGGCTTGCAATCGCCCGCAATCCAGCAGCTCAGGCCCGGATCGGTCTTCCAGATGAACCGACGGCGGGGCAGCAAGGGACCGGCAGAACCGCGCCCCCAGCCCCCCGCGTCCCGTCTGCCGGCCTTTACCTCGCGGGACCCCACGGGGGCTGCCGGAGCTAAAATTAGGCGAGCGCGGGGCGCGCTCACGTGCACCAGGCCCACGGGGGCCAGGGGCACGGCCCGAGTGACTCACGGCCCCGCCCCCACCCGCCGAGGACGCGCTGACGTCAGCCGCTTCCCCGAAGGGTGACGTCAGCGCGCCTCGGGAAGGCCGCGGGGCCAGCCTAGAAGGTTCACTGAGTTTCGATGCCTTAAAGGGACCAGGCCTCTGATCGTGAAAGATGTGGGGCGAGGACCCCGCTCACCCACCCGTAGAGTCGGAGCCAGTTTTATATCCCTTTGTACTGAGAGAAGGTGATTGCTGAGGTAGGAATGAAAAAACGGAAAGCAACTGAGCTTCATTGGAGGCGCCCAGAAGCCCCAGAACCTCCTCCTGGAAGCCCTCCTTGCTTAACCAGAATCAGCTCTTGACCCAAAAGTCAGCAAGTTTTCCATGGCCCTTGACTGCCTACTCCTTCACTTACACCTCTGCTGACTGAGAAAGGCTGTGGTTTGCATGTCTGTATATAATTCATCAACTTGGGCCACCTTGGCCCTTTTATCAATATTTTTTGACTTTGTCCAAATTCTCTTGTTAGGTGTGTGACCTGGAACAAGAAACTCTCTGGACGTGAACTCTGTGAACTGGTATCCACCCCTCCTTTTAGGCTAATGTTGCCTGTGGACGTTCCCAGAGGCAGGAACCCCGTCCCGTGCTTCGCCATTGAGCTCAATCACAATCTCACTGGGGACGAACAATCCTTTGAGGTTTACCGTGTGGCAGGTTTGTTCGTTGTACTTGCTCCGCTCTTTTTAAGTCTCTCTTCTGAGATGGTTGTTACTGTCCCCATTTTACGGATGAGGAAGGGAATCCGGGCACCGCAGGATTAAGCATGTTTCCCTAGGTTACACAGCGTAAGGAACCGCAGCCTGAAAGTCACTCCCACGTCACTTGGACTCCAAGTCAGTGTTTTTGGTGATGAAGGTGGGCTGTGATTCAGTGTTTTGTTCTGGGTGTATCGAGAGTAGTTACATCTGGGAGAGTAGTTTTTCCTCTTTACCGCAATTCCAGTGCCTCTGAACAGGTAACCCACAAGTAACCCCAGCCTGCGGATACAGGAGAGCGAGACCTCAGGGCCTGGCCTCGATGAGGGTTAAGGTGAGTGAAGAGGCGTTTCCTCTCGCGCAGTGTCCTTCCTGTACTTGCGGGCCCGGAGAGCGGGCACCTCCTTGAGGTTTGCACTCTAGGCACCTCACTCACCACACCCTAGTCCCAGCCCTGCCGCGCCTACCCTTGGCTCTGTTTTCTCTCTGCAAACTAGAGAGGGCATCCCGCTTAATGAGTCCTGGTCTGGCATGCCAGCGTCCAGTTCTGCCCCAGTGCTGAAGAAATAACCTTGTTTCTCCTGCATCCTAATCTCCTCTCTCTAAAGCAGCGATTTCTACTGAAACAGCATCGTCATGCCAAGACGAAATGAGACAACAGCTTCTTATAGTTTTGAGCAAGACGCTGCTGCCTGTGTCCTGAAGTGGAGGTGGGCCGTGAGCGGCTGTCACTAGTATCCTCTGACAGCCATTACTAGTCTTTGGCTGAGCGTCCCCAGCGCATCCTCAGGTCACACCTGCCAGGTCTATCAGGGCTACCTTCCTCCCCCTGCTCACCGCCCAGAGACATTCAGAACTGACCCCTCTCCCCTCATTCCCAGTCTCCAGCCACCACCCAGCTCTCTTTTTGTGTGCCCTGCTCCTGGCCCTTCCATCAGGCTGATGAAGTCACTGCCCACTGTTCTTCCTGTTCTCCAGGTTTTCTGGAGCTTCTGACTGAAAACCCTGTGTGTCTCCCATGGCAGCCTTGGGAGAAGATGGAGAAAACCACAGGCAGCCTCAGCTGTGGCCAGTGGCTCACCCTCTGTACTGGGGCTGGACACGCAGACATGGAAGCTTAGAGCAGTAGGGGACCTTCAGGCCAACCAGGCCAGCCCCTGTTTTACAACTAGGGAACTGAGGTCTGGGGGAAGTGACCTGCCCGGGGCCCCGTGGCCTGTTATGTAGAGAGTCCTAGTCACTTGATTAGCAGCTCACTGTGTCTTTCACGGTTCACGCCTCTGTTAGGAGTCTCAGGTGAAACAGTGAACATAAACATGGGGACCTTCCCGACCCAGGGATCGCACCTGTGTCTCCCGCACTGCGGGCAGATTCTTTACCATCTGAGCCAACTTAGGCGCATTTCCCAGTGGAATGAGAACAGTGAGTTGGACTGCCGTTTTTAAACCTTCGTAATCAAGATGTTGTGTGTCATTTCAGGTTTTGGTTATTTTATCTCCTAGCCTTTACTTCCTGTCATTTTCCTATCCCCCCAAACCCCATTAAATGTTGTTAAAAACCGTCAGTGTAATTGGCCACTAACCTGGAAGGACTGTGATCTCCAGCAGACAGCCCCAGCAAGGAAAGGAGCAGGGATCCTGGGGCTGTTCCCAACTGTGCCGGTGACTCATGGGATGATACAAAGCAAAGCGCTTCTTTTGTGTGGGGGCGAAACAGAGAATGGCACACACAGCTACTTGCCTGACAGAAGTGTGGGTTGGTAGGGAGCCGTTGGCAGGCTCCTGGCATAGTGGAAGCCCAGGGGTCTCTGCGTACACCCAGGTTCTCTATGACCGCTTAGCAGTGGCTGCAGGGTTAACCCTGAACTCTGTCTCGTTTGGGCACCAGCCTCCATTGGAGCCACTAAGATGGTTGGGTGGGATTATGGCACTTGCCCTTCGTGCTGTCATCCTCATTGGTTAAGAATGCACCCTGGTTATTCCTAACTCCACTTTAATAACGTGTTGTAGATCTGCCCTCCAGGAATTGATTTGAAACTTTCTTTAATCTATTTTTATTTCAGCTTGTACAGCGTGTTCATCTATGTAAAAGCGCTAAAGGACTTCCCTGGTGGTTCAGTGGTAAAGAATCCCCTTGGAGAAGGAAATGGCAACCCACACCAGTATTCTTGCCTGGGAAATCTCATGGACAAAGGAACCTGGTGAGCTACAGTCCATTGGGGTCACAACTGAGTTGGACACGACTTAAAAATTAAACAACAACAACAAAAAAACACACCAAAACACAGAAAGTGCTATATAAAGGCTTGTATTGTAATCATACCAATAATTTTTTAATTATAATGTTAAATGTAATAAATATAATTGGATGATGCTAATTCAGATGGTCTCACAGGCTTATTTTTAGTCACTGTGTTTGCCTTTGTTTTTGTCTCCACACTCACACACACAAACACACCCCAGCAAAAAGTCTCTCTCCATGGAGCGGGGTGCTGTGATAGATGTGAGTGCATGCAAATTTACATAAACACGTTCAGTGTCCTCTAGAGACTTTCCATCTAAGACCGACATACAGGAGATGCTCAGTAAATACTTTTGGGTGGTTGGATGGTTGGAATTAAAAAATGAAAAGAAAACCCGTGTTGTAACTGGTGAGACATGTTAGGAATGATTGTGTTGGAGGCTGAAGGGTAAACACTGGGCTGAAGGAAGAAGGGAATGTGGGATGGTTTGGCCATGTGCATGTATGAGCTCTCCTCAGATTGCCTTAGTGCTTGTTCTGGAGGAATAGCTGGTTCCCAGGCTTCGAAATGATGCATAGCAAGAGAGACCAAAGTGGCACCCCCTGACAGGTGCCATGTGGGTGGCAGTAGTGAGGAGGTAGGTATGCGGTCCGGGAGAGAAAGACCAGTTCCTGTGGCTATCTCTGTTTTTAATGTGAACCACGATAGGGTGAATGGTTCAGCGGGTAAAGAATCCGCCTGCAGCGCAGGAGACACAGGAGACTCGAGTTCGATTTTTAGGTCGGGATGATCCCGTGGAGAAGGAAACGGTAAGCCACTGCAGTATTCTTGCCTGGAGAATCCTATGGACAGAGGAGCCTGGCGGGCTACAGTCCAAAGGGTTGCAAAGAGTCTGAGCAACTAAGCACGCACACATAGTAGAATGAAATTTTAAAAGCTAGGTGATTCTGCAGGTGAATGGACAGATAAATGGTGGTACTTCCAGACAATGGATTATTATTCAGCACCAAAAATAAAGAGAGCCATGAAGAGACACAGAGGAACAGTAAATGCATATCACTAAGTCAAATGAGCCAACCTGCAAAGGCTACATATTGTGTGATTCCAATCATGTGACATTCTGGAAAAGACAAAGCTGTGAAGACAGTAAAAATGTGAGTGCTTGCAAAGAGTTAGAAGGGAGGGAGGGATGAATTGGGGAAGCACAGAGGATTTTTAGGATAGTGAACCTACTCTATGATATTCAGTGATGTACACATTCATCATATATTTGTCCAAACCCACGGAATGTGCATCCTCAAGAGTGAACTGTCATGTAAACTGGACTTTGGGGATTATGATATGTCAGTGTAGGTTCATCTGTTGTAACAAATATACCATTCTGGTACATCTAAGTTGAGAGTGTAGGTGAGGATGGGTAAGGGGCACATGGGAAAAATTGTACTTTTTCCTGTTTTACTGTAAATATATAATTGCTCTACAAAATAAAATCTTTTTTAAAAAATTCAGGTGAGGTGATGACACTCTTCTGTATGTAGAGTTTGGTCCATCCTGGGGTCACAGAGACTTGGGCTGGCGTCTGAGCCCCACCATGATCAGCTCTGCAACTTTGGGAAAGTCCTTAACCCCTCTGACCTCAGTTTCTCTAACTCCTCAGGATTGTGTGGTCTTCCTCAGAGCATTTGGAAAATTAAATAAAAAACCATATGTAAAATGTCTAACAGTACTTAGGTTATACAAGTAAATACATGCAAACCCTTCCCCAATTCCTCGTTTAATGACTCTGATTATTAAACATCCTGACGGCTACTAATTTCAGTCAGGCCAGTGGAGGAAAGTCATCTGGGGTGAAAGTGACCTTCTCCCAGGAAGGGCACCTGTGTATGGGACTGGACATGTGTGTGCTCACATGCTCGGTCACAGATTCTGACCACAGAGTGCCAGGCGTGGACTTGAGCCCCGAGAGGCAGCCTCAAGCCCCTCACTCAGCTTTCTCCTGTGAAAAGGTCAGGATGATGGAAGTCTGTCATATTTAGCTGATGGCTCGCAGAGAAGGCTCGATGAGTTAGTCACCTATGACATGACATCATATTGCCACTCAATATAGTAACAGCTGTTGGTTGCTTTGGGGGGCAGGGGGCGGAGTCAGCTCTTCTCTACCAACCATGCCTCAAGGATAAATTGGATGGCACCAGAAGGGGAGACATGCTGAGGAGAAATCCTCCTCTAAACAGGGTGTTCCGCAGCTCCCTAAGGATTTTCGGCACCCACCTCAAAATGTGAGTCTTGACTTTTCTTTGTCTTTGGGGCCAAGCAGGGGAAATGCCATAGCACAAAGGTGTTTGGTCAGGAAACCTCTAGCTAGGGGGACATACCCAGCATGGCCAAGGTCAGCCTCACCCTGGAGAGGAGTGGAAAAGTGAGTTCCATGCACCAGCCCCGTGATACCTCTACGTCAGCCAAAGGAGTGGTCCAAGGGTAGGTGATCAGAAGGCCTAGAGTGAGGGTGCTGAAGAATCCCTAGGTTGGATTGGGCATTTTACCCCTCATAGGTTACATAACTACAGTGGGGTCAAATGAAGGCAATGTTGAAATGCCTTTGAAATGAGCCTGGGTGAAGCCATGGTTTGAGGGTACCACCGATCATTGCCACAGTTACTCTGGGGTATTGATCAGTCATACCATCTTGGGAAGCCACTGGATGCGGTTAACCCTTTGCTTCCAGTGAATTTTCCTCCTTGACATCTCTGCCTCCTGTGGGGCCTTGTGCTTTGGGAATAGAATGCTTTTTTTTTCTTTTAATCAGCAATGTAGGTACCTAGATTAACTGGAAAACAGACTCTTCCGAGGTCTAACCTGGGGTAAGTCCAGAGTGAGGAAATAATGAGGCCAGAGGGAAAAAGCCCTGGATCAGGGAGGGGTCAGGAGACCCTGTCTGGCAGCTTCTCCTGTCACTTTCTGAGCCCGTGACCTTGGGCAGGTCACTGCCTCGCTGTAGATTACAGCCAACTAAGAATCTTACTTGGCTGGAAAAATATATATACCCTTGGGGTCCTTTAACCCCAACTGGCATTGTCCAGTCCTCTAGGTATGGACTCCTGGCTCTCTGTTGGCAGAGCAGAAAGGGCCCCATGATCTTGAGTGTATAACTCTGTCACTCACTGTGTGACCTTGCACAAGGACACCCCTTCCCTGACCTCTGTTTCCCCACTTATAAAATAGGCATTATCATGAGACACGGGTGAGATAAGGAACCTGGAAGCCTTCTCTGAACGGAGGCACCATAACCATGTATTTAAATGATCTCCTGAGTTCGGAGGGGGAAGGCAGGCTGAGAGGGGATGCTGGGGTTGCTGGCAGGCTGGTCTGCGACCAGCAGGGGGTCCACCGCAGGGGGCGGTGGCAGTGTGGTTACGAGACCCTGAAAAGCCTCCAACCCGGTGCTAGTTGGTTCCTCTTCATTTCCCAGCAGCTAGGGGACGGGAAACAATCCAGAGCTTGTAAGTGATGCTGAGCACAGCCCAAGAGAGTGGCTGCAACCTCTAGGCCGAGGGGGGTCGCACTTGCCCAGTGGGCACAGCGCCAGAGCTAAAAGGGGGTCCCCGTGCGAATGAGCCCCCACCGCCGATTTCCTCTGGCTGTCCCGGGATGATGGTCCTCCATGCTCCGCCTGGGCTGCCCAGCATCACCTCCTACGGGTGTGAAAACAGGTCCCAGGGGAGCCCTGGAAATACCATCACGACTGTGTATTCACCAGAGTGACCTGTCTCAACCCATCCCGGAGGGGAAAATCACAGATGTCTAGAGGAAATTCGCCAAATTCTTGTTTATTCTTCACGTAAACGGATTAACCTAGGGTTAGCGATTTTATTCTGACTCTCCCTTTCATGTTGCAGCTAAAATTAAATCAGCTACTCTTTGAAGCCGTTCTTTGAGCCATAAGCATTCATTTCTCTTCCCTCCTCCCCTAAAGGGGGTTTCTCTCTTTTTAAATTCTGCTCCCCCGCCCTGCAAGCCTCAGGAGCTGAGAGGCTGGCGGGAGGCGTGACTGCCATAGGAACAGCGTGTGGTCCCCCTGCTGACTCATCTGACATTAACATAATTATGTTTCAGGAGTCAAAGTGATTTTCAAACTATGAGTAATGCGCGGTATTAGAGAGAATGTTTACAAGGCAGCACTTCAGCACACTGAGGGCACCAGCTGCTGCTAACAGCTGAAAGGAGTAAAGGAATAAGGAAAATGCTCTCAGGAAAAAGAACCTGTCTTTCTGGGTTCCCCTTCCTTGGAAAGGATTCAGATTTCTTGAAAGGCAGGTGAATGCAGAGTTCCCGGAAGAAGGGTCCAGATGGAGCATTTTTTAGCCGAATACCTGGATGCCTGATCATTTTGTATTAAAAATTTTTTCTAAGCTTTTTCACAGTCTTAGTTTTCATATGACCAACTCTAGGGAAAGATGGATTTAAAGATTTCAGCAAATTATTTCTTAAAGCTGATTTATTACCAGCATTAATAATAATAACAATTCTAAAGTTGTGTGAAAAATAGGCTAGTTCTTCTAAGAAAGGAATAGGGGCACAAATCATTTCCTGAATATTAAAGATGCAGAGCAGAAGCCCGTGGTGAAGTGAATACTTTCTTAAAGCAGTTTTATGTAATTAGTAAGAGAAAAGTTTGACAGCCTGTTGAGTTCTGTTAGCCAACTGTTTAGACCTCCGGAGAGAAAGGCTGAGCTCCAGTTGTGATCTGGAGCTGTGTCTGTCCTCTGCCTCAGTTTCCTGGTCTCATAATAGGAAAGTTAATAACACTTGTTCTGCCTGCCAGAGAGGAGGAAGCTTGAGCTCTGGGAGGGCAGGATCAGCCTCTGTCTACTGTACGCCTCCCCCACCCCATGTCTGACCTGGAACTTGCCTGTAGTAAGTGCTCAGTAAGTGTTTGCAGAATGAATGAATAAGAGCTTTCAACTTCAGAGCTCTGCTCTTCTGTTTATTTGGTCTTCTTGCCTTGATCTTTCTGCCTTTAGTTCCTTCTGCCCAGGGCTGGGGGTCTCAGCGAATAGACTCGTCTACTGAGGCATCAGCACTACTAAGGAAAGTAACCGCTAACATCCCCTGGGCTACCCACCAACACTCCACTCCAAAACACAGCAGTCATTTTGTTTCTGTGTTAGAGGTGCATCAGGAGAACTGTTAGGGTTAATTTCACTTGCTAAATCTTGAACTGAGGTCATCATTGCAGGTGTAAGAACAATGGAGCCAACTTAGTCTGAGGCATTGTGATGGCAGGTGAAAGATATGTAGTTGGACTGGATAAACTCTTGGAAAATACAAGTTCCACTCAGATACATGCTTGAAGGTATAAAAGAAGAAATTTTTAGGAAAAATTAATTCTGCTATTCTCCCCCACCGCCCGCCCCCCAAGGGGAAAAACGTTCACTTTCCTGTTCATACAGGCAAGAGCAGATTCCCAGATTCTGTTAGGGCTTCAAGGATAGCTCGTTCTCTTGTTCTTTCCATTCCTGCTTCAGCTTCTTGGCCTTGTCTCCGTTTCCCCCTTGCCGCCATCCCTCAATAAATTATTTCCTTCTGTTCTGGCTTCCATGTTGCTTTCTCTCCAAAACATTTCGTCTCATCCTTTAAAATGTCTAAGAGTTTCTAACCAATTTTCATTCACATGGTGAGCAGTCAGTAAAAGTTGTTCTTGTTTTTAATGTAAAAAAGAACACGTCTTAAACTAATTATAAGCTCACGTATAAATACATTGTTTGCAAATAAATTGTTAATTATTTTTAAGCTAGCAAACTTCATCATACACAGAAATGCTCCTGTTCACTTCAGAATGTCTTTGATGAAGCAGTAAAAATCAATTCTATCAAATCGCATCCCTTGACTACCCTACCTTTGAATATTCTATATTTGCATCATGGAAAAAAAGGGGGTGGCCCCCAGCAGAGAACTCACACTAAGAACCCTAACCTGCCCTCAACTGAGAGGCCCAGCTGCAGACTATCTGCATTAACTGATTGCTCCTCTCCCCACCCACGGAAATGATATTCTTAGGCTTACTTCAAGCAATAAATATAAACCAGTTTATTCATGACTAATCAATCCAAAAATGGTTGTAAAAGAGGGTCAGGACATATGGTCCTATCCCGAACATCTGAAGATGATGCCAGGAAAGAAAACCTGTGGGCTCCCAGTGGCGGTCATTTGGTGCTTGCTGCCCTAGGCATGCTCTCCAACAGGGTAAACCCAGGTTGCCGGGTGCTTCTAAGGTTCTGAACCCCCACTGCTGTTTCAATCAGAGCCATGTGTCCAGGACAGTCTTGATTTCACACCTCCTACTCCTTTGTTTGGTACAGTAATGCTTGCCAGGCTGGGAACCCTAATGCGGGGTTGGATGACACAGTCCCTCTTCAGACTCTTCACTTTTGATCTTGATATATTTTATAAATACTTGTAAATGGTTTAATGTTCATGTGAGTGTTAGTCGCTCAGTCGTGTCCGACTCTTTGAGACCCCATGGACTGTAGCCCACCAGGCCCCTTTGTCCATGGGATGCTCCAGGCAAGAGTACTGGAGTGGGTTGCCATTTCCTTCTCCAAATGTTCACGTAGTAGTGTTGTTAAAAGTTAGTAGCAAGTTGCTGAACATTTGAGGTCCAAATGTTTAACATATATTCTAAAATAAACTTGGGCTGTTTAGACCCCTCATAGGCTAAACTCATTCTAATTTTCCCCTATATTCTCCCTTTATTATCTTCTCCCCTTCTTTCCTTCCCTCCCTTCCTTCTTTTCTCTTTTTTTTATGTTTTGTTTGTTCCTTTTAGTAGATGTCTTCCTAAAAAATATATATCTAGAAGAAGATAAGAAAAGCTAATTAAGTCTCCTGGGTCTGGATGGATTATTTTCATCATGCATTTTTTGACTGTTTCAATTTCTGATCATGTGCCTATATACTTTTTCCCAATTTAAAAAAAAAAAAAAAAAAAGATTAACCAAAACAATATTTTACACTTTCTCTTTTTATTTTTTTACATGTCTCTTTTCCCCTCAGTTTTGAGGCTAGCCTATTTGTTCTTCCCAGAACAGCTTCCAAAGGGAAATGGGGATCAGGAAAGTTGATAGGAGCCAAATGCCCGTGTGTCCACAGCATGGATACAAGAGAATGGGTTAGCCTAATAGGATCAAGGAAGTTTTGGCCTTTCCCCCTTTTTTTCTAACTCAAGATGTAAACATATTTCCACACCATTAAGTATTTTATGACATCATTTCACATGGTTGTGCAGGAGTGCTAAGTTGTATTAATGTCTTGTACTGTAACTTATTTAATTAACACTCTGTATTAAACATTTGTGCTAACACCAGATTTGTCAGTGTTACAAATGATGCTGCAATAAACATTTTTGTAGCTAAATCCTTGTGCATAACTGTTCTTGTTCACATTAAATATCTCTTCTCAAAGGAGAATAAATATATTTCTCAAAGGAAAATAAATCAAAAGGCATACAAGTCCTAGGGCCTTTGATGTGTATATTGCTCCTGATATAATTTAAAATTTCTGTAAACAAGAGGAAATTTCCTCTATGTTTGTTAAGTTTTATTTACAATTTATGAACTTTGTGTTCGGAGTCTTTGCCCTCATATCTGTTGGTAGCTTAATATTTGCAATGATTTAGAATGTTATATCAAATATCAAATGTATATCAAATATAGAATGTATATCAAATATATAGACAAAACCCTCCTTTTCTAATATTTTTTAAATATTTTTTAAAAAGATAATTAATCTCTGGCTTGATATTTGCATTTAATGTTGGTGGTATTTATATGTTTTTGACACACAAAGATTTTTGGGTTTAAAGTAATCAGGGCTTCCCTAGTGGCTCAGATCTATCAATATTTTCTTTTCTGAAGAATGACCCTTTCCACATAGAACTTTGAAATTTATTTCATATTTCCCTCTAATAAAAAAGTTTTAAAGATAAAGTTTACATACATATTTACAGTGAAATTCTCAAATCTCAAGTGGCTTATTCATTGAGTTTTGATCAATGAAAATGCATAAATCTACAAAGATTTAAAAATTCAAAGGGTACGATTTCTCTTTAAGCTGGTGGTTGCACATATTGATGAATATATGTTAATCATTAATATATTCACATAATATATTAATCAGTGGATTGTACACTTTAAATGGGTGAATTATATGGCATGTGAATTTTATCCAAATAAAACTATTAAAATATGTGTATAAAGAAATTAACATCATCCCAGAAAGTTCCCCAGTGTCCCTCCCCCATAAATCCTTACTCTCACTTTACACCAAAGGCAACCACAGTGTTTAGTTTGTTCTCTGTCAGTTAGTTTCGCCTGGTTTAGAACTTCATATACATGGAATCATACAGCATGCACTCTTTTGTGTAACGTTTGTTTCACTCAACATGATATTTAAAAAATTCATCTGTGTTGGTGTGTTCCAAGAGTTTCTTTTGGTTGTCCAGAGTAATATTTCATTATGTGTCTATATTACAGTTTGCGTGTCCATCCTCTACTGATGGACATCTAAACTATTTTCAGTTTGGAGCCATTATGAACATTCTTGTACATGCGCTTTTATGGGCATATGCTTTCCTTTCCTTTGGGGAAATACCTAGAGGTGGAATTGCTGAGTCATAGTGTGAATATTGCCTGGAGAATCCCAGGGACGGCGGAGCCTGGTGGGCTGCCGTCTACGGGGTCGCGCAGAGTCGGACACAACTGAAGCAACTTAGCAGCAGCATAAACCCATAAACCCGTCTATGGGTTTCCCTGGTAGCTCAGATGGTAAAGAATCTGCCTGTGATGCCGGAGACCTGGGTTCAATTCCTGCGTTGGGCAGATCCCCTGGAGGAGGGCATGACAACCCACTCTAGTATCTTGCCTGGAAAATTCCATGGACAGAGGAGCCTGGTGGATTACAATCAATGGGGTCACAAAGAGTCGGACACGACTGAGTGACAAACACAGCACACGGTGTGAATATACGCTTTCATTTCATTTCATTTCTGGGGGAAATACCTAGGGCTGGCATTGCTGAGTCAGAGGACATATATATAGACTTAGTTTTATAAGAAACTGCCAGACTTTTTTCCAAAGTAGTTGTATCATTTTATACTCCCACCAACAATGCATCAGAGTTTCAGTTGCTCCGTATTCTCGTCAACTTTTGATGTTGTCAGTCTTTTTCATTCTAGCCATTTTCTGTTGGGTGTGCAGTGGTGGCTTATTATAGTTATAATTTACATTCCCTTGATGACTTAAATTACTAAACTTTTTAAAAATGTATTTCTTGTCTTTTTAGTTTTAATGGTTTTGTATGTATATTTTTACACCTATTTATCCATCTAATGTTACTTTTATTATATGCTCAGTTGCTAAGTCGTGCCCTACTCTTTGAAGCTCCATGGACTGTAGCCCCCCAGGCTCCTCTGTCCATGGGATTTCCCAGGCAAGAATACAGGAGTGGGTTGCTATTACCTTCTCCAGGGTATCTTCCTGATCCAGAGATAAAACCCATGGATTCTGCCATTCTCCTGCTTTGCAGGTGGATTCTTAACCACTGAGCCATCTGAATCTCTAAATTTATATTTTCTTAATAGTTAACCCAGCCTAGTTTATTAAATAATAATTTTTCCCTACTGACTTGCAATGCTGTGTTTATTGTAGATTAAGCTCTTGTGGTTAATATAGTTTCAGAATATCCATTCTGTGCAACTGATTTGTACATTTATATATTTGTTCTTTTGTCAGTTCCACACCATTTTATTTACACCTGCTTTCTAAAATTGTTTAATACATGGCAGGGCCACTTTCTCTTCATTACTTTTCATGTTCAACATTTTCTTTGCTATTTATACCTAGGTATTCTTTCAGTAAACATTATAGTGATAATATCAAATTCTGAAAAGAATCTTATGAAATTTGAAATTTCATATTATTGAAATTATTTCAAGTCATAAAATTTCAATCTTATTGAAAGTATTTTGAGATACAAACTAATTTGAAAAATACTGACATTGTTGCCATGGAACAATATCCAAATTCTCTTCTATATTTGTCAGTAACATTTTGTAGTTTTTATTATATAGATCCTTTACTTTCTCATTAAAACTATTCCAAGGAATTTAATAGAGGTTTTCAATGTCATCATTGCTTATTTTTACTATTGTAGTTTGATTTTTAAAAATTATACCTTCTAACTGGATAGTATTTCTATGTAGAAAATCTACTGGCTTTTGTGTCTCTTTTGTACATTTAGCAGTTTTCTGCTAGGATGTTTACTGTTTAACTGGTGAGAACTTCCTTCCAGTTAAAAATCAAATAAAATTGGCAATGAACTGTATCCCTGCTTTGTTCCTGATTTTAATACTATTATGTTAGTATTTCATTCTCATAGGTGGTTTTGAAATAAATATTTTGTCATTGTTAAGGAGTTCTTAAATTTCTGGTCATTTAAAAATAAGGACTAGTTGACTTTTCTGCATCTGTTGAGAATCTCATTTGGATTTTCTTTTTAAACTGGTGGATACGATATATTATACTGTTGGATTTTTCAAATATTAAGACATAAAACCTTTTCACTCTAGGTTAAATCCTTTTGGGGTTATTCTCTTGATACTCTGTCATCTGTGTTTGGATTTGTTCTCTATGTTCATAATTTAGATAGATTCATTATTTTCTTTTTTTGAGCTGTCTTTTTTAGGTTTTGACATCAAGGTTATCTTTGTGAAGTAAATTAGATACACATTCCAAGCCTTTCAGTGTTTTTAAATAATTATTGAAGCATAGTAATTACCTAATCCTAAAGATCTCAAAGATTTTCCCTATAGAGTTTTCTAGGCCTGGACATTTTTTCCCAGGAGGGAATTCTCTCCATCTTTTCTTCCGTTAGTTTCTTCAGTGTGATTAATGTATTTAGGCTTAATATTTCCAATTTTTGCAATATGTACATTTACAGAAGATGGTTTCATCTAAGTTAAAATTCATAACTTACAATTTTGCTAAGTGTTATCTTATGTTTAAACTATATCCTCATCTGACGTTGAATCTCTTATTTATATTTCTATTTTATTATTTGCAAGTTTTTCCTTTCTTTACTTTCTCTAAAGTTTGTCTATCTTATTGTTTTTAAATAAGCCCTCAAATTAATTTTATAAATTTTCCTATATTCTAACTCATTTAATCTTGTTGTTGCCTTTATTTTTTTCTTTCTCTTGACTTTTGAGGGATTTTATTTTTGTTGTTGTTATTAAATCCTTGGACTGAAAGCTTTCATTTTACCTTTCCTTAAAGATAATGAAAACTTGAAGACCATGATTTCATCTTTCAGGATACTTTAATAACATTTCATAAATTTTGATGTGGTGTGTTCTTATTTTAGTTATCTTCTAACTGCCACGATCTTATACTTTAATTGTTATTTTGTTTTAATTTCTATTTATTAATAGTGTTATTGCCCTCTGATCAAAGAATTCAGCTTGTGTAATTACTGCTTCTTAGACTATCTCCTATTTATGGTTGTATGCATTGCAAATACCTTCTCCTGTTTTATAATTTCTTTCTATTGTGTTTGTATGTCCTATATTTTCTCCTCAAAGTTGCAAGCTTGCTTTCACATTTAGGGCTTGAGTCTTTATGGCTGGGTGAGTAGGAGTCTATTTTCTCCTTTCTCCCACATGGGTAACCAGCTTTCTCAGTCCCTCTGTTTCCCCCATTGTTTGTGATGTACAGAGAGTTTCCTCACGTGTATAGGTCACTCCTGGGATTTTGTTCTGTTCCATTCATCTATTTTTCTGTCCCCTGAGTCAATACCATCATGGTCTTTTAAAATATCAAAACATCTAATAAGACAAATCTACCTTCTTCTTCAAAGTTGTCTTGACTCTTCTTGTCCCTTTCACAAGAATTTCAGAATTATCTTATTAGGAATCACACACAAATACACACACATTTTGAGGATTTTTAAAATTAAAATTGCTGTAAGCCCATAAATCTATATGGAGAAAATTGACATTTTTATGTTACTGAGTACTCTAAACAATGAACATGGTATTTCTCTACATTTATTTAGGTCTTTATATTGTTCAATAATGCTTTTATAATTTTTTTCACAGAGGTCTTGCACTTGTTTTAATAAATTTAATGCTAAGTGTCACATAATTTCTACTATGGTCAATAGAATTCTTTTTTCCTATTACATTTTCTAATTAGTGACTACTGCTAAGAAAGATATTGATTTTGTGTGATCTTTTTATCTAGCATCTTCACTGAACACTGTTTAACTCTAAGAATTTCTCTGTGAATCTTCTTGAATTTTTTATGTAGACAATTACATTTTATACAAACAAGAACAATTTTCTTTCTCTTTTGGTCTCTGTCTCCCTCCTATCTTTGCTATTGCAAAGAAGACCAGTCAAGACCCTTAGTACTATGCTGAATACAGGCTTAAAACTGGTATCCTTATGTTATTCCTGACTTAGTGGACATGCCTTTAAAATATAACCAGTTGGTATAATATTTGTAAAATTTTCATATATAGCCTTTGTCAGGTAAAGAAAGTTAACTTCGATACCTAGTTTGCAAACATTCTTCTTTAACCACAAATGAATTCTGCATTCCATGAAATGTCTTTTCTGCATTTCTCAAAGTGACACTAAAATATAAAAAATAAAGGAAAAGGCTTTTTGTCTCTTTTAACCTTTAGTAGGATTTGTAATTTCAAATTATACTTTCAATTTCAGACTAAGTCCTATTTGGTCATGATGTTTTCCTTAAGATTTTATATCCACATGAAAAGTGAGATTAAATAAATTTTTCTTTACTTGTACTTTACTTGTCTGATTTTAGTATGTCAAAAAATAAGTTAAATAATGCTCTTCCTTTCTTCCCCCTCATTCTCTGAAATGGTTTTTTTTGTTTGTTTGTTTCTAAACAGTGTTTATATTTTTGAAAATCTGGTAAAACTATTTGGGCCTTGTTTCTTTGAAAGATGGAGACCTTTTGATTAACAATTTGTTTATTAGCTAAGGCTTTATTCTGATTTCATCTGAATAAATTACCAAAATTTATTTGTTCTTTTTTAAAAATTATCAATTTCTTCCACATTTCATTACATTTATTGACATTAAGTTTTTAATAGCATTCTTTTATTTACTGACATTAAGTTTTTAATAGCATTCTTTTACATATTTATCTCCATTGAATCTATTTCTAACCTCTTTTTATTCCAATTTTCTGTTTGTGGGGTTTGATTTTTTTTCCCCATTTTTCAGTTTTGCTCACGATTTGTCTATTTCTATAAGTTGTTTCAAGAAGTCAACTTTGGGTTTTATTCATTCTCCCTATATAATATTTATTTAATTTTTCCTCTAATATTTATGATTTTCGTATTTCTAGTTTAGATTTTTCTGCTGCTCCTGTTTTCTTAGGTTGATCACTTTATTTACTGAATATATTTTTAAGGTATTATGTATCCATTGTTCTTTTGACTACAACAAAGACCCTAGCATTTTTTTTTCTCCTTATTTTTTTAATTGGAGGATAATTGCTTTACAATAGTGTGTTAGTTTCTGCTGTACAACAGCATGAATCAGCTGTATGTGTGCGCACAGCCCCTCCCTTTGAACCTATCCCCACTCCATCCCACCCCTTTAGGTGGGATGAGCTGAGCTACTGTGCTGTACAGCGGCTTCCCACTAGCTGTTTTGCACAGGGCTGCCGTCTATGGGGTCGCACAGAGTCGGACCGACTCCAGTGACTTGGCAGCAGGAGCAGCGGTGTATATATGTCAATCCTCTTCTCCCAATTTGTCTCACCCTCCTGTTCCCTCTCTGTGTCCACATGTCCATTCTCTGAGTCTGTGTCTCTTTTCCTGCCCGACAAACAGGCTCACCTGTACCATCTTTCTAGATTTCCATTCACATCCCAGTACTTTTTAGTAAACTGGTGAATCCTGCTTCCTATCTTGTTATTTTTGTTTCAGAGTTGTAATTTCACTCTTTTTAAATATTAAAAAAAGGTTTTTGGGATTTTTTTTGCAATCAATAGCTGGCTATATTTACTAAAATTTAGTTTAGTAGTTCTTTTAGTTCTTTTAGATGATCAGTAATTGGTAAACCCTTGGTCTTGGCATGTCTAAAATGTCTTTCTCAGGATATTGAATTCTGGATTGACAATTACTTTCTCTCTTCACTTGGAACATATTCATTGTCTTCTAGTATCTATTGTTGTCATGAGAAGGCTGTCATCAAACTAATTTTCATTCCTTTGCAGGTAATTCTCTTTTACTTCTATTAACTTCAGACTATCTTTTTCCTTAATGTTCTGAAATTTTGCTACCATGTGCTTAGGTTGAATTTATTCTTATTTCCATGCTTGGTACTCAAATGTAATTTTGATTTGAAATCTTCAAGTCTGAAAATGTCTCAGAAGGATCTCTTTAAATACTGCTTGACTGTCCTTTCCTTGCTCTTCCTTCAGAATTCCCCCTAGATAATGATCAGTGAGTGTCTCTAAATCAATCCTCCACACCTCTGAATACTTTCTCTTTCTTTGCCTAGACTCTGGGTGTGTTCTTGGTACCCTCTCCACCTTACTACTGTGCTCTTCACCTTTACTCAGACCATAAATTTTCTCATCCAGGGCATCTTAAATTTCAATGATTGCATTATTCATTTCTGAGATTTCTAGTTGAGTCTTTAAAAATAATAATAAACCTGGTATTGTTTTATAATTTCCTAATATTTTTTATCCTTCTCTTTAAATACCTTAGATGTACTTATTCTAAAGTCTTTGTTAGGCTGATTCATAAAGTTAGTTTCAATGTGGAATAAAATCTTGTCCTGATTATCGACTTCATTGACTGTCTTTCTGAGCATTAAATTTCTCCATGTATTTTGGAATTGAATGTGCAGGCTCATTTCAGGTGGAAGTCATATTTGTTTTGTTTCTATTTTCTTTCTCTCTCTTCTTCACTCATCCCTCACTTTTCTTCCACTATCTCAGTTCTCCCACTCAGTCCTCCACTTCTCGACTTCAAACCAGAGTTTCTGATGGCATTTCAGGGTCACTGCTGTATGGCAATGACAGGGACACAGCAGATCCAATCACTGACTCATTCCCAAGCAACAGGCCATGTCTGCATCCTCCTACACCTCTGGGCCTGCAACTTCTAGCAGTTAGATCCCAGGCAGCTCCCTGCAACCACAGCCTCTCTACCCAAGTTTGGGAAAGTGAATTCCATGTACTTGTAGTTGTTCAATTGCCAGTTGTGTCCAGCTCTTTGCAACCTCACGTACGCCAGGTCTCCCTGTCCCTCACCATCTCTGGGTGTTTGCCCAAGTTCATGGCCATGGCATCAGTGATGCCATCCAGTCATTTCATCCTCTGACACCCTCTTCTCCTTCTGCCCTCAATCTTTCCCAGCATCAGGGACTTCAAGTATTTCCCATCATAAAATCATAAGCTCCTTAAGGAGAGGGACTGTATATATTTTGATCACCACTGTATACCCAGTGCATGAGATAATGCCAACATATAGTAAGTTGAATGAATGAATGATGATTAACATGTTGTGCATATGTGCATGCCAACTCACTTCAGTTGTGTCCCATTCTTTGCGACCCTATGCACGATAGCTGTCCATGGGATTCTCCCAGCAAGAATACTCGAGTGGTTGCCAGGTCCTTCTCCAGGGGAACTTCCCAACCCAGGGATCGAACCCACATGTGCCTGTGGCTCCTGCATTACACGCAGATTCTTTACCCCTTAGCCACTGGGGAAGCCCCAGTACACTGTGCTGCTGCTAAGTCACTTCAGTCGTGTCCGACTCTGTGCGACCCCATAGACGGCAGCCCACCAGGCTCCACCGTCCCTGGGATTCTCCAGGCAAGAACACTGGAGTGGGCTGCCATTTCCTTCTCCAATGCATGAAGGTGAAAAGTGAAAGTGAAGTCGCTCAGTCATGTCCGACTCTTAGCGACTCCCAGGGACTGCAGCCTTCTAGGCTCCTCCGTCCATGGGATTTTCCAGGCAAGAGTACTGGAGTGGGGTGCCATTGCCTTCTCCCCAGTATACTGTAAACATGACTAAAATTTTGGAGTTGAACCTGGGACTTTGTTTATTCCTGGTCCCCCTGGAGCATGGTTAATCTAATACAGAGGATAATTTGCATCTATAGAGGAGAAGGGACACTGGTGCTAGTAAAGACCTTGGTTTCAGGATGCCTCTGCTCCTTGCCTAGCTAAATCAATTAATCATCCTAAGGCCAGAATTCCTCTTTTATAAGATGAACATCCATGGTTGGATGGCAGCACTCTGTGCAGATGGTGTCCAGCTTTGTCAGCCTGGGTGTCTGAGTGAGAATAATCGAGCAGATCTGCAGCTGATGGATATGTAGTGTGAACGAAAAACAAGTTAATTGTTTTTAAGACACCAAATGTTTAGAGCTGTTTGTTACCTACGTAACCCAGGCTATCCCGGTGACACAATTACTTACCTGTATTCCTCCTCTCCACAGAGTTTGAACTATTGGGGGAAGGATCCTCTTTTTTTGCCCTACTGTTCCCCAATATTCAGTTTAGTATGTAAATATGATCATGACAGGCACATTAAAAGCCAGTAATTATCCCACAGTTGCAGTCTTCCAACATTCTGAGAAAACTGTGACATTTGTCTAGAATCCTCAGGACACTATTTTCAGAAGTGTCATAGTACTCTTCATGGAAACGGGAAGACAAAACTTTTGACCTGAACATAATTTAATTTTTGCATGATGACATGCAACATTATCACATGCCTCAGTGACTCAGTGATGCCCCCACAGGAAATGCCCTCTGAGGGTGATGCTTGGTCCTGGGTTTCTGGGGAGCTGACCTGCTGATGGTGGTGTGCGGCCTGGGGTGGAGAGCCCAGCCACCTTCCTAACTTGTTCCCCAACGTTCCCTCAAGGTGGAAAGCAAGAAAACTAAGAATGCAGAAGGACAATGACTACACAATTCAGTTCTGAGTTGATCTACAAAAGGTTTAGCAGTGCCCTGAGAAAAGTGCAAACGGCCCAAGGAATCTCTTCCGGGAGTGGTGGACTTCTGTTTCTTGGTTGTTATCGCGGTTGTTGTTTTTACCAATGGAAGCATGCTTCGTTGAATTTAAAAGGCAAAAAGTACTTGTGATTTCACAGATGTTTGCCCTGCTATAAATATTAAACTTCATTATATAATTGTTAATGATTTAAGGGAAATAACCAACATAAACAAAATATGGCCTGCTTTCCTGTTCAAGTCACAAAAGTCTTCCTCACTGTGATTCTCTGCTTATATGGGCTTCCTAAGTGGCTTAGTGGTAAAGAATCTGCCTGCTAATGCAGAAGACACCAGAGATGGGGGTTCCATCCCTGGGTTGGGAAGATCCCCTGGAGAAGGAAATGGCTACCCACTCCAGTATTCTTGCCTGGAAAATTCTATGGAATTTTGAGATACTCAAGTGGGAATTTGAGATACTCAGCTAATAAAATGTTATATAGAGTCATCTTTCAGTGGAGCAAGTTATAAAAAGCACAGTGATTTTTGAATAAAAGAGAGCTTCTAGAATGTGTATGAAGAGCCAGAAAACAGAGTTCTCTTAGGCCAGTGAAACATCTCTCTTCCCCACCCCATAGGGCTTCCTGATTTAGTGAATAAAAATACACAACGCCCACATAAATGGGAATTTGAAATACAAATGAAGACTTTTTAGTGTATCCCACATAGCGCAGGACTGTGTGCTGAGTTGCTTAGTCACATCTGACTCTTTGCAACCCCATGGACTGCAGCCCGCCAGGCTCCTCTGTCCATGGGGATTATCCAGGCAAGAATACTGGAGTGGGTTGCCATAGCATATCAGATATACTTATACTAAAAACTTTTTGCTGTTTATCTGAAATTCAGGTTTACCTGGGCATCCTTTACTTTACCTGGCAGCCCTTACCCACCTCACCTCACTTTTTTTAACCCTCACTTTGCACTGTCACCAGGAAAGAAGTTGGCCAGCCTCTGCCCCAAACTCGATACTAGTAAGCTTGCATGAATGTGTTTTCAGTTACACATTGTGAGGCTTATAAAGAGAACAGGGTCACCAACCAATGGGTCTCAAACCCACTGCACCCTTGTAAAGCAACGTGGCCTCTAGAACTTCTCCAGGGGGAGGGCTGTGTGGGCTGGCCCCATAACACCCTATTTTAGTCACTGTCATTAGCGCTGGAGAAGAAACACACTGGTCATGAGATTCACCTTGGACCATGTCACAAGAGAGTCAAAACTAAATGCTTGAAAGAAAGCTTGGGAGAAAAGATCTGTCTCCTGAGCCGGAGTCTCTGGACTCCTCCTTCTGAAACAGGGCTGTATTTTGTTTGCAGTCAAAACCCCTGACAGCTTCCCTGCACAGAGATTGAGCAGCACTTTTTTTGGACCTAAAAAAGAGACTGAGTGATTTCAGGGACGTGTTCAGGCACTGCCACAAGACCAGGACTGCGGAGAGGTAGGAGACACCTGCTCTACTGAGCTGGTGGTGCAGACACACAGGTCGACTCTCTCCTCACTCCCTCCTGCTGGGCATGGCCCCACTTTGCAAACCGGGAAACAGAGGCTCAGAGAACTGAAGCCCCCTCGCTCAGAGTCACATAGCTCCTAGCAGAGCTTGGGTTCAAATTCAGGCTTCTGGGGCCACAGAAGGCTAAGCCCTACTTCCACACCACCAGTATTCCTCTCTGGGAAGAGGGAGGTCTAAAGAATGCCAGGTTCATAGGCTGTTCTACAAGAGATTACAGGATGTCATGGGGTAGGCTCATCCCTAATCCATTTCTGAGAGGGCAGTAGAGGTTACGAGGTAAAACAAAATGAAAACAGACTTCTGAGCTGGACACACCTGGGTTCAAATCCTGCCTCCACCGCCTTTTAGTTTTGTTACCTAATTTTTCTTCATCAGTCAGGATCCCAGCAGGAAAATGAATGCACAGACCAGGGATTTAACTGAGGAGAGTTTAATGGAGGGAATATTACCTGAAGCACTGGCAGCCAACAGGGGAGGCCGAAGGAAAAGATCTGGCACTAGCAGGAAGCCCGACCTGCCCTCCCCCTCCCCAGGCCTGCAGGGCAAGGGAGGGAAGATTTTATTGGATCCTGCTGAAAGTCGAGACCATAAAATAGGGGGCCGCCTGACGAGCCACAGCCCCGGAGGGCACAGTCACTGTCGGACGCTGGAACAGAGGTCTCAACCTTGGCCTCTCCTTCTTTGGCCAGAAGCCCAGGTTATCTCTCTGTGGAGGTCATCTTCGCTGGGCCCGGAGCAGGCGGACATGGATGGAAGGGGTGGGGGTGGGGTGTTGTAATCAGAGAGCTCAAGCTGAGCATCGGTTTGCTTTTTTTAAAAATGGAAATCGCAGTCCTGAGCATGTGGCGTTGTTGTGCAGATGAGGAATAAATGGACTGAGTCAACAAGAATTTAGCAAGCACCTACTATGTGCCAGGCTCTCTCTCGCAGATGCAGTGGTGACCGAAACAGTATCTCTGCCCTCGTGGCGATTATACATACAAGAAAGCCAGACGTTACATAAGCACAAGGGGAAGGAGATAAAATATTACCAGAGGGTGCTCATAAATAGTAGCTGTAATTATTTTTTCAAGTCTCATGTCACATTATACTTTTCAATTTCTCACAACAAAATTTATTAACAACTTTTACCATCAGGCTAGTTTTCCCCACTGTATTACAAAGTTCTGAGCACCCTGAAAAGAGAAAACAGCTGTTACTATCTGTATTAGTTGGGGTTCTCTAGTGAGACACAACCTACAGGAGGGAAGGAGAGGGAGCAAGAGAGAGAGATTTAATATAAGGAATTGACTCGTGCCATCATGGACACTGGCAAGTTCTCAGATCAGCAGTCAACAGGCTGAAGACCCAGGAGAGCTGATGGTATGGTTCCAGTCTGAAGGCCAACAGGCTTGAGACCCAGGAAGAGCTGATGTTTCTGTTCAAGTCTTAAGGCAAAGGACTTCAACTGATGGGATAAGGCCCACCCACTTTAGTAGAGCAATCTGCTTTACTCAGTCTGTTGATTAAAATGTTAAGTTCATCCAACAACATCCAGAATAATATTTTAACCAATCATCTGGGCAGTGTGTAGCCCAGTCACATTGACACAGAAAATTAACTATCTCACTGCTTTAGAGTCAAAAATTCTTTAAGTTGCCCCTCTGTCTTCTTCCTGCCTAAATCTGACCTCTGTCTTTCATCTGGAGTTTCTCCAGTTGCAGCTTCCAGGTCACCTGCCTCAAACTCTTGTAGGAGTTTGTTAATTGCACAGATTGCAGGGCCCAGCCAGGCCTCCCTGGGAGAATGCCTGGGAGGTAGACTGAGGAATCAGGCCATTTTTAAGCCCTTTGACCATCTAATAGTGTCCCCTCTCTGACCTGCCAGATACCAAGAAGAGGAGGTGAAGAAAACTCTCCAGGGGAAGGTCTGTTCTGAGGAACAGGGAGGCCTCCAAAGGCACAGGGGAGAAGGGCCTCTGTAGTGAGGCAGAGCCGCAAGCAGAGTGGGGAAAGAAGGAGGCTTCTGAATGAAGCCATGGATTGAAGAAGGTTCTATTTGTGGTGGCTTTGGGGCTGCTAACAACAGACGTACTTGAAGGCCCAGCTGGATCCGCCTACTTCTCCACCACTCCAAACTCACTGTGCTCCCTCCCTTGCTCACTATACTGGTCACACTGAGCTTCCTGCGGTTCCTCAAATAGCTGACCTCTTTCCTGCCTCAGGACCTTGGCTTGCGCTGTTCTCTCTGCCAAGAGCACTCTTACACCTTTCTGTGTAGCTGGCTCCTTCCCATCCTTCATGGTTCACCTTAAGGGAAGCCTTCTTTAAAGGGCCCTCAGCATCCCACCCCATTCCACACAGATGCTCCCTCTCAGCCTCTGTTGTTCCACCTGCTTGTTTCCCCCAGAGAATCTATGAAGATGTGTGGTTTTTAAAATGTTAAGTGAAGCAGGAGCAAATTTTATAGGCTACATACTTACAGGTGTAAAATGTAGTCAATTATATTTTGTAATTATTCTTTGTCATAAGAAAAACAATCTAGTCTTCTTGGGATAAAGTTGCTCAGCTTAATGATTATGGAATAATTTCAGATTATCCATTCAGTCAAATGTTGCATTCTGCCCTTGTGTCTCTTTCTCAAAATACTGATTTTGCTAAGATGTAGGGTCCCCTTAGCCAATGATCACTGACATTCATCACCCTGGCTTCCTCACAAATAATCCAGGTCTTGTTGTGGCCTCCCATGGTCTCTGGCATCTTCCTTTCCCCAAATTTCCTGGGCCCTGCCTGTGGGCAAGGGGGCTCTTGGCTACTCTTTCTGCACCTCGCCATGAGTCTGTTCTGGGCCCATCCTGTATGCATCACTCAGCCACACCTCTTTACCCTCACACACAGGCTTCTCTGGGAAGTTGCTTATGGTAGGGGTGCAAATCCCCTCTTTTCTGAGGTTAGCCAATTTTTCATCGGGTTTCTCTGATTTGCTGAGTCTGGAACCTGACTGGAGATGGAGGGAGACCCACAGTCAGCATCCCCATTTCTCCCTCTCCTGATTCTTCTGTCCCAAGCTGGGAGAGTTTTATCTGGGGTAGGGGGAGGTCAGTGGGTGGGAATACTCTTCTTGGACCACGGTACATAGTTGATGGTGCAGAGTTGATGATACAGAGTTGGTGGTACAGGGTTTCAGATGGTACTCATATCAGTATGAGTTTTCTATCTTGGAGGATAACTCCTGCCCAGAATAACCTTGGAGAAAGTGCCAAAGAACTTAGTTTGGTGAGAGTTTCAAATGTCCCCTGCGAAGTAGTCGTCCCCTCTCCTCCTGAGTGAGAGCACTGCTCTCTGTGAGCCAGGAGTGAAATAAACACACAAAGTGTCGCACTGGCCACAAGCTCCAATCACCTTTGAATTTTATGGGAAGGCAAAAAATAAACATCGGTTATCAGTCATAAGCCTTAAAAAAATGGACTCTTTGTTCATGTCAGTGCTAAAGACTCAGAAATCTCAAAGATAGCTGATAAAAAGCTTATTCCCAGTTTCACCCAAGTCCCTGAAATACCCTGGAGAAAGCATGATGATTACTTTCTACAAGGGCCCTCCCTGGGCACAGGAGCCCTCTGGGTGTAGCAAGAATCACTGGGGACCTTCCTTCTGACAAATGAACACTTGCACTGACTCTGACTCCGGCTTTGCTTCTTTCCCTTAAGGTGAGGTGGGTGAGTTGGGGAAAGGACAGAGGAAGAGGGTTATGTTTGGGAAAGGGGTGACCATCTGGAAGTTAAAAACAGTGAGAGCCAAAAATTGAGTAAAGTGATGTATTTAAAAGACTGTGTTTGACAGGATCTTATGATGATAATATAGTTCTCAAATCACACATAACTGGTGTTCAATAAACTTGGGGCATGAGTATATTAGTAAATAATGAATATTCATAACTATGAGCTTAAGAAAGCTGGCCTGGGAGCTGGAATATTCCTTTATTATATTGTTTCTATAGAAAAATATGTTTTGCATTCCAAACAACTGACTTTAACTGGATTTTTGCAGAAGTTGGGGTTGCTGCCATGGGGGTGGGTTACATGACACAAACCACAGTCTCTAGCCTGGGCCTCTTGTGACCAACCCACACATTTAGAAGCCTACGGGGTCAGCTCAGGAAAGTAGCCATTGGCTGAGGGACAAGTATTGCTTACAGGATGATACCCTAGGATGTAAACTCACAACAGAGAGCAGGAAAATGGTAAATAAAACCCAGCCTTTCTGCTTTAAAGTCAATTGCAACTTGGTTAACCATTAACCATTCATTCACTCATTGCTCATTCAAAAATAACTGGGTAATCTCCATTGTCTCTCTCAACAAATGCTCTGAAAAAACACCAAAGGGGTTTTTTAAAATTGCATTAACTTATAAGGACAGAAAGGACAGGAAAATAGATAACAACAGAGATATCAACAGAACTGTGGAAGACAGAAAGTGGGCTTGGGATGGGGCACATGTACTTAGCGGAGCAGAAAGAGCCCAAGTGAGGTGCTTATTGTAGAGGGTGACACGGGGAATGGCAGGTGTGGGGGTGGAGGTCTCTCTACAGACCCCTGTGAGGCTCAGCATCTGGGGGCACCAGTTAGCAGGAGTAAGAGTGAGGGGTGAGGCTGAAACCAGGGAGATAACTTACAAATCTGAATCAAGAGGCTCATCCCCTAAGTAGCTCATCCGACCCCTAACAGCCAGGTGGCTACCCTCCCACCCTGAGAAGCTTCTTTTAAAGGAAAATTGAAACTGGGGAAGTTCAGGACATGAAGATTCCAGGCAGGGCATGGACTTGGATGAAAATTAGCAGCTTCAGTGAGGCTCTGGGATTCTAAACTTTGGGATTCACAGTACCATTTCTTACCCTACTCACAGACAGCCTCGATCAGAGGGAAGTTGGAGAAAAAACAGGGATGTTAACATCGAGGTCTTCCAGTGAAGAATCCATCACATCACCCTGGGGCATCACCACCATGCCCCGTGGCTCAGTTCACTTCAGTTGAGTCGCTCAGTCGTGTCCGACTCTTTGCAACCCCATGCATCGCAGCACACCAGGCCTCCTTGTCCATCACCAACTCCCGGAGTTCACTCAGACTCACGGCCATCGAGTCAGTGATGCCATCCAGCCATCTCATCCTCTGTCGTCCCCTTCTCCTCTTGCCTCCAATCCCTCCCAGCATCAGGGTCTTTTACAGTGAGTCAACTCTTCACATGAGGTGGCCAAAGTACTGGAGTTTCAGCTTCAGCATCAGTCTTTCCAAAGAATACCCAGGACTGATCTCCTTTAGGATGGACTAGTTGGATCGCCTCGCAGTCCAAGGGACTCTCAAGAGTCTTCTCCAACACCACAGTTCAAAAGCATCAATTCTTGGGTGCTCAGCTTTCTTTACAGTCCAACTCTCACATCCATACATGACCACGGGAAAAACCATAGCCTTGACTAGATGGGCTTTTGTTGGCAAAGTAATGTCTCTGCTTTTGAATATGCTATCTAGGTTGGTCATAACTTTCCTTCCAAGGAGTAAGCATCTTTTAATTTCATGGCTGCAATCACCATCTGCAGTGATTTTGGAGCCCCCAAAAATAAAGTCAGCCACTGTTTCCACTGTTTCCCCATCTATCTGCCATGAAGTGATGGGACCAAATGCCATGATCTTAGTTTTCAGAATGTTGAGCTTTAAGCCAACTCTTTCACTCTCCTCTTTCACTTTCAACAAGAGGCTTTTTAGTTCCTCTTCACTTTCTGCCATAAGGGTGGTGTCATCTGCATATCTGAGGTTATTGATATTTCTCCCAGCAATCTTGATTCCAGCTTGTGTTTCTTCCAGTCCAGCGTTTCTCATGGTGTACTCTGCAAATAAGTTAAATAAGCAGGGTGACAATATACAGCCTTGACGGACTCCTTTTCATATTTGGAACCAGTCTGTTGTTCCATGTCCACTTCTAACTGTTGCTTCCTGACCTGCAGGAAGGTTTCTCAAGTGGCAGGTCAGGTTGTCTGGTATTCCCATCTCTTGAAGAATTTTCCACAGTTTATTTTGATCCACACAGTCAAAGGCTTTGGCATAGTCAATAAAGCAGAAATAGATGTTTTTCTGGAACTCTCTTGTTTTTTCCATGATCCAGCGGATGTTGGCAATTTGATCTCTGGTTCCTCTGCCTTTTCTAAAACCAGCTTGAGCATCTGGAAGTTCACGGTTCACGTATTGCTGAAGCCTGGTTTGGAGAATTTTGAGCATTACTTTACTAGCACTGCAAGAAGATCCAACCAGTCCATTCTGAAGGAGATCAATCCTGGAATTTCTTTAGAAGGAAAGATGCTAAAGCTGAAACTCCAGTATTTTGGCCACCTCATGCGAAGAGTTGACTCATTGGAGAAGACTCTGATGCTGGGAGGAATTGAGGGCAGGAGGAGAAGGGGACAACAGAGGATGAGATGGCTGGATGGCATCACTGACTCGATGGATGCGAGTCTGAGTGACCTCCGGGAGCTGGTGATTGACAGGGAGGCCTGGCCTGCTGTGGTTCATGGGGTCGCAAAGAGTTGGACACGACTGAGCGACTGATCTGATCTGATTACTAGCATGTAAACAGTGTCAGACTTTATTTTTGGGGGCTCCAAAATCATTGCAGATGGTGATTGCAGCCATGAAATTAAAAGACGCTTACTCCTTGGAAGGAAAGTTATGACCAACCTAGATAGCATATTCAAAAGCAGAGACATTACTTTGCCAACAAAGATTCGTCTAGTCAAGGCTATGGTTTTTCCTGTGGTCATGTATGGATGTGAGAGTTGGACTGTGAAGAAAGCTGAGCACCAAAGAATTGATGCTTTTGAACTGTGGTGTTGGAGAAGACTCTTGAGAGTCCCCTGGACAGCAAGGAGATCCAACCAGTCCATTCTGAAGGAGATCTGCCCTGGGATTTCCTTGAAAGGAATGATGCTAGAGCTGAAACTCCAGTACTTTGGCCACCTCATGAGAAGAGTTGACTCATTGGAAAAGACTCTGATGCTGGGAGGGATTAGGGGCAAGAGGAGAAGGGGACGACAGAGGATGAGATGGCTGGATGGCATCACTGACTCGATGGCCGTGAGTCTGAGTGAACTCCGGGAGTTGGTGATGGACAGGGAGGCCTAGTGTGCTGCGATGCATGGAGTCGCAAAGAGTCGGACACGACTGAGCAACTGAACTGAACTGATTCTCCCCCAAACTCCCCTCCCATCCAGGCTACCACACGTCTATCAGAGTTCCATGTGCTGTACAGTAGGTTCTCGATGGTTATCTATTTTAAATACAGCAGTGTGTACATATCCATCCCAAACTCCCTATCCCTTCCCTCCATCCTTCCCCTTCTGGCAGCTGTAAGTTCCTTCTCTAAGTCTGTGAGTCTGTCTCTATTTTGTAAGTTCATCTGTATCATTTCTTTTTAGATTCCACCTATAAGGAATGTCATGTGATAGTTCTTCTTCTCTGTCTCCCTTACTTCATTCAGCATGACAGCATGGTTTTCCATCCATGTTGTTGCAAATGGCATTATTTCATTCTTTTTAATGGAAGAAGCACACATTTTTAAAAGTTAAATTCAGTGTGAATACAGGAGCCCAAACTACAAATGTTTATTCTGCAATGGTCATGTGTCATTATTCCTTCAAAAAACGCACACTTTCCAGGCACTTCTTTAAATAGTAATATAAGCTTAATGGGTCTCTTGTTGAGATTAGGAAGTTGCCATTGGCTATGGGCAACATTCAAAGAGCAGGATAATGATTTTCATTGCTCTTACTTCTGGCTACAAGAGCTGACCACTTATATAAGGAGGAGAGGCTGCACAGAGTGAGAAACTTCTCTTTATTATGAACCTGGTTCTTTGTATCATGCTCTATTTATAGTCTGGAATCTTCTTTTAGTTCCTAAGCAGGTGTCTCTTACTTGCCCTGATCCCATTCCATACCTGCAAAGCTGGGTGAAGGAGAATTAGAGAATCAACGTGCAACATATCACTCTGGACCATACAGCCAGGTGTCCCAGATTGTACAGTGGGTGATCACTTCCCTTCATCATCTTTCTTCTCAATCAAACTTCTTAGGAGGAAAGGGGCACTGCTCGTCTTTGCAAAGAATGTGCCCCTTAGTAGGCTCAGTTTATTGAAAGGATGAAATTCCTAGCAAGACATATCAAAGCATCCACCACCTGATGCCAGCTAGCTTTTCCAGCCGCTTCTTCCCTCCTGGGCCCCTGCACCTGGAGACATTCTCCTTTGGGCCCCAGGCCTTGGTAGATCCTGATTCCTCTATTGGGAATGCCTTTCTCCATTGTCTTAAGGGTGTGTCTACAAGATTCACTTTCTTTAAGGCAACCTCTCCTGTGAAGCCTCTTCAGGGACCTTAGGCAACAGGGGCTCCTCCCAAGTGTTTTTAACAGCTGGTATCATCTTGTTGCTCAGTAGAGTTTCTTTATACTCAGCAATTATCACCAGGCCACTATGGCAAGCAAAAATCTAAAGAAATATCTTGGCTTATGCTTGTGGAAAAAATATTATCTAGAAGCTCATCAATCTGGTTGAGAAAGGTATTAGGTGTTCCTCCAAGGGCAGAGGTCAGGAAAACACTGTCACTGAGGGAGGCAGCCTTGAAAAAGCCGGCACTCCTTAGACACTGATGGCCTGCGGAGCATCACAGGGGATTTGACAGAAGAGGGTCTCCACAGCCCTGCTCCTGGTCCATGGCGGGGCCTTTCCAATCAAGCTGGGCCAAGTTACATTTGTTGACAGATTTGCACTGTATGCTTTTACTCTTGAGAGCTAGACATTTTTAAAAAATTTTAATGGTGGGATTTTTTTCAAACATGTACTTACAGATCCTTATACAACCCATTACCCAGCCTTAACAATGATTAATATTTTGCCAGTTTTATTTATCTGTCCTTCCACATATTTTTAATGGGGGAGGGGAAGGGAGAGTAGGAGCATCTTAAAGCAAATCATGGGTATCTCAGGGTATATCCTTTTTTTTTTTTTTTTTAATCTTTTAGCCATGCTACATGGCATGTGGGGTCTTGGTTCCCCGACCAGGGATCGAACCCACGCCCCCTGCAGCAGAAGCACCGGGTCTTAAACATTAGACCACTAAGGAAATCCCTCAGGGTATATATCTTTAATAAATAAGTACTTTAAAAAAAGTAGTAAAGTACACAAACATAACTTTTCCATTTTATCCATTTTAAGCACACAATCTACTGGCATTCACATTGCTGTGGAAACATCACCACCATCCATCTGCAGAACACTATAGTCCTACACTGAAATTTCACATCCATTAAACAACAGCTCATTCTCCCTTCTCCAGAGCCTTTGGTAACTTCTGTTCTACTTTTTGTCCCTGTGAATTTACCCATTCTTCACAGCTCATATGATTGAAGTCAAACAATATTCGTCCTTTTGTGTCTGGCTCATTTTACTTAGCATAATGTTTTCAGGGTTCATCCATGCTGTACCACATATCAGAATTTCATTACTTTTTCAGACTGATGAGGACTTTTAAAATAATAATCACAACATACCTAACAAAATGAACACTGATTTTAACAGTCATCTGATGAGCGAGGCTGTGCTATGTTCCTGGTTCCAAACTTATCACTTGAACTGTTATTTACAGTTTGAATCAGGTGTCAAAAGTCAACGTGTTGCTGGTAAGTCTTTTCAGTCTCTTTTAATCTATGATAATTCCCCCTTTGTTTTTTTTTTTTTCATGCTATTTATTCGTTGAAGAAACAAGGTCATTTGACTCCTAGAATTTCCTTCATTCTGAATTTTGCTGATTGCATCCTCATAGCATCATTTAATCATTTCCTCTGTCCCCTATCCTGAAAACTAGTGGTCAGATCTAGGGTATTATTAGATTCCTGTTCAGTTCCCTTGATGTGGTGTTTGCTTCCTAGTACATCACAGCAAGAGGTCCATGGTGTCTGGCAGTCCCACTTCTAGGGATACTCCTAAGATCAGTGGGTTCAGGTGCTGCCAGCCTGACCCACTCATTGATAATACGGCATTTAAAAATTAGTGTTTCCCCCTCAAAAAAGTTAATGTTCTCAAGTGTTTGTAAGTGATCTTAAGCATGCGTATTTATGTCTCTCCGAGTATGTGGTTTTAGTCATCAGGCTCAGCCTAGAGCGGTCGTTTATTTGTTCCGTAGATTCTGAAAGCTCCCCATAGTCCTGCTCACTCTATGATACCAAATAGCCACTCCTGGAACTCTTGAGCTCTCCAATTACACCCAAGACAGCTCTCTATTTCCCGTTAGTCCTTGAATTGCTTACAAATGGGTACCCACTCAGAGCCACACAGACCTACCTGAAAGAAGTCCTCTCTCAATCGTCTTGATAGCCTGTTCTAATGGCTAAGCTCTCATGAGAGTAAATGTTCCTTCTGTCTATTCTAGCCTTCTTCCTGCAGTTGAATTCTGTTTCCTCTAGTTTAGGGCTCAGTGGCACTGAAGAGCAGGTGGCCAGCAGCCCTTGCAGACGGGACCTGGGGAAATGATGCCCCGGGCTAAGACCCATCCCAGGTACATGAAGCATCTACATGCTTCACGAATTTAAGGAAAGAATGACGAGGATTAGAATACATTTTATTGTAACTTCCCAGCTTGCATTTGTTATTTTTCTTTTAAAATTAAATACAGGTTAAGTTATTTTTTCAAAGTAAATATCCAGAGAATATTCTTAAACTAAAAAAAAAAAAACAAAAACAAAACAAACCTTGATAATTTTTCAAAGTTGATGTAGTGCTTATTCTGTGCCCTTAAAAATTAGTAGAAAGCAACAAGCATCAGGCTTAAAAGTCAGTCTGACTCTTACACATTCTGTCCCATTAGGGAGGAAGGATGGAAGATCAAGGAGGGAGAAGGCAGAGCAGAGACAGTGGGGCAGACGAGCCTCAGATGAGGGTGGCCAGAGGAAGAGGAGAGCTTGACTCTATAGACAGAAACAGAGCAGGAGCCAGGATGCTAGCTCTAGATCAGCTATCCAAAAGAAATTGTGAGCCGCATAGATGATTTTTAATTTTTTAGTAGCCACATTAAGAAAAGTAAAATCACACGAGTGACATTTATTTCAACAATGCGTCTTATTTCACTCAATGTATTTAAAGTATCATTTTGATGTGCAATTAACATAAAAATTAGTGTGGTGTTCTGCATTCTTTTTTTTTTTTTTTTTGCCCTAAGTCCTCAAAACCCAGTGTGCATTTTACACTTTCAGCACATCTTTATTTGAATTAGTGGTCAATGGCCACCTGCAGCAGGCGGCTATCGTATTGGACATCGATGCTCTAGATTTTGATAAAACTGCCCAGACTCCTCCTTCAACTTCTGGTCTGCACAACAGAGATAACTCTCCCTGCCCAAATCCCTTCCCAGGGTTGTATGGGACACACAGGGGCTAATGGGTGTAGGTCCTTCACAGGCCCCCACCTGAGGAGAGAGAAGACAGTGTTGTTGGCACCTGTGAGCAGAATTAACCCATCATCTTATCACTGGGTCATCTGGACTCAGCATGCACTAAATTAAGTGGAAGTACGGCAGCGCCACAAACATAGGCTTCCCTGATAGCTCAGTTGGTAAAGAATCTGCCTGCAGTGCAGGAGACCCTGGTTCAATTTCTGGGTCAGGAAGATCCTCTGGAGAAGGGATAGGCTACCCACTCCAGTATTCTTGGGCTTCCCTTGTGGCTCAGCTGGTGAAGAATTGGCCTGCAATGCAGGAGACCTGGGTTCGATCCCTGGGTTGGGAAGATCCCCTGGACAAGGGAATGGCTACCCACTCCAGTGGAGAATTCCACTGGAGAATTCTGGCCTGGAGAATTCCTTGGACTGTATGGTCCATGGAGTCGAAAAGAGTTGGACACGACCAAGCAACTTTCACTTCACTTAGATTTCACAACAAAAATCAGAGTAATAAAGATGAGGTGACCAACTGTGGTTTCTCCATCCACTATCACAATCGTTCTATTTGTTTTCAAGTTGAAAGGATATTTCAATACTATCCCAAGCATCCAGGGGTGGTAAGATGAAACAAACGAGCTTCTTGCTCCCAAGGAACTAACTAATAAACAATAAGGGAACACATACAAAAATATATAAGAACCAAATAGATGTGTTTCCCTGGGATTCTTGTTTGCAGGTGTCAGAAAACCCAATTCCAAATGGCTTATGCAAAAAGGAGGGATTTACTGGCTCAGATAACTAAAAAGTGCTCAGTACCTGTGACTGGAGGCCCACCTACCTGCAGAGCCTCTCACATTCTCTATCTCCTCCTCCATATGACAACCCCAGCAACCTCTGGCTCACAGCAGTCCCCCGCGCCCTTCACTGACACATTCAAGTCTGGCAGGAAAGGGAGTGAGTTGCCTCAGTCAACCGGTCCCAGCAGCTCCTTAGCTCTGATTGGGTCCTGAGCCGGTTCCTGGACCAATCACCGTGGCCCCTGGCAAGGGGCGTGGCTTTCACAGAGGAAAACTGGGAAACCTAAATTGGGGTGGATGGATGTTGAATGGCCAAGAAACAACAATATCGACTAAGAATTACGGGAACACACAATAAATGTTACCAGGGCTGGCTCCTTGAATATGTGATCTGCCATCCCACTCTTTAAAGGTCCCATGCTTAAAGCTCCGCTGTTGCAGTTTGAAATTCTTAAATCATTTTTGAACAAGGAGATTCATGCTTTCATTAAAATTACAAATTCATAGCTCATCCTGGTTGGGACTAACAATGCATACATGAGAAAGTGACTTTGGAACTGGATTTTGAAAGATAAAACACAATAGCAATTTTCCAGGCAGAGAGGGCTGGGTTGTGGGGAAAAGGAGGAAATTCCAGGAAGAAGGGTCAGCATTCGCAATAACGTAGTGATGTGAAGATCAGATCAGTCGCTCAGTCGTGTCTGACTCTTTGTGACCCCATGAATCGCAGCACGCCAGGCCTCCCTGTCCATCACCAACTCCCGGAGTTCACTCAGACTCACATCCATCGAGTCAGTGATGCCATCCAGCCATCTCATCCTCTGTCGTCCCCTTCTCCTCTTGCCCCCAATCCCTCCCAGCATCAGAGTCTTCTCCAATGAGTCAACTCTTCGCATGAGGTGGCCAAAGTACTGGAGTTTGACATTTAGCATCATTCTTTCCAAAGAAATCCCAGGGCTGATCTCCTTCAGAATGGACTGGTTGGATCTCCTTGCAGTCCAAGGGACTCTCAAGAGTCTTCTCAAGAGTGATGTGAAAGGCTCAGTGAAAAGCTGAAACTGCTAGCACTTCAAATGGTTGGGATGGATAGTGCTGGTGGGGACCCCAGCTGAGCTGGAAAGAGGGGCAGAGAGGAACCTGGAGTGACAAGTCAGGAGGTTGGCACTCAATAAGTATTCCTTAAATGAATTAATAGATACAAGCCAAGTGAATTGCAACCTTAGAGAAAACGTATTTTTAAAACCTATATTATTCCAAATGATCCTTACAAAATAACTGCTCAATTTTCCACCTTTTTCTTCTGCTCCAGACAAAAGCTAACTTTTCACTGTATAATATTAGTATCTACTGATCCTTATCAGCGCGTTAGCAAGGTTAGCATTCCATCTCTGTGACTTCATGATCCAAGTATTTATGAATCAGAGAGATGTTTCTAAGAACGTGTTTTCCAATTGTTTACTTTATAGCAATAATAGTGTGCTTTAATTACAAAGATGACGTTTTTAAATCTAAATAGAACCAGTCTCAATTGTGTGGGCGTGCATTGCTTTGGTGATAAAGGAGAAACACAGACAGTGACTCAGGTAGAGTGCTGTTTCATTTTCATTTCGTGTTTCCCTTAGTTCTACATGTCAGGACATGTAGCAGAGCCAAAGCAGAGGTGTGCTGTGGGGAATGTGAAAATTAAAACTAAAGCTTTCTATGGAAGAATGAAAGTACATGGTCCCCACTCGCCCAGCTTCTCCCCTTTCGAGGCCAAAATGAAAGGGGAAAAAAAAAGGTGTTGGCTTCCTTCCAGCACATAGACAATGAGCTGGTAAAGGTCAGTATTTTGTTGCCTAATTCTTTTTAAAAAAGTGTGACAGAGACAACACTGGTTCTTCTGAATTGAGAATCCTTTTGAGTTTCCACACCAGCTTTATTTTAATTTAAATTAAATGTAAGAAGATAGATCAATGTTCAGGTATCTGCTGCTGCTGCTGCTGCTAAGTCACTTCAGTCGTGTCCGACTCTGTGTGACCCCATAGACGGCAGCCCACCAGGCTCACCCGTCCCTGGGATTCTCCAGGCAAGATATCTGCTAAGTGCCAAATGTGGTGCCTTTGTCTGCCCTGTTCTTTCTTGTCTTCCTAGCACTTTGAACAATATATGGTATGAAGCAGGCATTTAAGAAATATTTGATGGATAAGTCAATGAATTTATTGCCCACAGTAATCTTATGTGGCTGTGGCAACTTTTCAGATCAGAAAACAGAGGCCAAGACTATGAGCTAGAAATTGAAGAAAAGAGATAATCTGTCTGGGCAGGGGGTGTGTCCCAGGCTGGCAGAGATAACATGGGGCTTCCTTGATAATTAACTTTTATGCAACCAGGTAGGTATCTCTTCTGTAGAATCTTTGGTCAACAGAAAATGACATTAAGAGAAAAGGGGCTTTTAAAGTATCACATCCTCATCGTGGTCATCATCATTGTCATTGACTGTAAACATAAAGCTTAAGATCAGGGAATTGAAGAACAGTTTAAAAAATTCAGAATTTATACCACTATATTTATATAAGTGAGGTAAGAGACCTGGGTTCAGTCCCTGGGTGGGGAAGATCCCCTGGAGAAGGAAATGGCAACTCCCTCCAGTATTTTTGCCTGGAGAATCCCCTGGACAGAGGAGCCTGGCAGCTACATGTAGTCCATGGGGTGGCAAAGAGTCGGACACATGCAAGTGAGGGAAAGCCCTCCAAATGGGATAAGTTCCACATGAACGAAGGAACTTCAACTTTGCAGTGGAAAGAGGGGACAAGCAGTGACTCCACTTTCAGTCCACATAAGAGCATTATGGTTCATGGATAGTTTTTATTTTGGATGAACAACACACGAGAGTGGGGTAGCACCATCTCCTCAGTTCGTCTGGCCTTCCATCCTGACCAGTTGAGGCTTTCTGACGCCTCCGCCTGCAGCCTCCTCTCCCATCCAGTCCCCCCTCAGTCCTGTACTAGCAATTTTCCTAAACAGCATTTGCCGTGTCTATCCACTGCCGAAAAACCCTGTGACCCACCTCTCCCCCTTTGTCCTGGGACACAATCTGAACTGATTACTACAACGTTCAAGGCCAGTCACAGTCTGTTCCCCCCGCACTAGCTCCCAATCCCCTTCCCCTCCACGCACATGCCTGCTCAACAGCTGCTTCACCATTCTCCAGACCTGCTGTGGGCTTTCACAGTTCTGTGTTCTCACTCATGGCAGGCACATCTACTGTGTGCCAAGTCCGTGTCTGCAACAGTGCAAGGAGCTGGGGATGAATAGACAGGTGAGCAGGGCGCAGTCTCTGACTCCCTGGCACCCGCTGCCTCTGCCTCTGCTTCTCTCTATGCCTGGAACGCTCCCCTCCTCCCCTGCCCAGAAAATGCTCAGCTTCAACATCTGAGCTCAAAAGTCACTTTGTCCATCAGCCTTTGCCAGCTCTCCCAGGCAGAGCTTTCCTGCCCCACTTTAGCCCTTATGACATCAGCTTTACCTGTTGTCAAAGTCTGTCTCTCCATGAGCTGTGAGCATCTTCCACAGAGGGCAGCAGCACCATATATCTGCAGCTCTCATCACACCACCCAGCACATCGTTAAGTATCCATTAAACGTCTGCTGAAATAAACAACCGCTATGTGCTGGATACTGTTTCAGGCATCTTCATTTGCCACCTAAACAAGATTTTAAACTCTTCAAGGGCAAAGGATACTCTGGCATTGCCCTTGTAATCCCAAGATGTCTAAACATATTGCCAAGCACATGATCTGGCAATGGCACAAAATCTGAAGGATTGACGGTAGGTATACACCTCACCGGAGTGACTCACTCCACCCTCAGCCACTCCAGTTTCAAGTCCAAGTTCATCATCAGATGATTTCAGTTTATCATATTTTGGGAAACTGAACAAAAGTCCGAAAAGCCCTACTCAGTTTACTCAGTCAATAGCGGGGCTTATGTTTGTGGTTAAAGCAAATTATGGAATAATTGCGAATTTGGCAGACAGGATAGTATCACGAGGGCACAGGGATCTGGAATTTGTCACATGGGAGACTTCTGAGACTTTAGGAGTACGGTAAGGTCAACACTAGAATGTTTCAGGCATTCAACAAGACTTGGGGGGCGGGGGGAGGCTTTTCAACAAGAGAGGCAAGGCTAAAGGAAAGTGAGCACATTTTAAAACTCTCTAAGATTTGGGGGGTAGTGGAACTTAATAGAAGTTTTGAAGGGAATTAGACCTGTGTTTGAGTCAAGTGCCTAAGATTCAACCTTTCTGAGCTTTGATTTCCTCATCGATAAAGCTGAAATAATAATACCTGCCTCATGGGGTTAGTACAAGGAAGAAAATAAGATACTGGATATTTTTTAAAGTGCTTACCATTGTGTCTGGCGTGTAGCATATGCTCAGTATATAGTAATCGCTAAATATGACCTAGCCTCCCATTATTTTTTTATTTCTTTTAAAAATCAGTCGGTAAGTCGACCTGACAGATGGCGTTTTTCATCAGGCTCTAGACATTTCTGATGTATCAGGGTTCTTTATGATGTGTAGGCTTCAAGAGGAAGGCAAGGGAAGGAAAAGAGTGTAGGTCCAAGGTTCTCTCCACATCCCTGCCTCCCACCCCTCTGCCACTCACTTTTTTTTTTTTTTTTAGTGAATTAATAAGATTTTATTTTATTTATTTATTTATTTATTTATTTATTTATTTATTTTTTGGCTTTTTAGCCCCGGGGATGTTGCACATGGTCAGTCAGATCAGATCAGATCAGATCAGTCGCTCAGTCGTGTCCGACTCTTTGCAACCCCATGAATCGCAGCATGCCAGGCCTCCCTGTCCATCACCAATTCCCAGAGTTCACTCAGACTCACATCCATAGAGTCAGTGATGCCATCCAGCCATCTTATCCTCTGTTGTCCCTTTTTCCTCCCGTCCCCAATCCCTCCCAGCATCAGAGTCTTCTCCAATGAGTCAACACTTTGCATGAGGTGGCCAAAGTACTGGAGTTTCAGCTTTAGCATCATTCCTTCCCACTCCAGTACTCTTGCCTGGAAAATCCCATGGACGGAGGAGCCTGGGAGGCTGCAGTCCATGGGGTCGCGAATAGTCGTACACGACTGAGCGACTTCACTTCCAAAGAAATCCCAGAGCTGATCCCCTTCAGAATGGACTGGTTGGATCTCCTTGCAGACCAAGGGACCCTCAAGAGTCTTCTCCAACACCACACTTCAAAAGCATCAATTCTTTGGCACTCAGCCTTCTTCACAGTACAGCTATCACATCCATACATGACCACAGGAAAAACCATAGCCTTGACTAGGTGAACCTTTGTTGGCAAAGTAATATCTCTGCTTTGAATATGTGATCTAGGTTGGTCATAACTTTCCTTCCAAGGAGTAAGCGTCTTAATTTCATGGCTGCAGTCACCATCTGTAGTGATTTTGGAGCCCAGGAAAATAAAGTCTTGACACTTTTCCCACTGTTTCCCCATCTATTTCCCATGAAGTGATGGGACCAAATGCCATGATCTTTGTTTTCTGAATGTTGAGCTTTAAGCCAACTTTTTCACTCTCCACTTTCACCTTCATCAAGAGGCTTTTGAGTTCCTCTTCACTTTCTGCCATAACGGTGGTGTCATCTGCATATCTGAGGTTATTGAGATTTCTCCCAGCAATCTTGATTCCAACTTGTGTTTCTTCCAGTCCAGTGTTTCTCATGATGTACTCTGCATATAAGTTAAATAAACAGGGTGACAATATACAGCCTTGATGTACACTCTTTTTCCTATTTGGAACCAGTCTGTTGTTCCATGTTCAGTTCTAACTGTTGCTTCCTGACCTGCATATAGGTTTCTCAAGAGGCAGGTCAGGTGGTCTGGTATTCCCATCTCTTGAAGAATTTTCCACAGTTTCTTGTGATCCACACAGTCAAAGGCTTTGGCATAGTCAATAAAGCAGAAATAGATGTTTTTCTGGAACTCTTGCTTTTTCCATGATCCATCGGATGTTGGCAATTTGATCTCTGGTTCCTCTGCCTTTTCTAAAACCAGCTTGAACATCAGGAAATTCACGGTTCACATATTGCTGAAGCCTGGCTTGGAGAATTTTGAGCCATGCCCGTGGGACAACCCAGGTTGGGCGGGTCATGGTGGAGAGATCTGACAGGATGTGATCTGCTAGAGAAGGGAATGGCAAACCACTTCAGTATTGTTGCCTTGAGAACCCCATGAACAGTATGAACATCATGGTCAGTCAGATGCCCCCAAAAGGTTGCCCATCCCTCTCACAAGCAGCTGTTCTTTACCTTGATCCCATCGCAGCAAATGGAGCATCTTCTGGGGCAAAGGGCAAGCAGGGAGCTCAGAAGTCTTCTGTTAAGCTTACTTTCAATGTAAGAATTTATGATTCTGCACACTAAGTGAAATCATTCAGAGAAAGACAGATGCCATGTGGTGTCACTTATATGCAGAATCTAAAATACGACACAAACAAACATGTCTATGGAACAGAAACAGACTCACAGACACAGAGAATGGACTTGTGGTTGCCAAGGCGGGGGCGGGGGGAGGATGAGGCGTTCGGGGTGAGCAGAGTCAAACTATCATGTACAGGGCGGATAAACAAGGTCCTACTGTATGGTGGCTCAGCTGGTAAAAGAATCTGCCTGCAGTGTGGGAGACCAGGGTTCGATCCCTGGGTTGGGAAGATCCCCTGGAGAAGGGAACGGCTCCCCACTCCAGTACTGTGGCCTGCAGAATCCCGTGAACTGTAAAGTACATGGGGTTGCAGAGTCAGACACGACTGAGGGACTTTCACTTTCACTTCACCATATAGCACAGGGAACTACATTCAATGTCCTGTGATAAACTCTAAGGAAAAGAATATGAAAAAGAATATACATAACTGGATCACAACTGTACAGCAGATATTCAAACCTGTAAATCAACTATATTTCAATAAAATAAAAACAATTTATGGTTTGTACGAGAGCCACTTTTCCTCTGTGAGTCCAACATCCCACCGCAACCAATCAGGACACTGAACCTTGTCAGAGCTCCCCAAGTGTTCCTGTGAGCATTTGCTGAGAGGCAGTAGGTGTCACGGTTAAGCACCCTGACTTGGAAGCCAGCCTAAGTTAAGTGAAAGTCGCTCAGTTGTGTCCGACTCTTTGTGACCCATGGACTATACAGTCCACCGAATTCTCCACACCATAATACTGAAGTGGGGAGCCTTTCCTTTCTCCAGGGGATCTTCCCAACCCAGGGATCAAACCCAGGTCTCCCGCATCGCGGTAAGATTCTTTACCAGCTGAGCCACAAGGGAAGCCCACTTGGGAGCCAGCCTACTTGAACTCAAATCCTGCTCTACCACTCAATAGCTATGCAACCTCTGTCAATAATTTACCCTCTCTGTGCTTCAGTTTCCTCATTTACAGAAAGAAGATGTCCACAGTAATTACCTAATAGGGCTGTTATGAGGATGACAGTCACTAACTACATGTAAAGGGCTTAGCCCATAGTCTGGAACACTGTGAATGCTACACAACAGCCTTTGCTCATATTACTTTATATTTAAAGGCACTTAAGAGAGGGAACTTTTCATACTGTTCATGGGGTTCTCAAGGCAAGAGTACTGAAGTGGTTTGCCATTCCCTTCTCCAGTGGACCACAAAGAATGTTCAAACTACCGCACAATTGCACTCATCTCACATGCTAGTAAAGTAATGCTCAAAATTCTCCAAGCCAGGCTTCAGCAATACGTGAACCGTGAACTTCCAGATGTTTAAGCTGGTTTTAAAAAGGCAGAGGAACCAGAGATCAAATTGCCAACATCCGCTGGATCATGGAAAAAGCAAGAGAGTTCCAGAAAAACTGCTGCTGCTGCTGCTGCCGCTAAGTCGCTTCAGTCATGTCTGACTCTGTGCAACCCCATAGACAGCAGCCCACCAGGCTCCCCCGTCCCTGGGATTCTCCAAGCAAGAACACTGGAGTGGGTTGCCATTTCCTCCTCCAATGCATGAAAGTGAAAAGTGAAAGTGAAGTCACTCAGTTGTGTCCGACTCTTAGCGACCCCATGGACTGCAGCCTACCAGTCTCCTCCGTCCATGGGATTTTACAGGCAAGAGTACTGGAGTGGGGTGTCATTGCCTTCTCCGAGAAAAACATCTACTTCTGCTTTATTGACTATGCCAAAGCCTTTGACTGTGTGGATCACAAGAAACTGTGGAAAATTCTGAAAGAGATGGGAATACCAGATCTCCTGACCTGCCTCTTGAGAAACCTATATGCAGGTCAGGAAGCAACAGTTAGAACTGGACATGGAACAACAGACTGGTTCCAAATAGGAAAAGGAGTATGTCAAGGCTGTATATTGTCACCCTGCTTATTTAACTTATATGCAGAGTACATCATGAGAAACACTGGGCTGGAAGAAGCACAAGCTGGAATCAAGATTGCTGGGAGAAATATCAATAACCTCAGATATGCAGATAGGAGAAGGCAATGGTAACCCACTCCAGTACTCTTGCCTGGAAAATACAATGGACAGAGGAGCCTGGTGGGCTGCAGTCCATGGGGTTGCTAAGAGTTGGACACGACTGAGCGACTTCCCTTTCTCTTTTCACTTTCATGCATTGGAGAAGGAAATGGCAACCCCCTCCAGTGTTCTCGTCTGGAGAATCCCAGGGACTTGGGAGCCTGGTGGGCTGCCATCTATGGGGGCACACAGAGTCCGACACGACTGAAGCGACTTAGCAGCAGCAGCAGATATGCAGATGACACCACCCTTATGACAGAAAGTAAAGAGGAACTAAAAAAGTCTCTTGACGAAAGTGAAAGAGGAGAGTGAAAAAGTTGGCTTAAAGCTCAACATTCAGAAAACGAAGATCATGGCATCTGGTCCCATCACTTCATGGGAAAGTGATGGGGAAACAGTGGAAACACTGGTTGACTTTAATTTTGGGGGCTCCAAAATCACTGCAGATGGTGACTGCAGCCATGAAATTAAAAGACGCTTACTCCTTGGAAGGAAAGTTATGACCAACCTAGATAGCATATTCAAAAGCAGAGACATTACTTTGCCAACAAAGGTCTGTCTAGTCAAGACTATGGTTTTTCCAGTGGTCATGTGTGAGAGTTGAACTGTGAAGAAGGCTTAGTGCCGAAGAATTGAGGCTTTTGAACTGTGGTGTTGGAGAAGACTCTTGAGAGTCCTCTGGACTGCAAGGAGATCCAACCAGTCCATTCTAAAGGAGATCAGTCCTGGGTATTCATTGGAAGGACTGATGATAAAGCTGAAACTCCAATACTTTGGCCACCTCATGCGAAGAATTGACTCATTGGAAAAGACTCTGATGCTGGGAGGGATTGGGGGCAAGAGGAGAAGGGGATGACAGAGGATGAGATGGCTGGATGGCATCACCGACTCGATGGACATGAGTTTGAGTGAACTCCGGGGGTTGGTGATGGACGGAGGACCTGGCGCGCTGGGATCCATGGGGTCGCAGAGTCAGACACGACTGAGCGACTGAACTGAACTGAACTGAACTGAACTGAACTGAAGAGAGGGAACAAATCCCCCGCAGGGTCCTAGGAGTTTAATTTTTGGTAGCCCATCCCAAGCCCAAAATGTATTTGATGTCTTTTTCCTTTCCTTAAAAATTCTTGTGCGACATATTTAAATTCAACATACCCACATTTGTTTCATATAAAACAATATTTAAGGCACATATTAATTAAGACAGATGCCCTCCAGCAAGATGCGCTCTATCTACTGCCTGGCTCTGGCACCCAACAGTGAAACCACGAACAAGTTCATGCTCAGTTTGATGCAAGCAGATGATTTCCAAGGTCTTTTTGGTGCTGGTGTTTTGTAGTTTGGAAAATCAGTGTCACCAGACTCCAGGGACCTGCTCCAGTGGCCGCCTACCTGGCATCACCCATGTTTCCCATGCTGCCAAGCTGGCATAGATTTTACACCAGAGCTGAGGTGCAATCTGTGCCATAGGGAGCAATTGCCCGAAAGGCACAGTTGCTCCAGCTGTTCTGCCTCTGTGCCACTCACCCATGCCACAGACCCAATTGTCTATTTTAAGGTGGATACACAGAAAATAAAGGAGGCTGGCAAAGAAGTGAGCGTGTGTGCATGTCAAGTCGTTTCAGTCGTGTCTGACTCTTTATGACCCCATGGACCATAGCCTGCCAGGCTCCTCTGTCCATGGGATTCTCCAGACAAGAATACTGGAGTGGGTTGCCATGCCCTCCTCCACGGGATCTTCCCAACCCAGGAATTGAACCCGTGTCTCTTACGTCTCCTGCATTGGCAGCTGGGTTGTTTACCACAAGGACCACCTGGGAAGCCCAAAGTAGTGAGTGGAAGGATTAAAGGAGATGCTTCATGGGATAAGTTCCTGCAGGAGTTTTCTGTTTGGATGCTTAAGAACCAAGAAAAACGCACCGGTAATCACGATCATTCGGGATCCACCCATCTTCCACTATGCCCCGTGTAGCACTTGAAGATAGAAATGAAGACCCTTCTCTAACTCTGTGCAAACAACCTGGACAATGATGGAATCTGACACCTCTCCCCGTAATAAAGATTTAAATCTACTGCTAAATGTGTACAGCACTCTAGCAACACTCTGCTAAAGGTAGGGGAATGACTAAATAAATCATATCACCACCCCCAGCCATTAAAAATTATGGTAACAAGAGTTACCATTATGGTAACAAGACAGCAGTGACCTCTGGGAGGTAGAGAGAGGCAGGCATAATCAGGAATGGTGGCATGGGGGCTTCTAAGGACTTGATCTGGTGGGCTATTTCTTTATTCAAATGATAGGTCCTTGAAGTTTTACTATTAAAATGAGTACATATGTTCTATAATCATCTGTATGTGTGCTACATTTCACAATAAAATGAACAACACTTTTGAAAAGAAATAATTATGGTAATAAAGACCATATTCAATTCAGAGTAATAAGCAAAAGAGCAAATTTCAACATTGCTTGCAATCCCAATCACAATTCTGTTTTTTAAAAATCATAGGCATGAGAAAGACCACAGGGAAACACACCAAAATGCTAATAATGCTGAGATGATGGGTAATCTTTTTCTGTTGCTCATTTCCCAAATTTTCATAATGATTAAAAAAAATTATATTAAATCCTCAAAGAAATCTTTAAAAGTACGATTTTTAAAATTATTTTCAAATGACTTTCACAGCTATTATCTCACTGCTTCTTTTATAAAATATTTATTTATTTACTTTTGGCTGTGCTGGGTCTTCACTGCTGTGAGGGTGCGGGCTTTTCTCTAGTGGTGGCAAGAGGGGCTCTTCTCTAGTTGAGGTGTAAGGGCTTCTCGTTGCGATGCCTTCTGTGGTGTGAACCACAGGCTCTAGAGCATCCGGGCTTCAGTAGCTGCAGCACATGGGCTCAGCTGTCCTGCCGCACATGGGATCTTCCTAGCCCAGGGGTCAAATCCGTGTCTCCTGCACTGGCAAGCGGATTCTTTACCACTGTGTCACCAGAGAAGCCGTATCTCACTACTTCTTGCAACAGTTTGGAGGGAGTCACTATTAAAGAGTCAATGAGTGTGTGTTAAGTTGCTTCAGTCATGTCTGACTCTGTGCTAACCCATAGACTGTAACTTACCAGGCTCCTCTGTCCATGGGATTCTCCAGGCAGAATACTGGAGCAGGTTGCCATTTCCTCCTTCAGCTGATAATAAATATGAAATAAATTTTACAGACCGGAACATGGAAGAAGCATTTATGGCTCGCACTAAGTTGCGCCATTGGCTCGAGGGGAAACTTCAACTGGGTCCCAGGTCTCCCGAGTCCTGAGAATCTCTTGACTTCAGGGACTCAAGTGTCCTGGGGCTCCAGGATCCCCACTCTTAGGTGCAAAAAGCTGCTACCTAGGCTTTGGTCCTGTGGTCCAAAGTGGGTGTCTATGGCACAGAGGCTGGACGCACAGAGGCTGGACTACACACCAGAAGGTCCCCAAAGACGCAATCTCTGCCTTGGGTACTCCTCTCACAGCCCCTCCTACTTAGCAAGGCACCAAGTTCACGGGGAAAACTCTTTGGAAGTACTCCTTGGAAATGTTAAGAGAGAAAAGAAGGAGGAGGAGGACAAAGGAAGGAAAATGTGTGGATGGAAAGTGGGGATCGCTCTCACTGTTTTCTTTGTGGTGTCCTATCCCCGCTCCCCTGAAGATAGATGGTCATTTCCTGGATGTAGCTCAACTTCATCCACAATTCTGCCACTGACTAGGCAAGACAGAAGGGCTTCCCTAGTAGTTCAACTGGTAAAGAATCTGCCTGCAAGGCAGGAGACCCCAGTTCAATTCCTGGGTTGGGAAGATACCATGGAGAAGGCATAGCACAGGCTACCCTCTCCAGAATTCCTGAGCTTCCCTGGTAGCTCAGATGGTAAAAGAATCTGCCTGCAATGTTGAGACCTCGGTTCGATCCCTGGGTCGGGAAGTTCCCCTGGAGGAGGGCATGGCCACCCACTCCAGTACTCTTACCTGCAGAATCCCATGGACAGAGGAGCCTGGCGGGCTGCAGCCCACGGGGCCGCAAAGATGACACGACTGAAGTGCCTGAGCACACACATAGGGAGACAGAATGGGCTCTGGGACTCAGGGGTTTCCCTAGAATGCCTCCCTTGATTGGTAATTAATGATACCCCTACTGAAGACTGGCTGTGTGTCCCATCATCCTCAGGGAATCCTTATGTGTTAGATGCCATCATGAGGGCCGTTCTTCAGCTGAGGAAACTTAGGCAGAGACTTATCCAAGATGACACAGCTGAAGAAGTGTCACAAGATAATGGGCTGAATCCCAAATCAAAGTGCCACCTGCCACATTTTAGAGCCCACGATATGATGCCTCCTCGTGTTTCCTGAGGGAGAAGACTCATATTAGTAATTCCCCATGCAAATCCACTTGATAGAAAAGTGTGGGTTTTGGAAAGCAGAAGAGAGAAGAACAGAATTCCCTTCCTGAGGTGCAGAAGTGGGCTGGACCAGCAGGAGCGTGCTCCAAGTGCTCTTTCCCTGGCGTTTCACTTGGCTCTCTAGAGCTGAGAGCAGATATAATCTGGAGGTTTGAAGAAGAATAATGGAGGGTGGGGGAAGGAGTGGGAAGGGACTATTCCCTGAACTAAGAGGAAGGGCTAAAACCTTTAAATATATCTTGAACTCCCCCCCCCCCCCTTTGGCTCTCTGCAAATGTTTTGATGTTTAGATTCGGTTGCCACAGTGGGCTGTTTTTAGCTGCCTAGTTCCATCCCCTCCCCTTTTAACTTTTTCCCTTTCCTTTTGCACTTGCCCCAACATGAAGCTTCCAATTCTTATCTCACTCAGCAAAACATACTGTGGCTGGTTCTGAATGTGCATTCCCCAGGCGTTTTCTCCAGCGTAAAACCTCAGCAGTATTCAAGTCTCTGCTTAACCCTCTTTCATTGAGGATTAACCCTTGAAATAACTCTACCCAGGCTTCCTTCTCAGGGAGGGGACTGGCATTCTTTGCCTTGTGCAGAGAAGCCCTGTGGTGTGGGAATCCTCTCCTGCCCCTCCCCTAGATGATACACGGGTTGGGGTTCAAAAGTCAGGGTAAACTGAGGACGCACGGAACTCAGGAATCGATCACCCCAACGGGGCACACACCGTGGGGCCGTCCCCTTCCCGGCTCTTTCCCCGCTGTCTCTCTCCGATCAGGCAGTTTTCACAGTCCTCCTGGGGGCTGGGGGCAGGGAGGCACGCAGCAGTCGTTTTTGTTTTCCTTGGATGAGAGCTTCGTTCACCAGGGGCTGGACTGACTTCTCTGTCAAGATTCTTATCGCTTTTCAAGTTTCCGTGGGAGGGCGACGCTCAGACTTCTGCTAACAGCTGACAGCGTTTCTACCCAGGTGTGACTTGGGTATTCAGAACCAAGAATGATTAGAATGAAGCAGGTTAAGGAGAGAAGCGGGAGGTACCACGGTAATAAAAAATAAACCGACCAGGGGTTGTGGACTTCTCTGGCTTAATTACCCTTCCGTGGTATTGTGTTGCGGAGGCTGGTCTGGCTGTTTGTTTGCCTACGCTCCAAGCTGAATTTCCTCTTAACGACAGGACATAAACCTCCAAACATCTGGCTTGGGTGTATTAATGGATTCCTAGTTTAAAATGTAAACCGGTTAAAGATTTCTGTAGGCATTTCACAAAGAGGGGGGAAAAAACTAGTCGGGTAGCCTTCACGTGTTCTCCCCCATCTCCTTGTTTCGCTTTATAAGGGTGGCGTTTACTCGAGGGCAGTGGACGAGCAGCGAGAAAAGATATGTAGAGACGCTCAAATAACTTTCATGCAAATTTGCAAACGCCCTTCCTCCTGCTCTCGCGGTGTTCTACGGGTTGTTAGGACACGCCCGGGGTTTACCTGGCCGCCCCGGGTCTACCTGCCGGTGCGTGGGCAGGAGGGCGGGGTGAAGAGGCGTGACGTGGAGGTGGGCCCGGAAAGTCCGTTACCAGGGTGAAAAGTAAAGCAAAAACAACGGCCCCACGCTTCCCGCGCGATTTCGCTGGAAATTCGCTGAGGTCCTAGGCAGCATCCCCTAGGACCCTGCGTAGGACCTCCAGGCTACCCGACGGGCCGGGAGCGGGGGTGGGGTGGGGGTTGGGTGGGGGACGACTTCCAAGGCCGCTCTCCGCGGGGTCCTGGGCCCCGAAGCTTGGGGGGCGGGTGTGTGTCCCGATGAGGCTCGGGTTCTGGGGAGAGGAATCAGGGTGCTGGGGACTCAGCTTTACCTATAGCTCTGAGGGTATCTATCCCAGGCCGCTGGGCAATCGGAGAGGCTGGGGAGACGGGCCGAGCACTCGAAGGTGCGGGACTGTGTGTGTGTAAGGAGGGAGACAGACACAGGGAGGCCCTTCCATGACGGCTGTTAACAGCCGAGTAGGGCGGGGCGGTGGGAGAGATCTGGGCTCCCAGAGCCTTCTAGTTCCTACCCCAAATTGCCACCCTAGGACCCTGGACCGTCTCTCTCTCTAAAGGCAGGTGGAAGCAGGTACCCCTAAACCCCACGGGCGCGCGGGTCTCCCTCTCCCACAGGTGCCAAACAGAGCTGGCCACAGTCGCGTCCACCCACATTCGTCAATGAGCAGTTGAGACGGTCTCTGGTCCTAGACAGCTGGGCTCGGGGAATCGGAACTGGAAGCTCGATTTTAAGATTCAGATCCAGTTCTGATGAAGACTCGGCTCGAGTCTGGGCCGCGAGATCTCGCCCTTCCCGCCCCACGACTTAGGGAGAAAAGGATTTCTGCTACGGGGCCTAATTTGCTATACGGTTAATGCGTCTCCAGCCCGGGCGCTCCGGTCCCCGCGCGATCCTCTCTGGGCGCAGGAAAACAGGCGAAAGCCGAAGGTGTATTTTCCAGCAACATAGCCAGAAAGCCGGGCGACCCCCGCCCGGGCCGGCCCGCGGAGACCAAAGCGCCTTCTCTCTACTTCTCCTCCTAGTCTCTAGGCTTCAATCTTACTTTTAGCCCTTCTCTGAGTTGACTCTGATTTTTTCCAGGTCGCTCATGTTTTCTCGGGCTTGTTCGTTTCACTGTCAATTTCAAACGCTTTGTGGCTGTTAAAAAATTCTCTCCCTGCCGCTCGCCCTGGCCTCAGTGTCGGGTTCCCAAGCAGCCGGGAGGCGGTTCCGCGTGTGCGCCTATGTGGGGTGTGCGCGAGCCCGGGGCGTGGGCGCACCATGCCCTCCGATCGCTGACAAGTCTTCTCACGGTCCCGGCCACAGAAGTCACCCCCGGCGGTAACGGCGTGGATTCACCGTAGGGTGCCTCTGAGCTCTTCTCCCACACTGGGGAAATGACACTCCTCTTCGTACCCCGTCCCCTACTTGAAAAGGAGGCTTTTGACGGGGAAGCGGAAGGAGGTGTGTGTACTTTCCCGAAGCTCCAGAAAATGACCACGCATTTTAGAGAAAGGTCGTTTCTAGCTTCCCAGTCTCACCTAGTCTGGGCAGCGTCCAGGACCCACCTCTCCAACCTCACCCCCCAACCCCCACCTCCCCAGCTTAGCGGAGGGAGAGATGCCAGCGCGGTGGAGTCATGCCGCTGGCTTGGGCACCATTGGCTCATGCCTGGAGTACGCACATCTGGCGGCCAGCCCGGGCGGCTCCGATCCTGATATGGAGCGAGAGGGCGGGCGGGTGCGTGCGTCCCAGGAGAACACACCGCGGCCAGCTCCTCCCCGAGCTTGCATCACCGGTCCCCCCTTTCCCCTCCTCCTCGTTGGCCCCTCCCCCCGCCCCCCGCTCACCCCCTCCCGCCCTCCCGGCCCAGCCTAGTTCTGCTGGTTCGCCGGGGAAGCTATTAATAGCATTACGTCAGCCTGGGATTGGTAACCCAGAGTATACGGGCGCGCCGCCAGCCCGAGGGCTATAAAACGGGTGATGCAACGAGCTGCCAGCCACAGTCGCACGCAGAGAGGCGCGCACTGCCAGGGCTCACCCTGCGCCGCCGCCCCAGCGGACCCGCCAGCCCGCGCGCCGGTCGTGAGCCCCTCTGTGCTCGCCAGCCGACCCCGCAGCCAGCCAGCCAGCCCGACCCCACCCCGACCCTGCCCGCCCTCCGGACCCTGGCCGCCCCGAGTGGATACAGGAGGTGAGCGCGGCGAGAGTGGCTTGCTTTGATTATCTTTGCGCCCCTCTAGTAACCAGTCCCCGACCCCCGCGCCCACCGCCCCCCACCCCCCCGCACTTGCCCCGCAGCCTCCAGCTTAGAAAGAACTCTGGCTGAATCTCTCTCCCAGCCACCGCTGCTCTTCCGCGCTTTAGAAACTTTCTTGCAAAGAACTTTCTCTTTTGACTTGGGGCGCGAAACGTTCCTGGCAACTGAGAGGTCGTCCGCTTGCGTCGGAGCACAGCTCCTCGCCGCCCTCGCGTTTACTTACTCCCGGGGCGATCGAGGTGCTCAGATCGGTGGGTGCTTAGAGTGGCCGAGCCAATCAGGCTCGCCAGCCGGCTCCATCCCTGGCTCGGTGTGCCGGCACTTGCTACTCCCGAGCCCAGCTTTCCCGGGAGGCCGGGGCTCGCGGAGCGGCTGCCCCAGGGGCGGAACGGAATGAATGGGGAAGGAATGGGCGAGCCGGGGTCGCGGGCGCTGCCGCTGGGGGTCGCCCTGCCCGCCCCGGAGCGCTGGGCGGCAGGACAGCGCCGGTAGCCCGAAGCGAAAGTTAGTTAGGATAAGTTTTAAGAGGTGGCGCGCGCTCCTGTCGCTGCCCTGGGGCAGAAGGCGGAGAGAGAGCACCGGGGACAGGTGCCGGAGACTTCTTGACCCAAGTTTCTCACACGCGTTTCTCTCGTACCTGTGACTCCAGTTCTGGGCTCTTCCTCTGGTGGCTCGCGGATTTCTCTGCTTTTCATCCTAAGAGACCCACCGTTGGGGGTGGGGAGAGGGAGCGAGAGTGCGAAGCCAGTTGAGATATTTGAGAGACAGGATCTGTGATCCAGAAGCGGGCACCTGAAACTTGCACTGCCCTTAGTGGCTTGGAGCCTCAGCATCCCCAGCGGGGAGGTGTGGACATATAGAGGCTCCTGGCCGCTCCGCCTGTTTGCAAGCACACGGTGCTAGTTGGGCCGGATAACCATTACGGTCCTTTCTGGACAAAGGTTTTCAGATTCTAGAGTGGTGTTAACTGAAAGAAAAGCGACCTAGGAGGGGACTTGAATGAGGGGGCTTGGATGTCGCTGGCCGGCCTCTGAGACAGTGAGGGGAAAGGGACTTCTGTACCGGGCATCTCTTCCCTTTCCAAGGTGCTTTCCACTGGATGGTTCTCCTTCTCTGCTCCCCACCTCCCCACCCCATTTTCATCTCATCAAATTACTTCCTTTCCTCCTAACCGTTTTCTGTCCCCTAATTTAATTACCAAATCACAGTAAGCTGCCTTTCCTATGAAGGAGTTGCTCACCCCTTAATAGAGCCAGAAAAAAATAAACTGGGCACTAGAAAATGTGGGTGCCCTCTGAATGCATCTATTTCAGTGTGGGTGACAGTCACATCTGTTTGGGAGCCTTCTGCCCTTTCAGTTTGAATGAAGGTGAAATTGGTATGACTGTCCCCTTGTTTTGCAGTTCCCATTTGTTGTAGAATAACACTGCAACAGGTAAGCTGTTGCTGTAAGGATTATCTGAATGAAGACCCGGGTGGGTTGCAGTTGTTACTCTGAATGGTTTCAGAGACAGCACAGCAGGCGCACAGTGGAAATAAAATACAGCACCCAACACCTGTGGCAGCCTCTGGATCCTTCCTGTCTTAACCCCACCATTCTCTCTCCCCTTGGTCTTTTCTCTCCATTATTCTCTTTTCCCGCCCCCACACTCCTTCCCTGTCTTAATCCTATCAAAGCCTCTCTTGTGGGCATAGGCTCCTCGGACTGTTGACCGTTCATCTACCTGGCCATTGGCTCTCTTCTCTGTTTGCCTTCTTGGGGATGGAGCAAAATGAACAGCAGGTGTGTGGTCAACAGTTTGGCCTGGACTGGGCCACTCACCAGCTTTATGGTGACCTTGGGCAAGTCACTTTACCTTTCTGGACCCCATTTTACTCAGTTGCAAAATGAAGATCTGACCTAAATGACTCTAGTTTTGGGTGTTCTATCCCATTGTACAGAGCTCATGATTTCTTCCTTTTTCAGTTGGGCTGGGCAGGGGACAGGGTCAGTGGTTCCAAGTGTTACTCGGCCCGGGGAGGAGGAAGTATGCAGCCGGGACACCACAGAAACCAGAAATGGCTTCATGTGTGAGAGCTGGCTATTTCTCAAGTACTTAAGACCAGTGGAGACGAGCTGGTGCCAGCAAAGAGTGGGGTGGAATTGATCTGTCAAGAGCCCTGAGGTCAATCAGAGTGCAAAAGAAGCTGTGACTGAGCTGAGTTTCTTGAGGGCTCCAGTTAACTTCTGATTAATAGGACCTAGTTTCATTAACAGGAACATTACGAGCCCCCACCCCCACCCCCCTGAAATGGGGGAAAGTGGATCCCATCACAGTAATAATGGCTTCCCAGGATGTGTGTAAATCCACCTTCGTGTTTGATCTTCCCGACAGCCGTGTGAAGGGACTGGGGCAGACAGTACTGGTCTCTCTTTACACACAAGGTGACTGAGTCCAGGAAGCATGTCACTGAGAGCTCAGCATCTGAGTGGTAGTAGGTAGGCCTGCAAGCATCGTCTCTGTCCTGAAGCCTAGTCTTCCACCTACAATTGGAGTGTCTATGTACCTCCTTCCAGTGGGCTAGGACAAAGACCAAGATAGGAAGTTAGTGAAAGAACTGGCTCCCTGCTGTGTTTTACAGGTAGTGCTTAGTGGGAAAAAGATGAAAATTAAAAGTGAAAATTCAATGTAGTAGCAGCTACTAGGAAATAAAATCTGGGAGCTGAATTTCTGGTTAGAGACAGAGATGAGTAAAGTTTCATTTTCTTGAAAATGATGAAACTACTGATGATATGACACGATTTTTGACTAGAGATAATGATGCAGAAGCCAAATGCAGGTTCTTTGTAGCAAGTCTGGACAATTTCAGAAAATCCTCTAAAATGTTTTTCTCCAAACAGAGATATTCAAAGGTCTCAACTTTCTGAAAAACTGCAGCTTTACGTTCACTTTTCTTCCCAAGGACACAGCCTTGAGTCTAGGCTTATCACACTTTTAAGAGAACGAGGCAACAAATACCGAGAAAGTATCTCAGTTCAGGTCAGTCGCTCAGTCGTGTCTGACTCTTTGTGACCCCATGGACTGCAGCATGCCAGGCTTCCCTGTCCATCACCAACTCCCAGAGTTTACTCAAACTCATGTCGGTGATGCCATCCAACCATCTCATCCTCTGCCGTCCCCTTCTCCTCCCACCTTCAATCTTTCCCAGCATCAGGGCCACCCAAGATGGACAGATCATGGTGGAGAGTTCTGACAATACGTGGTCCACTGGAGAAGGGAATGGCAAACCACATCAATATTCTTGCCTTGAGAACCCCGTGAACGGTATGAAAAGGCAGAAAGATAGGACACTGAAAGAAAGTATCTCAAGAAACTGAATATTAGCCGAGTGCAGGAAAAGCGCATTTCTCTACAGATACCGTTGCTTTACTTTCTGAAAAGCTTTTAAACATTTTCACAACCAGTTTGCTTCTTCAAGTAAGCCCACACAAAGCTTTTCATAAAAACATTGCATACCACTGGCATTCTTCCGTTTCTTTCATCAGGACTGCTGACTTTACACTAAGATGGGGAGGAAAAATCCCAAAGAGCAGATGCCAGGCCCTGAAAGCTCATTAATAAACTTGGGAGGTGAAATGGAACTACACTCAACTGCAATGGAATTCAAACTGCCTCTGTAGAAGCAAGCCGTGCAGTCCTCCAGACAAAAGCCAGCCCGGTGGTAGCTCTGAATTCCATTCCTGAACTATTGGGCTTTTAATAAAGTTGGAAAGGTAGGGAAAACACAAATGTCTGGGAGGATCTTAAGTCTTCCTGGCTTTGGAAAGCCAGCTTCTCAGAGTTTAGTACCTGCCAGAAAAGTCTCCTCCCAACATCCTAAGATTATGGGATTAAATTGATAGGGGAGCATCAGTTCTGATTCACGACATATGGCTTTGGGGAGAGAATTGGTCAATTCATACATTTCCTGGGTTTCTTTGAATAGTCAGCAATGATGGTGTTTGTTGACCTGAAATTCTTGCCTCCATCAGTGGATCTTGGATCCACTGGGGGTTGTAGAGGTCAGAGTGTTCTATTCATTAAGTGTTTGAGATCAGAGAGAGTGACGAGCCACCCATCTACCTGGACCCCCTCAGAGCCAGCCCTGGGCTGGAAAGATCCCTGGGAGGCCCGCTAATAACTATTTCCTAGTTGCATTATGTTTTTCCAGGGCATATTCAGGTATTCTTTTGTCAACGCCTTGCCCAATTCTCTGGGAAAATAGGGTGATTGTTACTAGCCTTCTTTCTCACAGAGGAGAGAGAAGGCTCTGGGAGGTATAATGATGACAGAGGAGGAAATGGGCCCCTAGTCTTGACGTTCTGACCCCAGTCTGGGAATTTTGTGGATAAAAGATGCCCTAACACGTACTCCCTGAATGCGGGGGGCAGCCCAAATGTGCACCCAGGCAGAGAAAGCTCAGCAATTCATCTCAAGAGTTCAAGCTTTCCATAGCCCTTTGTTCGTCTCCTTGTTTATCCCTTCAGCTCCAGGGCCCTCACCCCCTCCCCACACCTGCTCCCAACCCCCAAGAAAACTGTGCTCTAGCTTTTTGTTTGCTTTTGCAACATAGAGAATCATATTCTATATGCTGTAAAGTGGGGGCATGAGTTTCGGAGTCAGACTTCATTCTAAATCCTGATGCTGCCGCCTACTAGCTCTGTGACTTTGGCCAAATTATTTAGCTTGTCTACATGTTAGTCACCTCGTCTCTACAGTGGGACTGGGACCTAAGTGGGTTCTCATGAAGGTGAAGTGAGATAACGCACGTACGGTTTCTGGTATGAAGGAGGCACTTGTGAAACGTTCGCCACTTGCCAAAGGGCTTCTCGTCTGGTGGGATGTGGCTAATGACCGCAGCTTCCCACACAGAGAGCGGTACTCCAAGGGGACCACCCACTCTGACAATTCCCACATTCATCCCCCCTGGAGAAGTGACTGCAGGGGTGAGGGGCTTGGCCACTCCTGGAGGGAGTATACAGCAGGGAGAGATTTACAGAGGGCTGTTCCAAACTGGAACCGTGGAACCATTATTATTCTCTGCCCCCTCCCTGCACCTTTTCCCTTGGGGTTCCCTGGGCTGTAGAATGATAGAGATAGATGGGGCCTCAGAGGCCATTTGATTTGACCGCCTCTCACCAATTTCACATATTCAGTCGGATGGTCTCCAGTGATTGGCAGGCATTGGGAGCAGCCAGGGTCAGGTTCTGGAAAGATCCACAGCCGGACTCTGCGCTGGTGTGGCAGGAGCTCCCAGACGATTGTCAGATGGAGGCTGAGCTCAGGTCTCACACTGCCCCTAATGCCAGATCCAGTCCCAGGCCCCTGTGCCCCAGCCCACGCCCCTCCAACCATCACAGGGCTGAACACGTCCTCAAAAAAAAAAAAAAAAAAAAAAAAAAATCCACATTCTGCACGCCTTGCTTTTCCTTACTCTGAGATCTTTTGCTTCACCAACCTTAACCTGAATTCCCACACCCAGTGCCTCTTAAACTGGGGTGAAGAAACCCACCTGCGACCATGACTGTCCTCACTCTCATTGACTCGGATCCGACTTCCCAAGGGAGAGGCTTCAGAAATAGATTTCCTAAACTCAAGGGTTCCTGCTCCTTGCTTTTACTTACCACTCACAGATAGATTCTACTTGATTTCAGATATCCTCTGAGTTTCTTTTTATAAAAGAGACTGCAGATGGGGTTACATAGTATCTCTCTGATTTTTTTTTTTTAAATGCTCTTCCTCTTTCGGACTGTTTGAGGCTACATTTGCATATATGCACACCAGCCAATACTAACAGCTCCTGTGAATTCAGAATGGCCTGAAATGCCACCCTTTATAAACTTCAACCAGGCATTTTATCCACATCACTGAGCTGGGTTTTTTAAGAACCTATTTTACTTAAGACAGGATGGCGCGAAATGAAAACAAAGCAGAAGCCGAGCGAGGGCTACTGGGACCTTCCTCTGGAGGTGGGGAGGTGGGACTTGGGTATTGGAGGTCGCAGGTACGGGGGTGAGAGTGGGGGGACTTGATCCCGAACCCCCAGATCCCTGAAGTAGTTTGGGTTTCCATGTGTCTTTTCAGCAAAATGATGCTTCAACACCCAGGCCAGGTCTCTGCTTCGGAAGTCAGTGCCTCTGCCATCGTCCCCTGCCTGTCCCCTCCCGGGTCACTGGTGTTTGAGGATTTTGCTAACCTGACACCCTTTGTCAAGGAAGAGCTGAGGTTCGCCATCCAGAACAAGCACCTCTGCCACCGGATGTCCTCGGCGCTGGACTCCGTCACCGTCGGCGGCAGGCCCCTCGAGACGTCAGTCACCAAAGCCGAGGTGGGTCCTCCCAGGGCTGCCCGTTCTTCCTGCGCTTACTTGTCACACAGCTCGCCTGCGCCAGGCATGCTGTAGGCAGGGGGCCACGGTTGGATATTGGGTCTGGAGTTTAGAGGAGAGTCAGGGTTAGAGATAGTGTTGGAAGCCATCAGAGTGTGGAGAGTATGGAAAGCCATGAATCTGTACGAGATCACCTTCTGTGCCCCGTTGTTTTGAAGAAGCAGAGAGTGCGGTGATGGTTTTCAACACCACAAGAACCCAGACTGTGGAGCAAGGACCAGCCAGCCAAGCTCTCTGCCTTGGTACAGGTTCTGACCGAAGTTCACTTCTGTCTCTGGCACCTGTGCGGTTCTCCACTTGGCAACCTTTTATAAGATGCTTGGAGTAATAGGCATGCTGAGAAGTTTGAGAGGTGGTTGCTGGCGATGCTGGGGGCGGGGCTCTCAAGGACTTCAGAGCTGAGTTCTCCACTGTTCTGTTGGCCTTGCTCTCCTGGATGCAAGATGGGAGTGCTTCTGGCTCACTTATCTGACATGATCATTGCCTTTGGGCAAGAGGTAGTGGACTTAGCCAGAAAAGAACTGAGTTTAAAAGGAAGTTGTGGGGTGGCGGGGGTTGGGGGGGTGGATCTTTTATGATTCTAAAAAGGGAGGTGGAGGGGGTAATAATGTCTCCTCCATAGAATTGATCCAAGGGGTTAAATAAGATGGCATTTGTTAAGAGTCTAACAGAGGGCCTGGCTGAGAGTTAGCATCCAGTGAATGGGAGGCAGGATGATGCTGTATGATGCTGTATTCATAAGATGTCATTAGAGGCCTTGGCTGTACCCTAATTAACCTCAGAGGAGGTCACTGGTGCCCGGTCCAACACTGAACAGTGTATGGTGAAACATGGGATCCTCAAGAAAAAATTAAAAAAAAAATTTGTCTAAATATCTTAAAATAACAGAGGCAGCTATACTCCAACAAAAATTAGTTTAGGAAAATACCTTGAGATAACAGGATGCCCTGGAAGTAGTGGGGCCCATGGAAAGAAGGAAAGCATTTCAGAAGGATGTGTGGAGGGCTCTTCCGAGGAAGAAGCAGGCCTCTTGCTTCATGGAAACATTCCTTAAGGCCACTCATCCACTCTGCTTCTGTGTTCATCCAGTGATCTTCGGATCTGTGATCAGTTTAACAAGTAGACTTTTCTAGAGGGAACAGGATGCACCTAATGGTCTAATTGAGTGTTCTGGTCTCCTTGGTGGTAACTATAGTTCACAACCCTGTAGGCATCCTGTGTGTCTGGGCAGTGTGAGCCTCCTCCCCAGGTCCCGGTTCCCTCTGAGAAGGCAGCTTGGGGTGACGAGACAGCTGTGACCCAGAGAGGATGTGGGATAAGGAGACACATGCCTGGGATTACATCCGGTTTTGCAGTCTGCTTGTCTGGTTGCCATGAGCTGGTGACTCCTGGGCCTCCTTGAGCACAATACTCTTGGCCACTCTTTGCCTTACTTCCATGTCCGTAAAGTGAGGGATTGGGACTTGCCTGGTGGTCTAGTGGTTAGGAAGTCACCTGCCAATGCAGGGGGCACGAGTTCAATCCCTGGTCTGGGAGGATCCCCCACATGCTGTGGAGCAACTAGACTCAAAAGCTGAGTGCCTGGAGACCCTGCTCTGCAACAAGAGTAGCCCACACACTGCAACAAACAGTAACCCCTGCTCTCTGCAACTAGATAAAGCCCGCCTGCAGCAACGAAAACACAGCACAGCCAAAAATAAATTAATTAATAAATTATTTTTGAAAAGTGAGAGGGTTGAACTACATGGCCCTTAGAAAGGCTTTCCCATGTCTGACAGTGTGTGACTCTTGAGATTTGCTCTACTTTCAAGTACTTCCTCTTATGAGAAAACTTTGAGTCCTTCCTCTACAAAAATATCTGCAGAGTTGGTTGCAAAGGACATACTAGAGTTGCTGATTTCTTGATGAAGACATCTATGATGAAGTTACTGATGATAACTGAAGCCTTCCATAGCACTGACCATAAGCTAAACCTTGTGTAGGGGACTTTATTGACATTGACCCTCATCACAACCTTATGACGGAGCTAAGATGATCCCATTTCATAAATGAGGAAACTGAAGCTCAGAAGAGCATAATAACTTGCACAAGGGCTCACACCTGATAGGCGGTGAAGCTGAGATTCAAAGGCAGTTTAGTCTAAACCCAGCTCTGCCTGTGTGGTTCGAGGATCTAAGACATAAAGGGTAGAAGTGCCCTTCATGTGTTTCCCCCTTGGGCTTGGTTTCCCTATGTTCCGAAGCCTCCATCTCAGCCTAAGCTAAGTCAGTGTCATCTAACCCAGAGTCAAATATGAGGTGATCATGGTGGTCCAGAACCTCTTCCGTTTGAGGTGGGGCTCCCATGCCCTTTCCAGCTGTCTGGAGCAGTGACAAGTGACATGGAGGCCTGACATTAGTAGCCTAAACCATCACCCACTCTGCCCACTGTGAATTCACTCCAGCTGGACTCCAGTCTCTGAGTCAGTCCAGCAACTAGACTTTGCTGATTCCCCATCAGTCCTCAGACAAAGTCAGAGTGATCGTCCATGGATGACCAGATCCTAAAGCTGGACGGGATTTTCTTCTCCGAGGATCCCAGGGCTGACTCAGGGTGGGGCTCAGAGGGAGAGATCAATATCATCAATAGTTGGATGAATCAATGGATGGTTCTAGTTCTCCACCCACAGGTGGCACCAAGCCATGGGCTGATGGTGCCTCTTTGCTTGTGGAATAGGCTTGGGTTCCTGTTCTCTAGGAGTTGCGTGGGCCTCCTCTGAATTTAGGAAGGAGGTGCTATGATGATGCTCCAGGTGACGATGGAGATGGATAGAATATGAATAAAAGAGGCATGGCGGGGTGGGTGGCAAGGTGATGCTCCTGAGGTCATTCTAGGGGAAAGGTCATACTTACTGAACAAAATCTGTTTCTTGCTTTAGTTGACTACAGTTATTACCAGTAGTTATCACTTTGAGTATCAAACTCTGATTTTAAAATCCAAATAAATGCTTTTAAAGGTAAAATTTTAGTTTACTAGTATTGCCAATATAATTTTAACAGTTCTTTGATTTCCGTTATTCATTAAGTGTGTGTGCGTGTGCATGTATGTGTGAGTATGTGCACGTGTGTTAAGGTTTCATGCAAAAGTCTAGAGCTTTACTTCTGGATTCTTCAGGGCTGCCCTGGTTTGTCAGTTTTAGCTGGAAATAAAAGGCAGTGTATTTGAGGTGGGTTGAATTTCTGGCTTCCCTTTAAGCTTGTGCCTCTTGAATTTTACAGGTAGCCCCTGAAGAAGATGAAAGGAAAAAGAGGCGACGGGAAAGAAATAAGATAGCAGCCGCCAAGTGCCGCAACAAGAAGAAGGAGAAGACAGAGTGCCTGCAGAAAGTGAGTGCCTGTTTGCCTCGCCCCTCCCGTCGCTCACACCTGGCCCCTCCAACCTCACGCCCCATGAGGAGAGGAGTTTGAAGACTGTACCCAGAAGTGCTTTCCCAGGAAGGACATTGTGGCTGGTGGCAGAAATGCCAGTTGCAGAACGAGGAAGTAGTAAAGCTGTTAGTAAGATAAATGTCTCTGGGTGTATAACATGCAGGTGTATGAATTAAAAACGACAGGATCATCTGATGCCCACACTCATCCTCAGTCAGTCCATACATGTCCAGAAGCTTCCAGGCTGTCGGATATGTCCGTCCAGTTCAAGGGGCTTCGCTCGCCCATTTTCCTGAGAAAAGGAAGCTGCCAGCTTTCATTTGGCTCACTGTGAAAAGCCTTTAATTAACGTCTTCCAACAAGTTATCTCCTTGCCCCGCAGGCAGAGGTTACATTTCTTTGCATTCTTATCTAGTTCTTAACTCTGCAGCCATTCTCCTTGGTGCAGCTGATAGTCTGTGCTCCCAGCTGCGTTCAACAGGCTCCCCTTCCGGAATGGAGAAACACCTGTGGGAGGGGTGTCTCTGGGCAGGTGGAGCGGGGCCCTGGTGTGGTCCTTGCAGCAGCTGTGTCCCCCTTTCCCAAGTGAGGACAGGCCAGGGCAGAGTCTTCGCTTGGGTTCCCTAGGTCCCAGGTTCCACAGGTTGCATCAAGGTGGGGGTCAATGAAAATTAAGACATTTTGTTTATTTCTACATATATTCTTCCTGTGGAGATGAGCTTCTCAGTGAAATCAGACTATAAACATATAAGACTATAAACACCATTGAGTCTGGATTTCTTTCCAGCCCCCAAGGTCCTTTCAGGTCCAGAGGACCTGCCTACGGGTTATTTGATTCTTAGAAAGGAGGTCTCTGCTGTTGGTTCTACAGCTGCTCCGTTACTATTAGGATCACAACCTGCCTCCACCTTGAGTGGAAACGCAAGGATATCTCTGAAGGAGCTCTGAGTTGAAAGACTTCTCCAAGCTCCAGACTCTCTCAAACCTAATGCTGCTCTCCCAGTTTTGTGGGGCTTCATAGCAGGGCACCAACGGCATTCCCCTGCAGGCCATTCCCCACTTGATGAGCCCCGATGTGTTCCAGCTGTTGCCCCTGCCATCCAGGGGCCACCAGCAGACCGCCCCTTCCTCACTGGACCTTGGTTCCTTCCCTTGTTTTTTTTTGGCTGCACCAGGCAGCTTGTGGGACTTTTGCTCCCCAACCAGGGGTCGAACCCAGGCCCCAGCAGTGGAAGCAGAGTCCTAACCACTGGACCACCAGGGAAGTTCCCTTGGCTCCTTTCCTAATACCTCTGTTGCTTGTGCCCCAGGAGTCCGAGAAGCTAGAGAGTGTGAATGCTGAGCTGAAGGCGCAGATTGAGGAGCTCAAGAATGAGAAGCAGCATTTGATATACATGCTCAACCTGCACCGGCCCACGTGTATTGTCCGGGCTCAGAACGGGCGGACTCCGGAAGATGAGAGGAACCTTTTTATCCAACAGATAAAGGAGGGAACATTGCAGAGCTAAGCAGCTGTGGTATGGGGCGACTGGGGAGTCCTCATCGAATCCTCCTTTTACATCCGAAACCCTGAAGCCATTGGAGATCTGACTTCCTATGCACCTCTTGAATCCCAGCAGCCAAGAACCATCAAGGCGGGAGTGCCCTCCGTGACTCAGCCGGGCCTTTCCACTCCACTCCAGAGTGGACTTTGGACCGGGGCAAGGGCATCTTTTGCCTCCACTCCAGGATTTAAGGCTTAACATCCCGGCCATCCTTGGATTCTCCAGATGACCCCCAGTTAGGGTCCTGCTTCCCTCGCATCTGGATTCTGCAAAATTCAGGACTCCCACCGTTAGGATCCATGCAGAAGAAGTGTCTGTAACCTTGGGTGGGTGGGGTGGGGCCACCTCCTCCGCTGCTGCCGCCACTGTCACTTGTAAGGGACATGGAGTGAGAATGGCATCTCGTGAAGTTGTGCAATGGCCAGGGTTGTGCTTTCTAGCAAATACGCTGTTCTGTACAGGAACTGCTGTGTGCAAGGCATTCGTTTCAAAACTAGGCGTTGTGCTCTACTGATGTTTGTGCCGCACGACACTGCTGTGACTTTTTCATGACTTAGCTCAGGCTCTGAAAGGTTGGAGGGCTGTTGCCACGTGCAGTGTCTTGCTAAGTGTTCAAGTGGCCAGAAGGGCTGGCTTGCCAGCCCTGGGAAGAGAGAACTGGGCCGGGCAGCGCTGAGTGCAGTTTTGTGCCAACAGAAAAGACGTCTTCCGCTTGGCTCTCAGGCATTAATGCGGGCCCTCTATTGCAAACTCAGTTATAAGGTCACAGGAAGAAAACAGAAACACGAGTCCAGCTTCCAAAGGCTTAGGAGTCTCTGCTCAGTGACTTAGGACAGGACTTTTTTTCTAGGCCAGAAGAGCCAAAGAATATTCCACTTTTCCTGTTCTTGCAATTGAAAACCACACTCAGTGGACACGCATTTGAAGCCAGGTGATGCCCAGGCTTTAGCATTATTAGATGGTAATGGCATCGTTTCTGTCATGCAAATGTTTGTAGAAATCTGGCCCAGAGCATTTGTAGCTGTGAGAAAGTCTACTCACACTGGCCAGGAGGTCTCTGGCTACTATCTGTTTAAATTCTGATGTTTCTGTGAAATCCTCAGAGTGTTTAATCCTACTCAGTAGTATCATTACAATTTTCTGTAAGAGAAAATATTATTTATCCTAGTATTCTTAACTTGTCAATATAATAAATATTGGAACCAAGACGTGGTGAACTAAAGTGTGGTGCTGGTTTCTGTTCTTTTAAATCAGTTGTTCCTTGAGCACTAACCGTTCTCCTCCCTTCCCCTTTGGAGACAGTGATGTAGGGGGTGATTTGAACTTTGACTGTTCTTTGGGTGTTCTTCTTTGTTCTCTGGGGTGCCACTAGGTGGGCTTTTTAACTTTCAATCCTGTTCCTCAATTTCTGGTTTCTAATGCTCAATCTCTCATTGACAAACACTGGGACACAGCAGCAAGTATATCCGTTAGACTTTTGGTACTAAGACAAAAATTTTATATAAAATCTGAATACCTGACTTCCTGTTTCTCTGAATATACAAAGGCGTAAAATGTACACCTGTTGTTCAACTTGAATCTTACAGTCTGTGGTAGAACTCTTTGTGAAGGCTTCACTTGAATTACATTTCTTGTAATGTCCAAATATGTGTCTCAGTGTTGCAAATAAGCATTTCAAATTTTGGAAAAGGATGGTGGGGAGGAAAAGAGAGCATAATTTCAGACAGGATAAGTGTGATAATTCAGAGTAAATAGTCCACCTAATTTTCTGGAATCTATGGAGCACATGATTCCTTTAGGTCTCCAACAGAATCACAATCCCTTGCTCTTGCCCTGTGCACACACCTGATACTCACAGGCTGGGAATAAAAATTGGCTCCTCTGTCATCAGCGCCGTTTTATAGAGCGATCCTGACTTTGTTGACTGTGCATGTGGATGGAGCCTGCTCCTTTGAACTCATGTTTGTTTCCCTTAAACTATCACCTGAGACACAGGTACCCTAATTTTGCTGTTTTAACTACATCTCAGGGGCAGGTCCTAATCTGTACAGAGCATCTGGTGGAAGTACCATTCACCGCTTCTTTCAGGAGATGATCTGTTTTCTTTATCTTGGTGGTGGGGGAAGAATTTCCTTGCATTAACCTTCTGCTTGTGCCACCAATCAGCCGTTAGGAAACTCAAGACAGTTTTAAAGCTGCCACGGACAACAATGAATTAGAGCGGAAGGAAGGGGGAGGCGGCTGTTGCAAGAAGAAGTGATCTGAGAAACGCACCGTAAATCATCAGTGGAACTATAAGTTCTTTGAACAAATGCATTAAAAATAGTTTTGTTGTCTGTCACCAAGTTTATGTTTCCACTTAAAAAAAAAAAAGGGCTAATATGTATTTACCGTCAAGTTGCGTAGTTCGTCTTGTTTCACACTCAGCAGCTGGGGGAGGTGAGGGTTCTGAGAGGATAAACTGGGCCGGGACCTCTGCTGAAGTCAGATGCCTGGTCGACAAGGTCTTTTCCTCAGGCCGTCACCTGCAGGGGTGGTAGTGTCACACTGGCCGGCATGGAGAGCCCACCTTGCCCCGTCTCCTCTCTCATCCTGTCCCCATGTCTTTCCCTGAGATCTGGCCTGACACTTGCTTCCGAGTATAAGAGCCATAAGGGGTCTGGCCCAGGACAGGGTTTCTGGGATCAAAGCTTCCACTTTCTGCCAGCAGCTAAAATGCTATTTTCCATCTTTATCCCAATTTCTCCCACAGGCTTTGAATAAATCTGAAACCCAAACCCACGGTAAGCTTTTCCTATCTTCCGCATCCCATGCTCTTTGGTGGGGTTCAAGCAGTTTCTCAGTGGAGTAGTATTTTCGTGGATTTGCCTGAGGAAAAACCTCCAAGGAGGCCAGGTTTGCCCAGTGAGGATCCTTCTCAGTTCTCACCATGGCTCTAACCACAGAAGCTTCTCTGTCTTACCGAAAACTGCTGTCAGGAAGGAATTCACACCGAGGCTTAAAGGGCCAGCTGAGACTGACGTTAATAATAGCTGACATTTACTGAGAAACGCTACTCAATACTTTACATTATCTCATTTAATCCTCACAGCAACTATTATCCCCATTTTACAGATGAGGAAGTAGAGAGCTAAATAGTGTGCCCAAGGTCACACAGGTGACCTTTCTAAAGCTGAAAGCTATGTTTTTTTAACTATAAAGCTTCTGAGCGGAAGTGTGTGTGTGGTAAAATACACATGAAATTCACAACTGCAATTTTAAAGTGTACAGTTCTGTGGCATTCACAATACCGTGTAACCATCACCACTATCAAGTTCCAGAACTTTCCATCACCCCCAAAAAACATCCAATACTTCTCATTCTCCCCTCTTTCCAGCCCTAGGGAACCACTGACCTAATATCTGTCTCTCTAGACTTGTCTCTCCTGGATATTTCGTGGAAATAGAATCATTATAATACGTGATCTCTTTCACTGAGCATGTTTTCAAGGTTCATCCATGCCATAAAATGTATCAGTACTTCATTCCTTTCTTTGGCTGAATAGTATCCACGGCATAGATAGACTACATTTTGTTTATCCAATCATCTGTTGATGGGCATCTGTGTGTATTTTAATGGAAAGATTGCCCTTATCCTCAAGGCATGACTCCCTAAGGTGGGAGTTCAGGCATTGCATCAAACTTGGGATAAGAGAGTTGGGAGCAGGGGCCTTTCTCAGAACTTTCAAGTCACAATTTAGAAATCACTTATTCTGTGATTAGCTCTGTGAGAGTGGCAGTGAGGCAGGGTGTCTAACAGTACGTGTTCCCTGTAGGTGTCAAGGCTTCCAAACAATTTCTGCCCAGTAGAGAGATATTACCCTCCAGGAGGGCACCTAGCAGACCTTTGGAACTAGAGCTTACATCTCAGGCTACCCATCCCCCAATTCACCATGGGAGGAAGTGTGCTGAGAGCGAAGAGGTAGGTTTCCATGCAGGGGCTGTTTGCACAAGCATAAAGAAGAAGGGCAATGCCAAAGAATGTTCAAATTCCTGCACAATTGCACTCATCTCACACGCTAGCAAAGTGATGCTCAAAATTCTCCAAGCCAGGCTTCAACAGTACGTGAACCATGAACTTCCTGATGTTCAAGCTGGATTTAGAAAAGGCAGAGGAACCAGAGATCAAATTGCCAACATCCATTGTATCATGGAAAAAGCAAGAGAGTTCCGGAAAAACATCTATTTCTGCTTTATTGATTATGCCAAAAGCCTTAACTGTGTAGATCACAACAAACTGTGGAAAATTTTTCAAGAGATGGGAATACCAGACCATCTGACCTGCCTCCTGAGAAATCTATATGCAGGTCAAGAAGCAACAGTTAGAACTGGACATGGAACAACAGACTGGTTCCAAATTGGGAAGGGGAGTCCATCAAGGCTGTATATTGTCACCTTGCTTATTGACTTATATGCAGAGTACATCATGTGAAATTCTGGGCTGGATGAAGCACAGACTGGAATCAAGATTGCTGGGAGAAATATCAATAACCTCAGATATGCAGATGACACCACCCTTATGGCAGAAAGTGAAGAGGAACTAAAGTGCCTCTTGATGAAAGTGAAAGAGGAGAGTGAAAAATCTGACTTAAAACTCAACATTCAAATAACTAAGGTCATGGCATCCGGTCCCATCACTTTGTGTCAAATAGATGTGGAAACCATGGAAACAGTGACAGACTTTATTTTCTTGGGCTCCAGAATCACTGCAGAGGGGGACTGCAGTCATGAAATTAAGACACTTGCTCCTTGGAAGAAAAGCTATGACCAAGCTAGACAATATGTTAAAAAGCAGGGACATTACTTTGGCAACAAAGGTCCATCTAGTCAAAGCTATGATTTTTCCAGTAGTCATGTATGGATGTGAGAGTTGGACTATAAAGAAAGCTGAGCACCGAAGAATTGATGCTTTTGAACTGTGGTGTTGGAAAAGACTCTTGAGAGTCCCTTGGACTTCAAGGAGATCAAACTGGTCAATCCTCAAGGAAATAAGTCCCAAATATTCATTGGAAGGACTAATGCTGAAGCTGAAAATCCAATACTTTGGCCATCTGATGTAAAGAATTGACTCACTGGAAAAGACCCTGATGCTGGGAAAGATTGAAGGCAGGAGGATAAGGGGATGACAGAGGTTGAGATGGTTGAAGGCATCATTGACTCTATGGGCATGAGTTTGAGTAAGCTCTGGGAGTTGGTGATGGACAGGGAAGCCTGGCGTGCTGCAGTCCATGGGGTCGCAGAGTCAGACATGACTGAGTGACTGAACTGAAAGTGGGGAGGATCTGAGGCACTCTCTCAGATAATTCAATCCCAACACCAGCCCACGTGCTGCCTTGGGTTCTTTCCATAATATATATATACACACACAGAATTATGCAAATTCTAAAAACAGGTCTTCTTGTAAAGGTAGTTAAATCAGTTCAGTGTGAATACATTTGGCGGGCCCAAGCATTCTTTGTGAGGCTAAGTACTGTAGCATTCAGAACAAAGATTCTAAACAACCTTTAGAATCAGGTAGACCTGCATTCAGATACTGCCTCCGCCACCATCAGATCTAAGATGGCAACTCAGCTTCTTCACCTGTGAACTGGGAACAGTAGCAGCAGTACCAAACTCAATGGACTCTTATGAGCATACGTGAAAAACACTGCATGGGTTTGGAGAAGCAATTTTTAATGTTATTATTAAAATCACCATCAACGTTTACTGAGATTTTATGAATGGACAGACTAAGGACTGAGACTGCCAGTTCTACATTGTTCAATACAATTAAACCATGAGCTCGAATGACTCAAATGCGTCCCATCCTCTGACATTTCTATAGGCTTCATCCAGTTGCTGAATCTGGGGCAGGGCAAAAGAGAACCAGATAAAACTTTCCCATTTGTAGACATTTGTATTTTGGTGCCTGCCTGAGTCCCTGGCAGGGTGGACCTGTCCTCTATGCAGGGCAATGGGGTGGCCCTGCCTGGAGAGGGTGGCTGAGGGATGGGACAAAGGCGTGTGTGAACAGTGACAGGTCACAAAGGACAGTCAGGATAAATATGGCTGCACAGGGGGTTTAGGCTGAGAGAGTGGTCCCTTCTTTCACTAGGACTGCAGTTTCACAGCCTCTCGAAGAGACAAAAAGCCAGAAGCAGAAGTGAGGTGAGGCTTGAGGGGGGCCTACCATACCTCTGCAACACCCTTGAAGAGACTCAGCCTGGGGTCCAGGCGCCTTGCAGCATCGTCAAGGCAATCAACTGCACCCGTAAATTACCCCCACCCCTGCCTCTGGGAGGCTCTGTGGGGCGTGGTGGGGTTGGGGGACCTGCCGTGGAGCCATCTGCGTGACACAGGAGACCACGGCTCCCTCTTCTGCCGCGGAGGCCAAGGAAAGGAAGACCCAGGGGCCCACCTCACCAGAGCAGCTTGTCGTGATCACAGCTAGCCATGAGCCGGGAGTCTCTGCTACCATATCACACGGCCCAGAGTGGCGCGGGAGCGGGCCTGTTCAACACCACCATGGGCAAACTGCAGCGGCAACTGCACAAGGGTGAGTATGACATATTCAAGTTTGCCCCGATCTTCGAGAGCGACTTTATCCAAATCACCAAGAGGGGAGAAGTGATCGACGTGCACAACCGCGTCCGCATGGTGACCGTGGGCATTGCATCCACCAGCCCCCTCCTCCCCCTCCCAGACGTCATGCTACTGGCCCGGCCAGCCGCCGGTTGCAACGATCACTCAGGCCGCAGCCAGACCACCAAGGCCAAGAGCCGCAAGGCTGCAAAGACCTTAGAACTCACCAGGCTCCTTCCCTTGAAGTTCGTGAGGATCTCCATTCACAACCGAGAGAAACAACAGCTGCGCCTGAAGTTTGCCACCGGCCGCTCCTGCTACTTGCATCTGTGCCCCCCGCTGGACTCACGGGAAGACCTCTTCGCCTACTGGGAGAAGCTCGTCTACCTCCTCCGGCCACCGGTGGACAGTCAGAGCAGCACCTACGCCATTCCAGCCGGGGACATGATCTGCATGCCCATGTTCGAGGAGGACAGGAGGAGCCCGACGGCCATGGATTTCCAAGGCAGGGGCGATCAGGACCAGGTAAGCGTCAGGAGCCTCCACGCAGGCTCCGAGGTGGCCGGGGCCACCTCTGCAGCTTTTGCCGGTGGGGAGGGCCTCCCACTGGACTTCTACAATCCCGATCCTGTGCCCAATGGGGCCATGGCAAACACCAAACCCAGGGAGCTTGACGAAGAGTCAGCAGCAGGGGCGATGATGCAGGTGGCCGCAGCAGACACCACAGAGGGTAATAGGAACGTGACCAAGTTCCATGCCTCTGAAGAGCGGAGCATGGCCATTGAAGTCACCGTCACCAAGGGCCCTGAAGGAAGCAAAAGCAACATAGCCATGGGAGGCACTGCCAAAACCTCCCTGAGGACCAGGAAAAGGGCCTTGGCACATGGTGCCAAAAACTTGGAGTACCCTTCCAGCACGTCCACCAGCCTCTCCCCGGAAGCCAGCATGTCTATGGTTCGAGTGGAGGCCACCAGGAAGACCACCAAAGGAAAAGCTGATCAGGAGGATGAGGGGACCCTCATCTCAGCCTTGCCGCAGGAAGACCAAGAGAGTGAACAGGAAGACAGGCCCCGGAGAGTGTCCCAGGCCCGCAGGGGAAGAAGGGAGAAGAGGGAACACCGGCAGAAGGAGCGCACGCTCAGGGGGCTCGCATCCCCGCGGGTCAGCCGAAGGCCGCCACAAGACCGTGGGGGACAAGGCGATCCGGAAGACAGCCGGCCGGTCCTCAGGCGGCCGGAGAGCCACGAGGGATGACAAAAAGGAGAAAGGCCACGGCAGCCCGGGGGACAGCAAGCGGGGCACTGTGCACAAAGGCGGCAGCCACGCTCCCGTCACCAAGGAGTCCAGGACCTCGCACAAATCGGCCAGAAGCTTGTCTACCGGGAGTTCACTTTCCACCAACAAGAGACTCAGCAGGATCAGCTCTTTCCTGAGGAATGTCCGAGCCAATCTCACTACAAAGACAGTGGCCTTGTCACGCGATAAAGATGTGGACATCTTGGCGAAGGCAGTGGAAAGGAAAAGAATGGAGGCCGTCATGGAGACGGCAGAGAATGGCCAGGGGCTGGAAATCGCTGGGAGTGTGACATCCGAGGCCACGGAGACAGTGACCGTTGCAGCTCATCAATAGGACCTAGAGCTGGAAGCTGCAAAGGGATTCAGGGCTCAGGGAAATATCCCTGGCAAGTGTATGCCAGCTTCCTTACTGCAGTTTAAATAAAAGAACCATACGACCTGAGAATGGCCTGCAGCGTTCTCTCTCTATCTCCAGGTCTCGAAGCCCGACCGTGACGTCACAGTGGATTCTGTGATGTCAGCTGAGCCGCAGCCTGAGACTGGTCCAGTCGAGGGCAGTCCCACCTCACACACATGCCCAGTGCCAACAGTGGTGGCCCATCCGGCCTCCACTCCTTTCTGGCTTTGCTGCTCAGGGCCACGGCTGAAAGTCAGACTGTGGCCTGGGAAACTCTCCTTCACCATCTCCCTATCCTTTCTATAAATGTTTATTACTCCTACAGGTCTGTAAACAAATTGAGAACAGAACTCCCATCCCTTCTGGCTGTTCAGTGGACAGAAATAAGGTGCGGCAGTGTTTGCTGGCAGGCAGAACAGCGAGCACTCTCATCTAGACTTAGCCATTCCCCTCCCAGGCATATACCCAGGAGGAACACACGTGTTCTAAGAAACAACTATGAGCATGTTTATAGCAAGAGAATTTAATAGCAAAACACTGGAAACAGCCCAAATTTCCATCAACAGGATTAATACTGTAGGATAAGAAGAGAGTGGAATATTCAATAGTGAGAAATGGAGCTATACACATTATCACAGATCAGCTTCTCATGATTTTTAAAGACATCAAAGAATGGGATGTAATCTACTTACAGAACCATTCAGAAATAAGATCAATGTATTGCATAAGGGGTAGGTTTCATAAAACTGTACCAAAAGTGAGGGAATAGTAAATGCAAAATTCAGGACAGTTTTCTCTAGGGTGGACAGGCTAGATCAAGGAGGTGGGTCCAAGGCTGTCAGTGTTGCTGGGAACTGTTCTGTCTTAAGCAAGACAGTGGGTACACAGGTGTGTTTTTCACATTGTACTATCTCTGAAGTTGGATCACTACAATCACTGTGGCAGTTGTGAAGTTATTGCCAATGCCTTTCCCTCATGTTTTCACTTTTATATATGCACAAAAGTGATCTGTCTGAAATGCCTGGTCTCTTCACATTGCATTTATTTAAGGTAAATTACAAGAACTCTGGTTATTAGAAAAAGAAAAAACGATATGCCTATTTTACAGATGAGAACACTGAGGCTCAGAGAAGGTAACCTGCTCCAGTTGCACAACAGGATCTTTGCAGAACAGTGATCTACCAGCCCACATTTTTTACACAAAGTCCTGTCTAAAGTGTGGGAAGGAGGCAAGCAAACAAGCCTGAGAAGCAGCACAGGAATCTGAGGCACCAGCATTCTTACCACCGTGTTCCAAAACCACAGAGAGAAGCATCAATTTTACCGGATTGAGAAGTGGGGGCTTGGGGACACACTGTGAATCAGTTCTTGAACTTCAGTAAACCCATAGCTGGCCTTATCTCCACGGCTGTGTCTGGCTTCCCAAGCTTCTCGCCTCTGGCGTGACCTGCATTGCAGCCATAAACAGGCTCCTGCCTGGAATTCCAGGGTCCACTCCTGAATGGAGCTGCCTCCTTCTGCAATCCAGTCCTTCTGAGCTGCTAATTAAACTCTTGAATGCCACGCTCAGAAGTGTTTCTCCATACACAAGCTTCAGGGACGTTTTTCTTCCTGGGGTTCCAACACCAAATCCTTAAATCTCATATGAGGGAGATTATTTGTTAGGCGACAGCTTCCTTGTTGACTAGACCTTCAGTCTGTGACTTCCACAGATCGCAGTGTGGGGAGTGGGGAGAGGAGAGGTCTCTTCTGTTTGCAGGGGGATGGTAGGCTTTTGGTGATGGTAGGGCCACCGATGAGAAAAGGAGACAGCCTGAGACCTACACACACGCACTGCATTCCCCGCCAAAACAAGTTTCCTGACCCCAGGATGAGTCAAGTTTTTCTTAAGAAAGAAAGGACACGCCATGCCAAAGATTAGATACAAGTTGACCCTGTGAGGAAAACAACCTCGGAATCATTAACCCAGGGCTTCTGAGAAGACTAGGAACTGCTGGAGGGGACAGAATTAATGGTTTACCCTTCACCAGCTTTTCCCTGGACTCAAGGTGGAGAAACTACAAAAAAGATCACATCCACATTCCTTTGATCTTACGATTTCCACACAGGCAAGTGCAGGTAAACACTAAGCTGGAGGAAGAAAACGCAACAAAACCACGTGCGTAGCCCTTAACTGTTTATTAGGTTCTTTCACGTATGTGCCCCTTCCGAAGCCCACATCTCTTCATTTTGCAGATCAGCAAAGTGGAAGTTCAGGAGTATTTAAAGGACTTGTTCAAGGTGGGAGGTGATGGTGCAGAGAGCCAGATACTTAGGTGCAACCGCTTTCAGGCAACATGCCACCCTACTCCCATAGGGAGGTCCAGAGATAGGGAAGAAGGCCGGACAAGCTACAAAGAATTATCACAACTCTGAGCAACAGACACAATGAGAGAGGTGTGTTTGGGGGACAGGATCTATTCAGAGGAGGGGTGCTGGGGCATGGGAAGGAGCTGGGGCTTAGGGCAAGCCTCACAGGAGCACTGGAAGCTTTGAGGATGAACAGGGCTCTGCCAGGTGGAAGAAGGATGAGGAGCAAAGGTAAAAGTGGGGGAGGCTGGGAGAGAGGTGGGTAGACCATCAGGCCACAGGAAAGATTGCGGGCAAAGTACAAAGGCTTGCAATGTCACTTGTGTTGAGCAACCGCAAGTATTTCAGTGCAGCTGGTTGGAGGGCGAGAGAGGAGGGCGGTGAGGCTGGAGAATCGGGCCGCTGGGTCTTGGGGAGTCCTGGGGTACTGTCTGAGTGGCTGAGACTTGGGGGACCACTGAAAAGCCAGTGCCTAGTGAGAGTTACATCTCTCTGGCTCCAGGGTGGAAAGCGGATGGGCAGGGGGCAGTCTGGAGACAGGAAATTCCCCAGGAAGCCATTGCATTCATCCTGGCCAGAGTCGAGGAGCCCTGAACTTGGGGGGGCAGAAGCGGGCAGTGTGGGCAGAAGTGGGCAGGCAGGAGGTGTTGAAGAGATGGAACGGGACAATTTCCTAGCCCACATCCTGAAAGACAGGGAGCTCATGGTGTAGGTCTGGCCCTCATTTAAAGGAAGAGGAACTGACAAGAGTGGAGGTGACTTCCCCCTGTGGCCGCGATCAGTAGAGGGGGTACCCAGAAGAGAGGCTCATGGGAAAGCAAAGAGTACTGGGTTAAGATAGAAGACAACAGCTTACAGATAGCTACAGGCAAAACATCAGGATGAGGCAGCCAAGAGGGATGGTGGGGCTTCAGCACTTGGAGACCCTGGAGCCGGGAGACCCCCTAAGGCTTCATCAGGGAAGAGCTGCCCACGAGTGACCTCCTCCCCTGGACGAAGAGGCACTTCCAGAGAGCCCCTTGTGACCGCTTGCTGGTATTGCAGGCTGGCTCTTGAATGAGGGGAACCAGGACTGAGGCTGAGTCACTGGGACCCGTTCCCTTTGTACAACACAATTAGCCTAATGCCAATCCCAGAGCTGTGAGCTGGAGGAGGTGAGGAGGCCTGGGCAATGAAGGTGTGTCTCATCCAGGCAGCATGGCTCCATGCCCCTGGCAGTGGAGGGGCTGTGCTGTGTGCTTGTCCCCTAGTCATGTCTGACTCTTTGTGACCCGATGGGCTGTAGCCCGCCAGGCTCCTCTGTCCATGGGATTCTCTAGCCAAGATTACTGGAGGGCGTTGCCATTCCCTTTCTCCAGGGGATTTTCCTGACCCAAGGATTGAACCCAGGTCTCCCACACTCCAGGCAGATTCTTTACTGTCTGAGCCACCAGGGAAGCCCAAGAACACTGGAGAGGGTAGCCTATCCCTTCGCCAGGAGATCTTCCTGACCCAGGAATCAACCCAGGGTCTCCTGCATTGCAGGCGGATTCTTTACCAGCTGAGCTGCCAGGGAAGCCCAGTGGAGGGGCAGAGTATGAAATGGCTGAAAGACAGGTCTGAGAGGCTGGGGATTTGGACTCATGGGGACAATGAGTGACCACCAAAAACAGGAGTGGAGTTAGTGTCAGGGTCCCTCCGCAGCCTGGAAGTCATTTGAGAAATAATTATTGATCACCTACTGTGGGCAGGATAGGAAATCAGAGGCCACAAGGATGTTCACAAAGACACACACTTTTAAACACAAATCACTGTATGGTAGTGGCCTCAATGTATAGAAAGAGGTTTTGTGATAAACTCCTGTATAGTGCAGGGACCTCTACTCAATGTTCTGTGGCAATCTAAAGGGGAAGGACATCCAAAAAAGAGGGGATATATGCATATGTATAGTCAAGGCTATGGTCTTTCCTGTGGTCATGTATGGCTGTGAGAGCTGGACTGTGAAGAAGGCTGAGCGCCGAAGAATTGATGCTTTTGAACTGTGGTGTTGGAGAAGACTCTTGAGAGTGCCTTGGACTGCAAGGAGATCCAACCAGTCCATTCTGAAGGAGATCAGCCCTGAGATTTCTTTGGAAGGAATGATGCTAAAGCTGAAACACCAGTATTTTGGCCACCTCATGCGAAGAGTTGACTCATTGGAGAAGACTCTGATGCTGGGAGGGATTGGGGGCAGGAGGAGAAGGGGACGATAGAGGATGAGATGGCTGGATGGCATCACTGACTCGATGGATGTGAGTCTGAGTGAACTCCAGGAGTTGGTGATGGACAGGGAGGCCTGGCGTGCTGCGGTTCATGGGGTCGCAAAGAGTCGGACACGACTGAGCGACTGATCTGATCTGATCTGATAGGTGATTCACCTCGCTGTACAGCAGAAACTAATGCAACATCGTAAAGCAAGTATCGGTTCAGTTGCTCAGTCGTGTCCAACTCTTTGCCACCCCATGGACTGCAGCATGCCAAGCTTCCCTGTCCATCACCAACTCCCAGAGCTTGCTCAGACTCATGCCCATCAAGTTGGTGATGCCATCCAAACATCTCATCCTCTCTCATCCCCTTCTCCTCCTGCCTTCCATCTTTCCCACCATCAGGGCAACTGTACTCCAATAAAAATTTTTTTAAAAAAAAGAATGAAAGAAAGAGGCTTCATAGAGAAGGGGAGGACTTAGCAGAGAGATGACAGGCTGAGCACACTGGTGGAGGGAATAGTGTGATGGAGAGAAAGAATCCTAAAGGAAGTCAGTCCTGAATATTCATGCTGAAGCTGCAATTCCAATACTTTGGCCACCTGATGTGAAGAACCAACTCATTGGAAAAGACCCTGATGCTGGGAAAGGATGAGATGGTTGGATGGCATCACCGACTTGATGGCCATGAGTTTGAGCAAGCTCTGGAAGTTGGTGATGCAGGGAAGTGTGGCATGCTGCAGTCCATGGGATCAGAAAGAGTCAGATACGACTGAACGATTGAACTGGACTGAGAGAGGAGGACTGAAGAGATGTTCACAGATGACAGACAAGTACAGCGTGCCCAGGGTGTGATGTGCTTGGGAGAGAGGGTGAGGTGTGGGATGAGGGTGCAGTGGGAAATGAGGCTGGAAATAGAAGTGAGGTCACAGCATAGAGGAGAACCCAGAATGTCGCTCAACCCCTCTGAACCCCATGATATTCATTATTGCAAATGGGACCTGAAGTGCAGGGGTGAGGGCTGTGCAGAGCTGGTTTTCCCAGGAGCAGAAGGGCCATGGAAGCCCAGACTCTCCCTCTTTGCCAGTTCAGAGCATATGAAATGAATAATGGAAGCCAATGGCTTCCCACACACTCTCTAAAGGATGTTACCCCCCACAGGTGTGCCAAGGTACTGATACCCCTCCTCCTGGGAGCACGTGGAGGACCAGGCCAGTTGGCTTCGGCCGCCAGGAGCCCCACCTGCTACCTCAGTGTGCCATTCCAATGTTGTCATCTTCTACATATGCCATGGCTCGTGAAAGGCTGGGAGACATCTTTCTAGATAAGCACGCACATGTAAGCGATATAACTTGAGTGTGGACTGTGAGTGCAGCAGCCAGGAGCTGCTGAGATGTACCCCCTGAGAGCTGGCCTGCTCCCCACAGCTTTGGTTGATGTTCACCATGTCACCCCTCTTTCCTCTTCCCACTGACACTGTCACATTCCCAGGACCCTGCCATAACACAATAGGTGCTGGTTCAAGGAGAAATTAGAAAAACAGTAACAAATACATTGCTTTTCACATAACTTCTTATAAAGCTAAATTAGCTTTTTGAAGATCTATCCTTTGCTTTGAGATCATGTCCTGCCTCCTTGTTTTTCAATATTTTATTTTGAAGTGCAGTTGAGCTTTACACAACATGAGTTTGAATTGCCCGGGTCAACTCAATTTTTTACTGAATACATACTATAGTACAACACGAGCCACATTTGGTTGAACCCGCAGATATGTAACTGTGGATTCAGAGGGCTGACTGTAAAGTTATATGCAGATTTTCACCTGGAAAGGGAGAGTGGGATTCCTAACCCCTATCGTTCAAGGATCAATTTATAACATTCATACAAAAAAATGTGTCATCGTAAGCATTCCACTGGGTGAGGCTTCATAGATGAACAATCCCATGAAACTAGCACCTGATGAAGAATCAGACCTTCCTAACCTTGGACATGCTACCCTGCAGTCCCTCAAGGGTACCCACTACCCTAGCTTCTAACACCATCGATGAATGTCATTTGCTTTTCAACTTTACATCAGTGGAATCACTGTGTACTCTTTGCATCTGGTTTCCTTCCCTTCACATCATATTTATGAGGTTTGTCCACGACTTTGCTGGCAATCATCCATTTATATTCACTGCTATACAGTATTCCATTGTGTGACTATAATTTACTCATTCTGTGTTGATTTGAGTTATGATTAGTTTTGAGCTATTGAAAATAGTGCTACTATGAATATTTATATACAGACCTTTTGGTAAAAATATAAACTTCTGTTGGACTTAAACTTAGGAATGGAATTGAATATATGCATATGTTCAGCTTTTGATTATACTGCCAAGCTATTTTGCTTCCAAAATGACTATGAAAATAACAATTTCCACCAGAAATGTATGAAAATCCTGGTTGTTTCATATCCTTGCCAACATTGAATACTTTTTATTGCTTTCATTTTAGCCATTTGAGTGGGATATAATGCCTTATATCCCTTTTTCATGATAAAAATATACTTAAAAATATATAATATGGTGACCTACAGAAAATGGTAGTTTTGTTGTAATGTCCTTAATAGGTAAAATTCAAAGTTGGTTTACAAATTAATTTTGAAATTTCACACATCTCTGGACTCTTAAAACTCTTGTTCAAACATTTAAAAGGATTTTTCCCAAAGGATTTTTCATTTTGAGGGGATTTATTGGAATGTGAAGTCAAGTGTGCCTTAGAAAGCATCACTACGAACAAAGCTAGTGGAAGTGATGGAATTCCAGTGGAGCTATTCCAAATCCTGAAAGATGATGCTGTAAAAGTGCTGCACTCAATATGCCAGTAAATTTGGAAAACTCAGCAGTGGCCACAGGACTGGAAAAGGTCAGTTTTCATTCCAATCCCAAAGAAAGGCAAGGCCAAAGAATGCTCAAATCACCACACAATTGCACTCATCTCACACGCTAGTAAAGTAATGCTCAAAATTCTCCAAGCCAGGCTTCAGCAATATGTGAACCGTGAACTTCCTGATGTTCAAGCTGGTTTTAGAAAAGGCAGAGGAACCAGAGAGCAAATTGCCAACATCCGCTGGATCATGGAAAAAGCAAGAGAGTTTCAGAAAAACATCTATTTCTGCTTTATTGACTATGCCAAAGCCTTTGACTATGTGGATCACAAGAAACTGTGGAAAGTTCTGAAAGAGATGGGAATACCAGACCACCTGATCTGCCTCTTGAGAAATCTGTATGCAGGTCAGGAAGCAACAGTTAGAACTGGTCATGGAACAACAGACTGGTTCCAAATAGGAAAAGGATTTTGTCAAGGCTGTATATTGTCACCCTGTTTATTTAACTTATACGCAGAGTACATGATGAGAAACACTGGACTGGAAGAAACACAAGCTGGAATCAAGATTGCCGGGAGAAATATCAATAACCTCAGATATGCAGATGACACCACCCTTATGGCACAAAGTGAAGAGGAACTCAAAAGCCTCTTGATGAAAGTGAAAGAGGAGAGTGAAAAAGTTGACTTAAAGCTCAACATTCAGAAAACAAAGATCATGGCATCCAGTCCCATCATTTCATGGGAAATAGATGGGGAAAAAGTGTCAGACTTTATTTTTCTGGGCTCCAAAATCACTACAGATGGTGATTGCAGCCATGAAATTAAAAGACGCTTACTCCTTGGAAGGAAAGTTATGACCAACCTAGATAGCATATTGAAAAGCAGAGACATTACTTTACCAACAAAGGTTCATCTAGTCAAGGCTATGGTTTTTCCTGTGGTCATGTATGGATGTGAGAGTTGGACTGTGAAGAAGGCTGAGCGCCGAAGAATTGATGCTTTTGAACTGTGGTGTTGGAGAAGACTCTTGAGAGTCCCCTGGACTGCAAGGAGATCCAACCAGTCCATTCTGAAGGAGATCAGCCCTGGGATTTCTTTGGAAGGAATGATGCTAGAGTTGAAACTCCAGTACTTTGGCCACCTCATGCGAAGAGTTGACTCATTGGAAAAGACTCTGATGCTGGGAGGGATTGAGGGCAAGAGGAGAAGGGGACGACAGAGGATGAGATGGCTGGATGGCATCACTGACTCGATGGCCGTGAGTCTGAGTGAACTCCAGGAATTGGTGATGGACAGGGAGGCCTGGCGTGCTGCGACTCATGGGGTCACAAAGAGTCGGACACAACTGAGCGACTGATCTGATCTGATCTGATCTGATCTATTATGTATTTCTTTACATTTGGCTGCGCTGGGTCTTCACTGCCACTTGTGGGCTTTCTCTAGTTGCCGCAAGCAGGGCTGCTCTTCACTGTGGTGCAGCTACTCTTCTCATTGTGGTGGCTTCTCTTGTTGCAGAGCACAGGCTCTAGGGTGTAGGGGCTTCGGTAGTTGTGACCTGTGGGCTCAGAAGTTGCAGTCTGCAGGCTCTAGAGTGTAGGCTCAATAGTTGTGGTGCCCACATTTAGTTGTTCCATGGCATGTGGCATCCTCCTGAACCAGGGACTGAACCTATGTCCCATGCATTGGCAGGTGGATTCTTAACCACTGGACCACCAGGGAAGTCCGGGAGTTTGCATTTTTAAACACCTCCTATCACCTCATTCTATTACTTTTTGCCTTATAACAAACTACCCCAAATCTTTGTGGCTTGAAACAACAGTCATTTTCTTATATCTCATAGATTCTTCTACATGAGGAATATGGGCAGGGCTCAGCAGGGTGAATCTTCCACTTCTTGTGTTATCAAGCGAGGTTGACAAGTAGTCTGGCCTGGAGAGTCAAAGGTAGAACCATTCACAAGTCTGGTGACTTGAGGGATATGCTGGAAGGTGGGACTTAGCTGAAACTGGTCAATGGAAATGCCTACATGTGGCCTCTCCAGCATGATGGTCTCAAGTAGTCAGATGGCTCCCCCCAGATCAAGTGCCCAAGATACCCAAGTGGAAGCTACTTCTGAATGAGCCTCAGAAACAACCCAGCCTAACTTCCACTACATCCTGTGGTTACAACCAGGTCATAAGGCAGGCCAGATTTAAAGGAAGAGCAACTAGACTCTACCTCTTGATAAGGAAATGGGAAGCTCACAGTGAAAAAGAACGTGGGGGTGGCAATATCACCGAGGCCCTCTTTGGGAATTAGAGTTTGCCACTCCCACCCCACGCCCATCCTAACAAAGTAAACCTGCTCCTCAGGCACATCCTGCCCGAGGAGCCCTGAGGCCACTGCGGTGAGACCACCTATCCCCTCCTCTTATGCTCTTCCCCCTGCCCCATTTTCACTTGATTGTCTTACCCCCTTCTCTTCCTTTCCCCTTTCAGTTACTGAAACTCACAAGGACTCCTGCTGGACCTTTCTTAGTCCCTTCCTCCCTATCTCTCTGCACATGCCTTCAAGCTCTTTGGCCTCGGAAGGACAGATTACTGGAGCACCTAGAGCCACAGCAGGTCAAGCCCAGAAGGGGCTTGGCTAATCCCATGTGCACTTTACAGATGAGGAAGTTGAGGCCTAGAAAGGAAAGGGACTTTCCCAAGATCCAATTTCAAGTAAATAGCAGAGTTCTGGCTAGCACAGCACAAAAGATAGCCTACAACGGGTCTCAAAGAATGGCAACACTTGCTTTCCATTTCGGACTTCCTGAAACTAAAGTCGCTGGTTTTCTGTTTCACATTCAGTGCCTTACCATCACAATGTCCTTTTGGCCTCTTGGTTCAGGAGTGAAATCAATGCTGGCAGGTCTCTGTGCCCAGAGAGAGCTGTCCCAGCCCTGGCCTGGGTCTCAGTCTTTAGAGATTTATGGGGAAGGGGGGATCACAGATACAGCATGTTGGGATCCACACAACCAGCCTCCCTCCAACCACTGCCTTGTACTCCAGACATAAGTAGCCCTTTTTGATCCCAAAGTCCAAGAATTCCCTGAATTCAAGAATCAACTAGCAGCCATTTTTGAAATTTTCTAGGCACCCAGGATCTAATTTAGGCTGATGATGACTGAAGTCAGGCTGAGGATAAATCAGAAAAGACATAAAACAAGAAGACTCAACTCTTAAGGCCAGGCCCAAGAGAAAGCAACTCTGTTACACTAAAGTCAATTTCCTCTGTTCACTCCAAACGAGGAGTCTGGGGCCTGGAGTATGGATCCCAGGCAGGACCACCAGACATCCCATAGCATATTAGCAGGTGGATATTGAGAGAAGGGCAAGAGCTGGGAAAAAAGGGGGCTGGCACACTGCTCTGGGTTCTGAATAGTAATGACATGGAGAACAGCCAGCTAGAGACTTTTTGTAACCCACCAGTCCAGTGCTTTTGGCCACAGAAGCAGCTCTGTGAGTCGGTGAGAAACTGAGAGTGAGAATGGGTGTGCTGTCAGGGAAGTCACCTTAGGCAACACCTAATGACCTAAGTCCCTTTAGGTCAACAGTGAGTCACCCCCAAGGCCATCTGTGTGCCTGGAACGGAGGGAGAAATGGTATCCGTGTAGTATTCTGTCAAGAAGTGTCAATCACTCAGTTGTGTCCGACTCTTTGCAACCCCATGGCCTGTAGCCCGCCAGGCTCTTCTGTCTATGGAATTCTCCAGGCAAGAATACTGGAGTGGGTTGCCATTTTCTTCTCCAGGGGAACTTCTCAACTCAGGAGTCAAACCCAGGTCTCCCACATTACAGGCAGATTCTTTAGTGTCTGAACCACCAAGGAAGCCCATTGGGAAGAAGGGTTTGAATTAATTCTTTTAATTGGTACAACCTGTAACCTCCTTTAGGGAGGTGGCCAGTCTTACTGTTTCTGGGTCCCCAGGTACAGCACAGAGCTTGGCTCATGTGAAGGGCTCCAGGAATGTTTGTTATAAAGATTTACAGTCACCAGTCCATTCATTTATTGTTGTTTTTCAGTCACCCAGTCATGTCCAACTCTTTGCAGCATGCCAGGCTTCCATGTCCATCACCATCTACCAGAGGTTAGTCAAACTCATATCCATTGAGTCGGTGATGCCATCCAACTATCTCATCCTCTGTTGTCCCCTTCTCCTCCCGCCTTCAATCTTTGCCAGCATCAGGGTCTTTCCTAATGATTCATCTCTTTTCATCAGGTGGCCAAACTATTGGAGCTTCAGCTTCAGCATCAGTCCTTCCAATGAATATTCAGGGCTGATCTTTAGGATGGACTGGTTTGATCTCCTTGTTGTCCAAGGGACTCTCAAGAGTCTTCTCCAACACCATAGTTTAAAATCATTCATTATTTTCCTGCATCCAAGCATAACAGTGACCTTCCATAGTCTCTCCACCCGTCCTCCCAGCAGCTCTCTGCCAACTCTCCACTGATGGGAGGCCCAGGACAAGGAGAGACACCACTAATATTGTGGTGTCTCCCTGCGATGCCAGACACTCCCCAGGGGCCCTCTACTAAGAGTGGTAGGCACAAATCATGGAGGGTCCCGTGTCTTTCTTTTTTGCTGGGGTCCCTTTCTCCAGTCCATGTCTCCTTCCTACCAAACAAATAAAGGAACAGTTTCCTTTCCTCCATACCTACCTTCTGGACAGAGAAAAAGGGAACCATCTTCAGCTAACAGTGTCATTTTCAAGCCCGTGGTTGACCAGAGCCCGTGCCTGGCCCGTGTCCACATGGTCTGCTGCTGTGGCTGGGTAGAACTTTTAGGAGCAGCTGCTGACCTGGGCATAGGGCCAAGAAACTGGGAACCCACTCCATGTTTCCCTCCAAGTTCTGCAATCTTTCTCGTTGCATCTTACTTGGGGCTTCCACGGATAATAATGGTAGGATCGCTTGAATCCTTCCTCTCTGGCAGCTGCTGTTCGAAGGACTCTAGGGATTATTGTGTTTAGTTCTTTATCCACAACTCTATGAAGTAGGCCATATTATTCCCATTTTTCAGATGAAGAAACTGAAGCACAGATGAGTTTAAATAACTTACCGAAGACCCCCAGTGGTGGAGCCAGGCTCAAATTCCCAGGGGGCTGATCCTGGACTCCACCACGGGCTAACACCATGGAATGTATGGCCTTAGAAGATACCAGACCCTCCACTGTGGAGTAGCCAGCCTAGAGCCAGCAGTCAATGAGCTCTGTGGCTTAGAACCTTCCCTGGTGCTTCAAACAGTGGATACTACATCAGGGACCAGCCTCCCCCGGCTTTGGGGACACTTCCTCTCCCTCGTTCCTCTGCCACAGGCAGCACCCTTCACTCAGGCTCAGGAGTGTTGGGGCCCCTGGGGAAGTGAGTGGGTAGGGTAGCATGTTCCTTCTAGAAAAACAACCCAAAATCCTGTCCTGCTATCATCTGCATTTTCAGGCTGTGATACCTCCGACACTCAAGGGATGACTTTCCAGACCCCAGCAAGAAACCCTAGTCCAACGAGAAGACTCTTGAGAGTCCTTTGGACTGCAAAGAGATCCAACCAGCCAATCCTAAAGGAAATCAGTCCTGAGTATTCATTGGAAGGACTGATGCTGAAGCTGAAACGCCAACACTTTGGCCACCTGATGCAAAGAACTGACTCATTGGAAAAGACCCTGATGCTGGGAAAGATTGAAGGTGGGAGGAGAAGGGGACAACAGAAGATGAGATGGTTAGATGGCATCACTGACTCGATAGACACGAGTTTGAGTAAGCTCCAAGAGTTGGTGATGGACAGGGAGGTCTGGCGTGCTGTAGTCCATAGGGTTGCAAAGAGTCGGACATGACTGAGTGACTGAACTGAACTGAACACTTTTCTGGCAAGAGAGGAGGGAAATGGCCCCTGGGAAAGCCGCCCAGCCACATGCTTTTAGGACCGTTCACTTGCTATATAACAAATGTCCCCTGTGCACCATTCTGACTGGCCAGGCAGTACTTGTCACCAACCTGCCTACATTCACTCACCCACTCCTGCTCCTTCTTCCTGTCCTCTTCATCCCCTCCCCATGGGCTGGCTCCATCTCCACTGAGAAGCTCTGTCTCTCTGCTACCAACTCCTGCCCACAGCTTCATTCCCTTCTGCCTTTACTCATATCTGAGAATCCCTCCACCCACTGGCCAGCCACCCGCCTTATGTGACTTGAATCCCCTCCCTTGGACACCAACACATTTGAGAATGAAGCTTCAAGGTCCAGGAAACAAGAAAAACACTGACAGAGCTCTCGGTGAGCCCAAGATGAGGATCTGCAGACCTGCGTGCGAGATGACAGGACTTCCTGCTACAAGTCAGGGCTGCTGCACTCTCTCAGGGGAGGTGGCTGCCTTTGCCCTCCTCTACTCCAGAGCGGGAATCCTTCTGCATTGATTCCCTGGGTTGCTTTCAGCGGCATGCTAATTTATGCAAACCGAATGCAAATGAATATAGAAAGTTATGTGACCCTGGATTTACTGGAAATGAGCGAGACTCCCTGACGAGAAGACAAGAAGACTGTAGGGAAATTTTGGAATCTACTTCCCAAGAGAAAATTAAAAATAGAGTGTCCTGAGTTGGGGTTTGGGGAGGGGTGCAGCTGGAAGTCATTCAGAGGAAGGAGCAGTCTGGGTTCTATGTCTACTAAGTGACCCAGCAAAAGTCAAAGGAAGAGAAAGCATCTAGTTGCCAAGCCTTCCCCGCCTCTCCTCTCTTGGCTGCAAGCTCTGGTTCAGCCCGATGCCCTGCCAAAACCACTCAATGCTGGAGGGCAGGGCACCCAGGGCATTACAGCATCTTTGAAATGAGGCATTATTTACATCCCACTCCCCCTGACAACAGTCTGATATTCTCCTCTCTTCTTGCATCTCCTACATTGACCCTCTTCTACTTGTCCTCATTGGGTATGGCTGGTCAAGTGAACAGAATGTTCTGGAATCTGGCCAGGGGGGTTAGGCAGCAGTCTGGATATTCCTATAAGAAAGGCCTCAGAGGATAGCTCTGGGATAGGTCAACTCAGGCACAAAGCCTTAGGTACCTCATTTACAGGGAGAGGGAGACCCCTCCAAGAAAGGACAGGAGAGAAGAAAGTGGTCCCAGAAGCAACAGCTTCCATTCTTCTGGCCCTAGGCTGGGATGTGCTGAGTAACTCCAAAAGGTAGAAACCGAAGCCTTCTTGAAAGATTTCAAGAAAAGATTTTTTTCCAAAATCTTCCCACCAGTCTGCTAAGCTTCATGAGAATGTTTTCCCATATATTTACATAACTGATACTGCCATACATGTCATTTTCTTCTGGTTCTTTCCTCCAGGTAATTAGAGTACAGATGCTTCTGGTTGTGAAGGTAATACTCCAGCAAACTCTTAACACATGTTGTGAAAAGACCTTAAAACAAACTTCCCCAAGATTCAGGGACCACCTCACTGCTTCCCTGAAAGGAAATAACCCAAACTGAACCCTCCACTCCAGGAGAGAGGAGCTGTGTTCTCTGTGTGTCCCTAACTAGGTAGGAAGTTTGCTGAAGGCCAGCTTTCAACCATTCAGTATTTGGGGTTATTCAGAGAAAAGAAAACATGCTCTTCCGTACATTTAAAGGGGAAGGTCGCAGTGTGTATCAAGCATGTTATGTGCATCTTTTAAGTCTTCAACTGTCCCAGTGGACATGCATCACTCCCATTGTACAGATGAGGAAACGAAAGCTAAAAGTTCAAGGCATTTGTCTAAGGTCACACAGCTGATGAATGGTTTTGGCAGAACTTTCTACTGCTCATGGGTATCCATTTTCTCTTTTTCTTTCTAGGTATGTCTTAAACTATTTTCCTTGGTCATCGTGCAATTAGGCTGACCACATCACTGAATTCTGGCCAGTGAAATAGGGACAGAAATGATTTTGCCACTTCTGGTCCTTGGTCTATCATGCCCTTTCCCACCACTATCTGGATGACCCAGGGCACTGGGAAGCTGTGAAAATGGGAGGAATTTGCTCCCTGAGTGACTACATGGAGTGGAGCACCCTTCGCCCTGCCCTCTGGCTTGGGCGAGGTAAACATTTGCTGTGTTGATCCACTGAGAGCTTAGTTTGTCCTGACGGCACAGGGAAGGTTAAGATCTGAAGCCCAGTCCAGCAGATTCTAAAGACTCTCCGCTCTCATTAAGCCAGACTGCCACAAGTCCTGCAGAGATAACAGAAATCCAACTATAAAATATTACCTATCACCTCTCTCCCGCCATGTTTCTCCCACTACCAAGAGCAAGATTCTTGTTTTGTTTGTTTATTATTAATCAACACTTTGCTTATTATTATTCTTGTTCGTTTATTATTCAGGTCTTGGCCGTGGCACGTGGGATCTTTCGTTGCAGCCCATGGACCCTCTGGTTGTGGCACATGGGGCCTTAGTTCCTTGACCCAGGACCAAACCCGAGTCCACTGCCTCGCAAAGCAGATTCTCGGCCACTGGACCACCAGCAGAAGTCCCAAGAACTAGATTCCTAAAGACTTCAGAGGAAACTGGGTAAGCCAATACATCGAATCAAGCAGGCAACTGACAAATATTTGTTGACGGCATACTACCTGCCAAGCCAAGACACAATTATTAAGGTCATGAGCTCTGCCCTCTGTGCTCCTGGATGGGAGTGGGTCAGAGGACAGGGTGGGAGGTAGGCATAAGCCCATTCGTTTTTTAGCAATGATGAGGTTAATGAATCCTTGATTCTCCCTTTGCGTTAATGAGCTGCCTGGGGAGTATCTGATTTTATATTTGAGAATAGACTTTCAACTGAGAAACATCTTTCAAAATCGAAATACATTATTTTCCTGAACTTTCACATTTTACAGATGGGCAAACTGAGACTCAGAGAAACTTAGGCAGGGCCCCAGGCCACAGCGGCAGCACTTAAATTTGAACTCAGCTTTGTCTAATTCCAAAGTCCTTGCTCATTGCACTCTGCCTTGTTTCTTAAGCCGGGCGCTCTTCAGAATCACCCGGGGAATAGTTCAAATACAGATTCCTGGGCTTGGTGCCAGACTCTCAAGTCACTGACCTGGGGCTGGCCTCAACATTCTCTCTTCACACGCACATCCCAGACAAGAGCGAAGACCAGCCAAGCTGGGGGCCGGTCCTCTGTGCCTTGCAATGGGGAAGATCAAGAAGGTACACGGATGCCTGGGAGGAGGGTGAAGGAAACAGAAGGGCCTTCTATGGCTTCGTCCAGGGCTGGCCCTGCTCACAGTCAAGATCCTGGCCGGGAGATCCGGAGAACAACAAGCAAAATCAGGACAAGGCCGTTCTTCTCGGCCGTTTTCCTTGCGCCTCCGCCGCGGGGAGGGCATCTCGCTTGTGGGACGCTGCTGCGCAGTCATCTCTAGACCTATTTTTTTTTAACTTCACCAGGGATGAAGAAAGAAAGGTCTGTCAAGGTTCAGAAAATGCTAGTCATTCTCCTGATTCAGAAAACTGCCTTGATTTAATGCTCATTGCGTCCAGGACTGTGCTCTGAGAGTGCTGGAATGAGAAAGGAGCCAAAAACGGCAGGCAGGTGTTGTTTAGCCGTGAGGACCTGAATTGTTGCTTGAAGAAACACGGTAGCATATCTGCGTACATCAGTAGGCACTATAGGAGCTCTGCTGCCATTTTTCGAGCCCTTAGTTTGTACAGGTTCGCAATCCCCTATCCCTAGGTTGACCCTATCATTTACCGTCCAAACTGGGCAGTTGTGAAAGTGAAACCTAGGAGAGCTGTTAAAAAATGTCACCAGGACAAGGGTAAACCAGAATGTCCCAAGCACACTGGAATGTATCCAAAACCCTGAGGCCAAATGGGTTTCAGATTGAGGCTTTTCAAAGATTTGATAGATAATACTGTACATCTCTGTGTCCGTGTGTGTGTATCACCTGTGTGTGAGTGTGCATGCTTCAGTCGTGTCCAACTCTTTGCAACTCTGTAGCCCGCCAGGCTCTGCTGTCCATGGGATTCTCCAGGCAAGAATTCTGGACCACTCCAGGTCCTCCTCCAGGGGATTTTCCCAACCCAGGGATTGAACCCACATTTCTTATGTCTCTGCATTGGCAAGCCGGTTCTTTACCACTAGCGCCACCTAGGAAGTCCCTACACATACAAATACTCTAGAGGAGTCTAGGGCAGCTCCTCATGATCAAACATTATATTCCTGCAGCAAATATATGAATATTCACAACTGGGATAAGTAGATATGGATACTTGAGGTCAAATTTTGCCGTCTAATGATGTATGAAAAACTCTTGTTTTCAGAAAAATTTGGAAGTTTTTTTCAAATCGTGGAAATGGCTTGTAGACCTGTACCAAGAGCTCTAAGTACTTTTCATGGTGTGACAAAGATGCTAGCTGCTCCAGTGTAAAGGTCCTCCCCTTCTTTGATAGTGGCTAAGTGGACCCCTGGCCATCTGGAATTTCCCAGTGTTCCTTGCAGCTAGATGTGGTCATGTGACTGAGATATGGCTGATGAGGTTTGCAAGTGGAAAGATGTGATCAGGACTTAATGCACATGTACAGGTACAGAATGACCAGTTGTTGATAGAGGACATCCATTCTGATTAGTCAAAATCCATGTTGTAAACACTTTGAAAATTACTTCTGGTGTGAAACTTCTAGGAAGTCTCTTTAAAGAGATGGGTGTGCTCTTCTCCCCTCCTCCCTCCTGCCCGGAGTGTGGACAGATGGTTGGACTATGAGTATCCACTCCACTTTGGACCATGAAGCTGAAGGCCACACTCTGGAAAGGATGAACCAGAAAGTTGGAAGGATCTTGGGTTCGGATAACTCCCTGGATGGCCTACCACTGGATTTTTTATGTGAGAGAATAAAATCTTATTGACTTGTCACAATTTCTTTATATTTTCTTGTTCAGTCACTAAGTCATGTCAGACTCTTTGTGATCCCATGGACTGCAGCATGGCAGGCTTCCCTGTCCTTCACTATTTCCCAGAGTTTGCTCAAGTTCATGCTCATCAAGTTAATGATGCTATATAACCATCTCATCCTCTGCCACACGCTTCTCCTTTTGCTTCTGATCTTTCCCAGAATCAGGGTCTTTTTCAATGAGTTGGCTCTTTGCATCAGGTGGCTAAAGTATTGGAGCTTCAGCTTCAACATCAGTCCTTCCACTGAATATTCAGGGTTGACTTCCTTTAGGACTGACTGCTTTGAGCTTCTTGCAGTCCAAGGGACTCTCAAGAATCTTCTCTGCACCACAATTTGAAAGCATCAATTCTTTGGCTATCAGCCTTCCTTATGGTCCAGCTCTCACAACTGTACATGACTACTGGAAAAACTACAGCTTTGACTGTATGGGCCTTTGTCAGCAAAGTGATGGCTTTTCTTTTCAATACGCTGTCTAGGTTTACCATAGCTTTCCTTCCAAGGAGCAAGCATCTTATAATTTCATGGCTCCTCTGTCCATGGAATTGTCCAGGCAAGAATACTAGAGTGGGTAGCCATCCCTGTCTCCAGGGGATCCTCTCAATGCAGGGATCAAACCCAGGTCTCCCTCATTGCAGGCAGATTCTTTACCGTCCAAGTCACCAGGGAAGCCCAGCTTTCAAGGAGGCTTTTTAATCCCTGTACCTTATCTGGGCTGCCTGGTTTTGTGTTGGCTGTGCAGCCTACAACTCCTCTTTCCTATTGGATGAGCATCTCCCATTGTACAAGGTCTTGGTAACTGGCTGCTTTGGAGACTGAACAGGCCAGGTGGTCCTTCTCTGTACCCAGGTCCTCTGGTTGAATCCCAGCCTGATTCAATATGATCCTTTGGCCAAGACTTCGGTTTTGAACAAGTGATGCAAAGTGCAGAGGCGCTAGAATTCTTTCCCAGTGATGAGGGGTCCAAACTAGGCCATTCTGGCTGAGAAGCATTTATTTCAAAAGTCTTCTGCTATTTTCGGCCTATTTCCTCAAGGCCCCACCCTACACTTTGCTCCCAATAAATTCCCCTTTTGGTTGCAACAACCAGACAACTGTTTCTTGCTGCTGAAAGCCTTCCCCCAGTTGGACAGGCTACAACCATCAGTAGCCCACCAAACAGCTGCTCCAACCCTTTCTTGCTAACAGAATCCCATGTTTTCATGTGTTCATCCACCAGGCTCAAGTGGACAAATCATGATTGGTCAGTCCCATTCCTTTGTCCTGTGATTGGTTTAAGATTAGACCAGGGACCTAGGTCTGACCAGGGAACCAAGAAGAAGTTGCTAGTAGCTTCTGAGAAAGATTTTCCTCACTGACTGCATCGTTACCCCTTTTCTTCCTGCTTGAAAAACTGCTACATGAGAAAGGAAGCTTGGAGCCACTGCGGCCATCTTACCACTGTGAGGGAAGACAGTGGCAGCTATGAAGAAGACAGGGAGAGAAGGTGGAAGAGCTTGAGTCCTCGATGATCTCTCAGAGACATCACCCCAATCCCAGAACCACCTCATCTGATCTGCTGGTTTGTCATGATGAATGAGTCCCATCATTTAGTTCTTTATTCCAAAAGTTTGTTATTTGCAACCGAAGCATCCTGATATACTGACTCATTGAATTTCACTGTTTTCAAAATTATTGATCACATGTTGTTGAAGTTAGAAGAAAACCTGGGCAATCAACTAGCTTTGAGTTGCTTTGAGCTGCTTTGTGATAGAAGAACCTGAAGCAGATATAGAGACAGAACCAGAAGAAGCCAGACCACCCGAGTCTTACCCCTCAGCAGGTGCTCCAGCACCGCGAGGAGACTGTGTGTTCAGGGCAGGACAGCGGTGGGAGCATCTTTTCTGTAACATCTTACAGAAAAACCCAAATGAAGTTTCTGGCCAACCCGATAATCAGTTTTGTGAGCACAAACTTAAAGCAAAGTTTTAAATTTAAAATTTAAAATTAATTTTTATATTTAAAATTAATATTTAATGTTTATATTTTAAAATTTTATATTTAAAATTAATGACTTTAAAAGGATTGAATACTAAATCAGATTCTCAGGATTTTTTTCCCCCGTTTGTTCAGTTTTGTAGTTTTTACTCTCAGAAAATAAAATTCTCGAAATCATACAGCTCCTTGTTTTGTGTTTGAGTGATTCATTCCTGTTTTACCTACTTTCTGATCACTTGTATATTTGTTGTGTAATAAACCACCTAGAACTTACTGTCTTAAAAAAAATAATAGCTTACTAGCTACAGCCCAGGGTTGAGCTGCGTTACCTTCCATTTTCTGACTCAAATTCCCAGCTTTTTAAAATTTTCTAATCAAGACTTCTTTTCTGGTTGAGTCACAGGCAGAACTCTGAAGCAAAATCGGGATGTCAGGTGCAGAGGTGGGGACAGGTCAGGGGAGCCACTTTAGGGGTCACTTTAGGGGTCACTGTTCTTTGCTGGAAACAGAGAAACAGGGAAGAAAGGCTCAAGTGAGCTGGGGCCAAGAAAGCACTTGCCCTTCCTGCATCGTTGCTTTTATCACCCAGTGTCCCCACACTGGGCTTCTCAACTCTCTTTCCATCTTCTCAAAGAAAAGAAACTCAAGAAAACACTAAGTTGAAGCCAAATTGACCTCTGCCCCATCCAAGACAGTTCTATGGCCACAACTGTCGGTGGTACCCTTCTCTTGGTCTCCCAGCACTATTTTCCATGCCTCCTCCTTCCTCATCCCACATTCCAGCAGGAGCCAAGTCCAGTCCTCAAACTTATCCTTCATTAGGCCTTTCCTGAGATGCCCCCTGAGATTTTATTTTCTTGGGCTCCAAAATCACTGCAGATGGTAACTTCAGCCATTAAAAGATGCTTGCTCCTTGGGAGAAAAACTATGACAAACCTAGACAGCATATTAAAAAGCAGAGACATTACTCTGCCAACAAAAGTCCACCTAGTCAAAGGTATGGTTTTTCCAGTAGTCATATATGGTTGCTGAGCACCGAAGAATTGATGCTTTTGAACTGTGGTACTGGAGAACTCTTGAGAGCCCCTTGGACTGCAAGGAGATCCAACCAGTCCATCCTAAAGGAGATCAGTCCTGGGTGTTCATTGGAAGGACTGATGTTGAAGCTGAAGCTCCCATACTTTGACCACCTGATGCGAAGAACTAACTCACTGGGAAAGACCCTGATGCTGGGAAAGATTGAAGGCAGGAGGAGAAGGCGACAACAGAGGACGAGAAGGTTGGATGGCGTTACCGACTCGATGGACTTGAGTTTGAGCCAACTCTGGCAGCTGGTGATGCACAGGGAAGCCTGGTGTGCTGCAGTCCATGGGATCACAAAGAGTCGGACATGACCGAGCAACTGAACTGAAATGAGACCCCCCAAGAAAGGAAGTGAGCTTTGAGAGCCTGGAGGAAAACTCCAATTCATCAACCCCCACCCTCACTCAGAACCTGATTGGGGCAGATGGTGGGGGAGAGTCACCCACCTTCAGTCTCTCCCCCTTCAAATCTGTCTCCCTCACCTGGTCCTGTGTTCCCAGGGCCCAGCACATCCTGGGTTCCTGAAAAGTGTTTGCAGAATGAATTTATGCAAATTAATTGAAACATGCAAATTAATTCATTGCAAATGAATGAATAAATGAAGGAAGGAGCAGGGAGCGGAGCAGAGAGTGCTGGAAGGAAGAGCCTCCTGTCTCTCTGGCTGGCAGGGCAGTGAGTCACACAGCTCTCCACACCTCTAAGGCAATGCTCTGAAAACCATTAGCAGGCCATTAGCTCTGACTCAGGCCCAGCTGGCATGGAGTGGGCTTTAGTCACTCAGCTGCAGGGTTCACACACAGGGTGCCCATCCCTTGGACCAACAGCCTCACCTCCTGAACCCAGCACCTCCGGCCAGACCCAGTCTCAGGCCTCCTTCCATTGTCCTGTTGGGGCAAAGCCGCAGGATAGAAGCTCCTGGCAGGCAGGGGCTTTGTCTCACAGCCTGTGTATCCCCAGGAACAGGCTCACCAAAGGGGTTATTAGCTGCTCATTAGGTGCCAGCAGCTTGAACACACAGATACTTTCAAGCCACACAGTGGTTCTTTGAGGCAGGTCCTCCTCAGCCCTTTGCAGATGAGAAAATCAACGCAGGCGAAGAAGCTATGACTTCCTTAAGACCAAGCAGCTATTTTGGTAGCAAAGACCCAGGGCTGGGTTTAGATCACATCTTTTCGCTTTCAAGACCTATTCCTTCCAGGAACCAAAAAAACTCAAACGCATCTGGGGCCTGGAGGAGAGAACCCTGGCGTTCCGGAGTCCGGGTCATTAGTGCCCCTTCCCTGACCCACGCTGAGTGGGGAGAGGTCATCACTGAGGGTCCCATGGTTGGGTCCCTGAAGCATCTAGGTGCCCCGGATGGGGAAGGGAGGACGCTTTCTGAGACCCGCAGGGCCTGGGTGGGGTGTGACGGCCAAGGGTAGTCCTCCTGGTTCTATCCCAAACCCTGAGGACTTCTTCCTTTGCTGAGAGTCTTGGGCTCAGAGTAAAGAGCCAGGGGTCAGGACACAAGCCACACTCTGGAAGGAATGAGTATCCTGGGGGTGAGAAGAGAATCAGAGCCAAAGAACCCAGCACGGGTGAGATGATTCAGCACTTGATCCCAGAGCAGGACAGTTGATTAGGAAAGTGCGCTCATGATGGGAATTCAGACAGGACAAAACCATCCGAGGGCAAGGTGTAAGGCAGGTTCCCAGGGACCACCCGGGAGTGGGCTTAAAAGACCCCTGTCACAGTCAGCTGGCTCCAACCACCTGGGCTCTGCCTTCCAGAGCTCTGCGCCCTTAGCAGTCACCAGACGTCTCTGAGAACCCCTGGCTCCTGATCATCGCACACTTCAGAAGCCTAAGATGAGCATCAAGTGAGATCGCGCATGTGAGCAAAACACAGCCCAACAGAGCACATGGAAGAAATGGAGAGAGGATATTCAATTAATACTTGTTAAATGAAACTGTTCTTGAAAAAAATGTGTTAGTCACTCCGTCTTGTCTGACTTCTTGTGACCTCACGGACTGTTGCCCACCAGGCTCCTCTATCTGTGGAATTCTCCAGGCAAGAAGACTGGTGTCAGTAGTCATTCCCTTTTCCAGGAGATCTTCCTGACCCAGCGATCAAACCCAGGTCTCTTGCATTGCAGGCAGATTCTTTAGCATCTGAGCCACCAGGGAAGCCGAAACCATTCTTATTACTAGCTAGATGTTGGGTTTGCAGCTTTTGCTTGATTGGGTTTGGGTTCATATTCCCCCATATCTCCTCGTTCTCCATTTTGACGTGTACTTTGGGTGGTTGGGAAGTCACAGTGAACAATGAACTGAACTGAACTGAGAATATGCTAGATGAGTCCTTCTCAAAATTTGGTCCCTGGACAGATTGTGGCACCATTTCGTGAAATGCAAATTAGAAATGCAAATTCCTGAGCTTCACCCTAGACACATTGATTCAGAAACTCTGGGTGGGGCTCATTGACTAGTCTTTTAATAAATTCTCTGGTGATGTTAATACATGCTAAATCACTGTGCTAAGTGTTTACAAGATACCTCATTCAATCCCACAAAGACTAGGGAAGTGGGAACTAAGATCTCAGACTTATAGATGAGAAACAGGGGTTTGGAGAAGTTGGTGACTTGCCCCAGGCGCTCACCTGGCCAGTGAACTCTGGGTCTGTGGGACCCCCTGCACGATTGCCTTCCCCTCACTACAGCAATGCCTCCCAGAAGTGGAGTGTATTTGCCCTCAGGCAGATGCGGGAGGCAAAAGTAACTGGTAAAGATGGAGTACTCCTCCAGGTTGCTGAATATATCTGTTATTGTGTAGTTGCCAAGTTGTGTCTGACTCTTTTGGGACTCCATACGCTGCAGCCCTCCAGGCTCCTCTATCCATAGGATTTCCCAGGCAAGAATACCTGAGTGGGTGGCCATTTCATTCTCCAGGGGATCTTCCCAATCCGGGGAGTGAACTCTCATCTCCTGTGTCTCCTGCATTGGCAGGCAGATTCTTTACCACTGAGCCACCAGGGAAGCCTGGTGAAAAGTTTACCTAGCTAATTTTATATGGTTTGCAAGAACTAGTGCACTGTTCTCTTGTATGAAAGGAGGCAAGTATTTAGCCCTAGGGCTATCCCACTATTAAGATGGCACTAAAGAAAGTCAATGCCAAAGAATGCTCAAACTACCGCACAATTGCACTCATCTCACACGCTAGTAAAGTAATGCTCAAAATTCTCCAAGCCAGGCTTCAGCAATATGTGAACCGTGAACTTCCTGATGTTCAAGCTGGTTTTAGAAAAGGCAGAGGAACCAGAGATCAAATTGCCAACATTCGCTGGATCATGGAAAAAGCAAGAGAGTTCCAGAAAAACATCTATTTCTGCGTTATTGACTATGCCAAAGCCTTTGACTGTGTAGATCACAATCAGATCAGATCAGATCAGATCAGTCGCTCAGTCGTGTCCGACTCTTTGCGACCCCATGAACTGCAGCACACCAGGCCTCCCTATCCATGTGGAAAATTCTGAAAGAGATGGGAATACCAGACCACCTGATCTGCCTCTTGAGAAATCTGTATGCAGGTCAGGAAGCAACAGTTAGAACTGGTCATGGAAAAACAGACTGGTTCCAAATAGGAAAAGGAGTCCGTCAAGGCTGTATATTGTCACCATGTTTATTTAACTTATACTCAGAGTACATCATGAGAAACGCTGGACTGGAAGAAACGCAAGTTGGAATCAAGATTGCCGGGAGAAATATCAATAACCTCAGATATGCAGATGACACCACCCTTATGGCAGAAAGTGAAAAGGAACTAAAAAGCCTCTTGATGAAAGTGAAAGTGGAGAGTGAAAAAGTTGGCTTAAAGCTCAACATTCAGAAAACGAAGATCATGGCATCTGGTCCCATCACTTCATGGGAAATAGATGGGGAAACAGTGGAAACAGTGTCAGACTTTATTTTTCTGGGCTCCAAAATCACTGCAGATGGTGAGTGCAGCCATGAAATTAAAAGACACTTACTCCTTGGAAGGAAAGTTATGACCAACCTAGATAGCATATTCAAAAGCAGAGACATTACTTTGCCAACAAAGGTTCACCTAGACAAGGCTATGGTCTTTCCTGTGGTCATGTATGGATGTGAGAGCTGGACTGTGAAGAAGGCTGAGTGCGGAAGAATTGATGCTTTTGAAGTGTGGTGTTGGACAAGACTCTTGAGAGTCCCTTGGACTGCAAGGAGATCCAACCAGTCCATTCTGAAGGAGATCAGCCCTGGGATTTCTTTGGAAGGATTGATGCTAAGGCTGAAACTCCAGTACTTTGGCCACCTCATGCGAAGAGTTGACTCATTGGAGAAGACTCTAATGCTGGGAGGGATTGGGGGCAGGAGGAGAAGGGGACGATAGAGGATGAGATGGCTGGATGGCATCACTGACTCGATGGATGTGAGTCTGGGTGACCTCCGGGAGTTGGTGATGGACAGGGAGGCCTGGCGTGCTGCGATTCATGGAGTCTCAAAGAGTCGGACACGACTGAACGACTGATCTGATCTGATCTGAAGAAGCCATCCCAAGCAGTTAGCAATCCACCTGAACACCATCTGCCGAGTATGAATCTCAGCAGCGCTGAGACCTGTGGGCATGACCGAGGATGATGGCACCATCAGTGACACACTGAGCTCCTAGAGCTTGAATAAACCGTCCTAGAGGCTTTGTGATCTCTCTTTCACCCGATATTATTATGCCCCTTTAACAGATGAGAATACTGAGGCCCAGAGAGGGTGGAAGATAAAAGCTCACAAGCAAGGGGACAGCCTTCTGGCCTGCCTGGGCTCTAAGGAGCATCCCATCCGATATGCTGTCCTCTAAGAAGCCGGTTCTCAGAGCCAGGTGGTCTTGTCCCGGCCTCTGCACGCAGGCCCACTTCCCCTCTCGGTTCCCTGCCACAGAAGATGGCCAAATGGAAGCCTACCGCACAGGTGGGAAGAGCGCGGGACACCTGTGTCGGAGGAGCCCCAGAGGGACCTGCGAGTGGCCACACGATGGCGCTGTGGTTCAGGAGACTCGGGGCGCTGCCCGACACCAGCTCCGAGGACCTGGGACCCTGGCAGGACGGGGCCCCCCGCGACGGAGCTGCCTCTCGAGAAGGACTCGACCCCGAGCGAGCAGCAGGGTTGTCGAGGACGCTCTCCCAGGCCCATGCCACCGGAACGCCTCTCCCCTCCCTCCTCCATCCGGGCTGGGGCACAGAGGCCTCCTCCGGGAGCGCAGCGCCCGGCGGCGAGCTCGGGACTCCGCAGCGGCCAGCAGGCAGCGGCCAGCATCGCGGCTGCTCGCTCCCCGCCGGCCCTTCCTCCTTCCCCCTCGGCTCCTCCCCTGCCCGGCCAGCCAGTCCCAGCCCGCTGCTCTCAGCACAGCCGTTTTTTTCTTTTCTAGCAATTGAAGTACAGTTGATTTACAATATCGTGCGAGTCTCAAGTGTACAGCAGAGTGATGCACACATATTTTTTCAGATTATTTTCTATGATGGGCTATTACAAGATACTGAACATATAATTGAAAAGGATGCTCGCAAGTTGAGGATTTTAAATACTGCAAAACGAGACATCAAAAATGATATCACTGAGATTCGGGTGCTTATTTTAAAACTCGGCCATCGAATTAGGCTGACTTCCCCAAAATAAGTAACAAGAGTAGGAGTCAGAGTCTTCTGCCTTCTGTCACCTCTCATTCCCAAACAGGTGAAAAACACCACACCTCTTGGGGAGGTGGAATTTTGTGTTCAAATCCTGGGTCGACCGACAAAAATGTCGTGACACCAAGAGTTCTTTCATCTCCTTGAGCCTCACTTTTCGCATCAATAAAATGTGAATAATACTAGTACCCACCTTATGGGTTATTCAGTTCAGTTCAGTCACTCAGTCGTGTCTGACTGTTTGCGACCCCATGGACCGCAGCACACCAGGCCTCCCCGTCCATCACCAACTCCCAGAGTTCCCCCAAACTCATGTCCATTGAGTCGGTGATGCCATCCAACCATCTCATCCTCGGTAGTCCCCTTCTCCTCCCACCCTCAATCTTTCCCAGCATCAGGGTCTTTTCAAATGAGTCAGCTCTTCACATCAGGTGGCCAAAGTATTGGAGTTTCAGCTTCAACATCAGTCCTTCCAATGAACACCCAGGACTGATCTCCTTTAGGATGGACTGGTTGGGTCTCCTTGCAGTCCAAGGGACTCTCAAGAGTCTTCTCCAACACCACAGTTTAAAAGCATCAATTCTTCAGCGCTCAGCTTTCTTTATAGTCCAACTCTCACATCCATACATGACTACTGGAAAAACCATAGCCTTGACTAGATGGACCTTTATTGGCAAAGTAATGTCTCTGCTTTTGAATATGCTATCTAGGTTGGTCATAACTTTCCTTCCAAGGAGTAAGCATCTTTTAATTTCATGGCTACCATTACCATCTGTGGGGATTTTGGAGCCCCAAAAAATAAAGTCAGCCACTGTTTCCACTGTTTCCCCATCTATTTGCCATAAAGTGATGGGACAAGATGCCATGATCTTCGTTTTCTGAATCTTGAGCTTTAAGACAACTTTTTCACTCTCTTCTTTCACTTTCATCAGGAGGCTTTTTAGTTCCTCTTCACTTTCTGCCATAAGGGTTATGTGTCATCTGCATATCTGAGGTTATTGATACTTCTCCCGGCAATCTTGATTCCAGCTTGTGCTTCTTCCAGCCCAGCGTTTCTCATGATGTACTCTGCATAGAAGTTAAATAAGCAGAGTGAGGAAATAAAAGTAAAAATAAACAAATGGGATATAATTAAAATTAAAAGCTTCTGCACAACAAAAGAAACTATAAGCAAGGTGAAAAGACAGCCTTCAGAATGGGAGAAAATAATAGCAAATGAAGCAACAGACAAACAACTAATCTCAAAAATATACAAGCAACTCCTACAGCTCAATTCCAGAAAAATAAATGACCCAATCAAAAAATGGGCCAAAGAACTAAATAGACATTTCTCCAAAGAAGACATACAGATGGCTAACAAACACATGAAAAGATACTCAACATCACTCATTATCAGAGAAATGCAAATCAAAACCACAATGAGGTACCATTTCACTCCAGTCAGAATGGCTGCGATCCAAAAGTCTACAAGCAATAAATGCTGGAGAGGATGTGGAGAAAAGGGAACCCTTTTACGCTGTTTGTGGGAATGCAAACTAGTAGAGCCACTATGGAGAACAGCGTGGAGATTCCTTCAAAAACTGGGAATAGAACTGCCATACAATCCAGCAATCCCACTGCTGGGCATACACACCGAGGAAACCAGAATTGAAAGAGACACGTGTACCCCAGTGTTCATCACAGCACTGTTTATAATAGCCAGGACATGGAAGCAACCTAGATGTCCATCAGCAGATGAATGGATAAGAAAGCTGTGGTACATATACACAATGGAGTATTACTCAGCCATTAAAAAGAATACATTTGAATCAGTTCTAATGAGGTGGATGAAACTGGAGCCTATTATACAAAGTGAAGTAAGCCAGAAAGAAAAACACCAATACAGTGTACTAACGCATATATATGGAATTTATAAAGATGGTAACGACAACCCTGTATGTGAGACAGCAATGCGAGACAGAGGTATAGAACAGCCTTTTGGACTCTGTGGGAGAGGGAGGGGGTGATGATTTGGGAGAATGGTATTGAAACATGTATAATATCATATAAAGAAACAGATCGCCTATCCAGGTTTAATGCAGGATACAGGATGCTTGGGGCTGGTGCACTGGGATGACCCAGAGGGATGGTATGGGGAGGGAAGTGGAAGGGGGGTTCAGGATGGGGAACAGGTGTACAACCGTGGCGGATGCATGTTGATGTATGGCAAAACCAATACAATATTGTAAAGTAAAAAAAAATAATAATAAATAAATAATAATAATAAAAAAGCAGGGTTACAATATACAGCCTTGACGGACTCCTTTTCATATTTGGAACCAGTCTGTTGTTCCATGTCCACTTCTAACTGTTGCTTCCTGACCTGCATACAGGTTTCTCAAGAGGCAGATCAGGTGGTCTGGTATTCCCATCTCTTTCAGAATTTTCCACATTTTATTGTGATCCACACAGTCAAAGGCTTTGGCATATGGGTTATTGGAAAAGTTAAATATGTATAAACCATTTAGAGTAGTGCTCTGACACATAGGAAGTACTCACTAAATGTTACCATTATCATTTCCCTCTGACGCACTGTGCACATCGGTGATTTGGCACTGAATACAGACAGCCTCGGGCTTTCGGTTGACTTTTCATATAGGCTGTCCCAAGGCCAGAGGACCATCTTATGTGATTGCGTGCTCTGGGTCTGTGTGCTCTGTGCTCCTTGCCTGGTGCATGTAATTAGAGTGGGTCACGGGTCACCACAAGCCACAGCCTCCAGCTCTACCCCTGAATCCATCTCATCTCCTCCAGCAGGTGCGTGCTCACAACAATCTGCCGATGCAATTGCTGAGTGCTCCTATCGTCTGCTGTGGGACACATGGTGCCCAGTTTTGAGCAATGAGAGTCTTTTTTATATATCATTTTATTTATTATGCTTCCCACGGAGTTCAGTCGGTAAAGAATCTGCTTGCAGTACAGAAGACCTGGGTTCAATTCCTGGGTCGGGAAGGTCCCCTGGAGGAGGGCATGGCAACTCATTCCAGCATTCTTGCCTGGAGAATCCCATGGACAGAGGAGCCTGGGGGGCCATAAGAGCAATGAGACACAAGTAATGAGAGTCTTTATATATTTATATAATTTTATTTATGTATTTAATTTTGACTGCGCTGGGTCTTTGTTGCTGCATGCGGGCTTTCTCTAGTTGTGGAAAATGGGGACTATTCTCTAGGTGCAGTGTGTGGGCTTCTCAGTGCAGTGGGTATTCTTGTTATGGAGCATGGGCTCTAGGGCACTCGGGCTTCAGTAGCTGCAGCACATGGACCCAGTGGTGTAGGCTCCCGGGCTCTAAAACGCAGGCTCAATAGCTGTGACATACAGGCTGAGTTGCTCCGTGCATGTGGGATCTTCCCGGCCCAGGGATCGAACCTGCATCTCCTGCATTGGCAGAAGGATTCTTTCACCACTGAGTCACCAGGGAAGCCCCGGGAGTCTTTTTTTAATATTTATTTTTATTTATTTATTTGGATGCACTGGGTCTTCGTTGCAGCACGTGGGATCTTTCACTGAAGCACAAAAACTCTTAGTTGTGGCACATGGGGTCTAGAGTCCTGACCACGGATCAAACCCGGGCCGCCACCTGCCTTGGGAGCTCTAAGTCTCAGCCACGGGACCACCACAGAAGTCCTGATGAGACACTTGTATTCTCCTCTAGGCCAGGAAGGCCTGCCTGCTCCCTGGGGCTGGGGAGATGTCTACAGTGGGTTGGCGATGGTGTCAGACTTGTTTCCCCTCAGGATCGGAGAGATGAGATGCTCTGCAAAAGGCCTGCTTGGGCAGAGAGGAAGAGGCTGGCTCTAGAACCTTGGCTTCTAGAACCTTAGCCAGGCTAACACAGTGTGGTGCACTTGCTTCTGCTGGGCTTGACCACATAGGGTAAACAGGCCAGGTTGTAGATGTTTGTGTCTGGAGTTCTTTGGGGTTTCTCTTCATATTCTTCCTGACTTCGCCATCTCTAGAGGTCAGGTCTTTAATATCTCTCTCTGCTACTGCTGCTGCTAGGTTGCTTCAGTCATGTCCGACTCTGTGCGACCCCATAGATGGCATCCCACCAGGTTCCCCCATCCCTGGGATTCTCCAGGCAAGAACACTGGAGTGGGTTGCCATTTCCTTCTCCAATGCATGCAAGTGAAAAGTGAAAATGAAGTCGCTCAGTCATGTCTGACTCCTAGTGACCCCATGGACTGCAGCCCACCAGGCTCCTCCATCCATGGGATTTTCCAGGCAAGAGTACTGACTGGAGTGGGGTGCCATTGCCTTCTCCCTGACGTCTCTCTCTGTCTTGCAGAAATCAGAGCTTGGTAAAAGGCCTTGCTAGAAGTGCCTGAGCACTCCACATGTATTGACTGACTGACAAATTGGCTCCAGAGGGCTTCAGCCAGGCTAGGCCTCTAGCAGATCTTTTAAAAAGCTGCAATCAGACTCATTAGATTCCATTAGTGGGCCTTGCTGAAGCTGTTCACAGAGCACCCTCAGATGTCAATAAAATCTAACCACATATGCAAATGAGGGTGTTGGAGGTGTGGGTAACTTGGGGTGGAAAGGGCTCCTGGTTCATATAGGAAGGCTTCCTGATTATTGGTAGGGGACGGGGGTGAAGCGGTAAGTAAAACGGATGCAGTTTGACAAAGTGAGAGGAGGGTGTGGTTTCAGGCCATAACCTACCCTTTTCTGGTTCAGATCAGTACTTGAGTCATTCCAGAGTTCCCCTGCCAAGGCCCTGGGAACCTTCCAGTGTATGACATCTCTCAGGAAGCTAGCTGGGTTTCCTGGAAAACCTCCTCCACGGAGAACCAATCCACCACCTCCATACCACCCCTTAGATCTTTCTTAGAAATCCTACCTGCCTGCATCTTGGAATGAACAGAATAGAATGAAAGGAGAATTAAGCCGTAATAATCCAAACCAAACACTGGGTTTGGAGGGCCCTGGTTACTACCTAGTTTCTCATCAGGGCCTCTTAATGGCATCTACTCTCTGAGAGAGTGTTAGTCATTAAGTCGTGTCCGACTCTTTGCAACCCCATGGACCATAGCCCACCAGGCTCCTCTGTCCATGGAATTTTCCCAGGCAAGAATAGTGGAGTGAGTAGCCATTCCCTGCTGCAGGGGCTCCTCCCCACCCAGGGATCAAGCCCAGGTCTCCTGCACTGCAGGCGGATTCTTTACCATCTGAGCCATAGCCTATGTTCAATGAGAAATGTGAATTGAGCCCAGGGGAAGGATGTCTGAGGGTCTCTTGGATTTCTGATCCCTTGTTCAGCTGGCAGAGCTGGGCTGGCACAGCCAGCCGCTCTCTGAAGTTCTTGCCTTCCTGCTTCTCTCTTTGGACTTTGAGAAGGAAATCTAAACCTTGGGTCTCTGATTCATTTACTGTGAACTCATCAAGTTGGTGTTTGGCAAGAGTTCTTGGATGTCTCAGAAAGGGCTTTTGGTTTGGTTTCATTTATTATTGTGTGTGTGTGTGTGTGTGTGTGTGTGGTGCTTGCTTTTCCTTTGAAATAGGAAGTCTTTTTTTTTTTTTTTTTTTGCCAAGAATACAAGGAAACACTAGATTTGAGGTTGGATCACAACACAAGACTTTATTTTCTTGGGCTCCAAAATCACTGCAGATGGTGACTGCAGCCATGAAATTAAAAGATGCTTGCTCCTTGAAAGAAAAGCTGTGACAAACCTAGTCAGCATACTAAAAAGCAGAGACATTACTTTGCCAACAAAGGTCCATCTAGTCAAATCTATGGTTTTTCCAGTAGTCATGTATGGATGTGAGAGTTGGACCATAAAGAAGGCTGAGCATCGAAGCATTGATGCTTTTCAACTATGATATTAGAGAAGACTCTTGAGAGTCCCTTGGACTGCAAGGAGATCAAACCAGTCAATCCTAAGGGAAACCAGTCCTGAATATTCATTGGCAGCTGATCCTGAAGCTGAAGCTCCAATGCTTTGGCCATCTGATGAAAACAACTGACTCATTAGAAAAGACCCTGATGCTGGAAAAGATTGAAGGCAGGAGGAGAAGGGGGTGACAGAAGATGAGACGGTTGGATGACATCACTGACTCGATGGACATGAATTTGAGCAAGCTCTGGGAGTAGTGAAGGACAGGAAAGCCAGGCGTGCTGCAGACCATGGGGTGGCCAAGAGTTGGACACAATTGAGCAACTGAACAACAAAAACAATCCCTTGTGTTTCCCTCTTTTTAATTGTGCAAAACAACGCAAGTAGTATCTAACATTTAGTTTTGCATATGGGGTCCTATTATTATCCTCATTTTACAAATGAGAAAACTAAGCCCAGAGAAGTTAAGCAAATTGCCCAGTCTACATATGCTAGCAAGCAGTAGCCTTATATAACTGCATAGTGCAAAGGGTCCACAAAACTTTGGGAGGCTTACCAAAAAAATTTATTTTAATCAGAAGAAAGTCTCAAGAAAATGTTTGCATATATAATATTAATACACTTGAGTGTATATCAACATGGTCATGAAGGTTTTTGTTCTTTTAGAAGCAGACACAGTGCAAGGTGCCAGGCAGAGGCAGAGCCTGATGGTCCCAGTGAGGCTGACCACTAAATGCAAAGTGACTCAGACCCCAGACCTTCCCCTCCCTGGGGGAGCCAGGTGTGTTGCCTGTCTCAGAGCAGCCTGCACTTGCCCTAGTAGGGCTACAGGGTTTGGACGAGATAGATCACAGAGGCTTCATGGAGCTGGGAGTTGAGGAGCAAGAGGGTTAAACAGGAAAGCGGGGAGACAGACAAGTGGAGGCATTCGGGAATTCACTGGTTTGCGGGAGATGGAAGCAGTTGATACAGATACAGCTGATACAGCTTGTGTTGATGATCGATTAACACTCTGTTCCAGCACGACTTTTGAATTTTTTTCTTGTATATTTCGCACCAAGGAACCACAGTTCAACCATGACATTCCATCAGTAAGGTGTAAGACCGAATTGTTACTTAAAATTCACAATGATTATTTTTTATGCTAGAAGAGTGAACAAGACTTTATTTTTGTTCATAGTTCTTTTCGGTTAGGTATGAATGGTCATTCTTTAGCATCCCACCAGTAATTAGCAAATTGTCCAAAAGGTCATACAGTCATCTCACTTCCTTATTTTTTTTTTTGCCTCAAAATGACATACTGAACGCTGCGGCATGGTTTCCATGGAGCCAACTGGTGGTTTACAAACAGAGCTCCCCAGAGCTAAGGCTGGGGAGCTAAGCTCAGGAGAAAGGAGACAGACAGAGCCTGGGGACTTGGAGCCCTTTTCCCACTTTAACCTGAATAAGACATAAATATATTCACATATTTTTTATTGCACTTCACTTTCTTTTGCTTTGCAGATATTATTGTTATTTTTATAAATTGAAGGTTTGCAGCAACTCTGGGTCGGGCAAGTCTATTGGCACCATTTTTTCAATGGTGTTTTCTCACTTCATTTCTCTGTGTCACGCTTTGGTAATTCTCACGGTATTTCTAGCTTTTTTTTGTTATATTTATATTGGCCATGGTGATCTGTGATCTCTGATGCTATTTTTGTGGTTATTTTGTCACTTTTCAGCCATCAAGTATTTTCAGTATACTTTTTTGGACATAATCCTATGGCACACTTAATAGACGGCACTAGAGTGTAAGCATAGCTTTTATACACGCTGGGAAACCCCCAAAACTGTGAGACTCAGTTTATTACAATATTCACTTTACCATGGTGGTATGGAGCCAAACCCACAATACTACACAAGGTAAGTATAATACACATTTGTAGAGTGTCTGTGAAATATTTCATTTTTTAAAAAAGGATTTCTCTGGAAAAAAAATTAGTTTGAAAATCACTGCTGTAAAAACTTATAGAAAGGTAAATGAGAACTCCAGGAGTAAGTGTATTTATTTATTTTCTGCCTATTCTGAGAGCGACCTGAAGTGAACTACAAAAGTAGGCGTGACACAGCAAGGGTTTTTTGTTTGTTTAAGTAAAGAAATAAAAGGAAAGGAGGAAAAATCGTGGTCAGGAAAGTCAGATGTCGGCATGGTAAGGTTTAAGCACCCAGGCCAGGCTGAAGGGCTGCTGGGGGGTGGGGAAGCACAGCTGTGGCGGGTGGGGATGGAGGGTCATGCAGACACAGCCACTCTCCACCTGCCCAAGGAGGAGATGACCCCTTGGGCAGGTGTCACCCAACCTCCACGTGGATGTTGCTAAAAATAAATCCATGAAAGTCCATTAGAGAAACTGTTTGGCCTTGGACAAGCACCTCCTCCTCCCTTCGCAAACATCCTATCCTATCCTCCGCTTCCCTGAAGACCTGGGCGAAGGGAGGGCTCTGCCTGCCCACCTGGGCGTCCTTGGTCCACTGGCCACAATTTCCTCTCACACTACCCTACATACGTCAGTCACCTCCCCAAAAATGATCAGACGAGGACAAAACCCAGAATTTCATACCCAAGGATCTCTGTTCAATAAGAATAGCTAAGGGACTTCCCTGGAGGTCCACTGGTGACCAGCTAATGCAGGGGTCCTGGGTTCGAGCCCTGGTCTGGGAAGATTCCACATGCCATGGAGCTACTAAACCCACATGCCGCAACTACTAAAGCGTGCCTGCACCAGAGCCTGTGCTCCACACCGAGAGAGGCCACCACATCGAGAAGCCCACACATCGCACTGGAGAGTGGCTCCCATGCCCCAACCAGAGAAAGCCCACACGAGGCGAAGACCCAGCCCAGTCAAAAACACACTTTCATCTCTTTGGGATTCCTTGGTGGCTCAGACGGTAAAGAATCTGCCTGCACTGCAGGAGACCAGATTTGATCCCTGGGTCAGGGAGATCCCCTGGAGAAGGAAATGGCAACACACTCCAGTATTCTGGCCTGGAGAATTCCATGGACAGAGGAGCCTGATGGGCTACAGTCTGTGGGATACCAAAGACTCGGACGCAACTAACACACACAAATAAAAAAATAAGACTAGCTAATACATCATGCTGACTCCCTGCCACTGTTCCAACGCCTTTGTATGTGTTAACTCCTCCGAGTCTCATAACACTTTGAGATGGGTACTCTTATTATCTCCTTTTGATGGATCAAGAAACAGAGGTGCAGCAAGGTGAAGGTCACTTTCCCAAGGGCATAGGAAGGGTGACAGTGCTGAGATCTGAACCTGGTTTGGCCCTATGCTCCTAACTACTCACCACGTAACCTCTCAGTCGACCAACCTGTTCCAGCCCCACCTGGCTGCGGATGGGAAGTGAGTTACACCCTCTACCCCTGAGGCTGCAGTCCCGAGGTTTACCCTCTCAGCCTCACTCTGGTCTGTCCTGTTTGGCTGCCACAGATGGCACTTTGCCCAGCCTTTCATTCATTGCTGGTGTAGAGTCCACAGAAAACCCGAGCTTTGAGGATGTGAGGCTCAGGGCAGGCCTTCCTCATAGTGGAAAATGAAATACACAAGACAGCGTCAGGGTTGATCCGCCTGTGACGGGTGATGGAGTTGCATGGAGTTCCGTCCTATTGACAGTCATGATGACTGTGACATTGGTCACTCGGAGCAGAGGCTGCTCCAGGCATTTCATATTCATTATGTCATTTCCTCCTCAACACAGCTGAGCGGGTAGGTGTAACTGCCTCACCCACCGTAGGGGGGACATTAAAGCTTAGGGAGTTTCGTAACTCCCTGGAGGATGCAGCAAACTCCCCTCTGCTTCCTCTGCCCCCCAGGGCTCCATCACCTCGGTTCTCTCCTTGGTCATCACCCTGGGCCCTTACGCTTCCTAAACCCATTTACACAGAAGTTCTTTCATGATTTCTCAGGATCTTACTTTGCTTCTCTTCCTGCCTCTGACTATTAGTTCCTCAAAAGCCAGGGCCGTATTTATCAATTCTATGTCCCCTCCCCTCCAACGCCAAGGGCCCCACCTGAGGCGTTGCTTCATGAGGCGGACCTGAGTGAGACGCTGAAGCTTCATGGCTCTGAGTACATGAGCAGCTGGCACTGCTGGTAGAAATGCCCACGTGAGAAATGCCCACCTGATCCTGCCATCTCTCCAAAGAACTCTTCACTTGCATAGGTATGCAGAGAACAAGTATCTGCCTAAACGTTTCTGAAAAAGACCTACCCACTACTGTCTAAGACCCAGCCATGTAAATCATGATGCAAATGAGGCAGTAGCCACAGGGGTGGGGCGTGGGTACTGGTTGCCAGGCTGCAGAGCCAACTGCATCCACTCACACCCGGAGAGATGGAACCCTGGCAGGAAAACCCCGCTTCTCCAAGCTCATCCCTGCCCTGATGACTCAGAGGGAAACCAATGGGCAGCGTACTCGGCCACCTCTCGAGGCAGCTCTTAGCTTCCCTGCCCACCTCCTGCACCTCCACCCCCACACGACCTAGACAGAGGAGGTGAGGGATAACAGGAGAGAGCTGCTACTGGCTGTCCTTGCAAGGCAGCAACAGTGATCGTTCAGCCTTGCTCAGGAAAACACATCGTGTAATCCTGAGGAATCCCTGAGCGTTGTAGGGGCAATAGAAGGCGCCTGATGGGAGCCTGGCTTAGGTTTGGGGTTCAGTTCAGTTCAGTCACTCAGTCATGTCCGACTCTTTGCTACCCCATGAACCGCAGCACACCAGGCCTCCCTGTCCATCACCAACTCCTGGAGTTCACCCAAACCCATGTCCATTGAGTCGGTGATACCATCCAAGCATCTCACCCTCTGTCGTCCCCTTCTCCTCCTGCCCTCAATCTTTTCCAGCATCAGGGTCTTTTCCAATGAGTCAGCTCTTCGCATCAGGTGGCCAAAGTACTGGAGTTTCAGCTTCAACATCGGTCCTTCGAATGAACACCCAGGACTGACCTTTAGGCTGCTTTGGGGAAAGCATCATTAACGAGGACCGTGCACAGACTTTGTGACAACACCATGATGGGACCAGAGTTTACTTTTGAACAATGAGTAGACTACTTTCTAAGCAAACAAATCCAATTATTTGTTCATTTGTTCAATGCATATATAAGAACATACTCAAGGAGTGCTAGAAAATTCCCTAAAAGTGGCCCTTGTCATCAACAGCAACAAAAAAAAATGGGTAAGAGAATCAGTCATAGCACCCTGGCCTGTGGGTGAGAATCAGGCATTTTCAAGCTGTTTCGAGGTCCTCGCACACCTGTGCATCCCAGGGCTTCCCTCTTTATTGCAGCAGATTCACTGGACTCTTTTTAAATCCCTGTCACTCCACTCCGTGATAATACATATCCTTGGAAGAAATAAAAGCCCTGGTACTTTACAATATTTAAATAATTTATTTTTAATTCCCTTGTGGCTCAGACGGTAAAGAGTCTGCCTGCAATGCGGGATACCTGGGTTTGATCCCTGGGTCAGGAAGATCCCCTGGAGGAGGAAATAGCAACCCACTCCAGTCTTCTTGCCTAGAAAATCCCATGGATGGAAGAACCTGGTGGGCTACAGCCCATGGGGTCGCAAAGAGTCAGACACGACTGAGCGATTTCACTTTCACTTTAATCTTTAGTTCTGACTACTCTCCCTGCCTCATGAGATGACTCCAAAGAACGACTTCCTAAATAATTCACTTTGGCTTTGCCATTCAACGTTCAGTCCACAGAGCGCTGGCGTCACCGGGAGCTTGTTGGAAACGCAGACTTTCAGCATCCATGTCCCCTGGGTCAGGGTGTACAGTTCAGCAAGATCCTCACACCCTTCCGAAGCACATTAAAGTCTTCACGGGCAGTGACTCTCCTGGAGGAGTTTCGCTTTGCTCCCAAGGATGCTAAAAGGGGCTGGCCCTCTCTGAGCACGTGCCTTGTTCTGGGGGCAGCCAGCCCTGAGCTTGGTTGAGGGTGAGAGGAGCCCAGAGAGAACAACCTGAGGACTTCGAGAAGGACCACGTGGGGGTGTGTGCAGGCCATGACCTTAGCAGCTGGCCCAATGAGAGGGAAGAAGCCCAGAAAGCAGGCTCCCCCAGGAGAGCAGCAGTGGGGCCAGAGGCAGCCCCTGTCTTGATGCAGGTGGTAGGAAGGAGGAGACAAGCCCTTCAGGCTCAGCACAGTGATGCACTGCTGACAAGTGCCCAGTCGCATCCGACCCTTTGAGACCCCATGGACTTGTAAACTGCCAGGCTCCTCTGTCCATGGGATTCGCCAGGCAAGAATACTGGAGTGGGTTGCCATTTCCTTCTCCAGGGGAGCTTCCCAACCCAGAGATCAAAACTGGGTCTCTTGTGTCTGCTGCGTTGGCAGGTGGATTCTTTACCACTAGCACCCCTTCAGCCCAACCCGCAGGGTAAGTGGGCTGGGGGCCAAGAAGGGTCAAAGGCAAGGAGCCAGGCTGCGCACTGGTGCCAGACCTAATCCAGAGGTCCTGGCCCGTCTTGTGCTGAGAATATGGGAGAAACAGGCTGTGATCTGTGGGCAAGGAGATAAAAGTTGGCCCCCTGAACTTCCAACTGACAGACGGGAGGAAGAGGGGAGGATGGAGGGGTGGGAGATGGCCCAGGCTTAGCTGCAACTGCTACATGGGGAAACTCGTGAATGTAGTCTTCTCTGGAAAAGTCCTGAGCCCACAGGAGAAGCGGAGGCAGCCATATCACTTTTATACCCTTAAGATAACGTTCTCGCATTTCTCTCCTCCTCAGCATCTCCCAGGCAGAGGTCAGACCCCAGGCTGCAGGATGGGCATCCTGAGCCCTTTGAGTTATCTGTTGAATCAAGTCTTTCTTGACCTTGGAGGTTGGAGGATGCCCTCACAAATCCTTTCACCATCTTTTCTCTCTCCACCCTTCTATATTCTCAGTGTAGCTCGGAGGTTTCAATGGGCATGTCACCAGCTTTCAGCTACGTTTGTGGTACATTTCACACACAGGCGAGCTCTTGCTTTGGAACGTAGCATCTACTTTTTACTTGGCAGCTGAGTCAAAACTTCAACATTATATCTTGTGCTATGCGAAGTAGAAAAAAAAAAAAAAAGACTTGGGAAAACCCTAAGTGTTTATCAATACTGGTTCAGTACCATATAGAACGGATTTCCCAGTTGGCTCAGTGGAAAAATATCCACCTGCCAGCAGGAGCCGTGGGTTCCATCCCTGGGTCAAGAAGATCCCCTGGAGAAAGAAATAGCAACCCACTCAGAGGAGCTACAGTCCATGGGGTCACAAAGAGTCAGACAACAACTTAGTGACTAAACAACTGGATAGAACACATGCAGGGGTTAAAAAGGAGACGGCGATGGCACCCTACTCCAGTGCTCTCCCCTGGAGAATCCCCTAGACAGAGGAGTCTGGAAGGCTGCAGCCTATGGGGTTGCAGACACTCGGACACGACTGAAGCAACTTAGCAGCAGCAGGGGTAAAAAGAATTTGACCCGTTTTGATGTGTGAACAGGAGATGGTATCCAAGCTGTATTGTGGGGAAAAGGAAGTTTCTCATATTGTCTTATTTATGTCTAAAAGGAGAGGGAAAGATGTTCATATCTATGTCTTTTTGTGCATAGAATATTTCTGAATGTACATCCTAGAAACTGGATGTCCACTGCTTCTAAGTAAGGGGCCTTAAAGGTTAGAGTTGGGGGGAAGACTGAGTTGTTACTGTGTAGGGTGTTTCTCAATGTTTTCGGTAAGCGCATACTACATATTCAATTCCCAAAGGATTACAGAGTCATTTAAAATGGTGATTACGAAAATTAATGGAGCATTTTATGGGAAAATTTTATGATGTAATGTTAAGTGAAAAAAGCAAGATTCAAAGTCATTATGTGCATTCTGATTTCAATCATGTTAAGGTAAGAAAATGAATAAAGAGTTGACAGACATGAACAACATTTAAGTTAGTTTTGTTATGGCTTCTGGGATTTTCCATACTTATAAAAATTAACTTTACTGAGGTATAGTTTACATACACAAGCACATCCATCTTAAGTATACACTTGGATGAATTTTGACAAATTTATACACTCGTGTAATGAAGTTACAGAACACTTCCCTCATTCCCCAAAGTTTCCTTTTACTTCATCCTATTCAATCCTGGCCTGCAATCAAAAATGTCACTAGAAATTAGATCTGACTTTACCAGAGTTTCATACAAATAGAATTGTTCAATGTGGACTCTTTGTATCCTAGCTTTTTTGGCTCAGGGTAATGTTTGTATCCACCTTCTTTCTCAGTCAATCCTAGGCAAACTAAAACATTACACCTCCCACCCTTCCTGGCAACTAGTTGTCAGTTCAGTTCAGTCACTTAGTCATGTCTGACTCTTTGTTACCCCATGGACTGCAGCACACCAGGCTTCCCTGTCCATCACCAACTCCCTCAGCTTGCTCAAACTCATGTCTGAGTTGGTGATGCCATCCAACCATCTTGTCCTCTGTTGTCCCCTTCTTCTGTCTTTGATCTTTCCCAGCATCAGGGTCTTTTCTAATGAGTCAGTTCTTTGCATCAGGTGCCCAAAGCATTGGAGCTTCAGCTTCAGGATCAGTCCTTCCAATGAATATTCAGGACTGGTTTCCCTTAGGATGGACTGGTTGGATCTCCTTGCAGTCCAAGGGACTCTCAAGAGTTTCTCCAATACCACAGCTCAAAAGCATCAATTCTTCCATGCTCAGCTTTCTTTATGGTCCAGCTCTCACATTCACATGACTACTGGAAAAACCATAGCTTTAACTAGATGGACCTTTGTTGGCAAAGTAATGTCTCTGCTTTTTAATATGCTGTCTAAGTTTGTCATAGATTTTCTTCCAAGGAGCAAGTGTGTTTTAATTTCATGGCTGCAGTCCCCCTATGCAGTGATTTTGGAGCCCAAGAATATAGTCTGTCATTGTTTCCACTGTTTCCCCATTTTTTGCCATGAAGTGATGGGACTGGCTGCCATGATCTGAGTTTTCTGAATGTTGAGTTTTAAGCCAGTTTTTTCACTCCTTTTTCATGTTCATCAAGAAGCTCTTTAGTCCTTTTCACTTTCTGCTAGAAGGGTTGTGTCATCTGCATATCAATGGCAACCCACTCCAGTACTCTTGCCTGGAAAATCCCATGGATGGAGGAGCCTGGTAGGCTGCAGTCCATGGGGTTGTGAAGAGTCGGACATGACTGATCGACTTCACTTTCACTTTTCACTTTCATGCATTGGAGAAGGAAATGGCAACCCACTCCAGTGTTCTTGCCTGGAGAATCCCAGGGACAGGGGAGCCTGGTGGGCTACTGTCTATGGGATCCCACAGAGTCAGACACGACTGAAGTGACTTAGCAGCAGCAGCAGCATCTGCATATCTGAAGTTAGTGATATTTCTCCTGGCAATCTTGATTCCAGCTTGTGTTTCATCCAGCCCAGCATTTCTCATGATGTACTCTGCATATAAGTTAAATAAGCAGGATGACAATATACAGCCTTGATGTACTCCTTTCCCAATTTTGAACCAGTCCGTTGTTCCATGTCTGGTTCTAACTGTTACTTCTTGACTTGCATACAGATTTCTCAGGAGGCAGGTAAGGTGGTCTGGTATTCCCTTCTCTTTCAGAATTTTCCACAGTCTGTTGTGATCCACATAGTCAAAGGATTTGTCATAGTCAATAAAGCACAAGTAGATATTTTTCTGGAATTCTCTTGCTTTTTCTATGATCCAATGGATGTTGGCAATTTGATCTCCGGTTCCTCTGCCTTTTCTAAATCCAGTTTGAACATTTGGAAGTTCTTGGTTCACATATTGTTGAAGATTAGCTTGGAGAACTTTGAGCATTACTTTGCTAGCATATGAGATGAGTGCAATTGTGTGGCAGTTTGAACATTCTTATGGGAGAAGGCAATGGCACCCCACTCCAGTACTCTTGCCTGGAAAATCCCATGAATGGAGGAGCCTGGTGGGCTGCTGTCCATGGGGTCGCTAAGAGTCGGACACGACTGAGCGACTTCACTTTCACTTTTCACTTTTCACTTTCATGCATTGGAGGAGGAAATGGCAACCCACTCCAGTGTTCTTGCCTGGAGAATCCCAGGGATGGCAGGGCCTGGTGGGCTGCCATCTATGGGGTTGCACAGAGTTGGACACGACTGAAGTGACTTAGCAGCAGTAGCAGCAGTTGAACATTCTTTGGCATTGCCTTTCTTTGGGACTGGAATGAAAACTGACCTTTTCCAGTCCTGTGGCTACTGCTGAGTTTTCCAAATTTGCTGGCATATTGAGTGCAGCACTTTCAGAGCATTATCTTTTAGGATACGAAATAGCTCAGCTGGAATTCCATCACCTCCACTAGTTTTGTTCATAGTGATGTTTCCTAAGGCTCACTTGACTTCACATTCCAGGATGTCTTGCTCTAGGTGAGTGATCACACCATCACGGTTATCTGGGTCATAAAGACCTTTTTGCACAGTTCTTCTGTGTATTGTTGCCACCTCTTCTTAATATCTTCTGCTTCTGTTAGGTTCATACCATTTCTGTCCTTTATTGTGCCCATCTTTGCATGAAATATTCCCTTGGTATATCTAATTTTCTTGAAGTCTCTAGTCTTTCCTATTCTCTTGTTTTCCTCTATTTCTTTGCATTGATCACTGAGGAAGGCTTTCTTATCTCTCCTTGCTATTCTTTGGAACTCTGCATTCAGATGGGTATATCTTTCCCTTTTCTCCTTTTCCTTTCACTTCTCTTCTTTTCTCAGCTATTTGTAAGGCCTTCTCAGACAACCATTTTACCTTTCTGCATTTCTTTTTCTTGGGGATGGTTTTGATCACAACCTCACATACAATGTCACAAACCTCCGTCCATAGTTCTTCAGGCACTCTGCCCCTCAGATCTAATCCCTTGAATCTATTTGTCACTTCCACTGTATAATCAAGGACTTCCCTCATGGCTCAGATGGTGAAGCATCTGCCTACAATGCGGAAGACCTGGAATCGATCCCTGGGTTGGGAAGATTCCCTGGAGAAGGAAATGGCAACCCATTCCAGTACTCTTGCCTGGAAAATCCTATGGACAGAGGAGCCTGGTAGGCTACAGCCCATAGGTTCACAAACAGTTGGACATAAATGAATGACTTCATTTCACTCATTTCACTGTATAATCATAAGGGGTTTGATTTAGGTCATATCTGAGTGGTCTAGTGGTTTTCCCTAGTTTCTTCAATTTAAGTCTGAATTTGGCAATAAGGAGTTCATGATCTGAGCCACAGTCAGCTCCAGGTCTTGTTTTTGCTGACTGTATAGAGCTTTTCCATCTTCCATATCTTCTACAAAGAACACAAGAGACGACTCTACACGTGGACATCAGCAGATGGTCAATACCGAAATCAGATTGATTATGTTCTTTGCAGTCAGAGATATAGAAGCTCTATAAAGTCAGCAACTAGCTGTGGTCATATGATAAAATGATGGCCAAAGAATCATAAGTAGAAGGGTCATGTGGGACTTCTAGAAGGCTTTGTAAAAGTAAGAGACAGACAACCTCTTTCTTTTCTTCCCCTTTCTCTTGCTGATGGCCTGAAATATGGATATGATGAATGGTGCCCCAGCAGCTACCTTGGAATATGAGGTGATGTTAAGAATAATCAAGAAAAGAAAATGAGCCTAGGTCTCTGACGACACAGTGGAAATGTCACACCATGCCAGCTTGACTCCCTTCCTCTCATATTGCTTGTAAATGAAACACAGGCACATACACACATACACACACATGTATTTCTTGCCTGGAAAATCCCATGGACAGAGGAGCTTGGAGGGCTACAGTCCATAGGGTCACGAAGAGTCAGGCATGACTGAAGCACGAAATCTTGTTTAGGCACAAATATCTGGGGGTTTTCTGTTTTCGTAGTTGAAACTAATGCTCCTTACTCCATAAGCCTTCCAGCACTATCTGATGTTTTAAAATTGTGTGTGTGTTTGACTAAAAAATAAATTTTGATTTAAAAATAAACTTTTATACCAAAATTTGGCAAAAACCATTCAAGAAAAACATCACAGACCAATCTCTCTCATGAACATAGGAATAAAAATTCTTGACAAAACTTTGGCAAATTGAATTCAGCAATTTGTAAAAAGAATACTGTACTATGACCAGATGGGGTTAATCCAGGAATGAAAGGTCAACACAGCATTCAAAAATCTAAAATCAATCAGTGTAACTGACCACAATAACAGAATAAAGGATTAAAAACCAAATAACCAGCTCAATAGATGCAGAAGAAGCATTTGAAAAAATCCAGTAATCCTTCACAATAAAGTGCCCAGCAATCTAAGAATAGAAGTGAATTTCTTAAACTTGACAAAGGGCAATTCTAAAATAAAACTACAGCTAACAACATACTTAACGGTGAAAGACTGAATGATTTCCACTAAGAGAGAGAAAAATGAGAAGATAACTGTTCTTAACACCTGTATTAAATACTATGCTGGAGCACTAGGCAAGAAAGTGAAATTTTCCTCTCCACAATTTGGAAAGAAAAAGTAAAACTTTCTTTATTTACAGACAACATAATTACCTACATAGAAAATTCCAAGAAGTCGTAAAAATAAGAATGCCTACACTATAATTAGAACTAGTAAATGAATTTAGCAAGGTGAAAATATACAAGATCAATACACAAAAATCAGTAAACCAGAACAAGCACCTGGAAAATTATAATCTTACAAACCCCACTGACGCTGACATCAGCAAGCATCAAATATTTAGGGATAAATTTAAAGAAAGATGTGTAAGATGTCTACAGTGAATTTTTCTAATATGTTATATAAGCTGAGAGATATTTAAAATACTTATTAATAAATAAAAGGCTAGATAGATACATCACCTGCATGGATTAGAAGATTCAAGATTATCAAGATGTCAATTTTTCTTCTTCTTCCCAAGTTGATCTATAAATTTAATGCAACCCTATTTGAAAACAACTGTGTTTTCTACACACTGACAAGGTATAAATTCTAAATTTATATGGAAATTTAAAAATAATACAGTGAAACTAAAATTGAATAAAAGAAGATCAGTGCTATAACAGAGATACATACGAGGTTCTACAACAGCACAGAGGAAGGAAGAACAGTTCTGATTATTCCAGCTCTGACTAGGTAACTCAGGGGCTGCCTCTCAAAGGAGGTACCATTCGAACTCTGAGTTGAAAGATGGCTGAGGGCTTACCAGGTGGAGACTTTCATGAAGGCTGTTGACTTACTTAGGCTTTGTTGATCATAAAGAATGAAAACGGTCCATGTGGAACTGTCCAGAAAGAGTCTCATGAAAATTTTTGGTGAGACTTCAGATTCTGGACTCACAGGGCAATTCTGCATCTGAGGTTCTTTTCCCGACCTTAGCAGCCAGAACCCCTAAATACTTAATGTAGTCTTCGGTCTACCTTTTCTTGCCTTCTCCTACCATCCACTTTATTCTCTGTACTTTCAGATATCAAACTAGAAGGATAGGTTAGAAGCAGGTGGTGAAAGACCCTGTTTGGACCCACAGGTTCATTTTTATCTTTGTAGCCTCTGAAGATTTTTAAGCAGGAGAAAGAAATGATCGGAGAGACGTAGAGAGACTAGAGACAGGCAGACCAGAGGAAAGTATGTGAAGGTCAAAACCAACAGAACTCGGTAAACGTGGGGATTGGGTAGTAGCAAAATATATTCTGCCATGGTCAACAATTTTCAAAGAGGGTTAAATCATCTACATTTTGAAAAAACTCTCCAGTTGATCTTGACTGAGAACTACTGGTCCAAAGTGACACCTCGAGTGATAGAGAAACATCCATGGTGATAGAAATGGGTGGAAGACAGGGATAGATTTGGAGACCAACTAGACTTGGTGGAAGGAGTCCACTTAACAGTGTAGTCTCCAGCTCAGGAAGCTGAGTGGATGATGGTTTCATTTTCCAGGACTTGGGAAACGAACAGCAGAGTATGTTTACATATATAAGTGGAGGGTGAGAGAAGCTGAGAGAAGAATTACACCCACAGGGAGCTCAGGAATTCAGTCCCACTCTGTCCAGCAGGCAGAGAGCTGGAGATGAACTGACTTCAGTCAGCCTTTTAATTTTTCCTTCATGGGGCAGACCCTGCTGGCAAGAAACATGTTCTTTGGGCATTAGTTAGTCAGACAGATGCTGAGTCGTAAGGCTCTGAGCGAGTAAGTACAAAGCAATTTTCTCCAAGGTTTTGGTGATGGTGATATTCCTTAGCACGGATTTGTTTGTTGCTAACCAACTGGTCCTTGGTTTATTTTGTTTTTAAAAATCATTGGCCATTGGTGATTTTTTTTATATTTATTTTTTGACTGTGCTGCATCTTCACTGCTTTGCCAGGACTTCTAGTTGCCGTAAGCGGGGGGCCACTCTTCATTGCAGTGCATGGGCTTCCCATTGAGGTGACATCTCATTGCAGAGCACAGGCTCTAGGTGCATGGGCTTCGGTAGTTGCGGCTCAAGGGCTCTAGAGCTCGGGCTCAGTAATTGTGGCACTTGAGCTTAGTTGCTCTGAGGTATGTGGGATCTTCCGCGACCAGGGATCGAACGTGTGTCCCCTGCACTGGCCCACGGATTCTTATCCAGCGTGCCATCAGGGAGGTCCTGGTCCTTGGTTTAGAATGCTGGACCAAGTTTAACCAACAGATCAATCAGGTACCAAGATTCTATTCTATGGAAGAGCTTTTAGTGAAGGGACAATTTAGAGGGAGGTGGGCAGGATTCAATTCAGTTCAGTTCAGTCACTCAGTCGTGTCTGACTCTTTGCAACCCCATGAATCGCAGCACGCCAGGCCTCCCTGTCCATCACCAACTCCCAGAGGTCACACAGACTCACATCCATCGAGTCAGTGATGCCATCCAGCCATCTCATCCTCTGTCGTCCCCTTCTCCTCCTGCCCCCAACCCCCGCCCCCCCAGCATCAGAGTCTTCTCCAATGAGTCAACTCTTCGCATGAGGTGGCCAAAGTACTGGAGTTTCAGCTTTAGCATCAGACCTTCCAAAGAACACCCAGGGCTGATCTCCTTCAGAATGGACTGGTTGGATCTCCTTGCAGTCCAAGGGACTCTCAAGAGTCTTCTCCAACACCACAGTTCAAAAGCATCAATTCTTCGGTGCTCAGCTTTCTCCAACTCTCACATCCATACATGACCACTGGAAAAACCATAGCCTTAACTAGACGGACTTTTGTTGGCAAAGTAATGTCTCTGCTTTTCAATATGCTATCTAGGTTGGTCATAACTTTTCTTCCAAGGAGTAAGCGTCTTTTAATCTCATGGCTGCAGTCACCATCTGCAGTGATTTTGGAGCCCCCAAAATAAAATCTGACAGTTTCCACTGTTTTCCCATCTATTTGTCATGAAGTGATGGGACAGGATTAAGGGGACCTTAAGATGTTGAGGCACCGAAGGGATACAAACAATGGATACAGATACATCTAGGCCTGAACAGGTAGAAGTAAAGGGTGGAACTCAGTGGAGGAGGGGGCTGTTGCTCCAGGGGTAGCCACTGTCACAGAAGAACATGGCACTATCAGATCTCCGCCCGTCCGCCTCCCCGCGCCCCTCAACCCCTCCCCGGCCTCCCAGCCCCCCACCCCCCCACACCCCCACACCTGCCCCCCCACCCCCGCACCCCCCCACCCCCGCACCCCCCTTCCCCCGCCAGTCTCCTACCGGTGCTTCCCATTGGCTGATGTAAGTTAGAAACCAGCCAATGGGGCAGAAGGGGCTAGAAGACGGAGGGGTCAGCTTCCTGCACACAGAGTGAGGCAGAGAAGGGTGAAAATGGCTCAGGGCCGCGAGCGAGATAACACCAGCACAACCACATCCTCCGACACGGCCTGTGCAAGGCAGATGCGTGAGTCAATTCTGTGGAATGGCAGAAAAATGACACCCGCGATATGGAGATAGGAGGATTCCCGACAGTCCTGGCCCTGCCACCCACCATGCATCCCTAGCGGGACGTGGCTGGCTTCTGGGGCTTCAACTGGTTCAGCTGTCAAATAAGTAAGGTGGACCACGTGACCCTCAAAGCCCTCCAACACAGTGTCCCTTGATGAGGCTGTGAGTCGGCTGGCTCCCTCACGAGCACAGACTGGACTCTGCCCCACGATCCCTGCCTCCCCGGGCTCCACCCGCTGCAGGTACGATGCCAGGCCCCCCCACAAAGGGCAGCCCAGGGGATCCTGGGGCCGGCGGCCTCTGGGACTGCACTTGGCGCTCCTCTCTTCCAGTGAAACCCTGGGACGTGCAGAGTCGACCAGGGACTTTCTTTCACTGTGACGAGGCACATTCAAAAAGAAAGCAGAGTGTATTCATTCCCAGAGAGCAGCAGCTCCCCAGGCCTGTGCTGCAGCAGCTCCCGACGTGGTGCCCCGCTGCTCAGTTCCTGATAACTGAAGGTGAAATGAACAGCAAAAGGGAAGTCTCCCATCTCCTACTGGGTATCAAATCCTGTTTCTAGACAGTTTCAGTTCTTACAGACACAGGATTCCATATTTTCTCACCAATAAGCTGGAAGGCAAAGAACCTTCGGTGACCACCAACCACACTGCCTGGCCCTGGGGTGAGATGCAACTACACCGCAAAGCCTTTCTGAAATCCTGATTTGAAAGCGTGGTCCAGAGATTTCTGAAATGCATCATCCTCTTTCTCCTTATTAATGTAAAGAATTAGAGTGGATAAGGGCACAGATTTGTTCAGTCTGCTCTGGGGCCCTGGAGTGCCCTTGGGTGGCTTTCTCTCTCCTAGCTTTCTGCAGACTGAGATGACTCAGACCAGGGCAAGCCATCGTGTCCTTGTGGAGGTGTGAAGATGGTGCACTCCAGCTTCAGGGTCAGGCCAAGAGTGGCCACAGGGAGAAGCCTGCTCCTTTGTTGCGCCCTTCAAGGTCTGGACAGCTGGAGAACAGCTTGCAGTGAAATGTGTTGGCTTGTACTCACCTTCAAAGCATTTGTTTGCAATGACAGGTTCTTAGCTTCCTGGACTCTGTAGCTCACTAAAGAGGATAGAGGAGGAAAAACAGAACGCAAGAGGAAAATATCAATAGGAAAAATTAAAACAGGTGTAAAGATTGTTTTTCTGTTTTTTTTTTTTTTTTTTATTGGGGTATAGCCGATTAACAAACAATGCTGTGATAGTTTCAGATGAACTGTGAAGGGACTCAGCCATACATATACAGGTGTAAGGGTTTTTAAGCACAAAGGTATTTGAATAAAAAATAAATTTTAAAAGGCGATGTGTCTGCTGAAAATGAAGGAAGAGAAATATTTCCACAGAGATTCCGTTCATACCTGAGAAGTTTTCTCATGGAAGTCAGGCACCAGAATGGGTGGTTAGAAGGTGCTGAGAAGCCTCTCACATCAGCATCCATTCATTTGCATATTCAGTTATTTAAATGAGCTATAACAAAGCATGGGGTGTATGCTGTGACTCAGTGTACCGTCAAGGGAAGCACAATAAGAACATTCAATCCAATGTGTTGGGGATCTAGAAAGCTTCCAGGAAAAATGGCCTTTAGCCTGTCATGGAAAGGATGCTTTGGAACTGGAAGAAAAAAATGAGGAGGAGGAACAGCAAAATAGGAGGATCTGATTCAGGATAATACAGCCCAAGACAGCAGAACCGGAGAAAGAGCCCGGGAGACTTTGCTCCTTGGAGGTGACATTAGTGTCAATATACTGCCTCTATCCGCATGGGGTGAACACCTCCAAACCAACAACACTAGGATCATTTGAACCTGTTTAAAAATAATTAAAAAAAACATAGCTCTTATTTGAATATAAAATGAACATGTATTAAAATTTTTAGGCACATTTAAGATAAAGATTAAATTAGATCATAAGGAGTAATGATTATTAATCAACAGGGGAGCTGAGCAGTTATAACTAGTTCAGAAGAGAATGCAAAGGCTGGTCATATTTATGGATTTGGAATATTGGAATGATGGTGCAAATTCAAGCAAACTGGTTTTTGGAGGGAGAGGACGGGAGGAAAATGATCCTCTTTTGGTATAATTTGCATGTCTATAGGTAAAAATTACTTTGCATTGCTCAGTGAGCTATAATTTATAGAATTGTAAACTAGCTCAAAGACTCTGAAAGACCGTACTTAGGTAACCTGAAGGGTGTTTTCTGGACAACCTGAAGGGACACCTCATTTTATTGCTCTTTGCTTTACTAGGCTTTGCAGATACTGTGTTTTTTTTACAAATTGAAGAATTGTGGCAACCTCACATCGGGCAAGTCTATAGGTGCCATTTTTCCAAACAAATCTGTTCACTCCATATCTCTGCATCACGTTTTGGTAGTAATTCTTGCAATATTTCAAAATTTCATTGTTATTATATTTGTTATGGTGATCTGTGAATAGCGATCTTTGGTGTTACTATTGCAATTGTTTTGGGTCTCCATGAACTGTGCCCATATAAAGTGGCAAACTTCATCAGTAAATGTTGTATGTGTCCTGCTTTGCCATTGACAAGCTGTTCCCCCATCTCTGCCCCTTTCCTCATGCCTCCCCTGTTCCCTGAGACACGATAATATTGAAATTAGGCCAATTAGTAACCTTACAATGGCCTCTAAGTGCTCGAGTGAAAGGAAGAGTTACACATCTCTCACTTTAAATCAAAAGCTAGAAATGATTAAGCTGAGTGAGGACAGCCTGTCAAAAGCCAGGATGGGCCAAAGCCAGACAATAAACAGTTAACCAATTTGAGGATGCAAAGAAAAAAGTTCTCAAAGGAAATTAAAAGTGCTACTTCAGTGAATATGCAAATTGACAAGAAAGCAAAACAGCTTTATGCGGATATGGAGAAAGCTTTAGTGGTCTGGATAGAGGATCAAATCAGCTACAACATTTCCTTTAGCCAAAGACTAATCCAGAACAAAGACCTAACTCTCTCCAATTCTATGAAGGTGGAGAGAGGTGAAGAAGCTGAAGAAGGTTTGAAGCTAGCAGAGGCTGGTTCACGAGGTTTCAGAAAATAAGTTGTCTCCATGATATAAAAGTGCGAGATGAAGCAGCAATTACTGACATAGAAGCTGCAGCAAGTTATCCAGAAGTTTAGCTTAGATAACTAATGAAGGTGGCTTCACACTAAACAACAGATTTTCAATGTAGATGAAACAGCCTTCTATTGGAAGAAGATGTCATCAAGGAATTTCATAGCTGGAGAGAAGTCAATGCCTCGCGTCAAAGCTTTAAAGCACAAGCTGCCTCTCTTTTAGGGGCTGCTGCAACTGGTGAGTTGACGTTGAAGCCAATATTCATTTGCCATTCTGAAAGTCCTAGAGCTTTTAAGAATTATGCTAAAACTACTCTGTCTGTACTCCATAAATGGAACAACAAAGTCTAGATGACAGTGTATCTGTTTACAACATGGTTTAGTGAATGTTTTAAGCCTACTGTTGAGACCTACTGCTCAGAAAAAAAGACTTTCAAAATATTACTGCTCATTGACAATGCACCCAGTCACCCAAGAGCTCTGAGGGAAATGTATGAGATTAATGTTGTTTCATGCCTGCTAACGCAGCGTCCACTCTGTAGCCCATGGACCAAAGAGTAACTTCTACGTTCTAGTCTTATCAGTATGTAAGAAACACATTTCATGAGGCTATAGCTACCATAAGTAGTGATTCCTCTGATGGATCTGGGCAAAGTAAATTGAAAGCCTTCTGGAAAAGGTTCCCCTTTCTAGATGCCATTAATATTCATGATTCATAGAAAGAGGTAGAAATGTAAACGTTAACAGGAGTTTGGAAGAGGTTGATTCCAGTCCTCATGGATGACTTTGACCAGGAAGACTTCACTGGAGGAAGTAATTGCAGATGTGGTAGAAACAGCAAGAGAATTAGAATTAAAAGAGGAGCTTGAAGACGTGACTGAATCACTGCAATCTTATGATAAACTTTAACAGATGAGGAGTTGCTTCTTGAGAAAAAAAAAAAAAAAAGGTTTCTTAAGATAGAATCTACTGGTGGTGAAGATGGTGTGAAGATTGCTAAAATGACAACATAGGATTTATAGTATTATATAAACTTAGTTGCCAAAGCAGGGATGAAACTGATCAGGACCCTGCAGTGGGGTCTTCCCAGAGACAGACCCCACCCCTTCCTTGTATCCCCTACCTATGGTAGGCCTTCCCCAAGTTCCAAAAAACAAATTTAATCAGAGAAGTGAGAAAATACCGAAACAAACGAAAGCAGTTAAGCAAGACAAAAGAATAGTAGTTTAGCCATAAAACAAAGGGAAGGACCTTTAGTTCCTCCTCAAGGTTATAGATCCTTGAGCATACCCTTGAGTTGTTTTGCAGATCCTAAAACCTCCACCAAGTAGAAAAAGCTAACTGTACGCTGACCATCAGAATGTAGACCCCAGGCCACTTAGAACCAGAAGGTTGATAATTGAGATTCCAGAAACATCACCCTGTTCCCTCATCACCAAACCAATCAGAAGGGTGTACACAGATGGTCATGTACCCTGTCTGTCTCCATCATCTTGCCTTTAAAAACCCTTCCCTGAAAACCATCGAGGAGTGTGGTCTTTGGAGCATGATCTGCCCATCCTTCTTGCCTGGCCCTGCAATAAGCTCTGAACTTTCCTTCACCACCATCTGCTGTCAGTAGACCGACTAAACTGCATATGGAGTGAGCACCCCCAAGTTTGCTTCAGTAGCAGTGGCAAGGATTGACTCCAGTTTTGAAAGAAGTTCCACTGGAGGTAAAAATGCTATTGAAAAGCATTCTAGTGTTCTTGCCTGGAGAATCCCATGGACGGAGGAGCCTGGTAGGCTGCAGTCCATGGGGTCGCTAGGAGTTAGACACAACTCAGCGACTTCACTTTCGCTTTTCACTCTCATGCACTGGAGAAGGAAATGGTGACCCACTCCAGTGTTCTTGCCTGGAGAATCCCAGGGACGGGGGAGCCTAGTGGGCTGCCGTCTATGGGGTCACACAGAGTCGGACACGACTGAGGTGACTTAGCATAGCATAGCATGCCACAAAGAAATTGCTTGTGAAAGGAAGAGTCAATTGATTAGGCAAACTTCCTTGCTCTCTTTTTTTAAGAAACAACCACAGCCAGCTTCAGCAACTGCCACTCTGATCAGATCAGTCATCAGCCCTCATCATCCACCAGCAGCAAAACACTCCACTGGCAAAAGATGATGACTCATTGAAGGCTCAGGTGACAGCACTTTTTAGTAGTAAAGTATTTTTAAATTAAGGTATGTACATTGGGTTTTAGATGTAATATTGCTGCATACTTTATTAATAGACTATAGTATAGTTATAGTAAACATAACTTTCATATGTGCTGGGAAACCAAATAATTCATGTGACTTGCATCATTGCTATAATCCTTCTAAGGCAGGGGTCTGGAACTGAACCCAGACAAGGTCCTGGGGATGCCTGTGTTGTTTCCCCCCATGAAGTGAAGTCATTCAGTTGTGCTGGACTCTTTGTGACCCCATGGATTGTAGCCTGCCAGGCTCCTCTGTCCATGGGATTTTCCAGGCCAGAATACTGGAGTGGGTTGCCACGCCCTCCTCCAGGGGATCTTTCCAACCCAGGGATTGAACCCAGGTCTCCCGCATTTCAGCCGGATTCTTTACCAGCTGAGCCACAAGGGATGCATCCTGTTACATTTCTTTTTTTTCTCCCTTTTTTTCCCCTCTCTGTCTACTTGAGGGTTGTTGGTGATTTATGTATACCACTTCTCTGTGCACAGTGACAAGTTAAGTAATCCTAAATAAATATTAAAGGCTTAAATAGTAAGGATTGCAAGACAAATACAATTGTATTTCAGCTTTTAAATAAAATTGAAGGTGACCCGAGATTTGTTCTCTGTGTGTAGTTCTGCCCCTCCCCCATTCTCATCAACCAGCTTACTGTCCCTTTCAATGGTGCTGTTATCAGGCCTTTGAAAAACAACTTCACTGTGGTTTATGGGAATCCCTAATTTACAACAGGCAGGCTGACCCAGATGATAAATTACAGGAACAAGAAAAGTAGCTTAGGTCCACACTCTTAAATGGGGAAATAACGATGGGAAATTCACATCACAAAGAGAGTAAGGGTAAGTTTTTGGGGGGGAGCTGGAATGAGGGTGAGGCCTTAATTGGGGTGAAGACTAGGAAAATCCATCCATCATTCATCTTTCTCCATCCATCCTTCAAACAGGACTTTTGACTGTTAAATAAATGTGCTGGTTACCATGTTAGGCAACTAGGGATATATGAATACATAAAACACAATTCTTGTCCTGTAGTTGCTTACATTTTAAAGAGAGGTATTCCCTGTTCCAACAAGATGGAGAAAATCATTACATTTCCTCCAACTGACACGGGTCTAGAGGTAAGATTTCGGAAACTCTATGACAAGGTGACCCTCTAAGTATTTAGGGGCTTGGGGGGATCTTTTCCTTGCTGGTCCTGCTCCCCACCCCCAACCCTGCCACACACACAATGGGTACTTAACTACTAATCGTTTGAATGGTAGTTAATTAGCGCGTGCTAAGTCACTTCGGCTGTGTCGACTCTTTGCCACCATATGGACTGTAGCCCACCAGGCTCTTCTGTCCATAGGGATTCTTCAGGCAAGGATACTGGAGTGGGTTACTGTGCCCTCTTCCAGATCTTCCTGACCCAGGGATCAAATCTGTCTCCTGCAACTCCTGCATTGCAGGCAGATTCTTTACTGCTGAGCCACCAGGGAAGACTAAATTCATAATCAGATCAGATCAGATCAGATCAGTCGCTCAGTCGTGTCCGACTCTTTGTGACCCCATGAACCGCAGCACGCCAGGCCTCCCTGTCCATCACTAGCTCCCGGAGGTCACTCAGACTCGCATCCATCGAGTCAGTGATGCCATCCAGCCATCTCATCCTCTGTCGTCCCCTTCTCCTCCTGCCCTCAATCCCTCCCAGCATCAGAGTCTTCTCCAATGAGTCAACTCTTCGCATGAGATGGCCAAAATACTGGAGTTTCAGCTTTAGCATCATTCCTTCTAAAGAAATTCCAGGATTGATCTCCTTCAGAATGGACTGGTTGGATCTTCTTGCAGTCCAAGGGACTCTCAAGAGTCTTCTCCAACACCACAGTTCAAAAGCATCAATTCTTCGGTGCTCAGCCTTCTTCACAGTCCAGCTCTCACATCCATACATGACCACAGGAAAGACCATAGCCTTGACTAGGCGAACCTTTGTTGGTAAAGTAATGTCTCTGCTTTTGAATATGCTATCTAGGTTGGTCATCATAATAGTAACTAGTTATTAATAATTCATTATTTTATTATGTTACAATAAAATTTTTATTGTTACTTCATAAGTAAATGTATTGATATACTACAATAATGAATAAATTCATTTTATTAATAAATGTATTTGTTCACTCCAATAATTAAGATGAATTAAAACTAATGCAATCAATTACTAATTAAGTTTCATAATGATTAATAATTTGCAAATGTGCTGCAACCACTCAAGAACTGCTGTGGGGAATATTCGCTGGTTCTTTCCACCCTTTGGCCTCAGGATGCTGGCCACCACTGTTGGTTCTTGAACTCTCTTACTTTCTCAATTTCAAAAAGTCCTGCCTGGCAAACTGAGGGTTTGTCAATTTGTCCCTTCTGTGGGTTTGTGACATTTTGGAAGGTACTTTCTGGCCTTGCTGCCAGCCTAGAGGAAAGATTGCAAAGAAGCTTGGTGAATCCGGGATGCTCTGGAAACAATCTGGCTTTCCAGACCCCAGCGCCATCCAAGGAGTTTTCCTCTGGGATGTGGAACCACACGGGGTGGATGCTGAACAGGGTGCCGCCCTGTACAAGGTGACGGAGAACTCAAACCAGTTCAAGAAGACCCTTGATTAATGGATGAATAGATAAGCGTCTGGGCTTCCCAAGTGAAGCAGTGGTAAAGAATATGCCTGCCAATGCAGGAGATGTAGGAAACATGGGCTCGATCCCTGGGTTCAGAAGATCCCCTGGAGAAGGGAATGGCCACCTAGAGAATCCCGTGAACAGAGGAGCCTGGCAGGCTACAGATAGTCCATGAGGTCACAAAGAGTTGGACACGACTGAGCAACTAAGCAAGCACACAGATAAGCAGCAGGGTTATTAAGGGAAGTCAGGGAAGTTCCAGGTACACCTCAGGCCTTCCAGGACAGGGTCATAGAAAGCAGACCCTGGACTCTCCCTCGCACTTTCCCTCCAGGTCGTGGTTGGAATCCTGAGCTAGTGGCCTTTGGTCTGATCTGCAGTGACATTTCTGATCTTCTTAAGAACATCATACCCGAAAAGGTCATGCTAGAGCACCCAGAAGAGCAGGTGAGCTATCTCCAGGGACAGAATCTTCCCTGAACACAGCCCCAGACTGGGGCTCAAACTCGAGCCCGCCACGTCAAGGGTACCTACACCTGCTCACTGCAGACTTTCAGGGTGCGTCACATTGATGGTGATGAAGTCTGTGGCGATGGTAGTAACCACACAGATCTCCTTTGCCCCCAATATCTGGGGAGGAACAGTTTCATCAAGGTGGTCAGTTTCTAAATGGGTGATCCAGGAAACTTCCCTTGCCTCCAAGTAGAGCGAGGTTTCCGGAAGCTGGCCTTGACCAGCTCCGCTCTCATGCCTCAAGACATGTGGTGTTGTTAGGGGCCTTCCCAGAGCCGGCCCTCCTGGGGCTTTCAGCATAACTTCCCCAGGAACAGGGATGGTTTAGGTTCAGAGCCCAAGGACTCCCATCACCCTCTCCCCTTTCTCCATCCATCTCTCCTTACTCCCTCTTTCCTCCTCTCCATTCTTCCTTCTTTCTGCTGCCTGGCTGTCAGGGGCAAGTCTTCCCGCTGTGGCTCGGGTGGCTCTGCCAGATTTCCTTCACATCCCGGAGGGAAGACGAATCAGTGAGCTCCAAGTCTGTCCCTTTTCCTCCAGCTCCTGCTAGAGCAGAACCCCCAGCGCTGGGGAGTACACCCAGGCTGCGGGAACCCTAGCATTGATGGGAAAGAGAGGGGCTTTCGGGTCTCTCACTTTCCTGTCCGTTAAGAGTCATCATTCTCAACCAAGGTTTGAGGCCCAAATTGGGGCCTGATTCAGTGATGGAAACCCCAGGTTTCAAGGCTCCGGTGGTGCAATACGGGGCAAGACTGCGGACAGGAAGTGGTGTGGCTGCATGGCTGAGAAGGAAGGACTTCCTCCCTCGCTGACACTTTCTATTCTGAAGGCGCCTTTCTCAGCCTGCTTCCCTTCCTTTCAGCCCAACAAAGAGCCACTTGCAGATTTAATTCACACGCAGGGCCCAGCGTCTGGCACACGCAGCAGGGTGAACATAACCAATCAAATCCAGTCTCCAGAACAGGTCTACCTCCTCTGTCCCTCTTGGAGTAATTTACACAGATATTCTGCCTTTTCAGAATAGGAGGTGAAGAGCTGAGACAGCCCCTAATGTTACTGGGATCTTGGCAGAGACGATCTTAGCAACCAGATGGCTTAGCAACTTGATGACTCTTTGGTTTTCAGAATGCTCGTCACATCTCCAGTTATCTTGGAGGGGACTTGGCCCCATCACTGTTGACTCACTGCCCTGGGCTACCCTAGTTTTTGGTTCCCCAATTCCAAATTGACTGTTGACATCAAACGTGGGGTGCCTAACCCTCCTTAAATGTGAGCTCAAACTCAGTGAGCACCCAGCTTAGGGAGGAAGCCCCAGAGTTCATCAGATAATCTGAATAAAGTTCTTAATAAGCAGATAAGGCAGCTGGCACATTGGAGCCAAGTGGCTGGATCGGGGTAGTGGGGTAATTAGGAGACATAACGGAAGGACTTGGAGGAATCAAATATGATATATAGGTTTCTGACCAGGTGGATGTTGGAGCCTTTAACAGACAGTTAAAAACAGACTGAGAAGCATATTTGAAGAGAAGATGATGAGACCAAAAGTGCAGCTTTGAACATGTTGAGGGGGGAAATGCTTGTGAGAGGTCCTCTCAGAGACACAAGACAGGCAACTGAGCACACAGGTCTGCCCTCCGAAGATACAGCTGGGCTGTGGGTACTGATGTGGGAGTTGGCAGTATAGGGACAGGTGGTGATCAAGGCTCCAAGAAGAAGAGACCCCTTCATACTGACAAGCAGGCCATTAGGAAGTAAAGGAAGATAAAGCCTGGGCCATGTCCATTAGATTTGGCACAAAAGGAGCCTTCTGGGGATCTTTAAGGGGGCACTTTCAGCAAGGTTTGGGGAGCAAAAGCTGGGTCTTTTTATGGCAGAAACTGCAGATATTCACCTAAACCTGTTCCTCTAGCTCCCAAGAACGTGGCTGAATTTCATTTCCCAACCTCTCCTGCAGCTGAGTGAGGCCTGAGATCTGGCCCGTGAATTGTGGGTGGGAAAGGATGCCCTGTCACCTCCAGGATACAGCCCTTCCCCACTGTCCACCCTGGACCCTTCCTCCAAGTCTCCCAGTCAGGGGAGAGGACCTGGGAGACCCCAAGGTCTCGGGGGCACAGGGCACCTACATGGAAGGAGACTGGGCCTTGGGTTGTTATATGGAGCCAGAGGGCTCTGGCCAGTAGGGCTGGCAGGCTCGGACACCTCCGATTCAGCAACGGAGTGGGTGATCAGCCAGCTGGACAGCAGTGACCAGAGCGGATCAGGATCCAGGACATCTAGAGGGGTCTGCAAGCCGGAGCTTGGAAGTATTGCAGGGGCCAGGTGAGCCCCAGCTAGAGGGTAAAATGCTCCCTTCAGGAACTCACTGGAGTTGAAAGACAGCTGCAGCAAAATGCATGCGGGTACAAGACGCACACTCCGTGTGTCCTGCTCTCAGCTACATCGGCCCCTGGGACCCTGGCTCTGAGTCCATCCTTTGCAGAAGGGCCGTTCGCCCGGACGGGGCCGCCTGGTGAGGTGCTGACAGATGGTGACACCACACTTAGCCATGGGCTCAGCAGGACCCTGCCCGGAATCACTGCCTTGTGGCACGACAGTAGGCTGGCTATCAATTAGACTGGGTCCATGGTCAGATCCGCTGGGGTCACAACCTGGCTCTGCTTCGCACCCACGGGTGACCGTGAGCAATGCCCTCCCCCTTGCCACATTCCTCATCTGCAAAGTGAAGGAATGAGGCTGGATGATTTTAAAGTCTCTTGTGCTGGGAATTCCCTGGCGGTCCAGTTGTTAGGACTCTGTGCTTTTGCTGCCGAGAGCCCAGGTTCAATCCCTGCTCAGGGAACTAAGATCCCACAAGCTGTGAGGCTAGATAATGCCACCACCCCCCTGAAACAGCTACATTCAGGATGCTTTGACCTGGTCCTGCCAGCAGGCATGTGCTATGTGCCAAGTTTCTTCAGTCGTGTTCAACCCCATGAGACTGCAGCCCGCCAGGCACCTCTGTCCATGGGATTCTCCAGGCAAGAATACTGGAGTGGATTGCCATGCCCTCCTCCAGGGGATCTTCCTTACTCAGGAATCAAACCTGCATCTCTTATGACTAACCTGCATTGGCAGGCGGGTTCTTTACCACTAGCGCCAACTGAGAAGCCAGCAGGCACAGGCCCTGTTATCTAACAGCAGCCTTTCAGTGCCTCTGAGCAGGCAAACCTTGCCACCATCAGCCTGTGTGAGTCAGAAGACACCGGCGAGACTCCAGCAAGCAGGAGAAGAAAAGGAGAAGAAAAAGAGGCTTGTGGGGAGCAGCCAAATGGGATCCTGGTATGAAAGCAGCTATTTCTTCACCCCTGGAAGAGTTGCTTTCTATTTCTTTTCTTTCCTTTTTAACCAACTGCATTTACAGTTGGTTACATTTACACTTTCTTTTCTGTCCCTATTTCTTGTTCCCTTTACGTGGGCGGGCTCCACCTTCTACAACTCCTTTGTTCCAGGAATAAAAGAGAATTGGGAGGGGGAATTTTGCTTTACTCACTGGGGCCTCCTTCAACTTGGCTTGCTTCTGATTTTTCTGAAAAAGTAGAGTTGACTGGGACCTTGGAAAGGAAATAGCCTCTCTTCTCCTCATCTACTCTAATATTTGTTTAAATAAGAGAAGTGCTACACTCAATATGTTAGCAAATTTGGAAAACTCAGAAGTGGTCACAGGACTGGAAAAGGTCAGCTTTCATTTCAATCCCAAAGATGGGCAATGCCAAAGAATGTTCAAGCTATCATACAATTATACTCATTTCACATACTAGCAAGATTATGCTCAAACTCCTTCAAGCTAGGCTTTAGTAGTAGGTGAACTAACTTCCAGATGTACAAGCTGGATTTAGAAAAGGCAAAAGACCAGAAATCAAATAGCCAACATCCGTTGGATCATACAAAAAGCAAGGAATTCCAGAAAAATATCTACTTCTGCTTCATTGACTACGTTAAAGCCTTTGTGTGGTTCACAACAACTGTTGAAAATTCTTAAAGAGATGGGAATACAAGACCACCTTACCAGTCTCCTAAGAAACTTGTATGCTGGTCAAGAAGCAACAGTTCGAACCAGACATGGAAGAACAGACTAAATCAAAATTGGGAAAGGAGTACATCAAGGCTGTATATTGTCACTTTGCTTATTTAACTTACATGCAGAGTACATCATGAGAAATGCCAGGCTGGATGAATCACAAGCTAGAATCAAGATTGCTGTGAGAAATACCAACAACCTTAGATATGTAGATGATACCACTCTAATGGCAGAAAGCAAAGAGGAACTAAAGAGCCTCTTGATGAGAGTGAAAGAGGACAGTGAAAAAGCTGGCTTAAAACTCAACATTCAAAAAACTAAGATTATGGTATCTGGTCCCATAATAGAAGGGGGAAAAGTGGAAACAGTGACAGATTTTATATTCTTGGGCTCCAAAATCACTGTGAATGGTGACTGCAGCCACGAAATTAAGATACTTGCTTCTTGGAAGGAAAGCTATGACAAACCTAGTCAGCATATTAAAAATCAGAGACATCACTTTGCCAAGAAAGGTCTGTATAGACCAAGCTATGGTTTTTCCAGTAGTCACATACAGATGTGACAGTTGGTCCACAAAGAAGGCTGAGCGCCAAAGAATTGATGCTTTATTAAACTGTGGTGCTGGAGAAGACTCGAGAGTTCCTTGGACAGCAAGGAGATCAAACCAGTCAATATTACAGGAAATCAACCCTGAATAGTCATTGGAAGGACTGATGCTGAAGCTGAAGCTCCAATACTTTGGCCACCTGATGCAAAGAGTCGACTAAATGAAAAAGATCTTGATGCTGGGAAAGACTGAGGGCAGAAGAAGCGGGCAACAGAGGATGGGATGGTTGGATAGCATCACCAACTCAACAGACCTGAGTTTGAGCAAACTCCTGCAGACAATGAAAGACAGGGAAGCCTAGTGTACTGCAGTCCATGGGGTCACAAATAGTAGTACATGACTTAGCAACTGAACAACTCTCCCATTCAATAGTGATTCAGACTTCTATAAAAGCAAACTTGCTGCCTGATCCTATGAGTACTAAGAGAATGGGAGGTGACCAACGAGTGTACAGAGAAAACACTCAGTGTACAGTGCACAGACTCAGGAGAAAATCAGCCTGGAATAGAAAATCTTCCATGACTATCCAGCCTAGGTGGGGAAGTTGACCAGGGTGGAGGGCCACGCAGAGCATATGACAAGCAGGACTCAGGCCCAGCACACCTCTGTGCTACCCTACTAGGGGAGGGCAGGGAGTCCCATCACCGCCAGATGCCTCCCCACCTAGCTTGGATATGTCCTTGGGGGTGATGACCAGGAGGGGAAATCAGACCCAGGAGCTGCAAAACCACCTGAGGGAACAGGCGATGACCTTTTCAGAAAGAGGAAAGGTGTCTCTAAATTCCAAAAACTTGGCCAAAAGGAGAGAAGACAATGCCTTTTTTAATATTTTTATTTGTTTGGCCAAGCTGGGTCTTAGCTGCAGCACGCAGGATCTTTCATTGTGGCATGTGGGATCCAGTTTTCTGACCAGGGATGGAACCAGGGGCACTGGGAGCTGGGAGTCTTAGCCACTGGACCACCAACGCCTTTATTACGCCTATGCTTCCCGACAACGCCTTTATTATGCATATGCTAGGGGAAATGATTCTGCAAGGGAAGGTATTAGCTGCCAAAGCAGAAGCACAGCGACTCCGGCCGACTACAGCCTGGCTCCGCTGGAGGGCCTGAGTCAGGTTCCTGCGGGGAGGGGGAGCGTCACGCTGAGCCTGGGCCACCGAGGACCCAGCCCGGAGCTCCAAAGAGGTGACCCAGGCACCCGGATGTGGAGAGAAGCCTCCTCCGGGGTGTCGGGGGGCGGGGGGTGAAAGACACCAACTCGTCGGGCTCCTCGCTGGGCCAAGGAGGACAGTCTCTGGGCTTCACCGAGGCAGGCAGCCGGCCACAGGGTCTGGCCGCGGCAAGGGCACAAAGTTCAGGGGGCACAGCAGCAGTGGGCACACCTTCTCGTGCTCCTTCAGCGCCTCGCTCAGGTGCTTCAGCTCCTCCGTCAGCTTGCCGATCTCCCTCCGCAGCACTGTGTTTTCTTGCTCCAGGCACTCATACTCCTGGGAAGACAGGAAAGGCGCAAAATTGGCCCTGAAACCCGTGCCCTTCCTCCATCCTCCCGCAGATCGAACTGTGGGCCACGAAGCTCACCTCCTTCCCTGGCAGTTTCTCCTTAACGGTGCCTGCCTCCACCCCTCGGATGTGTTTGTTCATCTGGTTCATGTCTCTCCCCTCCCCCCGGGTGAAAGGTTCTATGAGCGCCCCTTCTCTGAGCGCAAGTTCTATGAAGGCTTTGTTTTTTTGAATCATCTTTATTGAGGTGTGTTTGTGTGTGTGCGCGCGCGCTTGCCCGCTCAGTCGTGTCCGACTCTTCGCAACCCCATGGACTGTAGCCCACCAGGCTCCTCTGTCCATGGGACTCTCCAGACAAGAATACTGGAGTAGGTTGTCATGCCCTCCCCCAGGGGATCTTCCAGACCTACCTAGGGATCCAACTGCCGTTTCCTGTGTCTCCTGCACTGAGGTGAATTCTTTCCCTGCTGAGCCAGCAGGGAAGCCCTTACCGAGGTATGCTGCTGCTGCTGCTAAGTCCCTTCAGTCGTGTCCGACTCTGTGCGACCCCATAGACCGCAGCCCACCAGGCTCCCCCATCCCTGGGATTCTCCAGGCAAGAACACTGGAGTGAGTTGCCATTTCCTTCTCCAATGCATGAAAGTGAAAATTTAAAGTGAAATCGTTGAGTCGTGTCTGGCTCTTAGCAACCCCACGGACTGCAGCCTACCAGGCTCCTCCGCCCATGGGATTTTCCAGGCAAGAGTACTGGAGTGGGGTGCCATTGCCTTCTCCATACTAAGGTATAATTCATATAAAATAAAATGCACCGACTATACGTGTTTAGTTCAATGAGTTTTGACAAGCATAAACAACTGGCTTGATCGAGACACAGAACATCTCCATCCATCTAAAAGTTCCCTGATCTTGCTGTAGCCACGCGTTCCAGGAAACAAACTCACTCAGAAGGACAATGTAGATCATGGAGTGCAGTTTACTATACCGGCGGGCCCAAGGCAGAGTCTCCTCTTAGCCAAGGACCCCGATCAGTTTTTGGGAAAACGTTATATACTCCAAGTGTTCATGCCCAAATCCACCTTCCCAAATTCCCAGATGAATCATATGCCTTAAGCCGAGGAAGTTAACAGTGGACAATTCTCAATAGGCCTGTGGTCATACCCCAATAAGCATAATAGAGTGTATGATTCTATTCAGTTACACAGATAATTAGGGTATTCTTTCAGGCAATGGAGAGTCTAGGTACAAGCCCTGGGGCTCTTCCTTCTGGGGGCCTAGTTTTCCAATTGGTATGTCATTTCCATAGATCCTGGGCATCTAGCTCACAGTCCGGCCCAAGACGGAGTCCTGCTTTCACGACGGAGCCTGTTCTTTTCCTCCTTCAATCTCCCTCTGCAGTCAGCCACCCTGCCCCCTGGCTGCTTCTGAAGGTCTGTGCTGGGTTCACCCTTCTAGCCCCAGCACCCGGAAAAGTGTCTGGAACAGAACGCATGTTTGTTGAATGCTGAGTAAATGAGTGAAAAATACCTGTTGCTTTGGCTTTGATTCAGCATTCACCTAATAAGTTTCCACTATATGAGAGTTTACAGACGCTTAGAACTGGGGGCGGGGCGGGGGGGCGGAATCAGAGAGCCCTTAGCCCAACCCACCCAGTGTTCCCTGTGTAATCCCGTCTTCCACATCCGACTCTCTCCTTCTTCCAAGGATACTTCCTTCCGAGCCAGTCTATTAGAAAGCTCCACTTTGTACTGATCTAAAATTCTTCTCCCCTTCACACCCACCTACTGGGCTTGGTTCCACCTATGGAACCACACAGAGTACGTGTGATACTTTCTCAACATCACAGTTCTTGAAATGTGAGATGGCCCCATACCACTTCCCCTTAGGTGTTCTCTGAGCCCAACTGCCTCAGGTCCTCCCGGCTCCTTGGGTTTTAGGACTTCTGCTTCCTCTGCCCCCCTGGAGGCCATTCCCGACGTAAGTTCCATTTGCCAAGGGCTCTGAGCAAACTTCCCCTAACGCAGTGCATGAGTCTGGGGGCGGGGGGTGGGGGTGGGCCTGGCCATGCGGAGGGCAGCTGTCTAGAGGTAGTCTGCTCTGGGTGGGACCCAGGTTCAAAGCCAGCTGGCTCGAGAGATTCTCCCTGAGCTTGCAGAGAAATGCAGGATTTGCCTGCATCTGCTGCATCTCCGCGGAGAAGGCGATGGCACCCCACTCCACTACTCTGGCCTGGAAAATCCCATGGACGGAGGAGCCTGGTAGGCTGCAGTCCATGGGGTCGCTAAAAGTCGGACACGACTTAGCAACTTCGCTTTCACTTTTCTCTTTCTTGCATTGGAGAAGGAAATGGCAACCCACTCCAGTGTTCTTGCCTGGAGAATCCCAGGGACAGGGGAGCCTGCTGGCTGCCGTCTATGGGGTCACACAGAGTCGGACACGACTGAAGTGACTTAGCATAGCATAGCTGCATCTCCGCCCTTGCTTGAACGACCTTTTTTTTATATTTTGGCTTAAGAGTGGGCTCTACATCCACTTCTACTGAATTTCACCCTGTTTCTCGGGCACCTTCCAGCCCAGCAAAATCATTTTGAATATTGGTTATATCAGCTCCTGAACTGGTGATACCACACAGCTGTAAGTTTTCCCCTCATTTGATGAAGCAAGTCTTCTTTTTCTTCATCCAACTCATTAGTAAGTCCTACAATACTCGGCCACTTGCAGAGCCTGACCTTCTTAAGCCTGACAGTCTCATTTGCATCTTGTTGAAAAGCTGTTTTCAACCATTTCTAGGTTGATTCATATGATTAGGCTTTGTCGGACCATGCATTTTCTGAGCTGGGGACCCAACCTTATTATCTTACCAGTAATGTTTAAGAAATATTACGGAAAAAGTTTGATCTTCTTACAAGCATGAAGACACATGCAAATTCTCAGCTCTCCCTCTTTGCTAAAGCTGTTCTCCTCAACAGAGCTATCTTCCTGTTTTCGAATGTGGGCCCAGCTCAAGTCCACCACCTCCAGGAAGGCTTCCCTGATTACAGCACCTAATGAAACCACATCTCTCATTATCTGTTCTCTTCAGTCTTGTATCATAGTTCAATCTTACTTATAGTAAATAAAGTCTCTCCCCAAAGATTAGAAATATATAGCAACCAGGGGCCTCTGCTACCATCTCCTATAACCCTTCTGACCGGCCCCAGTGCCAACATCTGCGACGCCTCATCAGTGACTCCTCAACTCTCGCCCTCGGTCTCCTCTTACCTTCTTTCCTCCCTGCCTCCCCCTTCTAGTCACCTTCCTCCTGCTCAGAACAAGGGCCCCAGAGGGGTTCCATGCAGAGGCCATTGAAGCTATCCCTCTGCCCCCTGTCTTTCCAAGGCAGGCTCTCAGAGTGGCCTGGAATACTCTCCATGGCAGCAGGACTTACCCACGTGCCTGCAGGCTGTCCGGGGGTCACTCTGGCTTCCCCAGGGGGCTGGCCACATCTGCCTGCAGCTCTCCCCCAGACCTACCACCCCCAGCTCCCCACACTCTCGTCTGGCCTTTGACCAGCTCTAGTTCTGGACTCAGAAGTCAGTCTCCTAATGCAGCAAGAGGCCCTCCGTGGGCTGGAAGGGTCTGGATGGGAGGAGGGCATGGGGGCCTAGGCACCACGGGGAGCCTGCCCACAGCAGAGGGCTGAGAGAGACTACAGCTCTGGGTAGCTTGCACATGCATGTGTGCAAGCATGCGCACACACACGCACACATACACACACACACTCCATCCTGCAACTGGAAATGCTCTTCACTCCAAGTAAAATGGAGAACACGTTTGAATGGTGCCATCCCTGGTGGCTCAGATGGTAAAGAATCCACCCTGGGTGGGGAAGATCTCCTAGAGGAGGGCATGGCAACCCGCTCCAGTACTCCTGCCTGGAGAGTCCTCATGGACAGAGAAGCTGGGTGGGCTACAGTCCATGTGGTCGCAAAGAGTCAGTCACGACTGAACAACTAAGGACAGCACAGTGAGCTCAGATTTTAACTGGATTCCAAAAAACAGGCTCCTTCCTGTGGCAGAATGTTCCAAATGCCTTTGTGTAGTTACTGAACTGTGTGGCAAGATGCTTGTGAATGTCTGAGCTTTCCCTCTGGAAGCCACAGGGGCCACGCTGCCTAAGTCCTCTGCTTGCCCCAAACCCCTGCTCAGAAAGGCCACACAGTAGGCACCCAGCAGGTCCCCTGGCTGCCTTCTCCCTGGGGACTTTCTCTTCTGGGATTTAAGTTTTATTCATAAATCTGCCAGAGGGGGCTTTTTATCAGGCTGAGGGAATAAAAAGAGAAGAAGTCAAAATCTTCTTCAGGCAAGACCAGTTTCACAAAAATAAAAAATGGGAGTGGGGAAGAGGAGGTGAGAACACTGAGTGGGTACAGAGGGGAATGAGGAAGACCCTCTTCAGCCTGGGGAAAATTACCTGGACTTCATATGTGTGTTAGACCCTTTGTTATTTCCAAAGAGATGATCAGTCTAGCTCTGATCTTGCTGACTCTCGAGTCTCCTGCCCCTGGGAGGATTTGAGGTCACCAGGCTGCCTTCTCTGGGTATTTGCAGGACACAGTCACAGAGCAGAGACGAGAATAGGAGGTGGCGAAATCACTGCAAATCCAAGTTCTGCCTTGGAAATTAAACTGTCTCGGGCAGTGATTCCCAACTGGGGCAATCTTGGCAGTCCCCAGGGGACATTGGGAGGGGCTGGAGACAGGCTGGGTGGTGACAGCTGCATAGGGGGTACCACTGCCTCTAGGGGGTAGAAGGTTGAGCACAGATGCTGCTCAATGTCCTAGGGTACACAGGACACCCTCCCCAACCCAGTGAGGAAACAGCTGACCCCAAATGTCAATAGCACTGTGCTTGAGAAACCCTGGTCTGAGCACCTAAGAGAGGCTGATTGAGGACTGAGGTGCTGTCTGGGTGGGGAGAGATTTGGAGTCTAAGATGCCTTTGATGCAAAGACTGGTATGTGGGAACCAGGGGCCAGAGATGATAACTAAGGCAGGAAGGGAATGAGGGGAAGGGAAAGGCCACCAGGAGGACACAGACCCCCTTTCACAAGTGAGGCAACCGAGGCTCAGAGGTACAGCGACTCTTCCGAGGTCATACATACTTGGGACCTGATCCCTGACCCCAAGATCAGCCGCAGCTCTCATGCAATGATAGCAATTCTGCTTTGGCTTGGCAGTGCCTGGGCCCAAATTTCCCCCATGTTGGTTACCAGCAGGAGAGGACTACTCGAACTCAGGATTTTACAATAAGTCTCTTCCCAAGCCTTAAGCTCATATGCTTCCCAGCAGAAAAATTGTGTCACCAGCCCAGGGCGGTACACATTAGTGTCATCATCACTTTCTAAACCCACTGAGGACGGACATGAAGCATTCTCTTAGAACACGCAATATCTGAAAACACCAGGGCAACACACGCCACAGTCATATTGCCCAAGACAGTTGTCACTTTGTGACATTTAGGGCTTCCGAGGATGGCACTGCTGCCTTCCTTTTCTGGCTCAAAATCCTTTCTCAGTCTTACACCTCCGGGCGCCCGGCTTGAAAGAGTGTGACCCACTTCTGACATATTCGCAACTGGCCTTAGAGACCCGGACCGTCTTCTTGGGTTCCCATCTGTGAATGAGGACCCAGGTTGTGCGCCCAGTGTTCAGAGATGAATACGGGCTCAAAATCCCCAAGAGAAGGGTAAGTGGTTTGACGGGGTGACTTGAAAAGCCACAGTGAACAGCGAGGCACACAGATACATGCTGGAACCGCTTCTGGTCACCACAGTGTGGCTTCCAGAAACACCCGCCCGCGGGGGAACTCAGACAAGTTCCTGAAGCGTGAGCCTGGCCTCTCCCTGGCTCTGCCTGCCCAGGCGCCCCTCTCAACCTGTCCTCGGGGGGTGGGGTGGGGTCCTGCCTGATGGGATAGCTCCCCCATCTTTGGCGCTGGACAGCTGGGGAAGGAGGAGGGCGCCTGAGAGACTTGTAACAGCCGGGACTAGAGGAGACCTTTCTGGATGTTGGAGGGAAGAGAGGCTCAAGAACTGAGGGGGCAGGAGAGGATGGTGGGAATTTTTAAACACATCCTGCTCTAAATATTCCCTTTCACGGTGCTCAGGAAAAGCAAATAAAGAGCTTGTGTTACCTGGAGATATTTAGCAATGGCAGCCCACCAGATGGGATAGAGGAATTTACGGGATAAAGGCTTTACTCAAGGGGACTTCCTTGGTGATCTACTGGCTAAGACTCCATGCTTGCACTGCGGAGCAGTGTGGGTTCAAGTCCTGGTCCAGGAATTTAAAATCCCACAGGTTGCAGGTTTAGCCAAAAAAACCCCACTTTCCTTTACTCTTAGGACAGGTGGGCTCCTCTCCTCAGGGAATTGCAGGCAGTTGTGGATGTCAGGTGGTGGGTTTCTTGGCCCCTTGATGTCTCCCAACGCGCTGGCCGCATTCTGAGTCTGAGCAGGAGGTTTCCAATCACCTCTTACTTCTCCCAACCTAGACGTGGCCCGGGAGCCCCAGGGAGCCCGCGGGGCTTTCAGCTGTGACCCACAGCAGTGTGCAAGGTCCCCTGCCCACAACCCACTGGAGCACAAATTATTCATCACCACACGCCTGAAGCAGGCATCTCACTCTCAATGTGCAGATGTTCTTCAAACTTTGAAAACTAGTCACCAAGGTGGCTACTGCCACCAGCGACCAACGACACTTGTGTGCAGCCAGTGACGGTAAAGGGCTTGCGTGGCACGGATGGAAGCACTGTCCTGGCCTCCTCGACACTGTGTTTCCCAACAAAACTTGCCGTGGTGTGTGATCCTGATCCATCCTGGCAGCTCCCCAGAGAAAGAGGGGAGGCTGTGGTCTTCTGTGGAGGCCCTGGGTTTCAGAGCAATCAGCCCCGTTTCTGGAAAGGGCAGCTGGCACGGTTATGTCTATGGATAGCAGAACAAGCTATGAAGGGTCCTCCACCCACTGTTCTAAGAGGGATTAGGCAGGAGAAAATGTGATGAACCACCCTTAAGTGTCCCAGATGTCAAGTTCATTTGGTTAACAAATCCCACAATGACAGAAATTGAGAGAGACCCATCTCTTTTTTTGAAGCTGTAGTAAAGTATTCATGTTACCTTCCATGGTATACAGAATAAGTTCCAGGCTTTCTGAACTAATCAATACAATTAATAAAAATTCCCTAACTCAGCTGGGAAAGAATCCACCTGCAATGCGGGAGACCTGGGTTTGATCCCTGGGTTGGGAAGATCCCCTGGAGAAGGGAAAGGCTACCCACGCCAGTATTCTGGCCTGGAGAATTCCATGGACTGTATAGTCCATGGGGTCGCAAAGAGTCGGACACGACTGAGCCACTTTCACTTTAGTTTCACTTTAAGACTCTTCTACCTCCCCAGGACAGGAATGAGATCTGATTCCTCTTCTTGTGACCCAGTGGTAGTGCCCTGCTGGCAGTGGTTCTTATTTAACATTTGTTGAGGGATTTCCCTGGGGGTCCAGTGGCTAAGGCGTCGTGCTCTCAATACAGGGGGCCCGGGTTCCATCCCTGGTAAGAGAACTAGATCCAGTATGCTGCAATTAAGAGTTGGCATGCTGCAATGAAGATAAAAGATTCCAAGTGCTGCAACTAAGATCTGGTGTATCCAAATAAATAGATAAAAATAAAAATTTAAAAATACATAACTGTTGAATGAATCTACTTGACCTTGTTCCACAAAAGATCTTATCCAAGTCATTTAGTCACCTCTGCACAATAATCACAGAGGTCTTAAAACTGAGTATCCTCTGGTGTGTTTTGATATTAATATACCCATCTCCATCTAGAAGCTCTTCGAGAGGAAGGGCCCAGCTGTCAGGCTGGCGCATGTGCTCTGAACACAGGGCTGTGCACTGACTGAGCCACAAATCCCTTCTGGGGGTTGTTTGGTAACATGAAGCTAGAACCAGGCTTGCTTCAGGAGCATGGGGAGGGAAGAAAGGAGGCAAAAGACATCCCAATTCTTCTGAGGAATTTTACAGAACAATCCAGTCTGGGACAGGCTTTCCCTGACCCTGGTTTGAAGGTCCTAATCTCTTTCTACAATGCAGACTTCCTACTTTCAAGAAAGAATCTAGCATTTATAATGTATGGCCCTCTGTGAATTTACATCAGTGGGTCTCCTCTCTCTGGAGACTGTGCATTCTAAATCTGTTCTCTGCTCACTGTGAAGGGGTTTTTAGAGACCGTCATTTTCCCCTCATAACACCCCACAGTCTCCAATGCTATCAACACCCTCAGACTGGCCGTGCTGAGTCAATCTACAGCCAGAAAGATTGGCAGGAGAGTGCTGAACCAAAACCCTTAATGATCACATCAATCCTGTGCAAAGATGAGCACAGAGGTGCCATCGATTCCTTGGACAGATCCTGGGATGCCTTCTACATCACTTCCTGACATGGAGTGGTTCCCGCGTCCTGGCTGCAAGATTATGTGGGATAACACACAGGGATGGCAGGGAAGGAAAGAGTCTAGCATCACCCTCAGGTTCCTGATTGGGGTGATGGGTCGACGGTTCATTAGCTTCATTTTACAATTTGAAGACAGCTGAGAAGAGGAAGTCTCAGGATGAGCAATCCCACTATTATGGCCAGGCTGCCACCAAGGAGCCTGCGGGGACCCATTTGGAGGCCTCGAAGCAGACACTGGAGATGTGGGGTTAGGGCCAGGACAGAGGTCTTGTTGCAGTGATCACTGCCTACCTGGATAAGTGATGCTGGGAGCTGACAGATCAACAGATTAAATCTCCCAGGTAAGAGGAAAAAAGGGTAGAGTCTGAAAGCATGGTCAGCACCAACATTTGAGAAAACAGACAAGTAGAAAGGTAAACAAAGAAACAGAAAAAAGTGGTTAAGAGGGTCAGGAGAAATAGGAAGTTAAAGACCTTGAGGGGGGCTTCCCTGGTGGTCCACTGGCTAAGACTGCACACTTCCAATGCAGAGGTCCTGGGTTCAATCCCTGGTCAGGGAACTAGATTCCACATGCTGCAACTATAAGATCCTGCATGCTGCAATGAAGACTGGAAAACCTGAGCGCTGCGACTGAGACCTGGCACAGCCAAAGGAATAAATACAAATAAACTCTCTTTTAAAGTTATAAAAATAAAGAAGCTAAAGACCATGAAAGAATGTTCCAAGAAGTTGAGGGTTAGTGGTGTCAGAGGTCCCAGCAAGGTCAAGGATCAGGGGACTAAAATGAGGTGTGTCAGGACACTAGCAGACTCAGTGGAGCTGTTTCTATAGGAAATTTGCATGTCTGTGTATGTATGTGTGTATATGTGTGTGTATGTGTGTATGTGTTTGGGGAGGAGAAAGGATATCACAGTGGCCTGGGAAATAAATGGGAACTGGGGACATCGAGACAGCAGGTCTCTTTTTAAGAAGCAGGGAAGGACTTCCCTGGTGGTTGGGTGGTCCATGCTCCCAATGCAGGGGGCCCAGGTTCCACCCCTGGTCAGGGAACTAGATCCCACATGCCATGAAAATAGATCCTGTTTGCCAAATAAATTCAATAATTTTTTTTTTTTAAAGAAGCAGGTAAATAAAGGAGGGAAAGAAAGGAAACGGGGCACTAGCTTGAAAGGGAGTCAGGATCAAAAGGAAGTTTCCTTGCTCTAAAATTAAAAGAGAACTGTGAGATACAACCAGTGAGGGAGCAATGAAGACACCGGAGAGGGAAGACTCGGAACGCTGGGCTGGAGGGAGGCAGCAGGATTAGATGTGCCCGTGGCCGAAGTGGTGATGACCAGGGCGAGGCCTCATGGCCACCACCCTGCAGGGGCGGATGACCACTCCCCGCCATGGCCCTCATGTGGCTCAGCCCCAAACACCCGCTCACCTCGTGGAGTTTGTCAGCCTTCTGGGTCTGCTTCTTCCGACTTCTCTGAGCAGCAACTCGGTTTTTCTCCCTCCTCCGGACCTTCCTGTCGTCATCCTCAGGGCTCTGGGGGAAAGGCTGTGGTCAGGTGGGATGCTGAGGCCCCTCACCGCCCCTCCTCTGCCCACTCTCTTCATCCAGCCCTGCTCGTGGAGCGTCACCGAGTTCGTTGCAGTCACAGCAGCGCTTGCTGCTCCATCGGCAGGGGAACAATGGCCCCGTGTTGAGGGAGCACTAGCCATGAGCTATGGCTGGGTTAGCTGCTACCCCGCCCCCGCCACCCCCTAGACCTGTGTGGTGGGGCTGCCATCTAAAAGATGAGGAATAAGAAACTCCAAGAGGTTGAGGAACTTGCTCCAGGTATCATAGCTAGTGGGGGGCCGAATGGGAAGTGGAACTCACGTCTGCTGGACTCCAAACCAACGTTCTCAAACCTTTCCCCCACCCCCCTGGGGTGTGTGCCTGGAAGAGGTGTGGTGCTGGTGTGCAACTGAGGACGGGAAGGCAGAAGGCGACTGCTATCTGGGACTTGCCGTGGGCCAGGCCTTCTGCCAACACACACAAACAGGTACTTTTGACACTGTGTGCAAATCACAGCTACGCTGATTACTGATTGTAACCATGCAACTCTCCCAACACACCAAGTGGTCCTAAATGCCACAGGCAGCTCATCCCTTTGAACAGTGCTTGACTGACATTTGATTTCACAGGTCATAGCAATTTGAATCCTAAAGCAAATTGATGATATGTCTTGAAAGCTCTTAGCTATATATGAGATTTAACCAAACTTAGTCAAGTCCTTCAAGAGTTATTCTGAAAAGGCAGGCAGGAAAATGCACCTACAATGGTAAAAACACTTCATCCAGTTATAGAAAACAGAGGAGGGGTATATAGTATTTGCTTACCAGAGACCTATGAGAAGAGTCCATAGAAATACTACCTTTAAAGAGTTTCGAGATCAAGAAATCAGTGGGATACACAGGAAAGCTACTCCGTTATTACTATTAATAATAGTATTAATAATAATATTTCCAATAATATTAATAATATTTCCAATATTTGGAAAGCAAATATTGATAACATGAAATAACAGATGAATATTCCAAATAAGAAAGATACATATCTCTCCAGGTTACAGTGAGTAGAGAATTCTCAGCATATGCAAGAAAATAAAGCTACGAAAGGAAAAGAAGAAGCAATGTGACATAGAGAAGTGGCCTGAAGACAGTGCTTAAGGGACCAGACACAAGATGTTAAGATGTAGTCTTTAAGAGGCAAAGAAGTCTTGGTGGAGGTACTCAGAACACAACAGGGGGTCTGACAAACAGAACTTCAGCTTTAGAAATACAGGTTCTTGGTTTTGTCTCTTGCTAGCAATATGGCCTTGGGTAAATGACACATTCTCTGATTTTTTCATTTTCTCATTTGTTGTAAGTGTGATTCATTCATTCTTTCAGTAAGTATTAACTGAGTACCTGCCATGTGCCAGGCACTGCTCTGAGGACTAGAGACACATGCCCTGATCAAGTGGTCAGTAATCTCTGCCATGATCATCCTAACAGCCCAGCGCTTGGAGCTGCATAAGATAAAATCAGATTTTATCCCAAAGCGCCACATGGTGTGTCTTCAATAGCCTCTGTTAAGACTGCTATTTTCTGTTGAGTCCCTTATAGCACTCATCACCAAATCATGCCTCTCTCTGGTCCTCACTGGAGATTCATAAGGCACAAGGGAGAAGCATGCATCCTGCCCTGTAAAAGTGGACACTCCAAACTGGATTTATCACCTACCACATGGTCGGACCTGACAACCAGCAGAAACATTTAATCAAGGCAGAAAGAGAGCAGCAAAATGTTGAGTTATTCATATATTACTAACCATATCTCTATTAGTCCTCATAAAAATCACAAGAAGTTATATCATATTGATTTTTACATGTGGAGAAACTGAGGCTCAGAGAGGTGAAGCAGATTCCCCAAGGCTACTCAGCCTGTGTGTGGCAACGCTGAGGCCCAGACTCAGCTGTGTGACTCTAGCGTCACCCGATGACATTCTGTGCCAGGCACCTAACTGAGAAGCAGGGCATATAACCCTGAAAAGACTCGGTCCTAACGTAATTGAGTGAGAAGTTCTAGGTCTGCCGTCCCTGCTGGCAACCTTGTGTGTTTCCCCGAGTACGCGGCTGTAAACACGGTGGTGGACAGCGCAGAGGACCTGGCGCCCGCCGAGGGCTCTCAACCCGCCCTGAGGTTGGAGTCGGCCCACCTCGGGCCGCCACCTCGCGTCCCTGGTCCATTCGGGAGGCCGCCGGAGGAGAGTACACGCTGAGATTGCCTGGGCACGAGCCGCCCCTCGGAGCGGAATTTCCCCTCTCCACACCTTGGCCCCAGCTCGGCGCGGCGGGGAAGGACCACGCGCTCCGGCGATGGGGTGGCAGCCGGCGGCGGCGCACGGATGGCGACACCTAGGGAGGCCCGGACCCCACGTGCCGGGCAGCGTGGACAATGCCCAGCCCTACCAGGCGTCGGCGCCCTCTGACCTCTGCTCCTCCCAGGCTCAGGAGCCCAGTCCCCATCCCGGACGCTCCAGGCACCTGGCGTGCGCTCGGGGCGGCCGGGCAGAGGCGCACAGCGGGGTCCCCGCGCGCCTCCCACGCCGCTCGCGTCCGGCTCCCGCATTGCCCTCCAGCCCTGCTCCCATCAGTCCCCAGCCGGGAGCCCCAGCACCCACCTCCTCGCGCCCCTCGTAGCGCGCCCACCACTCCCCCCAATCCGAGCATCCCCCCGAGCCTCTATCTAGCTCGCTACCTGTGGCCGCGCCTGGTTCCCGGGCGCCGAGACGCTCCTGTGTAGGACGCTGCCGGCCGCCGGGAGCCCTTGCGACATGCCGGGCGCTGCTCCGGCCCGGCCCGGCCCGCCGCGCAGCCTCGCGGACGAGCGGCCGCGCGGCCCGGCGCGCCCTGCACGCGGGGCGCTGCCTACCGGCTCCCTCGGGCTGCACGCATCCCCGCGCCCCCGCACCTGCGGGCCGCCGCCTCGGCCCCGCCCCCCGGGCTTCCCGCTCCCCCGGCTCCGCCGTGAGGCGCCCGGGTTTCCCCACCCCCGGCCCCAGCGCGCCGTCCTTCCCGTCCCCGAGTCCGCCCCGCCCCGTCTTCTCCACCCCCGCTCCGTTTCCTCCCTCTCCCCGCCCTCTCCCTGCACCCCGGGGTCCCAAATCCCACCGCTGCCGCCGCTTTCCGCTGGGCCCCCTTCTTCGTGGAAGTCACGTGGTGGCTCCGAACCCAGAAGGGAGCGCGAAGCTCCCCCAGGAGAAGCGAGGCTGGGACAGGTTGCGGTCGTGGAGGCGCGGCGCAGCCCTGGGGGGCGTCTCTCGGCCGCTCTCGGAGAACTCGGGCTGAGACACTCCAGTGGGCGGTTTTGGGGGTGTCGGTGTTTTATTTCCCGGTCCCATCGCGGCACCTTCCTGCGCATCCGCCCGCCTTTCCCGCCCACCCCCGCGCCTGGGCGCAGGGGTCACAGTCTCGGGGGACTTTCTCTGCGCTGCGGTCGGTCACGCTCCCTCCCTCCGGGGCCCCACCGGGGAGACGCAGGCCTGTGTACCCTGAGACCCACGGGGCACCCCGGGGCCTTTCTGAGGAGAGCACCTTCTCTCTCCTCTTTCGCCAGTTCCGCGGGGCAGTGGGAGGGAACCAGGCGGGGCGGCCCCGGAGGGTGAATTCCCTCGGGGAGGATGGCGAGGAAGATTGTCCTGGAGATTTCACAGCGGCTGGGCGTCCCCGGAGCCTGGCTGGCACGGGGGGATGTCCCTGGTACACAGGATCGGGGATCTGGACCCTGCGCGCTAACGTGAAATGGACCCGCTGCTTTTTCTCTCCGAAGGTTCAAGTGGCGGATGCTCTGTCCACAAGGTTGAGATGCGGGACTTCGTGCCAGACGGAGGCCGAGGCTTGCTCCCTCCACCTGCCTGCCAGTTAAAAGATGCAAAGTCAAGCGATGTTGTACGTGGTCCCAGCAAAGGAAAAAAAAAAAAAAAAAAGTGGTTATGGGTTTGTGGTCTGCATACTGTGAGCACGGGGAAGGAAAGATAACCGCGAACCTGGGCCAGCGGGTGGGAACCAGAATCAGGAGGTCAGACGTGCCTTCCTAGTGTGGTCGCTTAAGGTTTCAGGCTCCAGGTTCGTGGGCAGCCGTGGGGATGAAGGCGGGGTGGGGGTGGGTGAGGGGTCGGGGGTAGCGGGGCGGGCACTTGTGACTCCCAGTCTAGTGCACGTGGCTCTCCGCGCCAGGTTTAAGACCCTTGCAAAAGTTCAGGGAAGCAAGTGGTGATTCTTGTCTGTGTGTGTAGGGGCTTGGACCAGCTGAGAGGAGGGTGGAGGTGCACGCGGGCCGCGGGAGGACAGAGGGTGGGCGCCCCCCACGATTAAGGCTGCACAGCGGCGGAGCCTTCTCTCCGTCCACCTGGATTTCTCTTCTCATCTCCTTTTATCCTTTTCTTTGATCAGCAGAACTCATGGTTGCCCTGGGGCTATTATTCTGCCTCTCATCCACGTACACACGATGTGCATAGAACAGACTCCAAACACGATCAGTGTATGTATTGTTGGTTAGGGTTAGTAGGTCAACTGAGAGGGGCTCCTTCTCGGAAAACTCGGCACGACTCCAATAAAGACAAGGAAATCTCCGGGTCAAGTGGTCTTTAATGTTTAGAAACACTTTCATCCCCCAGTGTCGTTTCTGACAGAAGAGCAAGGTGAAAACGCAAGGACATTTAGGTGCACTCCCACACTTCATTCTAGATATTGCTCCTTTTCTGGTCTCGCTGAACCACATCACCGTTCTAAGTACTTTGGGCTCTACCTTCCTCCTCTTCCCCCAGGGAGCCTGGAACCCTGCCCCAGTACACAAGAACTCTTCACACAGGCATAGACCCACTGTTTCAGTTACTCAGGGCTTTCCTCAAATATATTAAAAGGAAGAGTCCTGGTTAACTAGTGAGAACTTACAGAACACATTAATTTGACCTACATGTACATCAAAGGGAATGAATGAAATAATGATAGAAAATAAGATCAGGAAGATAAAACAGAATTAAATCTTTTATCAAAGCCCTGGGGATAAGACAAAGTGGAGAGAATTTTCTAAGATGAAGGTGATAGGAAAAACCACATTGACAGATCTGAACAGTATAACAGTGTTAAATTGCCTCAGGTGACAGTATAACTAGACATTTTAAACCAGCAGATGGGGAAAAATATTCACAGTAAATCTGACAGTGTTAAAATCTTTATTATATATACAGCACATGAAAAAGAATAAGAAAAATATTGAGACAACCTCCTAAAGGTAAATAGCAAGTGGCACAAACTGGCATTCTCCAACAGAGAAAACAATCAAGGAAAATAGATATAGGGAAAATACATGTTAAAGTAATATGACTTTTAAATTAAAATATTAATTTAATATCAAAAGAAAAAGTTGCAAAAGTGTGGTGAAATTGGTGCTCTCATATTGCACTGGTATCATTGTAAATTGGTAGAAAGCATTGGGAAGCAGTTCTATTGTAATTTTCAAGAATCATGCAAGACATCACTTTTGACTTAGTTTCCCTAGGAAACTTCTAGAAAATCATTCAAGAAGATCAGCGAAAATATTAAAGAGAAAAATACTATATTAACTAAAAATTCATAATAATATTGTTAAGAGTGAAAAATTATAAACACCATAAATGTCCCATTATAGGTGAATAGCTAAATAAAGTATGTTCTAACCACAGGATAGAATGTTATGCATCTTTAAAATTACAAGCATGTAGACAAATTTGCTACATGGACGATTTATTTGATATGAGGCAAACTGAGGGAAAAAAATCAGGATACAAAAGATCTAACAGTAACATGTAAATACAAATATATGCATAACACTACTGTACTGTACACTAAAAATGGCTAAGATGGTAAATTTTATGTTGTATTTTTTTTTACCACAATGAAAAAGTGTATGCATATGAGAAAAATTAGAAGGGAATATACAAAAGTTCTAGTATTTCTCTTGTGGTGGTAGGATTAGAAATACTTTCACTTGTCTTTTTTAAACATTTTGGAAAATGTTTTATTACATTAACAACGTAAAATGTTTTATATTTACAAGTGATATTATCTCTCCTAGTCCTGAGCTCATTTGTTACACCAGAATGTCAACACCTCTCTGATCAAGTGGGATGCTCTAATGACAGCCTGTATTCATTGCTTTTCTGTGCTATTTTCTAGTTCATTTTATTTGAAATCAGAAGGAGAAATAAAAATGAACAGGAAGAAAGGATAAACAAGAACAGACATTTCAAGTGTCTGCTTTGCTTCTTCCTCCTTTTCTTTTCATTTGTATTTTTTCCTTTGAACTGGGAAGATTATATGATTTGGCAATTTCCTATTACTACCACAGTGACTCTGGATTGCATTTTTGGGGACAAAGGGAGGAGGTGCAAGAGGTTTATAGCTCAGTGATCAAATCCTCTGGTGATTCACTTCACAAGAAAACATTTCATTATAAAACAAAGTTGCACAAATGCTAGAAAATCCTGCCACTGTGTTACCTTTGCTCTTCTCTTTTAGGGAAACTAGACTTCCAGTAACTACTTTGACTGCTGTTTCTCAGAAGGTGGTCCTGTGGGCTGCTGGTGGGGCTAGAGAAAGGTCCATTAAAGGCAAAGACCCCTGTGTTTACCAGAAATCGATCATGTTCCAGGAAATGGGCACAACCATGGACTCAACAAAGATCCACACCTCATGGAGCTCAGTTCTAGAGTGGGGAGAGAGACGGAAAGCAAAACATCTATTTAGATGGTGATGCAGCCTATGGAGAAACATAAAGCGGGGACAAGACATAGGGACTGGTGAAGGGAGGTCAGGATTCCCAGGTGGCTCGGCGGTAAAGAACCCTCCTGCCAATGCAGGAGACACAGATGTGGGTTCAATCCCTGGGCCAGGAAGAGTCTCTGGAGGAGGAAATGGCAAGCCACTCAAGTGGGAAAATTGCTTGGACAGAGGTGTCTGGCGGCCACAGTCCGTGGGGTCGCAGAGTCAGACACAACTGAGTGACTGAGCAGGCACCCATGCACGCACGAGGGTGGGTCAAGCAAGGGTTTTCTGGGAGGAGTTGTCCAGACTGCATTAACAGCAAGTTCAAGAGCCTCATGGGACTGTGCCTGGTCATTCCAGAACCTGTAGGAGACTGGAGTGGACTGAGAAAGGGCTGGATACCACGAGGTGAGGTCAGAAAAGCAAAGGGCCAGGTCACGCAGGACCACTTGGACTATTGGCTTTTATGGAAGTGAAATGGGAAAACATCGGAATCTTTTGAGCAGAAGTGTGACATGGTCTGACTGTCAGTTTTTACAGGATCACGTTGGCCACTGCATTAAGAACAGATTGAAATGGGCAAGGAAGACAAAAAGAGTTGATGGCAACAAACCAGGAGAGCGGGGGTGAGGGTTTGGAAGTTGTTGAGAGTGGAGGAGCCTGAGGCCAATTTGCCGGGAAGTCAAAGGGCATCAGCTTCAAGGCCTCTCACTTGGACCAGAATGGGCACTGGCAATGTGTCCATATGGTGACAGGGCATAATAAAATTTGCACAACTGGGATATTTCAGCCACAGATGGTTCAGACCACTGTCTCTTTTCCACCCCCAAACTCCCCTCAGTCCCTTCAAGTCTGGTGGTGTTGAAGTGGCTGTGGGCATTTGGCGGAAGCTTTAATCAGAGATATATTTATATACTGAGATACAGGGTTGTGGTTTGCAGTCTCTTCTGTCAAGTCCTATTACTGCTATCTGTATGGCTCCCAGGAATATTCCTGCTGCCCTCTGTACTAACTCACCTGACAAGGTAGGTTGTACTGAGACGTGAATATTCCTGCACTGCCAGACGCCACACTGATGTCAGTGGTGGAAGAGAAACAAGGTTTGAAATGTACAGCCCCAGAAGCTAATCTCGGAAAATTCTTAGATTGTCACACGTGTATGGTTCTAGTCAAAAAATTCTCTCCTCCCAGGAATGAAATCGACCATACAGCTTATACAATAATAAATGTACCATAAGGAATTTTTTTTTCTTTGTTAATGGGAGTGATTTATTTGATGAAGCTTGATTGTGACCCTTTAACTGCTATTTGGAAATATGTTCTGGAACATTTTCAATAAAAGAGAGTACAGACTTCTGATTTTTTCATATAGGGAGGACAACATTCTCTCTTCAAATTCATTTATGTGTAGGGTAAGGAGTTAGATGAAATAGGTGAAGGGAATAAGAGGTGCAAACTTCCAATTATAAAGTTGGTACGTCACAGGGAGGTAATTTACAGCATGAGAAACATATACAATAATACTCTAGTAACCTTGTGTGGTATCAGATGGTCACTAGACTTCTGACAATCATTTTATAATGTATTTAAGTGGCAAATCACTATGTTGTACATCAAAACTCACACAATATTGTACATCAACTATATTTTAATTACAATAAATTAAAAAATTTGAAAATCAATTCATTTATGTATTAAAGAACTGAGAGAAAATTCCCTGGTGGTCCAATGGGTTAGGACGCTGTGCTTCCACAGCAGGGGCCCTGGGTTTGATCCCTGGTTGGGGAAAGAAGATCCCTCAAGCTTCATGGCACTGCCAAAAAAAAATAACCGAGAGAAAAAGACACATAAGATTAGGGAAATGTAAAAGATAAGCAATTAAAGTCAACAGAAAATTTTTGACAAAAATAAGCACATTGTAACAACACATTTCAGGTTACAATGAAGCAGTAATTCATTTAGAGGAAAATACAGTGTCAAATGGAATCAGTGAACAAGCTCTTGGATTGTCTGATGACCCACTCATGAGGTAGAGTACACTATATAAACACAATGGAAAAACATTTACAACTCTTGCTGCTCTTATCTGAAATATTGACATTGATAAGGGAACGATACCGGTACAATGAGGAATTGGAATTGGTAACAAATTGGTTGATGAAGATCATCAGTTCTAAGAATGTTTAAGATGAATCACTGGAAAATAAAGCATGAAAAGTCCTAAAGTATTACAACTCACACATTGAAAAATTTAGAGAATTTTTTCAAATCTGACAACAATTCTAAAAAATTATATGTCATTACCAATAATTTGTTGAGAGGCTGAAAGAAATGACCTAAATATTTTTAATCAAGTTTTTATCCTTTAATTGGAAAAAAAAATGAATTATCCTTCTGGTCTCTCTATAGAAAGCGAAATTACAGAAACATTGTCTTATGGAAAGGAGAAACAGCCTCACAGACAAAGAGGTTTCTGGTATATATATGTGTATAATACCTCCTACTGGTTCTGTTTCTCTGGAGAACACTGACATACACATATATTGCTTTTCCATATGTTTAAATGCAAGCTTATATTGATACACATATGTATGTGTATACATGAAGTCATCCTCTAACGTTCCTTTTCACTTGAAAAAAGTGAGTGAAAGTCACTCAGTCTTGTCTGGGTCTTTGCGACCCCATGGAATAGTTCATGGAATTCTCCAGGCCAGAATACTGGAGTGAGTAGCCGTTCCCATCTCCAGGGGATCTTCCCAATCCAGGGATCAAACCCAGGTTTCCCACATGGCAGGTGGATTATTTACCAGCTGAGCCACCAGGGAAGCCCAAGAATCCTGGAGTGGGTATCCTATCCCTTCTCCAGTGGATCTCCCCAACCCAGGAATCGAACTGGGGTCTCCTGCATTGCAGGTGGATTCATTACTATCTGAGCCACCAGGGAAGCCCATCTATTACTCTGTTTTTAATCTTTCTGTATGCAAAAAAAGAAAAATCAATTACTCTGTTGTTTTAAACTTTTCCTTATGTGTAAACAACACTGTTATAAATATCACTAGTCAACTCTGGTTGCCATAACAAAATAACACAGTCTGGGTGGCTTGAACAACAAAAATGTATTTCCCATAATTCTGGAAGCTGAAAAGTCCAAGATCAAGATGCTAGCCAGCTATGTTTCCTGTAAAGATTCTTCTTGGCTTATAGAGGCTGTCTTCTCACTGTGCCCTCACATGGCAGGAAGAGAGAGAGGAAAAGACATGTCTCTATCTTCCTCTTCTTTTAAGGCCACAGTCCATTGGAACTTGGGCCCCATCTTTATCATCTCACTTAAACTATTACTTTATAAAGATCCTATCTCCAGTTATAGTCACTCTGGGGTTCACATATGAATTTAGGAAGGGCATATAATAAAGCTTATAGCAGTCATGGTATAAACATATTTTTGCATTTATCTGATTATGATCTTAAAGTTTAATTCCTAGGAAAGAATTGCTAATCAAAAGGAAATAATGTATTTTCAAGGTATTTGACTCATATTACAACATGGCCTTGCAATTTGATAGTCTCGTCAGCACTGTATGAATCTCCTACTAGTTAATCGGGTGACTGAGAACTCCCAGATGTACAAGCTGGATTTAGAAAAGGCAGAAGAACCAGAAATCAAAGCACCAACATCTGTCGGATCATACAAAAAAGCAAGGGAATTCCAGAAAAACATCTACTTCTGCTTCATTGACTACGTTAAAGCCTCTGACTGTGTGGATCATGACAAACTGTGGAAAATTCTTGAAGAGATGGGAATATCAGACCACCTTACCTGTCTACTGAGAAACCTGTATGCAGGTCTAGAAGCAACGGTTAGAACTAAACATGGACTGGTTCAAAATTGGGAAAGGAGTATGTCAATGCTGTGTATTGTCACTTTGCTTCTTAACTTCTAGGCAGTGAGAAATGCCAGGCTGGATAAATCACAAGCTGAAATCAAGATATCCAGGAGAAATATCAATAAGTTCAGATATGCAGATGATACCACTCTAATGACAGAAACTAAAGAGGAACTAAGGAGTCTCTTGATGAGGGTGAAAGAGGAGAGTGAAAGAGCAGGCTTAAAATTCAACATTCAAACATCTAAGATCATGGCATCTGGTCTCATGACTTCATGGCAAATAGGAGAAAAAGTGGAAACAGTGACAGATTTTATCTTCTTGGGCTCTAAAATCACTGTGGACAAGGACTGCAGCCACAAAATTAAAAGATGCTTGCTCCTTGGAAGAAAAGCTATGACAAAACTTACAGCCTATTAAAAAGCGGAGACATCACTTTGCCGATTAAGGTCCATATAGTCCAAGCTATGGTTTTTCCAGTAGTCATGTACGGATGTGAGAGTTGATTCATAAGGAAGGCTGAACACTGAAGAACTGATGCTTTCCAACTCTGGAAAGAGTCTGGAGAAGACTCTTGAGTGTCCCTTGGACTGCAGGAGATAAAGCCAGTCAATCCTAAAGGAAATCAGTCCCGAATATTCATTGGAAGGACTGATGCTGAAGCTGAAGCTCCACTACTTTGGCCACCTGATACAAAGAGGTGACTCAGTTGAAGAACGACAACAAAAAGGGTTGTTTTGGGCAACTTTCCTTCTGTTGCTCCTTCTGTATCCACTCCTCAGAACTGCCTCCCTGGTGCCCAGGATTCCTTGAGGGGCAGGCTATGCGGGCTACAGGCCAGTGCTCTGCAGCCTGATTCAAAACCCATCACCACATTTCCCTCACCCAATCTTCCCACCCTCCAGGTTTTTCTCTCCCTTAGCTCTCAGACCAGAAAGACAAAGACAGCAAGTCAAAACTGAGGGTTCATATTACCTCTACTAAAGATACTTGCATTTTATTAACAAAATGAAAAAGTACTGAAGATGCATCTACACAGAGGACAAATACCACATGGTGAAATTTTAGGCTCCATGATCCTCAAAGTTGGGTAGAGATTTGGGGAGAATATGTTAGCTTGTTATCTTCTTGTTTCTACAAGTAGAATTGGCCCTTCCAAAGCAAAGAGGGAAATAGAAAAAGGCCAGAGGAGAAAACAGGATGGGGGGAAGGTGACAGAAAAAGAGAAGAAGCTACTCATGGTGGGATGCCAGGGTTTGGCCCAGAGGTCAAAGAAGGTTCTGGAATAGTGGCTGGAGAATTTAAGCGACTGGGTTTATAGCCTTGTTCTGTCTCTCTGTGTGTCCATCTGCTTTTGTCTGTCTGTCTCATCTCTGCAGCTCTGGCTGCCTCTGGTCGTGGCTGCCCTGAGCTCCACCCTCCATCCCTGGCCCAGCTCCTCACATTCTCATTCATTTCCAGTTTGTCTTTCTGCACCAAGACCTCCCTCCTGGGCCTCTCTCTTGGGATATCCCACAGACACCTCAGCCTCACAGGATCCACACTAAGTCTATCATCCACCCAAGCATGCTCCTCTCTGTGTCCTGGCCCATAGTCTGGTGCCAATAGCTGCCCAGCCACCCAGCAGAAATCATTGGACATCTTCCACACCTTCCACCCGACCAATCAGGGCTGATCCTTGGCTCCCCTTTGTCACCAGGATGAAGCCCAGCAATCCCACTTGGCCTCACAGGGCTCTTTCCACCTCTCCAACCTTCTCTGCCCCCTCGACCCACCTCACCCCTTTATGCACATGCAGTAGCATGCTTGCGGTCCTCCAGGCTACAAGGACCTGTGGCTCCTGTCCTGCTCCCCTCTTCCTTTTTCCATACACATCCCCTCCCTGCCCCTAAATCAGCTGACCTGATGGACATCTACTCCTTTTTCCAAAAGTAGCTGAATCATCTCTTCCTCCATGAAGACGTTCCTCAATGATCAGAATTAACTACAGGACTTCCCTGGTGGTCCAGTGGTTAAGAACCCACCAGCCAATGCAGGGGACATGCTGTGATTCCTGGTTCCAGACAGTTCCACATGCCGAAGGGCCCCAACTACTGACCTCACCATCTCTAAAGCCCTGTGCTCTGCAGCAAGAGAAAACACTGCAATGTGAAGCCCACATCCAGCAATGAAGAGCAGCCCCCACCTGTCAAACTAGAGAAAGTGTGCGAGCAGCAGCAAAGGCCCAGCGCAGCCAAAAAAACAAGAATTAACTACACATCCCTTTTCTCTCCAGTACTCAACTTCTTTAGGAAGCTTTTTAAAAAATATTCATTTACAAAAGAAATACATGAATGCACTCTCTTTTTAAAAAGAAGGGATTCAACTAGTATAGATAAATGAAAAGTGATCATCGCCTCCAGTTTCCCCAGCAGTGTGATGTGTTTTTCCAGTTTTTGTTGTTGTTGTTTAGTTGCTAAGTCAAGTCTGACTGTTTGCGACCACATGGACTGCAACACACCAGACTTCCCTGTCCTTCACTGTCTCCCGGAGTTTGCTCAAATTCATGTCCATTGAGTCAGTGATGTTATCTAACCATGTCATCCTCTGTTGTCCCCTTCTCCTCCTGCCTTCTGCCTTCAACCTTTCCCAGCATCAGGGTCTTTTCCAATGAGTCGGCTCTTTACATCAGGTGTCCGAAGTATTGGAGCATCAACTTCAGCCCTTCCAATGAATATTCTTATTCATATATTAGTGCCCTACTGTCTTCCCCTACTAGATTAAAAGCTCCATGAAGGCAAAAGCAATGTCTCCTGTACCCCTCTGCCCTCCTCCTCAACTCAGTGCCTCATTGTAGGAATAACCAGCACTAGAAATGAGGGCATTGAGGCACAGAGAGCTTAAGAAATTTGCCCAGATTACCAAGAAAAAGATGGCATAGTTAGCATTCAAACTCAGGCAGAGCATGTACTTACTAAGTCTTTAATTGATTAATACATAAAGAACATTTTCACTGGGGTGTCTAGCATTTGGATTAGAAGAGTTGCCCCCAAAGAAGGTCCAGCACAGACCATCAAGGCAGATGTGAGTGTGCTTAATGACTTTCAGAAGCATCATGTTAGCATATGTCACAGAAAAATTAAGTAATTAATTTTTCTTTTTTTTTTTTGTGCCCTCCACTTCTGTTTCCCACAGAAAGACATCTAGTAGAATAATGTGTTAATAGGTTGTGAAATACTAGCATTTAACTTATATGCAGAGTACATCATGAGAAACGCTGGGCTGGAAGAAGCACAAGCTGGAATCAAGATTGCCAGGAGAAATATCAATAACCTCAGATATGCAGATGACATATCACTCTTATGGCAGAAAGTGAAGAGGAACTAAAAAGCCTCTTGATGAAAGTGAAAGAGGAGAGTGAAAAAGTTGGCTTAAAGCTCAAGATTCAGAAAACAAAGATCATGGCATCTTGTCCCATCACTTCATGGGAAATAGATGGGGAAACAATGGAAACAGTGTCAGACTTTATTATTTTTGGGCTCCGAAATCACTGCAGATGGTGATTGCAGCCATGAAATTAAAAGACGCTTACTCCTTGGAAGGAAAGTTATGACCAACCTAGATAGCATATTCAAAAGCAGAGACATTACTTTGCCAACAAAGGTCTGTCTAGTCAAGGCTATACTTTTTCCACTGGTCACGTATAGATGTGAAAGTTGGACTGTGAAGAAAGCTGAGTGCCAAAGAATTGATGCTTTTGAACTGTGGTGTTGGAGAAGACTCTTGAGAGTCCCTTGGACTGCAAGGAGGTCCAACCAGTCCATCCTAAAGGATATCAGTCCTGGGTGCTCTTTGGAAGGACTGATGTTGAAGCTGAAACTCCAATACTTTGGCCACCTCATGCGAGGAGTTGACTCATTGGAAAAGACTCTGATGCTGGGAGGGATTGAGGGCAAGAGGAGAAGGGGACGACAGAAGATGAGATGGCTGGATGGCATCACCGACTCTATGGACATGAGTTTGGGTGAACTCCAGGTGTTGGTGATGGACAGGGAGGCCTGGTGTGCTGCAATTCATGGAGTCGCAGAGTCGGATACAACTGAGCAACTGAACTGAACTGAACTGATCTAAAGGCAACCCCAAATTATGGCACACCATAGGAATGATAATAGCCTAGTGTCTGAAGAGATTGCTCATTATTCTCTTTAAAAAAATGAATAAGACATTCATGACTCACTTGAAAAAAATAACTTCACTCATTTCCTATAGAACTGACCACTTTCCACAACTACTTTGTAATTTCCTTGAAGGCATCTCCAGCTTCTTGCTGTGCCTAGCACACACTGATCACATAGCCGCTGAATGAATAAACTATGAATGACTTTCCACCAGCAAGCAGTACACTTCATTAGAAAGGGGATAATACCTTTGGTATTTCCCCAAACTCTCAAAATGGGTGTCTGTGGCTGTTTCAAGGAATCCCTTTTCCCTCTTAAACAACTGCCGTTGCTGTTGACTTGTTTATGGCAGAAAGAGCCTCTGGTATGTGTAAGAAAGCTGCCTAAAGTCTGCTTCTCATAAGGAACTGAGCTCATTTGTTACTTCCCCCCAGTAGACCTCAGGTACACAAAGTTGGATCAACTTTGATTCTTGGTACCTTTTGCTCTGTCATCATTGGTTCATGACTTCTTTTAATTATTTGTCACTTAGTTATATATTAATAATACAGTGCACTAAGTCTCTTCAGCCATGTCCAACTCTTTGTGACCCTGTGGACTGTACCCCACCAGGCTTCTCTGTCCATGAGATTCTCCAGGCAAGAATACTGGAGTGGGTTGCCATGCCCTCCTCCAGGGAATCTTTCAGATTCAGGGATGGAACCTGAGTCTCCTGCAGCTCTTACAGGCAGAATCTTTACCACTGAGCCATCAGAGAAGAGCCCATAATACAGCAAACACTTCTAAACCCATCATTTAATCAAAAAACCCAAGCACTGACAATCCCTTTCATTTACTTTCAAGTTCATCCCTACTCCATCTACCTCCTTAGCTTAAATATCATAAGTTTTATCATTCTGTTGCTTTTTTTGGTTAAACTTTAAAATTTTGAGATATTTGTAGATTTGCCTTTTTTTGGCCATGTCGTGCAGCAGGAAGGATCTCAATTCCCCAGCCAAGCAGTCTTAACCACGGGACCACCAGGGAAGTCTGAGATGCCGTGTGCCCTTTACCCAGTTTCTCCTAAAATCTTGTAAAACTATAGTAAAATATTGCAAGCAGATATTGACACTGATACAGTCAAGATACAGAACATTTCTATCTCCACAAGGATCACCCATACCTTTTCGTACAGAAATCTCTATTTCTATAACTTTTTCATTACAAGAGTTTTATATAAACGTAGTCAGGCAGTATATAATCTTTTAAGATTCACTTTTTTTCACTCAGCATAATTCTCTGGAGATTCATCCAAGTTGTTACCTGGATCAGCAATAGTTCATTTTTGCAGTTGTTGTGGCTGAGTAGTATTTTATGGTATTTTACGTATTTTTATATATTTTATATTTAGTAGTATTTTACGGTACCACAGTTTATTTAACCACTAATGCACTGACAGGTACTTGGGTTGCTTCCAGTTCTTGGATATGAAAAATAAAGCTGCTACAAACATTTGTATATAGGATTTTGTGTGAACATAAATCTTTACTCTTCAGGGAAAATGCCCAAGAGTGAGACCATTGAACTAGACAGACAGTTGAATGTCTAGTTTTTAAAGAACTGATGAAGTGTTTTCCAGAACAGCTGAACCATTTTAAATTCCCACCAGCGATGCATGAGTGATATTATTTCTCAGCATGTTCTCCAGCACATGTTGTTGTAACTAATTTTTATTTTAACCATTCTGATAAATGTGTAATGATAGCTCACTGTGGTTTTTAATTTGTGCTTCCCTAATAGCTAAAGATGTTGAATATCTTTTCATGTATTTATTTGCCATCCCTATACGTTCTTCAGTAAATTCTCTCTTTACATCTTTTGTCCATTTTATAATTGGGTTGTTGGTTTGCTATTGATATTTGAGAACTCTACATATATTCTAGATACTAGTCCTTATTCAGATATGTGGTTTGCAACTATTTTCTCCCACTCTGAATCTTGTCTTTTCATTTTTTATCAAGTTCTTTTGCAGAATATAATTGTTAATTTTTATGAAGGCAAATTTATCCATTTTTCTTTTTTGTGGATCACACTATTGGTATTGAGTCTAAGAACTCTTTATTCCTAGATCCTAAAGATACTCTCTTATTTTTTTCTTAAATGTTGCATGGTTTTATGTTTTATATCTAAGTGTATGATCCACATTAATTTTTCTGTTAGGTGAAGTCTTAGGTTGATGTTCATTTTTTCTTTTTAATCTATAGATGTATAATTGCTCCAGCACCATTGTTGGAAAGACAGTCTTTCTTCCACCACATTGCTCTTGCATCACTATCAGAAATCAGCTGGCCAAGGGGCTTCCCTGGTGGTCCAGTGGTTAAGAATCTGTCTTGCAACACAGGGGACACAGCTTTGATCCCTGATCAGGGAACTAAGATCCCACATACCTTAGAGCAACTGTAACTAGAGAACCTGTGTTCCGTGTTCAAGATACCACATGATGCAACGAAGATCACATGTGCTGCACCTAAGACCCAAAGTGGCCAAATAAATAAATAAATATAATGCTGAAAACCTTAAAAAATCAGCCGGCTGTATTTGTCTGAGTCTATTTCTGGATTTTCTGTTCTACTTACATATGTATCTATTTCTCTGCCAATACCACCGTCTTGATTACTATCTCTATATATCAATAATAAATCTTGAAATTTGATAAATTGATTCTTCCTGCTTTCTCTTTCTTTTTTAAGATTATTTTAGCTATTCTAGTTTTTTTTTTTTGTCATCCCATACAAATTTTAGAACACTCTTGTATATATCCACCAAAAATTCTTGCTGGGATCTTAACAGGAATTGCATTATATCTATATATAAATTTGGGGAGAATTTATATCTTTACTAGGTTGAGTCTTCCAATCCATGAGCACAGTATGTCTCTCCATTTATTTAGATTTTTTATTTCTTTCATCATCATTTTATAACTTTTAGCTACAAGTTCTCTACATGTTTTGTTAGACTAACACATATTTCTCTTTTTTTCTTTGAGTGGTTATGTTGCTGCTGCTAAGTCGCTTCAGTCATGTCCAACTCTGTGCGGACCCCATAGACGGCAGCCCACCAGGCTCCCCCGTCCCTGGGATTCTCCAGGCAAGAACACTGGAGTGGGTTGCCATTTCCTTCTCCAATGCATGAAAGTGAAAAGTGAAAGTGAAGTCGCTCAGTGGTGTCGGACTCTTCGCGACCCCATGGACTGCAGCCCACCAGGCTCCTCCCTCCATGGGATTTTCCAGGCAAGAGTACCGGAGGGGGTGCCATTGCCTTCTCCCTTGAGTGGTTATGAAAGGTATTATATTTTTAAACGTCAGTGTCCGTGTGTTTATTTGCTCTTTCTAGATTTATCTTGTGTCCTATGAACTTGCTGAACTTACCTATTAGTTTAGGAATTTTTTTGCAGATTCTTTGGGGTTTTCTATGTAAACAATCATGTCACCTCCAATAACGGTAGTTTCATTTCTTCCTTTCTGATCTGCTTTTTTTTTTTTTCTTATCTTATTTGCACTGACAAGAATTTCCAGTTAATAAAAGTTAATAAAATGTTAATAAAAGCTGTGAGAGCAAACCTTCTTGCCTTGTCCCAGATCCTAGAGGGTAAAGCTTTTGGTCTTTCATCATGTTAATTGCAATGTTAGCTGTAGTATTTTTTTGTAGATATTCTTTATCAAATTGAGGAAGTCGCCCTGGGCTGGGAAGGTCCCCTGGAGGAGGGCATGGCAACTCGTTGCAGTATTCTTGCCTGGAGAATCCCATGGACAGGGAGCCTGGCGGGGCACAGTCCATAGGGTGCCAAAGAGATGGACACGACTGAAGCAACTTAATATGCATGCATGCATGCCCTTTATTCCTAATTTTTCTGGGCGTTTTTATCATGAATTGTTGAATTTTGTCAAGCACTTTTTCTGCATCAAATGATATATTCATGAGATTTTTCTTTTTCAGTCTATTAAAATGGTGGATTACACCAATTAATCTTCAAGTGCTGAAACTACCTTGTCTCTCTGGAACAAACTCTGTTTAGTCATGGTGTGTAATTCATTTTTATGTATTACTGATTTCTACTTGCTAATATTTTGGGTTTTGTTTTTTTTTTCTGTATCCATGGAGGATATTGGTCTGTATTTTTCTTTATTTTGTATGGACTTTGTCTGGTTTTAGTATTAGTATTAATAGCTTCATAAGATAAAATGGAAAATGTCCCCCTCTTCTATTTTCTTGAAGAGACTGTATAGAATTGGTATTAATTTTGCCTTAATCCTGGGCATTTATCAGAAGAAAACCATAATTCAAAAAGATCCATGTACCTCAATGTTCATTGCAGCACTGTTTCCAATAGCCAAGACTTGGAAGCAACCTAAATGTCCATCAACAGAAGAATGGATAAAGAAAATGTGGTACAGGAAATTCCCTGGTGGCCCAGTTGCTAGGACTCCAAGCTTTCACTGCTGATGGCCTGAATTCAATTCCTGGTAGAGTAACTAAAATCCTGCAAGCTGCTCAGCATGGCGGGGAAAAAAAAAAAAAAAGATGTGGTACACATATATATAATGGAATACTGCTCAGCCATAAAAAAGAGTGAAGTAATGCCATTTGTAGCACCATGGATAGACTTAGAGATTATCATACTAAGTGAAGGAAGTCAAAGACAAATGCCATATGATATCACTTATATGTGGAATCTAAAAAAATGATACAAATGAACTTATTTACAAAGAGAAATAGACTCACAAACCTAGAAAAAAACTTACGATTACCAAAGGAGAAATGTGGGGCGAGGAATAAATTAGGAATTTGGGAGTAGCATATGCACACTGTTACATATAAAATAGATAATCAGCAAGGACCTACTGTAAGCATAGGGAACCATACTGATTATTTTGTAATAACCTATGTGGGAAAAGGGCTTCCCTGGTGGCTCAGCGGTAAAAAAATCTGCCTATTAGCGCAGGAGATGCAATTAGATATGGGTTTGACCCCTGGGTTGGGAAGAGCCCCTGGAGAAGGAAATGGCAACTCAGTCCAGTATTTTTGGTGGGAAATCCCATTAACAGAGGAGTGTGGCAGGCTACAGCCTATAGGGTCACAAAGAGGCAGTCATGACTGAGCAACTTAGTACAACACAGCACATGTGGGAAAAGAATATTAAAAATAGAACATATGGATGTAGAAAGCCTATTATATACATGTAAAAAGAATACATATGTATGTAACTGATCACTTTACTGTACACCTGAAACTAGTACAACATTGTATATCAACTATATTTCAACAAAAAATAAATTTTAAAAACTGTTTAAAAAATTTCTCTAAAATTCTGTCTTAAATGTTTAATAGAATTCTCTGGTGAAACCATCCATATGTGGAGGTTCCTTTCATAAGTTTTAAAATTATGAAGCCGATTCCTTCAATAGTTAGAAGGCTATTAAAATTATCTCTTGCTTATTGTGTTGTGGTACTTCATATTTTTTGAGGAACGAGTCTATTTCACCCAAGTTGCCAAATCTTTGTGTATGTTATTGCTCATAATATTTCTTTATTATTCTTTTGAGCCTGGAGGTTCTGGGTAATGTTCCCTGTTTCATTCCTGACATTGATCATCTGTATTTTCTCTTTTTTTTTCTTTCTTGGTCAGTCTTGCTAGAGATGTGTCAATTTTGTTACTCTTTCCAAAGAATCGTCTTTTTGTTTTTGTGGTTTTCTCTATCATTTTTCTGTTTTTAACTTTTCCCTCCTCTCTGCTTGATTAGACTTATTTTGCTCTTTTCTAGGTTCTTTAGTTGAAAGTTTGACACATTTACTGCATAAATTTCCCTCTTGGCATCATTTTAGTTATGTCAAGCAAATTTTGATATATCATATTTTCATGTCCATTTAGTTCAAGGAATTTTTAAAATTCCCCTTGCAATTTCCTATTTGACTCATGAATTATTTAGAATAGTGTTTACTCCAAGTGGTTGAAGATTTTCCTGTTATCTTTCTGCTATTGCTTTCTAGTTTGATTCCAATGTAGTCAGAGAATATACTCTCTATAGTTAAAATTCTCTTTAATTTGCAGAGGTTTGTTTTATGACCCAAGATATAGTCTAACCTGGTGTATGTTTCATGGACACTTGAAATGAATGTGCATTCTGCAGCTGTTGGGTAGGGTGTTCTATAAATACTGCTTTGACCATGCTGCTTGAGTTCTATATCCTCGTTGATTTTTGTTTAGTTGTTCTATTAGTCATCAGATACCTAAATCTTTGCCTGTCTAGGAGGTGGAAAATGCTGTTGTATTGTGGTCTCGACCTGCATTTCCCTGAGTTATATAGTAAGACTGAGAATCAAATTAAATATTTTCCTTCCTCTGAAATTGTACCCTTTAAAACATGTTGAGACTTTACCGATTATTCAAACCTATTGCTTTTTCTACTCATTTCTGTTTTTTTGTTTTTGTTTTCACACATGAAGTGAACCCTGCCAATGCCTCTGAATAGAGCAGCCAGGAATATGTTTCTGGATAGATCTCCTTGTATGTCTCCATCTAGCAGAGTGCCACAAGCAATTGTACACATACTTAGGTCATAAACCTCTAATACCTCCCCACTTTCTGACAAATACCATCCTAAACCTTAACCCAACTTTGAAAGCTCATGGCATATTTCTGATGTAACAAATCCAGCTATGTCAATGGCTCGGTATTATCATAGTATGTCCCAGCTAAGATGGTCCCTGCCAGCACACCTCATCTTTGCCCATGCCATTGCTTCTGCCTAGAATGTACTTTGTCAACTAAATCCTACTTACATTTAAAGTGCGGCTCAGGGACTTTCCTGGTGGGCCAATGGTTGAGTCCACCTGCCAGTGTAAGGGATGTGGGTTCGATCCCTGGTCCAAGAATATCCCACATGCTGTGGGGCAGCTAAGCTCGCAAGCCTAGAGCTGGTGCTCTGCAACAGGTGAAGTCACTGCAATAAGCAACCTGCATATCACAGCTAGAGAAAACCCAGGCACAGCAAAGACCCAGCACAGTCATAAATAAATAAAGAAATGAAATGTGGCTCAAATGCATCTTCTGTGGAGACATTCTTAATCATTCCAAGTGGAAGTGATGGCCCTCTTCCATCATGCTCTAACATGTGTCAGATGATGGGTGGCTCAGTATCAAAGTCCACGTGTCTGGGAAATGAGTGATGGGCTCTCTCGTTAGTGATTCAGACCAGGACTGTCTTGTCGTTTCTTTATGTCTTGGCTTGTAGGCAAATGTGCTTCTCCTGTAGTAACATTCTAGCTCACATAGTTAACATTTGTTAAAATTCCATCTTGAACAACCAAATTCACCAAAAGTGGTACATTAGAAAAACTTCCAATTCATTGAGCAGAAATATCTCCTACACAACAGATTGGAAGGATGAATTATTCAGAATACTGATAAACTGGTGCTACAAAGTGATTTCTGCATCAGTGACACATGAAATATTCTCACAAGCAAAGCAGCTGAGAAGTGTATTTTTTAAATTCTGATGCATTTTCTATGCATGGCAATGGACAACTCTCCACTAAGTTTCAAACATTTATTTCTTACACCTTAAACTTATACAGTGCTGTATTTCAATTATACTTCAAGAAAACTGGAAGAAAAAAACCTCTCACTTTTTCAGGCAAAGTGGAAGTTTCAGGAAACTGTATAATACAAAAGAACTTTAAAAAATATCTAGATACTATACTATGTTATTTTTAAAGTAGGAAGTTCCAGGCAAGTTTCAGACACTTACCTACATAAAAACTGACGTTTTATATTTCTTGTGTGTGCAATTTCACACACCAAGCAATTCCAGTTTTTAATAAAAATTGAGCTATATTTAAGTCACAGAAGATCAGAATTTTAATAAAATTTTAATAAAAATTCTTATCTTATTACAAAAATGAAACAATTATCATAGAAAATTAGAAAATAACAATGGCAATACTCCCTGATAATCAATGACAAACTATTATATATTTAATTAATAACTAATTAAAATAATTTATTGTAATCAATTTGCCCATAATCCCTTTACTCAATAAGAACTGCTGATAGCATTGAAAGACCTTGGCAAGATTGCTCTAGATCTTTTCTGATTCCTGTTTAGACAAAGTATACCTGATAGATTTCTTTTTTTTTTTTTTTAAATGACGAGTCTCTACCCACCCTCAGTGTTCCAGGACCTAATTCCGCTGATGGTCAGCAGTTCATGTTTATTTTCGGTTCCACATGCTGTCCTTCAAGCTCATTTCCTCTTGTTCTCTCCCCAGCAGAGGCAGAAGAGCACTGGCAAGTCTCCCCTGCCTGAGAACCTTTCTAGAACTAAACAAACCACTCTACCCTCAACCTGCTCTTCTCTGGAGTGAATCATAAGGCTCTTTCTCTTTGGCATTGAGTCTCTTTTCCAGTTATTTTATTTATACCTCAAAGAGTTGCAGTCTCCCTGAAACCTTCGAAGAGGCTATTTTTCCTGACAACTGGTTGACCTGCTTATTCTCCTTTCTGAGAGCACAGGGCTAGATCAGATGACCTTTGGGCCTTCCTCTCACTTCTGACTTTATGTGCCCTCTCCTGGAGCCTGGCTTAGGATTCTACATACAGCAAATATTTACTGGCTTTCAGACAGCATTACTGGTCGTCTGACTCAAGAGTGTGGTTGCTAATAAGAGCCACAAATGGCAAGGGCAGTTCTAGGAATTGGCTGGTTACTCGGGGGAGGTGGATGGAGCAGGAAAACTAACACAGGCTTCCTGCCCACTCCCCGGTCACTTCCTCCCACATTCATCACGAAAGGAAGGGTCACAAAGAACAGGCCTGAGGGACCTCACTCTGCCCCTCACTGTGTGTTCCTGGCAGGAGGGCAGCCCAGAGGATTCTGTTCTTCAAGGAGCTCTGGTTTCACAGGGGCTGCTTTACTCAACATGGCCCAGAGTTCTAGCTAACTGGGGGTTCTCCCATCTTGCCTCCTCCTGGTCTCCTTTCTTTCCAGGGAAGCCAGTTTTACACACTCTTTGAGGCTGTGTACTGCTACCCATGAGGCTGAGAGATCCAGCCACATTCACCTCTGTGCCTTGACCTGAATCCTTCTAGAGGTAACGGGGAAGACAGATAGAAGAGGGTCCCAGTGTAGTGACAGCAAGTCTCAGACTCAACCTTTGCAGAAATGCTCAACCTTTGCAGAAATGTCCCGGGCACTGCCCAACTTTTGCAGGCAGTGGCTGGACTGTTCCACCAAACTCCTTCCTGAATTGGCCTATCACTCTTTGCAAACAGCGGTTTGTCATTCCTTTCTACCATCTTACTCTGGTGTCTTGGATTTTTTTTTAAGGTCGTATCACTTGTTTAGAATATCCTCCAGTCAACCTCAATCTTTTCCCATTATTCGTAGAGTTCCTGAAACCCCCTCTTCCAGGAAATCTTCCTTGACTAACCAGAACAGTGAAATCTCTGGCCTCCTTCCACGCTAACCACTCTCCTCAAAGAACTTCCCCTTTGCTTCCACAGAATGTAAGTGATGCAATTTATTTATTGTCTCGTGTGTATTTTGAATAGGTTCTCAAGAAGGATATAATAATCGGCGATGCTTTTTGAGAAGAAGGATGGTGTCTCACAGATGTGCGGGAGGCCCCACACACCTCAATGCCTCAGCAAACAAGTGGTGCTGTTGTAAGTGTGATTTTGCAGGTGGCTGCTCACTCAGACTTTGCCTTCAGAACCTGACTTTCCACATTCCAGTGGGGCTACTTATACATGCAGCATCAGCCAGATACTTCCGCAGTATTCTGGGTTAGACCCTGGGGATTTAGTGCCCATTGAAGAATTTTAAGACTATTGTGGTAGCCCATCATTTCGGTGGCCCATCACGAACTATGTCTCCCAGCATTCATGCCCTTGTAGAGCCCCACCCTCAAACCCCTCCTTAAACCTGACTTGGCCCAGGACCTACTTCAACTAATAGAATATAGTGCAGTCTCAGTTCAGTTCAGTCGCTCAGTCATGTCTGACTCTTTGCAACCCCGTGGACTGCAGCATGCCAGGCTTCCCTGTCTATCACCAACTCCTGGAGCTTGCTCAAACTAATGTACTACTACAGTCTAGTACAGTCTAGCAATAGTAGTCTAGTAGTTAATGGCACCCCACTCCAGTACTCTTGCCTGGAAAATCCCATGGATGGAGGAGCCTGGTGGGCTGCAGTCCGTGGGGTCGCTAAGAGTCGGATACGACCGAGCGACTTCACTTTCACTTTTTCGCTTTCAGGCATTGGAGAAGGAAATGGCAACCCACTCCAGTTTTCTTGCCTGGAGAATCCCAGGGGCAGGAGAGCCTGGTGGGCTGACGTCTATGGGGTCGCACAGAGTCAGACACGACTGAAGTGACTTAGCAGCAGCAGCAGCAGTAGTAGTAGAGCCTAGTACAGTACTGTACAGTCTAGTAGACTGTAAAGTAAAAAACAAATTTCCATTGCAGTGGTCCCCATATCTATCCAAAATAAAACATAGTACAGGTGGTGTTGTGCCAGTTCCAGGTTTAAATCCAAGAAAACCTGGACACTTCTGCTTTTGTAGTTTGAAGATCCTTGAGCTACTGTGTAAAGAGATCAGCTACCCTGCTGGAGAAATCACATGGGAAGTCCATTTGGAAAGAGACGCACTGAGACTATAGGGAAAGAGAGAGATGCTTGACCATCCCAAGTCCCAGATGAACCCAGCCTCCAGCCAACCTGCCGGCTGAATGCAGCCACATGAGTGACCATCAGCATAAAGACCAGAAAAACCATCCAGCTGAGCCCAGCTCAGATTGCAGAACTGCGAGCAAGTAACCATTTGGTTGTTGTTTTAAGCCACTATTTGGGGGATGATTTGTTATACAATAAGTCCCTACATACGAAAGAGTTCCATCCTGAGAGTGTGTTCTTAAGTCCAATTTGTTCCTGAGTTCAAGAAAGTTAGCCTAGGTACTCAACTAACACACTTGGCTATATAGTACTGTATTGTAATGGGTTTGTAATACTTCTCACACAAATAATACATGAAAAGCAAACACAGAAAATAAATTAAGTGTTTTTAATCTTACAGTACCTTAAAAAGTACGCAGTACAGTACAACAGCTGGCACACAGGAGCTAGCTTGGAGTGAAGAGGCAAGAAGAGTTACTGACTGGAGAGGCGGTGGGAGATGGCAGAACTGAAGGATGGGCAGTGACAGGAGATGGAGGGCAGGCTGCACTTTCTCTCATTTGATGTCGGTGGCACAGGTTCTGGCTCCTTGCTGGATTCAGTTCTCTCTGTCCTCTTGAGAAAATGATCCAGTACTGTCTGGGCAGTAGCTCTTTTTCCCTCGTCATGGATGACGCAGTAGCACTGGACGGGATTCTGAATGGTTGCTGCAAACTTTGCGTGCTGTTCCACATTTGGGTCCTGTGATTCAACAACTAACAATGCCTTCAAGAAAAGCCCCTTCCATCTCCTGCATCGTTCATCTCTTTGGTTCTTCAGTTACTTCTCCTTCCTCTTGGTTTCTCTTCATCCTTTCTCCGGGCCTCCAGTTCCATTGGGTCCTCCTTAGTAAGCTCCTCACATTGTACAGAGAAGTTACCCTCTTGAAGATCTAGCTTGAAATAAAGATGCTGTACTACTGCGTCTATACAATAGAGTACAGTGAAGTACACAAGTCACAACCAGCTGTAGAGGATGCACACACATGTCAATGTACACCCGACAAGTGAACTAACTTATGTGATTGGATTTGAGAACAATCCAATTGAATTGAATCCAATTCAATTCAAGTTTGAATCCTTGAAAGCCCATAACTTGAAGGTTCATATGTAGGGGACTTACTGTATAGCAACTCATAAACAAACAATAACACCCTGTAATTCCTAAAAACAAGACAGGAGTATATGGTGTTCCAAAGTGACTTCAAGACAGATTAATAGGCCAAGAGCTTTGACATCTAATAATCAAGCAGACTCATGGTAGCAATAGGCCTTTAAAAAAAAAAAAAAAAAAACAGATCATACCAAGTTCTTAGATAAGAATTATTCTGTCCATCTTCGTTAAAAAATAAGCTATAAAATTAATGCAGTTCCCCCAAAATACCAACAAGATTTTTTTTTTTTGGAAGAGGGCATCGAATGTTAAAGTTCATGTGGGAATAAGAAAAAAAGTAGCCAAGAACTTCCTGCAAAAATAATAAGTGGCAGAGAATAGTCAATAGAAAATAAATGCATCATCAAACTATAAAAATTAAGGCAGTTTGGTATGACTTCCTGCCTGGTACCCCGCAGTAGGCTGCCGGCCACCTGCACTGGCTGGCTGCTTCATGTGGCATGTGGAGAACTCCAAACGCCTTCTATGAGACAACAGAGCCGAGACAGGGTCAGGGGCTGGACTGTGGAGCACCACCTCGGTGCTGATTTTACCCTTCTGTCTTATCTCGGTGCAAAGAGCACAGAGACAGCATCTTCCAGACTCTGTCCTCCTGGAGTCCTGTCAGTCTAGACCACCACCCAGAGAGAAGTCGGGATCTGAGCTTGCCAGCTTCACCCTCCTCATCTTTCCACAGTTCACTGGGGACAGAATGGACCAAGATTCCTCACCCGCCTTCTATCCTAGACTGTGCTGATAACCAGCCCACCAGACCTGACTCTTAATGTGGTATATGGAGGCTGCTGCTGCTGCTGTTAAGTCACATCAGTCGTGTCTGACTCTGTGCGACCCCATAGACGGAAGCCCACCAGGCTCCTCTGTCCCTGGGATTCTCCAGGCAAGAACACTGGAGTCGGTTGCCATTTCCTTCTCCAACGCGTGAAAGTGAAGTCGCTCAGTTGTGTCCGATTCTTAGCGACCCCATGGACTGCAGCCCACCAGGCTCCTCCATCCATGGGATTTTCCAGGCAAGAGTACTGGAGTGGGGTGCCATTGCCTTCTCCGATATGGAGGCTAATGGAATTAGAAAATCCTTTTCTCTACCCAAAAAATATGGTGTTCAGGACTTGCCTTGTGACTCAAGCTAGGGACTTCCCTGGTGGTCCAGTGGTTAAGAATCTGCCTTACAATGCAGGGACACAGGTTTGATCCCTCGTCAGAGACCCAGGATCCCACATACCTGGGGCAACTAAACCCACAAGCTGTAACTGCTGAGCCTGAGAATCCTGGAGCCCATGAGCCACACTAGAGAAATTCCAGCGATGCAATGAAGACAAGAATAGCAAAAAAAAAAAGAGGCACAACTGTTCCGCGATCCTTTGTTCCAGGTGGGGCTGGTGCTTCCCCCGCCTCATTCCTGGGGTGCAGTAAGACTCAGCGCTCAGCCTTAGATGTGGAAGACCAGGAGACAATAAAGTTTAACTGGGAAAATGAAACTAAGTCAGTTTAATGTTTTCCAAACACTATCTTTGTAACAGATGTTACATGTATTTGGAAAACTGACATAATTTTTAGTCAACTAAAATTATTTCTTTTATTATTATTATTCGCAGCTTGTGGGATCTTAGTTCCCTGACCAGGGATTGAACCCATTCAGACTGCAGCGGAAGCACAGAGTCCTAACCACTGAACTCCCAGGGAATCCCCCTTTTATAATTTAAATTAATATCATGAACATGTCACCAAGGAGGACAATGATTTAAATGTGTGCCACATACTTCTCTGAAAAACGTGATGACTCAATTGTCTGGAAGTGGCTTTGAAAGCTTATTAATTCACAGTTGGCCAATTCAGAATTTATAAGTGTAATCTTGAATGGGCAGGACTGTTAACTTCCGGCCATGAAGTAATGGTTGGCTATTATGATTTATATTTCTCAAGAAATTAACAGCAGAAATACACATGCAATCTCCTTAAGATAATCAACTTTTTAAAACATTTTGAGCAATTTCTTAGATGCTGCTCATTACTCCTGGGAAATTTAGAAATGTTTGTTGTTACTATATGTTGCTACATGTCATTTAAAAAAAAAAAAAGAGTGCATGAGGGAGCTGTGGCGTAATAGCAAGGACACTGCGACTCAAGGCAAGGGCCCTTTGCTCTGTGTCATGGGGAGGGGCAGACTTTATTTTTTGGGGACTCCAAAATCACTGCAGATGGTGATTGCAGCCATGAAATTAAAAAACGCTTACTCTTGGAAGAAAAGTTATAACCAACCTAGACAGCATGTTAAAAAGCAGAGACATTACTTTGCCAACAAAGGTCCGTCTAGCCAAGGCTATGGTTTTTCTAGTGGTCATGTATGGATGTGAGAGTTGGATTGTGAAGAAAGCTGAGCACCGAAGAATTGATGCTTTTGAACTGTGGTGTTGGAGAAGACTCTTGAGAGTCCCTTGGACTGCAAGGAGATCCAACCAGTCCATTCTAAAGGAGATCAGTCCTGAATATTCATTGGAAGGACTGATGTTGAAGCTGAAACTCCAATACTTCGGCCACCTCATGTGAAGAGCTGTCTCACTGGAAAAGATCCTGTTGCTGGGAAAGATTGAAGGCTGGAGGAGAAGGGGATGACAAAGGATGAGATGGCTGGATGGCATCACCGACTCTATGGACATGAGTTTGAGCAAACTCCGGGAGTTGGTGATGGACAGAGAGGCCTGGCATGCTGCAGTCCATGGGGTTGCAAAGAGTCGGACATGACTGAGCAACTGATCTGAACTGAACTGATGGGGAGGGGTGGAGGCAGAGTTTGCAGTCACACCACCTTGCTTCACAGAGTATTGTTGGCAGACCCCCAGGAAGGTGGCTGGGCATGTACACTGTCTTACCTTTATCTCTGTATCCTGAAAATGGAGATGATAATAGCTCCCACCTCATGCATGGTTTTGAGGATTAAATGAGATGATGCACGTGAAGTTCTTAGCATGTTCTTGGCACACAGGAAGCACTCAATGACACAGTAACTATTAGTATTTTATTACTATTATCTTGCCACCCACTCCAGTACTCTTGCCTGGAAAATCCCATGGATGGAGGAGCATGGTAGGCTACAGTCCATGGGGTTGCAAAGAGTTGGACATGACTGAGCGAATTCACTTTCTGCAAATAAGTTGATACGGTTATATTTCAACACTTATAGGGAAGTATTTTTGTACCATTCTAGGCATATAGTGAATTCTGTTTGCTTTGTTTTTTTTTGTGGTGCAGCTTGCAGAATCTTAGTTCCATGACCAGGGATTGAACCCAGCCCCAGCAGTGAAAGCACCGAATCCTAACCACTGGACCGCAAGGGAATTTCCAAGTGGTTTCTTTATGTGCTTGTTTTAAAAACAAACTATATTTTTTTAAAATAAAAAAACTAAAAAACAAACAAAAATACATTGCCTTAAACAATTTTATAATTCAATCTATTAATGGCCTTTCACCTGATTTTGCTGCACTAATACTTTGAGGGTTGGTTTACACAACTCTTTCACATCATATTTAAAGGGAGATATGAAAGATAAAAGGGGTTGTGTTAGGGGAAAAAAATGATTTCTGAGAATTCTGAGACTCTGATCTGATGTATTAAATAGCAAAGGGAACCACAGGGCTTATCTGCACATCACGTAGACCATTTGAGGAAATCTCTGGAGAGTGTGATACCTTCACAGATAACACGTGGTACACTTGGTCACGGCCCCTGTGTCGCCACACTTCATCTTGTCCCTCCTCTGCTTCCCCTCTCTCTGACTCCGACAATAGTTGGGAGGCAGGAGGGGCTCAGGGGCAGAGTGTGCAGCAGATCAAGTCCTGTGTTTCAGAAAGGACCATCTCGGGAGTGTTGGAAGTTGGCTGTGAGGGAGCCACACGTTCATCACCCAAACAGAGAGAACACAATACTGATTTCTGTCTTTGGATTTTTGTTCCTTTTGAGTGTGAGAGGAAAAAGAAATGAGGACTCATTTTAGTACAGACTATTTCTAGAGAAGCAATCATTTGTCATATCCGAAAAATTCCCAAAGCGGAATTCTTAGGTTGGGCTTCTAACAAAGAGAAATCAAAGTATTAAGATTTGCCTGTAAATGACAGGACTTTCTTAGGGCTCCATCATAGCTTTTGAAGCCAGACAAAGCAATGTCTTACAAGCAGCTAATTCCACAGAAGTCTCAAAACCCTTGAGTGTTACTTTCATCTTCCCTCTGGGAGTCTGAAACCCAGCAGCAGTACAATTTTGCCCCCAAACTTGGGGGCCCCTTTCTTTCTGCTCTCTTCTTTCACCTTATTGAATTTCTGGCTGCTACTGATGTCTCTGGGAACCAAAGGCAGATTGCTTGTGGGCAGGGTCTGTGCCTTGTTTACCCGTGTGTAGCCATACACCTTAGCGCAGCGTTTGGATTCACTGAGTATTTGTAGGCTAAAAGGAGGTGTGATTATGAAAAGTGATTTTAAAATATTGTTTGGGATGTGATTGGGAAAGCTCACAAGGCTCTGGAAATGGAATGTGTGGGACCCGGCCCCGAGGTATCCTACAAACTGGTCAGATGTTATTAATATGATTCTGCCCACCATTCATTTTCTAATGTCCACACATACCCTCAAAAGATCAGAGGTTGGCAGACATATGTACAGTATGATAAATCAGAGAGAATGCATACCCACACTTATTTGAACCTTCTTCCCACCACGTTCTTTTCAACAGGGGAGGAAATGAAGCAAGATATACAAGTCAAAGCCTCCTTTCTACTCTTCTTTCCCACCTTCTCCTATGGTGGAGATGCTTAGGTGTTAAATGACTCAAAAGAAAAAGGAGATTAAAATATAGGAACAGGGGACTTCCCTGGCACTCCAGTGGTTAAGCACATCCCCTTGCAACGCAGGGGACGCACGTTCCATCCCTAGAGGGGGAACTAAGATCCCACGTGCCTTGGGGCAACTAAGTTCACACCTGACAACTAAAGAGTCCGTATACCCCAACGAAAAAGATCCTGCATGCCACCACTAAGACCCGACATAGCCAAATAAATACATTAAATAAATATTTCTTCTTTAAATGTAGGAACAAAGGAAGTCTAACCCGGGAAAAGTCACTGAACCGGCTAGTGCTGCAAAGGGCAGGGAAGGGAGAACCCAGGGCTATTGGTATGATGCAGGCAGCAAGAGCCCTGAAGGGGTGGGGTAACCCCCGGTTGCTTCTTGGAGGAACTAAACCTCAGAAGAGTCAGAAGGAACCAAAAGAATGAAATGTCCAAGTCTCAGATACTTACGGACTGGTGAAGGGGAGTCCCATCCAGGTAATGCAAGGGGCAGAGATGGACAGTTAGCTCCAGTGCCATCATGGCAGAAGATGTGCGCCACAGAGCCACATATGTGGGCCACAGAGGAGTCCTTAAAATCCATGACTAGGTGTGAGCCCAAAGCCATGGGAACCATTCTCTGAAATGAAGCTAGTCCAAGTGATAATACAGACAGCCTGAGCCTTCAAGGTCAGCTGGAGCAAGGGACCCAGAGGAGCCAGGTTTTCTTACCCAGGCCACCTGGAAGTCAAAGAACTGTAGCCAAAGGAAAAGAGGACCAGAGGGCAAATATATCTGCTAAATTAAAAGACACTTGTTCCTTGGAAGGAAAGCGATGACAAACTTAGTCAGCGTATTAAAAAGCAAAGACATCACTTTGCCAACCAAGGTCCATATAGTCACAACTATGGTTTTCCCAGTAGTCATGTATGGATGTGAGAGTTGGACCACAAAGAAGGCTGAGGGCTGAAGAGTTGATGCTTTCGAACTGTGGTGCTGGAGAAGACTCTTGAGAGTCCTTTGGACTGCAAAGAGATCCAACCAGTCCATCCTAAAGGAGATCAGTCCTGAATATTCACTGGAAGGACTGATGCTGAAGCTCAAGCTCCAGTACTTTGGCCACCTGATTCAAAGAACCAATTCATTGGAAAAGACCCTGATGCTGGGAAAGGTTGAGGGCAGGAGGAGAATGGGCAACAGAGGATGAGATGGTTGGATGGCATCACCGACTCAATGGACATGAGTCTGAGCAAACTTTGGGAGACAGTGAAGGACAGAGACGCCTGGCGTGCTGCAGTCCATGGGGTCACAGAGCATCAGACACGACCGAGCGACCAAACAGCAAGCACCAGGGAGTCGGTGTGAGGGGTATAAATGCCTTCCTCTGCTCTGACACTCCCAGGTATACAGGGACTACACTTCAATAGTAGTAGCATGAAGACTCCAGAGTTCAAATTCAGGGGAGTTTCCCAGTGACTTGCCCTCAGGACTTTAAATTCCCCAGCCACCCCCCGACTCCCCACCATATTCCTCTGCCTCCTGCGATAGTAAGACTAACTTTTAAAGTCATTTAAAAAAGAATACGAATACCACAAGTTATTAATGCCTGTGATTGTGCTCCAGAGAAACTGACAAGTTAGAAATTTGCAGTGTGAAATCATTCATTCACTTAGCTAATAGTAGTAGAGGGCCAACAGGCTACAAACAGCTTAGAGATACAGCAATGAATTACAGGAGGACTCCTTGAACTTGAGGCTTCAAATGAATATAGTATTAATTTCCCCAAATCATTTCATGTAAAATACCCAGAAACCTTTTAGTGGTTATCTAGAAAGATTGTTTTTTTCTTAATTTTTGTACATAGAGACTTGATAATAGAATCTATTCGCAAAACAAATGGTCGGGGGAGAAAAAAAAAAAAAAAAAACAACTTCAAAGAAACCAAAACTAAAACTCTCAGCTAAAAACATAATCTTATCTGAATTATACTGACATAATGGAACTGAAACAACTGAAGGAAACTCCTGAAGTACAATTTATTTCTTAATTTTCAATAATATGAAAAAGAGAAGACAGTGGCGAAGATAACTCATATTCACTTGCATTTGTGTTGCAGTTTTAAAATCATTTAAAAATCAAATATATTTTTATGCAAGTATTAAATGCACATAATTTAAAGAATCAAATCTGCAAAACTTATACCAAAAAATATCAGTCCCTCGGCCCACTTTTCCCACCTAGATTCATCCACTTTCCATTCTCTTAGCTGCGTTCTTCTGGCATTTACTGAATAATATCCATCTTGTATCTCTGGAGTCAGCTGTTTCAGACACTTTGCATTTACTTTCAGTTGTGGCAAAGACTTCACTCCCCAACATTCCCACTTCGTGGTTGATATTCAGATAGTCAGAGTGGAAAGTGTCTGAGTTGTTTCAATACTGCAAAGTACTCCTGGTATACTGGTTGGTACAGGAGCTTTCTCAGCATCCCATCCTTGTCACCCCGGATGCTCCAGTTCCTGTCCTGGGAAATCCTGGACTTTCTCAGGACTCAGCAGCTGCGGGGGCCTCCAGAGTCCCTACTCTGGTGCTTTGACGACTGTCTATTCTGACGTCCAGTACTTGTGCTGTACTTGTTATTAATTTCCAATCCTCTTGCCCTCCCAATATAACTGTCTCAATTTTTTACTTAATTCAGATTTGGGGTGCTTATTATTATGTCTTTGTAAGTATCACTGTGTAGCCAACTATGATTACATTTCTTTCCTTGTACAACTTTCTGCTTTTATTGTGGTGAATAATTTCCTGGTATTTTGACATGTTTCTTTGAACATCCAAATACTATAAAGTATCTCCTCTATATAATTTTCCAAGCTGTCAGCTATATTTTCTCCTCCTGATAGTGTCTCTTTTGGAGTCTTATGTGTTCATATTCCAACCTAACCTGATTGCACTCTTCTTCAGATCTACTGAACTGTGTCCTGTGGAACTGAATTTGCCGCTGTCTTGGAGCCTCTCTTTCCTAGACCCATGGGCTTTTTTGGTTTATTCTTTGTAGTGGAGCACATGCTCTAGAAGTGTCCCCAAAAAAGATGCTTTGGAGATAATATTTTTAAAGATTTTGTATGTCTGAAAATGGTTTTTGGCTAACCTCACACTTGATTATTTGACTGGGTATGGATCCCTAGGTTTCAAATTATTTATACCAAGAATTTCCAAATTGTATTGCTTCAAGGACTCTTATTTAGTGATTTGATGCCATTCCAATTTCCTTTTCTTTATAGGTTTTTCCTCTCGTGGAAGCTTTTAGGAATTTCTCTTTATCCAGCATTTCTCAAGTCATCTTCCTTGGTAGAGATGAGTTTATTTTTTCATTCCATGGGCTGAATACTCAGGTTTTATCTTCTGGAGTCTTGGGATGTGAAAATGTTGGTTTTTTGGTTTTTTTTTTTTTGCATTATTCTTCTTTCTTTACTGTCTTTTAAAATTGAGATATACTTCACAAGCCATACAGTTCACCCACTTAAAGTGTACAGTTCAATGGGTTTTAGTATATTCACCAAAAAACCATCACCACGATCAATTTTAGAACATTGTCATCACCCCTGAGAGGAACCTCAGACCCATTAGTGATCACTCCCCATCCTTCCCACCCTCTCAGTCTAGTCCTGGGCAACCATTAATCTAGTTTCTGTTTCTACAGATTTGCCTGTTATACCATTTCATATAAATGGGATCATACCAAAGACAATCTTATAAGTGACTTATCACTTAGCATGTTTTCAAGTTTCATCAACATTGTAACATGTACTGTACCTCTTATTGACAAACATTATTCCATCAAGTGGATATAACATGTTTTATTTATTCATTTGTCAGTTGATAGACATTTGGTTTGCTACTATAAACATTCATTCACACGTTATTACATACACATGCCTTTCATTCTCTTAGGTTTTGACCTCAGACGTGAACTGCTGCATCATATGGTAACGATCATCTCTGATAATTTTAACTCCGTGGTTTTCTCTGCCCTTTCTTTTTGGAATGGCTATCAACTATCATACCATTCAAGTATGACCTAAATCAAATCCCTTATGATTATACAGTGGAAGTGAGAAATAGATTTAAGGGACTAGATCTGATAGATATAGTGCCTGATGAACTATGGACAGAGGTTCATGACATTGTACAGGAGACAGGGATCAAGACCATCCCCATGGAAAAGAAATGCAAAAAAGCAAAATGGCTGTCTGGGGAGGCCTTACAAATAGCTGTGAAAAGAAGAGACGCGAAAAGCAAAGGAGAAAAGGAAAGATATAAGCATCTGAATGCAGAGTTCCAAAGAATAGCAAGGAGTGATAAGAAAGCCTTCCTCAGCAATCAGTGCAAAGAAATAGAGGAAAACAACAGAATGGGAAAGACTAGAGATCTCTTCAAGAAAATCAGAGATACCAAGGGAACATTTCATGCAAAGATGGGCTCGATAAAGGACAGAAATGGTATGGACCTAACAGAAGTAGAAGATATTAAGAAGAAGTGGCAAGAATACACAGAACTGTACAAAAAAGATCTTCACAACCACGATAATCACGATGGTGTGATCACTCACCTAGAGCCAGACATCCTGGAATGTGAAGTCAAGTGGGCCTTAGAAAGCATCACTACGAACAAAGCTAGTGAAGGTGATGGAATTCCAGTGGAGCTATTCCAAATCCTGAAAGATGATGCTGTGAAAGTGCTGCACTCAACATGCCAGCAAATTTGGAAAACTCAGCAGTGGCCACAGGACTGGAAAAGGTCAGTTTTCATTCCAATCCCAAAGAAAGGCAATGCCAAAGAATGCTCAATCTACCACACAATTGCACTCATCTCACACGCTAGTAATGCTCAAAATTTTCCAAGCCAGGCTTCAGCAATACATGAACCGTGAACTTCCAGATGTTCAAGCTGGTTTTAGAAAAGGCAGAAGAACCAGAGATCAAATTGCCAACACCCGCTGGATCATGGAAAAAGCAAGAGTTCCAGAAAAACATCTATTTATGCTTTATTGACTATGCCAAAGCCTTTGACTGCGTAGATCACAATAAACTGTGGAAAATTCTGAAAGAGATGGGGATACCAGACAACCTGACCTGCCTCTTGAGAAACCTATATGCAGGTAAGGAAACAACAGTTAGAACTGGACATGGAACAACAGAGTGGTTCCGAATAGGAAAGGGAGTATGTCAAGGCTGTATATTGTCACCCTGCTTATTTAACTTCTATGCAGAGTACATCATGAGAAATGCTGGGCTGGAAGAAACACAAGCTGGAATCAAGATTGCCGGGAGAAATATCAATACCCTCAGATATGCAGATGACACCACCCTTATGGCACAAAGTGAAGAGGAACTAAAAAGCCTCTTGATGAAAGTGAAAGAAGAGAGTGAAAAAGTTGGCTTAAAGCTCAGCATTCAGAAAATGAAGATCATGGCATCTAGTCCCATCGCTTCATGGGAAATAGATGGGGAAATAATGGAAACAGTGTCAGACTATTTTTGGGGGCTCCAAAATCACTGCAGATGGTGATTGGAGCCATGAAATTAAAAGACGCTTACTCCTTGGAAGGAAGTTATGACCAATCTAGATAGCATATTCAAAAGCAGAGACAAAGGTAGACCAACAAAGGTCCGTCTAGTCAAGGCTATGGTTTTTCCAGTAGTCATGTACGGATGTGAGTTGGACTGTGAAGAAAGCTGAGAGCCGAAGAATTGATGCTTTTGAACTGTGGTGTTGGAGAAGACTTTTGAGAGTCCCCTGGACTGCCAGGAGATCCAACCAGTCCATCCCAAAGGAGATCAGTCCTGGGTGTTCTTTGGAAGGTCTGATGCTAAAGCTGAAATTCCAATACTTTGGCCACCTCATGAGAAGAGTTGACTCATTGAAAAAGGCTCTGATGCTGGGAGGGATTGGGGGCAGGAGGAGAAGGGGACAACAGAGGATGAGATGGCTGGATGGCATCATCGACTCAATGGACATGAGTTTGAGAGAACTCCAGGAGTTGCTGATGGACAGGGAGGCCTGGTGTGCTGCAATTCATGGGGTTGCAAAGAGTCAGACATGACTGCGCGACTGAACTGTACTAACTGATCAATTAGACATTGGCCCTCTGAATTTATTCTCTTTATTCTTACTTTTTCTTCCTAATTTGCTATCTCCTAGTCTTTTTGTTTTACTTTTGGGAAATACTCATATTATCTTACAGCCCTTATCCTGAATTCACCATTTACACTTCAACTTTTAATTTTTGAAAACTTTTTCTTGTTTACTAAATTCTTTACTGGAATTTTCTTAATGGAAGCAGTCTCTTCTCATCTCTGGGAAAGCAGTAATTATTTGTAACTCTGCCCTGTATTTGTCTGGGTTTTTTTGTTTGTTTGTTTTGGGATCCTAATTTCCCTTTGGTTTTCGTGTTCTTGTTTTCAGTTAACAGTATGCATTGAGAAGCCACCATGTGCCCGCAGGCACTAGCTTTGCTACATCAGAACAAAAGTTCCTGCCTTCGTGGGACCTAGTCTTTTGGTCTCTGCATTTGGAGGCTTTCTTCACCTGTCCGGTGAATTTCCACTTGTGTGCTTATTATTTTTTAAAATAAAACTTATATAAAATAAAATGAAGACATTTAAAGTGCATAGCTCAATGAAACTCTACATATGTATACAGCAATATAAGCACCACTGAGATCAATATACAGAACATTTCCGTCACCGAAAAAGCTTGCCTGTGCCCATTCCCAGTTAGTGTCTCCTCTCGCCCCACAGGCGACAACCGTAGATTTCATTTTGCCTCTTCTGTAATTTCCACAAATGGTATGTACTTTCAAGCCTGGCTTCTTTCATTCAAAATAATGTCTTTGGGATTTATCCATACTACAGTTAAGTCCCCTACATACGAGCTTTCAAGGATGCAAACGTGTGTTCCATCAATGTCAAGTATGAGTGAAATTGTTCACCGTCTACCTCTGCTGTCGTGGATCCTTCAGCTCCACCATCTCCCACCTCTTCTCCCCGCTCCAGGTAGGGACTCTTCTTGCCTGTTCACTCGTTGCCACCTGTATGCCAGCCGTTACACTGTATGGCTGGACTTTTCTAGGTACTGTAAGACTTAAAATGTTTTTTGTTTGTTATGTATTTTTGGTATGAAAGTATTATAAACCTATGACAGAATAATATGTTATAAGCGATTGCCTTAGTTGGGTACCTAGGCTAACTTTGTTGGTCTTATGAACATACTGGACTTTCAAACATGCTCTCAGAAGGGAACTTGTTCATATGTAGGGGACTTACTGTACATATATCAGTAACTTCAATTTAAAATTCCTGTGTATTTCATTATGTGTATATGCCACAACTTGTTTTTTGGCTATTGATGGATATTTGGGTTGCTTCCTATTCTTTTTCCACACTGTGCAGGTTGTAGGATCTTAGTTCCTCAACCAGGAATCAAACCCGGGTCCTGGCAGTGAAAAGTGTCAAGTCACAACCACTGAACTGCAAGGGAACTCTCTATTCATTTCAGAGAGTAAAATATATACAAAAATATTTCTGGAAGCCCTGTGTGGATGGGTCTTAAGAGACAAAATGGCTCCACAGTAGAGCAATTGGACTGGTCAGCTGGAAATGTGGCTTGGGACCTCCAAATATCATTGTCTGGAGCTCTTTTCTCTGGGGGTTTTTCAGTTTCTCTAAAGAAGGCCCAGCTAAGATGTGTGAGGCTGCCACTATTCTAGAACTTCAAGTCTTACCACTCCAGTACGGAACTTCACTTTGCCCATTTTTTGTTCTGGGTTTCACTCTTCTCTCCAGGTCTTTATTTCAGTTTTTCAGAAGACAAACTCCTTTGGCATAATTACCAAGAGTGAGTGAAGGGGATAAGTCACCACCTCATTTTCAGGCTCCTCCATCTCACCTCAGTCTCTGTGGTGTCCTCCATTCAACTCTCAAGTGATTCTGGGGGTGGGAGTGGGGGGCGGAATTGGGTTTCCCTTATCAATATATCACTCTGCAGACACTTAGGTTTGATATCCCTCTGACTTGTTAATCCATTTCTCTTTTCCTCCATACACTTCCCTTCTTCATCTGCTATGGTTTGGGGCAACCTACCTCCTGCTTTCCTCAAAAAATGAGTGTTTCTCTTTCTTATTCTTGCTATTTTGGGGTAAATGCCACAAAAGAGAGACCACAGATTCAATGGATTTTCCACCTCCTCGCCCTTCCTGTGTTGACACTAATGGTGCCTCACCAATTCTAAGAAGGACAAAATTCTTAAGAGTTGCTCCTGCTTCTCTCTTCAGGTTCGCCTGTAGCAAGCCTCTTTAGACAAGACCCACACAGAGAGACTTACCTGGGGTCCTCCCGTGCACAGTGCTCCCTCTCAGCCACCTGCCCTCTTGAATTCTCTCACACTGCCAAGAATCTTCCTCCCTCAAGACTACTCAAATGTCGCCTCCTCCACAGACTTCCACGGCTTCTCACCAAAGTTCCCCCATATACATCTATGATTTGCTGCATTGCATGATCATTGTTCTCCTCACTGGAATATGAGACTCCTCAAGTTTTATCCCTTGAGTGTTTTCACTTCCTTTTTTGACAAACCAACTAATAATAACGCTTGTGGAATGCTATGTATACTATGTGTCAAGTACTAAAGACTTTATATTATGAACTCACTTCTCATAACACTATAAGGTGGGTAATATTGCCATCCCCATGTTATATATGAGAACACTGTGGTAGAGGTATCCTGCTAAATTCTATATAATAACAGTAGAACAGATATCTGAATCCAGGTGATCTGGCTCAGAAACTATGCTCTGAACCTGACTTTTGAACTAAGTAGTGACTACCAGGTATCTGTTGAGGGGCTTAATAAATTAATAAATGAAGGTATATAGGGGAAAACGAAGGCCTTCAACAGAAGTCAGACAAGCTCAGTTTTACAGACAGCTGCATTCTGAAGCGAAGTAAAAGTCTGATTTCATTGACTTTGTTCTCTACGCAGCCTAAGCCATGAAGGCCCAAGGAAAGAGGTAGAGGAAAAGATTTCTGTTGTCCAGTGTTATGGACCAAATGTTTGAGTCCCCTCAAAATCCGTATGTTGAAGCTCTAAAGTGAAAGCTGCTCAGTCATGTCCGATTCTTTGCGACCCCATGGACGAATTCTCCAGACCAGAATACTGGAGTGGGCAGCCGTTCCCTTCTCCAGGGGATCTTCCCAATCTTCCAGGGATTGAACCCAGGTCTCCTGCATTGCAGGTAGATTCTTTACTGTCTGAGCCACCAGGGAAGCTCATAATCCTGCCCCAAGTGTGGCTGTTTTTGGAGACAGGACCTCTAAGGAAGTAATTAACGTTAAATAAGGTCATAGGTGTAGCTTTCTAACAGGATTAATGTTCTTAAAAGAAAAGACACCAATACCGCCCCAACCACCAATGCATGCATGAAGGAACAGAAACTGAATTTGCCTTGATCATGGGCTTCAAATCTCCAGAACCGTGAGAAATTAAATTTCTGTTGTTTAAGTCACCCAGCTGTGGTATTGTTACAGCAACTCAAGCTGACTAACAGTTTCTAATGCCTGATGTTTGGAAAACACAGATATTCCTTCAGTGTTTTCAGGAACCAGCTGCTTTAAATGTTCTCTGTCCCTTGAAACTGGATTTGACTTTCCTGTGTTTTGCTTCTTTGTCTGACTTTGGTTTTTGTTGAAAGGAAATTTAAGACTCTGTCCAATCCGGCCTTTTTTTTACCATAGGTATGAACATGGAACAACAGACTGGTTCCAAATAGGAAAAGGAGTACGTCAAGGCTGTATATTGTCACCCTGCTTATTTAACTTCTATGCAGAGTACATCATGAGAAACACTGGACTGGAAGAAACACAAGTTGGAATCAAGATTGTCGGGAGAAATATCAATAACTTCAGATATGCAGATACCACCACCCTTATGGCACAAAGTGAAGAGGAACTAAAAAGCCTCTTGATGAAGGTGAAAGTGGAGAGTGAAAAGGTTGGCTTAAAGCTCAACATTCAGAAAACGAAGATCATGGCATCTGGTCCCATCACTGCATGGGAAACAGATGGGGAAACAGTGGAAACAGTGTCAGACTTTATTTTTCTGGGCTCCAAAATCACTACAGATGGTGACTGCAGCCATGAAATTAAAAGACGCTCACTCCTTGGAAGGAAAGTTATGACCAACCTAGATAGCATATTCAAAAGCAGAGACATTACTTTGCCAACAAAGGTTTGTCTAGTTAAAGCTATGGTTTTTCCTGTGGTCATATATGGATGTGAGAGCTGGGCTATGAAGAAGGCTGAGTGCTGAAAAATTGATGCTTTTGAACTGTGGTGTTGGAGAAGACTCTTGAGAGTCCCTTGGACTGCAAGGAGATCCAACCAGTCCATTCTGAAGGAGATCAGCCCTGGGATTTCTTTGGAAGGAATGATGCTAAAGCTGAAACTCCAGTATTTTGGCCACCTCATGAGAAGAGTTGACTCATTGGAGAAGACTCTGATGCTGGGAGGGATTGAGGGCAAGAGGAGAAGGGGACGACAGAGGATGAGATGGCTGGATGGCATCACTGACTCGATGGACGTGAGTCTCAGTGACCTCCGGGAGTTGGTGATGGACAGGGAGGCCTGGCGTGCTGCGATTCATGGGGTTGCAAAGAGTCGGACACGACTGAGCGACTGATCTGATCTGATGTCACTATTTGATTTTCTATTTTTTCCTTCAATATTTCTTGCAACTACAGACGTTTTGACTTTTCATCACCTTAGCTAGCTAGTTCTCAAGTCTATGCAGAAATTCAATTTCTCTTTTTAAATCTGCATTTGGCTGCACCAGGTCTTAGTTGCAGCATGCTGGGTCTTTTTAGTTTCAGCACGTGGGATCTAGCTCCCTGACCGGGGATCAAACCTCAGCCCCCTATACTGTGAGTACTTGAGTCTTAGCCACTGGACCACCAGGGAAGTCCCTCAATTTCTCTTCTTAAAAATACTTATCGAGAATAAATTACTGATATCAGCCATGTTTACCTTAGTTAATAATGCTAATATATTTTATTTCCTAATGGTATTTCATTTGGAACTCTTGCTATAACTGTGGAGTAACACTTCGAGCCCTCTAAAAGATTTCAAGTTTCAGCTGTTTGTCTGAGGGCTTTAAAAAGAACAAACTTTTTAATTATAAAAATTTCCAAACCCAGGAGTAGAAAGATTATAGCTTCAAACAGATCCAACATTATCAAGATTTTTGCCATACTCACTTCATCTATTCCTCTCCTTTTTTCTTGGCTAACATATTGCAAACAAACCTAAAACATCAAGTTATTAAACTCTATGTATCTCAATATGAATTTCTTAAAAAGATTTTTTTTAACAGAAACCCAATTCAGTTACCTAATTAAGGAGAATTAACAATAATGCTTTTGTTTGCATGCTTTTGAGTGAAACTATTCATAGATTTTTGTACTGATATTATGAAAAAGCACGACATTAGTATAGCAATATTCTGTAGACTCCAGTTTTACAGTGAAATTTAGTTATGTGCAAGATGTTGACCTACCATCCAACTAAAGCTGAGCTCCAGAAGGCCCGAGACAAGTCTTAAAAATACACAGGATCAAGGCTGCAGTCTTTATACATTATTTTAATAAAAACACACTATTGCATACAAATATACAGATCTCAAGTTGTAACACTCAAATTCAGAATGCAATAAAGTAGCTTTGTAAGTTTTCTTCACTGAGACAGACTTTCTTATTCATGATTATTAAGACATAATGAACGTGAGAAGTACATTATTTTCCAACCTCCTGATTAGTAAATTCCTCTGTAAAGGAGTGAAGGCATATAATTGTTTGTGAAAAAACAGCTGGCAAACTAGATGGCCCTGGCTACATCATATTAATGTGAATAAGAGAAACAATAAGAGCTAGAGGAACTTTACTTAAATGTTTAGAAGTATAGACAATACTGCTTTCTCAGACTTCTTTCTACCAATCATTATATACTTGATATGTAAACATTCTCAAATGTAAAACAGCTCAATATGATTACATCTGTATTTCTTCCACAGTGACAATTTGTTTGATGTATTAATCTGATATATATTTTTGAACTGGATTCATCTACAAAAAATAATGAGAAATCCTGAAAAGAAATTATTAGTTCCAAGTCAACTTATGTTTAAAAGTTAATCTACGAAAAGCAAAAAGTGTGGGTAAGAAACACCAGCTACATGGCAAGTTTTATTTCTAAGAGAAACTCTTATACAAATAATAATCATCTTCTTTGTCTTACAAAACAAAACCAAAAAAATTCTAAAATTAATCCCACAAATTCAAATTAGTGGAACTTAGTGTAACAAAGTCAAAGCTAGTCTTGTCATCTGCATGTTAATTTGATAAATCAAACTGCCTTGGGGGAGGTACCCAAGAAAACAACTGTATCTGCTACGTGCAAAAATGATGATGACTTTCAGCCCTTAAATAAAGATAACTGTTACAGCTCTTTTTTAAACAAAGACGTATATCTGGGAAACACAGTGGAATATGTTACTTCTGAAATTCCACAAAAGCTGTAAGGCAGCCAAGTGCTGATGCTATTTAAGGACAGTAAAAGTTTGCACTCTTAATGACTGTTGACAGGCTTTGTGCCAAAATTCAAACAATATGCTTTTCATGGACTACAGATGAAAATATTACATCACACCCCAACATGGCATTACTATATTTGTATTAAGGAATCACTAGTTATCTGCTGTTTAAACAAAGTCCTGTCCAGGCATTAGGCTGTAATCTAAATGCTGACAGTGCCTAATTTCACCTCTTAAGATGAACAAAAAGGGCTTACGTATCAAGATTAATTCTCTTTGGCCGCAACGGATACCATTTTCTCTGGGGGCAGTCTTTAGTTCGCTTTCTTCTCAGTACCAAGTCAGTAGTTGCCCTAGTAGAAGTCTCTGCTGGTGTGGTTTCTATTTGTGCTATAAAGCTCTCGGGTTTAACATCTGGTTTCCTACAGCAACTGGAAAAGACTTCCTGGTGGACTCTCTGAAGCTGGATAATAGGCTGCATCTTTAACACTTGGGAAAATCCATCTCCTTGTTCAATTAATGCAGGTAAGGACTTAAAAAACAAACGACAGTGATACTTAACATTAAATCTCAGGCTGAAACACAAACACACAGAAGTAAGTACAATACTCAAGTATTTAAACTGTTCAGGTCAAGCCTTTTTCTAAAACCTTATTTTTAAGTCATAGATAATAGATATTACTTTAAAATACCAATTTTAGCTGAGGAATTTTAACAAAAAGCTAAAGCTAAAAAGATGTATTCTATTCCTACTTTATAATGCCTGGTAATAAAATAAAACTCTAGTAAAACAGGAGGTAACAGGGACTTCCCTGGCAGTTGAGTGGTTAGGACTTTGTCCTCCAATGCAGGAGGTGCAGGTTCGATCCCTAGTAGGGGAACTGAGATCCCACATGCCTCACAGCAAGGTGAAAAGATTAAAACACACACACACACACACACACACACACAGGAGGTAACAGAATTTCAGAGTTAAAAAATCTACTGTCTGGAATTCTGTATTTTAGGATAGTACATAT